>CAWTZC010001020.1:5514608-6818885 GCA_963919715.1 Microtus obscurus | reverse complement strand
CAGTTCTGAGCTAGTTGGGACTACTTTAAAGCATCCACCTACTTCTGTTTGTTATAAATACTGTACTAAAATTTTTACATGCTTCTCTTTTACCCCCCCCCCACTGCTCTTTATTCACTTCTGTTGAATTTTTTAATACTTGTGTGACTAAAAGCAAGGTTTTTATTGAAAGCCCACATTTGTGTAAATATTTCAAACATCTGCATAAATCTAACAGACGTTGCATAAATGTTCTGTGTACTTATTAGTTATCAAGAATATAACTTTGTAAGTACCAATATAAAAAGAATGAAATTCATATTACTAAATAGTGGTATATTGTTAAATGACAAACAATTAATAGTGCTCATATTTTCCTTTCTTTCATGTGTTGAAGATACTTGGATACAACATATCATTTATGAATTGTTGTTTTACAAAATTTATTTAACTACATTTCAACATATACATAATTTGCAGTATCATAGTAAATATATATTAAATGTTTGTATTCAAAACTAATATTATTATCTTTGGTCTTATAATTATTATAGTTATTTTTTAAAATTATGTCAAAATTTGCCAAAATAGTAGCAAAAATGATTAGTGAGTAACTTAAAACAATAGCAAAACTGGAGAAAAAAAAACATACATTGGAACACAACATGTGTAAATTTTTAAAAACTTAGTGAAACATATTTGGACATCATCATTTAGCTCATTATCTCATAGTAATGTTCATAATGATTACAGAATTATGCATATTCATACATGATTTCTTTGGTTATCCTTTCAAATGTTTTAAGAAGAAACAAAATTAGAATGAAAACTATAGGACACATCACTCTTCCCAATTTATATTTATGTATAATCAAGACTATTATTCAACCATAGTGATGAGATTGTGCTCTATATTAAGCATTTCATGATGTTTTATAAATTTTTTTCTAGGCAAATGCTGCTACTTCTGCGTTTTATTTTTATCAGATTACCTTGGTTTTGCAAATTTAACATGCAGTTTCTTTTAAGAAAAATAAATGTTGGTCTAGTGGGAGTTCATGGACTCTGAACTGATAGCTGGGGAGCCTGCATAGTACAGAAGTAGGCCCTCTGGATGACAGTTGTGTGGCTTGGTCTGTTTGGAGGCCCTGGCAGTGGAACCAGGATTTATCCCTGGTGCATGAACTGGCTTTTTGGAGCCCATTTCCTATAATGGGATACCTTGCTCAGCCTTGATGCAGCAGGGAGGGACTTGGTCCTGCCTCAATTTAATGTGCCAGGCTTAGATGACTCCCCATGGGAGGCCTTACCCTCTCTGAGGAGTGGATAGTGGACAGGGGGAGGGGAACACTAGAAGGGGAGAAAAGGGAACTGTGGTTGGTATGTAAAATGAACAGAAGATTTGAAATAAAAAGTACATAGAAAATATAAAGAGAAATAAATGTCTTTAACTCCTTAGAAAGTAAAACAGTTGAGAGTAACTTACTTTTGAAAGGATTCGCCAGTGCTTCTTTTTTACTAAAAAAATAATTTTATCAGATAAATTTCACCTAGCCTGTGTTTTACTCTATATTTGAAGACCTGTTTTTGCTTTCCTTAACTCTGCCAATCCAGTTTATCTTGGCTAATGGGAACTTACCAGCTTAGAAAGAATGAATGTCTTTATATTCCCATCATATATTTAAATGAGATACCTGATTTCTAGTAAAAAATCCTATTATTATATTACTTGGTATGATAATTAGAGTAATAACCTATTATGCATTTTAAACGTTCTAAAAAGTTGGACTTTAAGGTTCTAATCAAACATAAATGATGTTCAGGGTGACAGATACACTGTTAACTGGCCTGTTTTAGTTTCTCTGCAAAGTATACATATAACTACACATGGCATTATGTCTTATAAATTGATAACATTATTTTATTTAAATTAAAAAGAAAGAAAATACTAAAACATCATCTTGGAAATATCTGGAAAAGGTAAAATATCTATTATAAATAGCACTACCTATCTTAATACTGCTAATGCCAAACCTGTCCCTCTATTTTCATTCTGTCAATAATCTCATTTTGGAGAGCTCTGAAAGAGACTGGAAGCTGCCCCTGTGAGATCTGGTGAAGGATAAAGTCACTGGGGAAAAGGATGAAATGAACAAAAGGAGCAAGTCAAGGTCATAACTCTAAAATCATCTATAGGAAGAAACAGAATTCAATAGCCACCAAATAAACTGTGAGTTTCAGATCAGACCTTAAGTCAACTGCAGTCACCAGAGAGGTCCTTTTTCTTTCTCAGTATGGGCAGCATGGGAATTGTGTGCCAGAGATACACTGGGCGGATTGAAGAGGATTTACCAGGAATTAGAGGCACTGTGGATAGAAAGACGGCCCAGAAAACTGGCTTTGGATGCTGCAGAGGAAGTATAGTGTGAGAAATTCTGGAGCTGAAATTCTTCATGAGTGCCCAGGGAGTAACTAACTTGTAGAATATATGGAGAACAACAGCAACCCACTATCTATGCAAACAGCAACATGAGAGTCCAAGGAGTATTCTGGACCAGGCAGACCTTCAATTCACAGTTCAATAACTGTGAACTATCACAGTTATTCCAAGATAAGAAACTTGGAGAACAGGCAACAAGGACCATAACTATGAAACTGTTTGGATGTGAGCAGAAGAACACCTGAATAACAGGCATCAAAGCTGAAATAAGCATAAAACATCTTGTTGTATCCTCAGCACCCCAGGCCCTGTGTTCAAAATGAGATTGTCAGCTCATAAGAAAAAGGCCGAGATGGCCTTTTTGAGACGGAGGGCCTCAGGTTGGGAAGCTCCAAAAGATGACTGGGGTAGACACAGGATTTTCAGCAGAGAGACCATATCAATCCTGAATTATTGAGCCTAGAGCTATAGCTACTTCCTCTGTCAGGATCTGTGCTGGTCCCTCCAAAAATGCAGTGGAAGGACTGCAAAAGAAGAACAAATCTGGATGACTTGTGTGGGGAAATAGAAAGTGGGAATCTTCCCTAAACTTGGGATGACCAATGTTGATGACTTGTCAGCCAGTGGTGTGGTCTGAAACTCTCTGCAGGTCTTGAGATTCCAAACAAGACACCCTGTCAGCAGATGTTAAGCCCTGAACTCTCTGGGATGTTAACCTAGAGTGGTCTCTAAAAGATGAGTCAGTAGAGAACCGACTGTTTATAAGACTAAACAGGAGAGGCTGCAGGTCTGAGAGGAAGGAATGGTGAGTTTTGCACTAGTGTAGGAGTGCACATCCCTGCTAAAAGCAAGAGCAAGGGTTCTTGGAGGCAGGAACAGAGCATTCTCTCCCTAACAGAAAGTCATTTAAGTCTGATTCTGAAGACCAGGACTTAATACCAAAGCTGGGAGGCTGCTGAAAGTCTGCCTAAGGCTTAGAGCTAGACTGACTAAGAGACTGTGCAAGGGTTGGTATAGACCCTGGTGGTCTCTTACTGACTGTGTGTATGCAAATGAGATAAAGAGCAAGGACTGTTGTTTTGTTTGCAAGTCACCTTTACAGGCCTAGTTCCAGACCTGGCTCCTGACCCTTCCTTGTTTATTACCTAACTTTCTTGGATAAGTAGCCATGTTTGACTAGATAAACAATGTTTTCCTCTCACATCCTTCCCTTCATATCTGCCATCTCTGCACCCACAGACCTAGCTGCAGACCCATAGGCTGGAAGGCATCTTTCACTGGTCCATGTCGATAGCTCATTCACCAATTTAACCTGGTGTAGCTCAATAACTGCACTGGCTCAATTTAAGGAAGGCTAGATGATCACATCAGACAGATCATCAAAGAAAGCTCACATGCCCAAGTCAAACTGAAAATAAAAGAAATGAAGAGAAAGAAATAAATAAAGAAAAAATAAAAACAAACCATGAATGACCAAGACAGAAGGTCTCTCATAAAACCCAATAGCCTGGTAGAAGAGTTCTCTAATAATAACTGCCTAGATAAACCTGAAAACACAGAATTTAAAAGTCAATAAAATTTATCAAAGTATTCAAGGAATTTAAAGAAAATATGAAAAAACACTTCACTGAAATCCAAGATGATAACAATAAATGCTTAAAGTGATGTTCAAGAAAATACAAGTACATGGCTGCTGGGCTCTCCAACAGATAGGGCTGAGTCAGAGCTGGTCCCATTGATATCTCCCTAGGGCTGAGCGGGATGGTGAGTGTACAACCTAGACTTCCCACCTGGCCACCAGGGAGAAACTCATAGAGTCTGGAGTCTTGTTGAAGCAGGATCTCGTTTAATTGTATTAGGCAGAGACATATATAGGGTTGTGATAGCCCTAAATAGGTAGAAGTCTTGAAATGGGGTAAGGTAGAGTAAGGAATCAGAGCCAAAATATTCTGCCATGTTAGCAGTGGCTGGGCAGAGGCAGGTTTAGGTCAGTCTGTGCTGAGTCACTCATATGCAGAAGTCATGGCCAAAGACAGGTCTCCAAACCTGAGGTAGGCTCAGGAAGTTACACTGAGCCTCACACCTGGGCCTCTTGAGGCCCAACACATGGCTAAATGAAATGATAAAAGTAACTCATGATTTGAAAACTGAGTTCAAGAGAATGATAGAAGTATTGAAGCAAATACAAGGTGAAATGAATATGGAATAGAAAAGTTCAATACCCGAATTTGAAGAGTCAGGAGAAAGTCTCACAAGTAGAATGAATGAATCAAGTGAACTATAATATCAGGACCAGAAGATTAAGTAGAAGATCTAGCCCAAATAAACAAAGAAGGTGAAAAATGTTATAAACACAGGAAAGGAACATACAAAAAATGTAGGATACTGTAAAAAGACCAAATTTTTGAATTATGGGCATAGATGAGGGAGATAAATCCAATAATCAATAAATAGAACAAAGAAAAAATACTGAAAGATTCAAGAGAAAAACCATGTGTCACACATGGTAGAAAATCCACCAGAATAGCAATTTATTTCTGCTTTAAAAATTGGGAAAGCTAAAAGAACCCAGAAAATGTATTCCAAGTTTTAAAGGCCACAACTGCCAATCTAGATTACTATTCCCAGCAAAACTACCCACCATTTTTGAAGGAGAAAGAAAAACGAGTCAAAGAAGAAGCCAAAAAAGAAATGAGCCTATTTCTAGGACTAATAAAAATGAAAACATAATATACTCAAGGACACTTTAATGTATCTGAGAAACTTTAAAAGCAGTTCTAAGAGGGAGGTTTATAGCCCTAATGCCTACATTAAAAAATCAGAAAAGAGAGCAGTAATCAATAAATGGGACTTCCTGAAACTGAAAGCTTCTATAAGGCAAAGGACACTGTAAATAAGATAAAATGACAGCCTACAGAATGGAGAGACATCTTCACTGACCCCACATCTGTTAGAGGGCTTAACTCCAAAATACATATTAAAAAACTTAAGAAACTGGACATCAAGATAAAAATAATCAAATTAAAAATGGATTCAGAGCTAAACTGAAAATAATCTTTGGAAGAATCTCAAATGGCCAAAAGACATTTAAGGAATTGCTCAATATCCTTAATCATCAGGAAAATGCAAATCAAAATGATTCCGAGATATCATCTTACACCATTTCATTACATTACATCATAATGTCTAAGATTAAAAATACTGAGGACGGCTTATGATGGAGAAGATGTAAATCAGGGGAATACTCCTCCACTGCTGGTGGGTATGTAAACTTATATAACCACTTTGAAATTCAGTATGGAGGTTTCTCAGAAAATTGGGAATCAATCTACCTCAAGATCCAATGATGCCACTCTTAGAGTATACCCAAAGGATACTCAGTCACACCACAAGGGATACTTGCTCAACAATGTTCTCAAGCAGCATTATCTGCAATATCCATAATCTGGAAATAACCTAGGTGCCTCTCAACTAAAGAATGGATAAAGAAAATATGGTGCATTTACATAACAGAGTATTACTCAGTGGTAAAAAACTAATGATATCATGAAATTTTCACAAAAATATATAGAACTAGAAAAAAAAATCATTCTGAATGAGGTAACCAAGACTCAGAAAATCAAACCCAGTATGTACTCACTCATAAGTGGATATTAGATGTAAAGCAAAAGATAACCAGATTACAATCTATAGCTCCAGAGAAGCTAGGTAACAAGACCCTAAGAGATAAACATGAATCACCCTGGGAAGGAGAATTTTATGAGATCTCCTTAGTAGACTAGAGCAAGGGGAGAAGATGGTGGGTGAGAACATGAGAGAATGGGATGGTTGAAGGAAGAGAGGGATGGAATAGGAGAACATTGAAAGAGAGATCTTTATAGAGAGCCACTATGGAGTTACGGAGAAAGCTGGTGCTAGGAACATTCTCAAGAATCCACAAGGAGGACCCCAGCTAAGACTCCTAGCAGTAGTGGAGAAGGTGTCCTAACTGGTCTTCCTTTATAATCAGATTTGTGAATACACCAACTATCATCATAGAGCCATTATTCAATAACTGATGGAACCAGATGCAGAAATCTACAACCAAACACCAGTTTGAGCACTAGGAATCCAACTGAAGAGGAGGAGGGAATATGTGAACAAGGGAGGTCAAGATCATGATGGAGAAATCTACAGAGACAGCTAAATCAAGCTTGTAGAAATTTATGAACTCTAGACTGAAGCTGTGGAGACTTCATGGGACTGAACTAGGTCCTCCATAAGTGGGAGATGGTGGTGAAGTTTGGAATTTCTGAGGGACACTTGAAAGTAGGACCAAAACCTATCCCTGGTGCATGAGGTAGCTTGTTGGAGCCTATGGTGGAATGCCATGCTCAGATTTAATGCAGGGAGGTGGGGCTTTGTTCTTCCCAAACTTAATGTGCCAGACTTTGTTGACTTCCCATGGGGAACCCTTACCCATTAGGAGGAATTAATGGGGAGTGGGCGGGAGGGGAGGAAATTGGGACAGAAAGAAGTGTGGGAGGGATAACTGTGGGATGCAAAATAAAGAATAAAATAAAAAAATAAGAAATCAAATAAATGATTAATCAAATAACTTAGCATTTCTATTACTATGAAGAGATACCATAACCATGGCAACTCATATAAAGAAAAACATTTAATTGAGGTTGATGTGGGATTTCCCTCTGTAAGCTGTAATTACCATTCTAAAGAAACTGCTTTAGACCTATAGCAGGGCAGAAGTTAGGTAGATGGGGAAACCTAAACTAAATGCTGGGAGAAAGAAGGAGAAGTCAAGGGAGAAGCCATGTAGCCCCACTGGAGACAGATGCCAAAACTTTTTCAGGTAAGCCACAGCCACATGACAATACACAGATTAATAGAAATGGTTTAAATTGATATGTAAGAGTTAGTCAATAAGCAGCTAGAGCTAACGGGCCAAACAGTGATTTAGTTAATACAGTTTCTGTGTGATTATTTCAGTTCTGGGTGGCCAGGACGAAAAAGTGGAGAGCAGCTGGAATGGCCAAGCAGCCTTCTCCAACAAACTGATGCCCAACATTGGGCTAAATTCATAAAAAACCTAAGGGGGCTTAAAAAGTAACTCTAGACACTAAAAAACAAAGTTTAGCTGCATTTATTTTCCCAAATGAGCTTTGCTTGCTGGTGGCATGCTGTGGCTCCTTTAAGAGAGGTTTAAGATTCAGTAGTAGCAGGAAAAAAAAGCTGCACTGGTTTGAAATGCCAGTTTTCTGGGACATGTTGCCAAGGCGACCTCTGGCTCTTTCAGGAGACCAAGCATTTGAATTGGGTTTGTGAGCAATGTGTTACAGCTTGCATGGTGGCAACATGGACCGCTTGGACTGGCTGTGCCCTAGAGATGGGGCAGTGTGCATGTCTCTCAAAGGTGGTAAACAGCTCCGCCATGCTGAACTGGGCAAGGCAAGCAGAAAGTACTGTATTTCTCCTAGCAAATGGTGCAGCTTAAATTTTTAAGAAGCGCTTAACATTTTAAGACATGTTACTAGACAGTAAAAAATTACAGATACACAATAGGACAGTTTCAGACATAAATGGCCTCTAAATGAGTCACAGTGTTAAACAAATGTATGAAGGCTTAAAAGGAAAAAATAAGTATAGAGAGTTATAAAAGGAAGTAAATGGTTTATAAAGACAATAAAAATATTACACTTTTAAAAAAGTAATAGAGTAATAAAAATAAGTCACATAAAGATGGACTATACACAGAGAGTCTGGAATATGTATTATTGTGCTTTCTTTCAATGTTTTGACTGTAAATGAGCTAAGTACAAAGAGACAGTTCATTGTATGAAGTGTTAAGCTAAACCAACATATATACTTTAAAGATTTCAAAATATGTACCTAAGGATATGTTGCTTTTAAAAAAAGAGGTTCTTCTTTTGTTTACCCAAGGATAAAAACCCATGGAATCCTTCCAGATTAATGTGGTTTGATGGACCAATATCCCCTAAAAGGTCACCTTAAACACCCCTCAAAAATACTTTGTCCAACAAAAAACAAAAAGCAGTTTAAAAAAACTACACTCAAATTCAAAAATATTGTTTATAAATGTTTCTTTATATTTAAAGGGGGATATGCTATAGAGATTTGCATTGGTATGGGTCTTGCTCTATTGATACAAATTTAAGATAAATTTTGTTATATGTATATTTCTGCTCTTGAGTAAGGTATTGTTATTTTGTAGTTCATTTAAAATGTAATGTATAATTAAGAAATATAGGTTAATAATAATCAAGCTTGTTGTAATGTTAGGTAGATTTTCTAGATGTACAGAGATGTATTTCAGATGGATAGGCATTCTTTCAAACCTTTCAAAGACTACAGATTATGGCATTTAAAATGTTTTAAGAATTTAGGACTTATCATGACAATGAGATACAAGTGCTCATTGCTGCACCAAGCTACTTCAAGAGGAAGATTGGCATCAAAGAGCCTCCCCTTATGGAGCTGCTTAGCTATTTAGGCAAGAAACTACTGTTGCCTGGACTGCTTGATGAACTGAACATGTAGAACCCACAGAGAAATGCCTAAACATGGGACAATCTTTTGGGGTTCCTGCTATATAAAAGAGTCTGCAAGACATTCTGCAGGACACAAAAGAATGTGACTGACAAACTGCCAATATAGGCTAAACTGTCTTTAAAATTTCTGGCCTCATGAAAAAAGGTGCCAGACACTAGGGCCTATAGACTGAAGAAGGATGCCCCAATAGTACAAAAGAACTTTGCGTGACTGTCTAGACAACAAGATGTCTCTGTCATTTCTAGAATTTTGGATGCACATCCTGTTTACTTAGGTAAAATTATATCTTTCTGAAGTCTTTGATGGAGTTAAAAATATAGTTATAGTTTTCTCATGATAAAATTTATGATAAAAGAGATAATGTAGATATAAATATTATAACTGTAATTATTGATTGATACCTGTTTTGTTATATGTAATTTTACTATGTTAAATTTATAAACCTTTTTTATTTAAACAGAAAAGGGGAGGTGATATGAGATTTCCCTCTGTATGCTGTAATTATCATTAATGAATAATGAAACTGCTTTAGAGCTATAGCAGAGCAGAAGTTAGGTAAGCAGGGAAAACTTAACTAAATGCTGAGGGAAAGTAGGAGGAGTCAAGGGAGAAGCCATATAGCCCCACTGGAGACAGATACCAGAACTTTTCCCAGTAAGCCACTATCCATCTGCAACAACTGTGAAGCACAACAGTGACCCGCAGAGCAAGAGATCCATACATGTGGAATTATTTGCACTCACATGGTGGTGGTAACCAACAGCTGTATAATTAGACTTAAGGCCCACCCAAAAGGAAGGAAACCATACCCGGTACTAAAAACCTAGTCAACTTCTCAGGATTAGGGAGGTCAAGGACCATAGAAAAGAATTGTTTCTCATGTCTCTAGCCAATATACTTTCCTTCTTATTGGTAATTTGCTCCCTTTCCACATTTTTACCAATGAATTATTTATCAATTATTAATTATTAATACATTTATTTCTTAAGAGTAGAAAGTATATTTTTCATAAAATACTTCTGTATGAACGTTGTAAGAGACATGGATGAACTCTACAAACTTGTCTAATAATTTGCTGTCAAGTTACTGATCTTTTTACTAAAGTTGATTTCTTTAAAAATTACAAAGGAGAATATAACCCACAATCAGTTAGAAAATGAAGCAAATAACAAATAAAACAAAAAGGGGGAATAAATAAAAACTGGAGATGGTATCTATCCCAATATATGAGCAAAATAAGTGCTTAAGAAAACAAGGAAGCAAGAGTCTTTCAAAAATTTAATGTTCCCAGTGCAATCAATTTATAAGGAGATAACTCAGCCTGTAGGAAAGCCTTTCATTCCTCTATTTATTCAGTTGGTTACTTCTTATTCACAGCTTGACATAATCTGCAATTAACTGGTAGCAAGGGCTCTTCCTGTGAGGGGTTACCTTAATTGTGTTAATTACTATATGAGGACTGGTCCAATGTGGTTAACACAATCCTCTGAACTTGGGTTCTAATGTTTTGAATTATTACAACAAAATCCATCATTATTTATAATTTCTATAGGCTAATAGATCATTTAAAAAAGAAAGACCCTAAAAACATGTTCAATTTCCTTTATCATCGGGAATATTAAATTTACAGTGTTTTGAATCCATCCCACCCAAGTCAGAAAGACTGCAAAGGAAACAGCCTTTTATAAATGCTGAAAGTGATGTGGGGAAACTGGTACCCTTATACACTGCTGGTGGGAGTGTAAGCTCCCATAGCCACTGTAGAAATCAATGTGAAGGACCTTCAGAAAATAACAACTCGAACTAACATCATATAATCCAGCTTTACTAACCATGGCTATATGCCTAAAAGAATCTTCAGTCATTATACCAGAGCTTCTCTTAAACATTCATTTTTATTGCTCACTGTTCATAATAGCCAAGTTATGAAATCAACATAGCTATCAATCAATATGTGAATAAAGAAAATATTTAATACACACACAATAGAATGCTATCAGCTGTAAAAAAATAAAATGAACATATTTGTAGGTAATTGGTGCAAAGATTATCATGTTAAACAAAAGAGGCTAACCTTAGACACTGTATATTTTCTTTCATATGGATTATAAGTATGAATATACATAAAAGTGTACATTAATAGTGTGTGTCTAAGACATGAGAGTAAAGAGACTATAAAGGGGTAAGGTGTAAGGAGAATGGTAAAAAGGGAGGGAAACAATGCATGTGACATGAAATAAGAAAGAAAGGTTATTTAGGGGTAAAGAAAAGAGGCAGAGAGGAAGTACAATGGTGTAGGCATGGACAACAGATTATGGACTTAAAGAAATACATATGAAATATGTGTGACTATGTGATGATTAAATCCATTTTAGTTTTTATAATTTTAAGTCAGTAAAAAGGAATGTAAGACTCAGACATTCGATTCTCATAATCAGAATGGGTTTTCCTTAGTCTGTCTTTATTGCTTCTTAATGCCTCTCTGAAGCAGTAATTCTAAAATCACTTTGGATCTGGATAATGTATCAGAGTCCCCCAAACTTCTGGTGATACAGGCTTCTGGCAAGGATGAGGCTGCCAAGAGGCTCGAGAACAATTTTATTCTTTAACCAGTAAAGAAACTGACTTCTTTTAGACCTTCTACCCTATAGTGTCTAGCGAACTTCTAAATCCAGTTATCATTATTCCCACCTCTCAAAGCGTGACACATTGCTATAATATCAGGGAATGGCCTATCTGTTTTTTTCCAAATGAACAGGGGCATTAGGTGTGGCAGTTTGGCTAGCTCTTCCATGGGCTTAAAGTAGGGTCAGGGCACTTTAGGCGGATCCAAGGATTGGAACTGACACCTTTAAGAAGGTCTGCTACTCACTAAAGGTGGACGTCCCATTACCCCCCCCCCCCCCCACAGGACGCTGGGACTGTTACAGGATAGGTACAAGGGAAAAGAGGATGTCCTGGGTGGCACCAGTCAGAAAGGAGAGCAATACTGAGGGAGATCCAATTCCAGAAGCCTATAAAATTTCTGATGCAAAGACCCCTGTTGAAGTCTTCCAATTCACTTTATGGGAGTTGTTGGTTCTAATAAAGTTTTCTGTGTTTGTTATTTTCTTTTTCTCTCTGTGGCTGGTGTTCCTCTGTTCCCATCAATCTGCAGCCTGTGTATGGGACCGTCACGATCTTTCACTTTCTGGGCTTTGGTACCAGACATTTTTGGGGTGAGGGGGGCTCTGTGCCTCAGACCTGTATCTGTTACTTTCCATCAGGGACCCGTGGCTTCTGGCTGCAGCTTTCACATGCCAGGCTCAGCTCTCTCACACACGCTGTCAGTGGTCCCCCACTTTTCACCTGTCACACCACTTTCCGGGCTGCATGGGGCTTCTTTCCACGGTGTCTAGATCATTCTCTGTCCCGTGGAATGAGCGCCACAGCAACCCAGACCACCACTAGCTCAAGTTGTCCATAGCATGTTTATTAAAAGACCTCAGGATAACACCAGGACTTTATTCTTATAACTATCAGACCCGGAGAGTAAGTGAAGTCTTTGACTGGTTACTGGGAAAGAGGCGTGAGGGAGGAGAAGGCAAGAATTATTAGTACTTCAAATACCTTGTCTATGATCAGATATAGAATAAGGGAGATAATTGATAGTGGGTAGGTGTCTGGGCATAATAGTGAGATGATTTCTCAAAGAAAATTGCAAATAAGTCATTCATTCATTTTCTTTGTTTTTGTTTTACTCATTTTTGATACTGTAGCTAAAGCTGAAGAAAGTCTTGAAAATACTATAAGATACTCCCTGAAATCAGTTTTTGTGATGCAGGCTATTAATTATTTTACCAATCCAGCTAAAGACAACATCACTCTCAAAAGTTCAAGATGTAAAAACCATAATAGCTGAACGCACCTCCCACCAAGGAACCCATGCTCACATGGTGTGAGAAAATCATTTTAGAACTTTTTGGAACTTACAGTTCCTGTTTTCAATTTTCTCTCTGCACAGCTTAAACACTCTCCTTTCACTTAGACAGGTTTCGTAAATGAATAATGAATAAAGGACCCCTGAAGAACAATGAGTCTACACCAGCAAGTTGCCTTACTCTGTTGCCGGACCACCAGGAACCCCTCCCCACTCTTCTGGTAAGCACTTCACAAATTTACTGTCACCCTTGGACATAAAACGTAGCAAAATTGATCCCTTTCCTTTCTGCATCAAGGCTATTCATTTCCAGTAGTCCACAAAGATGAGCTGACAGCAGGGGTAAGAACCCTGTTCTTCTTCTAGATCTCGGTCTATTCTTCTTCCAATATTTTAAAAATAGAGTATCATTATTTTTCAACATTAATTGATTCTTTTGAAGTTGGCCCCCTCCTTAAGGGGCCATGACTGAATTTTAGCTGTAATATCTCACTACGTTGTGGAATAAAGAATAACACTTCTTCAATAAGATTATGACCAGGGTAGAATAGAAAGTGTTGGGATATCATAGATGAGTTAGGAAACTCCAAGCAAATCATTTAACCTTGCTGTTTGTTTTAACCTTTTTATTTATAAGAGGACAGATTTTGTACTGTGTGCACACTGGATCCTTCTAGAAGGAAGGGAGGAAAAAGACTGGTCCCTTTATTTGTCTTCATGTACTGTTAGCATTATTCAACTAACACTTTCCTTGAGTAAACAAAACAAAACAAACAAACAAGTAAACAAATTAAGTTTGGGGTTTGGTTTGCCCCATTTACCCTTATTATATATTGAATAATATTTTATTCTAATATTTTTCATATAGGTTTTCATGCTGTTTTAGAAAGTAAGTTTAATTACTGGACAACACTGCATCATGTGATATAATGTTATAATCTGTATTGTTTTCTAATTTTTTGTTGCAGCTCAGCCATGATCTATAATCCTTTTTATGTTTCTGTGTTTCCTTAAGGTACTTAAATTGGAGCTGAATTTTGGGATAAAATTACCTAGAATTTTAAAAACTTTTATTTTAGCATTATGTCTTTTAACAGAAAAGTTTCCTAAGTTGAGAGTCCCATCATAATACTAGAAGAAAATTCATTTCCATTTTCTTTGGCATTGAGTATTAACTTAAAATAATATTTTGATTTGCAACTGGAAGGTAAAAATATGCATAAAAGTATATGATTTATAACTTATTGACTAATTTCTCTCTGTTTTATGTGTATATACATTTAGATATCTTTACTAGAGTGAGTTAAACACAAATATCATTGAAAAAATTGATGGTTTTAAATTTATTATGCTATTCGTGTTTCTCTCTTACGTGTTTCAGCTTGTGGGTATGTACCATAAGAATGCAGTTTCCTAAGGAGACCACAAGAGGTGGATAGCTTGCAGCTGTTGTTACAAGTTTTTGTTAGCTAGCATGTGGGTGCTGAGGAACAAATTTTTGTTCTCTGTAGGAGTAGCATGTGCTTTTAATGTTTTACCTTTGAGTACTTACTTTCACTCAATTTAAAAAAAAAATACAATACTTTGAAGTTTTTAGATGTATACAATGAATTACAATTATCTACAGCCCTACTTATTTACTCCAAGTAATCCATAATCTATGTCACTCCCAATATGTGCACCTTCCAACTTTATGACTTTTTAAAAAAATTCATTGAATCCAGTTAATGCTACCTCTGTGTGTCTGGGTATGGGGATAACTACTGGAGCATGAGTAAACTACCAGGGGTTGTACCTAGAAACAGTCCCTCTGGAAGTGGTGGGGTGTGTGCCCCTCCTCACCCATACTAGAAAGGTGTCTGTCTTAATCTCGAGCAGGTGACCACAGTTGCTTTGGTTTACAAGGGCAATGGCCCTGACATAGCCAGAAGGCACCTAATCACAGCAGACCTCCAAGATCTCTGTTTCTTCAGATGTTTTACCCTTTTTGCCATGATGTTCTCTGAGCTTTAGTGATACAGAGCTGTGTGATATAAAACCCAGTTATGGGAAGGGAAATTCTTATTCTTTGTTGGTAGGAAGAAAGACTGATGAAGTCACTATCTATCAGTTTGATAGTTCCTCATAAAGTTAGAAATACAGCTCCCCTATGACCAAGCTAAACCACTGCTCATCAAATATCAGAAGGATCCTATATCTTATTACTGAGCTATTTGTCCTCTCATGTTTTTGCTGTTCTATTCACAATATATGGTGCGGGAGAATTGTCTGTATTCTGTCAATCATGTTTTAAATAAACACTGATTGGCCAGGCAGGAAGTATAGGTGGATTAACCAGACAGGAAGTAGAGGTGGGGTGATGAGAACAGGAGTATTCTGGGAAGCAGGAAGCTCCCTCCACAGTTCTGCCCAGACCACCGAAGAAACAAGATGTGAGCTACCCCTCTGAGAAAGGTACCAAGCCATGTGACTATCATAGATAAGAATAATGGGTTAATATAAGCTACAAGAGCTAATAAGTAGCCTGGGCTAATGGGCCAATCAGTTTTATAGCTTATAGAGATCTCTGTGTGATTTTCTTTGGGGCTTGCCAGCTGTGGGAAACTGGGAAGGACATAAACCCCAACAAGCAGGTGCCTTCTTGTTACAAATATATAGGAAAAGAAATTAGCCTTGAAAAATACTAAATAATAAAAATGCTATATATACACACAATGGAACTTTATTCAGATATAAAGAAAAAGTAATTAAAAATTTTTCAAGTAAACATATGGAACTGGAAAAATTTCTGAGGGCGCCATCCTACACACAGAAAGACAAATGTTACCTGTTATTTCTCATATGTGAATCCTCACTTCAGATCCTTTTAGTTGTGATTTTATCTTTGAATACCAATAGAAGCCATGAATGTCTGAGGGAGAAAGATATTAAGGGAAAGGAATAGAACACAGAGGGTATGGAGAAGGAAGGAAATTAATAGTTTAAACGTTGAGGGGGATGGGACAATAATCAGAAGAGGTGTTGGTAGAGGGTAACAGCAAGGACATTTCTAAAGGCATATGGAAACCTACTGTTTTATAAGTTCACTAAAGTATAATAATAATGACAGTAATAATGATGATAATAATAAGTTTTAATGGAAGTACTCTAAACAGGGAAATGTGCTGCATTCAGATACCATATGCTATTAAACAGAAATCTCATTGCCAAGTGTAAGGATGTCTCACTTTTAGTTGTGGGTCAGGGTGGTCCCAAAGGCTAACAAATCAGTATAGGTTATTAATATTGCTCTTGGTTATCTATATAAACTTGTGAGTGAAACCCTATTGCTGAAGATACCATACTTTTAGGTCATAGGATATGGAGAAATCAAACAGATATTGATATGCAAGATTCATCCACACTGGTTAGCTTTCATATTGTTGAAGCTGCTGCAGGTTCCTAGGGGAGAAAATTCATCAACAGCCTTACCCAGATGAATATACAATAATGACACGCTTGGACTTAGATACCCCATGGTGCTCATGCCTGTAACCGTAAACTCTGAGAGGAATGTATTGCAGTGGTGGTCATATACTCTGGGAAAGAACTTACTATTACTGTTTTGCTAAATGAGCTTACTACCAAACTGCCTGGTAAATACTTATCTTTCTACACAGAGAAGATGAAACTCTCAGCTCTCTTTAGTGAAGTTTCTCAGTACAGAAGATGCAGTTAATAGAGAGACTCAGAAGTGACCAAAGTACAGCGAATAAGGTCAGCCACTTTGTCTTTTACACAATGACACAAGCAAACAATGCAATTAATTCTTAACAGGCAAAGAGTGAATATTATAGAGAAGTAAAGTATTGAGAAACCTTAACTTGGACTATGTTAATTCATTATAAAAATATTCTTTTTGTGTCCTCTGTGTGCAAGTTAAAGTAAAGGAATGTAAAATTCATTTATGTAAGTCACAATGGAGTTTGTTTCTATAATTGGAAGATTATCTCTAAAATCTTGAAACTATTTTCACTCAGAAATATGCTTTTAAAAATGTTACATAATGGATTGTCTCATTCTTTTAAATTGTTTCATATACTGTACATTTAATAATACTTACGCATACTTCTATTGACACACTTAACATCAAGTTTTTTAACTTTGGCCATTGTGTTAGAAAGTTGTATTGGTTATTATGTACTTTTTATAATATTTACCATACTGGAAAAGTTTGAGGATACCACAAAATGGCTTAGTTATTTAAATGTATTCACTGCATTTATGTTAAATGTTTTTTACTTTCAAAGTAGTTTAAAACTTTTAACAAAATGTTTTTAAAGAAATAAACATGTATCAATGTCTATGTTACTGAATCCCAATAAATATGACAGTTAGGCACTGGAGAGAAGGCTACAAGGTTAAAAGTCAGACCATCCACAGTTATCAAACTCCATGTTCAAGCTATCCAACATCTTCTCCATTAACACCTGCACACACATGTGTAGGTGTGAGCATGTGTGCACACACACATGCGTGTGCACACACACACAAACACACACAGAGACACTCATAGAGAAGTTGTAACTGGGCATATTTTTTAAGAGCTTTCATATTTTTAGTTGGTAGCAGTGCTGTAGAGTTTGTTATCTGTCATAAAGCACTATGAACCCCAAACAATTTGGGGAGGAAGAGGTTTGTTTAATTGATTGTTTAGATTATAGTCTATCCCCTGGGAAAGTAAGGGCAAGAACTCAGACAGGAACCTGAAGGCAGGAACTGATGTAGAGGCAATGGAGGAGCATTGCTTATTGAACTGATTTTCATCATTTGTTCATCTTGCCTTCTTTTAGCACCACCAGCCCAGGGATAGCATCACACACAGTAAGCTATGCAAGCCTATATCAATCATCAACCAAAAAAAAAATGTACCATAGGCTTGCCCACAGGCCATTCTGGTGGGGACATTTTCTCAATTGATGTTTTCTCTTCCAAAATGACTCTAGTTTAAGTTAACATAAAAGTAGCCAGGATGTGAAGCAAGGTCTTCTTTTTCCTTGCCAAATTCCTTTAGTTTTCTATTTTGCCTCAACTACCACCCTTATATGCATTAGTACTTGACGCTAAGGGTTGATTATGGTAGAATTTCCATTTTGAAGGTTCTTCATGCTAAATATTTTTGTAGATTCTACCTAGGCAGAGATGAAAAGTACTGTCTTGCCTGATCTAAGGGGAACAAGAGAAGTTCTGAGCTTGGATATCAAAAAATCAATATTCACTGGGACTCTAAAATTAATTTAGATAAGTAAATCTTAGAAAACTTAAGCACACATTGCCCAAGTGTTCTTATCTATATACAGATGTAGCATTCAACTATGTAGGTTCCCCTGCCTACAGTCAAAATATCAAAGATTATCTGATTTCCCTGAATGGTTGTTCTTATTATTTAACCCATACATTTAAAATTTATATCCTTTGGACTCTGCTGCAGGAAGTCACAATGTCTTTCCTCCTGTTTGAAGAGAACTACTAAGTCTTTTTGAAGTCTTCATTATAACTGGCCTTAATCTTAGGTTGTTCTGGGGACAATCCTCATATTTCCCCTCAGATATCATTATGAAAAAGGCAGTGACAGCAGTGAACACCTACACCGATTAAATTTTTGACTTAGGCTACAAAAAAGAATTTCCAGGTGAGTCACTATAAAACATAGTTGTAATTTAATAAGACATATTCTTAATATAGACTCAGTCATGGGAATCAAGAGAAGGGGAAAACAGGGCAATCTGATAAAGAACTGTTTTTTATATCTTAGAGTGTGTGTGGACTTCCTAAGAGATGTCTCTGTACTGTCAATTCTTATGGTGATGACCACACATGGGTTATACTCTGAAAAGAAAGAATATATGTTCAAATGCAATTTGAAAAATTGATTTGTAAAAAATCAATAGGTCTATGCCATTACCTTTTAAAATTCTTTTTTAATATTTTTAATTGATTTTTATTGAGCTCTACATTTTTCTCTGCACTCCTCCCTGCCTCTCCCCTCCCCTTCAATCCTCTTCCAAGGTCTTCTATACCTGAATGAAAGGAAGATTTTTTTTCAGTGTCTCCTATTAATTATAGATATAATTTAGAAGCCAATTTTAGTTTTATTGATATACTTGCAAATTTAGAATTACCTTTTGTTTCATTTTAGTTGTGCATTTTATTGAAAACTGACATATATATGTATATATATACATATATATGTATCTACACAAATATAGTCTTTTGGTTAAATATGACTAACTCTCAATAATCAAAATTCTAGAAGGCTACTTTGTCAGCCCTTTAAATAAGGTAAAATTCTCATACAAACTTGTAACCCCTGAAGCTAGCAGCTAAACATAATCACAATAACTTTATTTGGATAATTTAGGTGCTTCATTACTTTAGTACTGTAGCAACACAGAACATGTAGAATGAAGGGAAATGAAGGATCACAGTAGAATGTTCACGTTCTTACCTGAAGGGAAAACAAATCTCTGAGCCAGGACAATGATGCACTTAAAAACAAATAAGCAAAGGTTATGGAAGCAAAGCCTGGCGAGACAGATCATTGTTATTTTCCCATGATACTTAGTATCAAACCAAGGATTAGTCAAACGTTTGTCAATGTCTCTACAAATAGGTTGTGTTCCCAGCTTTAGATTAAAATATTTCTAATAAATGATAAATCTAGAATAGCATATGTTGATACCATTTAGCTTCAGAGATAACACCATTAGCCAATGTTTAATGTAATATACAAGCTGATGGGTAAAAGCATAATATTTAAAAATGTATCTATTTATATAGGTTAGTACAGATACCTGTAGATTGTAGCTCTGTCTCCTTAGAAGGCCTAGGAAGCAATAAAAGCCTAGAAATGAAAAGAATATCAGCGATGGAATTTTACAATATCATTGTTCAGTAAGAATAACTGGTCCTCTGAAATGACTGACTCTAGTGTTGAAGTGAGAACATGATAAGACAAGTCTGTCATACGTTTTAGAACTGATAATAAGGGAAGAAATAAAATAAACAATGAAAACTGTTAGAGAAATATAGAGGCCAATGAGAATATGACAAATTAAGCATATAAAAACAGAGATAAAATTCCTCATGCAGAACCATTCCGAAATATGTATGTAGCTGTACCCATCCAGAAAAATGCATCATAATCCTTAACTGTTTAGGTGTATGTACATTTAGCAACTTTCTTCCAAAGAGTATTGTATTGAAAGAGGAACAAAAACCCAATGAAACTAGAAAGGTTATATTGAGTGAGGTGACCCAGAACTAGAACAACAAACACCACAAGGTCTTTTGTTTGTGGCTCTTAGCACCAAACCCTCAGAGTAAATGCAGAAACCAGAAAAGTGAAAAGGGACCATGGAAAGGAGCTAGAGAGAAAAATACTTGAGTTCAGGTGATAATAAGGAGTAATGAAAAAGATTGGGAGGGTGGGAGATGAGTCAATACAGAAGGAATGGACAAAAAAATACCAAACGATGCTTCATCAAGCCTCAAAGACTCATATTGTTTAATTACTATCGATTGTAAAGTATGGTTAAATTAGTCTTTCCAAAGAAAGAGTCATTAACTGGATAGTTAATACCAAATGAAAACATATACATGTGAATAACATTATACAAACTGGGCAAACTACATTTAGAGATGCATGTGTAGGTGTAGGTATGCATATTTGTGTAAATATGTATGTGATTAAATGAAAGATTCATAAAAAAGGAGGCCTTGAATTTATAAAAGAATAATGGGGATACACATGGTTTGGTGGAGGGAAAGGAAAGAGAGGAATAATGTTAGTAAACAAAGAAAAAAATTAAATGATTATTTTTAAGAAAAAGAAGAATATTCAGTATAATGCAATACTAACACTCAAATATTATTGTGTTGAAATAAACCCTTTTATTTCCTAGTTCCATGTTATCACAGGAAACTTTCCCTCACTCCTTTTCAGATTAAGAAATATGTTACACAAAAGAATGGAGGAAGGAGCTTTTTTTAAAATTTTCATTTAGTCAGAAAAGTTTTAAAAGGAGGAGGGTGTGGGAGGAAGGTGAGGAGAAAACATAGGAGGAGTTGAAGGGAGAACAGGAAATGGGAAAAGTAATGTGTTATATTTTAATTTAAAATTTTTGATAAAATACTCTAGGCAAGTAAACATTTGAATAAATCATGATATTATTGCTTATTGTATGTATCCTTGGCATGATGTGTTTGAATCATATTTCATATCTTTTGCTTTTATGTTCCCAATCTACAAACCTGAGTCTACTCATAAAACCTATAAACTAACTATAATCAAATAACATTATACAAAATATTTGTCATATTTGTCTTAAAATTTAATATGACCAATAACTAAGAATAAGTGGGGAAGGGGAAGGAATAAAGAAGCAACTAAACTCTACAGTGAGGCCTAAGAATACAGCACAGCTCAGTGTATTGTGGTATAGTGGATGGCATCTTAGTAAGAGTAAGAACAGGGAAAAACCAAGGAACTCTGATATATACATATATGCGTGAATATTAATCTATTAAATATTAGTGTGAACTGAGGTGTATATATGCTTCTCTTTTTTCTAAAATAATACTTTCTCAATCAACAAGTTTTGAAAATTTAAATTTATCCATAAGATCTGTTTTAACAATCAGTATCCTAATTTCAAGTCATGACTAGAATCATACATCCCCTGCATTATGTCTTTCTTATAATTTTTTAGTAATTATCCCATAAGTCTGGATTGAAACATGTGCACATGCACACACACAGAGACACACAGACAAACACACACACACACACACACACACACATTACCTTAAGGCATTTTAAAATTATAGCTATTGCATCTACTCTCATTTTTATCTTTTGAACTTTTCTCCTTTGCCTATGACATTTCCTAGAGCATCCTACATTTTTTAGACAAATTTTTGTCTTGTTAAAGTCAGTTTGCCATGATTCTGTCAGGACTTGATTTTAGAGATTTCCCTAATGTTGTTTTCCATCTTTTCACTTCTCATTGCTAACTTTGCCCTTAGCAGGTACATTGTTGTCATTAACTAAAAGCAAACAAGGTGTCACTCACTGGTGTTTCCTATAATTACTTCTTGTCTAACCGGAGCTTGTTTTTGCATTCAAGCTATGCCCAGAGAGGCAGCTTTTTGTTACTTTTAAACTTCTCTGTCAAATATAATTTGCAGCCTGTCAACTTGTTCAGATGGTTGATATTTATCCAAACGAAATATCCTATGTATTCTTTTATCAAAAATTTCAAGAGACATATAAGGCAAGCACAAATAGGATAGATTCCCTGTGACTGTGAGATTGATGTTTGATAACTACATAAGAGAAAATGGACAATAAATAGTAATTATACTTTGTGGAAACTCTTAGAATAAAAGACTGTGAAAGTGTTTATTAAGACCCATCAAAAGAGCTTGCTGTGAAGACATACTAAAGTGATTGCCTAGGTAAAGCTTCTGTAAAGTATGTCACAGAAAATGAGTCCTATAAAACTAAAGGGTGATGGACACAGACACAGAAACAAGAAAAAGGAGTGAGCAGAAGCCAAGATGAACTTAGTGATGAGAATCTGAAATGCCTCTTCCTGGGTATCATTAGTAAGATGAAAGGTTGGATGTGACTGAGGTCAGAGCAGAGACAAGAAAATGATGATGCTTTTTATGTTATTCTATGGAGTTGAACTATGTCAGGGACTTAATAGTAGCATGTTTATGTTTTCACAAGATTTTTTTCTGGGGATAATCAGGAGACAAGGTTGAAAGGGGCATAATTAAGGTCAGGTAGAACGTAGCTGTTACTGCTAAGATTTAGTTGAAAATTTGCAAGATAATGAATTGAGACCACAGAAATATGAAAGAGTGGGGGTGTATGTTAACTACAGGTCTACCCATGTCCATCAAAATCAGCACTTCTTAAAATTTTAAAATAAATGGACAAAATATAATTATGAACTTTAGGAATTTAGAGATATTCTGTATAGTGGGTAAAATAGATAACTATATTGGTTATAGCCATGACACATCCAGAAACAATTTTGAAGACAAAAAAAAATCTTATAGTGACGACATCTGGTTAGGTACTTTCAGAAAAAAAATCAAATTTTATATCCTCTGTTATGTTCAACAAAGTGCTTTTATCTTAGTGTTTGTGAATTTTCAGGTCATGATCATTTACCTGCATTATTTCATTATCCTTCTTTCAGCTTAACATGTGATGTTTTTCTGTATTCTGTATGATCTCTCTTTCTGCTTCTTTGTTCTTCTTGCCCACACACATTTACTACGTGCTATATTGTCTGTCTTGATTACACCTGGCCAGGATGAAGCCTGTTCCACCAGCTTTCAATCTGCCTAAACAGTGGAGAAAGAGCTGGACAATTTGTTCAAGTCTGTCTCAATTGTTGAGCTACCCTTCCAGTTATGGTAATTGCCAGTATCTGAAAATTTAAACCAACAGAGTTATATCAATGCCTAAGTTCATTTGTACTACCATACTCTGATGCTCACATGCATATTCAACAAAAGGCCAAATTCACAGGGGGAGATCCCCAAAGAATATTTTCCTACATTTCAGGGACAAGAGGATTCAATATAGCCTCTGCATATTCACCGGTCACATTCAGAGTCTTATGAAGCTAAGTCCTTAGGTTTGTAAGAGTCTTCATTAAAAAAAGATCTCTACTAGACAGAGACCCACATTGGAGCACTGGACTGAGCTCCCAAGGTCCAAATGAGAAGCAGAAGGAGGGAGAACATGAGCAAGGAAGTCAGGACTGCGATTGATGCACCCACCCACTGTGACAGTGGGGCTGAACTATTGGGAGCTGACCAAGGACAGCTTGACTGGTACTGAAAAAGCATGGGATAAAACTGGACTCTCTGAACATGGCGGACAATGAGGGCTGATGAGAAGCCAAGGACAATGGCACTGGATTTTGATCCTACTGCATGTACTGGCTTTGTGGAAGCCTAGCCTGTTTGGATGCTCACCTTCCTAGACCTGGATGGAGGGGGGGAGGACCTTGGACTTCCCACAGGGCAGGAAACCCTGACTGCTCTTTGAACTGGAGAGGGAGGGGGAGAGAAGAGGGGGGAGGGGGAGAAGAGTGGGGGGAGAGGAAGGGAAATGGGAGGCGGGGAGGAGGCGGAAATTTTTTCAATAAAATTTATGTATATATAAGATCTCTACTTGCACAAGATGTATTTTGAATTCATATGTTCCTGTCTTAGTTACCTGACTCACTCCATGCTTTTTCTGTTTCACAGATGGTCTTCACTATCCTTTCCAATTGTATCTGAGTTATAGTTAATTCATGGTGGGTAGACTATCTAGACAAAGTTAATTGAAGAGGGACTGACTGCTCAGATATAATTAAGAAGGATAGTGAAGACCATCTGTGAAACAGAAAAGCAAAAACAAAGAATATGAGACAAAAATCCATTGAGTTTGGATTGTGTGTAGCATAGTTAATAAAACTCAGCCAGATAAAATCAACCTAAAAGTCAGAAAGCAAAGCAGTCAGTCACTGGCTCTTACCTTGACCTCAGGAAAAAATGGCAATCCTGCTTCCAGGAATCTCAGATTGAGACTGACTGAGAGCTGTCTCTTCCAGTTTTATAATCCTCTATAGTTCTGGGATTAAAGGCATGCATCACTGAAATTAAAGGAATTAAAGGTATGCACCGCCCGGTTTCTATGGCAACTAGTTTGGCTACTGGGATTAAAGATGTGTGTCACCACTGCCTGGTCTATAAGGCTGGCCAGTGGGGCTTGTTTGACTTTCTGATCTATAGGCAAGTTTTATTTATTAAAATACAATTGAGATGCCACTACAGTTGTGTTGGCCATAGAGGCCAGTGTTAGGTATGGTTCATATACCTAGTGGAACTCCATTAGATAAGACTGATTTCCATTTGCAAATATTTGTTAATTAAAATATTTTTTGGCAAGGGTTGGGGGATCGTGTCTGCTTTCCCCTCTCAGTGCTGGGTCCTGTCTTGTTTGAAAATGTGCAGGACTTGTGCATGCTGCCACAGTTTCTGTGAGTGCATCAGATCTGTTGGGTCTGGGAGTCATTTTTTGCTTGGTGTCATCCATCTGCTCTGGCTCTGGCAATTATTCTGACTCATTTGCGTATCTCCCTGAGTTCAGAGGGTAGGGGTTTGATGATGACTTTTTATTTAGGATAGAGTGTTCCAGAGTCTACCATTTTCTGCACATTGACCAGTTGGGGAATCTCTAATAGTTCCCATATACTGCAAGAGGAAGCTTCTCTGATGATGGCTGAATGAGAAAGTATCTCATTAGAATGCTATTTATTTGCTGCTTTTCTATAGCAGAACAGTCTTTGTATTTCTCCTAGGTCTATGGTCTATTTAGTCTCAAGTTCTTGGCCACCTGATCAGTGTCAGGCATCTCAAAGACTGGCCTTAATCCAATTAGATAGTATTTGGTTATTCCCACAACACTTGTGCTACTATTGCACCAATGCATCTTGCAGCTGGGTTACCTTCACAAGGTTAGTGGTTAGTTTTTTCCAACAGTAGTATGAAGAGTACTGTATATCATGCCAGAAACATTGATCAGTAGAGGTGAAGACTCTAGTTAGGCATCAGCTTGACTTTTCCATGTCAAATGAGATATGCCAGTATTGTCTTTAGCAATACGACATTTGATACTAAGTTATGGAAAGCAATTCATAGTGTTGGCAATAGCTTGAGTTGTTTTCAGATTTCCATGGTGGCACTTCGGACAGCAGCTCAATTAGATGTGAACCATTC
Source organism: Microtus obscurus (assembly GCA_963919715.1). Classification (NCBI taxonomy): domain Eukaryota; kingdom Metazoa; phylum Chordata; class Mammalia; order Rodentia; family Cricetidae; genus Microtus; species Microtus obscurus. The sequence continues at coordinate 6,793,149 of CAWTZC010001020.1, read as the reverse complement.
CTGGTACTGAAGGTTTCATTTAGTGTCTGAAAATGTCTAACTGGGGCATTGTCTGCCTGGTCATTTGGTGATTCCATTCAGATTTCTTTCTTATATGTCTATAAATTTAGATTCTACAAGAGTACATTTTTCTGTGACCCCTCAAATGGCTCTTAGTGTTAGTTGTTGACTCACATAACCTGTCCCTTACCTCCCTCTTCCACCCTATCCCAATTTCATCTTCCTGGTCTAGTCTGCCCACAGTGTCTTCCTAACTTTATGTTTTATTTCCCCTTTTTTTGAGAGAGTTTTTCTATCCCCTAGTCCCATTTTGACCTTGCAGCAAGGCTGAGAGAGACAGGAATGAAAGGGCCAGGGGTTCACTGGCTTTCATGAGTTGTTGTCTCTAGTGAATGGAGTTGATGTGAAAAGAGGCAAACAACTGCTTCAGGGCTGGGAAAGACTGGAGCGATCACAGAGGAGAACAGGAAGGAAAGTGAAAATCCAGCATAGTCTGATGTGGGAGTGTCATATATCAATCTGTGAATTTCATTGCTTAATTAATAAAGAAACTGCTTGGCCTGATAGGTTAGAACATAGGTGGGTGGAGTAGACAGAACAGAGGACGCCATACCTCCCCTCTCTGAGCCAGATGTGATGAAGCTCTGACCCAAGATGGACGTAGGCTAGAATCTTCCTGGTAAGTCACCATCTTGTGGTGCTACACACATTAATAGAAATGGGCCAAGCAGTGTTTAAAAGAATACAGTTTCCATGTAATTATTTCAGGGCATAAGCTAGCCAGGCAGCCGGGAGCTGGGTGATAAGAACACAGCCTGCTGCTCCTTCTACAATAGTCTAGGAATAGGTGGCTCACAGGAAGGAATGGGAATGGGATAGAAGGGAGGGCTTTGAGGGCCCACAGGAGCGGGGAGAGCTGAGTTTGCAGCCAGGTTCTGTAAAGTTCCCAAAGAGTGGAGGATAGGGGGAGTGATGGGATCTCTTTTTCTTTAAATGTTGTTGTGATTATTGTGTGTATGCCTGTTGAATTTAGAATCGCATAAAGAATTTTTCGAGAATTCACCAAGAATAAGTAAAAGTGGAAAATATTGCTCATAAAAATTATATTGTCAGAATTTATTTTAAAAGTTTAAATGATGACCAAACCCAAAGGCCTTTCTATGTTAAAAAAAATGTGTGATTGCACACAGTTTAAACTTATCACACACACACACACACACACACACACACACACACACACACACACATATATATATATATATATATATATTCCCAAATATTTAAATGTAACTTGCTCAGTTTTTGCACAGTGTTGCTTGTATGTATATGTTTTCAAGGTTGGACACTTAGTATTATTAGATAACCATTTGGTGTGTTATTCCCCAGAGAAGATTATTTCTCCCACTCTCAGAATTCCTGTAGGTTTTATCTAGGATTGAGGACCCATGAACTTTATTTCTTCCACTTTTGCGCACCTATTTGTGACATCCTTGTTCTGATCATGTTTAGATAGCCATGTTGATGTGACTTGGTGGGTGTAGTTTTTCTGATATTTCTGAGACACACAATCTCATAGCAAAATTTCTGTTTCTCTAACTCTTCCAGTCTTTCTATTCCTTCTTCTGAGATTTCCTGAAACTTAGGCACAGAAGCTGTACTGCAGATATATCTGTTGGGACTGGGTTCTACCACTCTGCATTTGGATCTGTTGTGGCTTTCTGTAGTGGTCTCTTTCTGTCGCAAATAATGTCTCCCTAATGAGGGGGTGAGAACTACACTTATCTGTGGGTATAATGATAAGCCTTTGGAACATCTTAGGGCTTATTATACTGGGCTAGTAAAGTGGTGAATGTAGGTTCTCTGCCAAGATCTATGACTTCTCTAACCCTGTATAGTCGGCTATGCTTCCCGTACCAGTCATGATTTTCCTCTTGTTTAGAGTGTCTTAAGTCAAATTAGAGGGCTGTTGTTTATCTCCAAGTATGCATTCCTTAGGGTTATCATGCCATGCTGGTCGTTATTGGAGTTCATAGACATCATAACTGGGTGGACTATTGGTTCCTTTCCCTCAGAAGCTTGCATGGTAACATGAAGGCTAGTCTTCAATGAGGGAACTTTCAGGTAGAATCTGGGTCGGTTCTTTAGGTTGTCTCTTGTTAGCTGTATGAGAATGAACACGTTGTTTAAACTTCCCATGTATTGTTATTATCTATGGACTAGGAAAAGTTATGGTATCTTTGTTATAAGGTTGTTATAAATATAGAGTGAAACTGTCAAATGTCAAAGACTTAACACATAGAAATGACACTTGCATGTGTTTTTTAAGATTTATATACAATTAATGATAAGAGGGATTCTTATAAAGGATTCCCCTCATCTTGGGATAATAACAGTCATTACCACAGTTTTTGGAGGTAAATAAGCAACATATTCTAATGAAAATAAAATGCCAGTGTTATTTTCTTCTCATGGTCTGTAATTAATATGAATTAAATGATTGTGAGCCAATCAAATATTTCTTGTAAAATATAAGACTTTAAAAGTTTAAAAAATAAATAAAAATATTAATGATATGTTCAGAAAAACTAAGTGGTTTGACTACATTTTGAATAGTTTGATAAACAGAGATTATTATTGGTGTTTTTCATCTTCTTATATTCAGCCTTATCAACAAATAGTCTGACTTCTGAAGGACAAAATGAAAAATAAAAGTATTTTCCACCAGCTAGTTCAGTTTCTTTTGAATGGCAAAAGTGTCTGGCAATTGCTTTACTCAAAATTTAATTTTCTTTTCATATCTTTCATGCTCTGTGGTTATATAAATGACTGTTTGCAATCATACTTTTCCCCAGATAAAAAGCCTTTGAATTCAGTCATTGGTTGAATGTTTAAAATAAATACTGATAAAAGAATTTTTTTATAACCAATATTTTCCCATTTACTTATTCTTCTTATAGCAAAATTCTTTATACTATCTTAAAATTAACTTTCTCTATCAAATCCTTTCAGATTGCCATTATTCAAAATTTGTTTCCTCAATTTTGTATTGATTTTCTTTTTAATAGACTGGAAGAACTAAGAAATATGTAAGTATAAAATAAGCTGGCTTTTCTATAAATATGAGATAGTTTTTATAATCAATTATTAATTGAACTGGACATTTCTTCACATAAATGTAAATTCCATGTCACACTGCAATGAAAACATACATATTCATGTTTTTCTCTGAAATAATCAATTAAAAAATAAAATACATATAAATCTGACAAGTGCTCATAGTCTGTGTCAATATTATAACAATCAATGTTATTTTATCTTATCATTTTGGTATGATTAGCAATAATATTTCTATATTCCTTTTTAAGATATCATTGTTTTTCTGGGGACTGATACAAGGTTTTACAAATTCCAGGAAAGTTTCAACTTCACTCTGTTGGCAAGGTTGGCATTGACCTCCTGGAATTCCTCTCCACCTTCTGAACGGCGGGGAAAGTAGAGATCGGCTATGTATTCTTATTGGAAAAATGTGAAAATTTTTGCACAACAGCCTTTTGTCTCTTTGACTATGAATTTCCCAGAGTTCATCTGGCTAGTTTCCCCACTGAAGTGATCCAGTGGCTTGTGACTTGCTGAAGCACACTTCCTTCCCATTGGTGCTGTTGTCTCAATTGCCCAATCCTAAGTAGTATTTTATCAACAGTTTAGTTTGAGTTGATATGCTCACTCCAAAGAGGTGGACAAGGGGCAAGAGGGACATGTAGGAAGGGGGAGAGGGGAGAAAACACTGGATCAATGTTCAGGATTTCTCAGTTCACAATGACCTTGAAAGCTATGCTACCATAGAGAGTCAGTCTGTTAGAGACTTAAAGAGAACAGGGCAGCAGTAGAAGGAACCTCAGTAATATAAGTCATCATGCTGAAAATTGGAATGAGCCTCTTATGCTGGGTAGACCAGAAATCTGCTGGGATTGGTCAGTAATGGAAGGTATTGACTGAAACCTCAAAATGCAGTTCCCTTCCTACATCTGAATGTCTTCAGAGCTGGAGGCTCTGCGGCAATGATTTGGGAAACAAGGAATCCGCTGAATTTGATGTGTTACATTTTTGTTCAAATATTTGTCCCAAACATGCTTTCATTTTAGTAGATTGACACAAAGTTTAAGTTACAATATTAGAAAGTGATATTGTTTTAAAGTAAATGTATACAAATAGACACCAACTCCCCCCCCCGAAAGGTCCTGTTGTGACACAGAAAATCCAAACAGCTTAGTGCCAAGCAAACAAGAGTCTTGGTCACCCTAAACAACTGCTTAGAAATGAGACTTTTTCTAGCTCTGTGCACTGACCTTTTTCCCTCATAAAACATTTTATCCAAGATTATGGCTAACACAGGGAATGGTTTCTAAACTTTGAGATGGCACTGTAGCCCAGTCTGGTTATACAGGCTTTGGTCTCTTGGTAGGGGCCATAAGCTACTGTTATTTATTTTATACGGTTATGAAGCTATTTTCTCTGTATGCATAAAATGCTTTCTAAATATCTCATTAATCCTCACAACATCCTTGTTGGTAGGGGACAACATTATAACTCAGGTAGTGAAAACGCTTGTCACTCTAAGAATGACATTTTATCACTTAATTTAATGTGCTTTTATGGTAGCAACTTGAAGCTTTGTGAGATTAGCAAAGGAACTAGTAAATAAACAAGAAACACTGTATTAAATATGAATGTATCAGTACAAATGTAAAACATTGAGCATGGTGTTTGAGATGGAATAGCACACAGTGCTTTCTCTCTCATTTCTATTTATAGTACAGTTTCAAATGCTCTGCTCTCTTTAGTGATGGGATTATTATGTGTTGTCGGGAATTTCTTTGTTGGTCCCATCTATTTGGTGTTCGCTATGCTTCTTGTACCTTGACAGGCAACTTCACTTTTATATTATGGTTGTTTTCTTCTATGAGCTTGTTGCAAATATTTTCTGTGCTTCTAATCTGGGTTTCTTCTTTTGCTATTCATATTATTTCATAGATTATATCCTTTCATAGTATCTGGAATTTCCTGGATGTCTCATGCCTGGAATTTTAGATTGAACACTTCCTTTGACTAAGTTATCCATTTTTTCTGCCTTGTCTGCAATGCCTGAGGTTCTCTCTTCCATAACTTATACTGTTGATGAGTCTTACCTCTGGGGTTTTTGACTTCCTAAAGTTTTGATTACTACCTTTATTTTTATTTATTTATTTTTATTGGATAAAAAAAGAAATTTCTGCCTCCTCCCCGCCTCCCATTTCCCTCCCACTCCTCCCTCTCCTCCTCCCCTCCCCCCACTCCTCCCCCTCCCTCTCCAGCCTGAAGAGCAGTCAGGGTTCCCTGCCCTGTGGAACGTCCAAAGTCCTCCCCCCTCAATCCTGGTCTAGGAAGGTGAACATCCAAACTGGGTAGGCTCCCACAAAGCCAGAACATGAAGCAGGATCAAAACCCGGTGCCATGGTCCTTGGCTTCTCAGCAGCCCTCATTGTCCGCCAAATTCAGAGAGTCCGGTTTTATCCCATGCTTTTTCAGTCACAGTCCAGCTGGCCTTGGTGAGCTCCCAAAGGATCAGCCCCACTGTCTCCACGGGTGGGCACACCCCTTGTGGTCCTGACTTCTTTGCTCATATTCTCCCTCCTTCTGCTCCTCATTGGGACATTGGGAGCTCAGTCCAATGCTCCAGTGTGGGTCTCTGTCTCTATCTCCATCCATTGCCGGATGAAGTTTCTACAGTGATATGCAAGATATTCATCAGTATGGCTATAGGATAGGGAACCTGAAATGATTACTACCTTTATCAAGTTTGGGTTTTCTTTAGCGATTCTATGTCAGTTTTCATGCCTTGATTGTATTCACTATGTCATTTCCCCATTTGTTTCCGTTTCTCCAGAGTCATTAAGGGGTTTATCCATGGCCTCTTTAGGGTCCTTGAGCATGTTACAATTGCTATGTTCAAGTTGTTGTCTTGTGCTTCAGTTATACTAAATCTCTCAGGGCCTACTACTGTAGTAGGGTTACTGAGCTCTCTTAGCATCATATTATCCTGCATGTCAATAATTGTGTTTTTGTTCTGTTGTCTAGTCATCTGAGGTTGTGATGATTGGGATGATAGTAGGTGCTGATTACTGGCATTGTCTTTGTTGGGTGGGCATAACCATTCTTGGCTTCTGTTGCCGTCTCAGTCTTAGGAAAGTGTGATGGTTGTGGGTCTCCTGGTAGGATTTGCTTTGTAGGTAGGTCTCTGGGTAGCAGAAAGGAGTAGAGAGATGGGCTAGAAGAAGAGATGCAGAGAGTTTCAGGAAAGAGTTGAGGAGATCCTTTTCCCACCTAGAGGAACAATCCTCAGGGAGTTGTAAGTGAGGCTGGAACTGTAGCTGTAGGTACCCTGCCAGTAATTTTCAGTAAGGCCTTGAGAGACATGGATAAAAGGGCTATGGAGACCCTGGAGCTGAATCAAGAGCTGGAATCACCAGTGAATGGAGTTGAGGTAACAGGAGAGGCATCTTTAAGAAACTTGCTGCCCAGCTGAGGATGAGAATGGAAAAGTCCCAGAGCAGGACAGGAAGGATGGCATGATTCATTTACATGAGTCCTGTGTAGAGAGAGTTTCTAGGTGTTGGAAACTGACAAAAAAAGATGGGGGTGGGGGTTGTGTTTGCAGTAAGGTTTGGTGGTATCCAGGGAATGGAGGAAAGGAGGGTTGAGACCCTGCAACAGTCTGCCTCAGGACTCGGGAATGAGAATGTAAAGACAATAGTGGAGGACAGGAAAAGGAGTGGAGAGCATCACACTCCCCAGCTCCAAGATCAGTGTGTCCACTGAGGATCCCACGTAGAAAATGCTTCTAGTGTTGGCAGCTGATACAAGGAGATAGGGTGAGGCGGGAGAGCAGGGTTTTCTGCAAGGATTAGTAAAGTCCTCAGAGAACAGAGGTAGCTAGGGAGGCTGTAAGCATCTGTTACAGGACTGAGGAGGAACTGGAGAGGCTGTAGTGGACGACAGGACAAATCACCTATTTGAGTCCAGTGTGGCTACTCTCCAGATGTTCTTAACTGACAGAAAATATCATTCATCCTATCAAGAATTATCCTAAATCAAATTGCGTTTGTCCTATCAACTAATAACTGTGATATATTTGTCATGCTGTTTTTGTAAAAATACAGCGATCTTTTCCTTATGAGTATTTCTATAGTTTTTAATAATTTTGTTGCTTATTATTTAATAGACATTGAAAAAATAGCCATTTCTATTTTTATAACTGAGAGTGTTGGCTGTGTGAGGCAATGAATGAGAAAAATCAAACAGAAATAGTTTCTGGATCCCCAAGCTGGGGCTTTTTCCCCTAGTAAGCTTCTCGCTGTACTATATTATCACCCCATATGTCAGGTTTTACAGCGAGCATTCTGTCCTGGGCAGTGGAACCATTTTATTCTGCTCTATAATTAAGATAGAATGCACACACACGTGATTTGTAGTAGCTCTAGAAATGGTAATCAAGGTTGCTGCTTTCACACTGTCAGGTATTTATTTTTCCCTCCAACATTAAATGAAACAAACTGTTTAATTACCTGAGAAGCTATACCTGCCTCTTAGGAATTAAAGTTTGCCTCCACGTGAAGGTGAAAGTGGTCATTTCAAATGAGTTACTAGTTAAGCAAAAAACTCACTGACTAAAGGTCCTGCTGTTCATCATGTGTGCCCCACATACTAAATAAAAGTTTTATAGATGCTATAGAATTCTTTTTGTGAATATGCTAGCTTAATTATGTTTATTTAGGGTGTGAGTGTGTATGTGTGTGTGCACACACATGCATGTATGTGCACGTGTGTGTATGCATGTGTGGCAGATAGGACAACTTGCAGGAGTCATTCTTCCCTTCTGCAGTGTGGGTCCAAGGGACTGAACTTACATCGTCAGGTTTGGCAGCAAATGCCATTACCCACAGAATCCTCTTTTCAGATGTTTTTTTGAATATTACATTAAGTTCTTCTTTAGGTCACAAATTCCAAGATAGATTAGAAATTTACTAGATGTTATAATTAGTCTTATCAACTTTTAACTATTTTAAGACATTGCATTTTGTGAATAACCCAGAAGTTGGAAAAAAGTTTCCTAAACATTTTAGAGATTTCAGATTGTACAAAAGTACATCCCATAACTGATGGAATGTGGTGGCTTTTAAAAGTTTATTGTTTATTTTCTTATGCCAATGTCAAAACTATAGTGTTTATAGATAGCAAGTATGGCTGTGACTTTTTAGTTTTGACAAGGTCCAATATAAAAACTACTATAAGAAACCTATGTCAGATAGGAAAAACCTAATTATTTCTTATTAGAGACAGTAGCTTTTTAATCTCTAACAATATAGACAAGCAATGTAGCTCTCAAGAGATATACTTCCTTTAGAAGGACTCATTATAGATGCAATCCGTATTATAATTTCCAAGTAATAGGGGAAGCTATGTTGTTAGAAGCCTGTGGGAAACAATGCTTAGAATACAGCGTGACACGTTTTTTCTCAGTTCATATAATGCACGTTTGAGAAGTCCACAAATCTAGAAGCAAGTAATGCTATATTTTCTGCTGACATTTATATGTGAATAACAGCATCATTTAATATTTCCTTTAGCCATCTACCAATTGCTTTCTGACACTATACGCTAACTTTGTACAGTACAGAATCAGGTGTCATTAATGATAGAGGACCTGAGTTGCTGGCTCAGTTTAATGTTTCATTTTACACATTATCTAGGGCTTGAAATACAAATATCCTGAAAAATTCACTTCTATGTCTATGAATCTTCATAAAGGCAAATTCTGCTGACTTTAACATTCAGTTTTCCAGCAAGTTTGAAAAGTTTGAATTTTTATTTGAAGATGCCTTTTTTGGCACTCAACAATAACTTTTTTGTCAGGCAGTCTATGACATTAGAATTAAGTCCCAGTAAAACCATAATTGGATGCACAGAGGTTAAAATGTGGCTTCCATTCAGTTAGCAATGTTGTCATCTCTTCAGTGTAGCAAATACAAAAAAACTCGATATCACTTTTGCTGCCCATCAATACTAATCCATGACACATTATGTGACTTACTCTATGTGCATTGAATTAAACATCTCATCAGTTAATAAATCACTAATTACTTTATTCAAGTAACATTTTTAAGGCTAAAAGGATAACTCAGTGGTAAAGAGCACTGGAGACTATTCTAGAGGAGTTCAATTCCCAACAACCATATGGCATCCCAAAACAGTCTATAACCGCAGTCCAATAAGATCTGATTCCATCTTCTGGTATGCAGATGTACATGTAGACAGAACACTCATATAGATAAAATACATTAATAAATATTTTTTAAAAAACACTTAAGCCTGTAACAAAAAAATCTGTAAATCACTTACATTGTATCCTATTTTCCCGAGAAGTATTATAGTTATTTCTCTCTTTTAGTTCCCATTCTTGTACTTTCTTTTGTCCCTCTGACTGTAAAATAGACATGATTATTCTTTAGCTCTGCTGCAACTATCTCATTTTCACTTGATTTCCCATTTACCGGATGGAGTATGGTCCTCATGTCTAGCTATTATTGTCAGAGTTGGCTTCTTCATCTGTCATGCTGACCCATCTATCTCCACCTGAAGCCCTTCACCAATTTTCCATTGCATCGAACATCAGGTCTGCAATATTCTCATTATTTTCTAAAGCCTTTTCACCAGGAAGAGGAAAACACTTTCCCCCTCTGCATTGCCCCATTTCCTAGTTCCTTCTGCTTGCTTCAAATGCGTCACTATGGATGGACATGATTTAACTCATTAACATCTTAAACATGTTTGTTTTCTAATGCTGTGCCCGATAAGCTGTCAACAGTTTCATCTTTTCACAAAGTATATACTTTTCTTTTTCATTTTCTATCTAGCACATGATCAGCATTTATGTAATAAAGACATCCTCTGAAATTCATTTTTTGGTGAGTTTAAAATTAGTGCTACCTTACAATCTTCTTTAGAGGACAAAATGAGATTTTCTTCCAGTGTGGTACCATCTCTGCTCTAGCAATGCGGTGGTGGGGAATAATGAATGTCCTTAGGAAACCCATACAAGTCCATCACCACAAAATGATTTATAGAAAGTATTTTATCATCCATTCAACTCTTGGTGTACATAGTAGCCAACTCTTGGTATATCATACAGAGAAATTAAATGTTTGTGCTTTCATTTTGAAGTCTGAAGCTACTGAAATATTTTTCCTTGAAATACAAGGTGATAAATTTTGATGTTATTGTTGATCATAATATCCTTAAAAGAAAAAAATGGACAAATCAGATACCAAAAATGGTTTAAAATAGTTCAAAATAAATCAAGTCATTTTTATTCTTTATTTGTTTGAGAAACTATAATTATAACACTTCCTTATTTCTCTTTCTTCTACACCCTCCCATATTGCCCTCCTTGTTTTTTTTTTTAATTTATGTCTCTCTATTCATTAATTGTTGTTACATATATATCATGGGTGGATCTCTCTCTCTCTCTCTCTCTCTCTTTCTCTCTTACTCTGTTTCTAAATACATAAAAACCTGATTGGTTTGCATAAATGTTGCTTGTATGCATATGTTTTCTGGGTTGACAGTATTTTATTAAGAAAAAAGGTTCTATGATGACAATTAAGGTAGTTATCAATCTGATTTCAGGGGAAGGCCAGTTTAGGCATCCTCTCCACTATTGCTTAGAGTCTTAGTTGGAGTAATCCTTGTGGATTCCTGGAAATTTCCCTTGTACCATGTTTCTCACTAGTCCTTCAATGTCTCCCTCAATCAAGATATCTCTTTCCTTTCTCTCCCCCTCTGCCCTTCCCCCTTCTTGAGTATCCTGTTCCCTCATATTCTTCTCCTCTCTCTCCTCCCCCTCCCCTTCCACAGTCCTTTCCCCCCACTCCCAATTTTCTCAGGCATACATCTCACCTTTTAAGGATGACAGAAAAAATGTAATTGTACGTAAGCCACAAAATATTTACTTTACATGTGATATTCTTATGTTTTCCTTTTAATTAACATTGCAAATTCAAGACTGACAATAAGAATGGCCATTTATTTATCCTAAAGTGAGTCTCAATAATCTATAATTTAAGGAATGAAATTTTAGTTCCTTACTCTGTTTTCTAATAGCTTAATTGGTTTATTGCATTATTTCCCAAACAAGACTCCCTCAAACCAGAATTGTTTTATGTACCATTGCATTACTATTATCACTTAAGGAACAAATTTTTATCACATCATTTTACATTTTTATTGGGGCTGATAGCAAAAGCCACACAGATTTCCAGAAGGATTTTTTTAAATTATACTTCAGAAAGAAAACTCAAGAATAAACAAAGAGTGGACTTAAAATTACTCTTACCATTTCACTAAGGCAACCTATGCTTAATTATATGTAAGGCTATAAATATTTCAATAGAATTCTGTTAAAATTTTCAGTTCTTTCTTAATAGGCAGCGGTAAGACACAGGAAAGTGAATATTACTTTAAGAGTTTTAGTTCTAGCTTCATCCTTCCATTTAGAGAGGGAAACACAGCTGAATGTCCTGTTCTTTGTAGGTAAGTTATATACTGAAGGGGAATGTCAAGCATTGAGATATCTTCTAAGTCATATTTTATTCTTAGGTAAATGAAATAATATAAATTTATAGAATTGTGATATTTACAAAAATAATAACATATAGACAAAATAACTGCTACAATTCCTGGTACATAGTTGACTCAGCTTATAGTAGTTCCTGTTATGGAAAATCAGTGCTGATTATCCATTTACATTTATTGTACAATTTGTTTCTTTAAATCAAGTCTTAAACACAGAAAATAATTTTCTTTATAATTTTGAGGATTTTTAAAAACATATAAATTATTTTCAAGGGATTTCTTTATTTTTTCTGTTAAATACCAGCTACACAGTGTATTACTTGATACTATTTCTTTGTAACTAATCATTCATAACATAGTGTATCTACACTGGCAATTTGGGATGGTGGGTTACTTTACTCTGTTGTTGTTTTCCCAGAGGGATATTGAAATTTATTTTAAGAAATGGATATATGTGTTTGTTTGAATTTCCAGGAGGTTGGAAACCCTTGAACAGCAACTGACACACTGGTCTACAGGCAAAATTTCTTCTGAGAAAATGATTTTTTTCTTCAAGACATTTTTTCTGTCTTAAAAATTCATTGCATTTTAATTAAAACTTGCATACATCATTTCCTCCATTTCTTTCTTCCCTCCAACACTGCCCATGTCCCTTCTCCACTTTTCCTTCTCAAATTCGTGAGCTCTTCTCCTCCTCCTACTTCTTCCTCTTAGTGTAGTTACATATGTATGCATAAATATAGAAACACAACCCTGTGAGTCCGTTTAGTGTTGTGTGTATACATGTGATCTTAGGGCTGACCACTTTGTATTAGATAGCCAGTTATGGGGCAACAGTCATTATTTGTCTGTAGATTACCTTTAGGACTGGACTACTCTAGTTTTTTTCTTTTAACATTAACATATCTGTTAGCATTATCATTGTTTGAATCTTAAAGACAAATGTCACTTGCTCTTCCTCATCTGTAGTTCCTAACTTCAAAATTTCAGATGTGAATGCATAGCCTGGACTAATCTCAGAAACCAGGAGAGTACAAATAGATTATGGTGTGTGTACGGAGGTTGAGTAGGAGGCTGATATTTGGATTTTAAGAGTATACTTGAGTCTGGGATGTAAAATATACCATTGTTTCTGTTCTCATTCTCATATATTACATCCTGACTACAGTTTCCTCCCCTTCTCTTCTCCCCGCCTCTCCCTAGACTTCCCCTTTCTCCCAGATTCACTCTTTCTCTGTTTCTCTTCAGAAGAGAGCAGGACTCTCCAGGATATCAGTCAAACTTGGCATAACATATTACAATAAGACTAGGCAGAAAACCTCATATCAACACTGGATAAAGCAACCCAGTAAGAGGAAAGGGGTCCTAGAAGCAGGCAAAAGAGTAGGGGAACCCTGACTTCCACTGATAAGAACAACAAGCTGTACAACCACAACATGTTTACAGAGCACCTGGCTCAGACCCACACAGACTCCTTGATTGTAACTTGTCTCTGTGAGGCCCAATACTATTACTAAATCCTGAATCAACTGCCACCCATAGGCTCAAATGTTCCAATATTCAGTCCCCAACCTGGTGACACTGGTTTGAGAGATTGTGGAATTTATAACACTGAGACAGCAAACAAAAAAGGCTCCCTGGGCATATGAGGCTATATCCACTGTGGATCTGTTGGGAGCTCAACAACATAACACCTCATGTTCTTGCTGCCTAAATGGAGCTGTTCTTGCCATAGGTTCTTCAACATAATGGCTTCACCATTGTGAAATGGACCCTTCCTTCCTTGAATTGCTTCTGTCAGCTGTTTGGTCCCAGTGATATTAAAAATAACTAACACAGCAATACCACCTCAGATATGGATCCCAGAGTCCTTCTGAATACTATTATCTTAACATTCTAGCTATCCACTGTCACTACTGCTACCGATGACAAACAGTAGAAGTTATAGCAGAGCGTTAAAAAGTGATTCTTTTGTTTGAGTTATCATTATTCCTCAATTCTTATTTGTAAAGGAAGTGTAATGTTTGAAGGAAATGAAATAAAGTTGGTGGGGACAATATCAGAGGTGACACTTTCCCTTGTGAGGAAGTTGTATTTGAAAGTTTTGTGTGTAATTCTCTACTAAGCATGTGTATACAATAAGACATTATTTAAATGAATAGTGAATAAGTCTCAGTGAGACTTACTTTGCCTGATATATTGGTTTTATTCTTAGCTAAAATTGTCTAATACTTATTCCCCAAAGATAAACACCTGTTAAAACCCCCATTGCTGTTTATTATATGTATATATACATATATACATTATTTTTAAAATTTTTTTAAAAACTATCTTTTTTATTTTACATGCCAATCCCAGTTCCAACTTCCTCCCCTCCTCCAGTTCCCTCCCACCTCCCCCCACCCTGGTGTGGGAAGTCCTTCTATATATGTTTTGCTTTTATTGGTTAATGAATATAGAAGCTACTTTGGCCTGTGCCAGGATAGAATAGAGCTATGTGGGGAAAAATAACCTGAATTCTGGGAGAAAGAAGGCAGAGTCAGGGAGAAGCCATGTAGCTACCATAGGAGACAGATGCCAGATGCCAAACAGAACCTTACCAGTAGGTCACAACCACGTGACAATACACAGGTGAATAAAAATGGATTAATTTAAGATATAAGGGCTAGCCAATAACAAATGTGTGCTAATAGGCCAAGCAGTGTCGTAGTAATACAGTTGCTATGTGATTATTTTAGTTCTGGGTGGCTGGGAGACAAACAAGTAGCTTTCAACAACAGCACCCCACCCCTCATTCACTCCTCAGAGAGGGTAAGGCACACTGTGTTTAGAAAGGACCAAGGCCCTCCTTACTATATGTAGGTTGAGCAAGATATCCCCCCCAAAGAGAATGGATTCCAAAAGCCAGTACAAACAGTAGGGTTAAATCTTGGTCCTAATGCCAGTGGCCCCACAGTCTGCCCCAGCCATACGGTTGTCCACCACATTCAGAGGGCATAGTTTGTTCCTCTGCTGGTTCTTTCTCTGTCTGGCCAGAGTTGCTGAGCTCCTATTAGCTCAATTTAGCTGTTTCAGTGGGTATTCCTAACATGGTATTGATATCTCTGCTCATATTCTCACTCCTCTCACTTTCAACTGGACTTTGGGAGCTCAACTCTGCTGTGGATCTTTGCTTCTGCTTTCATCAGTTGCTGGATGCAGGTTCTATAGTGACATTTGTGATCGTCATCAATGTGACCACAGAGCAAGGCCAGTTCAGGCAACCTATCCACTATTGCTTAGGGTCATAGCTGGGGTCATCCTTGTAGATTCCTGGGAATTTCTCTAGGTTTCTTGTTAGCCCCAAAATGGCTCCCTCAATCAAGATACCTCTTTCCTTGTTCTTTTTTTTAAATTAATTTATTTTTTATTGAAAATTTCTACCTCCTTTCCTCCTCCCACTTTCCTTCTCTCCCTCCATTCCCCCCCCCCCTTCAGTCTAAAGAGCAGTCAGGGTTCCCTGCCCTGTGGGAAGTCCAAGGTCCTTCCTGCTCCTCCCAGGTCCAGGAAAGTGAGCATCCAAACAGACTAGGCTCCCACAAAGCCCGTCCATGCAGTAGAATCAAAACCCAGTGCCATTGTCCTTGGCTTTTCTGTCAGCCTCCACCATCAGCCATGTTCAGAGAGTCTGGTTTGAACACATGCTCCCTCAGTTCCAGTCCAACTGGCCTTGGTGATCTCCCATTAAATCAGTTCTGCTGTCTCAGTGGGTGGACACACCCCTTGTGGTCCTGACTTCCTTGCTCATGTTCTCCTTCCTTCTGCTCTTCATATGGACCTTGGGAGCTCAGTCCAGTGCTCCAATGTGGGTCTCTGTCTCTATCTCCATCCATTGCCAGACGAAGGTTCTATGGTGATATGCAAGATAATCATCAGTGTGGCTATAGGAAAAGGCCAGTTCAGGTACCCTCTCCTGTGTTGCCCAAGGAACAAGCTAGGGACATCTCCTTGGACACCTGGGAACTCCTACAGAGTCAAGTCTCTTGCCAACTTTAAATGGCTCCCTTAATTAAGATATCTATTTCCCTGCTTCCTCATCCACCCCTCCTCCATTCCAACCATCCCATTCCCTCAAGCTCTCCCCATCCTCCCTTTCTCCCTTCTCTCTCCCCATCTCCCCTTATCCCCACCCCACCCCCACCCCCATGCTCCCAACCCCTGTCTGGCAATCTTGTCCACTTCCAATATCCAGGAGGATTTTTTCTATGATGAGTAAAAAGTGTCCTCCATCTCTTCTGATTGATTTTATTTGAAGTCTATTTTGTTAGATATTAGGATAGCTACACCCACTTGTTTCTTAGGTCCATTTGATTGGAAAATCTTTTCCCAACCCTTTACTCTGAGATAATGTCTGTCTTTGAGGTTAAGATGTGTTTCTTGTATACAGCAGAAGGATGGATCTTGCTTTAGTAGCCATTCTGTTAGCCTGTGTCTTTTTTTTTTAACAACTTTATTTCATGCACATTGGTGTAATGATGTCAGATTCTCTTGAACTGGAGCTACAGACAGCTGCGAGCTGCCATGTGGGTGCTGGGAATTGAACCCGGGTCCTCTGGAGGAGCAGTCAGTGCTCTTAACCACTGAGCCATCTCACCAGCCCCTAACCTGTGTCTTTTTATAAGTGAATTGAGTTCATTGATATTGAGAGATATTAATGTCCACTAATTGTTAATTCCTCTTATTTTTTGTGGTAGTGTTACCTGGGTTTTTGTAGGTACAGTTAACTTTTTTGGGTTAGAGTTTTCCTTCTAGTACTTTCTATAGGGCTGGATTTGTGGATAAGTATTGTTTAAATCCTTATTTAGGTTGGGAAAGTTTTCTTCTATGATTTTGTTGAACATATTTTCTGTGCCTTTGAGCTGGAGTTTTCCTTATTCTATCCCTATTATTCTTAGGTTTGGTCTTTTCATAGTGTCCCAGATTTCCTGGATGTTTGGTGTTAAGAATTTGGATTTAATGATTTCTTTGACCAATGAATTTATTTCCTCTATAGTATCTTCAGCACCTAAGATTCCCTCTTCCATCTCTTACATTCTGTTAGTTATGCTTACATTTGTAGTTCCCGTTCATTTACTCAGATTTTTTTTGTTTCCAGAATTCTCCTCAGTTTGTGTTTTCTTTATTGCCTCTACTTTGGTTTTCAAGTCTTGAACTCTTTGCTTCACCTGTTTGATTGCTTTTTCTTCATTTTGTTTTTTTTTAAAAAGAGATTTATTGATTCCTTCCAATTTTTTCTTTGTCTTCTCATTTCTTTAAAAAAATTCATTTCCTCTTTAAAGATCTCCATCTTCCTCATAAAGTTACATTTAAAATAATTTTCTTCTGGGTTAGGATGATTGAGTCTTCCTGTTGTTTGACACTGGGTTCTGGTTTTACCATGTTGCTTTTTAGGCTTTTGAATGAATTCTTGCCTACCCATTTCTTCTTCTAATTGGTGCCAGCAGTGTCTTTGCCTTTTGGTCCAATCCTTGCAGTTGATGTCTTTGTCTTTGAGAGCTGTTCTTGGTCTGCTCAGTACCGTTGTTGTCTATGTCTCATGGAGCTGCTGAGGTCCCCTGGCCCACCCTGTACATTTACTATCTTGGTCTGCTCTGTACAGTCATAGCCTGTACTTGAGAGTTCTTCTGATGTCTCTTTGTCTGCTCTGTGCAGTTGCAGCCTGTGCTTTAGAGTTCCTCTGAGGTCACGGGGAAGAGGAGGGTTTGGGAGCAGAGTGGAACTTGTAGCTTACAAGTCTGATCAATGGGGTGGGGGTGTTGAAGCAGCCTTCCTGCAGGAAGCTTGCCTGCTGGCTGGCTAGAAAAGCAGATGCAGATGGTGGAAGGCCCTGTGGTTTGCCCTGATACTGAGGTTCTAGAGAGTCGTGTGTCTATCTGGGTGGCTGATCACTTACCTCTTGTTCTGCTCTGTGCAGACACAGCCTGTACTTAGAGTTCCTCTGAGGTCACTGGGGATAGGTGGGACACAATGGGACTTTTTGATTACAGAGTCTAATTGATGGGGTCTCCATTGCTGTTTCTAAACCAGGGTTCTAAATGATGCATCATTTTACATATTTATTCTCTTTTGCAGTTCTAGCAGCTGAAGACTTAGCACAGATATGAATTTCATTACTGTAATTTTGCTCCCATTCCAAATCATTAATATTGATGCAAAATAAACGATAGTGTTATTCAAGTTAAATATTCTAAATTGCTCAGCAAAGGAAATATACTTCCAATTTTCTTCATTGCCCTTGCAAAATAAAGATGAGCTGAAATATGAAAACAGAGATATAGCCAGAAAATTGCAGTGCTGCTCTTCTGCATTTTTTTTTTTTTTTTTTTTTGGTTTTTCGAGACAGGGTTTCTTTGTGGTTTTGGAGCCTGTCCTGGAACTAGCTCTTGTAGACCAGGCTGGTCTCGAACTCACAAAGATCCGCCTGCCTCTGCCTCCCAAGTGCTGGGATTAAAGGCGTGCGCCACCACCGCCCGGCGCTTCTGCATTTTTTAACCCTTAATATTTGTTAAATTATAGGATATGGTATTAGCTCTGAAAAGTCACTTTACTCATAAGCATCAATGAAGAATAACACTGATTTATACATCATTATGTTCAGTTAAAGTTAAAAAGTTCTTTATTTTGGGAAAAAACAGTATGATGATGCAATTAGAATACTTCAGCCTAAAAATGTTGTACTTGTACTAATCTTAAACTGACTGGTTTTAAAAGTGCATTCTCTGTCAAGTGAATGAATTTATTTAAAACACATCAGCTAATATTTAATTTTGAGCCTATAGTCCACCTATTCTCCTCATTTTAACTGTCTCTTTTCCTGTTTTATTATTTACATTGAGCAACAAGGAAAACATATGAAGAGACTCAGATTCATAGAAAAATGTGTTTCTGTTATAATGTTTGTGTCTCTGTATATGCATTCACATATGTGTGCATCTGTATGTGTATATATGCACATGTGCTTGTATGTGTATGTGTAAGTTTGTGTGTAGATATGTATTTGTAATTCTATGTATATCTTTTCTCTGTCACATAATCTTTGCAAATAATACAAATGTTTTAAATATTATAACTGCCTAATATATATGTGTGTGTATGTGTATGCATGCATTTGTGTGTTTGTATAGAGTAAAGGATGACCTTTTAACTTCTGTGCTGGCTATTTTTATGTAAAGTTGACACAGCTATCATCACTGAAAGGAGGAAACCTCAATTATTGCCTCTGTAAGACTGAACTGTAGGCAAACCTGTAGAGCTGCTGGTCCAAAGTTCTATAAGAAAGCAGGATGAGCAAGCTAGTAAGTAGCAGTTCTTGGCCTCTGTATCAACTCCTGCATGCAGGTTCCTGCTTTATGTGAGTTCCTGTCCTGAATTTCTTCAGTGATGAACAGTGATGTGGAAGTGAAAGCCAAATAAACCAATTTTTCTGCAGCTTGCTTTTGTGCATGGTGTTTCATCACAGCAATACCAACCCTAGTAGGAAAACCGGTGATGTTCCTTCTTCCATCTCTCAAATGCTGGGATCATAGGCTTGTGTATCAGTCTTTCTGTATATTAGACCATTATATTTACCTGTTAGTAATTAAAAACACTGGTGAATTAGAATTTTACTGTCTCAGGGAGATGGGATGCTTTCTTCTTTTTAAAACACTCATTTAAAACTATTTTTTCACACAGTATATTTTGACCATATTCTTTCTCAATCCCAAGCTACCAGACCACCCAACTTCCTTACTATTCTTTATATTTTTACTATTCCTCAACTTCCTATTCTTTCTCTCTCAAACAAACTCAATGAAAAAAACCCACAAAACCCAAACAAAGAGTACATATAGAAAACACCAAAATAAAAAAAAAAAGCATAAACATGGAGTCCATTGTGCATTTGCCTGATCATTCAGCCTGCTGTACTATGTGGTTGGTATATACTAGGTACTTCACTGAAATAAACCAATTTTCCTTCTTCCAGCAACTATCAATTGAAAATAGCTTGTTGATTAGGGGTGGGATTTTAGGAGCATTATCTTCTTAAAGGATTACATTTAGGACCTTGAAAAGACTCTTCTAGGTTATGAAATTAAGCATCTAGTATATCCATCTATCATTCAAATGGCCAGAGACAGAATTTGCAGTTAAGGCTTGCAGAGGAAATGCTAGGAAAGAAGAGGTCAAGGACTTATCATTAGGAAGACGCCCATGTCTTTAGTCAAACAAAGGCAAACTAACATCACTGAGGTATTCTAGGTCAATGTCAGAGCTGTAAAGTGCCCATTGTCTCATTAAAATTAGACATTCCTATTTACAGCTTCACTTCAGGGAGCACTGTATTCCCTGTAGGACATTTATAGAGGGTAAGTAAATATGGATTTGGCAAAATCGTTTGTTATGACTTTCTGCTACATGAGCAGATTGATTAGAAACAGCACTTCCTCATTTCTTCCATAATCATAAATTTGGCAACAGGATTTTGAACATTGTTGGTACCCCTTGGACAATGTGATTTGTATTTGTAGCTTGTGGAAGGTTTAAAGTTGGTACTGGCAGGCTTAGATCACAGTGTATGTAGGGCAGATTTAGACTCTGCTGGGCTGAGGGTTCAGATACACTAGCTGTTACCTGGGACAATCTACTTAACTGCTCATAATCTCACCTTCACAGCTCCTGCCAGATTTATAGGTCTTCTGTTTCCCTGGGAGTGTCATGTTGAGAACCATTTGTTGGATACAGAATGCCTGAGGCTTTCAGAGAAAGTTTCCAGTTAGGGCAATATTAACAAAGAAAATCCACAGGACTCTTTGTGGTTCACATCGAGACATAACTCACATACACACTTTTGAAATTCAATACAGCGGTTTTGTCGTCCTGTTACATTACTGCTGTAAAAATGACTTTTAAGCTCCACGCTCCCAGGACTGCAGTTGAAGACTATCGTTTGCTCTAGTGATGTGTGGAAAAAGGGTGGAAAGGAGAGGGACAAAACAAACAGCAGGGAGCAGTTAGATTCTTCAGAATTGTTGATGATCAGTATTTCAGGGTTTCAGACAAATATGCTTCAAAGTCATTTAATCTTTAAATATTCATTGAATCAATCTACAATTTTAGCACCAATAGAAAAATAGTCTCACACCTTGGCTGTTTCTCTGTTTTTTTTTTATTTTTATTTTTTTAAAATTAAAAACCAAACAAACAACCACAGGCACACAAAAGCAGCAGGAAAGCAGGCAATTAAATAGGATTGCTTTCTGATGCATGTTTAACCCTTCCCAAGGATTGCATTTCCACAGTCATATATAATTTAAAGGAATACATATCCTACGATTCAAGCTGTTTTATGTAAAACATTGTGATGGTAAGAATACTACTTACATGTAAGTTGTGACATATGATGGTCCAGGTAAAAATGTCAGAAAACGAACTTAAGTTTAGTTTAAGCTTGTTAGAATTTAGAAAGTTCAGTCTGCAAGAAAACACCAGTTCTTTCCAAGGACATCGGATTAAGTGAAGTAGTGAATACAAAGTAGGGCTTTGTTACTTGGAAAGGTGAGGGAAATGCTGTGTTAGTTGTTAATTGTGAATCGGTTTCTCTAGCTGTGACTCTTCGGCAATTTATTTTTCTTGTTTGTAACTGATCGAAGATACAGGAAAGAGAAGACAAAACAAAATTACTTTTAGGTTTCTTTCACTTTGAGAAAAACAAGATCTCACCATGTTCTTGGAATTTGATGTTGGCTTTCACGCAACCTTGTCAGTGAGAATATCAATATTCTACTTAAAATTGTGGAAATCCAAAGCTTGGCACCTGGTGCAAGGTCATGGCATTAAAAATGTAGAGTCAGAAATGAAACGCAAAGGAGTCTGACCTTAAGACCCAAGTTGATGCTCATTGCTCTCTACTGTCTCTTTTCGAAATATAGTTTATTTTAGAAGTATTCTTTCAGTCATGGCAACGTAAAGGACATAGTTCTTTCCTCAAGCAGAATGAGATAGAATTTATTCTGGAGCCAAAATATCAGAAGCCATGGTTTGGGAATACAGATTAAAGTTACACCACATTTTACAGCAACAGAACAAAGGAAGTTATAGATCAAAGCCCTTTCAGATACATTGATGGGTATCTCAGGCAGGCAGCTCTCTGTATAGTTTGGACATATCTCTTACAGACCTCAGGTAATGTCTGATGGCATTTAGCTTTTGAGTTTGTAAAAGCTGATGTGTTTTTCACTTATGAATTTATGAATTCCACAGGATTTACAAGTGGTTACACAGTGTTAGCTCACACCCAGGGGTGACAAGAAATGAATATTCAAGAGGCCAAGATAACACAGGACAATTTTGCATTGGACTTGTAGCAGCCTAACTCCTCTAACAAGCATTGGCATTTGCACCAGTCAATCAACTTTTATGCAAAAGCAAAACGTAGATGAGGCTGCTTTCCAGGAACCTTAGTTCCCAGTGGAGCCAAAAGGCATGCTTTTCATGGTTTTATTTTAGTTTCTGCTAACACCAACACATTTTTGTTTGTCTAAGAGAGACCCATTTGTCTCAGGAACAAATATATAATTTAAAAATTGAAAATGAATGTGATAGCTACATAATTACATATGGGAGATGCAAAAGAAGTACATTCTGGAAAATAGAGACGCTCATGGCTGAATTGCTTGGATTATTAGGCTTGAGGTATTTTTAATAAAAATTACAAAACCGAGCATCAAATGGTATTATGTATTAGAAAAATCATGACTGAAGCCTATGTAATTTCCCGGTGACTCTTCCTTCAAGGACAATTCCCTGCAGATGAGTCCTCACCTGTAGTAGGGCTTCTGCAGAACTGGCAAAGCTCGTGTACTGAAAAGTATCTCCATCATGCTGAGCTCATCAGTGGAATCCTTTTATTTGCGATATCAAGGGATATGAATTAAAGCCAACGTCCTTCAAAAAAAAATTAAGGCCATTTCCAGATATGCACAGTGTAGACTCCATTCCAGACAGTCTGCATTTGAGGAAGATGGCTGGAAATTCTGTTGATTCCTCTGAAATCACCAAAATAGGAAAATAATCATGTAATGTCTCTTTTGATAGATAAACTACCTTAACCATCAGAATAGATACATTTTGTCAGACATTTGCTCTATTGTCTTCAATTGTGAATAAGTTTGGTAGAACTTTACATAATCCCTAAACTCTTTTCTCAGTGAACACTCCTGAAGAATATTTCCTCTGCAAAGACATGAAATCCTCTTTATCTGTGCCGTTCATACGGAATATCTCACATCATATGTACTCTTCACCTGTGTCTATTGGTAGTGCAGGCTTTAAGGTTTTTTTTTTCGGTGCATGCATATTTGGTTACTGTTATATTTCTTCATCACCTGTGAAGTTACTTGGAATATTCCATAATCAATTTTCAGTTTTCTGAAATACAAAATGAGTGTATGAATGGATGATACCAAAAAAATAATGATACAAAACCTGTGTAATATAAGTGAGTAACAAATGAATCCGGGGCTAGAACATAGTTCAAACCTTGAAAATCAAGCATAACCCTGAATTAATAGTGTTAATAGCAGATTAGTGTCATTATTTCACAGTTTTGAGGCCAAGGTGTCTGGGAAGCACTTGGCTAGCTTTTCATTTTGAGGTAAAAGTTAGAATCCGAATTTTGGCTTGGGCTGTGGAATTATCAGAAGCTTGATTACAAATTGACCAGCATCCAAGTTCCCTCAGACTGTTGGGATGATTCATCTCTTTGTGGCTGTAGCATAAAGGTTTCATGTTTACTTGTTGGCTGTTAGTTGTTATATATTGCTCTCAGTATCCACAAACTACATGTAAGTTTTTACTATGTGGCTATTTCTATAGACCTTTCAAAACATGGAATATTCCTTCTTCAAATCAGGCAATGGAGAGTTTCTCCACCAGTTGTGCTGCAACAATCATGTGTATGTGTATACATAATATTGTTGCAGCACGACTGGTGGAGAAACTCCCCACTGCCTGATTTGAAGAAGGAATATTCCATGTTTTGAAAGGTCTATAGAAATAGCCACATAGTAAAAACTTACATGAATGCATAATATATAAATATACATAATATATATGCATTTATATATTACGTATACACACAGATGACAAAACTTATAACCAATGTTGAGGTGAATTTCAGTCTTACTTGGGATTAATGATCTACTTTCAAGCTCATTAAGATTTCTAGAGGAGTTCATTTTCATAAATGTTATGACTAAAATGCCTGAGTTTTCAACAGTAAAAGGAAGGTCAGGTGATAGAGGACTGTAATCAGATGTGGTGAGGCTCTAGGGGCTATGAGTTCCCAGTAACAGGCAAGAATAGCATGTGGCATCAATTATATAAATGATCTGCCAACAACCCGAGAAAACCTAGAGGGTGTCAATTCCCTTCTGGATGTCTGGGAAATGCTACTAGAATCAGCCTGGCTTGATGGGAAAAATGATACTTACACTCTATTTTTCCTTTTTATGCTGTCTCTAGTTTACCACATGAACACAAGCAAGGCATACACTGTTCATATTTAATTTCCTCATGTCTACGACACTATGACATGGTAATTAAATACATATTATACAAGCAAAATCTCTTGAGTCTGTATTCTATCTTTCTCCATATTTGTTATCTTTTATGAGCCTCAGTTTACTCTACCAAATACCACTGTTGTGTCAAAGTATTGCATATTTAAAGTGTGAAATCTGGCTATCAAGTAGTTAATATGTTTATATGCATTCAAATTTTTATAATAATTATTCCTTAGACAAAGAATGAGTTATTATGTGTGAAATACTTTCCAAGAGCCAAAATTATATGACAATATTTGACATTTTTAATAAATTTTATAAAAATCTGTTCAACCTGAGGATATAATTATTTTTGTTAATGTCAAGAATGTGAGTAATTTTTCTGTATATTGGTGAAAGGGTTATATTAATTCAAGACACTGAATTAAGTTAACAGACTATAAATTCCCTAGATCTTAAGATTATTACTTTGTCAGCATGACAGCTTCTTCTACAAGTTTTAATTTGCAGTATTTATTATTTCCACATCTTTGAATCTAAAAATTGAATTCCCTGGGAAATTAGTGGGTAAAGATAGTCAGTCGGATTAGATCATATCCTAGTATCAATCAAAAATATCATTCTTAGTAACATCTTGTTGGCAATATTTTTTACCCATTCTTTATTAGTGTGAGTTTTGATTTAACAACTGCAATGTGTATACTTTTATTCTCCCTTTAGATATGTTTATCTGAACACTTTTCTTCTCCAATTATATTTCATCAGCATCCAAACATTTGCAGTATTATCTCTTATTTTGACTTATAATAAACCAGGTGCAAAAAAAGTAAAATCTCAGATACAGACATGTATATAAGATCCACTTATTTCATTTTGATGTGAGACAGTGTGCATTACCTTAGAAACTAGATAGTGTGAATTCTCAACTGTTAGTTTGCTATGCTAAAGAGAATTTAAGACTTTTGTTCCCTTTACTTTCTGTGAGAATTGAGTTAGACACCAACTTTCTTTGAACAACACATTTTTGATACTATATTTTTACATTCTAATTAATATCTGAAAATAACTGAGTTATAAATATAGATGTAGTGAGAATTCCTTTCAAATAATATTAAGAAGTTTCATTATGTGGAGGCATTTGGATCTTCACGAGACAGGATTCAATATCTTTCTTCTAAATGATGCACACAAACTATTCTCTCTCTCTCATTCTTTATCTATATTTTGTCATCGAAATTATATACTTCAATTTAGAAACATGGAATATGAAAAATATGACAAGTTTTGAAGTAGTGGAGTAAGTTTCTAAATTATATTCTAGATATAGATAAATTCTGGGAAGCACTTTTGAGAGCAATTTTACATTCTTGTTTAAAATGTATAAAGAGTATATTGCCTCATCAGTGTTAAAGGAAAGTTAATTTTATTTGCTTAATCATTATTCAACACACGTATAACATGTGCTTAAAGTTTCATTGAGTCATGAATATTCAAAGTTAAGTTTTTCTATGCTCTATAGTCTTAAAAATGAAGTGCACTTGGACTTTCTATATTTTAACACTTATTTTTTAAATTGTATAAACACATAAGGTGTAGTTCAACAGGCTTCATAATACATATAACTTCCAACATAAAACAAGCAAGTTACACATGTAGACTGTCACACTGCTGTCCACTATATACCCATGTGAAAGGCATAGCATTTAAGATGAATAGGGTTGAAAGATGAGAGTATTAATTTACTATTTCCCCAGCTCCTTGCACATCAGTAGCCAAGAGAGAATCCATTGTCAGAATGCATATGGTATGTGGTATGAGATAGGATTCATGGAACACACACACACACAAACGCACAAATCAGTTGACAGTGAAGAAACAAATTCAGTGAGAAAGAAATAAATAATTTGACTCTTTCTATCCTGCACATTGTTTATTCTTTGAAGTGTTGAGAAAGTAGGATTAGAATTAAGGAATGAAAGCCTCTTTTTTTCCCTGAAAAATGGGTCATCAAATTTGATTGTTTACTGTTATGGGATATTTTAATTGCACTCTGGCACTCCCAAGACTGATAATAATGTTTACTTTGAATCAGAGGGTGGAGTTAGCTACTAGCTGACCAAAATTCGTCATAGAGGTTTTGGAGGACTGAGGACATATAGAGAAACAGGAAGTACTAGGGTGGGGCTTATAAAGCTTGTTGACCATTTTGGATCAAGGAAGGAGTGAAAGAGAGAGAGGAGGTCACTGGTAACTTTTTTTTTTACCACGTTTTTTTTATCATTCAGCTTCTTACACTGGATTCTGACTCCTGAGATTTTATTGATAAAGAATAATTAAATGAACACTTCAGTTCATTAGCATGGGTGATTTAGGTTCAAATCAAACACTTTTAATGATTGTATAATCTCAGTGTTGTTTTCTAATGCCAGAGTTAAAGAAGAATATGGAAATGATTGTAAAGCATACATTAAGAAAGAAAATATTTTTTACACTTCCTCCTGTTATTTTAATGAGTGAAGAGATGATTTATGTGCACTCATTTTATAACAACTACAGGACTTCTAGAAATGCACATCATAAAGATATCTTTTATAGAGTTCTCTGCTATTGTTTTCCAGGTAAAACCTGTGCATATTAGGTCCTCTGAGCTTTCTGATCTATACCTTTAACTGCTCAGAGTTTCTTTCCATGCTAATCTTTTTTTTTTCAAATGGCAGGACACTTTTAAATGTTACTCATTCCTAGGCTTATGTTGACAATTACATTTGTCCTCATACATCTTAGACAAACCTATTTTTTAGCACCAGTGATATGGTTTAGTAGCAGAAAACTTAGCTAGCTTATACAAAGCTCTAGGTTTGATACTGGTACTGCAATAAATTAGCCAACTAACAAAAGCAAAGAAAAGAAAAGAACAAACTTTATTTTACCTTAATCCTAACACTTGGGAAGAGGATCAGGAGTCAAGGCCAGCCTTTGCAAAAATATTAATCCCAAATTGCATGAAACTGACTTAAAAACATAAAAATAAACCACAGAAAAATTTAAATGATCTTGTCAGGAATTATAGTGCACAAAACATTAAGGGTTCAGTAACATAGATATCACATATAACCATCTATAGTTATATAAATCTATTGGTTGGTGACTGACTGACTTAATAATAAATATATATCTATAGATTAAATCTTCTCTTTTGATAGCTCAGCAGATAATTACCATGATGTGGGAGTGATTTCTTATCAATAAAGAAACTGCCTAGGCCCATTTTGATAGGCCAACCCTTAGGTGGGTGGAGTAAACAGAACAGGATGCTGGGAGAAAGAAGCTGAGTGAGGAGTCGCCATGATTCTCCCACTTCAGGCAGATGCAGGTTAAGATCATTCCTGGTAAGCCAGCTTGTGGGCTACACAGATTATTAGAAATGGGTTAGGTCAATATGTAAGAGCTAGCCAATAAGAAACTGGAACTAATGGGCCAGGCGGTGTTTAAAAGAATACAGTTTCTGTGTAATTATTTCAGGGCATAAGCTAGCCATGTGGGCGGCCGGGTGCCAGGGACTCAGCCCTGCCGCTCCATTTTACTACAGGTGGCACCCAGACGTGATGGGCTAAATCCACTTAAAAACCTGAGAGAGCTTAATTTTAAACAGAGAAAAAACAGAGTTTAACACAGATTTTTGTTGTTTGTTGGTGGCATGCAGTAGAGAGATTTCCTGATTCGGCAACAGCAGCAGAAAAAAAGCTGCATCATTTTAAAGTGTGGCTTCCTGGGACTGTGCCACCAGTGCAAACTCTGGCTTTAAAGCATTTCAAAGGCTTTTATGGGACTGGATGTTTCTGTTCCCACTTGGGATCAGAAGGAGAGTGCTCTGAGACCTTGCCAATGGCTCAGCGGCTCAGTGCTCCCAGCCTGCACCTAGGAAGAAGGCAGAATCAGGCTTAGGCAGGTGGAAGAGCATGGCAGATTTCTGCTGCCATACAGAGACTGCGCAGTGCTCTGTGTGTCAGATTTGGTTGTAACTTGGATGAAAAGAGTTTCTGTGCTGCATGCTCAGTCTCAGAATTAAACTGCTGAGTGCGGCTCCAATGTGGACTTGCTGTGTGCCTGGAACTGTGGCTTAGGGGCACCAAATAGATCTGAGGCTGGAGCAGCTGCTCCATGCTGAACTATGCTGACCTCAGGCAGGAACTGTCATAATTACCATAATAATAGCACATTAGACTTGTCAGAATACAGACGATACCGTATTAACTGTACAAGGTGCAACTTAAGTTTTTAAGAAGTGCTTAACATTTTAAGAAATGCTCCTGGATAGTAAAAAAATTACAGATTCACAATAAAACAGATTCAGACAGACCACTAAATGGATCACAGTGTTGGATGAATGTATGTAGGCTTGAGAGAGAAAAAAATATATATAGAGAGAGAATAAAGTTAATGCCTTTAAAAATAAAAAGGTAAAGTCTTTAAAGAGACAGAGTACAGATAGTTAAGAGATTAAAAGAAATAAAGAAAAATAAGCCACGTAAAAATGGAAAATTCACAGAGAGTCTGGATTATGTACATTGTGTTTTCTTTAAAATTTTTGACTGTGAAGGAGCTAATTACAGAGAGTCATTTCATTACATGGGCTGCCAAGCAAAACCAGAATGGATATAAGGGTATTATGATTTCAAAATTTGGGTCTAAGGAAATGATGCTTTGGAGAGGGTCTTCTTTTGTTTTCACAGAGGACCAGACCCAGTGGATTTCTTCTATCCCAATTTGGTATGATAGACCACGCCCTCCTGAAAGGTTGTTGTGAACACCCTCAGAAAATTACTTCACTCAACTGCCAACTGAGATGACTCTGGCACATAGGTTACACCATGAAAGACTTAATTAACGACGCCCCCATTCAGCAGGAAGCAGTTTAGAGAGAAAAAACTGTGCCCATGTTCCCAAATATTGTTTATAAATGTTCTTTACATTTGAAGGGGGATATGATATAGATATGAATAATTTGCATTGGTGTGGATTTTAAAGTCAATTTTGTTATATGTATATGTATTTCTGATCTTGATCAAGGTATTGTGATTATGTAGTTCATTTTTAAAATGTAATGTATAATTAGGAAATATAGGTTGTTGATGAACAATCATAAATAATAGTCAAGTGTGTAGTCATGTTAGTTAGATTTTCTAGATATATAGAGATATATTTCAGTTAGATAGGCATTCTTCATATCTTTCAAAGACTGCAGAATATGACATTTTAAATGTTTTAATAACTTAGGATTTTTCATGACAATGAGACACATCTGCTCCTGGCAGCACCAATCTACTTCGAGAGGAAGATGGGCATCGAAGAGGATCCTTATGGAGTTGGTTAGCCATTTGGGCAAGAAACTGCTCTTGCCTGGACTGATACATAAACTGGACACAAAGAAACCGCAGAGAGAGGACTGCTGAACTTGCCTAAAGGTGAGATGATCTTTCGGGGTTCCCGATTCATGAAAGAGTCTATGAGACATTCTGCAGGACACAGCAGAAAGTGACTGAACTGTCTTTGGAATTTCCTGCTTCATGGAAATGTCTCTGGATACTATGGGCCTGAAAGCTGAAGATGGATGCCCCAACGGTACAAAAGAACTTTGGGTGACTGTCCAGGCAGCGAGATGTCTCTGTCATTTCTAGAGTTTTCTTATTTCTTGTTTGCTTAGGTAATATTATATCCTTCTGGATTCTTTGATGGAGTTGAAGAATGGTTAGTTATAGTTATAGTTTTCCTTAGTTATGATAAAAGATAAAGTAGATATAAATATTGTGACTGTAATTCTTACTTGATAACTGTTTTGTTATATGTAATTTTATTATGTTAAAGTTAAAGCCTTTCTTTTTTGTTTAAACAGAAAAAGGGGAAATGATGTGGGAGTGATTTCTTATCAATAAAGAAACTGCCTAGGCCCATTCGATAGGCCCTCCCTTAGGTAGGCGGAGTAAACAGAACAGGATGCTGGGAGAAAGAAGCTGAGTCAGGAGTCGCCATGATTCTCCTACCGGACACAGATGCAGGTTAAGATCTTCCCTGGTAAGGCACCTCGTGGTATTACAGGGATATTAGAAATGGGTTAGGTCAATATGTAAGAGCTAGCCAATAAAAGGCTGGAAGTGATGGGCCAGGCAGTATTTAAAAGAATACAGTTTCCGTGTAATTATTTTGGGGTAAAGCTAGCTATATGGGCGGCTGGGTGCCGGGGACGCAGCCCCACTGCTCCAATTTACTACATTGCCATGTCAATAAAATCAATTTTATAAAAATAATTAAACATGGAGTGCTGTGGGATAATGGTTTTACCCTATAAAGATTCTTTTCTTGCATTTGTTTAATAAAATGCTGACTGGCCAGTAGTCTGGCAGGAAGTATAGGCAGGGTGACCAGGCAGGAAGCAGAAGTGGGGCAATGAGAACAGGAGAATTTGCAGAATATTCAGTCTGCAGTCATCACCCAGACACAGAGGAAGCAAGATGACAATGCCTCACTGATAAAAGGTACCAAGCCATGTAGCTAACATAGACAAGAAAAATTGGCTAATTTAAGATGTAAGAATTAATTAATAAGAAGTTTGAGCTAATAGGCTAATCCGTTTTTGATTAATGTAGCCCTTTGTGTATTTCTTTGGGAATGACTGCAGGACTAGGCAGGACAGAAACCTTGGTCAACAATAGAGGAAGAGAATAATTTCCATTTCCTTTTGCGGTCAGCTTAATCTTGATTTTCTTTAAAGATTTATATTTATAAGAAAAGCAAATTGTGAAAACAGTTTGCTTTCATTTAGAGATAGTAACATTCTAAACAAAACATTTGCATATTTAGTCTCAAAACATGGAAGAATAATACATCTTAAAAGGTAGGTTTTATCCCATGAAAATATAGTTGTTTTTACACTTAAAATAATCAATGGAGTATATCAGTTTAACAGAATGATCTCAGTAGACTCAGAGAATACAGTTGGCAAAGTTAAACAATCATTCATCAAACAAGCAAGGAAACAAACAACCTCAACTCAACAAAGGGAAAGAAAAAAATCTTTAATCTGATAAGGAATGTCTCCTGAAAAATAACAAATGATACCTTAGTTAAGCTAAGCAAGAGCAGACTTTAATAAAAAGATAGCATCAGTTCGCACTGCTTTTTGATATTTTTCACGGAAATTAATACTATTTGCAGAAACGCAGTGAAAATATAAAAATTATTATAAAAGAAACCCAAACTCTACTTGTACACAACATTTTGTATGTAGAAACTGCTTGAAAAATTAACAAGTAACAATGGACAACACTGTAGAGTAAAGGGTCAGGTGCAGAAATAAGATAAAAATTGCATTTCTATGTATCAGGAGTGAAATGTTGGATGCTGAAGTAGAAAAATAAAAATTTTGGAATAACACCATAATGTCAAATATATATCTTCTCACATATATGTGTGTGTATGTGTATCAGATCATGAAAATGACAAAATCATGCAGAGATTAATTAAAAAGTGAAATAGTTTATAATGTATCATGTGGAAAACTCAGAACTTTACTTAGATTATTTTTTTCTAAATTACTATTTAGGTTTAACAAAAATGCTATTTTAAATAGCTAAGTCTGAATTATATAAGCTGGCTATTTTGAATTTACTTTGGAAGTCAAAAGATATAGAAGATTCTAAGTGAAGTGCATGAGCTGTGAACTGATTGTTTATTCCTCTTAGAATATATTTAAACCTAATCAATAATGCAATAATATTTGGAGGTGGGACAGTAATGAAGAAGTGCATGTTGGACTCTGATGGTGGGATCAACTCTACTGAAAAGGAAGAAGAGATGCTGAAGTAAGATTTCAAGAGACACACACACACACTAGACCAGACTCTAATTAAAAACATTATCAAAGGGAGGGAACATTTTGGAGTGTTTGAAACATTTATAGATGACTGGTGGCAATGTAAGTTGTGAAATCTATTTGTTGAAATGACATTTGACTATTTCTTTTTTTTAAAAAATAATTTCATGAATTTTCACTTCTAGGTAATACCCATAAATACAAAATCCTGAATATCCAAAATTAATTTCACAAGAATATTAACACAAGCTTTATTTATAGAAGTCCAATATGGATAAAAACAAAATACATTAAAAGGAAAATGGATGAGCAGACTGTGTTAATTCAGGGAATAAATGATTATTTAGAGAAAGAATGCAGCTGCTAACTCAGTCAATAAACATTGACTGAATATCAAAAGCATTTGTGTTGATCAGATAAATACACACTATTAAAAAACAAACAGAACACACATTGTCTTTCCTCTGGAGGTCCAGGGAATGATTAGAGAAAGTCATGAAGGAAGGTTGCAGGGAGACAGAACTGTATATACCTTAAGTTTAGATGTCTGTTCATAGGGCAGTCTTCAAAACCCACGTAAATTATTTATGCTTTGTATGTTATGTTTGTAAATTTTACCTCAAGCCTAATAGTAGAAAGATATAAAAGACATCTTTATAATTTATTATTACATAGAACAATATTAGAATTTGAGAAGAGTTGGTATTATGTTTGCATAGTTGTAGATACTGGATATGTATTGCCCAGTTGCAGAAATAAATCCCGAATAAAAGCGTGACTTTCTTGATAGTGTGACCAATAGTGAGTTGATGTGGAATTTCCCTCTGTTATGTTGTCAATATGTTTTATTACCATTGGTTAATAAAGAAGCTTATTTGGCCTGTGTCAGGGCAGAATAGAGCTAGGTGGGAAAACTAAAGTGAGTGTAAAGAGAAAGAAGGCAAGATCAGGCAGATGCCACGTAGCTGCCAAAGGAGAAAGATGCTGGAATCTTACCAGTAAACCACAGCCTCGTGGTGATACAAAGATTAATAGAAATGGGTTAATTTCAGATGTAAGAGCTAGCTAGGAATACACGTAAGCCACTCATCAGACAGTGTTGTAATTAATATAGCTTTTATGTGATTATTTGGATCTTGGCAGCTGGGAAATGAATGAGCAGTTTCTGTCTATAAATGACACCAACCTGGGGCAAGAATTTCTACAAAAAGCCTAAGGAAAAGAAAGGACTTCTAGACCCACAAAAGTGGGATCCAATTGGAGCTTCTTGGTAGCTACAGTTTTTTTTTTTTAGGCTCTGCTTGCTGGCAGTGAGCAGAGGTGTGGCTCCCTTTAAGAGAAGGCTTCCTGACTCACCATTAATAGCAAAAACTGCACAACTTCTTTGAGAGACAGCTTCCTGGTTCATGCTGGTGGCACGAATAGCTGTGGCTCTTTCAGGAGACTGAGCACTTCAATGGGGTTTGTGGGCAGCATGCTGCAAGTTACTTGGTATCAGCATGGGCCAACTGCTTCCAAGAGTTGGGGTGGTAAACTGGCTCTCCATGAGATTTTTTTTTTTAATGAGTATTGGTATGGGCTAGGTTGATTCAGTGATATCATATCTAATGCAATGGTCGAAATAAAAGCCACCCACTGGGAAGCAGTCTAAGGAACCACTGTGAGGCAGTGGCAGAAAGAATAGTGAGAAAATAGTACTGAGGGAGAGGCTGATGATCAATTTTTCTTTGAAATTTTGGACTGGATGTATAGAAAGTATTTGAAAAGTGCTCCACTGGGGGATGACTCACTTACATTTAGGACCTACACTCTGTGTGAAAGCTGTTTGGGGCATAACTTTGATTGGTCTGGCCAGTTTCATGGACAGGATTGCTTCTAAGTGTCTCTGTGTGACACTTGAAGGTAGTGGAAGAGATATGAGCAGGACCCCAATAGCCTAATTTGCAGGATATAATGTACCTGTTTCCTTCACTCCCATGGAAAACAGAATATGTACTCTTTAAAATTATTTCATGAAGCAGAATCGATTCTATATCTTTTCCTCTTAGGTGAAAAATGCCATAACAAGTTACTGTCTTTTAGGGTTGTGTCCCTATGGAGAGTGTTTGAGTCATCCTGTTAATAATATACAGATGAGGTGAGGTACTGTTTGATGCCAAAGGCTTTATTAAAATATTTCAGATCAAGTCCAGAGCAATGCACATGTTAGACAAGTGGTTTCCTGCTGAGCTCTGTATTTCAGCCCTGTTACTATTTCTGGCTCTGGATTTAGTTGAAATGGTATTAACAGGTATTTGTAAATAAGCTGGCTTTCACTTTTCAAGCTTATACAATTCTTTTGCTGCAGAAAATTACAGGAAGATTTGGGCCTTGCTAGAAAAATATCCCTTTTGTATATGCAGGGCACCTACCAGCTTTTCTTGATTCTTGCCAAATCAAAACATTTCAAAATTCTACTTACGTTTTCATCCGCTGTTGTTAGTAAGAGAAAGGAAATTCAGCTTGTCTATCTATTCCTTCTGAGATATGAAAAGTGGCCAACTTTGGCAAGAAAAGCCGCTCAGCAGGCATTTGTGAATCACTAGTGAAACTTTAAGTAGCAGTATTTTATAACAGCTTGCGACTTCAGTATTTATACAAATGAAATGGGGTCTTGAGCTTAGTGAACAAAGCCACAGTTTCCCCTTCTGCTTTTTGCCTCAGAGACATATCTGGGAAAAAAAAAATCCAACCTGCTACCATCTGTAGTTCCTTAGCAATACGGAAAAGAAAAGAGTCTGATTATTAATTGAGGGTAAGTGGCTTCTCAGAGATTTAATAAGCCCCGACTATCCTGCGTGACTCTCCTATCTTTACCTGAATTATTCAAGCATTTTATAGAATCAGCTTTTCTCTTCCACAAAGGACCACGGTGGTGGACTCAGGATAGCTCAGCATCACACTACAATGGGGTTGCGTGGTTCTTATGCACAGGATTCTTTTCATAATGTGATTAACTTACTGTTGTGCATATCAAATCAAGAATAAAACAAACACATCCCGGCAGCAGAACTGATAATGAGTTGCAGTAATTCATTTCCCAGTCATTAAGAAGGTAAAACACGACAATTCACAGAGAGGACCAAGAGGTGAGTGACCACCCACCCAGCAGGGCACCCCACTGTTTAGGTCCTCCATACTGAGGTAAAATCCCAGGCCCCCACCTGCCTCATTTTCTCTAGCCAGCAAACAGGCAAGCTTTCTACAGGTAGGCTGCTCCAATACCTGTACCCCATTGATTGGACCCTGCAAGCTTCAAGTTTCATTCTGCCTCGAAATCCTCCTATCCCTGGCAACCTCAGGGAAACTCTGAAAGACAAGCTGCAGCTACACAGAGAAATCTAAGAGAGAAACTTTGAAGGACAGGCTGTGACTGTACAGAATGGACCAACAGAGTAAACCAAGAGAGCATGATCAAGAGAGGAGGTCAGGAGAGTGGGTCAAGAGAGACCTCTCTCCATATCTATTCAACATAGTTCTTAAAGTTATGGCTAGAGCATTAAGACAAAGAAAGGAGATCAAGGGGATTCAGATTGGAAAGGAAGAAGTCAAACTTTTGCTCTTTTTAGATGATATGGGAATATAAATAAGTGATCCCCAAAACTCTACCGGGCAACTCCTACAGCTGATGAATACCTTTTAGTACTATGGCAGTATACAAGACCAACTCAAAAAAAAAAAAAAACCAGTAGCCCTTTTATATACAAATGATAAAGAAGCTGAGAAAGAAATCAGAGAAACATCAC
This sequence comes from Microtus obscurus, assembly GCA_963919715.1. Classification (NCBI taxonomy): domain Eukaryota; kingdom Metazoa; phylum Chordata; class Mammalia; order Rodentia; family Cricetidae; genus Microtus; species Microtus obscurus. The sequence continues at coordinate 6,757,243 of CAWTZC010001020.1, read as the reverse complement.
CTTTCACAATAGCTACAAATAACCTAAAATATCTTGCGGTAACGGTAACCAAAGAAGTGAAAGACCTGTTAAACCAAAACTTTGAGTCTTTAAAGAAAGAAATTGAAGAAGATACCAGAAAATGGAAAGATTTCCCATGTTCTTGGATAAGTAGGATCAACATAAGAAAAATGGTAATCCTGCCAAAAGCAATCAATAGATTCAATGCAGTCCCCATCAAAATCCCAATACAATTCTTCACAGGCCTTGAAAGAACAATAATCAACTTCATATGGAAAAACAGAAAACTCAGGGTAGCCAAAACAACCCTTTCAGAGTCATCATCATTCCTGACATAAAACTCTATTATAAAGCTACAGTAATGAAAACAGCTGGGTATTGGCATAAAAACAGGGGGGTTGACCAATGAAATAAAATCAGAGACCCAGATACTAATCCACACACTTATGAATGCCTGTTTTTTTGACAAAGAAACTAAAAATTATACAATGGAAAAAAAAAGAAAGCATCTTCAACAAATGGTGCTGGCATAACTGGGTATCAATTGTAGTAATACGGAGCGGCAGGGCTGTGTCCCCGGCGGCCCACATGGCTTAGCTCGGCCGCCCGCATTGCTAGCTTTACCCCGAAATAATTACACGGAAACTGTATTCATTTAAACACTGCCTGGCCCATTATCTGTAGCCTCTTATTGGCTAGCTCTTGCACCTGGACTAGCCCATTTCTGATAATCTGTATAGCACCCCAAGGTGTGCTTACCGGGGAGATTCTAGCCTGCCTCTGTCTGGAGTGGGAACATCATGGAGACTCCTTGACTCAGCTTCTCTTTTCCAGAATCCTCTCTGTCTACTCTGCCTACCTAATTTTCTGTCCTATCAGGGCCCAGGCAGTTTCTTTATTGAACCAATGAAATCAACAGATTGATATATGACACTCCCACATCACTTCCCCTTTTTCTGTTTAAACAAAAAAGAAAAGCTTTAACTTTAACATAGTAAAATCACATATAACAAAACAGTTATCAAGTAAGAATTACAGTTACAATATTTATATCTATTTTATCTTTTATCATAACTAAGGAAAATTACAACTATGTATCCATTCTTCAACTCCATCAAAGACTCCAGAAGGATATAATACTAAACAAGAAATAAGAAAACTCTAGAAATGACAGAGACATCTCGCTGCCTGGACAGTTACCCAAAGTTCCTCTGTACCGTTGGGGCATCTATCTTCGGCCTTCAGGCCCATAGTATCCAGCAGACAGTTCCATGAAGCAGGAAATTCCAAAGACAGTTCAGTCATTTTCTGCTGTGTCCTGCGTCCTGCAGAATGTCTCGTAGACTCTTTTATGAATCAGGAACCCTGAAAGATCATCTCACCTTTAGGCAAGTTTAGCAGTCCTCTCTCTGCGGGTTCTTTGTGTCCAGTTTATGCAATAGTCCAGGCAAGAACAGTCTCTTGCCCTATGGCTGGCTATCAAACTCCATAAGGATCCTCTTCGATGCCCATCTTCCTCTCGAAGTAGATTGTTGCTGCCAGGAGCAGACGTGTCTCATTGTCATGAAAAACCCTAAGTTATTAAAATATTTAAATGTCAGATTTTGCAGCCTTTGAGAGATATGAAGAATGCCTATCTGAAATATATCTCTATATATCTAGAAAATCTAAGTGACATGACTACAAACTTGACTATTATTTATGATTATCCATCAACAACCTATATTTTCTAATTATACATTACATTTTAAAAATGAACTATATAATCACAATACCTTAATCAAGATCAGAAATACATATACATATAACAAAATTGACTTTAAAATCCACACCAATGCAAACTATTCATATCTATATCATATCCCCCTTTAAATGTAAAAGAACATATATAATCAATATTTGGGAACATGGGCGCAGGTTTTTCTCTCCAAACTGCTTCCTGCTGAATGGGGGCGCTGTTAATCAGATCTTTCATGGTATAACCTGTGTGCCAGGGTCATCTCAGTTGGCAGTTGAGTAAAGTAATTTTTTGAGGGTGTTCACAGGAACCTTTCAGGAGGGCATGGTTTATCATACCATATCGGAATAGATGCAATCCATAGGGTCTGGTCCTCTGTGAAAACAAAAGAAGACCCCTTCCAAAGCATCATATCCTTAGACCCAAATTCTGAAGTCATATCCTCATGATGTCCATTCTGGTTCCAATTGGCAGCCCATATAATGAAATGTCTTTCTGTACTTAGCTCCTTTACAGTCAAAAGTTTTAAAGAAAACACAACGTACATAATCCAGACCCTCTGTGAATTTTCCATTTTTACGTGGCTTATTTTTCTTTATTTCTTTTACTCTCTTAACTATCTGTACTCTGTCTCTTTAAAGACTTTACCTTTTTAATTTTAAAGGCATTAACTTTATTCTCTCTATATATATTTATTTATTTCTCAAGCCTACGTACATTCATCCAACAGTGTGATCCATTTAGTGGTCTGTCTGAATCTGTTTTATTGTGAATCTGTAATTTTTTTACTATCCAGGAGCATTTCTTAAAATGTTAAGCACTTCTAAAAAACTTAAGTTGCACCATGTAGGGGTAATATGGTACTGCCTGTGTCCTGTAAAGTCTAAACCTTAAGTGCGCTGTTATCACAGTAATTACGGTAGTTCCTGCTTGAGACCAGCTCAGTTCAGCATGGCGGAGCTGAGCGGCTCCTGGCTCAGAGCCATTTGGTGTGCCTGAGCTGCGCACAGTTCCAGGCACAGAGCAGTCCACATTGCCATCAAGCAAGCTATAGCAGTTTATTCCAAATACTCCATTCAAAAGCTCTGTCTCCCGCAGGAGCCAGACAGAGATCGTAATGGCGACATAGCCCAGAAAGCCGGCATTTTAAAATAGCCACTTTTTTCCTGTTGCTGAGTCAGGACAATTTCTTTGCGGCACGCAACCCACAAACAGCAAAAAGCTGTCTTAAATTGTCTCTCTGTCCTTTTTAAGCCCTCTCAGGTTTTACGTGGAGTTCATTAGCCTGGCCGCTCCTATTACAACAATCAATATGTAGAAGAATGCAAATAGATTCATATCTATATCATTATGTAAAAAATTCAAGACCAAATGGATTAAAGACCTCAATATAATCCTACCACACTGAACCTGATAGAACAGAAAGTGGGAAGTAAACTTCAATACATGGGCACAGGAGACCACTTCTTAAATATAACACCAGTAGCACAGACACTGAGAGCAACAATAAATAAATGGGACCTCCTGAAACTGAGAAGCTCATGAAAGCAAAGGACACAGTCAAAAAGAGAAAAAGGCAGCCTACTGAATTGGCAAATATCTTCACCAGCCTTACATCAGATAAGGGACTGATATCTGAAATATATGAAGAACTCAAGAAATTAGACATCAAAATCCCAAATAATAAAATTAAAAAATGGGGGTATAGATCTAAACAGAGAATTCTCAACAGATGAATTTCAGATGGCCAAAAGACACTTAAGGGAATGTTCTACATACTTAGCCATCAGGGAAATGCAAATCAAAATGAGTCTGAGATACCATCTTTCACTAGTCAGAATGGCTAAGATCAAAAACATCAATGATCGCTTATGCTGGAGAGAATGTGGAATAAGGGAAACACTCCTCCATTGCTGGTGGGAATGCAGACTTGTACAACCATTCTTGAAATCAGAATGGCTGTTTCTCAGAAAATTGGGAATCAACCTACGTCAAGACCCAGCAATACCACTCTTGGGTATATACTCAAAGGATGTTCAATCATACTGTAAGGACACTTGTTCAACTATGTTCATTGAAGAATTATTTGTAGTAGCCAGAAACTGGAAACAACCTAAATGCCACTCAATTGAAGAATGGATAAAGAAAATTTGATATATTTACACAATGGAGTACTACTCAGTGGTAAAAAACAATGACATCTTGAAATTTACATGCAAATGGATGGAACTAGAGAAAACCATCCTGAGTGAGCTAACTCAGACCCAGAAAGATGAAAATAGTATGTACTCACTCCCAATTGTTTACTAGGTATAAAGCAAAGGATACGAGCCTATAGTCCATGACTCTAGAGAAGTTAAGTAACAAGGTGAACCCTAAGAAAAGCATACATAGATCTACCTGAAAAGGGGAAATAGGCAAGATTGTCTGACAAAATTGGAAGCATGGGAGTGGGGGAAGGGGAAGAGGGGAGGAGAAGAGTAGGGGAGAGGAGAACTTGAGGGAATGGGATCGTCAAGATGGAGGAAGGACAGAGATATTTTGATTGAAGGAGCCATTATGGGGCTAGCAAAAAAAAAAAAACTAGCACAAGAGAAATTATTAGGAATCCACAAGGATGACCCCAGCTAAAACCCTAAGTAATAGAGGAAAGGGTGTCTGAACTGTCCTTTCCCTGTATTCAGATTGATGAATAACTTAAATGTCACCATAGAACCTCCATCTAGAAACTGATGAAAACAGAGGCAGAGACCTGCAGTGAAACACTGGGATGTGCTCCCAAAGTCCAGATGAAGACTGGGAGGAATGAGAATATGAGCAAAGATGTCAAGACCATGATGGGGACACCCACTTAAATAGTTTACCTAAGCTAACGGGAGTTCACCAACTCTAGCCAGACAGGGAAGTAACCATCATAGGACCAAACTATACCCTCTGACTGTGGGTGACAGTTATATGGCTGGGCATCTGCAGGGCCACTGACAGTAGCACTGGGATTTATCCCTACTGCTTTTGCTGGTTTTTTTGGAACCCATTCTCTTTGGATGTGTACCTTGCTCAGGCTAGATATAGTAGGGAGAGCCTTGGACCTTCCCAAAGCAATGTGCATTACCCTCTGAGGGTTGGGAGTAAGGTGGAGAGAATGGTAGGAGGGGAGGTTGTGGGAACTGGGACTGGTATGTAAAATGAAAAAAGATAGTTTGTTTTCTTATTTTTAAAAAGTAAAAAAAAAAAGAAAGAAAAAAGATTGTAAAACACAAATGAGTGTAGTGGAATTCATTCTTAGAAAACACATTTACCCTAAACTGTTGCTATAACTATAGCTTTCAGTAAGCATACAGAGAAACTTTTTTTTCAGTTTAGTTGAAAGACTGAGTACTTACAAATGCTTCTTCTATCTCTGTCTGCTAACTCATCTTACACTGAATCATTATGACCTTATGTTCTTTTCTTTCATGAATTTGCATTTTCTCTTTATGTTACAAATTCTTTATAAGAACTTTACCTAATATTTTCCCCTTATTAAAATGTATCCTATACAGAAAGCATAAAAATCACCCATGGGTAAGATGATAAAAAATAAAATTAATAGATTTTACATACTTTCTGTTAGTTATAACACATAATATTTAAACTATTTAGATAATATCTGTTTTTGTAACTCTTGCAATAAAGAAGCAGTCTTTCTCCATCTCCAAATTAGTTAATTTATAGCCTATTTTTTTAATATCTTATTTTTCTACTTAAGCCTAAGCATGTTCAAAATCCAGTTAATGACTTGTACACCATGAGAAGGTGATAAAAATGGTAATGCTTTCTGGGGTTGAACTTGACTCAATACCTGTCTAGTCACTAGCCTGCTACTGAGGGATTCAGCATAGATTTAAATAAACTAACCATCCCAGGCTCTTTTGTCATGCCTATGGCCAACAAAGCCTAATCTATGTCATACTTTGAGTCTAGAGGTAACCAAGACCAACAAGAGCACTCAGATATGACCTACACCCACACTGGTATCAACCACACTGGAATGGACTACTAAAACTTGGTCTACCCTAAGCCATGAGTGATACAGGACTGAAGTCCAATAGAATAGGGTGTGCGCCTCCGTCTGAACCAGAGATATCTCAGAGGCGTCACTTGAAACCACCTAACCAGTAATGGGCACTATTAGGATCTTCTCAGTGTTTTCCCATGTTTCAAAGAAAAGTTCTGAATGAACTTAGTTAACAATTATTAGAAAATAAACTCTTGTTCCATGTGGTGCTTTCATGGAACAGATTGGTTTAACAGATTGGTTAAAGTCTGTCACTAGTGTGAGTCAAATCTGAATCTCTCAGCCACAAAGATTTGAATGTTTCTGGGAGTTACCTAGGGGCATGTCATAGCTGGCAGTGATGCAGCTGAACCATGTGTCTATCACACTTGGATGAATGTCTTTTCTCCATTCCCAAACTGGTTAAGCATTTCATGAGAGCACTAATGTTGGGACAGCTCTGTTGTCTAAAGTTAATAATAGGTAACGGGAACAGTACCTTGGCCACCAAAGGCTGACAATAATTTTCTTTGCCTTCAAATCTAAAAGCTTAAGACATCTGCGTGGGCTCAGGGAAAGCAACTAGGTGGACAAGGTTCTCACAAAGGCTGGTAAGGATGAAACCAAAATGTAAGCCTTTCACCAACGTTCAGGACTCCGCTGTCTCAAAGGTCTAGAACTTAACACCTGTGAGTCTGGCCTAAATCTTCAAGTCTACTTTGAATTTCTTATAAACAAATTCTAATATTCTAGAATTGTATTTAAAACTGTATTTTAAAAAATCATTATTGATTTGCAGGCGCAGAAAATCTACCATTATCTGCTGAACACTTTCAAATCAGTATTTAAAACACAATGAATGCAAGATGAAGCTCCACCTGTCCCCCCCATCAAAGTTTAGAGAGGCATCCCACCATAGGGAACAGTCCTGGTCCCACTTCTAGGGTCTCCCTAAATAGACCAAGCTACACAGATGTAGCTCACATTCAGAGACTCTAGGTCAAGCCCATTCAGGCTCCCTAGCTCTCAGTCTAGAGTCCAAATAAAGCCCACTTACTTTGAATGTAAGTATAACTTACCCTATGATCATATTAGCTATCAAAACTAAATATTTGTATGCATATAGCTTTTGTTTGCTTTCAGGACAAATAATCTCAAACACCTCCAATATTATGAGCTTTTTACCATAAATAGAAAATCACTGTGAGCTCAGTAGCCATTCTAACTTCTTCATTAATGCTCAGTAACTTTTGCACAGGACTTCAAATTTAGGATGGTAGGATACTAAATTATTTCCCACATGTAGAAAGACTAACCCCTATATTTGATGGGTTTTCACTTGCTAGTGAACAAGATTTATCTAAGGAAATCTATAGAGAGAATTAAGTATTTAAAGCTGTCATTTCTCAATATAAACACATACATGTTGTATTGCATATCAATTAAAACATATTACAGGTGATTTAGTGAAATATTATTAAGCCTTCATGAAACTATAGATCTGTGATTAAACCACAATGGCCTTGGAAGAAGACAGAATGTGAGAGGTTCTTAGGTTCCTGGTTTCTCTCCATGAGTGCTGAGGAATGGAAATATAGTGAGTTCTGGGAGGGTGGGATGGATTCCTTCACAAGATTACCACTTTTCACTTGGTCTAAGTCAAGAAAAGAGATTGCTTTATTGACAACCAAACATCTGCATTTGTTAATACTGGATTATTAGTGTCCTGCTCTCAGTTCTATCTTTATAAGAATCAAAGAACTATAGGATAGGGTCATTTAAGGTTCCCTATCCTCAGCTGCCCCAGGAACTAACTGGGGACATCGCCTTGGGCACCTGGGAGCCCCTCTAGGTCCAAGTCTCTTGCCAACCCTAAGATGGCTCCCTTAATTAAGATGTGTGCTTCCCTGCTCCCCTAACCAACCTTCCTTTATCCCAATCATCCCATTTCCCTAAGTTCCCCCCAACCTCCCCTTCTCACATTTCTCTCCCCTTCTCCCTTTACCCCCCCCTCCCACCACACCCCCAAGATCCCAATTTTTGCCCGGCAATCTTGTCTATTTCCCATAACCGGGAGGATAGCTATATGTTTTTCATTGGGTTCACCTTCTTATTTAGTTTCTTTAGGATATCAAATTATAGACTCACTGACCTTTATTTATCTCTGATGAATATCTTGCATATCACCATAGAACCTTCATCTGGCAATGGATGGAGATAGAGACAGAGACCCACACTGGAGCACCAGACTGAGCTCCCAATGTTCCAATGAGGAGCAGAAGGAGGGAGAATATGAGCAAAGAAGTCAGGACCACAAGGGGTGCACCCACGGAGACAGTAGGGCTGATCCATTGGGAGCTTACCAAGGCCAGCTGGACTGTGACTGAAAAAGCATGGGATAAAACCGGACTCTCTGAATTTGGAGGACAATGATGGCTGCTGAGAAGCCAAGGACAATGGCACCGGGTTTTGATCCTACTTCATGTTCTGGCTTTGTGGGAGCCTAGCCAGTTTGGATGTTCACCTTCCTAGACTAGGATTGAGGGGGGAGGATTTTGGACTTTCCACAGGGCATGGAACCCTGACTGCTCTTCAGGCTGGAGAGGGAGGGGGAGGAGTGGGGGGGAGGGGAGGAGGAGAGGGAGGAGTCGGAGGGAAATGGGAGGCGGGGAGGAGGCAGAAATTTCTTTTTTCGGGTTCTTAGAGAAGCCAAATAAGAAGGAGAACCCAAAGAAAAACATATAGGCATCCTCCTGAATATTAACCTTCATCAGGCTATGAAAGGAGACAGAGACAGAGACCCACATTGGAGCACCGGACTGAAATCTCAAGGTCCAAGTCAGGAGCAGAAGGAGAGAGAGCACGAGCAGGGAGCTCAGGACCACGAGGGGTGCACCCACACACTGTGGCAGTGGGGATGTTCTGTCGGAAACTCACCAAGGCCAACTGGCATGGGTCTGAAAAAGCCTGGGTTAAAACCGGTCTCGCTGAACATAGTGGACAATGAGGACTACTGAGACCCCAAGAACAATGGCAATGGGTTTTTGATCCTACTGCACCTATTGGCTTTGTGGGAGCCTAGGCAGTTTGGATGTTCACCTTACTAGACTTGGATAGAGGTGGGTGGTCCTGGGACTTCCCACAGGGCAGGGAACCCTGATTGCTCTTCAGGCTGAAGAGGGAGAGGGATTGATTGGGGGAGGGGGAGGGAGAGGGGGAGAGTGGTGGTGGGAGACAGGGAGGAGACAGAAATCTTTAATAAATAAAAATAAATAAAAAAAAAAGAAAAGAAAAAAAAAGAAGATTTATAGAAGTGGGGACAGTGGGGCAGTAGAAAGTACAGAAAAATCTCCAAAACAAACAAATGAACAAAAAACAATCAATCATCATGTGTTTACTATATGTGTCACTGGTCAAGGTATTTTCAAAAACAAGTCAAGGTCATGGATTGGGACAGGTCAGCTTCCCGGAAACAGAAACATGAAAGCAGAAACTAAGCTCTAATGGTCAGCAAAATGGCTCCTGCCTTCAAAATGAAGTTAGGCAGCTTATTTATTGGCTTGCTAATGGTTTGAGAATATTGAGAACCCATTAGAAATATGTCTGTTTAAATGATATGAAGTGGTGATTACAATGGACAAAATTATACAATACATATGAAAATCATAGAGCTGTAACATTAACTATTGCACACACTAAAAATGTAAAACAGATTTTGTAAGCTATTTTTCAAACTTTACTAATATGTTTTCTTTTAATTCATATATCTTATACAAATTACTTTGACTTATATGCAGGAAGTTACATATTTCTACTTTTCTAATATTCACAAAATGACAAAAACTGAAATCCTAAATTGTTTCCCTAAAAGCAGTCTCTTTACCCTTTACCTAGATTTCTGGTGTATGTGTGTGTGGGGGGGTCTGTGTGAGTGTGTGCATGTCTGTCTGTCTTTCTGTCTGTCTATATATATATATATATATATATATATTATATATGTCTGTGAGTGGTGGTGCTGGGTATGTTTGCACTTGCATATAGGGGTGTGATCACTGTGTCAACGTGTGTAAATGCCCTGATATGACTTTGGTGGTCTTCCTGTCTTTTTCTTCTTAATTTTAAAGGCAGAGTCTCTCACTGAACCTAGAAGTTACTACTCAGACTAGATTGGCCCACTGTGAGTCACTGAGACCTGCCTGTCTCTGTCCCTAATTTCCTTGCCCAGTCCTGGGAGATAGGCATGAATCACCATATTCAGCTTTGACACTGATACTCTCACATAGTCTTCATCTTGGCTAGTCATCAATTTTCCCACCCAGCCATCTCCCTAGCTCCTCTTTCTCTACCCCCCCACACTTTTTTGAGGTTGTTGTTTTTTGCTTTTCTCATAGCTCTCTACGTATTTTTTTTCAATATAACTGTCCTTTATTGTTAGTGTCTCAGTTCTTCTGCTGCTATTTTGCTCTATCTTATTTTTCCTTAGGCAAATTTAAAAAAAAATCCTGAATTAGAAAATAAAAGTTGGATGCTAACATCATGTTCCTTTTAAACTATTGATTTTTGAAAGCTACTACAAGGTGAGAATAAGCCACATTAGCTCATTAAAGCAACAGAAGTACATCCTTTTCAATGACTTTTTTTTTTTGACTTTAGTGCTTCTGAAACATAGTCACTGTAATTAGGAACATTCATCAAGTTTGATTCTTAAATATATTATAGTTTAGCACAGAAGGAACTTATCAAGAGAATACAGCCAGTGGAATGCATATTTGACAAAAGTAAGGAGATGAGTAACACTCCGTTTGATATTAATGCCACATTGTCTTTATCCATTGGAGTATTATTCAGATATTAGGAAGAATGAAATTGCCACTGAAAGGGCAGTTCTGTTACAAACAGGCACTGTTTCTTTTAGAGCACCTGCGTTTGATTCCGGGTAACCATGTCTGGCAGCTTACAACTGCCTACAACTAGCTACAGAGGGACACCAACCCTATCGCTTCTGCAGGCGCTCACATTCAAGTGCACATACTTTTCCCACATATACACAACTTCAAATGAAAGTAAATAAAAAAGAGTGGAAATAATGTCATTAGCAGGAAAATAGAATTGGAGATCATATGTTAAGTGAAATAACCAATTATAAATATAAAAATGCAATTATATCATACTTTTTTCCTCATGAAAGAATGAACACTATTAGAGGTAGGAAAAAGATCAGGGTAAGGGAAGGGTTAAATAAGTGTGGTTAAATTGGTGAATCCAATGAAACATTTTGTGTGGGTATGTATGTATATATGTATGTATGTGTGTATGTGTACATTAAATAAGATGTATATGTTTATACATACATATATAAAAATGTAATGTGAAATACATCGTTCATAAAATTAATATGCACTAAAAGGGTGGGGTAGTTAAAAGAACTAGTAGTTTGAAAGTTATCAGATAATGTTTCTCAGAGGATTATTTATGTAAATTATATATATATATATATTCTCAACATTATTTATTATGTGTTTCTTGACAGTTTCACTAAGCAGCTCAAGGTGGTCTAGAATTAAAAGTTATCCTATCTCAGCCTCCCATGTTCTGCGACTGCATATATATAAAACACCACACCCAGCTTAAATTTCCACTATTACCAGGAAAGATCATTAGAATTTTACATAGGTATACCATTTTTATCTTTTAGTACAATTTTTTTCTTATGTTTGACACCCTTTGACAACTAAGATAGGTCAGTAGCAGGAGATGGGATTTAGAATATCAGGACCAGGGATAGTGAGGTGTTTCAGTAGTTGAGAACTTGTATATAAGGCATTGAATTTGAGTCCCAGCAAAAAACACTCTCTCTCTCTCTCTCTCTCTCTCTCTCTCTCTCTCTCTCTCTCTCTCTCTCTCTCACACACACACACACACACACACACATGCCCACATGCACAAATGCACATGCATGCATGTACACAAATATGGAAAATGTCAGGTATAGGGATGTTAATGGCAAGAGTTTTTGCCAAACCCCCTAGCATGAATTTTTCAGGGTTTTTGAAGGATATTGAAATACCGTAGGGTAGAAGCATCAAGAAATTTAACCAGGTCAAGAATATGTTCAGCCTGTAGAAAAACAGAATGGCAAGCTTGAAGCAAAGAATGTGAGTCAGAATGTTGTTAGGTATATAACTAAGAGAATTTGATTTAGGAATTTTTTGGTATAATGCTTGAGAAGGAATGTAAGACTTTTACCTGAGACAGGCTCGTACCAAGGACCCCTAGGTTGTCTCAAATGTGTGATTCTTTTGTTTCATCGTCCTCAGCATACCAGACTACTTTCACATTCTTGGACATAGTGGTTCTTTGATAAATCATATTACTTTGACTTGACATTAAGAGTTTAGAAATTGATATAGCTATAAAATTGAAATGTTGGGTCATGAAAGATGAGTATAAGGTCACGAAACACCACAATAACTCCAAACCCTGACTGTTCTGTCATTCTTTATCTAGGTGACACAGCTGTAGAAGGGAGAGTCTGTTCTCACCTTCATAAAACATGGTGTAGTCCTGTTCTTTCACATGAATTTAAAAAATGCAAGAGAAGGCAATTACTTTAAGCCAGACTACCCGAATCTAACCACATTAGAAGAGCAAATGTTAATGTAGGTAGACAGACCTGAGCAGTAAGGTGTGCTTAGGTATGCCACACTGTCAATGTATTACTATGTTATAAGTAAATAGTAGCTGATTCTCTCAGTAGAGACGTTTTGAAAATTTTTGCAATGTGAGCTGATATAAACACGCAGCTATTTATGAACAGCTGCCTCGTTAGAAAAGTGCTGACTTACTCTGCACCACATTGATGCTGATTAGAGGGTAGACACCAACTCGCTGCATTCCGGAGTCTGGGAGGTTTGTCCTTAGGAATATATTTACACCCCAAGGAAGCTTAATGAGGGATTCAGCTGTTAATACAGACTCTGCTGCAGACTTTCTAATTTTTCCCCTCAAGACTACAGATTTCAGAGGAATAAAATTTGAATCTGTTTTCTAGGATGAATCTCACAGTAAGAAATGTTGTTAATTACAGACTCACTTTTTGAAAAGGCATTTCAAAATATCATTTCCTCTATTCTATACATGAATTCTTTGTCACTAAATTTTCTGTTCCAGGCATGTGTGTGTGTGTGTGTGTGTGTGTGTGTGTGTGTATCACATTTAGTAGGCCTTCTTAATAGACCAAGGCAGGAAAACAATGCTTTTTTAAAAGAGAGTTAATAATAATTGTTAAGTATCCAATGATAGAGATATAAATACAAGATACAGAATTGGTCTAGTAAGTATATTATGCTTTTATTGGGGAGGTGGATGACTTCCCAGAGGAAGTAGGGTAAAGATGCAAAGCACGTGTAAATCCAGCCAAGTAGACTAGAAAGGGGTATCTTTTCCCATTCCTATAGATGCAGTATAAACATGAACAACTAACAATAATTATGGTTGGTTTAAAAATTTAGGGGGACAGAGGATTGGAGCTGAATCTGGAGATGCGTGGTGTTAGCTGTTCATCAAAGGTGCTTTGTTCTTGACTAATGAGGGTTTCATTCTGTAATTAATGGCAAGCCATTGATTGCCTTCAAGCAGATGGGTGATGGTTTTATATATTCGTGGTGGCAAAGTCACTTTCATGGAAGATATTGGGTGAATAACAGAGAGGAAGTTTGGACACTGGAAGCAGAAGTCCATGAATGTAGTAGGGGTATATGTTTTCACATAGCAGCAGGAAAATTATAATTTTAAATAGAAAGTAATTTTGGAGGTAAAAAGAGGAAAGTATTAGCATGGATAAAATTCCAATGACAAATATCTAATCTAGTATGTTGTGAAAGAAAAAAATAGTGCTGGAAGCATAATTGCTAAAAATATTCACATTCAGATTTGCATATTTAAAAAGCAACAAGAATTAAAATGCCAAAATGAGACATCATAAAGAGTGAAGAGGAGCCCAATAGATGTATAATCCTTTTGATGTTTATGATGTTTTCCTTTTCATGGTGTCAACTAATTTGCTCTCATATTATTGGCCTCCTAGTTTATGTATACTTCAACAATTTACTAATTGTCTATATTGTACTTTCATTATTTCTACTGATATTTTTATTCATTATCTTTTAAATTTTTAAATTTTATTAATTATCTTTTACATTTTGAAATGTATAGTAGTCAGTAAAGAATATAGGATTTATAACTGATAAGTCATAAAACCTCTTAATAAAAGTTTCATCTTTGAATCATATGATATACGATAAAAGTTTTATGTAACATTCTCTACCTGAATACTAAATTCTAGTTTTTCAGAATATGTGATAGTTTAGAAGTCTTATATAATCAAGTACTGATTTCCCATGCCTTTTTTTGAACATGTGAAATTAGAAAAAGCATTAAATATTATTTAAAAAGTAAAATTTTAAGGTATGCATTAAATTTTGTGTGTATATTTAAATATTAAAAATTCACAAAGGGAGCTGGATGTGGTGACATATACCTGCTGTAATCTCAATACTCAGGAGGAAGCAGAAATAGATGTCCATCCTGGGCAACAGTGCATTCAAGGCAAGCCTAGACTCTATAGTACATGGTTTTCCCCCAACCCAAGAGGTAGGGATGTAACTCAGTTGAGAAAATGGATGTCTAGCATGCACAAGATCCTGAGTTTAAACTATAGCACTATATGAACAAAACAAGGATAAGAGGAAATTTAAGTAACTGTCAAAGTAAGAAAGAATATTTAAAAAGTTTGAACACACTTTTAAAACCATGTAAATTTTATGCTTTAGTCTCTTTCTATTTTATTCCCATTTGACCCATCCGGTTCCTTTAATACTTCTCCAGGATGTATCCTGTTGTGTTGGCATTACTCTTTCCCTCCACTCACCCTCTGAAACTTACCATATCTAGCCTGGGTCCCACATCCCATGTCCAGGGCTAGTCTGACCACCACTGTCTTCAATGCAATCAATCTCTAGGCTTCCACCAGGAGCCACAATGACTATTGATTAACTCACAGGTCCCATAAAACACCACATTCAACCTCTGCACCCAGCCAGAATGGAGGTCATGTTCAGTTTGTTACTGAGGTAGTTGGCCATGTCAGACAATAATTATGTCTTGAAAACAACTAGATATTTATATCAAGCAGAATAATTTTAAGAAAAACAATTTTTTCCAGCAGTAAACAGATTGTTTACTGAAATATTATCTAGCTAGGAAGATACAATAATCTAAAGTACTTGTTATTTTCTAGAATATGCAATATAAACAGTAAACTAAAAATAAAATAGGTCAAATCAATCATGTACATGGTTCTACATAGCATTTAGATCTATCTAACAATAATAATATAAAAACTTGAACGGTAACATTAACATCAACTTAAAAGACATTTATCACTCAATGTTCATGGAATGTTGGAATGTTTGTAAACAGCATCTCTCCAGTCATTTGGCGTGGGTGGTAAGTCACATCAGATATTGGTTGGTTACTCCCACTAGCTTCTTGCAACCATTTCACTAGCATAATCTTGTAGATTAAAGGGTTTGTGGCTTGGTTAGTATTTGCTTTTTTTTTTTTGTAGCATGTAGAGGGCCTTCCTGTAACAAAGACAGCAGAATGTAAGAACAAAGGCTTTATATAGGCAGTAGCTTGACTTTTCTATGTTTAATGAGTTATGCAGGTGTTGTCTTCAGCAATGGGGTCTTGCTGTCAGTTTGTAGAGTGCAACTTATAGTCTTGGCAACAACCTGGGATTTGGGGTATTTTAATGGGACCCCTTTGGCCAACAACTCAATGAGATGTAACCTAGTTATTGGCCATTTGGGGGTTCTTTTCTCCCTAATTATTTGGCATTTTCATTTAGAATAACTTCATATATGCATATAATTTAGAAAGTTTCTACTGTGTTAGGCTTCCTTGGTACACAGATAATACTTAATTTTAGTTCTCTCTCCTCATATTCTATTCCTTGTCTTCCATACCTCATCTCATCTCCACTTGATCCTCCTATTCCACAAACCCTATCATTTATAACTATCTTTTATATCTCCTTTTTTTTCTAAGGAAGTCTATTTGGTCCTCTTTCCTCAGTCTTTTATTCTATATTTAACCTCTGTAACTCAATAAATTGCACCTTGGTTATCATTGACTTAACAACAAATATCCACATATAGGCAAATACATACAATATTTGTTTTTCTGAGTCTGGGATACCTCACATAGGATGAATTTTTCAAATCTTCAAAGTTATTTCTAAATGTTCTGAAACTATTTTCCTGCATTTAAAAACTGAAGAATCTTTGGAAAATTCCTGGGTTTGACTATAAAGAATGCAAAGAAAAAAAGCTTTATTTGATGTATTTCTGTGATGTGGGAGTCCTCTGTATGCTATGAATATGTTTTATTACTATTGGTCAATAAAGAAACTGATTTGACCCATGGCCCGGCAAGGCCATAACTCTAAGCAGTCAATCAAGTAGAAGAAGTTGGAGTCAGGGAAATGTCATGTGTCTGCCAAAGAAGAAAGATGCCAGAACCTTGCTGGTAAACCGTGAGTCTTATGGCAAAATAAAAAATAATAGAAATAAATTAATTTATGATGTATGAGCTAGCTAGCAATACAACTAAGACATTGGCTAAGAGTGTTGTAATTAATATAGTTTCTGTGTGATTATTTGGTCTGGGTGGATAGGACGAAAGAACAATCTTCATTTACATAATGATACTCAAATGTTTGGCAAGAACATTCACATAAAGCATAAGAAATCTTTTTTTAAAAAGGGTCTCCAGATATACAAAAATAGGAGTCAATTACAGCTTCTTGGTAGCTGCATATTTTCAGATAGGCTCTGTTTGCTGGCTGCAATCAGAGGCATGGCTCCTCTGAGAAATGGCTTTCTTGTTCGTGCTGCCTACATGAACAATTCTGGCTCTTTTGGAGGTCCTGCTATGGAGCACTTAGGGTTTGTGAGCAGAGTGCTTCAAGTTGCTTAGTGTTGATGTAGACCTGTGGCATTCTTGGAGCTGCAGTGGTGATGTGGCTATCAGAGGTGATGAACACACCTCTGCCATGTTGGACAGGGTAGGATCAACAGGTAAAGACTCAGTATTAGTTCTAGCCATGCCCACTTAACAAAAAAAAAAAAAAAAAAAAAAAACCTCTCCTGGTTAGAAAATGATTACAGATGCACAATAAGACAGATTCAGATGAAAAAGACCTCTGAATGGGTAGTGTTGATTAAATGAATATTGGCTTGAGAGAGAGAAGAAAGAGTACAAACAGTCATAGATTAAAGGATTAAAGATAATAAAATAAATATTAAAAAGTAATAAAGTAATAAAA
The DNA here is from genome assembly GCA_963919715.1 of Microtus obscurus. Lineage (NCBI taxonomy): Eukaryota > Metazoa > Chordata > Mammalia > Rodentia > Cricetidae > Microtus > Microtus obscurus. Next base: position 6,740,080 of record CAWTZC010001020.1, on the reverse strand, counting down.
AGCCACATAAAGATGGAAAATACACAGAGACATTTTATTGTTCAGATTGCTAAGCTAAACCAACATATATATTTTAAACATATCTTGGCTTCAAAATTTGACTCTATGGATATGTTATTTTGAAGAAGAGGTTCTGCTTTTGTCTACGAAAGATGAGAACCTGCTGATTCCTTCTAGGCTAATGTAGTTTGATGGAACAAGACCCCAAAAGCTCTCAGTGAACCTACTTCAAGAGGATGCTGGGTAACAAAGAGGCTCTTTATGGAGTTTGTTAGTCATATGGACAAGAAACTCCTCTTGTCTGGACTATTTGATGTTATGCTGTATGAATTAGACATGCAGGACCCACAGAAAAATGACTGCTGAACTTTTCTAAAGAAGGTGAGATAGCCCTTTAGAATTTCTGCTTCATGAAAGAGTCTGCCAGACATTCTACAGGACACAGGAGAAAGCAACTGATAAACTTTGCCAATATAAGGCATAATAAATCTTGAAATTTCCTGCTTAATGGAAAAGTCTACAAGAAACTATGTGCCTGTAAGCTGAAGATGGATGCCTCAACATGACAGAAGAACTTTGGGTGACTGTCCAGGCAGTGAGATGTCTCCATCAATTCTAGAGTTTTGGAATTTGCTAACATTTCACTTCCTATTTATTTAGGTAATATTATATCCTTCTGGGGTCTTTGATGGAGTTTAAGAAAGGTAGTTATAGTTATAGCAATAGTTTCCTAGTTATGATGAAAGATAAATTAGATATAAAATTTTAGACTCACTAAGATAGGATAGATGATAAAGTGTTTTTCTTAATTTGGAAATGTAAACAGAGTAAATATTGTAATAATAATTCTTGCTTGATAACTGTTTTATATACTTAATTTCACTGTGTTAAAGTTAAAAGCTTCCTTTTTATTTAGACTAAAAAGGGGAGATGGTGTGGGATTCCCCTTTGTATTTGGTGAATATGTGTTTTATTACCATTGGTTAATAAAGAAGATGATTTGGCCTTTGGCAGAGCAGAATAGAGCTAGGTAGTCAAACTAAACTGAATGCAGGGAGAAAGAAGGCAGAGTCAGGGAGACACCATGCAACTGCTGAGGGAGAAAGACACCAAAATGTTACAGGTAAACCACAAACCTCATGGTAAAATATAAAATAATAGAAATGGGTTAATTTAAGTGCAAGAGCTAGCTAGGAATATGTCTAAGCCATTGGCCAAGCAGTGTTGTATTTAATATAGTCTTTGCTTAATTATTCAGGTCTGGTTGGCCAGGACAAGAGAGCAGTCTTCATTTACAACTCTGACCACATGAATGCCTTTAAGACTTATCCATGAAAAGTAATCCATGAATAATTTTACAATTAGTAGTATCAAGAAAGAACATCCAGTAAAACATAGTTAAGATGTATGATTTCTTACAAATACTTTCAAGTGTTATTTTACTATTGAAATTCCACAGTTTTAGAGACTTCAGTTTATCATTTTTTCAAATTTAATGTCAATATCACTTAGGTGCTGGCTTTGAGACTTCATAATGAAGAGGTAAACCCCATGTACTAGCTATGCAAGAATTAGCACAGAACAAGTAATTGCACTCGGGAGGCTCATATGTATTTTGTGCTTCAATACAATTTATTTTTCCTTCAAAATATAACTGACTCATAGGCCCATATACTTTGCTGAGAGTTGAGATTAGTTAAATAATAGGCTGTCTAATAGCTCAGGCACATGAATTGATTAATCAGAATCATGGTTACCAGATAGAAATAAAACCAGAAAGGAGATATGTACAAAAATCAAATCCCATCTCCAGAAAAATCAAATGTTTTTCTTTTTAGAAGTCAAGCACCATTATTTTATGAATATAATAAAAGTTTCTTTAACCAGAGTATTACACATGTGTAAAACAAGGAAAGTCATTTTTCCTCAATGTGATGATGTTCACACAGCGAGAAAATCAGATTCCTAATTTAACTTCTCTGAAATGCTGGTACAGAGTTATAACTGTCAGCTCCTTGATGGTTAGCATCGTCAGCTCTTCAATTGTGTCAGTCTCTGGCACAGCAAGGAGACTTAAGCATAAATCCTAATCTAGAGGGTGGATGGTGGATTGGCCTTTAAAGCAGTCAGTATATAACAAATTGCTATCCATGGATGAAAAATGAGGTCATGAAGATTTAAATGTGGCAAGAAAGAAGAAGGTGATGTCTGCTCAGGAAAGATACTTAGTGTGAATCCATCTGTGGTAATAGATTAATTGCCTTCATTAGCAGAGATGTATATCTCACACCAAGTCTCAATAAATGTTTCAGGTTTACTCAGGAGAGGTTACTCTGTTGGTACAGAAATATATCTCTAAAATTTTCCCTAATTTAAAAGGTTTGCAATAAAGTATAATTACATATCAAATAAAGAAATGAGGATCTGAAGAGGGATGCTTTAATCAACCTCATTACAGCTAATGAATCATTTTTATAAGGCTCCGCAGTTCAAAGGTAGAAAGACACAGATAGCAGGGACGGGATCTGGGTGAAAGAAACTAACCCTACTTTGTTTGCAATTTAGACTCTAAGAGAATTAGAATTCTTTAAAACCCATTTTATTCCTTCTACCCATCTTGCCTCAGAGTTATTACATGTGTGCTTCAAATACATGACTCCCAATCTTCCTAATTCCATTATTACATTCTTAATGTAGTCAATGTATACTAGAAAATGCTTCAATGCTAAAATATGGATCCTTAAACAAATTTCCGTCTTCCTTAATGGGTTTCAGAACAGGTGGTATTCAATAAAAAGACTGAGTCCCACAGCATGTCATGCTAAGCATTTTAAACTCACCTTAGCTGAGTGGACTAGGTAAATCTGGCTAGGTGCTCTTTGGTGCCTTTGATGATTCTAACATCTTGTTTCTCATAAATTGCTCTATTATCTGTCCCAAGTGAGGTACAATCTGTGGTCAATGGCAGAGAAACTGTTCTTTTAATCTTTTGGGTATTACCACACAATAAGAAAAGAGGAACAAAGTATCTTATTAAATTTGGGCTGAAGGCTCTGCTATTTATTTCTTAATTAGTTAGTTCATTTATTCAGAAATACTCATCAAACATTTATTATGTCTGAGACAAGGCACAGGTTCTAGAGTAGTAGTTCTCAACCTGTGAGTTGTGACCCCTTAGGATGATGATCAACCCTTTCACAGGGTTGCCTAAAACCATTGAAATACATAGATAATTAAATTATAATTCATAATAGTATAAAATTAATAGTTATTAAATAGCAATGAAAATAATATTATGACTAGGGTCATCACAATATGGTGAACTGTATTTAAAGGTGGTAGCATTAAAAAGGTTGAGGAACTCTGATTTATATGAATATGTTTGCAGCAAACGACTAAATGTTTACTAAGCATTAATTTAAAGATTAGATGTATTAGATAGTAAAACGCTTCAAAATGCTTTAATTCTTTGGTGTCTTGTTATTTTTATTATGCATATAGAGAAAGTGAAGCTCATAAATACTAATATACATGTAGTCACAAACCAGTGAACAGAAAACTCCAGCCTTTACTGTGGACACTCTGATCTCTAGTTTTGTTTTACTGGGCGTGTTGGGAAAACCAATTAATCAAGTAAAGCAAACCAAAAACTTGACAAGGACTCCCTTTTTGACCAATGTTTATTCTGAGGCTGAATTCTTTCCTCTACCAGGCCTTAGATACACAGTGGTTATTGTCAAGCACTTACTTTCCTGTTGACTCCATTGCTTTGGCTTTGAGATGTAAGCCATCTTCTTGCACATATTGTACATGAAAGAGTTCAGTCTCTCACACTGACTGCAATAATCCTATATGAAATTTCTTAGATTTTAAATTCCATTTGTTACAACAGCTTTTCTTTTTTTTTTCTTTTTTTTTTTATTGGAAAAAAAAGCAATTTCTGCCTCCTCCCCGCCTCCCATTTCCCTCCCACTCCTCCCTCTCCTCCTCCCCTCCCCCCACTCCTCCCCCTCCCTCTCCAGCCTGAAGAGCAGTCAGGGTTCCCTGCCCTGAGGAAAGTCCAAAGTCCTCCCCCCTCAATCCTGGTCTAGGAAGGTGAACATCCAATCTGGGTAGGCTCCCACAAAGCCAGAGCATGAAGTAGGATCAAAACCCGGTGCCATGGTCCTCGGCTTCTCAGCAGCCCTCATTGTCCGCCAAATTCAGAGAGTCCGGTTTTATCCCATGCTATTTCAGTCAGAGTCCAGCTGGCCTTGGTGAGCTCCCAAAGAATCAGCCCCACTGTCTCCACGGGTGGGCGCACCCCTTGTGGTCCTGACTTCTTTGCTCATATTCTCCCTCCTTCTGCTCCTCATTGGGACTTTGGGAGCTCAGTCCAGTGCTCCAGTGTGGGTCTTTGTCTCTATCTCCATCCATCGCCATATGAAGTTTCTATGGTGATATGCAAGATATTCATCAGTATGGCTATGAGATAGAGTCATTTCAGGTTCCCTATCCACAGCTGCCCCAGGAGCTAACTGGGGACATCGCCCTGGGCACCTGGGAGCCCCTCTAGATCCAAGTCTCTTGCCACCCCTAAGATGGCTCCCTTAATTAAGATGTGTGCTTCTCTGCTCCCCTAACCCACATTCCTTTATCCCAATCATCCCGTTTCCCCAAGTTCCCCCCACCCTCCCCTTCTCACATTTCTCTCCCCTTCTCCCCTTACCCCCCCTCCCACCACACCCCCAAGATCCCAAATTTTTGCCCGGCAATCTGGTCTACTTCCCATAACCAGGAGGATAGCTATATGCTTTTCTTTGGGTTCACCTTCTTATTTCGTTTCTTTAGGATATCAAATTATAGACTCACTGACCTTTATTTATCTCTAGAAACCAATTATGAGTGAGTACATCCCATGTTCATCCTTTTGGGTCTGGGTTACCTCGCTCAGGATAGTGTTTTCTATTTCCATCCATTTGCATGCAAACTTCGCGAAGTCATTGTTTTTTTACCGCTGAGTAGTATTCTAATGTATATATATTCCATACTTTCTTCATCCATTCTTCCATTGAAGGGCATCTAGGCTGTTTCCAGGTTCTGGCTATTACAAACAATGCTGCTATGAACATAGTTGAACAAATGTCCTTGTCATATGATCGGGCATCTCGTGGGTATATTCCCAAGAGTGGCATTGCTGGGTCCATGGGTATGTTGATCCCAATTTTCCTGAGAAACCGCCACACTGCTCTCCAAAGTGGCTGCACAAGTCTGCACTCCCCCCAGCAATGGATGAGGGTACCCCGCTCTCCACAGCCTCTCCAGCAAAGGTTATCATTGGTGTTTTTGATTTTAGCCATTCTGACAGGTGTAAGGTGATATCTCAATATTGTTTTGATTTGCATTTCCCTGATCGCTAAGGAGGCTGAGCATGACCTTAAGTGCCTTTTGGCCATTTGAACTTCTTCTGTTGAGAATTCTCTCTTCAGATCAGTGCCCCATTTTTTAATTGGGTACAACAGCTTTTCTTTGACAAAGACCAGAACAGTGTTTCTAAACAAAAAAATAGAAGCCACAGTGAATTGTTCAGGCATTTATCATCAAACACTGAAATATAGGCTAAATGCTGAATAGGACAATACAGCCCAGGGGGCAGATGCTATATATGACTATGAGTCCCCAAAATAAAGTCTTCTGTGGAGCCTGTATTAGACTCCAAAATATTAATTTTTCAGAGTCTGTTATTATTAATTTCATTTTACTGAATAGTATGTTTAATCACAAATAGTTCAGAAATCATAATATAAAACATAATATTAGGGTCAAATGTCCTTAGTAATGATAATTAATTTGGGTAGAACTGTTATCTTTGTTTCTAAGTTTCTGAAAAACTTGGGTTTCATTTCCATGTTGACTCAATAAATAATGGGAAATCAAGTAAAAAAAAAACTTGTTACAATAGAGTAAGTTAGTAGTATTTCTTTTTTATTGAAAATAGTATTTTTTTCATAAGGGATATTGTGATTGTGGTTTCCCTCCCCCTTTCCTCCTAGATCCTCTCCAGATCCTTGGCCCCCTGTACAAATCAATACCTCTTTACTTTCTTATTAGGAAAAAATGACACGCATGTAAAAGAATAAAAAAAATAAGGTAAAATAAAAACAAACAAACCTGGATAGGACAAAAGAAACAGATGAAAAAGAATAAAAGCACAAGAAACACATACAGACATTGAGACATACACATTCCCACACACAGAAAGCCCATAAAAACAGAATCAGAAGCCAGCATAGATAAACAAAATATCTATAAGATTAAAAGAAAATGAGTGGGTGTGAGAGAAAGACACACACAGAGAAATTGCCCAGACAAAAAATTTTAAGACTCTTAATCTTACAATTAAGACTCTTAATCTCAGGTTCATGTATATATGCATGGATTGTATAAACTTTTTTCTTTTTATAGAAATGCAGTTGATAAGGGAATAGTTGGTCTGACAACCACAGTGAGACTTTTGGCACTGCAATGAAAGTATATCAAGATTCTGAGATATATTGAGTATATCTTTTTCCTTCAACATACTAACTGACAGTTTCTTGCTCAATTCTTCAGAGTAGATTGATCTTTATGCAGTATCAGAAGCAAATAATGAATGTATCATTATGTCTTTCTTAATGGTATGATTAACTTCCCAAAATAAAAGCTTGGTTCTGAAAAATATTACATACCATTTTCATATACATGACTGTATTAGTTACATCTTTGTTATGATTACAAAAACACCTAATATAAATGGTTTAAGGAAGAACAGATTTATTTTGGTTTATGGCTTCATAGGATTCAGTTTGTATTTATTTGACTTCAAGTGTTTGGACTGATCATCATCATGTAAGAGCTTTGGCAGAGAAGCTTCTTTATCTCACTGTGTATATGAGGGAGGATGAGGATGATGATGGTGGGCAGAGTAGGCAGAACAGAATTCTGGGAAGAAGGACAGTGTGGCAGACACCATGATTCTCCTGCCCAAGATGGACAGTGGTTAGACTCATGCTGGTAAGGCACAGTTAAGTGGCGATACACATTAATGGAGATGGGTTAAATTGATATGTGAGAGTTAGCCAATAATAGGCTGGAGAATATGGGCCAGGCAGTAATTTAATTAATACAATTTCTGTGTGGTCATTTCGGGGGTTAAACTAACCAAGCGGTGGGATGCAGCCCATTCCCCTCAAACTACATTTCTATACTTTCTCTTATTAACTGCACCCTCCTTTGTCAATTTATTTGTCTTCAAAATATTTTTGGACATAAGTCAATTAGTCACATATTGAAATACTTTCATCAAGCTCATTGTCTTTCTCATCATCAGCGCCATCTTTTGTTAGCAAATGCCCATCCCTGAAATACATTCCAATTCTTTTACTTTAATTTCATGACTTTATATATTTTATTCTATGCTTCCTTTGTGTTATATTTAAGGAAACTCTGCTTGGTTCTTTCATGTTTATATTTTCTATTTATTTCTTCTTTGCTTCTGAAACTCAATTGTTTTGTTTGTCACCCAGTTAGATCTCCAAGCTGCCTGTGGTTTTTCACAGCTGGTGTAAGTAGAAGTGAAAATATAGTTTTGTTTTCTTTATGGACACCACCTGACCCAGTATCACTGAAAACACTCTCATTTTATTTTATATCTTTTCTTCCCAACACGTTTTTTTTTCCATCTTATACAGATATTCTTTTCTCAGCAGCTTTGATTCTTTCATTTATAAACATATTTGGCCGAAAACCAGTTGACCCCAGTTTTAAGGAATGTATTTATATACACATGTGAGCATTGCATGAATACTGTATGTTTTGAATGGACCTTTGTAGAGATGCAATGTTAAATAATAATTAGTTACCATCGTTAGGTTCTATTACCAACAAACAGCAGGTCTAAAGTTAGTAGGATGATGTGGTGGAAGAAACTGCATTGTCTTCATCCTCGTTCTTGTTTGTCTTCCTGTTCTATGTAGCCTGGAAGTGTAAAATGAAACAAAGTAGCCACAAGCCTTTGTGTATAATTTCCCTTACAATTTATTTAGTCGAGTTGCAGAAGATAGGAGAAACTGAAAGCACAGAAAATGTCCTCCTGTACTATTCTTGAGAACAAGTACAAAACAATTTAATTTTTTGTAATACTGTGCAACATTATTTTCATTGGTGGACATTAACTATTATGGCTGACAACTGAACCATTGAATGAAGAGATATTCTTAATTTTCATCTTTTAAACCCTATTATAAAATAGTTTACACAGTTTTGATATTATTTCATAGTTCTTTCTCGGTTCATCTACAGACATAATCTAGAATGTGCCTTTTAATATATCCAACATTTGGACACAAAATTCTGTTCCCAGGTTTCTTATGAGGAAAAGCTAGAGGAAACTGTTTCCACCTGAGTAAAGGAGAAACAGAACAATTCTGTAGAAGGATGGATGTTCTCAGCAGCAGCAGCAGCAGCAGCAGATTGTCTCAGTCTAACAAATTACCACAATAACTAACAGAATTGCATTTCACACATTTCTGGAGGCAGGAATTCGAAGATTTGTTATTGGCTAAGAACCTGCTTAAGGTTCATGCGTTTTCATCTCCTGTCTGTGTCCTCTCACCATGGTAAGAGTGGAAAAGGACTTTAGGACCTCTGCTACAGAAATACTAATTCAATTTGTGAGGAGCCGTTCTGCCTATTAACTTACCAGAGGCCTTTTACCCAATAACACAGTTCTGGAAACTATGTTTTCACATATTTCACATACGAATGTGAAGATGGAGATGACATATATAGTCTATAACAATGTCCTTCAGTCTCTCCTGACATGAAAACTCCACTCACTCTATTTTCTTTGTGAACCCTGTTAGAACTTTTCGATTTGCTCAGTTAGCACAAAGTATTTATTGTATGCCACACAATATCTCATCATCTAATTCTACACCCACTTATAGATTTTTGGGTATTTGCTGCAGCTGCACTTTCACTTCTCAGTACCAGGTGTTACCTTTGTCTGTTCAGATTACTGTAACAAATTGCCCTATTGTGCATGGTTCAGCTAATAGAAAATGACTTCTCTTAAATCTAGAGTCCAGGATGTCTTAATTTAAAGGATTTCATCAGGGATGACTTCCTAGCTTAGACTTACATCATCTTATTTTATCCTCATGTGACAGAAGGGCTGAGGGTACACTTTGACATATTCATTAAGGTGACAATCATGTCTATATGGGTTCTTCCTTCATGATCTATACAACCCTCAAATGCCTAAGTTCAAAGTGCTATCACACTGGCGATTATATTTCATCCTGCAAATTGTGGACATACACAATCACTTCAAAGCAAAAATAAAATTGTAAATTTTAACAGTTGACTCCAGAATAGAATCCTGTTACTCTGAGGCAAAATTAAATACTCAGAATACTTAGGGTAACAGAGAAAGTATAAGTTTCATAAAGTGCTGAAATGTATCAGGCTTTTATTGGCTAACATTACAAATGTGTTAGTGGAAAAGAAATTTTAGCACTGTTGTAAAACACCACTAGAATAAAAAAAATTGTTAAAGACTTTGGTGACACTGCATAACTTCCATTCATTAATTGTCAAATTTATTCATGCATTTGTCAATTGTTCTCCCATTTGTAATTAAGCAGGTCAAAGTTAGTACATCATGAATTAATTTAGAATCCTAAACTTAAGCATCTTTCCTGGGATATCTTTATTGATTAAAATTTACCATTTTAACATTTAACTTATGTATTTGCTACTTTTTATTCATCTTGTTTCTTGATAGGCAATCTTATATAGCCCAGGCTGACCTTGAATTCATTATGTAACTGAGGATGTCCTTGAATTTCTGATTCTCCTGTTTACACCTCCAAAGTGCAAGGTTTATAGATACCACATTGAACACTAATCTTAATATTTATGAAAGAGATGATACTTAGAGGAAAGACAATATTGATTCTCTATCCTTTGCTATTATTCATGGTCATTGAAGTAAATAATAGATCTGGGTGCTTTGTATAATAAATCATTAGAGCTAAACGAGGATGGTTCATGTTGAAGCAAAGGTTATATCTGTGCCAAAAAGATGACCAACTACAAAATTTAACTTCAATCTCTTGAAGAACCAAGGATTTTGTTATTTATATTTTATTACTGAGAGGAGAAAAATTTCTAGACTAAATGGAAGAAGGATTTTCCAAATATAAATCATAAGAAATAGCTTTGAGATTAGGTTGTAAAACTGTTAAAATGTATTTGATAGTAAATTTTTTTAAGATTCTATGTATAATAAAAATTTAAAGTATAATAAAGTCTAAACAAACACATTTCTCTACTTGAAGAATAATGAAGAATAATAGTAGATAAATTAAATGATTAAAGTATATTGCACAGCATTTTGGTTTTCCACTTACATCTCATATTAATCATTTAAAAATAAAAACTCAATGAACATTGCTTTTAAAAGTATTGAATTATATTGTGATCAGGAACTTGATAAGGTATGAGTTATTGTTTTTCATAAGATAACATTTTGTTGAGAATGATTCATATGAAAATAAATGTTTCCATAATATAAAACAGATAAAGTTGAGACAAAGAATAAACACATTTATTAGCTTTAAACTTTTATATTATCATGTATTCCTTTAAGCTATTTTTCCTGAGTACCTATTGTATTAGAAAAATTAAACTCAATGCTGTTGATATCAAGATATCAAGTTTGACTCATATATTCCAAATGAGTAGAGGTCAACAATTAAACATTTGATGATATGCAATATGATGTCGTCATTTTCTTATGGATCCAATATTAAATATCATAGCTTATTATGATTCTCTCATTTCTTTCCTATAGTGTTTGCTCTTGAGTATGAGCACTTCATGTGCATATAAATTCATTACACTAGTGGTAATTGCCTCAGGAGTCAATGAATGATTTACATTCTGAACTTGCCTGCAAAATGCTATGCTTCCAGGGTTTTCAGTACCAGGGAAATTTGGCAACTTTGGTTAGCTTTGCCTTCAATGGAAATATTGGGTAGGAATGACCTTATCTGCCTGAATAAGGCTATGTTGGCTCACATTCACATTAGGAAAGAGTGAGCCACTGGCAACTTTTTTATTATTAAGTTAGAAAATGGGGGAGATCAAGGGTGGGAGACATTCTTTCACTTTTTTTTCTTTTTAATCAAGTGCAAAATTGAGTGCTTTTCTTTTATCGATTCACAGTACTGTTCACCCAATGTGACTCCAGATCATTTTTTTTTTAAATCAGACAATAATGAATCTCTTACCCATTGGGAGCAGTCACTCACAGCTACCATTCTCAAACTCTGGAAACCACTACTGAGCTTTCTGTGTGTATGAGTTTGCCTATTCTGGAGATTTAACATGAATATAATCATAAAAATGTTTATGAATCTTGTATTTTATTCTTTTTTGCTAATAACAAGTGGTTATCCCTTAAGTCATAGGAATATGAATAACATTATATGTACTAGTATTATATTTATATACTTAGAAATAAATGTTTTATATATAGACACATCTTAAAGAAAAATATGATAAAGGCAATGAATAAAGAAACTGCCTTGGTCTTTTGATAAGGCAGTACTTAGATACGTGAGAAAACAGAACAGAATGCTTGGTAAAAGAACAGAGTCAGGCAGACACCATGACTCTCCAGCCTGAGATGGACATAGGTTAGAAGCTTGCCAGTAAGCCGCAGTCACGTAGAGATACGCAGATTTAATAAAAAAGAGTTACTCAAGATGTGAGAGTTATCCAATAAGAGGCTAGAGGTAATGGACTAGGCAGTAATTTAATTAATACTGTTTCTGTGTGGTTATTTCAGGTGTAAGCCAGATGGGACAAAAAAAAGGGACCCACTCCTTACAACAGGGAAGGTTATGGAAGAGGTTGATAGAAGGAAAGGGAAATGGGAAAATAATGTAATTAAATTTTAATTTCGAAAAATAAAAAGTCATTTTATTTTCTTTATACTTTACTGCGGGCTTGTAATGGCTAATCTTGATTTCAACTTGGCTACATCTGGAATTAATGAATCTCAAGCAATCTCATTTTAGTAAGAGGTTTCATTTCCTTATTGCAGACTTGACTCTAAATTAAGGTATTGTGATTCTCACAAATGAAGCTACTCTGCTCTGACTGAGTCTACAGTCAGTTTATCTGGTCTGTGTAGCTTTCAAATATAAAAGATCCATGTTTAACCCAGATGTTGTCAAGGAGCTTCTCTGAAGCCTACATTAGCATGGGGGCCGATGACCAATCATCCTAACCTTGTAATTACACATCTTCCCAAAGTAGTGGAGACCAGCAGCACATACCCAATTCCAGGAATTTGTTTTTTCATTTTGTTGTGCTCATTTTGGCTCTCAAATTTTGGTCCAGAAATTTACAAAAAGGCCATTTGCCTGAAGCTTTTAACTCACTGGAAGAGGCCAGAGCTAGACCCAAACCTAGCCACTTGGGTTTGGGGTAAAATCTAGCTCTCCCAGCTCCCATCTGCCTCAGCTTAGATTCCATGTCAAGATGGGAAATACACAGAGAATCTGGATACTGTATGTTATCAATTCAAAGTGTTGTCTTTGAATTGTTTGACTGCTGAGGAAGGAACAACTGCTAAAAGACATTTGATTATAAATGCTGCTGGATTAATCTAACCTGTATATTTTGAAAGTGTCTTGACTTCAAAATTTAAGTCAAAAGATATGTTCCTTTGGAGAAGAGATTTTATTTTTGTTTCCACAGAAGTAAGAGGCTGTGGATTCATTCTGAGTTAAGAAAAATAATGTTTGATTAAGAAATAATCCTTAAAAAATTTCTGATAAAAATGGATGATCCTATCCAGTGTTTTAGAGCACCTCTGTTGCAGTTTCCTCTGAGTTCTGCAATCAGAACTGCTTTACAACTGCTGACTGAGATGATTCTGCCTCACAGAATACTGCAGTCAAGACTTGACCATAACCCTAAGTTCTTTAGGGCCCCATAATATTATCAGCACCCCAAATTACCAGAAAATAGCTTTAAAAATTATGCCCACATTCCACCCACATATGGATTATGGATGTTTATCTTTGTTTAGTGTGTTGGTTGCAAGTTGTTTTGGATAATGATTATGAAAAAGCTAAACAAAGGAAATTAGTTTCAAGATTATTGTTTTGAAAAGAAAAATGGTGAAGATCTTTTCTCATTCTGTAGGCTGCTGTTTTGTCCTGTTGATCATGTCCTTTATTTTACAGAAGGTTTTCAGTTTTGGGAGGTTCCATTTATTAATTGTTTCTTTCAGTATCTGTGCTACTTGGGTTATATTTAGGACGTGGTCTCCTATGCCAATGCACTCAAGTGTACTTCCCACTTTCTCTTTTTTTTTATTTATTTTTTGTGTCATTTGTCCAGTGACATGCACAGTAGCTCATTTGCTTCATCTGAAAAGTACACATTGGACTGTCTTAAAATAATTATGCCAACACCACCACCTACTACATAATTACTGAAAACAGTTTCCATTCTGTTTTCTTTAAAATATATCCCACTAGAAAAATATGGCTAAAGAAGCCTGTTTTTTTTTTTTTTTTTTTTTTTTAGACAGGGTTTCTCTGTGGTTTTAGAGCCTGTCCTGGAACTAGCTCTTGTAGACCAGGCTGGCCTCGAACTCACAGAGATCCGCCTGCCTCTGCCTCCCAAGTGCTGGGATTAAAGGCATGTGCCACCACCACCCGGCTTAAAGAAGCCTGTTTTAAAGTCATAAAAAATAGTTTTATGTATGTATTAAAATGCCATAAGGACCAAGTCTCTGGCCACCCCTAAGATGGCTCCCTGAATTAAGATGTATGCTTCCCTGCTCCCCTAACCAACCTTCCTTTATCCCAATCATCCTGTTTCCCCAAGTTCTCTCCACCCTCCCCTTCTCACATTTCTCTCCCCTTCTCCCCTTACCCCCCTCCCACCACACCCCCAAGATCCCAATTTTTTACCCGGCAATCTTGTCTACTTCCCATAACCAGGAGGATAGCTATATGTTTTTCTTTGGGTTCACCTTCTTATTTAGTTTCTTTAGGATATCAAATTATAGACTCACTGACCTTTATTTATCTCTAGAAAACAATTATGAGTGAGTACATCCCATGTTCATCTTTTTGGGTCTGTGTTACCTCACTCAGGATAGTGTTTTCTATTTCCATCCATTTGCATGCAAAATTCGAGAAGTCATTGTTTTTTACCGCTGAGTAATATTCTAATGTGTATATATTCCACACTTTCTTCATCCATTCTTCCATTGAAGGGCATCTAGGCTGTTTCCAGGTTCTGGCTATTACAAATAATGCTGCTATGAGCATAGTTGAACAAATGTCCTTGTCATATGATCGGGCATCTCTTGGGTATATTCCCAAGAATGGCATTGCTGGGTCCATGGGTAGGTTAATCCCGAATTTCCTGAGAAACTGCCACTCTGCTTTCCAAAGTGGTTGCACAAGAGAGCATTCCCACCAGCAATGGATGAGGGTACCCCTTTCTCCACAGCCTCTCCAGCAAAGGCTATCATTGGTGTTATTGATTTTAGCCATTCTGACAGGTGTAAGATGATATCTCAATGTTGTTTTGATTTGCATTTCCCTCATCACTAAGGAGGCTGAGCATGACCTTAAGTGTCTTTTGGCCATTTGAACTTCTTCTGTTGAGAATTCTCTCTTCAGATCAGTGCCCTATTTTTTAATTGGGTTAATTAGCATTTTAAAGTCTAGTTTCTTGAGTTCTTTATATATTTTGGAGATCAGACCTTTGTCTGTTGCGGGGTTGGTGAAGATCTTCTCCCAGTCAGTGGGTTGCCTTTTTGTCTTAGTGACAGTGTCCTTTGCTTCACAGAAGCTTCTCAGTTTCAGTAGGTCCCATTTATTCAATGATGTGGGAGTGGTTTCTTATTAATAAAGAAACTGCCTAGGCCCATTCGTTAGGCCCACCCTTAGGTGGGTGGAGTAAACAGAACAGGATTCTGGGAGAAGGAGTCTGAGTCAGGAGTCGCCATGATGTTCCCACTCCAGAGAGAAGCAGGCTAGAATCTCCCCAGAAAGCACACCTTGGGGTGCTACACACCTTATAAGAAATGGGCTAGTCCAGATGCAAGAGCTAGACAATAAGAGGCTGGAGCTAATGGGCCAGGCAGTGTTTAAATGAATACAGTTTCCGTGTAATTATTTCAGGGCATAAGCTAGCCATGCGGGCGGCTGGGTACCGGGGACACAGCGGCACTGCTCCCTATTACTACAGGTGGCACCCAACGTGCTAATGAACTCCACGTAAAACCTGAGAGGGCTTAAAAAGGACACAGAGAGAATTTAAGACAGCTTTTTGCTGTTTCTGGGTTGCGTACTGCAAAGAAATTGTCCTGACTCAGCATCAGAAAAAAACTGGCTGTTCTAAAATGCCGGCTTTCTGGGCTATGCCTCCATTGTGATCTCTGTCTGGCTCCTGGGGATGGCTCCTGGGGGAGACAGAGCTTTTGAATGGAGCATTTGGAGTAAAGTGCTACGATTTGTTTGATGGCAACTAGACTGCTGTGTGCTTAAAAGGGGGACATTGCGTGCCACAGCTCAGAGGCACAAGCAGCTCCGCCATGCTACTGATGCACTGTGCAAGGATCAGAGGCTCGAGCGGCTCTGCCATGTTGGACTGGGCGGGGCAAGCAGGCAGTACCTGTTTTTGACCTAGGAATGTCACAACTTAGATTCTTAAGCGCTTAGTGATTTAAAGGCACAAAACAAAGTGCTCCTGGATAATAAAAAAAAGAAAATGTTACAGATTCACAATGGAACAGATTCAGACATAAAAGACCACTAAATAAGTCACAATGTTGGATGAATGCACATAGGCTTGAGAGAGAAAAGAAAAAAATATAGAAAATAAAGTTAATGGTTTAAAAAAAAGGACAAAGTCTTTAAAGAGACAGAATACAGATAGTTAGAGATTAAGAGAAAAAAAATAAGCCACATAAAAATGGAAAATTCACAGAGAGTCTGGATTATGTACATTGTGTTTTCTTTAAAATTTTTGACTGTAAAGGAGCTAAGTACAGAGAGTCATTTCATTATATGGGCTGCCAAGTGGAACCAGAATGGATATCATGAGGGTATGACTTCAAAATTTGGGTCTAAGGATATGATGCTTTGGAAAGAGTCTTCTTTTGTTTTCACAGAGGATGAGACTCTATGGATTGCTTCTATTCCAATTTGGTATGATAGACCACGCCCTCCTGAAAGGTTGCTGTGAACACCCTCTTAAAATTACTTCACTCAACTGCCAACTGAGATGACCCTGGCACACAGGTTATACCATGAAAGACCTAATTAACGATGCCCCCATTCAGCAGGAAGCAGTTTGGAGAGAGAAACTGCGCCCATGTTCCCAAAATATTGTTTATAAATGTTCTTTTACATTTGAAGGGGGATATGATATAGATATAAATAATTTGCATTGGTGTGGATTTTAAAGTCAATTTTGTTATATGTATATGTATTTCTGATCTTGATCAAGGTATTGTGATTGTGTAGTTCATTTTTAAAATGTAATGTATAATTAGGAAATATAGGTTGTTGTTAAATAATCATAAATAATAGTCAAGCTTGTAGTCATGTTAGATTTTTTAGATATATAGAGATACATTTCAGTTAGACAGGCATTCTTCATATCTTTCAAAGATTGCAGAATATGGCATTTAAATATTTTAATAACTTAGGGTTTTTCATGACAATGAGACACGTCTGCTCCTGGCAGCACCAATCTACTTCAAGAGAAAGATGGGCATCAAAGAGGATCCTTATGGAGCTTGATAGACATTTGGACAAGAGACTGCTCTTGCCTGGACTGATGCATAAACTGGACACAAAGAACCCGCAGAGAGAGGACTGCTGAACTTGCCTAAAGGTGAGATGATCTTTCAGGGTTCCTGATTCATGAAAGAGTCTATGAGACATTCCGCAGGACACAGCAAAAAGTGACTGAACTGTCTTTGAAATTTCCTGCTTCATAAAACTGTCTGCTGGATACTATGGGCTTGAAGGCCGAAGATAGATGCCCCAATGGTACAGAGGAACTTTGGGTGACTGTCCAGGCAGTGAGATGTCTCTGTCATTTCTAGAGTTTTCTTATTTCTTGTTTAGTATTATATCCTTCTGGAGTCTTTGATGGAGTTGAAGAATGGATACATAGTTGTAGTTTTCCTTAGTTATGATAAAAGATAAAGTAGATATAAATATTGTAACTGTAATTCTTACTTGATAACTGTTTTGCTATATGTAATTTTACTATGTTAAAATGAAAGCCTTTCTTTTTTGTTTAAACAGAAAAAGGGGAAGTGATGTGGGAGTGGTTTCTTATTAATAAAGAAACTGCCTAGGCCCATTCGTTAGGCCCACCCTTAGGTGGGTGGAGTAAACAGAACAGGATTCTGGGAGAAGGAGTCTGAGTCAGGAGTTGCCATGATGTTCCCATTCCAGAGAGACGCAGGCTAGAATCTCCCTGGTAAGCACACCTTGGGGTGCTACACACCTTATAAGAAATGGGCTAGTCCAGGTGCAAGAGCTAGCCAATAAGAGCCTGGAACTAATGGGCCAGGCAGTGTTTAAATGAATACAGTTTCCGTGTAATTATTTCAGGGCATAAGCTAGCCATGCGGGTGGCTGGGTACCGGGAACACAGCAGCCCCTCAGCTCCCTATTACTACAATTCAATGTTGCCCTTAATGACTGTGCTGCTGGGGTTATACCTAGGAAGCGATCACCTGTGCCCATCTGTTGTAGGGTACTTCCCACTTTCTCAGGTGTCCAAGGCGATGTCCCTAGTTAGTTCCTGGGGCAGCTGAGGATAGGGAACCTGAAATGACCCTATCCTATAGCCATACTGATAAATATCTTGTACATCATCATAGAACCTTCATCTGGCGGTGGATGGAGATAGAGACAGAGACCCACAGTGGAGTACCGGATTGAGCTCCCAATGTTCCAATGAGGAGCAGAAGGAGGGAGAATATGAGCAGAGAAGTCAGGACCACAAGGGGTGCGCCCACCCACGGAGACAGTGGGGCTGATCCATTGGGAGCTCACCAAGGCCAGCTGGACTGTGACTGAAATAGCTTGGGATAAAACCGGACTCTCTGAATTTGGCGGACAATGATGGCTACTGAGAAGCCAAGGACAATGGCACTGGGTTTTGATCCTACTTCATGTTCTGGCTTTGTGGGATCCTATCCAGTTTGGATGTTCACCTTCCTAGACCAGGATTGAGGGGGGGAGGACTTTGGACTTTCCACAGGGCAGGGAACCCTGACTGCTCTTCAGGCTGGAGTGGGAGGGGGAAGAGTGGAGGGAGGGGGGAGGAGGGGGAGGGAAATGGGAGGCAGAAATTTGTTTTTTTTTCCAATAAAAAAATGCCATAAGGAAACTGTCACTTCATATGCTAATGGAAAAATAAAATGAAATTAAAAAATAAAAAAAAGAAAAATGGGGGATATTTAAATGATGTAATAAAAGGATAGATTATTTTATCTGCTCTAAAAAGAAAATAGGGAGGATATAGATATGATCTTGTTTTGAAAAAAATGGGGATATAGATATGATAGTATAAAAGGGTAGATTATTGAATGTACTCTGAAAAGAGAAAAGGGAGGATATAGCTGTAATTAGATAAAAAGGTAGATCATTGAATCTACTTTTTAAAAACAACTACTAATTTTAAATGTTTTACATTTGATTAGACTTTTATATATTGTATATAAATTTTGTAAATTGATACAAATTTGAGATGAATTATGGTAGAGCATACTGTACATATATTTCTACTCTTGTTGAAGGTATTATATAACTTCAAATAAAATATAACTCATTTAAAAATGCAATGAAAATTCTAGTTCTTGAAAATTACTATTACCAACTGTTTAGGATACTAAGGAAATACAGAGTTAGTAATTAGTCATCTATTATAATTGAACTTGTAGTCAAGTTAGGTTTGTTTCCAAGATCAAACAAAGATATATTTTAAATAAACAGGTCATCTCCAAACATTTCAGAGATTTACAGAATATGCCATTTAAAGTGTTTTAATAACCTATGTTATGACATTGAGACATATCTGCTCCTGGTAACACCAATCTACTTTAAAGAAGATAATGGGCATGAAAAAATCTCCACATGGAGTTTACTTTCCTTTTGGCAAAAGTGAGCCACTGGGTAAGAAAATACTCTTGCCTTGACTGCTGATAGTATGCTGTCCTAATTTGACAAGCAGGACACAAAAGAAAGTTACTGCCAAACATTGTCAAGACAAGAAGTGACAGCCCTTCAGAATATCCTGCTTCAAGAAAAGTCTATTGGATATGCTAAGCCTGTAGGCCAGAGATAGAGGCCACAATGTTGCAGAGCAACTTTTGGTGACTGTCCAGGCAGCCAGTTATTTCTGTCATTACTCAAAGTCTTTTGAAGTTACTTGCTTATACTTCCTACTTCCTCAGTTAATATTATTTCCTTTTCGAGTTTCTGAGGGAGTTGAAGAGTAGATAGTTATAATTATAGTTTTCCTTATACAGGAAGCAAATTATGATAGAAAGTAAATTAGGTACAAGACTTTGGACTCACCAAGATAGATATATATGGAGTATTTTCTCTGAATTTGTTAAACTCAAATGGTCTAGACAAAAGGGGAAATGTAGTGGCATTTTATTTGTATTTTAATAAACAAAGCTTGCCTGAGGATCATAACAGTAAAATAACCACACTGGCCAGACTTACAGACCAGGTAGAAATGACAGAAACTTTTAATTCTAGTGGTCATAATGACATACACCTTTAATCCCATTAAGCACACTACCTTGCCATAGAAACCAGGTGGTAGTGGTACATGCCCTTAATCTCAGAACTAGAGAGTATTATAAAATGGGAGGAGACACCTATCAATCACAGTCTCATTCTGAGATTTAGTGGTGGTTGGATCACCATTTTTGGACTGAGGTCGAGGTTAGAGCCAGTGGATGACTGCTTTGCTTTTGTGGTCTTCAGGTTGAACTCCAATGTTTGTCACTGAGTTTTCATTAATCGTGCTACAGTACTCCTTTTGAGCATGATATTATATCAACTGCAACATACCCTTCCACTGATATTCCATTTTGACCCAGCGATATTATATTAAAATACCAACCAATGAACCAAACAAATAATATATTGCTATAGTATGCTAAAAACTATGTATCGCTGTTTTACTACCGATCATGACTTCTTACTGGGAACCATTTGGCAAGTTATCTATTGTCAAAAGGTCACACTAGACTATGCTGCCTAGAACTGCTTTGATAGTTGCTTTAAGCTACATTGTTCAGAAGCAAACCTTGAGTTGAAAACTGTCCCATAAGTTTTATTGATGGATATTTTTGAACAATATACATGTAAGGAATAGAGATTATTAAGACTGACAACAAAATCAACCTGTATCACAATGTGGTTGTAAATGAAGTTTCAACCAGTTGGAATTAAATGAATTTTCAGAATTATCCTGAATTGAGAGCAAAAAGCTAGAATTTGTTCTTTGCAACAGACACTGACAGACTACAGACCATCAAACCCCTTGCAAGATAGCAAAATCCAAATAAGGTGGCCAATGCAACTTTGAGAAAACAACATAAAATATGTGCCATCCACTGTTCATAATTCCAAGAAATTGAGGATGGGTGTATTGACACTAATAAGCAAAGGAAACATAGTATTTACTGAGATTTGAAAAAATTTCATGTGATACTGTTCATCAAAGACTGCAACTTATTAGAGGGTGGATAAAGGTTTTGAGATAATAGGACATTTGTTCATTTATGTTGTAAGATGTTGACTGTAAGTTTTATGAATGAGTATATTTGGATAAATGGTGGAAGTTACATCTTAACAAATATATATGTTTTATATACATATTATATATGTTATATATATATATATAGATAGATAGATTCTATTATCTTTTCTTCATATATCAAACCATAAATTAGAACTCCTTGCCATTTCTCCTTTCTCTTAGATTTCTGAGACTGCTTCCACTTTCTTCATGTTTACATAATTTTTATATAATGGATTCAATATTGTGAATCATTGAGAATTGGCATCAGCTGGATTCCCATGGAATATTCAGGTTTTAAGTCTTGCAAGGCTTTGAATCTTGCCACATACTGTGTTATACATTTGTGGCCTTCAGATGCATATATTTGTTGCATTGTATCCAGTAAAACATTTTCAATTATTTTTACATTAATTTTATTGCAATCTCTGAAGTTGAGTGTTTATATTATATAGCATATAGTGATTGTAGTAATAACTGTGCCTCAAAAACAGGTACTTAGTGTCTCAGAATTATGTGATTGACTGTAACTGGTCAATCATTGTAGTTTTTCCCTTCTATTTGAACAATATTAAAAACAAAATATTAATGTATTAAAAATATTAAAAAACTATAATACACTTGCTGTGAAGTTTGGTAAAATAGCAAATTCAGAGAGAGGGCCCTAGAAACATGTTTTCCAGACAGGAACCCCTGTCCCTAGATCACCTCACTATTGGTGCAGATTTTTGAATGAATATTAAAATACTTCACAAAATGTTCATTATAATATGGACATTTTAATTTTTTCTAAATGTTTACCTTTTCAAGAAATTGAATAATCTTAGGTGAACAATAATACCCTATTTATAATTATCTCTCTTATACTATTTTTATCTTTCTCTAAGTACCATTGTCAACCTTGACCTTAATTCAGACTCTTACATATTCTTATCTGTCTCCTCCAATTTACTCACTAAAAAGTAGAAATAAAAGTGTCTTCTGTATTAATATTCTTCTAAAGAAATATTAACAGATAAAATTTAAGAAGACAGAAAGTAAAAACAGACAAGGAATATTGTGTTCTATTAGTGGGACTTGCAACATTCAGGAGTCCAAACAGATCAACATGAAAAATGTATGGAATATAATAGAAAATAAATGTATAGCATATGTGTAGACACATAACATTCACGTGTGTATATGTATTTATACAGCTGTGTGAATTCATATTTCTTTCCCATCTTGTATATATACCATTTGAAGAAAAATTACCAAGAGACGTATTCGTTTCAAATAAGAGTTATCTGAACATAAAATGACATCTTTGTGGAATGGTTCTTAAATGCCCTTCTAATTAAGTGAAGGAGGGGTGAAGCAAAATAACTACTTTTGTCTTTGAGAATCTCTAGCTTACCATGTTTCCTTTCCTATAACTGTTGCCTTTATTGTATTTGTATAATATGAAAGTTTTGACCATAGGGACTAGTGTAAATACTTTCATGACCTCTTTCCTCGAACCAATGCAAGGTTCTCATTACGGCCTTTTAATATAATACTGTTCTTTCCCCCCGAAAGTTTCAATAACTGTGACTTCTACATGATGGAAATCATTTTATGCCCTATGAAAGGCAAAATACATCTAATGCTTATAGAAGTCAAAAGAACCACTGAAAATAGATCTCAATTTGCTTTTATAGCATCTATTTCTCTTTGGGAGGCAGAAAAGTCACACTGTGAGAGAAACCTGAAGGGTGCTCTTAGGAGAGACCATTAGCCTCAGGAAGTGGAATGTGCTGAGAAATATTTTCTCTTCCCTGATTTACACTCAGGCGCAACTTTCTCTCCACTTAGCTTGTCAAATGCTCGTGTCTGCCTACGTCCCCCACCTCTATCTGAACAATTGTCACTCAAGGGCTGATAGCAAAAGGCTACAAGCTCTACTTCCAGATTTTAAGAAAACTAAGCCTTTTTTTTTGGTTGCTGTGGTGCTTTCTTCTAATGCTTTGTAATGTTTGCTTTTAGAGCAAATATAAGTTTTCCTCGGGTCACTAGTTTTTAGTGACATATATTTAACATAATGATCATTTCTTGTAGAATGAAGAAAAGCCTGTTTCAAATAATTCCTGGCATTGAAGATTGGAGCAAAACATTACTGAAATTCTTCTTGCAGAGAATGTCACGTGAGAGAATAAGGTTGCAAGGATGTTTTGTCCTAGCAAGTATTTTATACTAATAATTAAAATGTTGTATCATAAGGAGAGTTCAACTTGCCTGCACACGTCAGATTCCCATGAAAACATAATTGTGCACCACTCAAGCATATGCAAAATGTCAAAATCTAAATCCCCGAACAAATGGTCATAAACAAATTCCAAGTATTATTTTGCTAATCAGAAATCAAATATATGTATTTGAGCAAAATATGTATTTACTAGTCTCAAAAAATGAAAAAAAAGAAAATGCGCACCACACTTAATTTGCTCAGACAATATTTACTTGTGCCTGAACTGTTTCAAAGATTCAAAAAGAGTGGCCTAGTTTGGAGCTGCTATGCTTTTAGCACAGTTGTTCAAAACACACTTAATTTTGTAAAATTTTCTATTTGGATTGATAATTCATTTTATGAGTGTATCGTTGAATACCCAAGAAAAATCAAGAGTAAGATTTGTGCCTATTTTATGTGTATGTTATGACAGCAGACCAAAGTTAATTCAATTAATCATACTATGTGACATTTTAGAAAGATTATCTTCAGAAATGAACAGTCATATATGTGGAACATTTGACATATGGGTCAGTTATTGGAGCTAGGTCCTTTGACAGAAGTGTTTGTGTGTGTGTATACACATACATAAAGGTACATTTTATATATACACACACGCATGTGTGTATGTAAGAAAGACATTTACACGAAGCAGATTTTATATAAAAACATGATAGATTTATAAGTACTTTGTGTTTCATTTAACCTTAAGAGCAATGGAATGCACTTGCTTTATATTAACTTGGCTACTCTAAATAAACATTTTTTTCTTCTCCATTATTAGGAATTGTTTATACCTTGATTATTTTCTTCTCTACAATTAACAGGAATATTTTCTTTTGAAATATCATTTAATCTTCTTTCTCAATATCTAAAATTCAAAAATCACTGGATTAGCTATAAAGAAACCAGGGTAGCAGGTGAGGGTGTCACAGTAAAGTGTGTCTTAATCTCTCAAGTGTTCAAGTTTTTCACCTGTGAACAAGAGATGTTTCCAGGGTTTTCCCAATGGATAAAAAGCAAACGTTTGAGGTTTTTTGGCTCCAGAGTCGCCTATTACTGATATCAATCCATATAAATGGGATTTAGAAAAGTTCTCTTGCCCTTTCTGCTCTTTTCACTCTAGTTCTTTCCAGCTTCCAAAAACCCCATTTGTCCTTCTTATTATACTAGTGATTTTTTAAATAATCAACCAGTAAATGCATTTGTTCTACACACTTTACTGTTTCTTGAGCCTTTATAGTTTTTAAAAGATGTTCTATTTATATAATTCAATTCATAATAATGATCAAAATTGCTATGGGGAATGTGCTTATCATCAATAGAGTCTATGAATAATTTGCATTTTGTCCACATAACATAATAATCACAATTTTTGTTTTGCTTGTAATGCTACTAAGTTTTCCTTACGAACATAAACCACATTAAATTTTTTTTTAAATTGTAGGTGAATTATATTATTTTAAAACATTGAAAGTGTTCTCATTTTTTTCTCTTGATATTATAATACATCATTCTCCCCTTCTCTTTCTTCCCTCCAACCCTCTTATATATACCTCCTTGCTCTCTTTTCAACTCATAGCCTTTTTTTCTTTAATATACATGTACATTCTTAAATACATAAATAGAAGCTGCATAGTTTGTGTGTTATGTATATACTTGTTTTGAGGGCTGACAATTTGGTATTTGATAAGCAAATGGTGTGCTCTTCCCAGGGAAAGAATACTTCTGTTCTTAGCCCAATGATGCTTGTTGATACAGGAGTGTCTTCTATCTATCTGTTGCTTTCATTGGTTAATTAATAAAGAAAACTTCTTGGCCTGATAGGTCAGAACATAGGTAGGCGGGGAAGACAGAACAGAATTCTGGGAAGAGGAAAGCAGAGTCAGGCAGATGCCATAGCTCTCCTCTCCAAGATGGATGCAGGTTAGAATCTTCCCAGTAAGCCACCACTTCGTGGTGCTACACACATTAATAGAAATGGGTTAATCAAGTTGTGAGAGTTAGCCAATAAAAGGCTAAAACTAACGGGCCAGGCAGTGTTTAAATGAATACAATTTGTGTGTTGTTATTTTGGGTGTAAAGCTAGCTGTGTGGGAGCTGGGCAGGACGAAAAGCAGGCCTGCTCGCCTCATCATTACAGCCTGTAGTCCTTTGTCCATGACTGAAGCCTTCTAGGCCTCCCCTCTTCTCCATTAGCTTGTCTATAGTTGTCATCCTTGCTTAGCTCATGGTTGGCCAGGTCTTAGTGAGACTCCATGTGTGTGGCCTCTCACATTCCTGTGAGATACAAATTCACAACAAACTCCCTGATCCTCTGGTTCTTACAATATTTCTGCCCTATGATCCTCAATGTTCCCTAGGCTCTAAGTGTGGGGCTTGTATTGTAGATGTAACTGTTGGTGCTAGGCTCACATGGATTATACCTTTTTATTGATTTTATTGAGCTATACATTTTTCTCTGCTCCTCTCTCTGTCTTTCCCCTCTCCTTCAACCCTCTCCTAAGGTCCTCATGTTCCCAATTTACTCAGGAAATCTTGTCTTTCCTTACTTCCCATGTATATTAGATCTATACATGCCTCTCTTAGGGTCCTCATTGTGGTCTAGGTTCTCTGGGATTGTGAGTTGTAGGCTGGTTTTCTTTGCTTTATGTCTAAAAACCACTTATGAGTGAGTACATATGATGATTGTCTTTCTGGGTCTGGATTACCCCACTCAATATGATGTTTCAATACGATGTTTACCTGCAAATTTCAAGAAGTCATTATTTCTTTTTCTGTTGTGTAGTACTCCATTGTGTAAATGTACCACATTTTCCTTATCCATTCTTTGCTCGAGGGGCATTTAGGTTGTTTCCAGGTTCTGGCTATGACAATGCTGCTATGAACATAGTTGAGCAAATGTCCTTGTGGTATGATATACTATTCTTTGGGTATATACGCAAAAGTGGTATTGCTGGGTCTTGAGGAAGGTTGTTTCCTAATTTTCTGAGATATCATCATACTGATATCCAAAAGACCCAGATATTAATCCACACACCTATAAACACCTGATTTTTGACAAAGAAGCAAAAAAAAAAATGGAAAAAGAGAGCATATTTAACAAATGGTGCTGGCATAACTGGATATCAACATGTAGAAAAATGAAAATAGATCCATATCTATTACCATACACAAAACTCAAGTCCAAATGGATCAAAGACCTCAACATAAAGTCAGCCACACAGAACATCATAGAAGAGAAAGTGAGAAGTACACTTGAATGCGCTGTCACAGGAGACCACTTCCTAAATAGAACCCCAGTAGTACATACATTGAGAGAAACAATTAATAAATGGTACCTTCTGAAACTAAGAAGCTTCTGTAAAGCAAAGAACAAGGTCAACAAGACAAAATGGCAGCCTACAGAATGGGAAAAGGTCTTCACCAACCTCTTATCAGACAGAGGCCTAATCTCCAAAATATACAAAGAACTCAAGAAATTGGTCATCAAAAGAACAAATAATCCAATAAAAATGGAGTACAGACCTAATAAAAGAACTCTCAACAGAGGAATCTAAAATGGATGAAGACACTTAAGGAAATGTTCAACCTCCTTAGCCATTTGAGAAATGCAAATCAAAACAACTCTGAGATTCCATCTTACATCTGTAAGAATGGCTAAGAACAAAATCTCTGATGACAACTTATGCTAGAAAGGTTGTGGGGGAAAGGGAACACTCCTGAATTGCTGGTGGGATTTTACTTTTTTAAATTAGGAAAAAAATAAGAATTTTGATTGGATTAATATATTTTTTACATCAATTTTTACTTTCCTTTCCTATCCCCACATTCTCCCATATATCCCTTCTTGCTTTCTTTAAAATTCAAGGGCTCATTTTTATTAATTGTTGTTACTTGCGTATTTATATATTAAGTACATATATGTTCCTAAATATTGCCTTCTTAGCCTGTATTGTGTTATGTTGGTGTGTTTTCAGGGTTGGCCATTTTATGGGGATAACCAGAGGTATGTTTTTCTATGAGGAGAACTTTCTTGCACCCCCTCTTAGTAGTTGCCTGCAGTTCTTAGCCCAACTTGGTGGAGACAGAAAAGATTTAGATTATAGGTATTTCTTTCCAGATTTTTAGAATATTTGAGTATGAGTGACTTGTAGTGTAGAGAATGCATCTTTCCAGGCTCACAAAGAAAACAAGTTTGCAAAAAGAAACATAAACAATCAAAGTAGTCCAGAGTTGAAACGACACTAGAATTGAAAGCTGAGAACTTTTATACATTCATTATCACTATGTAGTATAGTGATTTTAAATGTTAAAAAGATATATTTAGATATTTGTAAAATAAGAGCAGAATTAATCTAATGCATAATTAATCTAATTATTAATAACAATGGACATTATTAATGATAGACTAGCAAGAAACTACAGAAGAGAAGATTGGTAACTCTTGTATATCAAACTATCCAAAATGAAATATGAAAACAAATTGAAAGAAAACTAAGAATTATAATACAATTTAATAAGTATTACCAGGAGGGTAATTAGAGTGTTCAGAGGGAGAACAGAGAAATGGACAGGTGGACATTAGGTATAATCACTGCTTAAAAAGGAAATATCATGTTCTAATGTATTAGAATTTCAAGGTGTCCAGGAAGGGGGAGAATGAAGAGAGAATGAATAAGATTCAATGATAAATTTTATCAAGTACTTAAAAAATGCTAATATATTTGTAAACTCACTAATACACTCACACACCACCAACAACAACAATAAAATATCTTACAAATTTAAAAATACGCATCAATGAACTAATGCTTTGAAAGAAAATACTGAAGACACCTATCTTAGGGAAGACATGACAGGAAAGAGAAAACTATAGGCCAATCCCACTCATATTTTACTCTACAAATTGATCAAAATTTGAAAAATGATAAGAATACGTAGGACTAAAATGACCAATCTTAATGCTGGAGTAGATTAGAAAGAGGAAACACTTTATTATTACTAAAAGTGACCGTGAGGCTATGATACAAACAGGGATAATGTGGGCTAATGGAGATGAACACTAACTTACACAAACCTGCTTTTGACAGTTTACCTTAACTTTATGCACAATACCTTTCAGTCCGCCACACAGTTTTTACACACACAGGAGAAAAAGACAAAATCTTAGGAATATTTGATGTAGGAAAAGCAGAAGTTCTTAAGCTGCGGGTTGCAACCCCTCTGGGATTGAAGAAGCTTTTCAAAAGGGTTGCCAAAGACTATGGGGAAACACAGATATTTACACTGCAATTCATAACAGTAGCCAAATTACAGTTAGGAAGTAGCACTGAAAATAATGTTATTGTTGGGGTGTCACCACAAGAGGAGGAACTGTATTAAAGGATTGCAGCCCAAGGGAGGTAGAGAACCATCGATCTATAGGAAATCCTCCTAAGGAATTTCAAATAAAAAGAAAGCAAAAAAAAAAAAAGCAGATAGTTTAACAAGATACTCTTTATTCTCTGGCTGTTAATGTTCACTCTGGTAAAAACTTCACCTCTAAAGAGGAAAATGCACATATGGACACTGACAGAATTAAGAATAGGGTCCCTTGTGGAAGGCAGCTTTGTAATGGGATGGCGGATTCCTAACACATCTTTGCTGTCATGAAGTCTCAAGTAGACTATTTGTGGGAGGACCACGTCTCTGCGGATAATTTAAAAAAATGGTTGCAACTAGTCTCAAGTAGCTGTTTATGTTTGTGATATAATCATTGAAGATTGTTGTTTCATTGTTCTGCTATCACACAAGATACACTTCTTATTTATAATTTAAAAATTTTTATAATATCATAGATAAATACACTTTTTCATAATTTAATAAATCACTATTTACATAATTTTCATGTCTCCCTTTCTCTTCTCTAACCCTTCCCATGTCCCCTTACCCTCTCTCAAATTCATGACCTATATTTTTGGAACGTATTATATATGTTCTCCTGAGTCCAATTGGTGTTATCTGTGTGTACATGTTTTTGCAATCCACTACTTAGGACTGAGAAGCCTATCAAGGAGATAGACTCTGGGCAAAACTCAATCACCATCCCTTAGTAACCATTGATTATGATTGCCAATAGGTATTCATCTAGTATGGTAGCTTTATGCAAATTTTCACCACCAATATTGGTATGCTGACTAGTTAGTCTTGTGTCAGTCTTGTGCAGGTGACCATGTTGTAGGGCATTCATAGATACAACATACTTTTCTATGAGGAAATAGCTACTTATAACCCTAATGACTTATGTTAAGGTGATAGGTATAAATTAAAGTTGTTGACATAGCCTAATAAATACATGATTATAGTCAGCTCCCCACTATCTCCCAATGTAGGGGTTTTTATGTGACCCTCCTAAAATTAATAGTTACTCTCATGTGACTGACTAATAGAAATACTTTTGTCACCCAAAGGAAACTAAGAGGAACAGTGAACAAAGTAAGGATGGGGGCAGGGAAAAGGATTCCTATTTAGCTGAGTCAGAAAAATATCAAAAACTCAGAAATTTGAATGTTAAGTATCAGACATATTATAAAAATTAGGGTTATAAGATGGAGGATTCCGTACATCCCAGTCATGATACTGGTACTTCTTAAAGTGACTCATTCCTTCTACAATGACTCATTCATTCTAAATATCTACACTGATAAGATTTTCTATTTTTACTGTAAGATTTTTAAAGTGTTTTTTAATTAGAGTGTTAAGACTTAAAATAGAAAATGTCGGAACAGGGTGTACAATTTACCCTTTTAGGAAGAGAAACTGATTGTAAAAGTAGTGGAGGGAAATGTGAAATCATCAGGGAATCTTTTTTTTTTTTTTTTTTAACAGTTTGGCTAGCAGGACTGAGGTGTGATGTAGGATTCCCCTCTGTATTCTGGGTATACCATTGGTTAATATAGATGCTGCTTCCAGCCAATCACTTAACAGAATATAGCCAGGCTAGAAAAGATATAAAGAGAGAGTAGGCAGAGTCAAAGAGAAACCATGTAGTCACCAGCAGAGATAGACGCCTCCACTGGAGCCTGCAGAATCTTTGCCAGTAGGCCACAAACTTGTGGTGATGCACAGATTAATGGAGATGGGTTAATTTAGAATATAAGAGCCAGTTAGCAATATGCTTAAGCTATTGGACAAACAGTATTGCAAATTATATAGCTTCTGAGTGATTATTTCAGGTCAGAGTGATCAGGAATGAAAGAGCGGCCTCAGGCAACAGAGCTACTCTGCCAAAGGCTTGGGATTAGTAGCCAGCAGTGAAGAATTCTCACAGTGGAAGAAGAATGCGCTTCTGTGTCAGCACCCAAGAAACTTGGAGGGCATGTGAAGGACAGAGAACGCCTGACTTATAATCATTTACATTTAAAAAATTGCAAGTGAAATGTGTCCCGGAGCTCTGCTGCCGGTACTTGATCTTTCAGTGGAATTTGTGTAAGTGGAGGGGATGCTGGCTCGTTTCAATTAGCCATGCTGAGTAGAATTATTGCATTGCCCAAGTACTGTTATGTAGGACAATTATGCACAAAGAACTCTGCAAGTACAAGAGGGATTTGTTTTATTAAGAATATGACTGAAGTGAGAACATTAAATCCCACACTCATCAGATATGTCAATAGCAAAGTGTTCTCCTCCTTATGCAACCCATAGTTCACATTGCAAAGCCATAACATATTCAGTCTGACATTACATGGATTTTTGTGAAGTGGCTTTTAGTGAATATTTTTTGCTTTCTTCAACACGGTATTTAATTTCACCTTCTTTTATCACAATCTAGTAAAGCGTTTTCTGAATTCAGAAGCAGCGGGAGTAAGTCGGCTTCTTGGATTGATGACTTTATGGGCATTGTTTCTATAGAAAAAAGTGAGCAGGAAAATTTGTCACTGTGTGATATGGAGAGGACTCTCAAATGTTGCTGGCAGGACTGCGAAGTTGGCCCCGTGTGCTGTTATGGGAGATTATGTCAACTGGAAAATACAAGTTGTGGGAAATAAGTTACCATATTTTAGTGACAGAGATACTCAGCAAGGAGTCTCACGACAGGAGAATCCTGTCAGTTTGGTTGAGCTTCATTTCCACTCTGTTAGATCTCCTTTGCAAGGTCACCTGAAAGAGATACTGAATTTGGTGGGAATCTGGAGGGAAAAGTAGGCACTGAAAGACCCTTGGCCCTCACGACCTGACTGTCAGCTGACTTCAGTCACGTTTCTGACTAGATTCACTGACTTCAGCCTTTGGGCATAAGGCAAAATCAGACTCAGCAAAGATCACTGGGGATTTGCTTTCAGAAGTCTTGATACAGAGGCAAGATTTTGGACCCTTTGAAGTGTGCTTGTCATGTTCTTCATGTTATTACTGAGGGTAGAAGTGAAAGTGACCCCAGGAATGAGTGACAGCCCATACAAAGACAGGTATACAAGGAGCAGCTCAGAGCTCACCACTCAAAGTGTTCTAAAATGTCCAAAAGAATTCGGTAGTAAATGGCATCCATTTACTGACTCACTTCTAAGATTAACGACAGAGCTCTATGGCTCTATCCTACCCAGCACCTCAATTTGCTCCCCATTTTCCCTTGTGGTCTGATTGTTTCGATGTGTGGCGTTCCTAAATTAGGGGCTACATTTTAATCAGAAATTGATGTAACATATTTTACAAACCTCAAGTGGCTGATGAAAATGAAGGAGTATGTAATAGATAAAACAGAAAGCTGTTTATATAGGAATGAACAGAGTTTAGTGAGGACCTGAGGATAATATCTGGATATTTATGTACTATTGTGCTCAAGTTAATACAGTTTTGATATGGTCCTGATGACTTAATAACCATAGCCCTCCTCAACATATGGAAGAGCCGGTTTTCAGACAACTTAACTGGTATGACGTGAATATGAACTATTCCACACAGGTTCCTATGAAGAATTGGTCTCTAGTTGGTGGTACTACGCTTCAAGGGATTGAACACTTACAATGGTCAGGTTAGAGATATAGATGATACCTAGCGTGATGCTTTTGGAGTTCCTGTCCTGTTTCTGGACTTTTAATTAGTTTTTTTCTGCTTCTTAGATGTCATGTGGTGAGCAACTTAGTACTCTACGCTCTTCCACTGTGATCTGCCTCGCCCAGGTCAGAGATGAACATCTCCAAGTTCAGCATAGGCTGAAAGCTCTCAATCTAGCATCCTAAGTAAAGTTCCTTTAATTTAAGTCTCTGAAGTCCTGTCAGAGCAGTGGAAACTCTTTCACCTGCACCTACAAGGTTGTCTGCATTAGCGTGAGTTAGCTCTCACATACCTAGAAAAGCTTCATCCCCAATAGGCATTTTTTGAAGTCAAATATATTGTTAAATGAGTTGTTTACTTTATGACCCCTTAGAGCAATAAATAAAGAACTGGGCAAATGAATTATTAACCATGTTTGAAAGGAAGTAAACATCCACAGGGACTTGGGAAACCTCTACTGCAGTTCTGGGTATCTGACAAGCCACGTGAATACAAATAACCCGAGCAGTAGGTATAATCAACAGAGATTTGAAAGGGTCTTGAATTCTTACCTCTTATCACTATAGGCACCAGTAAGAGAAGATTCAATCAGAGATTCAAACTGCCTGACTATGTGTTAAAAGTATATTCCTTCTGTATTCAAAACCCTCCAACAATGACAAGGAAATTCAAAGAAGTCTGTGGTCAATAAATTGACCACTAAATCACAGATTTAGAGGTCCCACACAAGAGTTATGGAATCCACAAATACATTAAGGAAAGAAACTTGTGAAACAAAACAAGAAGTATAACACACACACACACACCCTCACAACAATAGTTCTTGAAGTGATGGGGAATCTGATTTCAAGGAGTAGAGGCCTTTTATACATTGATGAATAACATTTGGTTGTTGATATATTCATCGATGGTCATAAGAAATAATTGGTTTGTCTTCAGTAGAGGGGAAAGAAGAAATTGTGGGAGTGAGAGAGGTAGAGAACAGGATGAGAACACAGTCCATAAAAACAACTAAGCAGAACTCATAGGGGCTCACAGAGATGGAAGCTACAGACCCTCTATGGATCTGAGCTAGGTCCTCTGCAAATATCTTATGGTTTGTATAGCTTGGTGTTACTGTGGGACTCCCAAAATTTGAAGAGAGGTGTTGCTGACTTTTGCCTGTGCTTGAGATATTTTTTTTCCTGCTGTGATGCCTCATTCAGACATGATATGAGGATCTGTGTTCAGTCTTCCTGTATCTTGTTAGGACATGCTCAGTGGATATCCCTAGGAGGTCTGCTCTCTCTCTCTCTCTCTCTCTCTCTCTCTCTCTCTCTGGAGAGAGAAATGGAGGAGGAGTTGATGTGGGAGAGAGGGGAGGTGGAGGAAGGGATTGGAGGAGTGAAGAAGGGGAAACTGTGGTGGTATGCAATGTATGAGGAAAGAATAAAAGTTAAAAAAATATTGGTTTGTAGTTTCTTGTTTTATTTTGTGTAGTTTTGGTATACAGGTAATATTTGCTTCATAAAATATGAGAAATGTTTAAATATTTTATATAATTTGGGAGAATTTTTGATAAATTCCATTTCTAGGTATTTATCTAGAAAGTGTAAAATATACACAATGTAAAATTTCTACAAGAATTTTCTTAGATGTACAATTTATAACAATAAGACAAAAATATTACAATGACCCTCAACTTATAAGTGCATGTCCTATTTTTTATTTTTTGATTTGTGTGTGTGCATGTGTATTCACATTTGTGTGTGTGTGTGTGTGTGTACGTGGTGTGTAGTGTGTGTGTACTTGATACAAGCTGGACCTGTGTTAGAAGAGGGAATTACATTTGAGAAAATTCATAGTTTGGCCTATAGGTAATCCCAGAGGACATTATCTTTATCTTAATTAGTGATTGATGTTGGGCGGAAGGGCCCAGATTATTGTGAGCAGTGGCACCTATGGGCAGGTGGTCTTTGATGAGATGAGAAAGAAGGCTGAACCAGTACTAAGGAGCAAGTCAGTAAATTGAATTCTTCCATGGCCTGTTTCAGTTCCCAACTCCAGTTTCCTGCCCTGAATATCCCTTTCTGATGGAGTAAGTTACAAGGTGAGATGCTTCCTTTTCTCCCCAGGTTGCTTTAGTCATGTTATTTTATCACAGCAATAGATACTGTAGTGAAGACAGTATATAAATAAAATATATCACATTGAAAACATGTTTTCATTAATAAAGACAAAATTCTTATTATTTTGTGTTATTGTATTGACAGATACGGGAGCACTGTGGAAGAAAAAAATGGCCAGATTCTATCATCTTGTAAATCAGAGTTATTATTCATCTTTGGTTAGAACACAATGATATCACTTAGTTTATGTGAAAAGCTCAAGACAAGCATATCTACTTGGAAGCAAAGAGAACTGATGTTTGAGGAATGTAGAAGGATGTTCCAGGGTGCAGGCTTCATCTGGGCTTCAGGCTTTATCTGTGCTGGTGATGAAAGATGACTGAAAAACACTGAAATTTATTAAAATTTGTCAGATATACTTAAAATGCTGAGTGTTATGGCAGACGGAAAACATCGTAGAGCAAACATAATCCTCAGGCTTGCTGAAACACCAGCAGAGGCATACCTTACAGCCCCTCATGTGTTTTTTTTTCTTCTCCCTGAAGGCATTTATTAATTTGATAAAACTTTGTGAAAAGAACCCAATCAAGAAAGACCAACCATTTTTTTTTAGTATAGAAAATACTTTCTAAGTTTGTGTTAACTCCTCTCAGATGCTTAATTATTTATGCGATCCTCTGTTCTTACTTAATATTTTATCAGTGATAAAGAAGAAACCAGACACTCCTACATTTTTACTGTGATATCTCTAGTGTCTTATCCACAAACTGAAAAGTTTATAACCAAAATATCTTACAATAAAAATATAATTTCTTTATCCTTAATGCTTATTTAATTTCTTATCCATCATAAAATGTGTATAGATTTAGGGACCATAACACATCTTATACACTGTTCTCTATGGTCTTATCCATCCTTTCTGCTTCCATATTACTTTAAGATTAAAGGCTGCCAAACTTTCTTCCGTTGTCTAGCAAGGGCATTCCAGTGTCTAATAGCATCAGAGGATCTGCGTCCTTCATCCTCTACTGAAGCATCTCTAAGGTTCTGCTATTTTTTTTTTGTTTGAAGACAGTCTCAATATTCAGGCAATAAAATGACAGATTTATACTGGCATATCCAGCTCTAACCATCAGCTAGAGACTTTTCCACATCATGTCTACTGCTCAGCATAAAAGCTACTGTGAACAGGCTTTTGAAATATTGACTCTTCACTTCTAGGCACTAAATCTTTCTGTTTGTCATTAATATGTAACAAATTTCCACAGAGCTTCAAACACTGAACCATCACATTATTGTTAGTAATTCAGGCAAAGTTCGGTTGGGTGAATCTTTCATTCCAGATTTCAATTAAGATCGTTTCTTATGCATTTCTGAATTGTCAAATGAAGCTAATATGCCCGAAAGTCATGGTGTGCGCAGTTCTCTGTAATTGCTACCTTAGGCATCTTCAGATAATCTTTTAACATGATGGTGAACTTGAATACATCTACAAGATAAACAAAAACCTTAATATATTTATATTTTTCCTCTTTATTTTATGTTTTTAAAAAGAAAACAAGCTATCTTTTTTTCCATTTTACATATCAATCCCAGTTCCTACTCCCTCTCCTCTCTCATTCCCTCCACCTTCTTCCCACCTACCCACAACCACTCCCCAGAGAGGGTAAGGCACATTTCTCCGAGGAAGACAAAGGCCTTCCCCACAATATCCATGTTGAGCAAGGCATCCATACAATGAGAATGGGTTCCAAAAACCAGTATAAGCAGTCGGGATATATCCTGGTGCCACTGCCAGTGGCCTCACAGTCTTCAATCATAATCATATTTTATCACTTCTAAGACTACTTATAAGAATATTACAGAAAAAAACTTAAGGACTAATAATCATATATGAATACTATGAAGTAAATTTCACTTAGGGAGATAAATAGGTTTGTGTACTAGTAATCATAGTCCATAATATAGGAAAAAAATATATACAACCCACACATATATACTTGAATTATGCCATTATCTTATGCTCATATTTGCACATAAGCAAAACTTCTCTGCCTTATTTTATAAATCTACTACATTCAAGACAGAGCACATTGTATGCCCTGATTAATCTATGTGTACATGTGGTATGAGACGGGTTAGTTTCAGAGGAAGTAACTCCCATACTGTATCTCAGTTCAAGGGTAGAAAACAAATCTTTCCTTTAGATTCATTAATACTCATAAGTATATAAATATATGTGTATGTATGTATGAATGTATGTTTGTACACACACACACACACACACACACACACAGTATGAACTGTGAGCTTCCTGACATGGGTACTGGATATAAACTAAGCCTTCTCAGAGTCAGCAAACACTCACTACTGAGGTGCTTATCCTGCCTCAGATGCTTTCTTTAATTTAAGAACCCTTAGGGCACTGTTTTTCAACCTGTGGGTTGTGACCCCTTTGGCAAAACTCCATCTCTAAAATCTTTACATTACAATTTATAACAGCAGCAAAATTACAGTTACGAAGTAGCAATGAAAATAATTTTATGGTGGGGAGTCATCATGACATGCGGAACTGCATTCAAGGGTTGCAACATTAGGACAGTTGAGAACTAGAGCAAAAACAACAAGAACAACCCCGAAGAAAACAAAAATAAAAGAGATGTTTCCTTAAATGCATTATATAAATTTTGACAAAATAGGTACACTCTGTTTCATATCAACCTTAAGTATTAAATTTTGTTTTAAATATTCTAATACAACTAATACAATGTACAACTCATTTAACAATTTAACCTTGTATATTGTAATTTTGGTACAAAAAGAAAGCTTCATGCCATCATTTCGAAAAAGGTCACTTGTCTTACAAGTGGACCTTCCATTGTTCGACTATTTCGTTATTTTTAAAAATTGTCAGATCTGACCTTTTGCTCAGAGGTAACTTTTGGACTCTTGCTGCTACAAGTTCACAAAATACTAGCTTCTAAAAATATAGTTGAAGCATGTTGCAGAAGGATGTTCTTACAAATGTATCAGTGCAAATATTATTGAAAAATATGATAAATAAATTTTGAGATTTTATACTATTTTTGTATATATTTAGGCATATATATGCATGTATGTATGTATGTACACACACATACAGTATGAACTGTGAGCTTTGGTTTCTATTGCCTAAATGTTTTCTAGATAAAAAAAAACCCTTTTAAAACAGAACTTACTGTATGCTTCTTCCTAACCTTTGTTTGTGTTTATAATTCTTTGTCTCTGTGGGTGTATGAGTTGATTGGATGTTTTAATATCCTTGGTATGATAGAATTTGTGTCGGGGTAGATAACTCTTTCACATGTATACAAATCTCCTAAAAATGTGCCTCATAAATCACAATTTTTATAAAAGAGAAGGACATCAGTGTTAAACACCTCTTAAGAGGTAAATGCCACTTGAGGGATTCGATGGATGAAATTGTGGGTATGTAATTACTTGAGCCATGGAAAAATACCATTCAAACTGACAGCAAGAATGTTCACCTCTGTCTGAGAAAGCAAATCTCTGTGTGACAAAGATACTAGAAGATTTATAAAACTTTTCAGCCCTGTTACTACTGCAATTTAAAAACATAAGCAATAGTTGGATCTTAATTTTCAGCTTTCATCTTCAACTCATTATACCTTTGTATCCCTCTATGACAATGTCACAATCACAGATGTCCCAAAATTTAGTATCTTAAAACAATAGAAATTAATTACCTCACACTTTCTGTGGTTCTAATTCTGTCTCTTATGTAATTATTATTAGTAAAGATGCCAGTCAAGCCTGCAGCTTCTGAATAGTTGAATAGGAAAAAGTCCAATTTTCAGATCACTCATGCGGTTGTCCTTAAAAGGTTTTGGTTCCTCAGTACATGGGTCTCATTGAGTTACAATAAATGGGTTTTTCCAAAGTTATGATGATGGAGAGTTAGGAGTGAAAATTACATTGCAGCTTGTCACTAATTCAGAAGCGATACACCAGTATTTCTGCGATACCGTGTTGGTTACAGAGAACCACTTCTTCTGACAAAGAAGGCATTTGTAAGTTGTGAGTAAGATAGGAAAAATCTGGGTTATTAGGTCCTCTTGAAATTACCACAATCAAAAATACCATATTTATAATGAATGTATTTATTTTGCTTTTCTTTTAAAAGCCTCAATTCTGCTTAATATTTTTTCCTAAAAAATAATTTGCAAATTCAAGATGCACTGTGATGATACATGCAAATGTATATACTTGTGTATGTACTGTACATAATTTAAAAAGTCCTAAGTACATGAATATATATGTTATTTTTTGTGTGTTTTCTATAGTCAGCTTTATTTGATAGCAACTTCGACAAAATACCAAGGTGAACAGTTTTCACCATTTATAGATGCTACTTAACAGCAAATTGTTTAATAGCTCTTCTTAATTAAATCGACATTTCAGAATGATATATATGTGCATATATATATATAGTGCTTTCTATGAAGAATTATTTGTACAATTTAATAAACTATAGCATATGATGTATCAATTTTAGGCTAGTAAATTTCTGAATTAATTATCTTATATATCATATTCTCATATCTTAAACATTTCAAATAGTAATGATTTTTCTTATTTTTCACAAGTTTGACTATGTAAAACAACATCAATAAAAGTCTCTTACTATTTCATAAAGTATTTCTTCATTTCACTTTTTGTTACAACTTGTTGTACAATAATAATTTAAATTTTATTTAAATTCTCCTAGGAAATTCTGGGGTTAGCAGTGTCATATATTTCATTTTCATCAACAAACTATTTCCTAAATTTGTTAATGTTACTTTAGTTTGGAATAGGACTACACATTGTTTATGATTGCTGAGACAGATACTTCACGCACTTCTGCTTCTCCTCTCTCAGATGGAGGACCATTCTAAGAGAATGCAGATGTTATCAGCACTGCTGAGTCTTCCTTTGTCAATATATGGTTTACTAACATGCTCAATGTTAGCAGAAACATATTTTTGCTAGAATTTATATTGTTCATTTGCATACCATCTCCTTTAAAAAACAAAACAAGCTCAAAATATCAGAGTTATCTGTCATTTTCAGAGTTGACTTTTCTCTCTCCAAAAATTTTTTTTATGGAAAATCGACACTTTTCAAGAATAACTACTTTAAATGATGTTGGATGCCATTCAAAGTATTTAATCGTTATATAATATTAATAGCTAAATAAAATGTTCATCTAATTAATTGATATTGATAGAAGAAAGTTTAATAATTCCAAGACTTTAAAGTAAATGATCAGCCACCCTTGATAAGTGATCTGTTTATATCAGTTCTGAACTCCTCTGAGGTAAAAATGATCAACTTTGCTCACCTGTTGTAAGAAAACAAAGCAGACAAATGAAATAACTTAAGGCTCTGAAGCAAAGCTGCAGCAGAGAAACAGCTGCAGTCACTTTCAGTTGAATTTTCAAACCATCCAAAAACTGTTAAAGAAGTGTCTCTAATTAGGCAAGATAAAAGCACTTTTCAGTTTAAAAAATTCTCCTTAAAGTCACTGTATGAGAGCTACACTCAAGATGACAAACAGTTCTGAGTTACTCCAGATGACAAGACAGTTCTGAGTTACTCCAGATGATAAGACAGTTCTGAGTTACTCCAGATGACAAGACAGTTCTGAGTTACTCCAGATGATAAGACAGTTCTCAGCTACTCCAGATGACAAGACAGTTCTGAGTTACTCCAGATGAAAAGACAGTTCTTTGTTATTCCAGTTGGTAAGACAGTTCTGGGCTGTGCCACCAGTATGACCTCTGTCTCTTGCAGGAGACAGAGCATTTCAATGGGGTTTGTGACTAAAGTGCCATGGTTTGTTTGATGGCAACTGGACTCGCTGTGGGCCTAAAAGGGAGGCATTGCGTGCCGCGGATCAGAAGGTCAAGTGATTCAGAGGCATAAGCAGCTCCTCCAAGCTAGCGGTGCAATGCACACAGCTCAGAGAGCCATGTTGGACTTGACGGGGCAAGATCATTCTATGGTGTGAGCTTGTGTATTTTAAACAGTAAATATGCTTATCTTCTTCAGTTGGGTCTAGGAGCACATCCTTTCCCAGGACTTCACCTTTTTTTTAAAACGTCATACAATGGTGCAATAAGTCTTTCAGGCCAAAGAATCCCTGATGTGTTTCAGACACCTAATTCCACCTTGCCTTGAAGAGAATTAGAAAGTTACTTTATTTATTTATTTATTTTACTGCATTTACAACTGAGAGGAGTATATGCTGTTTTCTGCTTCTGTGGTCTTGCTTCCTTCTAGTCTCAACAACCCTCATCTGGAGAAACAGAAATAACTACTCTAAACATGCTTGCTTATGGTCCTTTGTCATGTAGGCTAAAATTCAAACTATTAATTCATAGATAACAAAAAAAATTTAGAAAGATGCTGTACGGCACATACATGTAAGAAACAATGGATTGGATCATGGCCCAGTTCCTCATCACTTTGGCTTGCTGGCTCACCGTATGAAAGGAAGTGGAGGTATGCAAGGCTGAGCCATCACTGCAGTGAAACTGAGTTTTCCAGCTTTCCCAGCGGTTCTTGGCTTCCTGGCAGTCTGATTTTGTTTTTTATAATAGTTTCGAATTAAAAACCCCAAATTAAAAATATTGTAGTTACCAAGTAGCATTTTGCTATTAAGTCTGGTCAGAATGTAGCATCCCCTAATTCTTCCCCTTAGAGACTTCTCAGTTAACTTTAATATACACTTTTTAATGTCAAATTTCAAATACACCTTCTCTTCTGATGACATTTTGTTTTTGCTGCTTACTTAAAGAAAAACAAATCTTACATCACAACTTAATTGGAATGCATTTGAGAGCTAAGATGTCCATCCAAACACTTAATAATGATGAATGAAAATATATATACGATGGAAGGAATACAGGAGAGTCTTGAAAGAATTTTTGAACTCATCTTGAACAAAGGCACACACAGTAGCACAACTCTACCACTAAACAAAACCCAGGTCTTCTTGGTGCTCCTTTGGTCTCTTTGAGATATCAAAGAGTTTTGTTCACTTGAATGACTTTACGAAACTGCTACTGCTATTTTAATTTGAGATGAATGTTACAAAACAGAAGAAGACAGGAGGTTTGCCACAGACATGCAGAGCATACCAGGCAAGGAGGAAGAAACCTCCTGGGAAAAATTTAAGAATTCCTATACTTAGATGGGAAGTATGGAGTTTATATTTACAATTGGTCAGTTGTCATTTTTCACAATTGTTAACTGAGAGATTAATACATTCTATGAAAAATTCAGAATATTTTTACATTTGATAAATATTTCAGTAATATAAAAAATACTGTACTAGCCTCTGATGACAATAACTGTTAACAACCAGACAACTTGCTTAAATAATTATTGTTATTAGCATACCAAACATTGCTCTAATGCATAATATATATTATGAAATTATATATGCTTAGAAAGTCAATATTTCAAGAATACTTATCTGCTTATTTGTTTGTCATTGATGCTACCAAATATAGACAATAGTCTTTCTTCTTTTTATAAAAAAGTTCCATTATATGTGTAATATAATATATTTCAAAATAAATAATAAAAGGAAAGTCTAATATTTTTGCTCATATATTAGGAACTCAGTGAAGGCTGCCGTTTCTATTATCTGCACTAATGATACAACTCTGTGAGACAGTTGCTGGGATTCATGTGTTTGTATAACCAAATGGAAGCTCAGGGAGATAGTAAATCACTGCAGATCAAGCACAAGTTGAGAGTGGCCCCAGATACTTGCTTGTTTTATCTTAATGTCCACAAAATGTGAAAAGTTATAATTTATTATAAAATTTGTAACCACCACACACTTCCAATTAATGTCAGGGACTCAAAAGCATGTTAAGAATTGAATTTATAGCCGGGCGGTGGTGGCGCACGCCTTTAATCCCAGCACTCGGGAGGCAGAGGCAGGCGGATCTCTGTGAGTTCGAGACCAGCCTGGTCTACAAGAGCTAGTTCCAGGACAGGCTCCAAAACCACAGAGAAACCCTGTCTCGAAAAACCAAAAAAAAAAAAAAAAAAAAAAAAGAATTGAATTTATACTAGATAATTTATCAAACATTGCAAATATATTTCACTCTACTAGTACAAAATAGAAATGATTCTATATATATATATATATATATATATATATGTTAGGATATATATATATATGTTAGGATATATATACCTAACTTATTTTTAATTGAAGATAGTTATTTAGATAAGGCTGAACTATTGTTATTTCTAATGCAGATAAATACATATTGATTAATCAACACCCTAGTCATAATACAAATATATATGTATATGTCTATACATATCTATCTTTTTTCCTTCCTTCCTTCCTTCCTTCCTTCCTTCCTTCCTTCCTTCCTTCCTTCCTTCCTTCCTTCCTTCCTTCCTTCCTGTCTGTCTTTCTTTCTTTCTATTGTCTTCATCAACATTCGAAAAGAAATAACCGATGAGGGAATTATGATGTTTTAAACATTGTGTAATGAAAAACATTTGATTCTGTTTCTGTCACTTGCAATGAAAGAGGTTACCGGTGTTCTGATAGTGCCCGTTTTTCGTTCTGGGGTATAAAGCAGGGTACTAGTGTGATGCTAAAGGGAGAAAAGCCATAGCATTAGTAACCAGGGAGCCTAAAGGGCTCTTATTACATGTCTCTCATTTCATTTTACCTCTCATTTACCTGTAGCAATGAGGTGTGAAAATTGCTCCTTGGTTGTCTTAAGTATCAGTAAATGGCATCGTGTGCGTTTCTTTACAACTTAATGGAAATGGGTGAGAGTCACCTCACGTTTAATTCCTGTGTATAAATGACAAAGGTAATATGTGAAATGGTGTTGTACTCCTGCTCCAGTGAATGAATCATTAGCGCCTTCAAGTCAAGTAGCAGCAAGTTCTCCTTCATAGGATCTTTTTTTACAAGAAAGTACTTTCCAAGTCACTACATCCTTGCACAAATTGCTCAATGAAATTTAAATTAGCTCATGAAATACAGTTTTTACCTGGTTAGTAGCCAGCTAGAACCGAATTCAGTAATGGCATTAAGTTCTTTTCAAATAGAATTCTAAATTCTCATTCAATATATGAACAGATGCAACTTTTTATCATTGTTGTTTTGAGATAATGCCATTTATGTTGCTCAGTTTGGCCTGAAAGTCCTAAGCTCAAGCCATTCTCCTGTGTCAGCAAGCAAAATGGTTGGAGCTATAAACACACACCACAATGTGCAGTACAAAAGTGCAATTTGTTTTACTTCATTATATAAATATTTAAATCTGCCCCATGTCTAAAAAAATAAAGTTAGAGGATATCAAATTTTTGAGGTTTTAAAAAATTCTTTCCTTTAAGAGAAGTTAATTTCATATATATATCAACTTAACTATGAAAAACTTACTTAAAAAGAAATTGCAATTTCCATCCCTTTCAATTTGTTTGGATTTTATTTGGAGTGTGAAGTGTCTTTCTCTTCCTTCTGTTTGATGAATGTATTGAACAAGACAGTGAGATGTTGAGTATAATAGCTAGTCTCCACTGGAAAGATTCTTTAAAGACAATTTAATATTGCCCATTTTCCATGATGTCTTGTGTGACAATTTTATACACACACACACACACACCACACACGTGTGAAAATTAAAGCAAGCTTGGTCAAGTGTATGAAAGAATGTGAATTTATATAAGAGAAATAAAAATTATTTTAAAGAATTCAATAAACACTTTGCACTGTCCTCCATTAGTTTTTTTTGCCTAGGGCCCTGCAATCTCTTTATTATCCTACTTTCCATAACTCCTATTGATTTCACCAGATAATATCACCATAGATACTTCATATGGTGATGGATGGAGATAGAGACAGAGACCCACACTGGAGCACCTGACTGAGCTCCCAAGGTCCCAATGAGGAGCGGAAGGAGGGAGAACATGAGCAAAGAAGTCGGGACCATGAGGGGTGCACCCACCCACAGAGACAGTGGGGCTGATTTATTTGGAGCTCACCAAGGCCAGAAGGACTATGACTGAAAAAGCATGGGATAAAACCGGACTCTCTGAATATGGCGGACAATGATGGCTGCTGAGAAGCCAAGGACAATGGCACGGGGTTTTGATCCTACTTCATGTTCTGGCTTTGTGGGAGCCTAGCCAGTTTGGATGTTCACCTTTCTAGACAGGGACGGAGGGGGGAGGACCTTGGACTTTCCATAGGGCAGGGAACCCTGATTGCTCTTTGGACGTGAGAGTGAAGGGGAGAGGAGGGGGGGCGGGGGAGAAGGGTGAGAGGAAAGGGAGGGAAATGAAAGGCTGGGAGGAGGCAGGAATTTTTTTTCCCCTTTTCTCAATAAAAAAATAAATAAATAAATAAATAAATAAATAAAATATTTCAAAAATACAGCTTAAAAACTC
Organism: Microtus obscurus; assembly: GCA_963919715.1. Taxonomy (NCBI): domain Eukaryota; kingdom Metazoa; phylum Chordata; class Mammalia; order Rodentia; family Cricetidae; genus Microtus; species Microtus obscurus. The sequence goes on along the minus strand of CAWTZC010001020.1, from coordinate 6,695,308 downwards.
CTAAAAATTTTCACTTCTGTCAGGTTCAATGTAACTAGATTTATGATGAGGTCCTTGATTCACTTAGACTTGAGTTGTGCACGGCATAGATATATATCCATTTGCAACCTTCTACATGTTGACATCCAGTTACGCCAGAACCATTTTTTAAAGATGCTTTCCTTTTTCCATTGTACCTTTTTGGTTGGGAACAACGTAGATGCCTCTCAACTGAAGAACGGATAAAGAAAATGTGGTACATTTACACAATGAAGTATTACTCAGCTGTGAAAAACAATGATGTCATGAAATTTGTAGGCAAATGGATGGAACTAGAAAAAAATTATTCTGAGTGAGGTAATCTCAACTCAGAAAGACAAACATAGCATATATATAAAGATAACTCAGTCTCCCTTCAGTGGAAGATTAAAAATTGATCATCATAAAGGATGTATCCCTTTCTGGTTTTCTTAGGAAAATTAATAAATCCTTGACAATTTTCCTTAACTTCTAAAAATTCAAGTGCTATAAAATATATTATTTCTAAAATTAAATAAGTAATGACTTTGTATATATTATGTCCTTACTTTGGAAACCATGCACATCATTCAAGGCCAAAGATATTAATAATCTTATTACTTTTTTGATTGTTCTTTTATATTTTTGATAGTATGGTTAAAATTAAATACTATTTGAGTCCTGCTTAACTTCAATTTTCAACTTGGTGAGATCTGTAATATCTCAAAACATGCCTGTGAGAGGATTATATTGATTTTGTTTTTTGATATAGGGAAATTCACCCATCGTTAGTAGAACTTTTCCTGACTGGAACTCTGACAGTACTAAAAGTAGGTGAGTTAAGTTAGAGAATTATATTTTTCTGCTTTCCCACTGAAGTTATAAAGTGACCAGCTGCCTTGAGCTTCTGTTGTCTTGGCTTCCCCATCTTTGTGACTGGTTCTAAATTGGTGGGCTATTTAGAAAGGATTAGGAGGTGTGGCCTTGAAGAGGAGGTGTATTGCTAAGGATGGGCTTGGAAGTTTCATAATTCCATGCCATGCGTAGGCAGGCACAGCTTCTGTCTCTGTCTCTTTCTCCCTCCCTCCACCACCCATCTCTCTCTGCCTGCTGCATATGGATAAGATGTAAGCTCCAGCACTATGCTTATCTGTCTGCCGCCTTACTCTTCTCCATGATGATCATGCATTCACCTTCTGAAACTGTTAGCAAATCTCTAGTTAAATGCTTTTTATTACAATTTGACTTGATTGTAGTATCTTTTTATAGCAATAAAAATGTACCTATCTTACTTATGGTTTCTGTTGCTGTGACAAACACTATAACTAAAAAAACAGGCTGAGGAGAAAGGGGTTTATAAGGCTTACACATCCATATTTTGTCCATTATTGAAAAAAGTCGGACAGGAACTGAAATAAGGCAGGTTTCTAGAGACAGGATCTGATGCAGAGGATGTGGAGGTGTGTCTCTTATTGGCTTCATCTATATTGCTTGTTTAGCCTGCTTCTTAAAGGACCTAGTACCACTTGTCCAGGAATGGCACCACCACCATGGGCTGTGTCCCCCCCATTGATCACTAAGTGTGAAAACGCCTTACAAATAGATCTCCTGGGTGTATTTCCTCAACTGAGGCTATTTCTTCTGATTACTCTAGCTTCTGTATAACTGTCTATTTTAGGCTTAAAGTAATGGAGCTGGTTGATGATGAGATGAAATATAAGTATTTTAAAAATGAAAATATGGAATCTTTTTTATTACTGCCTGTATAGTCTTATTAGTAATTATTGTTTGAAAAGATACAGCAATTTGTTTTTTTTATTTTTAAATTTTTTTGAGGCAAGATTTCTTTGTGTAACCCTGGCTATCCTGGAACATGCTCTGTAGACTAAGCTGACCTTGAACTCAGAGATTTGCCTTCCTCTGCCTCCTGAATGTTGGGCTTAAAAGCTTGTGCCATTACTACCCAATAAGATACTACATCACAATTTTGCACTCTGGCATTTCAATGCTTGAGGAACAAAGTGTTCCATTTTCAGATGTAAAACTTCATAGTGACAGAGAACAAAATCATAGTGAACCATGTCCCATAAAGCTGCTTGAGATGCAGAAATTGTCCTTTAGTTTTGTGCTCAACTTCTCATAAAACTTCAGCTTCATCTGAAAAGGGTAAATTCACTTTGTTAACTTGCAATCAGCTCAAGAATCAATCAATTTTCCATTTTGTGACTTCTTCCACAAAGATCTTTCTAAATGAAATAAAATTCCACTCATTGTAGTCCTTTTATTTCACATTAATAGTCTTTCATAATATTTATTGGTTCTTTGAGGATTTCATACATTGTATTTTGATCATATTCATTTCCTCCTCCAGCTGCTCCAGGACCCATTATTTTTTGTATGCACCCATCAAGACCAATTTGTGCTTCTCAAGTATTCTTGGACTTATTGTCTTCTATTAGAATATTTTTCAATTAACCAGAAGCTACACTTTTAGAGAAAAACATCTCTCCCTCTTCCAGCAGCTCACAATTAGCAATACCTCCTTTCTATTGGTGGATCTTTGCACCCAACTTGCCTCTCCAGGCATATGGCATAAATGTTCTATCTAGGGCTAAGCATTCTGCCTTTTCTGTCTTCAGCAATTGGGTCCTACTGTCAAGTTAAAGAGGATAGCCAATAGCATTGGAAATAGTCTTTAATGTTTGGGAGTCTATTGAACCTCATTAGAAGATACACATTTCTGACGGTGGGCTTTTATTTTGTTATTCTATAATGATGTCTAGTAGAGTCATTGTTGCCCCATTATAGGGTAATGACATTAGAACTCTTTTTATGCATGCATATGCATGTATTTTGGAAAGCTTCTCTACTATAGTAATTTTTCATGTAACATTTTGAAAGGTCTCTAGGGAGCTTTCACTCCCCATATCACGCCCCTCTACTTGTCCTCCCTGCCTCTCCATGACTTAACTCATTTTGTCCCACTATTCTCCTTTAAACCTTTGCACCTGCTAATCTAAATACACATTTTTCAGTGATAATTATTTTAAACTTGGCTACAAACATAAATAATACATATTTATAGTTAGAAAAAACTCAAAATATTTTATAACTAAGAACAAAAACAAAGTCACATCATTCTCTATAGATCAAAACTTTTTGATATATCTATAATGTATTCAAACACAAAATTTTCATGTTAGTTCTTCATTTGAAAGTATTTTAAGTCTATAATTTAATGAATTATATACCAGTATATACTACATGAAAAAATATTGTCAGCATATTGTCAGTATGGATAGATATTATGCATCCGTGGTAGGATACAGTGTTTGCACAAATGCATTTATGCAATTTATCATTTCTACTATCCATGTACAGAATGACCTACATGGAAAATGGTACCAGCCAGAGTTAGTGGATCTGTCCCCCTCAATCCAAGTAAAGAGGATGATTCTCCATAGATGTGCCCAGAAACTAATTTCCCAGGTGATCAAAATTCTGTCAACTTAACAATTAACAATAAACATAACAAGAATGAAACAAATACGCTATGCACTCTTAAATATTTTAGTGTAAAATAAAAATAATCAGAAATAATTGTGAAAAATAGGCATCAGTTAATCATTGATCAATATTTTACCAGTAAAAATATGTTAGACAAATTTAAGTGGGATTGGGCCATTCTTTGATTCTTTGTTTATCATATATTTATGTTGCCAACAAGGATAAGCTATTTTAGGTGGTACTAATTCAGTGATGAAAGGTACAGAGCCAATTCTAAACACTTAAAGATCTGTCTTTTTTAATCATTATAAATTCTCTAGAGTGGCAATATAATTGTAAAGTGCTCCACTGAATATGTGCACTCTAGTTTATTTGACAAACATTTCTTATTTATCATTGTGGCTTTAGGCAGCATGCCTTTCTAAATGACACTGTGATGGATGAATTCACAGCTAATACTGTGTTGTAATTATTTCCACAGGAGAAATTGTTTGGTAGACATGTAGAATGTCATTGATGAAATGCACTGAGCCGAAAGGCAGCTGCGGATCTTTACACATTTTCCTTTGGGATATGCTCTTAGAAAACACTAGAAAATCAGTCATATCTTTCCTCTGATTTTTCATAATCACGTATGATCATTATCCAACTTCTATCCTCTGTATTTTGTAGGTGGATATTAGGCATGCTTGAATCCTGAAATGTGACTACACAAATTTCAGTTTTCTGACAATGACCCACTGCTATAATATATGTATAATAAAATATGATATAATAATATATGATATACGTATCTTATTTACTTTTGTCAATTAACGTATACGTTTATTTTAAAATGGTAACCTAAATATAAGGAAAGAAAGCACCAAACTGTATTTAACATCGTTCTTGAATATTTGTTTACCAATTACCTAACATCTGAAACAATCTACTACCTTCTTTTTCATTTCTTTTTATTTCTTTCTCATGGTTCTGTCACTTTACTTATGAGACTTTAAGAACATACCTTAAGGGCTTTCTGTATTCCAATTAGTGCTTGTTAAAGGTTTCCAAACTAATGAAGTTATTTGGACTTCCAGATGTGTGGCAGCAGTTACATAAGCCCCCAAAATACTAAAAGATAGAAATAAATGTACTAGAATTGAAGTTAAGAAGTGATATCCAAAGCATACTGGGGTGATCCACGAATATGACAGTGCCACTGGTAATATTTCTATAACGGAAGCCATCCAAAATGAAACATGAAGATGAAAGTAACAGGGCCTCATTTACTTGGTTTGTGATAATGGAAAAGTATGCATAGCACTGCATGGAACTCACAGTCCATTTGATACTGATGAAGTGGGCAAAGGCTGCATCTTATTTCTGATTGGTGAATGTGCAGGCATTGTGCTTTGTTTCTCCACCCCCATTCCATAAAAGAATTATTATCCCAGTGCTTTTCCAGTGATGTACCAGTATCCCAGTTTCTCTCACAAACCAAACTCATCTTTCAGATTTATGATTTGAAACTCATGTACTATTTTTTAATTAAAATTATTCAATAGTCTTGAGCACAATAGAGATGGGGGAGGGTGTATATTATAAAAGTGCCAGAAATTCTGGAAAAGCTAACACTGATATTTTAACTACTTCTCTGTATGACACCTGTAGGGACCCCTCAAATAACATCTTTCAGTGTATCTTACCCACCCTCTCTTTCTCTCAAAGGTCCTGACATAAGAATAGGAACCAGAACAGGGACTTCCTCCTTCTGATTGCTGGGTTAGAGACAACATGAAGGCTCTCAAGGGGAAGTCTTCCTCAAGGAGAAAAATTCATCCAAGCAACTCACTCAACTGAACACTTAAACAAACAAATTGATATAAAACCCCAAAGACACCATCTTGTGGAATCCCAGTCTGTATCTTTGCCTCTTGTCAGAAGTGGAGAGATCAACAATGGTAGAATGAGAACCACTGCCTAAATAAGTAAAAACGTGTAGGAATCTCTTTGCACAGGTCGTTGTTCTCGAGTACAGTCTGATTCTGTTTCTTTTCTGTCTCCACCAAGGTTCTAGGATAGGAACTACTATATTTTACTTTATTGTTTCTACTTCTTAATATTTTGATTATACTTTGTATGCATGCAAGCATGCATGCATGTGTGTGTGTGTGTCTGTGTGTTTTCAGAGGCATGTGGTAGCATTTGTGTAGTCAGAGACAGATTGCAGGAGTTAGTCTTTCTACTATCTAGGTCCTGGAATTGAACTCAGGTCGTCAGGCTAAGTGACAAGTGGCTTTTCCACTTAGCCAGCTTACCAGGCTCAATTCTACTTCTAAAGAAACAGAATGACCTTACTACTGAAGAAATTAAAGTCATATGAAGAACAACAAAATGAGAATACAAAACAACATTTGAGAAGTCATTTTTTCATGCTTGTTAAAGTAGCTCCTTGAAACACAGATTAAGTCTGACAAAGAAAAATAGAGTACAGCGCACTTTTTTATTTCTATGCTAAAATGAAGAAAATAAACCCCAAAGCTTATACTGAGAAAGAAAGCCAGGGGAACCCATTGTAATAGATACTATTTGACTTAGGTTTTGCACGTATGCTTAAAAATCTTTTTGGCAATATCTTTATTAGGTTTTGCTACTACAGTGATGAGATTTTCTTCAATCCGTTTGGAGAATGGGATATTATTTTCTAAATAGTTAGTAAAATTCCAGTTATTGTTGATACATCAGTCTTAAAAGTTTAAATATAAACTCAGCCGAGGCGATATGAGAATACACAGGGCTTAGCTGACCACAGTCAAAAGGATCACAGCTTGGTTGTGCCCTAGTTGGAGATATACCACAGCAAGAGGAGCAGAAAAACTCAGTTCTGCAGGAGAAAATCTGGGCATGATTTCTGAAAGAGTAAAAGAGACTTGGAATTCATGGTGTTTGTATTGAAAATAGAGGAAGAACACAAGTAAGGGAATGTAGCAACTCTAGATGCTGGGAAAGACCCTGTAGAGACAATGAATAGAAAAATGATAGATTTGGAGCTATAGCCTCCACTGACTGACATCTGCTGTTAACCTAGCAATCTTCCCTGAGAGCCTCTAGCAAGAGCAGTGTTAGCCACCTTCTCTTAATTTGGACTTACCAACTTCTGGAATCTTAGCTTGGAAAACTGATATGTTTCTTGTGTAAATCAGAAAGTTTTATGCGATTTACAATGGCAGAAATAAAAAAAAAACTAATTCAAAAGACATGGAAAATAATTTTCATCTTGTGCTTTAGGACCACAAGTTTTGCAAAACAGTGACGTGAAAACTTTGCACACTAGTTTTATTTCTTAGGGCTATGGCAATTTATTTATCTCACCATTTTCTGTTAAACTGTGTGAAACTGCTGTGTTACATACTTAAAGAATACTTTTCGAAGGAACAGAATAATTCAAATTTACACAATTGTATAAGAAATGTTCTTCCCCAACTCTTCCTCAGCAATAAACTGGTGGTAGGATATGGTATGATTCAGCATCCAGTAGCCATAAGTGTAAGCATGGTTGGTAGGGTTTTGTGATGAACATTTTACTTAGTTTTCTATTGCTGAGACAAAACACAACACCATGACCAAAGATCAAGTTGAGGAGGAAAGGTTTCATTTTGCTTATATTTCTCCATTTTATCTCATTATTGAAGGATCAGAATAAGAACCCAAACAGGGAAGGAGACTAGGGCAGGAGCTGATGTGGAGGCCATGGAAGAATGATGCTTACTGGCTTGCTCCCTATAGCTTGCTCAGTCTTCTTTCTTATAGAACCCAGGATCACCAGTCCCAGGGATAGCTACAACCATAATGGTCTGGGTCCTCCTCCATTAATCACTAATTAATAAAATGCCCTACAACCTAATCTTATGCATTTTCTCAATTGAGATTTTCTCCTTCCAGATAAATCTAACTTGTGTCATATTGGCATAAAACTATCCAGCCCAAGGTTTCTCATTTTTTCCCACAAAATTATTAAATATAGACCTGTGTAAATATAATAAGGGTTCTAATTCTGGATTATGTTAATATCAGTTGTAAGCCTGCACAAAATGATCCAAAAGAAAATGATAAGGAGAATCCAAACAAGAAAGTGGAATTTCAGTGCTTTTCATTTATAACACTAAAAGGTACTTAGTGGTTAATCCACACAAATTTAATGCCAATCACTTAAAACCTGACTAGGCATTTATTTTAATGACTGCCATTATCACAACTTTCTGTCAGTAACAGATCTATAACAGGCAATAGAACTCTGTCTTAATGTGATACTTCAGAGAGTGAATGCCTATGTAGATTTAAATTTCCAATAAATTCCATTGAATTGGTGGCTCACAAAATTTAATAATCTGTTTTTTCATATTCGACATGTACTAAAAAGAACTATTCTTACAGGGTTCTTTTTTGGCTATTGCTCTATATTTTTTACTTCTTGTTTTGCCATCTAGCATTCATGCATCTGTGAATAGTTTTTTACTACAGTTGCTATACATAGCACAATAAAGCATGCTGTGGTTGTCTGAAAGAGAGTTAATTCAACTCCCTAAGCATCTAATTTTATACACGAGAGTGACTTTGGTACTGATGAAGAGCTTGCTCAATATATAATACAGAGAATCAGTCATCTTGTGGAAATAGTAGTTAAGTTCACTTTAATTGAGATTCTTGTTACAAGTGGGAAGTTTTAAAAGTGCTGATGAATTAAGAATTCCATTTAGAGTCAGACGTAATGTTTGGCTATAGGGCTAATGTCTAGGGTATATTTAGAATACCACGAGAATGGATGTAGACATAAGTAGGAATAATTCATGCATCTGATGGATGGTTGGAATACATGACTTCAAGGTTCTTTTAAACTCTGAGAGTGCGTGCTTCCATGCAAATTAGAAATCCGATTCTGACACTGATATGTATGAGCGGTCACACTGTAAGATCAGAGTAAGGAGAGGAACTATGAAAATAGCCAGAATGTAGGTGGAAAGATGGAGCACTAAAATAGAGGTTTGCATTTGAAAATACTACTTTGAATATTATTGATTGGTAGTTTGTAGGATAAAAACATGTGTTTATAGACAATTTTTTATCTTCTAAGATGATTATATCATTACTATCCCTTGAGCTAATGTCTAATAGAAAAAAATCATGTTCCTGACTGATTTTCAGTTCAGTAAGTATGTATTTGGGAAGCACATTATTTATTCCATTGGCACACTACGTTTTGTGTATATGTGGTTTCAGAGAAAGAAATCTTGGACTCTTTCGAGTCCATGATCAACTGATCATAAGATATTTCTTTTAAGTATTGTTTTTTTCTTTTTTATTGTTTCTTAAAAATAGAGAATCTCCACTCAATAACTTTGGAAGTTGACTCTTAAGTCCTTGACATGTAAAATTTGACTATTTTTAGTAAATACACACACCACACATGGAGGAGTAGGTGGCTATTATAGTATCTAGGAAGGGAGAGGAAATTTCAAATAATGAGAGTTGGTAACTGCTACAACTATTGGAAGGGTATCATGGTTAATTATGAACAGGACCCAGTAAAGTTAGACACAATTTTTTGCTTGCTGCTTTCTCACTTTATTGGTCTTTTGAGCCTCTGAGCCTACAGATATAAACTCTATAGAACTGGGACATCTTGGTTTTCTCATTAAATTTTATAGGCTACTTAGATGCTGTTAATTCCTAGTTATTGAAAGGTTGATTTAACAATTCAACCTCTAAAACTGCTTTGCTTTTAATATTACAGAAGATAGAAAATACAGACTGAGCATTTATAGAAGAAAATTTACATGACAGATGACTTTAAATTATTGCATGTGTAATGAGTGGGACAGATGCTTATAATTATGAACTACTGATACTCTCCTGGGTGCTTGTCATTTGAAGAAGCTTTGATGTTGCTCAAGATAACAGGTTTAGACAAGCTTCTAAGCAGGAAAAATATTTTTAAACAATGGTATATTCTTCATTTTCATTTTAAAATTCATAACAAAATAAACAAAACAAAGGACCCTATTACACAGAATCTACCTGTGCTACTAGGTGCAGAGGGAAACTTTTCTGCTTTAAGAATGAGAACACTAAGAGAGACTAACATAGATCGAATCTACATGGGAAGTAGAAAAAGACCAGATCTCCTGAGGAAACTGGGAGCATGGGGACCTTGGGGGAGGGTTGAAGGGGGGAGGAGAGAGGCAGGGAGGGGACCAGAGAAAAATGCAGAGCTCAATAAAAATCAATAATAAAAAGGAGAAGCATTGGGTTCAAAAAAAAAAAAAAGATGAGACAGGGATAGGATAGAAGGAAAAAAAAAATCAACTAGGTATCGACAGAGGGAACCAAACAGTCCAAGGTTATTCAAGGCTGTTGCAGAAACCATGGTCAAACTATATACAGAATATATAGTATTTTTCTTAAAGAAATAGACTTTTTATTGGGAACTTCAGTCTATTTCTTCAATTAACAGTTGCCTTCTCAACAAGTTCAAGCAGAGGGATCTCATTAGAAAAAGCAGAACTGGGCTTCTGTGCACCTCATCTTCATGGGCCTAGGCTTAACTTGATCATGCAATAGATCTCATTGGGATGGGTCTAGAGATCCTCAAGAAGTGAGGCCAGATGAGAGAAGAGGAACTTCTAATACCACCGACACTGAGCCTCTATAGCCTGTTTATTTTGTCAGCCATAAAAAGGAGGTCAGAGCTGACCTCCAAGTGTTGTTTTGGGCCATTATTTAATTTACTGTAGATTTTTCTTAAAATACTAGGGTATTCACGATTACCTCTAGGTTGAAAACACAGTCTATTGGAAAATGTCACCTTCTCAATCCTTTTGGGTTGTATCTTATTCATGAGCTCACAAAGGTTCTCTCATACAAAGCTTTGCTTTGCTCTCCTCCATTTTCTTTGTCTTTTCACCTTCTGTTAGTACTGGAACCTCTTTGGTCATGCAGATCAGAATCTTCTCATCAAACTTCTTGTGTTGATACATGAAATCCTCATTTTTATTCTCATGTAAAACACTTATAAGAAGGTCATCTGATCTAGACTGGAAGTTGTGACAAGACAATAACCAAGAGAAGCATCACTAGTTAAGAGAATATCCAGGGACTACAAGATTTAGATTCTTAGATTCTACTTTTTAGAATTTCTTATGGTTCTCCATGTCCTATAATATCTCAGAGAAAAAGTCCAAGGTTTATCTTCACAATGTTTTTGCAGATTTTTTTTTTCATTTTTTTTTTGGTCTGGTAGAAAATTACTATTTTTTAATTTTTTATTGATTTTATTGAGTTATATGTTTTTCTCTGCTTCTCTCCCTTCATCTCTCCTCCCCTTCTACCCTCTTACATGGGCTCCCAATTTACTCAGGAGATCTTGTCTTTTTCTACTTCCCATGTAGATTAGTTCCATGTATATCTCTCTTAGGGTCCTCTTTGTTGTCTAGGTTCTCTGGGGTTGTAAATTGTAGGCTTTTTTTTTTTCCTAAAACCATTGTGAGGGAGTACATATGATATTTGTCTTTCTGGGTTTGAGTTACCTCACTCTATATGATGTTTTCTAGATGCAATTTCAAGATGTCATTTTTTTCTGCTGTGTAGTACTCCATTGTGTAAATATACCACATTTTCCTTATCCATTCTTTGGTTGAGGAGCATTTAGGTTGTTTCCAGGTTCTGGCAATGACAAACAATGCTGCTATGAACATAGTTGAGCACATGTCCTTGTGGTAAGATTGAGCATCCTTTAGGTATATACCCAGAAGTGATATTGCTAGGTTTTTTCCTAATTTTCTGAGAAATTGCCATACTGATATCCAAAGGGACTGTACCACTTTGCACTCCCACCAGCAATGGAGGAGTGTTCCCTTTACCTCACAGCTCTCCAGCATAAGTTGTCATCAGTAATTTTGTTATTGTGTATTCTTACGTGTGTATGCTTAGAGTTGTTTGGATTTGCATTTCTCTGATGGCTAAGGATGTTGAGCATTTCCTTAAGTGTCTTTCAGCCATTTTAGATTCCTCTGTTGAGAGATCTCTGTTTAGGTCTGTACTCCATTTTTTATTGGATTATTTGTTTTTTCAATAACCAGTTTCTTGAGTTCTTTGTATATTTTGGAGATTAGTCCTCTCTGATGTGGGGTTGGTGAAGATCTTTTCTGTAAGCTGCAATTTTTGTCTTGTTGACTGTGTCCTTTGCTTTGCAGAAGCTTTTCACTTTCAGGAGGTCCCATTTATGAATTGTTTCTCTCAGTGTCTGTGCTGCTGGGTTTATATTTAGGAAGTGGTCTCCTGTGCCAATGCGTTCAAGTGTACTTCCCACTTTCTCTTCTATGGGGTTCAGTGTGTCTGGCTTATGTTGACGTCTTTGATCCATTTGGACTTTAGTTTTGTGCATGGTGATAGATATGGATATATTTTCATTCTTCAACATGTTGATATCCAGTTATGCCAGCACAATTTGTTAAATATGCTTTCTTTTTTCCATTTTATATTTTTTTGCTTCTTAGTCAAAAATCAGATGTGTTCGTAGGTGTTTGAATTAATGTATGGTTCTTTAATTTGGTTCCATTGTTCCTCCTGTCTGTTTTGATGCCAATACAAGGCTGTTTTCAGTGCTGTAGCTCTGTAGCAGAGTTTTAAGTCAAGGATTGTGATGTCTCCAGAAGTTCCTTTATTGTACAGGATTGTTTTGGCTATCCTGGGTTTTTTGCTTTTCCACATTAAGTATGAGTACGGTTCTTTCAAGGTCTGCACACCCCTTTTCCTTCTGCTCCAGTTCTGGGGTTATAGTTGTACAGCTTTTTATTTGTGTTCTGGAAGTACAAACTCAGATCCTCTTACTTATAGACCATCTACTAGATGAACCGAGCCATCTTTCCAACCTTCTTTTAGTTTGTTTCTTAAGGGATGATGCAACATTTGCTTAAACTGTTTTTCTGTATTCTCTAGAAATGACTGACATATCCTTATTCTAAGCTTAGCACTACTGGAGTGGGCTTGAACTAACAAAAGAGAACATGAAAAGTGACATTTTAGACCATTTTAACAATAAAGTATTTTAATAAAATATTCTTGCATTATTTTGAAATAAAAACTACTCAACTTTCTACCAGTAGTCTAGAAACACATTTTGAAGGGTTAGTAAATCTCTTCTGGAACAGCAATAACATCACAGATTAGCCTAAACTAGTTAACTTCTGAGTTTTTTATTGAACCAGAAAATTTGTTCATAATTAATACAGTTAGTGGTTAGGAATAAAGAACTGTTAGCATGATTTCCCCCAATATTTTTTATTTGTATTATTTTAGCAAAACCTCTGCATTTCAATCCCTACAGATTTGTATTGTTATGTATTCACTTTTCAGTTTTTCCAAAGCTTGGGAAGTTTTGAGTTTTAGACTTAATTTTTCAGTGTATACAGAGAGTTGCTAATTTTAGAATCTTAATTTTGGCAAAAAATAAACATGACAGTTGATTTTTTGTTTATATAAATCTACATATCCTGTAAAATGACACAAAGAGAATTTGTCAGAGAATCTGGTAAAGAAAACACGTATTAGAAAATGAGTATGTGCTGAATGAATAAAAAGAAAAAAATAAACAGAAGTCTTTATTTTTGATTATTGGTTTTAATGAAACTTTACTATAAAGAACTTTCAAATAAAAACACACTACAATAAAATTAATTATACTCAAAATCTATCTGTGTAATGGAACTTCTCTACAGTTTGAATAGCCATTCTGAGATTTTACAGCCTAACATTTGACTTTATTCTTTCACTTTCAAATGCTTTTGCAGAACTTATCCACCAAAACCAAATTCATAGCAGATTTAAAATTAGAAAAGCAATTAGCCTGGTATCTTCTTTATGACTTGGATTCATTGCTTAATTTTAGCTCTTCCTCCTTATCTAGAATTCATCATTTCTTGTTTCCCTTTCAACACGTTAGACAAACACAAATGTATATTTATTTATAAATAAAATTACAAAATTCACCCAAAAGTGAATGGACTTAGATTATCTAGTTTTAATTAGTGTCACACATGCTTATAAAGAATATAAATAAAGTGTTCAATATAATTTTTCTTGTATTCACAGATTTTGAAGATTTAGCTTCAAACACTAATTTAACTAAATAAACAATATAAAAATATCTCTTTCTGGTGTAGGAGGTCCTTCTGTATTTGTGTTGCTTTCATGGGTTATTAAAAAACTGCCTTGGCCTTTTGATAGGGCAGCAGTTTAGGTAGGCGGGGAGACAGAACTGAATTCTGGGAGGAAGAAAGCTGGGTCAGAGATTGCCGCCATGGAGCCAGCCACCAGGTTAGACATGCAGAATCTTTCCCAGTTAGATCAAAATGTGAGAGTTAGCCAATAAGAGGCTAGAGCTAATGGCCAGGCAGTGATTTAATTAATACAATTTCTGTGTGGTTATTTCAGGTACAAGCTAGCCAGCTGGCAGAACACAGCCCACCACTCATCATACTACAGATTGGCACCTCAAAATGGTCAACTAACTCCACATAAAACCTGAGAGGGCTTGAAAAGGAATTCTAGACACACAGAAAAAAAACAGAATTTAACACAGCTTTTTGATGTTTGCTGGGGTGTGCCACAGAGAGATTTCCTGACTCAGCAATAGCAGCAGAAAAAAAGCCACAGCATTTTAAAACAAGGCTTCCTGGGCCCTGCCACCACTGAAAACTCCGGCTATGGAGCATTGGTGGGCTCGGATGTTTCTGTGCCCACTCGGGGTTGGGAGGAAAGTAGCTGAGACCATGCCCATGGCTCAATGCTCCCTGTCTGGGTAGGCAGCAGGATCAGGTCTACTAAAAAGTGGCTGTTTTGAAATACCAGTTTCTGGGCTGTGCCGCCAGTGTGTGACCTCTGTCTCTTGTGGGAGACAGAGCATTTCAATGGGGTTTGTGAGTAAAGTGCTATGGTATGCATGAAAGAGGGGCTTTGTGCGCCATGGCTCAGAGGCACAAGCAGCTCTGCCATGTTGGATTCGGTGGGGCTAGCAGGCAGTACCTGTATTTGACCTGGGATTGTTGTAGTTTAGACTCTTAAGAGCTTCGCATTTTAAAAGCTCTTCAAGACAGTAGAGAATTACAGACAATGCAATAGGACAGATTCAGACATAAGTGACCACCTCTAAATGGGTCACACTGTTGGATAAATTCACGTAGGCTTGGGAGAGAAGAAAAGGAGTATAGAGAATCATAAAATAAAGTTAATGCTTTAAAAATAGTAAAGTCTTTAAAGAGACAAGCAGTAAAACTATTGATAGATTAAAAAGACTAAAGAAAAATAAGTCATGTAAAAGTGGAAAATTCACAGAGAGTCTGGATAATCTGTATTGTGTTTTTTTTTTTAAATTTTTGACTGTAAAGGAGATAAGTACAGAGAGACGTTTCATTGTATGGGCTAAGCTAAGCCAGTATGACTTCAGAATTTGGGTCTAAGGATATGATGCTTTGGAAAAGAGGTTCTTCTTTTGTTTTCACAGAGGATGAGACCCTGTGGATTGCTTCTAGACCAATATGGTATGATAGATCACACCCTCCTGAAAGGTTGTCATAAACACCTTCAGAAAATTACTTCACTCAACTGCTGACTAAGATGAACCAAGCACATCGGATATACCATGAAAGACCTGATTAACTGCACCCCCATTCAGCACAAAGTAGTTTGGAGAGAAATAACTATGCCCATATTCCCAAATATTTTTATAAACCTTTCTATTACATTTAAAGGGAGATATGACATAGGTATGAATAATTTGCATTAGTATAAATCTTGACTTATTGATACAAATTTAAGGTCAATTTTGTTATATGTATGTGTATTTCTGATCTTGATTAAGGTATTGTCATTGTGTAGCTCATTTAAAAATGTAATGTAAAAAAATGTAATGTATAATTAGGAAATGTAGGTTGTTAATAGATAATCATCGATAATAGTCAAGTTTGTAGTTATGTTAGTTAGATTTTCTAAATATGTAGAGATATATTTCAGTTAGATAGGCATTCTTCATCTTTCAAAGACTACAGAATATGACATTTAATGTTTTAATATCTTAGGGCTTTTCAAGACATGAGAAACATCTGCTCCTGGCAGCACCAATCTACTTCAAGAGGAAGATGGGCATTGAAGAGGTTCCTTATGGAGTTAGTCAGACATTTGGGTAAAAAACTGCTCTTGCTTAGACTGATGCATAAACTGGACAGGAAAACCCACAGAGAGAGGACTGCTGAACTTGCCTAAAGGGAGATGATCCTTTGGGGTCTCTGCTTCATGAAAGAGTCTGTGAGACATTCTGCAGGACACAAAAGAAAGTGACTGAACTGTCTTTGAAATTTCTTGCTTCATGGAAAAGTCTGATGGATACTATGGGCCTGTAGGCTGAAGATGGATGCCCCAATAGTACAAAAGACTGTACAGGCAGCAAGATGTCTCTATCATTTCTAGAGTTTTGGAAGCTGCTTACAATGTACTTTCTGTTTACTTAGGTAATATTATATTCTTCTGGAGTCTTTGATGGAGTTGAAGAATAGATAAATAGTTATAGTTTTCCTTTGTTATGATAAAAGATAAAATATATCTAAATATTGTAACTGTGATTCTTACTTGATACCTGTTATATGTAATTTTACTATGTTAAAGCCTTCCTTTTTGTTTAAACAGAAAAGAGAAAATGGTGTAGGAGGTCATTCTGTATTTGTGTTGCTTTCATTGATTATTAAAGAAACTCCTTGGCCTTTTGATAGTGCAGCAGCTTAGGTAGGCAGGGAGACAGAACCAAATTCTGGGAGGAAGAAAGCAGGGTCAGAGATTGCCGCCATGGAGCCAGCTGCCAGGTCAGACATGCTGAATCTTTCCCGGTAAGCGACAACCTCGTGGTAATACACAAATTATTAGAAATGGGTTAAATCAAGATGGGAGGGTTAGCCAATAAGAGGCTAGAAATAATGGGCCAGGCAGTGTTTAAATGAAAACAGTTTCTGTGTAATTATTTTGGGGCTAAGCTATCCAGGCGACTGGATGCAGCCCACCCCTTCTTACAATATCGTTCTAGTGCTTTTTTTGTAAAAAGTGTTTTCGAAAATTTATCCCTTCCAATAAATTAATTTCATAATGTTATTTGAGATTTATTATGCTTTTGGTAGGTTGTGGAATCTGTAGATCTGAAATTATTTTTATTTGGCATTCTTAAGAAATACCCTAGTCCTTAAAGGAATGTTTTCATCAAAACCCTCTTCCCATGGCTCAGACAACTATGCAGAAGAGGAGGCAGAATAGAGTGTAAAAGCCAGAGTAGATGGACGAGAGTACCTTCTAAGCACAATAGAATTGATGCACATATGAACTTATAAAGACTGTGGCAGAATGCCTGTACAGATTCAAGCTAGGTGGGATCACAGTGCTGAAAGGGGAAGTGGACATGAGCTTCCATACCTGACCAACAAACTTCCTCCAACTGACATCTACTTGGAAAAAGAAAAATTAGTTTTCTCCAATGATGTTTCACTTGGTATATTAAAAATACATAAGACGAGGGCCATGCCCAATAGAAGATGCCAATACAAAATGAACTCAATGACAGTTTTGTGGAATATTTGTCTCACATTAATTTATTTGGGCATTTTTTGTCTTATTAACCTTTTGCTTAAACGTTACAGTTTTTAATTTTGTATTTTTATGGGTTTTGTATATGTGTGTGTGTGTGTGTGCATGCACATGTTTTCTTTTGTGCTCTTTCTGTTATCTTGTTGTTATTGCTGTTTTATTTTTTATTCTGGTTTATTTTTTGTTTGTCTATTTGCTTTCTAAAGAGAGAAAAAGTGTGTTGTGTTGGGTGGGTGGAGAAGACAGGAGGATCTGGGTAGTTTTGGGGAGAGGGAAACTGTGATGAGATTACATAGTATGAAAAACAGAAAAAAATGTGGTTTTTTGCCCGATCAAGTTTTGTACTTATGTAAGTACTATGTTCTTGTGGATCAATTTGGTATCAAATTTTCAACATAGCAAATCACTCTTTCAAAGATAATGATATAGTCTTCTACTTAATTGACAGTCTTCTACTGTCAATATATTTGAATCATACTTCATATAAAATATGTTAGGCTTACATACTGCTTGTTACATTATTTATAAGAATTTGATACTTTCAAAAAAGAATTTGATATTCTCAATGATTTAACAGACATTTTAGGATTGTGTATATTATATTTATATATACTGTTAAGTTTTATAGAAGTGATAATTGCATTCACTTACTAATTTAAATTTCTGAGTTTTAAAATGTTTTCAACATGTATGGAAATGACCTGACAGGTAGAAAGAATGAAGGAAAGAAAGAGAGAGAGAGAGAGAGAGAGAGAGAGAGGAAGAAACAAAGAAAGAAAGAAAAAAGAAAGAAAAGACTGACAAGTTATCGATGAGTCAATGAGTTAAAGAACCGCCAAAGATGTCATTGAGTTCACTTTGGTGTTGGCTATCTGTAGGAGCCCTCTCCTACAAAGTCAGCTAGGGTGTCTGGATAGGAGATCCTTGAGGCCAAAGAAAAGTCAGCAGAAACAGAAGACAGGATAGAATCAGGAGGTCTGTCTGGTTATGCTGAGGCAGCCAAACAGCCCAGAGTTTATTTCAGAACTTGCTTATATACAAAAGCAGAACAAAGCACAGCACAGTCAGTCAATATCTAACCACAAGACCATTCCTATCCCTGAGTGAGCAGCCTCCTCTCCAACATGTGCTTGCTTCTCAGAAGCAGCTTTACTTCCTATTTTGATGTTCCTTAGGTTTGTCGTCAGCAGTATACTGTCTACTAGATAGAGAGTTCTTTTCTCACAGGCTAAATCAGAAGTCTCGGATAGCCCTCAAGGTTATAGGAAAAACCTTGCAGAGCAGGCAAGCTTGAACTAAAATGATTTCTTTAAGTCAGAAATGATTCCAAACTGAAACTGAGTCACATGTGGTCTCCCACAGCCATCCACTGATGGCAGGGGGCGTGCTCTTAAGATTTGTTTGTATCTCCAGTGAGACTTCTTTGGAGAAAACTAATGTCATTTATGAATGATTATCAATTAGAGATAGCTTCTGGGTTAGGGATGGGGTCTTGTGTCCACTTCTCTTTTCAGTGCTCTCACCTTTTGGTGAATGTTTTCTTATGTTCTCTCAATTAGAGTAATAGTCTATTTTTTCATTATTGAAAATAGATTCTTCTGTCATCCAATATATATAAACTACAGATTTTAATAAGGGCCAGATGGATAACATATCAAGACCATCTTTGATAGTATTTTTTGTTTTCTTTTTCTCATTGAGGCATAATTTATTTTTATTACTTTATAAATAATACCAATCAAAATTTCCACTTCCCTCCTCCCAATTCCCACCCCCTTCCTCATTCCCCCTTCCCTTCCACCTCCAATCCTAAGAGAGGGTAGGCTACCCTGCCCTGCAGGAAGTCCAAGCCCCCTCCCCCTCCATCCAGGCTTAGGAAGATATGCATCCAAATAGAATAGAATCCCAAAAAGCCAGTACATGCAGTAGAGACAAATCCCAGTGCCATTATCATTGGCTTCTAAGTCTGCCCCAATTGTCAGCCACATTCAGAGGATCCAGTTTGATCCCATGCTCATTCAGTCCCAGTCCAGCTGGATTTGGTGAGCTCCCATTAGCTCAAGCACACTGTCTCATTGAGTGGACCAACCCCTCGTGGTCCTGACTTCCTTGCTCATATTCTCCCTCTTTCGGCTCTTCAACTGGACCTTGGGAGCTCAGTCTAGTACTCCAATGCGGGTCTCTGTCTCTATCTCCATCTGTTGCCAGACCAACGTTCTATGGTGATATTCAAGATAGTCATCAGTCTGACTACGGAGCAAGGCCAGTTCAGGCACCTTCTCCTACACTGCTCAGGGTCCTAGCTTGGGTCATCCCCGTGGACTTCTGGGAACCCCTCTAGAGCCAAGCTTTTTGCCAACCCCAAAATGGCTCCCTCAATTAAGATAACTCCTTCTTTGCTCCCATATCTGTCCTTCCTCCACCTCAATCATCCCACTCTCTCAAGCTCTCCTCAACCCCCCTTTTCCTTTCTTTCTCCCCCTCTACCTTTAACCCCATTCCACCCCACCCCCATGCTCCCAATTTTTGCCTTTGATCTTGTCAGCTTCCAATTTCCAGAAGGATCTATATATGTTTTTCTATGGGTTCACCTTATTACTTAGCTTCTCTAGGATCACAAACTATAGGCTCAATGTCCTTTGTTTATTGCTAGAATCCACTAATGAGTGAGTACATACCATATTCATCTTTTTGGGTCTGGGTTATCTCACTCAGAATAGTGTTTTCTATTTCCATCCATTTGCATGCAAAATTTAAGATGTCATTGTTTCTTATCGCTGAGTAGTACTCTAATGCATATATATTTCACACTTTCTTTATACATTCTTCCATTGATGGTCATCTAGGTTGTTTCCAGGATCTGGCAATTACAAATAATGATGTTATAAACATAGTTGAACAAATGAATGCTTTTGTAGTATAATTGGGCATCTCTTGGGTATATTCCCAAGAGTGGTATTGCTGCATTATGAGATAGGTTGATTTCCAATTTCTTGAAAAACTGCCACACTGATTTCCAAAGTGGTTGCACAAGTTTGCATTCTCACCAGCAATGGATGAATGTTCCCCTAACTCCACATCCTCTCCAGCATAGGCTATCATTGGTGTTTTTGATTTAGCCATTCTGACAGGTGATGGTATCTCAGAGTTGTTTTGATTTGCATCTCCCTGATAGCTAAGGAAGTTGAAAATGTCCTTAAATATCTTTTGGCCATTTGAAGTTCTTCTGTTGAGAATTCTCTGTTCAGTTCAGTACCCCATTTTTAAATTGGGTTAATTAGAGTTTTAATGTCTAGTTTCTTGAGTTCTTTGTATATTTTGGAGATCAAACCTTTATCTGATGTGGGGTTGGTGAAGATCTCCCATTTAGTAGGTTGCCTTTTTGTTTTAATGTCTGTGTCGTTTGTTTTACAGAAGCTTCTTAGTTTCAGGAGGTACCATTTATTCATTGTTGCTCTTATTATCTGTGCTACTGAGGTTATACATAGAAAATAGTCTCCTGTGCCCATGTATTGCAGTCTACTTCCCACTTTCTCTTCTATCAGGTTCAGCGTAGTCAAATTTATATTGAGGTCTTTATTCCATTAGGACTTGAGTTTTGTGCATGGTGATAGATATGGATTTATTTTCATTCTTCTACAGATTGACATCCAGTTATGCCAGCACAATTTGTTGAAGATGCTTTCTTTCTTCATTGTATAATTTTAGCTTCTTTGTCAAAAAGTAGGTGTTCATAGGTTTGTGGATTAATATCCAGGTCTTCAATGCGATTCCATTGGTCAATGTCTCAGTGGGGTGTGTTACCTTGATACTATTGATTTTATTGATTTTGGAACACCAGAAGATGTGGAATCACTTCCACATTTGGAACACAAGAAGAGGCATGTGTGCGGAGATTGTGTTATTTGTATTGTGGTTATTTTTTACTTGCAGTTCATAAGAGGATAATGAAATTCCAGCTGGAACTATACTCCATGAATCACAATGGAGAAATGGGGTTAAAAATAAGCATAAGAAGAAATAAACTATTAAAACAGGTGATGAGAAATAACCCTCTATAAATTCCTACTTTCATAACCCTATAGGACTTGAGGCTCATTTGCTGGTCTCTGAACCAGAGTTCATAATACAAAAACTTTCCAGTGGCAGAGTGGGTTCTATTACAGGAATACAACTGATTTGAAAGATTTCTGATTTACAATTTTGGAACTCAACTGAGATATTCTCTTGACTAAGCTGGTAAGGCTCTGAGGTTTTAGGTCTTTAAATTTTTAATCACTTTTTCATTATCTTTAATGTTTTTGTGTCAGAAAATATGTCATTGTAAGTAGACTATGGTGCATCCAGTAAAAATGGTAACATATGACATAATTTAGATGAAATTAACCCTTAGTAGTTAAAACTAAATAAATTCATAATAGATCAATATATGAAGTTTAATTTAAAATCTGAAAACTTCTTTGTTGTGTCAATGTAATAGTTTTTTTGAAAATATAATCAATATAAAATAGTAGTAGACACTAGGAAAATAGGGTATTATGTGAAAATTCATGAGCTATAATTGGTCTGATTCTTTGTCAGCCACTATATCTGGATATTAGTTTATATCTTACACAATAAATGTCCCCTCAGGATTTGATTGCTTGATTGAGGGAGGGGGAGGGCAATGGGAGGCGGCGGTGGGGAAGAGACAGAAATCTTTAATAAATAAAAAAAAAATAAATGTCCCCTCACTATGTTTTAATTTCAGAAACCAGGCATTTCTACAAAACAGTACATTGTTACCTTGTAGTAGCTTTGTTTACAAATTTCTTCAGTTTTAATAATATAGAGACTAGGAGTTAGACAGACTTCATGATAGGCAGACAGACAGGGAAAGATGCCATGACTTGGGAATAAAGGTGGCAAACTTCCAAGTTGGCTGGCTTCTTCTTCACCCTCCTGATCTGAGATAAAAGCCTGGCAGCTTAACGCTAAGATCTGGTAGGCATTTTCTCCTGCCAACTGGCCTCCAGCTGATGGACTGGCTCCATAAGTCCATTACACAACAGTGAGGGTCAATCAACCTCACTCTCTTTTTCAACTTGACAAACCCTAAATTAAGAGAAACTGCTGTTTACTGAGCTAAAATGTAATAAAAATTAAATATTGGTATAAAACATTATTAGTATTGTTGAACCATTTGCTTCTAAATGACATCAGTGAAGATAACAGAGTGCTTAGGTCAGATTAGTGGCAAAGAATTGTATCTAACAGAATTATCTCAAAGAATAGAAACATTTTTTTGAGATGGTTGGAAATGATGCTTTGAAACTTTATAAAGATTTAAGGAAAGTCTGAGGTAAACATCATACTTCCAGACTGAAGAAAAGATATGAAGGAGAAAGTATGTTTGCTGGAATAACTAATGAAGTGATTCCCTAGGGGTATTTGAGAAAGTTAGTATAAATAGTGTTGAAACTTTTTTTTATTAAATTAAGTCTTCACTTATATTGCTGACAAGTAAGGTGAGCATAGACTAAAGTTAATAGGAATTCATTTAGATGAGATTTATTTATAAAATAAGTTAAAGTGAAGAAGAAGAGGGTTTGTTTCTTAGATCAATTCCATGGGAGATGACTTATAGAGCTTGGATTCAGTTTTCCCTGATGATTGAAATTCAAAAGATTTCAACCTTTCCTAGTGACAAAATGTGAATGTGTGTGTTGGGGGGCGGGGTTGTTTGCTTAGTTTTGTTTCATTTTGTTTTTGAGAACAGAGAGCTTGGGACCAAATAAGTTATCTAGTCATTGGCACATGACTAGATAAATAATAAGAGCAAAGACAGCAGTGAAAAAAATCATGATCTCTCATTGACAAGGCTTAGAGTATAAACCACAATAAAACAGGCCAAAGTAATCTATCGACAAGAGTATATTTGAACAGAAGGCCAGAGAGACAAGGAATTTAAAGGATTTAGGAAAAACTAGCATAATTGAGCAGAATTCATGATTACAGTTAGAGGCAGAGAGGAGAAATAAGGCATTATAATACAATGGATCAAGGAGAAATGTAATAGTTTTCATGAAGAAGCAAACCAATTGGAATCTTAAATGTTAATTTCTGAAGAACTTGTTAATAGGCTTAGCATTTGCAATGCTGCTGTCAAATCTCAGTTTCTTAACAGAGCAGGTATTTCCTGCTCATCTCACGTCATTCTTCAGCAGAGAGCAGAGAGAAAGGCTTCCGCTTTTCTGTCGCTGCAATTTTTTCCTTGTCATGCTTCTCAGCAGGAAGATGAGAGAGGACAGAGAGCCAGAAATGGATTTCTTGCCAGAAATGCAGGCACAGGCACATTTGTTACCATTCCAGAGCTCATTTGAACGGCTCTGAGTTAACTGCCTGGTAAGCTACATATATGGAAAGGAGACGGGTTTAGTGAATATACAGATGGCCTCTCGAGGAAATGGTTATGCAACAACTATTGGTGGAAACTTACATGGAAATCAAAGAAAGTATCAGAGAGGTTAGGAAATAAGTTGTTTAAGGGTCAGCAGAGAAAGTCACAGGGCTACAGAACAACACAATTGGGAAAAATTCCTTAACCCACATTTCTATTTGAATGTAATTTAGGCTGAATAGATCACTAACGTGAGAGCTAAAGAATGACCGTGTTTCACATGCTAGATAAAGTGCACAATTTTCTTAGAATAAAAGCTTTTGGCCAAATATATTTTTGTCATGATATACTTAAATTTTAAAATAATGAAAATCACATAATAATGCAATTATTCATCTTTATGTGTGTTACTAGAAAACATACACACACTTTCTCTCACAAATACATAACACATTTATAAACACACAGACACACTGTATATATGTCTCTCTATGCTTACACACACACACACACACACACATATTATCTTTATTTGAGTAATCTCCTCCAAATGATTGCTACATGTCAATAAAACAACTGAGTATTCCACAAAGATAATAATGGTACGTTCTTGCTAAAAAGAATTTGAACTCTATTGTTGTGTCACCTCAGAAACAAAAAGGATCCAGGAAGGTGATTCTTTAAATGCTATGAATAAAGAGTGCTGACCAGCCTGAGAAGGAGCAATGCAAAAACTGGTGCCAATGCATAGCAGTTAAAAGCAATGAGCTTTAGAGTTAGGCACAACAAGGACCAAGTCTTTCCTCTTCTTCGCATGTGCCTGTCTTATATTAGGTGGGGAGGTTTAGGTCTCAGGGCCTTTGTGCCTCCCCTGTAGGTCAACAAAACAAAACAAAAGATCAGACTGATGGCATGAGCAGGTTTAGTTCATCAGCTTATTTAAAAATACCAGATAAAATCTTAAAAGCTCAAAGTAGGAGAAATCTATGCTTAAAAAGTTGGTGGAGCTAACGTTCAAGAATGTATTTATGCTTGGAGCATTTCTTATATTCACACAGTGAATTTTGATTATAATTACCTGCCTCTCCCCCACCATACATCTCCTAGATACCACTCTCCACATTCCTACCTTGATGTCTTTATTTTATATATTTATTTAACTCACTGATTATGATGCTGCCCATCTTTGCATGAGCATATAGAAAATACTAAATATGAGTCTTTTCTATCTAATACTGTGAAGCTTGTGCTTAGGATAAGAATTAAAATCTGAATATTTCTTCCACCTTGTATGACTTTTATGCAAATGTTTTAAAACTCCCATCCTAGTAAAACCTTTGTTTAAGCAGAGTTCCACTGCTTTATTCTAGAACTTAATGGACTGGAGTAGTGAAACCTTTTCACTTTTTTCTTCATTTCATAGTGTGCTAAATCTTTTCAGAATAGCCAATTGAATGAAATTGTGAGGTTGACCCCAGTCAATGGAGAAAAGATACAGCCACCACTTGAGTGAGAATAAAAGCCAGATAAACTTTGACATACTGCTTCAATTGTGAAAACAAATTTCTCATGAGATTACAGCTGACCTTAATCATCTATTATCGGTCAGCCACAACCCAGTGAGGAATGTTTGCTGAGTCAACTTGTCTCTCAGAATAATCTGTCTTACTTGAGGATTCAATTCCTGGAAGAAAAGACCACAGAACCACACGTAGCTCCCAACTGCATGAACTTTTCCATTCCCAAGTGGTAACACAGCCTCATAAGGGGTCGCAGCCAGCTTTTTCCCATTTCAAAATCTCCAATCCATGGACGAGTGTCATTTGAAATAAACTGTCTCATTTGTTGAGGTCAGAGTCTAGTCTCTTTCTTTCTTCTGTTCCTTTACTCTGCACTCTGAAATGTAACATAGTTCTTTTCCTGAGCACACACTATTGAACAAGGGTAAACTATGCATTGTCCAGACACTTCAATTTTTTTTGGGGGGGGGGAACCTCAAATATATTTCTAACAGGTTCAGTGCTGTCCACTTTATCTTGGACAACTTATTAGTGGATAGAACCCTGAAGGAAACTCTCTCACAGAAGTCATTAAGTGCCAAGAGTCCTCATCTAGGGGTGGGGCCTCATGGGCTCTGTTCTTTCACTTTTCCATGTGGGAATAATGATTGATTTGATCTTGGGCAAACAAATATAGCTGCTTTGAGTTCATGGATACGGTAGTTCTATCATATTCAGAAGACATTATTTTTCAGCAGTCTTCCTTATTGTCCAGTTCTTTTAATCTTTCTGTCCCTTTTCTCATGATGTTCTTCCTTGAGTAGAGGGTTTGTGATATTGATATTTTATTGAGATTGAACACTATATAATCGCTTATTATCTGCAATATTACAAGTTAAGTCTCGGGTGTTGACTGACATCCACTACAGAAAGAAACTTCTCTGGTAAAGTTTGAGAGGTATGCTAATCTTTGGGCATAAAGGTGAATATTTATGAATAAGTTCGGTACTATGTCAATTTAGCAACATAATAGCACTACGTTCACACTTATGTAGTTGAGATGGCTCTTCTCCACCCCATGGGGCCACTGGGCCAGTTTTTCTCTGCCTACCAGGTCCCCACAGCCACTAATGAAATAATCACTCAGAGGTTAAATATTAAATATAATTGTTTAGCCAATGATTTAGGCTTCTTATTGGTTAGCTCTCTCTTATATAGATTAATCATTTCCACTGATCTGTGAATTGGCACATGGCCGTGGTGTTACGTCTGTTCTGGCATCTTTCTCCTTAGGGTGCTGTTGGCATCTCTCTTCTTCAGTGGCTACATGGCATCTCCCTGTTTCTATGGCTACTCCATCTTCTGTTTCTATTTCTGTTTCTCTGTATCTTTGTTTATACTTCCCACCTAGCTGTCTTTTGTCTGTCCATTGGCCAAAACAGTTTTATTCATCAACCAATACAAATAACACCTATTTGTAGCATATAAAAGGGCAACCCATATCTAACTTAGGGTCTATTTTCTCCACATCCAGGTGTTCCTAAGTTTACATATCAAGCATGAGTTCCATCCTGTGGAGCTGTCCTTAAACCAAATTAGAAACGACCTTTTCTCCTCACTGTTGCACAGGCCAACTTATCTTGACAGTCCAGTGTTATTGTAGCTTGTATGGTTCAGAGCTTGATAAAATTGTTTATGACTCTTCTTTTCCAACAGACTCCACCTCCTAAAATTAGAGTTATCTCAGGTAATGGAATGAAGATCAATAATTAATTAAAAAATGTCTTATAGGAGAAAACATTGTGGAATTGTAGGGTGAAGTTTTGTGCCACCAACTAATAAGTAGGGATATAAAATGTAATAGGAAAACTCCATAGATATTCAACTAGGCTCATAAACAGTGTCCCGTTAGTAAAAATACATTTGTCAAATAATAATCAATGGTGTTGAGTGTTGGCCACTGGAAGAATTTTTTTCACTTGAGGGATCTGGTCATAAAGCAACATTTAAATGATCACTTTTCAAGTAATAATATTTCAAACATGAAGAGAAATTTAGAAAAAGGATAATAATGTCACTATAAAAGAAAGTCTCAGATAAAAGAGAGATGAAAAATAAAGAGTAGGCCCTATTCATCACCACCCACAGGTCTCTTCTTCACCACATTGATCCTCTCCACCCAGACAGACCTACCATGTCCCCTCCAGGAACTAGCCTGGTGACTCCCCCTGACCTCCCCATGCAGACATTTCCCAACCTGCCAGATCTAGCCCAGGCCCCATAGCCAGTGCCTTTGCCTAGTATGGTCACATCTGGATGTGCCACAATTAACCTCTTTGCTTCCTCCAAGACCCTTGCTCCATATCTTCCAACCTACAGGCTCCTCCAGTGCTGCATCAAATCTTTGCAACCAGCCATATCTCCCTATACACTGCAGGCTTGAAGCAAAAGACACATCATGTACAACAGCTTAATGGCCCCTGCCCACATGACTTGATTCCATCCAAACCACTTCTGACATCTAGGTCCAAACTGCCTACATATCCTGCCTTCTGCCACAACCTGAACCGTCCATATAAGACATACAACAAGCAAAAGAAATCCATTTGCCCAAATTTTTATCAAAACTATATAAACAGTATAAAATTTTAATCTAGGATCTTTTTCTCAAAAACTTACAGTCCTATAGAAATATTTCAATAAGAATATCCCATTGAATCCTTGAACAAAGAATTTATAAAAACAATAAAATCTTCATCAAAAATTTCAAGAAGTTTAAGAATGACACAAAGAAACATTGCCATATTTGAAGAGGAAAGAAAACTTTCCATAGTGTGAACAGATTTAGAAATGAATATAAAACAAACCTGTTGGGCAGTGGTGACACATGCCTTTAATTCAAAAACTCACAAGGCAGATACAGGTAGATCTCTGAATTTCAGATCAGTCTGGTCTACAGGCATAACTATCATAAACATATACCAATCAATCCCTGGGGCACCTAATTTCATAAAAATGTACTACTAGATTTAAGACAGAGAGATTAATACCAATCGGTTAACAATAGGTGATTTCATTACCCCACTTTCTCTGATAGAGAGGTCACCAGTAAAAAAATTAGCGGAGAAACATCAGACTTAATTGACATCAAACATCTAGAAGATTTAATAGATATGTACAAAATATTCCACCCAAATACCATATATATTTTCTACTAAGAAGCTCATGGGATATTTTCTAGAACAGACCACATCCTGAGATAATAACCAACTTTTTACAAAATTAAAAATGGTGAAATAATTCCATTCATTCTATCAGAGCACAATGCAACAAAACTTCAATTTGACAGCAGAAAAAATCTAGTAAAAACACTAACTTATGGAGATCAAGTAGCTCACTACTTAATGATGAATGTGTCAATAGATAAACAAATAAATTTCTTCAAACTAATTGAAAATGAAAACGCAGCACAATAAAACTTTCAGAATATACTGAACACAGTTCTGCAAGGGAAACTTACTGCTATGCATGCTAACATTAAAAATCCAGAAAGGTCACACATACATGACAGTGCTGCAACTCAAAATGCTGAAAAAACAAAAATCAGAGCAGAAATCAGTGAAATATCCATGATCCTCAAGCATACATTTCTGGTAGACATTCCACACTTCTTAGTAGCTATAAGTTGGTGTGCAGCTGCCTTCCAGAAAGCTAGATAGTTAGACACATTTCTATTGTATTATTTGATAATCAGTTCATATGGGTTGTCTCTCTGTATGCAGTGAATATGTTTTATTGCCATTGCTTAATAAAGCAGTTGAGTTGGCCAATAGCCGAGCAGACTAGAACCAGGTGGAAAATCCAAACAGACATATAGGGAGAGAAAGGGCAAGGTCCGGAAGACACCAGCAACTGCTGAAGGAATAAGATATCAGAGCATTACTGGTATGTTTGTTCATTCTGTCTGCCCAGACTCAAGATAACCACACAGAAACTATATTATTTGCAATATTGTTTGGACAATAGCTTAAACATATTGCTAGCTAGCTCTTATATCCTAAACTAAACCATTTTCATTAATCTGTGTATCACCACGAGGTCAACGCCTACCAGCAAAATTTTGATGGGCTTCGGTGGAGGCATCTTTCTCCTGTAGTGGCTACATGGCTTCTCACTGACTCTGCCTACTCTCTCTCTATATCTTTTCCAGCCTGACTTTACTCTGTTAAGCCATTGGCTGAAAGCAGCTTCTTTATTAACCAATGGCAATTTAACATATTCACAGCATACATCATCTCCCACATCACTGGTAAGACATGGGGCACTTGGCGATATACAGAGGAATAGAAATGGATTAATATAAGCCATAAGACCTAGTTAATAAACAGCCTGAGCTGACAGGCCAAAGAGTTTGTAATTGTTATTAAGCCTCAGAGTGGTTGTTTGGGAAATAGTGTGTTGAAATAGGGGCGCAGGGGTTGCGTCCCCAACACCCCAGGCCGCCTGGCTAGCTTATGCCCGAAATAACAACACACAAACTGTATTCATTTAAACACTGTTTAGCCCATTATTTCTAGTCTCTTCTCGGCTAACTCTCGCACCTGGTCTAACCCATTTCTAATATTCTGTGTTAGCACCCCAAGGTGCGCTTACCAGGGAGATTCTAGCCTACGTCCATCTTGGGTTGGAGCTTCATCGAGTGTGCCTCAGAGAGCAGAGCTATCCCGTCTGCCTGCGAGACAGGAGCCTGGCGTCTCTGAGCGGAGCTGCATGATTTCTGACCTCACTTCCTCTTCCTGCCTGCATACTATTCTGTTTACTCCTCCCACCTATGTTCTAACCTATCAAGGCCAAGGCAGTTTATTGAACCAATGAAATCAACAGATTGATATATGACACTCCCACATCACTTCCCCTTTTTCTGTTTAAACAAAAAAGAAAAGCTTTAACTTTAACAGCAACGTTCAAACTCTAGAAATGACAGAGACATCTCGCTGCCTGTACAGTCACCCAAAGTTCCTCTGTACCATTGGGGCGTCCATCTTCGGCGTACAGGCCCATAGTTTTCAGCAAACATTCCACAAAGCAGGAAATTTCAAAGGCAGTCACTATCTGCTTGTCCTGAAGAATGTCTTGCAGGCTCTTTCATGAATCAGGAACCCCGAAAGATCATCTCACCTTTAGGCAAGTTCAGTAGTCCTCTCTCTGCGGGTTCTCTGTGTCCACTTTATGCAATAGTCCAGGCAAGAGCAGTTTCTTGCCCAAATGGCTATCAAACTCCATAAGGATCCTCTTCGATACCCATCTTCTTCTTGAAGTAGATTGGTGCTGCCAGGAGCAGAGTGTCTCATTGTCATGAAAAACCCTAAGTTATTAAAACATTTAAAATGCCATATTCTATAATCTTTGAAAAATATGAAGAATGCCTATCTAAAATATATCTATGTACATCTAGAAAATATTAACTAACATGACTACAAACTTGACTATTATGATTATCTATTAACTACCTATATACATTACATTTTTAAGTGAACTACACAATCACTATACCTAATCAAGATCAGAAACACATATACATATAACAAGATTGACCTTAAATTTAAATCACTAAAGCAAAATCCATATCAATGTAAATATTCATACCTATATCATATCCCCTTTTAAATGTAAAAGAACGTTTATAAACCATATTTGGGAACATGGGCGCAGTTTTCTTTCTCTCCAAACTGCTTCCTGCTGAATTGGGGCATCGTTAATTAGGTCTTTCATGGTATAACCTGTGTGCTAGTTTCATCTCAGTTGGCAGTTGAGCGAAGCAATTTTCTGAAGATGTTTACAGCAACCCTTCAGGAGGACGTGGTCCATCATACCATATTCGGATAGAAGAAATCCACAGACTCTTACCCTCTGTGAAAACAAAACAAGAAACTCCTTTCCAAAGTATCATGTCCTTAGATCCAAATTTCAAAGTCAAGGCATTTTCACAATATCTATGTTGGGTTAGTTCAGCAGCATTTATAAACAAATATCTTTTAGCAGCTGTTGCTCCTTCCTCAGCATTTAAATGATTCAAACAGAGCATAATAGTATACAGTATCAAAATTCTCTGTGCATTTTCCATCTTTGTATGGCTTTGTTTTAACTTCTATTTCGTTTATTTTTACTTTTAACTCTTTGCTTTTTAAGCGTATATCTTTGACCTGAACACTGTAGACCAGGCTGTTCTTGAATTCTCAGAGATCTGCCTATCTCTGCCTCCCAGGCATTGGGATTAAAGTTGTAAGATACCACACCTTGAACTCACAGAGATCTGTTTGTCTCTGCCTTCTAGGCACTGGGATTAAAGGCCTGTGCTACCATACCTTGAAGTCACAGAGGTCAATCTCCCTCTGCCTACCAAGTGTTGGGATTAAAGGTGTGTCCTACCACACCAAACTACTCTCTTTCTTCCTTATTTTTGTTTTTTACTTTAAAAACTTTAACTTTTAGTCTGCATATATTTTTAAGACTGTAAATCATTTAAAAATTTTATTTGTCTTTGAATCTCTTTTTACTGTATCTCTCTCTGTTTTTCTGACCACATAAGTCTTTAATTTACCAACAATCTCAGTAGGACTGAAGGCGTGGCTTTGCCAGCTAGTTCCAGTCCATTCCTTAGCTTTCTGCCATTCCAACCTTGTGGCTGAGGTACCGGCCAGAGCCACATTCATTGCCATAAGTCTACAGTGTTTCAAGGTCCCTGCCAGCAAGTGAGCTTTCAGCACCTGTGCTTGCAAACCACACGAGTTTGTCCTGGCAGGACAGCCCAGAAAGCCGGCATTTTAAAACAGCGCAGCTTTTTTCCTGTTACAGCTGAAAACTGAAAAGCATGTGTTCAGCTTTTCGTCAACACTGTTTCAGTGTTTCGTGGCAGGACCTCTTAATGAGCTGCAGGGTTTCGCAGCTAAAGCTGAGTCAGGAAGCCTCTCTTAGCTGAGAGCGCTTGCTTGCCTCTAGCAAGCAGAGTAGACCCGAGAAAGTGCTGCTACCAAGAAACCATGCACAACGCTGTCATTTTGTTCTAGAATTACTTCCCAAGCTGTCTCAGGCTTTCAGTGGATACAGATACTGACAGATGGAAAAATACCTGCCCAATAGGAAATATCAAGAAAACTCTATGGGTTGTGTAAGTAAAACATTAAACCATATTTCTAAATTCATAGAGCTGGTTTTGAAGTCGGACTCTGGCTCAGTCCCTCTCCAATTCCAAGCCTGTTAGTAAGAGAAAAACCCAGAGTTTCTGGAGTTTCTGTCTCATGTCAAGAGCCGTGATATGGGACAGAGAGAAATATGAGTTTAGAAAACATCTTTGCTTTTCTTCATATCTATCATACCTTTCATTGAATATATCTATCATGTCTTTCATTAAATATATATATATATATACCTATATATGTCTATATGATTAATGTTTAAGTTTTTTACAATAAACAATGAGTCTTTCCTGAAGTGACATTTGAAGTTTCCAGGAAGAAGATGGGGCCCCACAACAACAACTCTACCTGGTTGATATGACGTCATGAACCGCCTCCCTGTTTTGGGTACCAGCTGCACAAGACGATCCCAACTTGGTTAGCTGAAATGGTGCACGTCTTGTACAACATTCTGGCCAGACCTCCACAAAATACTCAGAGACTATTTGCAATTTTAAAAGACATTGATCTTGAAATTTAACCATCATTTTGCTTTCACAGGATCCCCCAGAAAGAATGTCACCCCCATGACAGCTGGAAGAATTCTAGAGGACGACGTCCACTCTCCCAGTAAAGTTTGCCCCTGGGTTTAGGGACATCATTTAGGGGTTGGGAGGTTGGGGGAGGAATTTTATAAGCTCAGGGATCATTTAAAAAAAAAAGAGGGATGATGCGATAATAGATTTGTAACTGTGAGTTATAATTTTTAGACAAATATATTGATTCTTGTATATTGATACAAAGTTAAATTATATTGACTACTGTATGCATGCATGTTTCTACCTCTGTTTAAAATAATTTTTATGTATTGACATATATTGTATCGATATATATATATATAGTATATATTTACCGTATTGCAGTGTACATTTCTACCTCTGATTAAGATACTTATATATTGTTTGTGTATTGATATATATTTACCATATTGCAATGTATATTTGTACATTGTTTATATTTGGAGGTCATTATCCTCATTTGTTACACAGATGTTTATTGTCTTAGTCTTTAAGTTAGATAGATATTGAGAATTATATAGATTAATAGTCATCTAAGTTTGCCATTTATAATTAAACAAATCAGGTTCTTTAGATATATAGAGATTATACTCAGTATAGATAGATGATCTTCAACCTCTTCAAAGAGCTGTAGAAAATGGCCTTTAATCTAACTCAGAGTTTTGTGGTAGTGAGACACAATTGCTCCTGGCAACACCGCTCTATTCCCGAGAGAATGTTGAGCACCAAAGACACTCCACCTGGAGCCTTTCTTTTTGGCAGAACTGGCCTTGGGGCAAAGAAATGCCCATACCTCAACCACTGACAGAGATACAGAGTGTGCATCAATGGATAAAACAGGACTGTCACATCCTGCCAAGACAGGGTAAGATAGTTTTGAAAAGTTGCTTGCCTTTGAAAATGGTATGTCAGTTATGTTAGGCCTTAGCCAAAGTTGGTTGCTTCAACGCTGCAAACATGACTTTGGGTGATTGCCCAGTTAGCTAGTTGTCTCTGTGATTTGTTGCATGTTTGAAAGTTGTTTTACTGAACTTCCTAATTACCCAGGTAGCATTATTTCCCTTCTCAGATCTTCGATGGGGTTGAAGACTATATAAATGTAGTTACTTTTCTCTCATGACTTGGCCAAGTTATTTATTATACAAGACCTAAGCTAGTTAGAATAGGATATTTGTACTTACTGTTTATAATTTCATAGTAGGTTTAGAACTCTCTTACTTAAACAAAAGGGGGAGGTGTTGCGGGAGGTCCTTCCGCCCCTCCAACCAATAGCTGCTGAGATACCAGCCCACTGGGGCGTGGTTTCTCTCCCTTTAAAAAGCTTCTACTTCCTTCTGCTCGCTCTCTTCACTTCCCGCTCCGCCAGTGACTAGACTCCCTTCCTGGTTGCGCAGAGGGCTATTGTCTGGGACGGTGATCTGTAAGTTTTTTCCTCTTTAAATAAATACTACCCTATTAATCATAATTCCAAACTGGTGTGGCACTGTTCGTGACTTACGCCTTCAATAGTGGGTGGGAGAGAGAAACTTCCAGTTACCATCATTTATGTGATATAAACACATGAAGAAATTTCACTGTGCAAGATTTTCAGTCACTGTTAAGACAAACAAGGGGGCAGAAAGATGACTCAGTGTGTAAGTGTGAAAGTTGCACAAACATGGACTGAGTACGATTTCAGGAAGTGAAAACCATGTAAAACAAGCAAACAAACATTAGGATGTAGCCATGCCAGTGTCTGTAACCTCTTCACTTTGACGTGTGTACACAGGAACACTATGAGCCTGACTAGCTGCCAGACTATCTCCAGGTTCTGTAAGACACTTTGTCTCAAAAGAATGGCATGGGAAGTGATAGAACAAGACACACCTCCTCTAGACTTCATGCATGTACATTGGTACCCATACACATGTGGACATACACTGTACACAGGTACATACATGTACATGCACAAAGAGACAAAATATGTGATAGCAATTTTCTGTATTGCACAACTAATTAGGTAGATATCTAACTCTTAAGTGAATTACAGACTTGTTTAGGATTTAGTACAGTGTTTCTCTTTCACTGTTTCTACATTTATTTTATCATTTGATAACATATTCATAGCTGGTACACATTTTTAAATGCATGATATATGTTTACTATCTAGTAGTAATAACAAATTTCAAATCCTCTCCAATGAGCATTTCAGATAATCACACATTCTATTTCATGACTTGATCATTAAGTGACTAGATATGTTTATTTCCTTCTAAATATATTTAATGATTCTTCATCTAAATAAAATATTTATTCCTACAAAATGCCTCAATTCCATTGTTTTTGCTTAACAGTAAACAAACTCTTAGATAATTTAAAGACAATATTTTAGTTGCTTTGCATGAGTGTATGACTTTAAACTACATTGTAACAGCTTTGTGCTCTAAAATATAATTATACAATTGTAAAATAATTACTTGCAACAAGCTCAACAACTCCAACAGTAAACAAGCCAAAATCTATTGTCACTGTGAACTCTTATGATTATATGTTGAGCATAAAAACAGTTTTTTTTTGTTTATAGCATTCAATGAACCGCACAAAATAAAGTACACTGCCAACTGACAGCACAAAATTAACAGTGACAGTAAGATTCAAGACGAAGGTGTAATAATCTTTCTCAAGTAAGTATGGGATCATAATAACAGGCTTTGTAAAATCAACTTAAATATTAAACATCAAAGAATGAAAAGATTTAACATGTTTCCCTCTAAGTTTTCTAAGTAAAATACTTTTTGTAATGGCTTTTGTCTTCTGAAAAAGAATCTTCTTATATGAAGGTGAAAGATATTTATTTGTAGGTATAAGGATAACCATGAAATGTGAGCAATTTAAGCAGATATAAAAATAATATTGCAATATGATCATATTCAAGGCTTCTGTAATGATCTTAACTTCATTTTCTACTTATATAAAAACATTGTGACCTGCCATTGTTAGGAAATAATAGCAAGGATTAGAAGCATGTTGTCATCAAATTTGAAAGCCTCTAATTTAGAAAAGAAAACAATTTTAGGAGTGAGAAGTTGGAAGAATGGTGCAATTATAATATAATTCCCCAAATAAAAGAATTATTTTAAACAGAATGAAAAGAAAGAATACAGAATGGGAGAAGATATTTGTCAACTGTTTATGTGATGAGGCTAACATTTGTGCTGGCTAGTTTTAT
Source organism: Microtus obscurus (assembly GCA_963919715.1). Classification (NCBI taxonomy): domain Eukaryota; kingdom Metazoa; phylum Chordata; class Mammalia; order Rodentia; family Cricetidae; genus Microtus; species Microtus obscurus. The sequence goes on along the minus strand of CAWTZC010001020.1, from coordinate 6,659,306 downwards.
GTCGATGTGACACAAATTAGAGTCATTTGGGAAGGAGAAAACTAAGTTGAAAAAAATGTCTCTGTCAAACTGGCTGGTGGACGAACCTGTGTTCATTTTCTGAATTGATGTTGGAGAACCCAGCCCATTGTGCTTTGTGTTATTCCTTGGAAAATGGTAATGGGAGGTACAAGAATAAGGCTGAGCAAGCCATGTAGAGCAAGCAACTAAGCAGTATCCCTCCATGGCATCAACAGCAGTTCCTGTTTTCAGGTCCCTGCCTTACTGGAGTTCCTGCCCTTATTTCCTTTTAGTGGTGATAGGCTGTAATGTGGAAGTAAAATGAACATTTTCTTCCCAAATTGCTTAGGGCCATGGTATTTTATCACATCAAGAGAAACCCTAACTAGTTTAATAATCAAACAAATTTAAGCACATGCACACACACACACAATAGTTGTTCAAACCAGTATGCACCCAATTAATCAAAGAGACACTTTATGAGAGCTATTACAATGGCCAATAAATAAAAAAAGTTCAACATTTTTAGGCAGTAGAGAAATGCAAAATAGATGTTCATCAAGATTCCATCTTACCCCAATCAACAAGAAATCAAACAATAAATAAATACTGATGAGAAATGAGGGTAGAGGAATACTTACATTGTTGGAGGAAAGGCAAATTAAACCAGTTACAATAAAACTCAGTGTAGATATTGCTTAAAAACGTATACATACAGCTACCATATGCCCCGAGGTACCAGTGCTGGGTGTAGAGTATATACTCAAATGAATCTAATGCTATATTTGAAATATATAAGAGCTTACCATTTTACCATAATGAAGAGCAAAATAATCATTTTTTTATTTGTAAGGAGATGAATGGAATGAACATAATGTGTTAAGTAAAGCAAATCATACTGTGATACAGATATATTACATTTTCCCTCCATCTAGTTTTAAAGTAAGTTGAAGCTCATGAAAGTAGGTGTAGACTCTTTGGGAAGGGGAAAGTACCACGAAGAGGGAAATAAAATGTGTGTGAAGATGAGGATAGTATATATTTACATCTATAAACTTGTCACAAATACATTCTGGGTCTATTTCAATTTCAAATTTGAATTATGTAATTTTAGAAGGATGAATAACTATTATCTTTATATCATTTATGTTTACTATAAAAATTAATTGAAGAAAATTTACTGTGGCACATTAATATCTTTTATTAAACTGCTGGGAGCTTTCCCTCTAAAACACAAAAATTCAAATTTGAAGATGAAATATATGAAGAAAAGTCTTTATTTGTTTGACAGTGAATCTTTGTCTTTAAGATACTTAATAATGTGTATTATTTATTTGGCAAACTTCCAGAAACTTGATAAAAGATGTGAGTGTTGGTTTTTGAAAAGTTGAACATTCCATAAAATGTTACAGTTCACCGTAGAACATCACATTCGTGATTATCTTTTGCTAACACAACTAGAAACATATAGAAAAAATTTGCATGTAAAATTCAATTTTTTTAAGTAAAATTTAAGTCTTTGAATTTTCTTTATTTTTTGCTTTGCTTTATATTTATACCAATGCAACAAAATAACAACTCAAATTTTATTCTATCATCAGTGGAATACATAATTTTATATTGATATAAATTAAATATGATATAGTGAATATATACCAATGATTTAGCAAATAGACACATATGTGTACATATTTAATTTTGGCAAATAACAAACCCACAATAGTATGTTGTCATTTGACTTTGGCTGTTTAACTTATTTACAAAGTTTTAGAATTCTTAAATATAACTTTATTAATGGCTAATAAGCTGATTGGTTGTTCACAGTTTCCTCTGAAATTTGGTAATTTTCAGTCCCAGGAAGGAGATTGTCAGGTGTGTTCAGGATTGTATGACCGCACACTACTTACCACAGTAGTAAACTACTGCATATTTAGGTAAAACATTAAAACTGGCAACCATGTCAAGCACATAAAACTACAGAATTGAATTAGATTTTTTTCTACTGAATAATAGTTCATGACACATGTACACATTTTATTTCCTTAGAGAGATGATGTTTAAAGATTGCCTGGCTGTAATCCATATTTAGACTGGCATTCCCATTATTTCAATTAGGAAATGTCAGCAACTATACTTCACCCATGGAATGACAGGTACGGTTGAGGTTTATACATTTTCTTTCTTAGTTTTTCACTTGGTTCATCATCAAAATTTTTCAAAAATAAAGTTCATGTCTCAAATTCAATGCATTCTCTCACAGAGTAGAAAGCATTACGAACTTAAAGACTTCATCATCATCATCATCATCATCATCATCATCATCATCAGCAGCAGCAGCAGCAGCAGCAGCAGCAGCAGCAGCAGCAACAGCAGCAACAGCAGCAGTAGCAGCAGCAAGTCAGCCTATGCTATAAAAATAGCTATTTTCCTCCAATCTTTTCCTTCATATTACTTTTCTGGGCACACAAATTCTTATATCACCAGGTCCTTATTTTCAGAGACAAGGTAATTTGCACAATAGTTACAACTGTTCCTGGAGAGAACTGTTTTCCATGCGTCTCATTCCTGAAAGGAAAAGTAAATCACTATTATTAATTCTGCCTTATCAATGAATGTGAATGATTTTGCATGAATTATTAATTTGAAGGACTAAATGTTATCATACTGTGTTAATCCTTATCTTTCTCTGCCAAAGGAGAATTTCTTCCAAACTTTATTAGAAATTGAATCCTGTGCCTTCATCTTCATGACACATATCAGTCCCATTCAATTATTAGCATTTGTGCTTTAATTCAGTGTATCTTCCCTGGTTGATTGTAATAAGTCTTGTAACATGTCTTGCTCTTTACTGTATCAATGTTCTCCAGCATTTGTGTAATCCCTAATCAGTTTAGGTGGTCAATATGAGGCTGGAACGTTTTTAGTCTACTTCTGTAACATTCAGCTTTTATTTTGATTTTCGCTGCAATATAGCTGAGTGCATATTAGCATAATTACCTCTTCATAGTGACTAAAATTAGAGATAAAACTTTTTTACATCAATTTATGAATGGCAGAGCTCATCAAGCTTGAATGCACAGTTTTGTTGGGCTGTCACAAAGATATTTATGACTATGAAGCTACATTGCAGTGAGACACAGAATATTATCACCAGCTTGGAATAAACACCTGCTAATGCCCTTGACTCTCTGAAACCCTGATAGGTGTTTTTGTGTCATTGAACCAAATAAGAAAATATAGATGGAATATTTTCATGGCTTCAAACAGTCAGAAAGCAGAAAATAAAACAAGTAAATAGACACTGGAGCTAGTATTGTTCTAACATGTGGATCTCCACACCTTAAAATTTGTTGAAATTTTTGCAAAAATATTGAGTACATAATGTATCACAATGCATGCTTCACCAAATTCCAAATCAATCAGATTTTATTTCTGCGTGTTAAAGTAATTATATTGGGAATTGAAAATGTATTTATGTGTAACTCAAGGACAAAGAAACTCTTCTAATAAACAACAATATCATACTTGGTATAGAATTATTTGGAGTATTTATCACTACTATTTTGTGTAATGCTAAGTAAAACTTGCTACAAAAGTAAATTTCAAGTGTTTTTTAAAAAGAAATAATAATTTTTGTGTGATGGTTGATTTGTTAATTAGTTGTATTTAGCCATCACACAGGGAAATGTGCAAAACTATTGCATTGTATCTATACTCACACACAACTATTGTTATATATTCAAAGACAGACATACATATATCCTTTTGGAACTAAAGTTTTCTAAAATGCGTTACATGTAAAACTATTTTTGATTTTCAATATCCAGTTGATTTTACAACTCTTTGTTGATAAATAATTATGGATTTAAAAATATTAGCATGTTAAAAGGAATATTATGCAATATTAAGTAATTTTAAGAAAAATTTGTGGTTATAAAAGCTTATGTTATAAGGAAAAGAAGCTTGAAAATTTGATTTATGACTCAGACCAAGAAATTAAAACAGTAACCAATCTTGCATTGGTTCGCTCTGTCTCAGGAAGGTAGAATGAAGAGAGGTGTTGGCACTACATTATATAATCTGCCTCATCTCAAGGCCATCCTTAAATCCTTTCTAGTTAATTACTATAATACCTAAACTTGGAAAATCATCTTTAATAACACAATTTTAATAGAGACGACTTCAGATCAAGCATCAAGGGTCCCTTGATCCTCCGAATACATCTATCTCCCAACATCATGGCCCCCTCTCTTGAATTATCAACAATGTTCTCTTGGGGTGATCATATATGCATGTAATCCTGTCTGTCCACCAGAGCATGGGAAATATGCCAGTGGCTATACTCTCAAAGATGAATAATTATTCAACCCCAAATATTATTAATTGCCTATAACTGCTCAGGAAGTAGTGTTGCCTCATGAGATTCTCTCCAGACTATGCTGAGATTTTGGCTGACTTAAATTTGTGAAGGTAACCGTGTTAACATGAAGTCATGTGTGGAATAGCCAGGTCATATCTAAAACAGCACTTTTTCCTATCCTCTGGCACTTTCTTTCCTTTTGCCTCATTTTCTATTATGTTCATTCAACATTCCCTGAATTGGGAGATGGGACAATGGTGCTGAGAAAGGTTTTCCTTCTAGTGATGAGTCATAAACAGATACTTATTCTCAGGACATTGCCTAGTCATGAGTTTCTAAATTATTGATGCCCACTGCAAAAAAAGAGAAGCTTCTCTGATAAAGGTTGGGTGTAGCTTGGTTTAAGACCACAAACACAAGTATTTGTAAAGTAATTTGACAACATGATCATTAAGACAAATAACCATCGTAAGCTCCACCCTGGTGCCTATGACACCTTGAGAAACAGATTTTGGAATAGTTCTGGAATCCCTGTTGTGAAATTATCTTCTGTGAAGCAAGCCCCAAATCTAGTCAGAAGATGTTGGTTACCCTCATCCATTTTGTCACCAGTTTCACCAGTGGGCATATGTTGCTTAGCAGGATTGTATTGTTACATACGGGGTTCATTGCTATGTAGGAGCATTCATGGTCTCGCAGTTAGCTTCATGTTTATTAGATTAATTTTGGTTTGTATGGAGTTTTTTTTTCCTCTCCTGGGAATTCTTGAATCCCTACCTGATCTTTAATATTCTAAAATTTTCTCACAATCACTATCCTTGCATTTTCTCCTTTAGTGAATGAAAACTTGGATAAACTTTTCTCTCTTCAGTTGTATAGTACTACTGTAAATATTTTTACAGTCTACTTTCTTCCCTTGGAGTTAATAATGAGTATAAATTGATTTTTCTGGTTGGGTATTTTCTGCCTAACATTCATTCCACATTGTTTATAGTTTATCCACTTTTATTTCTTATCTTTATGTTGCAATATTTTTCTGTTTTGTTTTTGTTTTAATATTGGATCTTATTTTTTTGCGATTATAACATAATTGCAACATTTCTCCCTTTCCTGTCCTCCCTCTCAACCTTCCCATATACTCTTTTCTGCTCTCCTTCAGATGCATGGCCTTTTTTTCCAACAATTGTTATTGATGCATACATATAGTTATTATTATATATATATAGGTACTTTTATATGTGTGTGTGTGTAACCTGCTAATTCTATATAATTTTCCTTGTCTGTATGTCATGTGGGATAGCCATTTTGCAGTGAATAGAAAGAACATAGTGTATTTTTCCCTAGGGAAGGTTACCTCTCTCACCCATAGTTTTTCTCAATTGCCTGCTGTTCTTTCTATAGGGTTGGGGTCTCCAGGGCTTTCCTACAGCCTATTTGGCATGTCCATTGCTGTCATTCTCGTTCAGCTGAAATTTAGCAGCCATGTTGTTCAGACCTTATATATGTGGCCCAAGAGTTTTTTTTCTCTCTCTATCTAATATCATGCCATCATTTGCCCTGCTTTAAGAGTACAATATCTTGCATTATTTGTATAAGACTAGTATATAAGGTTTAATTTGAAGGGGAGGTATCTGTATTTTGATGGCTTGGATTTATCTTATTATTATTATGCTTTACATTTTTTTAAAAATTTTCAGTGAACCCTTAGTTTCTCTCTTCTATTAGAACATAAGAAAAACTTGGAGTTTTGCTTGTAATGGTGTTAAGCATGTCAAATAATAATCTGTCCTTTAAGGACCAAATAAGGGCCATATCTCTATCTGAAGTATTGGAATACTTAGGCTTTTGTCTGGGATAACAGAACCATTGTTAGATTCTAATGGATTACTTCCCTTTATGAAATGGGCCATGCTGCATGTTATTGTAGATGGAATTTTCTGTTGAGATCTTCTATCAGCCTGTCCCATCAGCCACTACCCAAATAACAGCACAGAGACATAATATTAATTATGAATGCTAGGCCAATAGCTCAGGCTCATTTTTAGCTAGTTCTTATAACGTGAACCATTTCTAGTTATCTATGTTCTGTCCTGAGATTCATTTACCTCATGTATGTACTTCCCATCCTGCTTGCTCTGTGTCTTTGTGTCTCCTCCAACCCTGCCGTTCTCCACAGCATTCTCTCTGGCCCGCAAACTCCTGCCTAGCTATCAGCTTTTTACTAACAACGAGAGCAACACATCTTCTCCATGAGCAAAAGGGTTATTTCACAGCATACTGTGATTATTCTTTTTAAAAATTTTAACTTCCCTTGATTAGTTAATTTTCATGTTATAATCTGCCAGCTCCAGGTGAGATCAGGGCCTGAAGTGGGTGGGGGCAAGAGCAGTAATGGAGAATCAGGCACAGGACACACTTCAGTTTTATTTTATGAGAGATGGATAGAGAAGAACCACAACTCAGTTTGGCTTGACCTACTCTGACACCATGCATGCGTCTTTCACAGGTTTATTCATACACAAAATCATTTCCTCATAGATTTTAATCATTGATTACAAAGTCTTTTCATGGTACATGCTTTTTAAAAATTTTCTTTTATTACATACGCATGCCAAAGTGAAAGAAACAAAATGAGCAGATAGCAAATTTCATGAGAACTAAAATCTAACTATGATAAAACCATTTTTTAATTCAATGTCTTTTTCCTTAAAATTGGTGTCATAAAGCCTTGCAGTTAGAGAAATATTTGATAGATGTCATTATTTAAGTTTGACTGACACAAACAAAAGCTGGGTAGTGAATTCCACCAAGGGTAGTGAACGTCATTCCATTTTGGCCAAGCTCTAGAACTTTTTCAAACAGCGCCTTCAAGAAGCTTGGAATTGACAATAATTTTTTATTGGTTTTCAGAGTGGTCAGTAAAAAATGTGTTTAATATTGGCCTTCCATTTTCATTTTATATAACATGCACCCGTCTTCTTATTCAAATCACCATTGTATGCACATTTACTGAATCGAGGTATTGTTTTTTTTTTTTTAGAGATGGCTCAGTCACTAAAGGCTAGGCTCACAACCAAAAATAAAAGAATTGGAATATTTTTATTGTAATTGAATGTAAACTAAACCAGAGGAGAAGTGTCCACTGATCTAGTCATTAGTGTGTGTGTAATATCATTTAAAACTATTTCTCCTGTTTTTAATTTGAGAATTTTGATAAAGTTTTTGGCTGCTGGTAATATGACATAAGTTTCTTTCTCATTTCCTTAATGCTTGGAGATATTTTATTTGTTCATTCATTCATTCAATCATTCATTCATTCAGTACTGCTGCTGATCAAACCAGAGATAAAATATATGAAACAATGAATCACAGGCATTTTAGACAAGACAGAAGAAAAGGACATCTTGGTAAAATAAATTGTTAAATCTAAAAAAAATTCTGGCACCCAGGAAGTCAGGGACACCATGGAAAGACCAAATCGGTGAATACCAGAAATAGAGAAAAAAAGGAGAAACCCAAGTCAAGGCAAAGGCAATATTTTCAAGAATATCATAGGAGAAAATTTCCCTAACCTAAAGAAAAAGATGGTTATCAAGGTAAAAGAAGCATACGGGACACCAAATATACTGGACCAGAAAAGAATCACATAGTGGACAAAACATTAACTATAAAGACCAAAAATAATGTTAAAAGCTAAAAGAGAAAATGACCAATTAACATATAAAGAAAGACTTATTAGAACAAAAGCTGGCAAATAATACAGATTCTCAAAGCTAGAAGGTACTGTTAAGTATTTTTCTTTAAATGGAACACTGGCACACATTAAACCTGGGCAACTTTTGATTTGGTCTGATTTGGTCTGATGGGGATTATTTGCGTCGGCGGAGAGGTTTGTTGGTTAAGGTAAAATACTTAACATTTGGAGGTCCCGCTAGGGTGGAGAGGCTATTTTTCCCCACTGGCCCAAAGGTCATATGTTGGAAAATGCCCTTCTCTTCCGGGCTCTCTGCCAGGCTAAGATCGACTTTGTCTGAGTGAGTTCCCCTTACTTCTCAAGTCCAGGACCTGTTACATTTATGTTTGTCGATTTTCAGGCTGACCTGTTGGAGTCACTGTCTGCGCCAGGCACTTGACATGAGTGACAAGACAGTCTCCACTGAGGTGGGATTGAGTGAATAGAGAGGCCCACTCATTTCTCACGACTTCTTGTTTTTAACCCAAAATCTACCACAGTGAATGCATTGCATTAGGCTTTGGGTTCGGCATAAATGTAGGGATAAGTCCTGCCCCTTAGGGGGCGTGGGCTAATGTTAGCCTATAAATTTGGCGAGCGTGCTCCCAGAAGCTGCTTCTGCTTTCCTGGTCTCCGCGGGAAAGGTGGTTCTGTAAGTCTATTTCTCTATTAAAGCTGTATCTATTTTGACAATCTGTCTGCATTCGCTTACGCCGTTACACATAAACATGTAAAATTGGATCTTTCTATTCAAAGCTGGGTCTCCAAACACCCTTGGGCTGCCTTTTTCAAAAATCCTTTTATATTGGGGCTAACACATAATAATAATAGCTCCAAAAGCCCACGGTTTCTGGATGCTATGAGCTCCTGTTCTCACTTCCACTTCCTTGCTCCACACTATGCTTGTTTGATATCTGTGTGAGTATGTGTGTTTAGTTCCACCGTATGCTTGTCTTATCGCTCTGCATGTATGTGATGTGTTTTAAGATCTGTAAAATTTATAACTCCAGATTACAGCAGCTCTGGAAAAATACAAACATATGGGTAACCTCTATTTTGACCTCACTGCCATCTTGGGTAAGAGTACCCACGTGTGCTAGTATTCTTTGACTTCTTAAAATAATCCTTTTCATCTTCGTACATTTACTAGCATTGGTAAGCTGTACCTATCTGGGTAAAGTACATGTCTAAACTTAACTTATATGTATAGTTTAAATATAACTAACACGTAATGGAATCAAATTCTCAAGTGCCTTTACAGTTCTGAGAGTATGGTATTTAACAAAAGAGCTTCGAACACAGAGACATACCAGCTTCTGCAGCATCTTAGGGCTCCTCCAAGAAGAAGCATGATTACAAAAGACCTACTCAAGGCTTGCCTTTGGGTATGACAAAGCCACCCACACAGAAAAAAAGCGGCTTTCCACCCCTTCAGCTTCCTGAATGCTACAGAGGGGGGATTGATCATCTCATCCTGAAAAGACAGGTAGACTAAATCTCTCCCCCCACAGGAAAATCTTTGGGCTTCTTATACTCAGCAGCTAACAACAAGCAGTGCTTCTAAGGCTAGTATTCTCCAAAGTTTGTGGGAGAGACTTGCGATTGTCTGTGTAGCCAAAAAGGCTCATTTCTGCTCATTTATCCTTTTTAGATCTGTCTAATGGCATTTGATGACTTAAGGTAATAGTAGATCATTACTTTATTTGTTAAGTTTCCTGCTAAAAAAAGCACACAGACAGGTGTGCCTCTTTCACACGCTTCATAGTTCAGGATTTATAATTTTCAGGTGTATTTTAAACGATCCAAAGTTCTAAAATGTGCACCTTCCTGTTGTCTCATAGCTACCTACAGGTTCCTGAAAAAGTTTTGCTGCTTTATCAAAAATCTGGTCTGGTAAAAACTAACAGTCTAAAAGCTTATTTTAGCTCCATCCATTTTCAAGCATATTTTACAGGTCACTCCTGCTGTCTGGGCCAACACCAACTTACAAAGGGTCCTCTAGACAACGTTAACACCTGCACCAGCTCCTGGTACTTCACAATTGGTACCAACTCTCCTGGCTCAAGGACACCTACCAATGGTTTTATCTGCTCTTGTGTCTCACTTATACACCCGAGCTTCACCTGTACAACCAGGGCACTTCTCTGTCCCATTCTTTCTGGCAGTTAATGACCCTCCCCATGACTAGCCCCATTCATAGGGTCAATAATAACAATATACTTTTTCTCCTAGCCACCTGCCTTCTCATCTCCCTCAAGGAACAGCTGCCTTAAGTCTCCAGGATGACAGTAAACTGTATACCACTACAGCCACACCTCTTGCTGAGTATGAGTTCACCAACTCCCAACAGCCACACCTCTTGCTGAGTGTGAGTACACCAACTCCCAACAGCCACACCTCTTGCTAAGTGTGAGTCCAGGAACTCACAACAGTCCCCTCTCCCGTATCACCCCATGCCTGCCGGAAGTAGCCAGCCTTAAGCCAGCAACCCTTTATCCAAGGAGTCTAAAATGTTTGGTTGAGGTGCATAACCTCAGCTCACAGACACCCCATTATCCAAAGAGTTTGAAATGTTTGGCCAGCAGATTCACCCCGACCCCTGGCATCCATATATACAAGGAGTCTGAAATGTTTAGTTAAAGGCATCACCTCAGCCACTAACATTCTTATCCCAAAAAGCCTGGAATGTTTAGCTGGGGCCTTCACCCCAGCTCCTGGCCTAAGCCCCCTTCCCTGGGAGTTGCCTCAGTCTAGAGTCCACCTCCAAGAAAGCCTGCCAAACAGTGACTCCTCCCAGGGAATGTCATGTTCTAAAAACTCTTAGAAACTTTAAACGCCAGCACAGAATACTATACTAAGCAAAACTTTCCATCACAAGAGATGCAGAAAGACATTCCATGACAAAACCAATTTAAGCAGTATCTATCTACAAATGAGCTCTATATAAGGCAATAGATAGAATGAAAACTGGGAAATTGGAAAATCTAACAGAAACTGATAATTTTCTAATATTACTGCCTATCAAAGTTAAATCAAGATCAGATAAGCAATTTAAATTGAACTATAATTCTTAGAAATTCAGAAATAAAAGCAGTCCTCAAAAGTTTCCTCTCGCCGGGCGGTGGTGGCGCACGCCTTTAATCCCAGCACTCGGGAGGCAGAGGCAGGGGGATCTCTGTGAGTTCGAGACCAGCCTGGTCTACAGAGCTAGTTCCAGGACAGGCTCCAAAGCCACAGAGAAACCCTGTCTCGAAAAAAAAAAGTTTCCTCTCACTCAAAAAAGGCACAAGACCAGATGATTTTAGCAAAATCAAAGAAGAGTTAATGTCAATATTCCTCAAATTATTCTACAAAATAGAAACAGAAAGAACACTGCCCAATTCATTTTAAGAGGCCACAGTTACCCTGATACCCCAAACCACATAAAGTTCCAACAAATAAAGAGAATTAGAAACAAATTACCCTTACAAACAAAGATGCAAAAATTCTCAATAAAATACTTGCAAACAAATTTAAGAGCACATAAAAAAAAAGATCATTTACTATGGACAAGTAGGGCTCATTCCAGAGACAGAGGGATTATTGAATACATATAAGTAGATAAATGTAAGCCACCATATAAACAAACCAAAGACAAAAACGTATGATAATCTTATTAAACAAAGAAGAGGCCTCTGAAAAAAATCCAACACCCCTTCATGATAGAAGTTCTGCTGGGACTAGGGATACAAGAGACATACATCAACATAAAAAAGTAAGATTACAACAAACTCATAACCAATGTCAGTTAAATGGAGGAAAAACTTGAAGCATTTCCACCAAAATCAGGAACAAACAAAGTTGTCAACTCTTTCCATGCCTTTTAAATATAGTACTTGACATCTTAACTAGAAAATAAGAAAACTGATGGAGATAAAAGAGATGTAGATAGAAAGAAAAAATAGTCAAAGAATCTTTATTTGAAGGTGATATGATGTAATACATCTGTGACTATAAAAGTTCCAGCAGGAAACTCCTACAAAGCAAAGTAGCAGGGTACAAAATTAATACATAAAAACAAATAGCCTCTCTATACATAAATGAAAAACAGTCTGAGAAAGAAATCAGGGAAACAACATCTATTCTCAAAATCTAAAATATCTTGGGGTAACACTAACAAAGCAAGTGAAAGACTTGTGTGCTAAAACTTTAAGACATTGGAGAAAGAAGCTGAGGAAGATATCAGAAGACGGAGAGGTCTCCCATGTTCATAGATCAGGAGGATTAGTATAGTAAAAATGGCCATTCTACCAAAATAATTTAAAATTCAGTATTATCTCCATCAAAACCCCATTAAGTTTCTTCACAGAACTTGAGGGGACAATTTTAAGCATCATGTGGAAACAGAAAAACCTAGAAATCTAATTTTGGAAATATCATAAGCTCCATTTAAAGGTTTTTTTGGCAGAGATATAGTAATAAAAACCATATGGTATTGGCATAAAACAGACATGCTGACCAATGGAATTGAGTTGAAGACATAGACAAAAAAAGAAGTCAGAAACACACACTGGCACAAAGGCAGACAGGATATTCAACAAATGATGTTGGTCAAACTGGATGATGGCATGTGAAGAATGCAAATATAGCCATGCTTATCACCCTGAACAAAACTGTATTCCAAATGCATCCAATAACCCAAAATAAAGCCAGATAAACTGAAGTTGATAGAAGGGAAAGTGGGGAATAGTCTTGAACTCATTGGCACAGGATCATTCTGTATAGAACACTGATATCACAGCTCCTAAACAAATAAATTAATGAAAAAGATTAATAAAACTGAAAGCTTCTGTATGGCAAAGAATACCATCATTCATACAAATGGCAGTGTAGAAAATGGGAAGAGATCATTACCACTTGTACACCTAATACAGGACTAATATCCAAAACATATAAAGAACTAAAAAATTTCTAAACACCAAGAAAACAAATAACCCAATTTAAAATGGGTTAGATCCAAACAAAATTATCAAAGAAGAAACGTAAATGACTGAAAAACACTGAAAGAAATGCTAACATCCTCAGTCTTTAGAGAAATGCAAGTCAAAACTACTTTGAAGTTTTATCTTACAGCAATCTAAAGAACCAATATCAATAAAATGAATAACAACTCATACAAGCAAGAATGCGGAGTAGGGGAAACCATCACCTCATTCTTTAAACAGTACAAACTTGTACAGTCAGTACAGAAATCAGTGTGGTGTTCTCTCAGGAAGTTGGTAATAAATCTATCTCAAGACACAGCTATACAGGCAGCCCTTATACTTATACCCAAATGATTGCACATCATGACTGAGATGCCTGCTCAACCATGATCATTGCTGTTTTATTAATAATACCCAGAAATCATAAGCAGCCTAGGTATATATCAATGGATGTATGTCTAAGAAAAATGTGGTATGGCAGGCAGTGGTGGTGCATGCTTTTAATACCAGCACTTGGGGAAACAGAGGCAGGTGCATTTCAGTGAGTCCAAGGCCAGCTTGGTCTACAGAGCAAGTTCCGAAACAACAAAGTCTACACAGAGAAATCCCGTCTCAAAAAACCAAAAAAGAAAGAAAGAAAAGAAAAAGATAGAAAATGTACATACATTTTCTCAGTGTGTTCTTACTAAGCCTTTAAAAAGAAATGAAATTTGAAGGTGAATGGAAGAGACTGAATAGTAATCATCCTGAGTGAGAAAACTCCAACAGACAAGTATGTGTTCACTTGTGGTATGTGGCAGTCAGCTGCTAAGACTTTGATAAGCTAGCTAACAGCTGTATAGCCTCAGAGGTTAGGTGTAAAGTGATGGATTGGGGTTGTGGGGATGGATATCCCTAGGAGGAGAAACAGTAGAGAATTTTCAAAGGCCAGGGTGTACTAGAAGGGGAGATCAAGTAGGTGTTGAAATAGGGGCGGCGCGGCTGTGCCCCTGTACCCGGCCGCCCGCATGGCTTAGCTTAAGCCCCGAAATAACAACACACAAACCGTATTCACCTAAACACTGCCCGGCCCATCAGTTCCAGCCTCTTATTAGCTAGCTCTTGCACCTGGACTAGCCCATTTCTTATAATCTGTGTAGCACCCCATGGTGTGCTTACCGGGGAGATTCTAGCCTGCGTCTCTCTGCAGTGGGAACATCATGGCGACTCCTAACTCAGCTTCTCTTTCCCAGCATCCTCTTCTGTCTACTCCGCCTACCTAATTTTCTGTCCTATCAGGGCCCAGGCAGTTTCTTTATTGAACCAATGAAATCAACAGATTGATATATGACACTCCCACATCAAGTAGGGAGGGAGAAGGGGTTGGCAGAAGGAATATAGTAGGTACAGCTAAACTAAGGACCAATTTTGGGGAAATGTGGAAATCTAATATTTTAGAAGATTTCTAAAAAAATCTACATGTATGACGGTGAGCTAAATGTAATTGGTAAACAGTGTGGGGACAGAGCCCCAAATGGACATGTCTCATTGCCAAATGAAGCCTCTATTTCTTGAAATGGATTGCAAACAACTATGTTGTTGGCCAAAGAGGCCTCATGGAAACCCACAAAGAAGCCAGACTATTTCTAGGCTATTGGCTCATTTCCACAATCTGATGGTAAGGCTCTATTGCTGAAGACAACAGCAGTACAATTCCTCGATTACAGAGAAATCACACTGGTGCATCCCTAGAGCCTTCATCCCTACAGACTACGTTCATGGCACTGGAAGGCACTCTGCCTGCTTCCAAAGGAGAAAGGTAAACAATCGGCTGAAAACCCTTCAGTGTATAATGGTGCCTTGCTTGCAAGATGTACTAGTGCAATAGTGAGATGTATCCCACTGCTGCAGTGGCCAAGAACCTGTGATCAGATAGGTCAGTGACATGGCAAAACCCAAAGCTACTGTTCCACCAAAGGAACATAGCAATGAAGTGACTCCCAGTAATGCTCTTCTATACTCATATATCAGTGCCTAGCTCAGCCATCATCAGAGAACTTTCCTCTTGAAGCAGAAGGGAACAAATACAGAGACTCATAACTGTACTGGGATTTCTGTGTGTGCAAGCCATGTGCATCTCTGTATCCACAAATGCACCTTGTGCGTTTCTGGAGCAGTGCTCTATTTTTGTTTGTCTGTTTTGTCCTATTCCAGTGTGCGTTTCTGGAGCAGTGCTCTATTTTTGTTTGTCTGTTTTGTCCTATTCCAGTGTGTTTAATTATGTCTTACCTGTCTTTAAAACTTTTAAATTATTATTTAGATGCTTATTTGCCATCTTAGGAGATACAGAAAGGTTGTGTATCCAGGTTGAAGGAATGCTGAGAGGACATTTGGAGGAAGTGTACAAAAAATATCCATTTCCAATAAAAGACAACAGAAAAAAAATCACATATTCCTATAGTATCTTTGCACATAACTGCTGATAAAATAAAAGCCAAAAGATGCTTAAACTATAAAAACCACAACCTAATAAGAGAAAGAGGTCCATTGAAGAAAATTCAGGGAGAGAATTGGCTCACAGGGAAATGGGTGCTAAGGAGTCAATGCTAACAGGTCATTAGCAGGTCAGAGAATCTGCAAATCGGGTAGGAGCCACTACTGCCATTCTTTGAAATCTAGAGACAAGGGATGTGGAGCTCTGATATCCATCAGCAGAACAGACAGTGTCCTGCCTCTGGGAGAGAAATAATATTATTTCTTCCTCTTTTCTAAATCTTTGTCTCGGCTTTCAGCCAATTAAGTGGTGTCTGTATATTTGGAGGGTAGATCCTTCTCACTAAGTCTGCCATCTCCCAAATCAATATCCTGTAGATATGACCATAAGGACATAGAAACAATGCTCCATCATTTCTTAAGGTGTGCCTCATTCTAGTCAATTTTACCACACCAAAAAATCCATCAATAACCATGATATGTTAAACAAACAAGATACAATGCTATAATTTTAGCATTTCTCAGATTCATTCTGTTTATAAAGTTTATTTTATTTTTGTTCTCTGTGTATATTTTTGTCAGTATGTGGAAATATCCATGTAAATGGTGGGATCCAAGTGAGTCTTTCTGATACCTGCATCTGGAGTTACAGAAGATTCTGAGCTGTATGACGTATATTTTGGAACAAACTTGAATCCTCTACAAGTGCGGCACGTACCCTTACACCTTAGATCCTTTTAGTCTCCTTAATTCAGATTTAAATTTAAGTTATACGGAATCATCACCTTGAAACATTAAAAAATAAGATGTTGTTACATAAATTTCAATATAAGATATAACTAGAATACACTACACGCAACTGCATGTCCTATGGGATTTTGTAAGTTGAAATACAGCATATGAAATAAAAATTAAGACAGATACAAGAAATGCAGAGAAGGAATGTTAACATTGGCCATCTAGAGATAATAGCCTACAGCTTATTTTAAGTAATCTTCTGGGAAGTATTGAATTTAATGGGGAAAATTGCGCACTGATGTTTTAGAGCTCATACTGTAAACAAATTGGGAACTTCAAAAATGCCTTAGTTATTGAAATAAGTACCAGTTAATGAAGGCAAATTATATGATACTTATTTATTGTAGTAGTGTTTTAATATGCATGAATTATATTATCCTGCTTTGGGGTCATTTACACGACTAGAACATGGCATAGATACCAAATGCACTGCCTCAAGACAGGATATACCAGCCGAGTCCTTCTTTGTTTCAGTCAAGAAGACAGTTTGTAGGCTTCACATTTATTTGGTTCATTTTCTGCGGCTCTAGGCATTTTTCATCATCTTTATCAAAGATAACTGTTAGTTAGCAACAGTTAAGCCATTCACAATAATACTGGTTTTTAAAGGATTAGAAAGAGAAAAAAGAGACTTTTATCTTGATACAATAATAGCCAAGTCTGAAGGGAATTATCCTCTGATACGTTTGCTCAAGAAACTGAAATTGACTGAGTTAGTTTTTCTATTCACTTATTGTTTAAGAAATTGCACAATTTCAGATGAACTCTATTATTAATTTTTGAAGTATTCTTTTTGTACGGTTGGGATGTAAGTACATTGGCTGGTGTATGTAAGTATACCACCCTTTCTTTATTAAGGAATATTCTTAAAACTGGGTCTGAGATAATTTAGCATAATCATAAAACTTTAAAATATAAAGTTCCTAACAGAAGTTCCTAAGTACCTGGGAAGCAGAGGCAGGTAGGCAGATCTCTATGAATTTGAAGCCAGCCTGGTCTACAGGAGTTACATACAGGACAGGCATCTATGCAGACTGCTCCTCACAAAAGAAGTTTCCAGTTCACCATTACAGAATTATGACACTGAACATGTTCTAGATCTCATGCACATTTAGTCATTTGTAGCAAACGTTAAGAAAGAAATATAGTAAAGTACATAATATGCTTCTTATAGAAATCAGTGATTGATCAGTGATTATGCCATTTCCTTGGCCTTCAGTTTAGTATTTAGTACTAGTAAATAAGTTCGTACAAATGCACATATTTGCTAATATTGAATTTAAGTTGTTTCAGGATTTCGCTATAGAGTTCAGGTTATGTAGTGCATCATTTAAGATAGCATAAAATTTGCAAAAGTTATTTTAAAAAGTAACTTCAAAATAAAACACCCTTCTTTGAATTTAACTGGTGGATTCAGTGGACACAAAGAGAAGCACTCTTCCTTGGCTGTTATAAGGGGATTACTTCTCATGAAATATGTAAAATCCTAATATGAAATAAAAAGTATTAAGGCAAGAATTTCTTTCACTACAATTCTGAAATCTTGACTTCTAGCCAGTTATGTTTAGAAACTTAGAACTACTTCAACTATATTTTGAAAGAAACAAATGTTCAGTGTGGTTGCCAAATGAATAATTTCACATTTAAAAAAAATTAACAAACATTACTGCTATGATATGTGGATCAGATTTCAGTTGAGGGCTTCAGTATCAGGGAGATTTGCTACTGCACATAATACCATAGAGTATTAATTCATATTGCTTTCCAGAATCTAGTTAATATCAAAGAGGACAGAAGATATATATATATATATATATATATATATGTGTGTGTGTGTGTGTGTGTGTGTAGTAACACCAAAGGTAATAATGTAATGTAGTAACACCAAAGGTATAAATGTAAAAAATAGAAGTTTAGTTGATGATATATCAAAAACAACTTGATTAAAGGGGTTTTTAAAATGAATAATTATGGAAAGTTCTTTTTTACTAAACAATTATAGTCACCAGATACATTAATCATATTCATTCTTAGATTCAAGCTAAAAATAGTTTTCCCATAGGAGAAAATTTAAATGTCTAAGTAACATGAAATAAAGTCTCATTTTCCTACCAGCTGCAGGTGTGAGTCCTCCTATTCTTTTTACAGGCGCTATCTGTAAATGAACCTCAAGAGAAAAGTTCTATCTGAAGATCCAAATGATTGTTCCCCTCTACAATAATTAATTTCTGTCCTCCTTTGCAGTTTTTTCTTAACATCATTTATGTTTTCAGGTTATTAAGTAATTTTTTTGGTTTTGTTTTGTTTTTGTTGTTTTTGTTATCTTGCACTTTAATTTTTATGTAATTGTTTAAATAACTAGGATAGACTATAATCAAGTATGAGATTATTCTAGTTATTATTTTTTAAATTTTAATGACTTAATACTATAAAATGAAATATTGCTAAAATTTTAATTGAAATGATCAAATACTATCATGAGGAAATTCTGTCTCTAGATAGTGATAAAATCAAATCAGATTAGCTAATCAGTCTTCCAAAGAAGACAATGTAAGGTATTTTTGCTATTATATTCCAATAACAGATTTTCCTATTTATAGTATCAACATGGAATTGTTGGGAATTTTGTTTTTTGCTTTTTATCACTTGCATTTCTGTTATGAAAGTTAAGCTTAACTGAATAAACTTTGTAAGGATATAGACATATCTGAAATTTATATCTGCAAATATCTGTAGTATCTTTTGTTTTCGAGTCTACTGATGTTTATATTTGAGATGGCACTAGCTTGATGTTCATTTCATATGGTTCTTTATCATAATGAAAATTCTTAGGCCTAGATATGCTTTAGACATCTTATAATGTCATTATGAACTATATTAATACATCTTGAGCAAGAAGTATAGATGTTTATAAAGATAATCCCTTTATGATGGTTTGACTGAAAATAAACCCCATAGGCTCATAAATTTGAATAGTTCCTATTGGTTGAACTGTTTGGGAAAGATTGGAAGGTGAAGTTTTGTTGGAAGAGGTGTTACTGGACTGGGCCTTTGATGTTTGAAAATGTCCACACCCTTTCCAGTTACAGCTCTCTTCTTCTTTGTGAATCAAGATGAAAACTCTTGTCTACTGCCCCAGTTCCATGTCTTCCTGCCTGCTACCATGCTCTCCACCACAGAAGTCACAGACTAACTGGAATCATGAGCCCCCAATATAAGATCTTTAATCAGATGCCTTGGTCATGACATTTTGCCACTACCATAAAAGAGAAATTAATATGGAAGTTGGTAGCAGGTAACGAACAATTGTTGGGACAGGCCTGACTATGATATATTTCAATAGAAATGTGGAAGAATTTGAGACTTTGGACTAGGAAATCAGTAGAAGTTTGTAAGCGAGGCTCAATGGGAACATTCTAGTGGGAACTTCAAAATCAATAATGCTGAGAGCAATGTGGGCTATAGAGACCAAGCCTCAAGATGTTTTAGAGGTGAACACTATCATCAATAGAGATAGAGACCATCCTTGTGATATTTTGGCAATGAATGCTACTGCTTGTACCCTTATTCAAAAAATGAGTCAGGATAAATTAGAAGTCTTCAACTAATTTCCTTGGCAGAAGAGTTCAAGATGGCATAATCTGTTCTGTGGTTATCAATAGTCACTCTGATGGGGATTTACAATGAAAAAGAGCAAAGAGGGCCAAAAGAAATGTAGAATGTTCAGTTTCTACAATTTGAGAAAATGAGCACCAGGTAAATGAATTCAAGGATTGAATTGAAGGATTTATAAAATGTCTTATAAAAATGGAACAAAGTTGTGCTACCCTCAAGGAAAGAACCTCACTCTGTCTTGCATAATCTTGTAAGATAGGAAAATAAAAGGCCAAAGGCCTAAGATTTTGTTTTGGATCTAAAAAGCAACAATGAATCAAAACTCAGGCAAATATAATTCAAGGACTCGGTCAGTTTCTAGTTGAAGAAGGAAGTAGAATTTGTCAACTTGGCAATGTGGTGCTGGTTTTAGAGTCATGAAGAACACAGAAAAAGAAAAGAAAAGAAAAGAAAAAAGGTGGTGGAATCTTCCTCCACATTAGAGTTAATGAGAACCATATATTCTGTTTTTAACAAGTTGCTTTGCTCATGGTGCTTTGTCACAACAATAAAAAATAGCTAAGATATCCCTTCATTTACATATGCTCTAATTAAGCTTTCTCATTTGATTACATGCTATTGAACTCTCCCAATTTTCCAAATTAATCCAAGGATCAATTTATTTTTTTACATCTAAGGATGTGAAGACTCATTCAGATAAGTGATGCTTGGCCTAAAAAGGAGTAAAAGTTCATGAAGGAATGAACGCACAAGTTGTTTCTTCTCTTTTCTTTTGGGCATGTGTGTGTGTGTGTGTGTGTGTGTGTGTGTGTGTGCACGCGTGCATGTGCATGTGTTTGCTCACATGAATTCTTACACATCATGTGTGAACAGGGGCCCCCAGAGACCAGAAGAGAAAGTCAGTTTCCCTGGAATTGAAACAACAGGTGTGTGAGGGATGCTGAAACCAGGGCTTCTGTGAAAGAAGTAAATGAACTTCACTACTAATCACTATCTCCCACCCCAAGAGTTTTTGTGTATGTTTTTTTAATAATGTGCTTCAAACACAGATTCTGGAGCAATGGTTTTCCACTTAAAGAAGTAAATGAATGAGTGAATGAATGAATGGATGGATGATACATCAAATTCAAAGAGTAGGGATGATGGCTGAGAATTTCTTAAGGTAAATATGTCTTCTGTTTATTTTATTTCTTTATGTTACTGAAATTTTTAAAAAATAAAATTTGTTCTGTTTATGGTTTCCCCTCCTGCTACTCTTCCCAGATCCTCTCCACCTCTCCTCCCACCTGAATTAATTCCCTTTCTGTCTCTCCTTGGAAAACAAGCAGGCATCCGAGGAATAATATTAAAATAAAATGTGATTCAATAAAATAAAAGCAAACAAATCAAAATAGGACAGAACAAACAAACGGAAGAAAAATAATTGGGGAAAAAGTGCAAAAGCCACATATGGTTGCAGAAATACACACATTTGTTTACACGGGACTCCCATAAAAACACCAAAGCAGAAGCCATTAATACATAAGCCAAGGACCTGAAAGGTTAAAAAAAATAAACAAATAAAGCCCTGACAAAGCTTTATCAGACAAAACACCTCACAGATGCCATTGATTTTGTTTTGTGTCAACCATCTATCTACTGCTGGTCATGGCGTCTGTCATTAAGAGTGGTTTTTCCCTGTTGAAATTCCTTGGGAGAAAATTAATTTCTGTTTGCAAGTTGTTTGATTCGAAATAGCTTCTGTGCTAGGACTGGGGTTTATGTCCACTTCTTTCAATTCCAGGGCCCCACCGATACACCCCATGCAGGCCCTGTGCTGACTGCTCAGTTTATCTGGATTTGTATGTTAATTCATAACCTCTGGCTCTTTTTTCTGCCTCCTCTTTGGAAGAGTTTGCTGAACCTTAAGGAGAGGGATTTGTTAGGACATCCACTTTAGGACTGAATGTGCACTCAACAATTGTCTGGCTGTGGGTCTCAGCTGCTGCAGGAGGAAACTTCTCTGATGATGCCTGAACAAAACACCAACTTATGAATAGAGCAGAATATCATTAGGAGTCATTTTATTGCTATGCTCCTTTAACAGGACAGCACATTGTGGTTTTCCACTAGGTTCCTGGACTATCTATAGTCTTAGGTTTTTGGACACTCAAACAGTGTTCAGTTTGGGTCCCATCTCAGGGAGGGGGCATTAAATCAAATCAGATGTTGGTTGGTTGCTTCTACAAGTTTATGCTGTTACTGGACTAGCTTATCCTATCTCCTGTTTTAAATGAGGGTGTCTGATGTTTCCTGTCAAATTCTTTTTAACTTGTTTTTTCTTATTTCTATTATTAAAGTCATTTCTACTATGTATTTAGCCTTAAAAATGCTTTTCTTTTCTAAAGCTCTAAGGCCAAAGATATCAAACAAATAATAACAAAAATGAAAGCACATTGCATATGATAAATGCATGTCAAGAAGAATGGGAAGTATATAAAGAAAAGTACAACAAGCAAGAAATAGGCTACTCTTTTCTGGTCATTATTTCAGAGGAGTTCTGCTTCTTATTGCAAAGAAACAATATTGCAATCAACATTTGGTATTACTGACTGTTCCATCATGTTTTAAGTTTTAATACATATTCTATCGTATTCCAAGAAACACTGTCATTTTCAAAAAAAAATACAATGTATTGTTTTTTTTTAAAGTGGCTGCTCATAAAGGAAAGGAATTAAATTAAAGAAAATTATATGTCACCTTCTATTATTAAAATCCCCTACAAATGGAGCAGAAATGAGGTTCATCTGTATCCAGCATTAAGCAACAAAAGCTGTAACAGAGCAGCAATGGCTGATAAACCCTCAGAAGAGATCTCACGCTGACCAGAGGGAGACTGCTGATTTAATGTGATCATTTTGAGTGGAAGTGACGCCAAGCCAAGGGAGAGCGCTCCAAACAGTAAGCCTAATTGCAAGGGCTTCAGTACATTATGCAGATAATAATGGCTCCCACGTGGATAATAGAAGTTAGCAAGAGTACTAAAAATTGTACTTTCTATTGCCATGGTGAAAATGAAGCAATATGCGTCTTATTCCCTGATCCACACACTAAAGCGGAAATTGCTTTCCAGGTTTTGCTGATTTTACTGACAACATTTAGAACACCGTGTGAAACTTTTCTGCTCTCATGATTTTATTCTAATTAAATGTACAAAGAAGAAAATGCATGTAGAATAAATTTTATTCACGTGCATGTCAATGATTCTGTGTGGCATTGCCAGAAGCATTTATTATGGAACCCAAGAGAAGCTGAGACAGCTTATATCTCAAATGAGTCACATTAATCCAAAGGTACTGCTATTGATTGGACTCTAAAAATAGATATATATGAAATTATTCTGAACTGTTAAGCCACACATATTATACCTAATAATTGCCATTATGAATGGGTTAAGATATTTTATATGTGCATATAAATGTAAAACATTTTAGTAAATTATTCCTAAAGTATTAGAGGTGGCTAAGAGGTTAAGAGAACTGACTGTCATCACAGAGGACCCAAATTTGGTTCCCACTACCCACATGGTGGTTCACAACCATTTGTAACGCCAGTTCCAAGGATCCAACTTTGTGAGAGGTGGCTCTGCCATTAAGAGCACTGCTCTTTCAAAGGTCCTGAGTTCAATTTCCAGCAACCACATGGTGGCTCACAACCATCTGTAATGAGATGTGGTGCCCTCTTGAGGAAGACACCTGGTGAGTTGTCCTCCATTAAATGCAGACAGGAACTCAAACAGCTCAGTGACCTGGAGGCAGGAGCTGATACAGGGGCCATGTATGGGTACTTACTAGCTTGTTCCATGGCTTTGCTCAGCCTGATTCCTTACAGAACCCAGGACCGCCAATCCAGGGATGGCATCACCCTTAAAGGGCTAGGCCCCCCACATAAATCTCTAATTTAAAATATGCTCTACATATTTGCTTATAGTCCAATCCTATGGAAGCATTTTCTCAATTGAGGTTTCCTCCTCTCAAATGACATTAAGCCTCCTCTGCCTATGTATGTACAAGGGAGGCACACAGTAATAAACACATGCATGTGCAAAACACTCATACACATAAAACAAATGAATTCAAACACCATGAACTTTTCTCTCTGTATGGAAATTAAATACCGTATCATGTAGTGGAACATATTATACAAGTGCACATCACAGAATCTCAAGGACTATTCAGTGGACAGAGTTTTCAATGATCCAGCAGTGAGAAGGGAACCAGGTTCAAAGTCAGAAAGTAAATTCCTCTCCCATTTCTGGTTGATGCTACTTGTGGTTTGTCTGGACATTAAACAGTTTATCTCTTAATTGACCGGTTGATGTATCTAGTCCACTCAATGATAAGGTACACTTTATGGCTCACATACTACACAGCACTCCTGACATTTATAGACTTTTTTTTTAGATGGGGTTTCCCTGTGTAGCCCTGGCTGCCCTGGAACTCACTCTATAGACCAGGAGCTCTCAGACTCACAGATAGCCACCTGACTCTGCCTCCCAAGTGCTGGGATTAAAAGCATGCACCACCACACCAGGCCTGGAAATATTTTTAAGAGTGAACTGATTACTGCTCAAATCCAGTTAAAATTCAAGTCATGTCGAATACACCTAAGTGTTTTGTTTTACAGCGTGTTAATACTTGTAGTTTCTATTTTGTTTGAATAACCAAGTTTTGAAAAAATGTATGTGCTTTGCGTAAATTAATGCCGTATCCACTTTGTTAAGTAATAGAGTAAGAGTAAAGTAATCTTGTCTGTTTTTAAATTCAGCTCTCATTTAGAAATGTTTATTGAAATAGTGTGAACAATTCTTGTGGGTTCATGCATGTTCCTTAAATTAGACAATAACGCTGAGAATTCCTTCTTAGTTTCTTAATAGGCATCAGATTTCAAAATGAAGTTTAGGGATTGAACAAAGGAACACAAGGTATCTGCAGTGGTCATGGCTGAAGGGTGGGCAAAGGTTTTATTCAGCCAATTTATGTGGACTTTACTCAAGATACCTACAGTTATGCTGTTTCATGTTTTTAATCATAACATAAAACTTTCAGTAAATAAATTGACCATAATAGACATAGAGTGTTTGATGCAGTTTCTAAAGTCATTCTTGAAAAAAATAATGCATGAAGTATTGTTACACTATTACCCCAAGCAAATGATAAGGGGTGTTTCACAATAATTACATCATAACATTTTGTACTTGAAAACCATCTTTGTCTGAAAAAGGGTAAACAGATACAGTAGTCTAATTCAATTTGTTTTTATATTAATGCTTTTATACTTATGAAAGAATTTAATAGAATGGAAAAATCATACAATATCCCAAGTGCATCCTATACATGAAATTGAGATAATTACCACTTTTGCTAAAAATATAGCTTGATAAGTAGAGTAGGAGTGGCATGTGGTGTTACACATGGAGATTATGAAGGATTTGACATCTATGGAAGATCAGAAGTGACTCCTCAGATAGGCTATTAGGATTAGTGTGTAAAATGTTTATACAAATCTCTGTCCACAAGTGCAGTGACAATGCCACTCTTGCTACAAATGTGTCCTTCTACCATGTACATGCTACAGCTGTATCCTTCTTCTACGCATACATGCTACAGATGTGTTCCTCTACTTCTTATTTGCTGTAGGTGTCCTTCTATTATGTATTCCAGAATAAATATTCTTCACAGAGGTGCAATAAACAAGGAGAAAAACTTAAAGACATTTGTAATTCTCTGCTGCATTAATAAATTAATAAAGTTATGTGGCCAATAATAAAATTGGTGTTAAAGTGTTATTGCCATCCACTCCCCTTTCTATGTGCTTTCATGTGTCCTTGTTGAGCAAGAACCCAGTTAAGGAGTTACCTTGATAAAGTTAATCATTGTTATAACTGTGGTGGAACAAATAAGAAATATTCCCTTGTTGCGGGAGGTCTTTCCGCCCCTCCAACCAATAGCTGCTGAGATACCAGCCCATTGGGGCGTGGTTTCTCTCCATTCAAACAGCCTCTATTTCCTTCCGCTCGCTCTCTTGACTGCTGCTCCGCTGGCGACTAGACTCCCTTTCTGGTTGTGCATAGAGCTGTTGTCTGGGATCGTGATCTGTAAGTTTTTCCTCTTTAAATAAATACTACCCTATTAATAAGAATTCCAAACTGGTGTGGCATTGTTCGTGGCTTACGCCTTTACCTGGCGCCCAATGATCTTTTGGCTTTTAGGACCCCTCCCCCCCCTCGGCTGCCGGCCACAAGTTTGGCTTGGCGCGAGCGAGCCCTCCCTTCCTCTGCCGGGGCTTGCGCCTTGGCACGAGCGAGCCCTCCCTTCCTCAACCACGTCTTGCGCCTTGTGGCCGTGTGGCTTGTGCCTTGCGGCAGCCTTGTAGCTTGTGCCTTGTGCGTGGAGCCAGCAGTTTAACTTAAATCATCACGCACTGGCCTTTCTTGCTGCAGTTCTTTACACCGTTTTTTGTTTAGTTCGTGACTTAGGCCCCAGTGCCGAGTCCGAGATACACTTGGCCTTCAGGCCCATAATATCCAGAGAGGCAGGATGATCTCTGAGGCCGGCCAGGTGGTGGTGGCATACGCCTTTAATTCCAGCACTCGGGAGGCAGAGAAAGGCGGATCTCTGTGAGTTCGAGGCCGGCCAGGTGGTGGTAGTGCACACCTTTAATCCCAGCACTCGGGAAGCAGAGACAGGCGGATTTCAGTGAGTTCGAGGCCAGCTGGATAATAGGTAATATGGCAGTTTTTGTTTCCAACATGACTTTCACTGTTTGGGCTACCAATACAATGGGTCTTATCATGCAAAATTTATATGACTATGAGGATAACTTAATTTACTGGTTACTAGGTTTTAGTATTCTTTTGAATATTCTATAATTTAGGAAGATTAAGGTACTCTCAAGAACCATACTATCTTTACTAGAAACTCATGCAGGTCAGGAGATTCAGGATTCCAAAGAGGCAATAATAGACAATAATAAAAAGACTTGAAATGCTTGAAGAAATGATGGGAGCTGGTGAACAGAGTAATAAGGCACAAGGACAGGATACAAAGCCAACACCAGCTATTGGAACTGGCTTACCCAGGGTTTTAGTGGCATACCCTATACTTAATTCTGACAAAGCATCAACTTCTAAAGGCTCAAAGGGAGTCAGAGAAGCTAGATGGATGCCAATAGCAATGAATGATCTGAAAGAAATTAAACAGGCTATTGTTAATTTTGGCTTGCAAAATGCATACGTAAAGGAAATGATAAGGACTTGGGCTTCTAATGCTAGAGCTACCCCCTATGATTTCCATCAGTTAGTGTCTGCAGTTTTAGATAAGGGACCTTCCTTGATGTTTGGAATTTATTTCAGAGAAGAATCCAAACATATGGAACAGCAAGGAAGAGCAAAAGATGTCGAGGTTTCCCAAGATCAAATTCTTGGTGCAGGAGAATATGCTGATCCACAGGTCCAAGCTCTTTATGACGATGAAGTACTGCGTCTATGTCACCAAGCATTTTTAAATGCTTGGAATAGGATACAAGATCCAGCAAAAAGGGTTGAATCATATACCAGAATTAGGCAGGGACAGAGAGAACCCTTTATTGACTTTTTGCAAAGATTAATTAAGGCTCTGGACATAGGGGTAACAGACCCAGAATCTAGACGAATACTTCTTGAATCTCTAGCGTTTGAGAATGCAAACATAGAATGCAAAAAGATAATTGGGCCCTTAAAGTCTAGTTCAGCACCTATGGATGAATGGATTCAGCATACGATGAATGTTGAGACATTTAGCTATAATGATGAATCTTGGGTAGGAGAAGCGATTTCCACAGCAATGAGGAGACATCAAACTGCCAGGTGTTTTAATTGTGGTAAATTAGGACATCTGAAAAGGGATTGCAGGCACAGAATTTCTAGGAATAATATCTCCTCTGGGAATGACAAAAATAGGGGACCTAGGCCTTCAGGTATATGTAGGAGATGCGGTAAAGGCCGTCATTGGTCCAACGAATGCAGGTCAACAACAGACAAACAAGGCAACCTGATCCCGTCAGGAAACTCCTTGAGGGGCCTCTCGCAGGCCCCCAAGCCAACAGTGGCCCAGTCATTCCCAGTCACATTGGAGAACGTGCCTCACCAAGAAAATTAAAAGCTCCAATTTCTGCTGTAAAAAGTAATACTGGTCTAAATGATGAATTACGTGTGGAGGATGAGTCAAAAAACTCAGTAGGACAGAGTAAACGTATATTTTGGCAGACTTCTATTAACGACCAAAGACCAAAGCTAAAAGTCTGTATAAATGGCACTTTTATTGAAGGCTTATTAGACACAGGTGCGGATGTAAGTATTATTACCCCAGAATCTTGGCATCCAAATTGGCCTCTTCAAGAGGTAGATGTTCAGTTTCTGGGAATTAGAACCCTATCTCGTGTAAAATAAAGCACAAGATGGGTGGAATGCATAGGGCCTGAAGGGCAAATAGGAAGACTAAGGCCATATATAGCCAATATTGCAATAAATTTATGGGGCCGTGACCTGTTACAGCAATGGAATACCCAGATTAACATTCCTGCAGTTCCAGGAACTCATAATTCTGGGAAAGATATGATGAGGTATTATGGAAAAAGGTCACCAGCCATTCAGGTGACCATTCAAGAACATATAGCAAATACCAAACCTTTAGAGGTACCAACAGCCCTACCTTTAAAATGGCTAACTGAGAAGCCAATATGGATCAAACAGTGGCCTCTAGCTGAATATAAATTGCAGGCATTGGAACAGCTGGTGCAAGAGCAACTAGATGCTCATCATATTGAATAATCAACCAGCCCTTGGAATGCTCCTGTGTTTGTTGTAAAAAAGAAATCTGGTAAATGGAGAATGGTGACAGATCTAAGAGCTGTCAACAAAGTAATTCAACCTATGGGCCCACTACAATCTGGAATTCCTTTGCCTTCTCTATTACCAAAAGGATGGCCTCTTATAGTTATTGATTTGAAAGATTGTTTTTTCACTATACCGTTACAAAAAAAGGATAGAGAAAAATTTGCCTTCACGGTGCCTACTTATAATAATTCTCAGCCTAATAGGAGATATCAATGGACTGTCCTCCCACAGGGTATGCTCAATAGTCCTACATTGTGTCAATATTTTGTAAGTAAGCCATTGGAAATAATTCGTAAACAATTTCCCAAGTCCATAATTTATCATTACATAGATGACATCTTATTATCAGATTCAAATAAAGATGTTTTAGAAAGGATGTTTGAAGAAGTAAAGAAAGTCTTGCCTAGGTGGGGATTACAAATTGCCCCTGAAAAGATTCAAAGAGGAAATTCTATTAATTACCTAGGTTACAGAATAGGGTTAGAGAAAATTAAAACACAAAAGGCACAAATTAGGAGAGACCGGTTAAAGACTCTTAATGACTTCCAAAGATTGTTGGGAGACATTTCCAGTCTACGACCAGCTGTTGGGATAACACCTGATCTAATAGTTCATTTAAACAAAACCTTAGATGGTGATAAAGATTTGAATAGTCCAAGAAAACTGACAGCTGAAGCAGAAAAGGAACTGACAATGATTGAGGAAAAATTACAGGAAGCACATGTGGATAGGGTGAACCCAAATCTTAGCTGCATCCTAGTCATATTGCCTTCCAGAATCTCTCCTACAGGGATTCTAATGCAGAGGGAAGATATTATTTTAAAATGGATATTTATACCTAATAAACCAAGTAAAAAATTAAAAACTTATGTGGAAAAAGTCTCTGAATTAATTATAAAAGGTAAGCTGAGACTTCGTCAACTAGCAGGTATAGACCCAGCAGAAATTATAGTGCCTTTTACTACTGAAGAAATAAAAAAGTTATGGGAAGACAATGAACCGTGGCAAAGAGCTTGTGCTAATTTTTTGGGAGAAATTAATAGCAACTATCCCAAAAGTGGTAGACTTAACCTCATAAAGAGAACTTCTTGGATTCTTCCTAAAATTGTACGTGATGCTCCAATAACTGGAGTCCGTACGTTCTATACTGATGCAAATAAATCAGGGAAAGCAGGTTACAAGTCAGATGAATTGAGTAAGGTGGAACAAAGCCCTTATAATTCTGTCCAGAAG
This sequence comes from Microtus obscurus, assembly GCA_963919715.1. Classification (NCBI taxonomy): domain Eukaryota; kingdom Metazoa; phylum Chordata; class Mammalia; order Rodentia; family Cricetidae; genus Microtus; species Microtus obscurus. The sequence continues at coordinate 6,629,217 of CAWTZC010001020.1, read as the reverse complement.
GCAGAATTATATGCCATTCTTATGGTGCTAAGGGATTTTAAAGAACCTCTTAATATAGTTACAGATTCACAATATGCAGAAAGAGTTATTTTGCATATTGAAACCGCTGAATTTATACCAGATGACATAGAGTTGACTTCATTGTTTATCCAGGTACAAGACATAATCAGGAACAGGCTTTGTCTGATGTACATAACACACATCCGGTCCCATACAGGTCTGCCTGGTCCTCTAGCACAAGGCAACGCTGAGATTGATCAATTATTGATTGGAAGCGTGTTGCAGGCCTCGGAATTTCATAAAAAGCATCATGTCAATAGTAAAGGCCTAAAGAAAGAATTTTCCATTACTTGGCAACAAGCTAAGGACATTATAAAGAGATGTCCTACTTGTTCTTTCTATAATCAAACACCGTTGCCTGCAGGGAGTAACCCAAAGGGTACTAAGAGAAATGAAATCTGGCAGATGGATGTGTTCCACTTTATGGAATTTGGTAAGTTAAAATATGTACACCACACCATAGACACGTATTCAGGTTTTCAATGGGCTACTGCCCTGAGCTCAGAAAAGGCAGATTCAGTAATCACACATTTATTGGAAGTTATGGCCATCATGGGTATACCTGCACAAATAAAGACAGATAATGGTCCAGCATATGTATCTAAGAAAATGAAACGCTTTTTTGATTATTATAATATAAAACACATTACAGGTATACCAAATAATCCTACAGGCCAGGCAGTTATAGAAAGATCAAATCGTACTATAAAGGATATGCTGAACAAACAGAAAGGGACCGAAAATACCCCCAGAAATAGATTAGATAATGCTTTATTAACCTTGAATTTTCTTAACGCTAATGAGAAAGGAACGACAGCAGCAGAAAGACATTGGATAATGGAAAAGTCTGCTGAACTAAATCAACCGATTTATTTCAAAAATGTGCTGACCTCTCAATGGAAGCCAGGAGATGTGCTACATTGGGGAAGGGGTTTTGCTCTTGTTTCCACAGGAGAAGAAAAATTGTGGATACCATCAAAATTAATAAAGTTTCGATTTGAAGAGTAGAAACCTCTTGGAAAGGAGAAATGACAACTCATCCACAATGATGATATTCATACAAGTGGTAAGAAAAACATATAGAATGGGGGCAGGGTTCTGTTCTTATCTCCACAGGAAAACACTCACCTTTGAAAAATTCAAGGGACCCTATTTGGATACTGACAGATGGAAAAATACCTGCCCAATAGGAAATATCAAGAAAACTGAATGGGTAAGTAACACATATTAAACCATATTTCTAAATTTATAGAGCTGGTTTTGAATTTGGACTCTGGCTCAGTCCCTCTCCAATTCCAAGCCTGTTAGTAAGAGAAAAACCCAGAGTTTCTGGAGTTTCTGTCTCATGTCAAGAGCCGTGATATGGGACAGAAAGAAATATGAGTTTAGAAAACATCTTTGCTTTTTTTCATATCTATCATACCTTTCATTGAATATATCTATCATGCCTTTCATTGAATATATGTATATATATATATGCCTATATATGTCTATATGATTAATGTTTAAGTTTTTTACAATAAACAATGAGTCTTTTCTGAAGTGACATTTGAAGTTTCCATGAAGAAGATGGGGCCCCACAACAACAACTCTACCTGGTTGATATGACGTCATGATACTGATAGCGCTACTACAAGACCTGTTTTGGGTACCAGCTGCACAAGAAGATCCCAACTTGGTTAGCTGAAATGGTGCACATCTTGTACAACATTCTGGCCAGACCTCCACAAAATACTCAGAGACTATTTGCAATTTTAGAAGACATTGATCTTGAAATTTAACCATCATTTTGCTTTCACAGGATCCCCCAGAAAGAACGTCACCCCCATGACAGCTGGAAGTAATTCTAGAGGACAACGTCCCCTCTCCCAGTAAAGTTTGCCCCTGGGTTTAGGGACATCATTTAGGGGTTGGGAGGTTGGGGGAGGAATTTTATAAGCTCAGGGATCATTTAAAAAAAAAGAGGGATGATGCGATAATAGATTTGTAACTGTGAGTTATAATTTTTAGACAAATATATTGGTATTGATTCTTGTACATTGATACAAAGTTAAATTATATTGACTACTGTATGCATGCATGTTTCTACCTCTGTTTAAAATAATTTTTATGTATTGACATATATTGTATCGATATATATATATATTGTATATATTTACCGTATTGCAGTGTACATTTCTACCTCTGATTAAGATACTTATATATTGTTTGTGTATTGATATATATTTACCATATTGCAATGTATATTTGTACATTGTTTATATTTGGAGGTCATTATCCTCATTTGTTACACAGATGTTTATTGTCTTAGTCTTTAAGTTAGATAGATATTGAGAATTATATAGATTAATAGTCATCTAAGTTTGCCATTTATAATTAGACTAATCAGGTTATTTAGATATATAGAGATTATACTCAGTATAGATAGATGATCTTCAACCTCTTCAAAGAGCTGTAGAAAATGGCCTTTAATCTAACTCAGAGTTTTGTGGTAGTGAGACACAATTGCTCCTGGCAACACCGCTCTATTCCTGAGAGAATGTTGAGCACCAAAGACACTCCACCTGGAGCCTTTCTTTTTGACAGAACTGGCCTTGGGGCAAAGAAATGCCCATACCTCAACCACTGACAGAGATACAGAGTGTGCATCAATGGATAAAACAGGACTGTCATATCCTGCCAAGACAGGGTAATATAGTTTTGAAAAGTTGCTTGCCTTTGAAAATGGTATGTCAGTTATGTTAGGCCTTAGCCAAAGTTGGTTGCTTCAACGCTGCAAATGTGACTTTGGGTGATTGCCCAGGTAGCTAGTTGTCCCTGTGATTTGTTGCAGGTTTTGGAAGTTGTTTTACTGAACTTCCTAATTACCCAGGTAACATTATTTCCCTTCTCAGATCTTTGATGGGGTTGAAGACTATATAACTATAGTTACTTTTCTCTCATGACTTGGCCAAGTTATTTATTATACAAGTCCTAAGCTAGTTAGAATAGGATATTTGTACTTATTGTATATAATTTCGTAGTAGGTTTAGAACTCTCTTACTTAAACAAAAGGGGGAGATGTTGCGGGAGGTCTTTCCACCCCTCCAACCAATAGCTGCTGAGATACCAGCCCATTGGGGCGTGGTTTCTCTCCATTCAAACAGCCTCTATTTCCTTCCGCTCGCTCTCTTGACTGCTGCTCCGCTGGCGACTAGACCCCCTTTCTGGTTGTGCATAGAGCTGTTGTCTGGGATCGTGATCTGTAAGTTTTTCCTCTTTAAATAAATAGTACCCTATTAATAAGAATTCCAAACTGGTGTGGCATTGTTCGTGGCTTATGCCTTCATTCCCTTTATGGGACATTCAAATATTTGAATACATGGTCTCCAGTTGGTGGCATTGTTGAGGATGTTATCAAACCTTTAAGAGATGATCTTTGCTGGAGGAAGTATGTCTCTTGAGAATTTGTAGCCTTACTCAACCTCCAGTTCACCCTCTCAGTTCCTTATGTGTGGCTGAGATGTTATCTCTCAGTTTCCTGCTCCAGCCCCTGTTGCCATATCTTCATGGTAATTATGGACTCCCCTTCAGACACAGTATAATAATATTTGTCTTCTATTAGTTGCTTTCAGTCATGGTGTTTGATTACAGTAATCAATATATTGATATATTAATAAGTTTTAAAATAATATTTAGAAGTAAGATTTATTTTTTTATACTAAGGAACTATTTGTCATTGCTATACAAATATTTAGACAAAAATATATGTTGAAAATAGCTGTTTTTCAAGAAGTCATGATCTCCAATAGTAAAGTAAGAGGAGGAAGAGAATTCTCATATTTATAGTAAGATTTGACTTTTAGTATGACTTTGGGATAAGCTCAAACTCTTGGTTTATTCATCAATAACAGAGGAATTGAAATGATTACTGAACTGTGGGACTCTTATAAGGATTACTGAATTCATGTATTTAAATTTTTGTAGTCTAAGATGAAAGGTTTTAGATGAGTGCAAATTATTCCTCTGGACAAACACTGTGGCTAATCTCACACTTAGGTTAATAAATGTCACTGTAAATGAAAGGCTCACTTTGTGCATTTCTGTAAAATTGTGAAGGAAATTATTATCTTCAATATTAGGCCAGCCATTTTTTAAGCATCATAAACCGTGGCTAGGCAATGTGTAAATGGTCTTTGACATTTTCCAACCAGGTTTTATGATATTATCTATAGAAAGTATCCTGGTACTAGCAACTTTCAGAGTCAAAAGCACTCTGGATCAAAAGACAAGAAAAACGTACCTAGTAAGATGAAACAATTTAGCAGAGAAGTGAAATTAGGGCATAGAGATCAAAGGCAGCAGAGCAGAGAATGGTTTCCTTGTGAATTATAATAAACAATTTTGCAAACACTGCATCCTTACAATTTACTTGACTTAAGCTAAATGAAAGTTCCTTAGTTTTCATTTGTTATTAATAGAAATAACAATGAGATGCACACAAATTGATTTTCTTTGCCTCAGTTTACACTGAATTTGGCTTTTAATAAAAGCAACATAATTCAAATTTTGTAGTTTAATGTCTAATTGTAGGATGCATAATATGACTGCATTTTCTTTTAATAGAATTTAAACCCTTCAAACTTGGAGGTATAGTGTCCCTGGAACTAATGATTGCAGAAATTACAAAATGATATTGGGCTCAGTGACCTAGAACTGCCGTTCACACTATTCAATACTTTCATTGTCTGGTGTGGGAGGTCCGTCCATCTGTGTGTTGGTTTTCTTGGTTAATGAATAAACTGTTTTTGCCTGTTGATAGGGTAGAACTTAGGTAGGTGGGGAAGACAGAACTGAATGCTGGGAGGAAGAAGGCAGAGTCAGAAAGATGCCATGCATCTGTCAGAGACAGACTCTGGGAATTTTACCTGGTAAGCCACTGCCACGTGGCAATACACAGATTGATGGAGATGGGTTAAATTACCCTTGCTCACTTCCTGACAGTTACACTCACTATTGGTTTCCCATTTTTATTTTATTACATTTTTATTTTTTTTAAAAAAATCTTATTCTACATACCAATCCCAGTTACCTCTCCCTCCCATCCTCTAGCTCTCCTACCTTCTCCCCACTCTACCCCCCATTCACTCCTCAGAGAGGGTAAGGCTCCCATGGAGAGTCAACAAAATCTGTCACATCACTTAAAGTGGGACCAAGATCCTCCCCCTGTATCTAGGCTGAGCAAAGTATCCCTCCATAAGAAATGATCTCCAAAGAGCCAGTTTATGCACTAGGGATAAATCCTGGTTCTCATGCTAGTGGTCTCACAAACTGTCCAAGCCACACAGCTGTCACCTATATTCAGAGGGCCTAGTTTGATCTAATTCTAAAGAATTCCTGTTTTAAGGAATTTGCTGAAAAAATTCACTCCCTAGCTTCTTATCACTCCTCTTCTTTCTTTATATTTTTATTGAGATGTCATTTTAGTGAGACTTTTTAACATAGTTGGTTGGAAAAATGATCATTTTTTTAAATGTAGCCTTCATTTGACTATGTTTTTATAATATGACCTTGCAGCTGATCCCATGATGACAGAGATCAAATGTCTCCACAATGCTGGGGAGTGACAGGCTTCACTTCTAAGCCGCCACCTAAAGTGGTTTGCACATTTATGATGATGGTTTTGATGTCTGACCATTGCCAAAGAAACCAATCTAAGGGACCAGGCAGAAAATACATGTAAATCACAGCTGAATTATTTTAGTTGCCTATCTATAAAAGAATCTTGAGTAAGTCTGGTTGAGAGCAGCCATACCTGGCCCATATCACTGTAAATGGTCTGGCAATACAGAGTCATGAAGATAATTGATGACTATTGTAATCCACTGAAATTTGTAGCAGTTTTTTATGCATAAAAAGTTAACTATTATTCTAGTCTTAAAAGCATATAGATGAAATTATGTTGGATTTTATTAGAGTATTTAAGAAACAATGTAAAAAATGCTGGGACCTCAAACAAAGCAATGCAAGATGATTCTTTTAAGGTAACAATGACCTCAGAAATATTGACTCCTTTCTGGATGCATGAAAGCCATTTGCAAAAAATGGCATAAAAAGCTATTAATTCTTTGAATCAACTCTCAGAGAAAGAACAAACAGGCCAACTACTCTTCCTCTCTTATGCTAGATTTGCTTCTAGTACGCAAACACTACAGTACCTCTACCTGAAGTGTTGTGGGAACTCCTTCAGCTAATAGTCTTTAAGAGAAAATGAATGCCCCAATGTTACATAAGAATTTTGGGTGACTATTCAGGCAACAAGAGGTCTCTGTCAATTCTAGAGTTTTGGAATTTGCTTATAATATACTTCCTGTTTAGGTAATATTATATTGTTCTGGGATCTTTGATGGAGTTAAAGACTAGATAGTTACAATTTTTTTTTAGTTAAGGTAAAAGATAAATTAGATATGAAACTTTAGGTTCACAATGAAATATTATAATTGCAATTCTTGCTTGATACCTGTTTTGTTATATGTAATTTTACTATGTTAAAGTTAAAACCTTCCTTTTAAATTAGACAGAAAGGGGTAAAACCTTCATTTTTAATTAGACAAAAAGGGGGAGATGATGTGGGATGTCCTTCTGTATATGTGTTGCATTTGTTGGTTGACGAATAAAGCTGTTTCAGCCAATAGTTTAGCAGAGTAAAGTCAGTTGGGAAATCTTAACAGAAATATATAGGAATGGTAGGCAGAGCCAGAGAGACACCATATAGCAGCCAAAGGAGAAGGACTCCAGAACCGTGTCAGTAGGCCACAGCCTCATGGTGATACATAGATTAATAAAACTTGGTTAATTTAAGGTGTAAGAGTTAGATAATATGAAGCCTGAACTAATAGGCCAAACAGTGTTGTAATTAGTAGTATAGTTTCTGTGTAATTATTCTGGTCAGGGTAGCCAGGAAACAAAAAAAACAGTCTCCAGTTACACTGAAGTGACTCAGTTTCCCCAGAAGTCATTGATGAAACCAGAGCTTCTTATGATCAAGGCAGCTAGATCATGGTCCTTGGGGTTTGGTGCTCGTACTGTGTTGGCAATGACGAGAACTACATTTAGTTTTTGTCTCAATACTGTGAAACAAAAGGGCTCTAATCTCTACTGAAAAACTTAGATGGTAGTTGTAAGAACTGGATCTTCATGATTACAATCCTTGCATGTGATAAATTATGTTTAGTTTGCTCAAGTTCAAAGAAGGGCACAGTTTAAGGTAGATCCAATGTGACCACAGGCTTTGGTTACATTCTACACTGGTTCCTGGTGGACATAACAGGATACTTGCTGATTTGCATAATGACATTCTTTTCTTCCCTTGTTCTTCCTGTTGCTATTTCATTTGGAAAATGGTATGTATTTCTATTTTATGTGGGATATTGTTTTTTTTTTTCAGTAGAATTTAAGCTCCACATGGAATGGATATGTGCATGACTTTGTGCTCTTATATTTTACAGAGCCCACCACAGTGCTTGGCACAGAGTAAATTTTCAATAAATGATTAACTTTTGGGGAAAAAAGCAATTCTAAACCAATGTATGACTAACCAAATGTTCAATCACATTGAAGTATTTACATACCTGCTGATTTGCTGATTAAATGCTTCTTTAAAGCATTAACATATCATTTTTAGGTCCATTTTGGAGCAACAAATATTACAAATAAACAAAATTTAGTGTTTGTGTCACTAAATTCTATTGGCAAAAATTACTTTTAAAGAAAACACCTGTCCTTTTTTCCCATTAATATATGTGGATCTAATTAGAAAGAAATCTGAAATGACTATTTTTAGACATAAGAAAATTTGGGTATCACCATCTAACAAGATTAGTTTTGTGATTATTATGTAATCAGTTACTCACTTAGCTCACAAATTTAGGCAAAAATCTTGATTAAAATTACCACTGTTATTTTAAAATAATGTAATTCCATTTCTTACTCTGAACCAGACACCCACTTTGTCGTACATATCTAGGGGACTTTCTTGATTAAAACATTGAGTTATCTAATCACTTCTTTCCATATAAATGGATAGCATTCACTGAAGAAGCAGCACTGTGCAGATCTTTAAAAACAGAATTTGTGCTTATTGATTTGCTTAAAATATTAACTTTTGTTGTTGAATTTTCTTGATTAAAGCCTTGTCAATGTCCAACAACTTACTATTTATGTTTTCTATATTATACCCATTTCTATTTTGAGATATATTATTAACTTTCAAGATATATAATTTATTTATTAAAATTAATGGAACTAATTAAAAGAAATATTATTGTTTTCTTGCTAATATATTTTTTGTTTTCTCCATTGTGCCATGTTCTCTTAATTTTCCCCAATTACATCATGGTAAAATATAGTCTATATAAATTTTAATTCATCAAAATGCACAATTATAATTTATCAAAATGCATGTATATTTATATATTATTCATCAAATAGTGGTAATCAGCCATGTGAATCTTCATTGCTTAATTTATGTGTCATTTCTCTCGATGAATTTCTTAATAATTGTGCCTTTCCTTTTCCAGAATATGTAATTCATATTATTTAAAACATTTTTATTAAAATGTTTTCATGGTGTATATTCCTTTCTGTTTCTCTCTGTCTCTTTTTCTCTGTCCATCTTTCTCTCTCTCTCTCTACACACACACACACACACACACACACACACACACACACACACAGAGTGAGAGAGAGATGGAGGGAGAGAGAAAGAGAATTTCCCATAATATAGATTTTCACTAAAGTGAATATTTCATTGTAAGTCTAGAATAGAAGCACACAGCACCTCATTATGGTCACCTTTTAGCCTTCTCTTCTCTTTTTATTTGATTCTTCTTCCTGCAGCATTAACTTCTTCAACCTCTCTGTCATTCACAGGCACATAAACACATGTATGCTTATACACACACACACACACACATACAATTTGTTCCTTTCACAGTTACTAGACAGATTTATACAGATTTTATATCTAAAAGTGATTCTTATGAATAGTTTTTTGTAGAACCAGGAATAAATGTAAGCCTCAGCTGTCTTTTTGTCTCAGAATACAATGTACTTTTTCTGCAACAATATATTATATTTTATTACATAGATAATTTTTTTTATTGTGTGGATCCCCCAAGGAGAGCTTAAAGTCTTTTTGATTAGAAAACTCAGCAATTTTATTCAACTCTAGAGGCATCATGTAACACACAGAGTCAACCTTTGGTAAGTAATTGTGAAAGTCTGAATGATTAGAGGTTTGCCTTCTACATTAGCTGCTCCTCAGGTCTCATATGGCATCTTCAACTAATGAGGCTGGAACCTAAGGACACTGGGAAACTTAAATTTGGTACCTTTGAAAGCAATGGCATTTGGAGTTTTTGAAAGAAGTAGCAGTCTTTTGGAAATGCAAAGTGGGCAGCAGTGGTGAGTGCCTGATTGCAGACCAGAAGGATTTAGTGTTAAGTCATTGCAGCCTTAAAGAGTTCCTGAGTTCAATGCCTTGCTTCCATTCAAAGCAAGAGTGTTTGAAACAAAAGTTTATTAAATTAAATGCCGAGAATGACACAACTCTGTCTACTTACAGAAACCAAGTAGCAGGATCTGTACAGGGAATGAGAGGAAATGCTTTCGGCACAGGTCTTCTACATGTGTCACACAACAAATACTGTAGAAACACTGGTAATGTATGAAGAGGAGAGTAACTTCTAGATGGGAACAAATGTTTTTAAAATATTTGTGTTAACCTGGACTGGTGGAATTTCTTTACTATCTTAAAACTAGGGAGCTTGAACTAGAAAGACTGAATTTGAGACCAGTTGCAGCTATATAGGGAACTGTCTGAAAGAAACAAACAAATATGAAAATTAACACACTCTCAAACAAAGCAAATAAAAAAAAACCTCTTGTTGGCATGTGACAAATGGGTATCCTGGACACAATGACAGTTATATGTCCTGTTTTGAATATATGTGGAAAGGCATTCTTTGGCTAGTTGATTGACAAAATTCTAAACAGACTTGCAAAGTTTTATATACATGTATTTGGTGTGCCTTGGTAAAAATAAAAGTTATATCTATTTAGTCTTTACTGTAGTATTTGGAGATATTATTATTGCATGTACATTTTATAAAAACTTCATGGGCAATAATATCTATATATCTATACACACACACATAGTTTAAGGACTTAACCACTTTTATACATTCATCTGTGTAAATATATATCCACCTATTTTATGTTTCTTATCATTTATTAACTCTTTTTATATATTTATAGATGTATGCTATTATAAATTATATCATTAGTATGCTACAAACCAAAGTGATAATTAAATCATCTTCTAAAGCAACCACTTTGAACAAATATGATTACTCTTGTTTAACTGACAAGTGACAACAAGTCTCAGTAACAAGTCCAAGATGACACTTCAGGCATGTTCTCAAACTGAGCATTGAACTCATTTCAAATTACAATAGTTCGCCGGGCGGTGGTGGCACACACCTTTAATCCCAGCACTTGGGAGACAGAGGCAGGCGGATCTCTGTGAGTTTGAGACCAGCCTGGTCTATAAGAGCTAGTTCCAGGGCAGGCTCCAAAACCAATAGTCTAGTTGTCTAAAGTACTTACCACCAAGTAAGACTTAGTATTTCAGCTGTTCCACAATAACAGACTAAGAAAATGAGACGGAGAGAAGAGAATACCAGAAAGAGGAGGCAAACCATATATGTCAATAAGATTTTCCAAATAATAAAAGGAATAGTATTGTGACTAGTTATGTCAACTCAACACAAGCAAGAGTTAGTTGGGAATAATATTTCAATAAGGAATCATCTAGATCAAGTTGACTTGTGGGCATGTCTATGAGGTATTTTTTCTTAAGTATGAGTTAAAGTGTGAAGACCCAGCTTATACATGTAGTATCGTTCCTTGGACTTAGTTCTTTGGTTGCATAAGAGTAGAGAAAGCACCTGAGTACTTAGCATGAATACTTATATTCACTTTTACATACTCTTGTCACTAGCTTTCTTAAGTTCCTGTTGCTGTGACATGGCCACAATAGTGGACTGCAGCCTGGAACTGAGGGTTAAAATATCTTTTTTTCACTGTTGCCTTTTTATCATGGTATTCTAATCACATCAAATCAAAATAAAACTAGGACAGTAACTGCAGAAATGTTTTCCTCTGATACAGTCAGGATGAAGGAAAATAACCAATGTTGTTAATGACAATCTTCATATCTTGATTTTACAGAAGAAATTACATTTATATACATATCATTAGTTAATAGCTACTGATTCCAGGGTTGTCTCATGTTTCCTTCAGGTAGACTGATGAGAATGTTGATCACTGACAGCTGAACAACCAGTGGATGGGTTTAACATTTTAGGGATGGGTTTTTTATTTTCATCTGTTTAAGGAATAACATGTTAGGCTTTCAATGTGCAGATAAACTGTTTTACGTGGAGCATGAAGACTTTTATCCTTAACCCTTAAGTACATCAGAACCTAGTTGTGTGTGCTTGTTATCCAAATGATGATAGGGTAGAGATGCATTGATTCCTTGAGTCTTCCTGGCCTTCAAGCTAAGCCTAAGGGGAAAGCTCCAGGTTTCAATGAGAGACCTCATGTCATACAATTAAGACAGACTTTTCTTGAGGAACAATGTCATGACCTGATCTCTTGTTTTCACATATATAAACATCTTGTACACATTTATCAGATATATATGTACCTAACACCTAAATATACACCCCCAAAAGTAGAAATAATAGTTCTCTTCCAATTTCCATCTAAGTTGTGATTGAACTTCCACATCTATTTTAAAATTTATTATACTCATTATATCCTCTCTTAAGTTTTTAAAATTAAAACACAAAATATAAAACTACAGATTAATCTGTAGAGTTCTATTTAGTGTTTCGCAACATGAATACAACACGAATACAATATATATGTATATAGTGCATTGTATTCATGTTGCAAAACATACATATATATATGAGGTTAAATACATTTCTCTCCTCACACTTTTACAATTTATTTATTTTGAATTTTAAAAATTCCTTTCTTCTAGCTTTCATAAACATTTGTGACATTACCTTTATATATAGTTCACCTACCTTGACAGCAATATTCCAGAATTTCTTTGATTTTATCTAATTATAACAAAATATTTGGGGAAAGAAAGCATGGCAAATCACAAAGTCACAATTATTTTTCAGTGAAGTCTTTCAAAGATGCCGAATTTTAAAGTTTCCATGTTGAAAATGACTTTATTTTAAAGAAAATTTTATGATTATGATCATTAAATTTTTTTATTTACTTGGCATGATTAGTTTATAATGCTCATCTCAAAGTCATGAGTGCTGAAAATTTAATAGTTTTGGAGTTAATTTTTGAAGCTGTACAGTTTCAGCTGAAGATGTATTTAAAACCAGAATTGAATTACCTCTCTTTGAATTACTATAAACTTAATGTGTCATCCTAATATGTGATGAACATCTCCTAGTCTACTGTTTTTCTTGGGAAGTAAATATGAGCTATTTTATTAGTTGTTTTTATAATTGTTATACAATCATTTTAAATTTCATGAAAATATTTTGGGGTAGTGATTGCATGTCAACTGAATATATAAACATTTTTGAAGAAGTATTTCCTAATTTTAATTCCAGTTACAATAAAGACCATGATATGCCTTTCAAATTAGAAAGCTATTTACTAATCTATTAATGTAATTTTTAAATTTATTTTACTTAAGAGAGGTTTTTTAAACAACATATTCGGATTATGGTTCCCCTGTCCTAACTTCTCCAAGATCCTCCCCACTTCTCCTTGCCTCTGAATCCAAACCTTTTCTGTCTCTCCTTAGACAACAAACAAGCATCTACAGCAAGATGGTAAGTAAAATAATATAAAATATAGATTAAACAAAAACAACAAAATGAAATAGGACAATATATAAAGAAGAAAAAAATCACAAGGAATATTAATGAAGAGACACAAAGGATCACAAATACAATGATTCCCCCCAAACTAAATTGAAAGCCCTAATACATACACATAGAACATGTGAGGACAGAAAAAAAAAAAAGGCCTGACAAAACATTTTGAGACAAAGATACCACTGAGTTTTTTTTTTTTTTGTGTGTGTTATCTGGTCATGATACTTCCTCTTAAGAGTGATTTATATCCCCCAAGGAAACACCCTGGAAAAAACTAACCTTTTCATTTGCAGGCAGGTTATTGATTGGAGATAGTTTCTGGTTAGGAATAGAGACTTGTGTCTGAGTCTTAGGCTTGGGCCCTTTGGTGGTTTGGGTAAAAACTGCCCCCATAGGCACATGGATTTTAATGATCAGTCACTGGGAGTGGGACTATTTGGAAAGTTTAGAAGGTAGATTTGTATGAGGAAACATGTCACTGAGGGTGAACTTTGAGGTTTAAAGAGCCTAACTTGGGACAAGTGACTCTCTTCCTATTATTTCCTGTATATCCAGGTGTAGAACTCTTAGGTCCTTCTCCACATCATGTCTTCTTGCCTTTCACCCTGTTACTGTCATGATGGTAGTGAACTGCAAGCCATTCCCAAATAAATTATCTCACCTGTAAGAATTGCTGTGGTCATGGTGTCTCTTCACAGCAATAGAAACCCTAACTAAGTGGGCTGCAGAGGTGGCTCAGAGGTTAAGAGCACTGGATGCTCTTCTAGAGGTTCTGAGTTCAATTCCCAATAACCACATGATGACCCTCAGCCATCTATAATGATATCTGGTGCCTTCTTATGGCATGTGCATATATAATAAATAAATAAACTTTATAAAAGGAAACCCTAACTAAGACAGGAATTGGTGCAATGGAGTGAGGTATTACTGCAACAGGCCTGGCCAGTCTTCTTGCTAGCAGAATATAAACTTTGGGATTTTTGGATTAGGAAAACAATTGAATTTTAAATGGGGCTTAATTGGCTATACTGGAAGGGATCTGGAAACAGTGATACTGAGAGCAATATAGGTTATGATGGCCCTGCTCAAGACAGTTCAGAGAAGAATAATAGTAAGTGTCCTAGGGACTGTTCTTGTGATATCTTGGTGAAGAATATGGATGTTTTCTGCCCTAAAAATCTGCCTAAGACTAAGTTGAATTTTATAGTGATGGCAGTCCAGGGGACTTCAAGACTGCCTAGTTAAAAAAAAAAACATACAAAGTGTACAGTTTGAGGAGAAAAAGGAGTCCCAGGAAATGTCACAGGGCCAAGTTCAGTGCTCAAGGAGACAAAAAGTTCTAAGAAAAGCCTGATGTGAAATGGAATAAAGAAGGTGGTGACCTCAGGGCAAAGTCCTTTCCAGTTGGGCATTGGGCATCCAGTTTGTGAAAAAGAATTAAAGAAAAGCCTAAGCAGTGAATGAAACCACCTGAAACAGAATGCTAGGAAAACGTATTTGAAAAAGGGGTTCGTGCTGTAGGCTCAGCAAGCAGTATAACTTGATAGCTTTGGCCATGTGGCTCTGGCTTTAGAGTCAAAGATGCAAAAAAGGGGCTGTGGAATCTCCCTCTGTGGATAGGGAAGCTAATGAGGCCAGGTGTGTGTCAGGGGTGTCATTGCATGGAGGCCCCAAAAGGCCATTATGTGAAGTTCTGAAAGGGAAGCCTGAATTTCAATAGTGTTAGAGATGTCAGAATCATGGGATATCTGCCAAGCAGAGCTGCTAACAGAGTATGGAACCAGCCCAGGAGAGAGAAATGTGTTACAGTCAACAAAGCTGAAAGAACTTGGAGATCTGAAGAGTGCTTTGACATCAGCCATGGAGATTAAGAGTTTGGTGTTGGCACATCTGGTTTTTGTTCTTATTTTGGTCCAGTATTTCCTCACTATGCCACCTTTTCTCAATTTGAAAGGGTGATAAACATTATGTGCCATTCTATGTGGAAATATCTGATCTTTCTTAAAAAAATTAATTTTACAGGGAGTTACATTTAAAAGATTAAATCTCAGAAGAGATTTTGAACTTTGGACTTAAAAACAGTTTTGAAATTCTTATATACTATCGGAAACTTTGAGGTTAGACTGAAGGCATTTTTGCATTATGATATGGGTCTAAGTCTATGGGGGTCAGGTAGCAAAATGTGGTTGTTTGAATAAGATGCTCCCAATAAGTTAATGTTTTGAATACTTTAGGGAGTGGCACTATTTGAAAGAATTAGGAGGTATGGTCATGTTGGAGGAAGTGTGTCGAAGGGAGTGGATTTTGAGGTTTCAAGAGCCCAAGCCATGCCCAGTGGGCTTTCTCTTCTTGCTGCCTGAGGATTCAGATAAAAAACTCTCAGCTCCATCTCCAGTACTATGTTTGTCTGAGTGCCAGCATGTTTCCCACCATGAAGACAATGGACTAAATCTCTAAAGCTGTAAGCAAGCTTTCCTTTGTAAGAGTTTCCATGGTCTTGTTTTCTCTTCACAGCAATAGAACACTGACTGAGACACCATTGGTATATTTACTATACTTAATCATAATGTTTAAATTATCTGTCCTTCTTTCTGAATTGTGAGCATTAATACTTTAATTATCTCAGCATTAGAATAGATACTCAATGTGTTCCCACTCTTACTGTGAAAATTCTGACAAATTGCTGGAACATTGTGCAGATATTAGTGCTTATGATATGCTGAATAAATGACCTATAACTTCTCTATTGTGGATTATTTGCCTGGGGTCTAATACTGAGCCCCAAAACAGAGAGAGAGAAAAGAGAGAGAGAGAGAGAGAGAGAGAGAGAGAGAGAGAGAGAGAAAGAGAGAAAGAGAGAAAGAAAGAGACAAGAGAGAGGAACGGAGAAAAGAAAGAAAGGAGGGAGGAAAAGTAGAATTATGCAAAGGAAATAAGGAGAAAGAAAGAGGAGAGAAAACAAAATTATTCCCAAGTATTATAAGTTATAAATTTCATTCTTAGTACAATTTTTTATAAAATAAGAAATACACACAACTGTAAACAGAAGTTTCTGTTCTGCTCAGTCCTGCAGCCATTCAGCCCCAAATAAATAAACAGAGCATATATTAACTATAAACAGTTTTGCCTATTGCTCAAGCTTATTACTAACTAGCTCCTATGACTTAAACTTACCCATAATTCTTGTTTATGGTTAGCCACATTGGTGGCTTGGTACCTTTTCTCAGTAAGGCATTCTGAGCCTGCTTTCTGTGTCTGGCTTATGACTCACTCTCTGCCTTTCCTATTCCCAGAATTCTCCTAGTCTGGTTGCCCTGCCTATATATACTTCCTGCCTGATTACTGGTCAATCAGCATTTCACTAAACCAATATAAGTGACAATATTTGCAAGATACAAGAATATTATCTCACAGCATTTCCCCTTTTTTTCTTTTCAACACAAGAACCCCGAATCTAATATCTTTTTTTTTCCTGATCACTATCCATAGCAACTTGAAACAAATATGCTAAACAAAGAAAAACATCCATAATCCATTTTTAGGGGGAATGTGGGCATAGTTTTCTACACTATTTCCTGATGATTGGGGATACCGGCAATCTTATGGGGACCCAAAGAAAATTTAGGATTATGGTCAACTCCTGACTGGAGTATTATGTGAGGCTTGATCATCTCATCCAGCACCCTTGAAGTTGTTCTGGATGCAGAACTGAGAACAAACTGCAACAGAGGTGCTCTGAAACATTGGATCATCTGGGCCATCCATTCCCATTGGAAATTTTTCAGAGGGTTTTCCTCAATCAAATCTTATTTTTCCTAAGCAGGAATGAATTCACAGGCTCTCATTTCCTGTGGAAACAAAAGCAAAAACTCTTTTCCAAAGTAACATCTCTTTTGACTTAAATTTTGACGTCAAGAGATTTTTAAAATCTAAGGCTTGGATTATTCATCAGCATTTATAATCAGATGTCTTTTAACAGCTGTTGCTTCTTCTGCAACAGTGAAGCAATTCAAATGAAACATAATAGCATACAGTATCCAGATTCTCTGTGTATTTTTATCTTTACATGTGAAGAACAGTTAATTAAAAACTCAGAGAGAGAAATTGGGGTTCAACAAGAAGATCCAAATAGCAAAACAGCCACTGGCTCTTACCCCAACCTCAGTCTGAAAATGGCAATTCTGCCTCCAGGAGTCTCAGAACAAGAATGTGTCTGAGAGCTGTCTCTCCCCTGTTTTATATTCCTTTCTAGGGCTTGGATTAAAGGTGTACACTATTGGGATTAAAGATATGCACCACCTGATTTCCATGGTAACTAGTGTGGCTATTGGGATTAAAGTTACGTGTCATTGCAGCTACTGGGATTAAAGGAATGTGTTACTACAACCTGGTAGGTAATGCTGACCAGTGGGAATGTTTTACTCTCAGCCCTTCAGGCAGTCTTTATTTATTAAAATACAATTTAAATGCCACTACATGCATGACTTTTATTTTTTACTCTATTTCTTTTTGTTTTTAATTTTCTTGTGACAGGGTTTCTCTGTGTATCTTAGACCAGGCTGGCTTTGAACTCATTGAGACCTGTCTGCCTCTGACTCGCAAATCTTGGGATTAAAGGTTGTGCCTCTATGCCTAGATACTATACTTCTCTTTTTAAGGACTTTCTCTATCCCTTTTCTTTTTTCTCCCAAGTTTACACATATTTTTAAAGACACAGAAAAACATTTTGATGTTTTTTTTTTATCTGAATCTGTCTTTACTGCATATGTCTATTTTTTTCTGACCACATGAGTCTTCAATCTGCTAAACAGCAGGACTAGGATTAAAGCTGTGGTTTTGACTGCTGACTCTGTCCCATTCCCTAGCTTTATGAGAGTCTAGCTCATGGTGGAGGTATAGGTGGGAGCCATGTTTATTGCCACAGCTCTGTGGAGTTTCTAGTTTTATGTCACCACCAAGAAGTATGCTTCTGGCTGCTCATAAACACCATTTAAGTGTTTTCTGTCAGGGCCTCTTAAAACAGCCGAGAAATTTTTACTGCTAATGCCAAGTCAGGAAACCTCTCTTAAAGGAGTTGTGCCTCTTCTTTCCTCTAGAAAACAGAACCTACCTAACACAATGCTGCTACCAAGAAACTGTTTGCTCTGTTCCTTTGTGTCTAAAATCCCTTCCCAATCTCTCTTGGGTTTTATGTGGATGTAGTTGCCGAATGTTGGGTGCCATTTTTAGACAGAAGTTTCTGTCCTATCCAGTCTGCAGCATAAACAAATGTAACATGTCTTTACAGAGTTAAATATTCCATAACAATTTTTAGATTTGTAAAAATTATACACACATGTATTACCATATATGTTACACACATACTACATATACATGTCATGTAATCAAGGAGATTATACCAAAGAATCCTGGATTTTATCAAAATGAACAAAAGTTTCACAATCACTGTAAACACTTAGTAATAGACTTTATACCTTCTTCTGTTTTGTTTCTTCAGTAAAGGGTGCCTTTCCCACTGCTGATGCTGGAACTTCATTTCTCAGGAGATGTCAGGTGATGATAAATTGTTTGGTTCTGAATCAATTGCATTTTGTTGTGATTCGCCACCAAACCAGCATAAAGTAGCTGATAAAATCTGGCATGACAAATTACAAAAGATGAGTCACCCACAGTTGGCAAAAATCAGTATTCATTTGTTTTCTTTAAAAGACAGAACACATTAACATGAATGTCACAAAGCATTTGGTTGTGAAGTATACTGAGGCAAGAGCATCCTGAGGGGGGAAAAAGGCTGGGCAATAGAGTAGCTGGCAAAAGATTCTGGCTAAACAAAAACGCCACACGTGGCTAGGAAAAGTAGCTGAATATGAATCATTCCTCCCAGTAACTTATGGTATGTGTACAAATCTCCACTTTAAGTGCTCATTTAGGGGTAATTACAGTGAGTTATGGCTCTAGTTATTCCTGAAAATAAACACATTCAAAACCTGAAAAAATTTCCTCTGAGTACAGGGGTGGTTGAAAGGTTGAGATGTGAATTCTCAGATGTGTAAGCAGGACTCCCAGACGGACTTGTTTGATAACAGGAGCATCTGATTTTCTATTAGGCTGTGAAGTCTCAGGTTATAGGGCAGAAATTGTTCAAAAGAAAACCCAGCTTCACAGGTGGGCTCTCTGTAGAGGCTGCTGTGATGTCTCTTATCCTAGCTTCTTTGACTCTTAAGCCTGCTTTGCCATTTTGTTTTTTAAGAAAAAGAAACATAAAATACTGTTTTAAATGGCACGAATGATTTGGTTTATTACTTTTTTGTGCTCTTATAAAATACAGAAGTGTGTTTTATATGACTTGCAGATTGCTATTCACTGTGTCTATCAAGGTATTCATCTGTAGCTTTGTTGTCCTTTAAACATAATAAGAAATAACAGTAGTAAGTAGTTTTGAGGATTTATTGGTATTGCAAGGTACATGTTTCTAGTTAATCTCCACAAGAGCCTTTGAGACTCACATCTTCTTATTTCAAAGGTAAGGAAAATGGAATTTGTAAGCTACAAATAGTTTAATCAGGAGCGACTGTGTTCTATTTTACTTATCATTTCATTAAAGTCTTTGTGGTGGTTTTCACATTATAAACACTGATGCCACATGCCACAGCTGCATGAAGCAAAAGAGTGCCATTGACTGAGAACAAAATTCAGAATCCTGTGATAAACAGCAACTCTGAAACAACCTTAGACCCTTCTTTCCCTCCTTAAGAAATGGAGCAGCCTGTTCTCTTTCTTTATATTCTCATGAAGGAAGTGAAGGAAGCACAACACGCATGAAAGGAGAAATTCACATATGTATTTGTAGAATCTAAATAATTCAATATTTTTAATATTTGCAGACATTTTTATGTGTGGTGAGTCAAATACGTCTGAATTGTAGCTTGGATCTGTGTAGGCTGGTGTTTTCTGTCATATACTTTGCACGTGTAACAGGATACCTGACAACTTGTGTTTCATCAAGTGGTATACACCCAGGACTGACTGGTGCTTTCATGGAACACTAGCTGTGCATCGTGTGTGTGTGTGTGTGTGTGTGTGTATGTGTGTGTGTGATCCCATGTTCACATTTCAACTCATGGTTGCTTACTTCATGGTGTCTGTATGTTATTCTATCAGCTTTTTTCCCCCAATTTTTAAAAAATCATTAATTTATGATATGGACTTCCTAATTTCTGTTAAGTTTACTAGGAAGAAAAATCTTCAAAAAGATGTCACCTTCAAGTGATTGAAATTAAAATCATCAAATGATTTAGCCGTTTGATCATTTTCAAAGCATCCCTGTATTTGAGATTAATAAATAAAATGTAAACAAATAAAAATAAAGTCAATTTATTGATAGCCCTTTTGATTGGAATTTCTTGGGGGAAAACATCATCAAAAATGAAGGCGGCCTTCTTATTACTTCATGCTGAATAGTTCATAGCTAGTCACACTTTCTTGCAGAGCTCCTGGCATATCGAATCGATTTTAATAGGACCAGACTCAGAATCTTCCAGGCAAGGAGAACTGATATCTTATTTTAGTTGCGGGGATAAAAAGATAGAGAAAAAAAAACTTTTCCAAAACTACTCAGAGATTTCATATTTACCCAGCTTGTCATTGCTATTATAGATCGGGTATTCTAAATTTAGCTATTTGGTATTATCATAAGAGCATTAAAAACAATTTTGATTAACATAATAGACTTAAAATTTAAAAGGCTAGTTCTTTATTTTAATTATACAAAGGGAGATATGATGGTTTGGAAAAAGAAGTGTATAGAATACTGTAAACAGTTTGGTTGAAATTGTATCTGTTTGTATTCTGATTCCCAGTGGGTCTCAGTTATGGGTTCCAGGGAATAACTTGCCCTTTCTTTGCTCGGAGACCATCTGGAGTTCCTAATTTCAGTTATTATTGTCTGTCTGGATTTGTAATTTTTTCTCAAGTTTTAATTGACTTATATAATTTTACTTGTATGTCCATAACATGGTTAATAAAAACTCAGAGACAGATAATGGGATTCAACCCAAAGATCTGAACAACAACAGCCATCGATACTTACCTCTACCTCTGTTCCAACTGGCTACCCTGCCTCCAGGAATCTCAGAACGAGACTGTGTCTGAGAATTTGTCTCCTCCCATTTTATAATTCTCTCTAGGGCTGGGATTAAAGGTATGCACCACTACCACCTTGTTTCTATAAAAAACTAGTGTGACTACAGTGCATGTCACCACTGCCTGGTCTGTAAGGCTGACCGGTGGGGCTGTTTTACACTCTGATCTTCAGGCAAGCTTTATTTATTAAAACACAAATGAAATATTACCTCATATACCTATTTTGAATTCAATTAAAATAGTGGTTTCTACTTAGTGATGTCTTCCATTTTCATTATCAATCTAACTGGCATCTGATTGTGAATTACTTTTTGTATGACTTGCCACCTTCTGTGCCTATTTTACACTGGAACTCGAAGATATTAAGGACTTTTGTATTTATGTTTTTAAATTTTTATTAAAATATTTACTTGATGCCACTATAAATTTTCATTTTCTCCAGTTTTATATATGTATATGATCAGTAGATACATTTTTAAATTCAATATCGTGATCTTTAACTAGTCTGAACTCTGAATTAATAAATCAAGTGTGAACATTTATTTCTATTTATCTTCAGCAGGCTATTGAGACTTTCATATCATATCTACTTTATTAAATAATAAAGCAAGAATTTCAATGCCAAAGCATACTGACCTACTTTCTCTAGCTGGGAACTTGCTTGGATTTTAGTAATTATAAATGCTGTATAACATTTTTAAAATCAAATACTGTTCCAAAGTGTTGCTCAAATATATATTTTAATATCCTCCATTTTGTACTTATCAGAACTGTCACTAATGTTTAATTCTTGGGTGTGTTGCCTATAAGAAAAACCAAATACGCACGTTGGATTTCAACTGGAAAATTTCTATAAACTGACATTAAAAACAGAAACATTAAGGGATCCGTTGCACACACTTCCTTTTTGCATGAGGCAAAAAGTCATATTTTGAACATCTGCCATTTTAGTTGGCACATCCTTCATGTGGACAGCAATCTCTGTACCACTCTTCACAATGTGAAAGAATGTCTGCTGCTTTGTCCTTGTACTCATTCCTCTCCTTCCCCTGTTAAGGGACCACATCCGTAATGGTTTGAATTTTCCTTTAAAATCAGTTAGTCTCTTTTCCCACAGGACCATCATATATTTTGGACTTATTTTATCTTCCAAATCAATTGTTCCTCCTTTACTTTAGTTCTCAAGTAAACACAAAACACTATTGTGATCTCTAGGGTTTGGCACTGTTTTAAAATATTAGTAGATGTGTTCTTGTTGGAGAACATTTATCACGGGTGTGCTTTGAGGATTCATGATGTCCATTATGAGCTCAGTGTCTCTGTCTTCCTGCACCTGAGGATCCGGATGTAGAAATTCAGCTACTTCTCCAGTATCACGTCTGCCTGCATGCCACTATCTTCCTGGACCTGATGATAATAAATTAAACATTTGAACTGCAATTATGCCCTATTTAAATGCTTTCAATCATGTGTTACCTTAGTGATGGTGCTCTTCACAGCAATAAAACACCAACTAAGACAACTATTTTCAAAGATATTTTATTTTGAGGATAACTATGCTGAAAGTGAATTCTGTTATGTAGAATATTAGCATAAAACAAAGGTTGAGGAGGAAGAGGGTAGGATGTATTTAATAATTGAAGATAGTATAATTTCCCATAAGAGAACCTTATAGACAAAACAAACTATATAACTTGAGGGAAAGGATAGATTTTCATAGCAATTAAAATGAGTTTGGTGAGTTAACTGCTAATTAAACCTAAATTTGAATCCGAAGTCCCAATCAGTACAGTGAACGGAATGCTGGTTTACACAATACATGTGGATGGTTTCCAGAAGGCTGAGCAGTGTCTACTCCAGATCAACACCAAAGGCAAGGTCACAGAGGCTTGCCTCTGATAAAGAAGGGATCCCATGAAGTGGTTTATAAGATATAATACAAGAAATGAGGCCCCTTGACAGATTTCAAAAGTGACCTTATATAAGCACTGGTCTATGTTCTGATTAGCACTTGTATTTTATGTTAAGTCGCATATCCAAGGGAGGAAAAAGCTGCCTTAAACCTCTGTCTTAAAATCGCAAGGCTCCCTCCTTTTCAAGACACTTAATCTCCCATGCAAGAACACCATATTAAACTGAGTCTGTCAGAATGAGACAATTTACTGCTGTCTTCCAGAAGACTGCCATGGCAGATACTTAGTCTCTAACATACATGAAGATTATTAATGTTAATACATATGTTACATGTCTTCATACAACTTGAAGTGGTAGGATTGAAGGAGAATGAACATCCACTCCCCCCCAAGATAATATAAAGACACCAATAAGTTACTTGCAAGCAATAGAGTGATGTGCATGTTTTCACGAATATTCATGACCCTTGTTGAATTACAGAATAGCCAAGATATATAAAAAATACCTAAGGAAGATTGTTGCTACAAGCTGAAACATTATACAATTGCTCAGCCATCTTTTCACAAGTGACTTATCAAAACCAAGGGGATCTGGTACAGGCAAAACCAAAAGGCAAGGCTTTTTAGTGTTATTGCTTTGTGAATGAAGTGGCTGTACTTTGCTGTAGAGTTTTCGCTGTACCTAACTCCCTTTGTGCTACACATTTGGGGATTAATTCCCACAGTTCAGAACTGTTTAGTGAAAACAGTTTTCCCTGGCCAGGCCTTCTTCCTTTCTTCTAGGTAAGTGCAGTGATCTACCTTCCTGCGATTATCTTTATCATCAGGTATCGCAGAGTTTAGGGTCCAGGCAAAGAGCATCCTACCTAAGATATTCACAGATCTCCAAGGACATAGAATTACTACCTGCCCAAGCTGCTGTTTTGGTGTTATCCCACAACACCCACGATCGGAATGGTTGATAGCAGCATAGACCAGAACTGATAATTTAGAGGCTTAGGACTCTTCTTCGCTTAGAGCAGTAAGTCTAACTCCAGACCTAGGCCTGTAGATACTACAGTGTCTGATGTATGTGTTATCTGATCAAGAGCCATCAGCTTCCCCTAGGTTGCCCAGTTATCTCGCATCCTCTATGCAGACTGGGAGAAAGAAGTGGTACACTGATTTAAAACACAATCAGTGCCCTATTCATTGTTTTACTGAAAATAAACTCCTTGGCTCTTTACTAACAATCTAAAAAATAAAGTATAGCACACTTAACGACCCATCTAGAATTCCATGATGATTTAATTTTTTTATTAACTAACTTTCTCCATTAAGGAGTTCACTGGCCATGTACTAGTCACTCTCATGGATCGGTGTGTGTGTGTGTGTGTGTGTGTGTGTGTGTGTCAGTGTGTGAAAACTCTTATCTTATTTTCTAATGGTCAAAAGATTTTTGGTCCAGGAACCAGCTAGGGCTGGGGAATTGCTAGTTTTAAGGGTATATACGACTGGGAACATTGGTAATGGGTAGAACAATGTAGGACAAGGAAGAACAATGTAGAACTAAGAACAATGTAGAACAAGGAGAACAAGTAATGAGAGGAACGATGAAAAATGATGGACTGAAGAGAGAAGAATACAGAAACATGGACAGAAGATTCCTGTTATGAGTAGATTACCCTCAGATCTTTACCCTCAGATGTCTAGCCACCCTTTAGTCATTCATGGCATCTTTAATTGAATCCCGAAAGGGAGCCTTAAAGGTGAAAATCTTCAAGGCTACCTATAAATAACCATTAAAACATTGATATGAAAAACTCTTAGATTATAAACTTTACTGGAAAATTTGACTTTCTTCTTTTCTAGGAAGCTTTAATCAAATATTTTGTTGTGACTATTCACAAATCTTGCACCAAGGCATTAGTGGGAGAAAGTAAGTGAAAAATGTATGTAAATAATAAAAGATACAATATAGATTCATCTCATTCATGTTTTAAGTTATTTGAGTACTTTTTTCTACAGTCATTCAGCTTCTTCAAACGTTTTCTATTATATTACATAATTGGCAGTCTGTATTAGAATATCATCGGACAATTGCAGATAGTTATGAAATTCTGTCAATTAAAATTGCAACAAACTTTAATCTTTTGATTTGTACAAAATTATTTTCTGCTTTACTCCCTTTGGATGTTTGAATTTTTTTATGTAGACTATGCTTGACTTAAGAAGCAGGTATTTTTTTTCCTCACAAAATTTCCAGTATCAGTAGTTAGAGCAAATTTAAACACATTTGATGCCTTTATTCCTCAAAAATGTCCAGAGCTATGCACAGTACTTTCTTTCCAGTCATATATATATATATATATATATATATATATATATATATATATATCCATTTTGTGAGCTTGTAATTGAAAAATTACTTTAATCTGCCTTGCTCTGATTGTTCAGCGGGGTATTTTGTTCCTAGAATTTCTTCTTACACAGAAAATATTTATTAAAAGAATGGTGACAATTCTTGGAATTCAACAAAGGTTGTAGATTTCACAGAGACATTAGTCAGAAGCTGTTACGATGTTTCTGACCCTTGTCAGCTGCTAAAGTTCAGGATTAGGGACTTTCTCCAACACTATGCAGGGAGATTGAAAGGCATGAGCACATCCAAGGAGCTCTGCAGAGAAAATGGGTTCCATGAAGACCCTCATCTCACAGGGCTAATCTATTTGTTGCAGATGCACATCATCAGCGAGTGGTTTTAGAGACCCAATCTTAGAGAAGTAGGAGGAGACAGACTTTCTGTGTATCACACTGTGTGTTATTTGCCCTTGTTCAGCCTCAACACGAAGGCTTTTGCCTTGTCTTACTCTGTCTTGTTTTGGTGTGTTTGGTTGTTGTTTCTTGGAGGCCTGCTTTTTTCTGACGGAAAGTGAAGGGGGAATGGCTCTGGGGAGAAAGGGAGATGAGGGGAAGCTGGGAGAGTGAAGAGAGGGAAACTGTGGTTGTAATGTATTGTATGAGAGAAGAATCTATTTTCAATAAAAAAGAATAAAATGTAAACTACGGGTGTGCTTCAAAGTTTATTTTTTCTACAAAATTGTGCATGTACATTGGTTAATCATAGTCAAATTTTCTTCTTATTTTCACCCTTTCACTTATTGTAATATTAATTTGTGTTTTTCTTTGTACATGCATGTAATTTAATTGAAGTTAGAACTTGGTTGTCATATCAAATCTGTAGTTGACTGTTTACCTAATGAGAATTCTAACTACAAATCAGGAAATTACAAGCACAAGACCCTACATAAAAATAGAAGGGTTTGTGCTTACAAAAAGACAATTCAAAGCAACAGGTTTTTATATTATATTTCTTTGCTTTATGTGACTATTATATTCAACTGTAATTTTATTAAAACCATATAAACTTCTTGAATATTGTTGAAGGGATTAACCACTTGGTTTACCTTCCAGACTGAAGAAATTCTAAATTAATTAAACATAGGCTTTCTAGAATAAGCAACTTAGGAGCTGGGTGTGCTGATACACATCTTTGAGGCCAATACTCAGAAGACAGAAATAGAAAGATATCTGTGTCTCCCAGAACAACCTGGCCTGCATAGTGATTCTAAGCCAGCCAGGGCTTCACAGTCCCTTACTTGTCAGAAACAAAAGCAAAAAAACAAAGAACAAAAAAAACAAAAAAACAAAACAAAACAACCACCACCACCAACAAAAAAAACCCCAAAACAGCAACAACAAAAAACCCATGAGCACCCTATACAGTCATTTTGTACACATAGTTAATTTTAAATATTTATTATCAAGAATATGGAATTTTTTGCTCCAACTTAGTGTTTTGCTTTATAATAAAATTAATTAACAACATCTTTTACTTTTCACTTCCAGAGTTATCAGAAGCAACAAGGTATATTTAGAATGGTATTTTATGGATTTATCTCAATGTAAAAATACACACATATCATAATCAGAAGAAAATTTGTATACTTGAAGACCAACTACCTGACAAGGTTTTTTTTTCTATTAATATTTGTTACTTCAGGGTAAGAATTTCTGCCTACTTACTCTACTACAATATCTATTATTAAATTTAAGCAGTGTGTGTGTATTAAAAATGTCTACTGAAAGTGTATGGCAGGGACAGAAATTAAGAATTGATTTGGATGGATTGCTTATATAACCCAAGCACAACAACCATGACTAAATCTTTTCTTGGTATGTATGTATATGTATATAGTATATATTTATGGAAAATTGTAGATAATGAACACAATATAATTATGTTTAGTATTGATTATTTAAGGCAATATTGACTGTATATGCTGCATCCTGTAAGGGACTATTTTTGACATGGTTGGTATTTCAGTGTAGTGTTTATACAATTGTATTTATAACTATGCATCATAACTGTGGATAGTATTTACAATTTAAAGTAGTATCTTAGCATTTAACCTAGATTAATGATATCTTAATTTCATAATAAACTCAATTGACTTACAAAAATAATTTTTCTTATTGTCTAGGGTAACAAAGAGGACAATGAAGGAGCGGGCATATGAGAAAGGAGGCAATGATGGGGTACAGTGAATATATGCTCCACGTATGATAAATATGAATATGTAACTGTCCGTGGGTCACACAGAACTGAGTAGAGTGAGTACATACAGTGCAGATGTTAAAACAATGTTTCACAATTATATTTAAAAATTATTTTTACATTTGAATTCAGAAAATTCTTTAGTTTCTGTTTTGTGAAGTGTTTTTAAAGGTCAAATATATTTGTGCTAAATTGTATTATTCTTTTCACTCATACAGTGATAATGTTCTTTGGTTAGAGAAATCAGTTTATATGTACTGTTTTCATTTCAGCCTCTCTGATTAGATCTTAACTGAAATACTTGGAGTTGCCCCTGGCTAGAGCGCAAAATAGAGACAAGGTCTCTGCCTATTTCTTCTTTCATTGTACAACTAGAAAAAAGATCTTGTGCAAATCTTGTTTTGTGCTTGTAAGAAAAAAAAAAAACACCAGGGACTTTTGTTGCCCAGGGGTTAGTGGACCAGCATCAAGTACATAGACTCTAACAGAGAAATGATCCTGGCTTCTCGTTTATAGTTTTGACCACCTGTAAGTGAAAAAAGACAGGATGCACACTTCTGTTTTTCTCTACCACTTTTCAGACTGTTTTTTTATTTTTTAACAGATTGAAAGGACCACTTGGCCAATACTTGGCTTAGTATTGTCCTGTATTGAAGTTGCCAAGATTATGGTTCTGAAGAATTCAAGTAGTACAAAGTTCAGAATGTTGATATAAATGATTTCTGCTAATACTCTGCTCCCTGCTTACCAAAATGCTGATGTTTTGCTTTCTCTCTTTTTCATTGCTTTGCATACCATTTTGGTAACTGTATATCTTTGCTCCTTCTGCCTACAGAGAAGCATCTTTGGTTTGGTAAAAACACTGTTATTTACCTCTGGAACAATAGCCTTCACTGTTACACACATTCTTAGTCTACTTATCTCTCATATGCAATCCCTCAAAAAGTCCCAAGGAGCAAACCTTCAAATATTATTTACCTCATCATTGTCTCTCATTGTATTGTTTCAAAGGTCCCTAAAAGGCCCTCCCTGCTTCCCAAGTTCAGTTATTGATAATCTTTACTTGACACAGTGGCCAACATAATTCTCTTAAAAGTTAACAACTACACCATTGCTCTACAGAACTCCCATTTCATCTCTCATCTTATAATAATAATAATAAAATTCAAAGTTTGTGCAGAATCTTCCTCATTCAGGCTGCTGCTATACTTAGTTTACCTAACCTTAAATTTTACTAATATTCCACACTTTTGTCACATGGTGTGCTTGCATATTCTCTGCCTTTTGTCTGAAAATATTTTCAAGTAGATATCTTTATCATTAGCCCCTTTGCTATTTTAAAGCTTTTATCCAAATGTTTGACAGTACTGTGTATGTGGTAGGGAATCATCTGTTTAGTAGCTGAGGGCCAGTGTTCTCTGCCCTTCTGATGGAAAGAATAGCTACATTTAGTAGAAGTGCATTTATTAGTCTCTGGTATCTATTCCTCTCTCCAAGACAATTGATTATGGAATGTAGTAGATAAGTGTCAAATTGATTCCACTTTTAAAAAGTGCTTTCTTACTGACTAAATGATCCATGTCCTAAGTATAAGTACTGGTCTTTTCTCTAATGCTAGCGGATTTTTTTGATTCCCATTTCTTGACCTTCACTGTCCCTTCTCCTCTACTCCCAGCTACATGCCTGCAATTCCAAGCCAGCACCAGATAACATTTCCACATTCTTATATACATTGACTGCTCCCAGATAAATGGCTAAACTTTAAGAAGACAGAGAAGCAAGAGCTAGGACTAACATGCTTTAAAGATATTTCATCTCAGCCAGGAGGCAAATCAGCACTTGGAAGGCTGGTGGTGTACAACCTGAGTGTGGGGTAATCTTGAGATACAGTGCAAGGTCTCAAAACGTAAAAAAATAAGTTAATAATGATATTCAAAGTAGGGCAAATATGTTTTTATTGGTTGTGTCATGGACTCGTACAGACTAAAAGGGTTACTTGTGTAGAAGAATGTCACAGACTTGGTGCCAAATTCTCCTATTGTCTGAATACATAGCATTTTAAATCCAGCATGACTTCTTGTGGATGGAACATTTCTAGAAAAACTGAAATGTAAAGTAATCACTTTTATTTGTTAAGCATTTTGTCATGTGTTTGTAACTTCAGTGCAGTGTGGACAGAGAGAGATAGAATCTGAGCTTCTTGGCCTTTCAGTCTAGCTAAAGTGATGAGTTCACTAAAAAATTCTGTGTCATTATGCTGACAATGAGGGACCTTGGGAAAATCAGCCCTATTGGATGTCTCTATCAAAGCCCTCCAATTAGGACTCAGGGTTCCTTGGGGAACAGAAGGAAGCAAGAGTGTAAGAGTCACAAGTGATAGAGGACACCAAGAAAACAAGGTAATCACAGGGACGAGGCCGTGTGCGCACTGTTTGCTGCATATATATGACAGCTTACAGTTTAGTGTTCTTATGGATTCCTGAGGAAGAACAATCAGGTCCCCGATTCTTGTGCCTGCTTATGCTCTCCATTCCTTATATTTGTTTTGTCCAATTCTAATTTGTTATTTTTTGTTTTATCTTACCATGTTCTATTACATACAATATTATATGTAATATATTAAATATAATATACATTATATCATTATTCTTTAGAATCCTGTTTTCTAATAAGAGACAGAGATGAGGAGGATGTGGAGAGAATTGGAAATGGTAGGAGCACAGGGAGGGAAAATCTTAATCCAAAAATATTATGTGAGAAAAAAATCATTTCAATAAAGGGGAAAAGATACTATCTCAAAAAATGAGGTTGAGAACAATAATAGAAGCTAGTGAACATTGGCTACTGAATTCTGCATACACATATGTCAATATATTAACATGCATATACACATTAAAACACACACATACACACACATGGGCGAGACAAACACAGAGGAGAGAGAGAGAAATATGAGATGCTCTCTTTCATTTTGCCCTTTTCAATGGTTTAAATTTTTGTAAGAAATAAACAAAATCCATTTTTAACTGGAAACTAGGCAAAAATAAGATGTGATCCTATAACTCAACTAAGGAGAAAGCAATTATAATAGCCTTTTGGCTAAAGAAAATAGCTATTAAACAACTACTATATATCAGATATTTTTACATATGTTGGCTGCAAATTGGTGATTGTGGGCTAGTGTATGAAACACTGTACTGTCATTATCCTTACTATGCGTTCTCTATTTGGGAAGTATTCTACCATCTTCCACAGCAACAATCTTTGGGAAGGATTTTACAAGGTTACTATTTGTGGTGATTTGAATGAGAATGACCTCCATTGGCTCATATATTTGGTTGCTTATTCACCAGTTAGTGGAACTATTTGGGAAGGAGGTGGGGCCTTGACAGAGGAGGTGTGTTAATATGGGAGGTTTTTGAGGTTTCAAAAGTCCATGCCATACAGTGTCCTCTCTCTCTCTGTCTGTTGTCTTTGGATCAGGATGTAGAGTTCTCAGCATCTGCTCTACTACCACGCCTCTCTGCTTCTTGCTGTAACAATCACAGACTAACATTGACAATCTGTAAGGAATACTTTCTTTACCTTGGTTATACCATCTCTTCACAGCTATAGAAAAGTAATTGACTTTATTTCTATCCATAAATTAAACATTGTTTTGTACTTAATTATTATTTTCACAATTATCATAAAAATAATTGACTGTATCCTGTCTTACTCTAATTAACTTTATCTTACGTGCATTGGTGTAAGGGTGTTGGAGCTCCTGGAAATGGAGTTTCAGACAGTTGTGAGCTGCCATGTTGGTGCTGGGAATTGAATCCTGGTCCTCTGGAAGAGCAGCCAGGTCTCTTAATTGTGGAGTCATCTGTTCAGCCTGATAGTGAGTTTCTTATGAATTTTTTATTCCCATTAATAAATATCTATAATTATTTAAAAGATATATTTAGGCATATATATTATTAAAAATAAATGGTCAATCCATTAAAGTATAATTAAGCAGAAATGCATATATCTTTAAAGATATGTTTAATATTAAATGTTATGATGGGCCATCTCACTTTCCCTGCAAATACAAAATTATGTATTTATGATTAAAGCTACATCATAAAGTATGTAAAATACCTTAAATATTAATATTTTAATTGTCTACTAAATAATCATTCCCACATAAAAAATCTTGCAAATTATTCTACATAGAGATATTAGTAAGACTATAATTCCATCAATAAAGTATAATAAGAGTAGTGTTTCTTTACTCATAATGCTTTGGTACATTATATTGCTTATTTGGCTCTGCTAAAATTAGCATTTAATACATATTAAATATTAGTAAATATAATTTGTTTTATTAAGTTTTTTATTATTTAAACAATGAAAAGCTAATTTCTTTCATTTGAGTGCACTCTTGGTTTATCATGTGCTTTCCTAGAATAAGCATTTTCAAGTCCTTATAATTAAGCATGAACTACAAAGGTGCTTGGCTTCACTGAATAGAAAACAAATATATCTTTTTTTCAAGAGATTGAAAATTGTGTATATTGATCTACAGAAAATGATTCTAACCTCAACGTTGTTTTTTTTTTATGCCAAGTGCAATAGCCAAAATCTTGTGGGTACATTTCAATCATTTTATCCAAATTAGGTAGACATTGTTAGAGTCTGTCGTTTCTTATTAAAGACTTAAGCTAATAGCATATGTGTATTTCTGAAGAGTTAAAATAACGAATCAGTTCACAATCTCAGAGAACCTAGACAATAATGAGGACCCTAAAAGAGACATACATGGATTTAATCTACATGGGAAAAAGAAAAAGACAAGATGTCTTGAGTAAAAGAATCACAGATATAAAGTTTTATATATGAAAAATTAGTAAACTCTACTTTAAAACATCAGGTGCAAATTCATTTAGCAACAGTTTTTTTTTTATATCAGGAAATTGAGGGAAGTAGTGGGTACAAGGAATTATTCATTGCCTTAGTCACCAACACATCCTAGCAAGAAATGTATGTCAGCCAGCAATAGCCAGGCTGCCATTGTTTTATTCCCTGACCTCAATGAGTCCCTCACTCAACTATTAAAAATGTGCTTTCCTTAACTTTAAACTGTTCCCCAAGATTTTCTACTTCCAAGTCATCAACAAAAACATTTTAGTCTAAACTGAAGTCATTATTAAAAGCTTTGATTTAGCTATGATGCACATTGAAATCCTTTAACTCATCTCCCAACACTAAGATGAAAAGAGCTTGAGCTAACCTAGCTTCTGGGACTGAATTTTTTCCCTTAATCATTAACCTAAGGCACTGTCTATAAGTATTCTCAAGAGAAATGCGTAAGTCCTAGCTGAGTGGCACTTCCTTGTTCTTAGTTTCTATCCTCTGCAGTCCTTGCTTTATCAGGGGTGGACGCCGCACCATATCCTGTTTTCTGATTTCCCCAGTAAATTAACCTCTATCATAATCCCTTAATATAATTATTAAAAACCCTCAACCTCAAAATTCTATTTAAGCTAAAACTATTATTGTATGAAATCATTGCTTCCATTGAACAGTACAGCTTAAGGGGAAAATTCTCTTCTAAATAATCCACAGGTAAAAATGCCCAGTAGACCGGGACATTTCCATGAGAAAATCACACTACATTAAAGGCAGTGGGGATTTCCCCTACAACCATTCTCACCATACCAGATGCCAGAGTAAAATGGCAATGGTAACATGTAAAGACACAGCAGTAGCAAGAGAAATTCTGGAGTAAAAGTTCTCAGAATCTTGCCTATCCAAGATTCACCCATTAGTGCTTTGTTTCCAGGTGGGTTGAGCTTCTGAAGTCAATTGCCATGTGCTGCTGCTCCCCTGACACGGCCACTAGCAGAGAGTTTTAAGTTTCCATATCTCCTTTCATTGAAATTCTTCCTTTCTACACTTCAAAATAAGCCTTTGATATTTTCTGTTTTAAAGCTGCTCTGGAAATTTTAATTATCCCTTTAAAAATTGTTAATATACATTTTTATTATTGACTTTAAGCTTACTTATTTTTATCTATTTCTCACCATAGTTACAATGGTTATGTTTGGCTTATAGAAATACACTGAAAACTAAAAGTATCATGGAAGATAAAATATCTGTGAAGTATGTCAGTGTCATGGGGTTTATTAGTGGAAATTTGATGGTTTTATTTCTGCATTAGTGCATAGAGATTCAAATTCAAGACTTTGAGAGCAACGAATATTCATCTGTATCCATACCTGTAGAGCCTCCGTGAAAACACCTCACAAAACTACTCTCAGCATTTTAGACCAGGCGAATCCACACATCCTGGCACTTGCAGAGCTCCTGAATGAAGCACACACAGAACTTACTTAGCCCCAGTGACCAACACCTGGCAAGCATCCTTTCTCATTTGTGACGTGGGTTCATTTCACAATATCTCTGGATCACAGGCATCAGGTCACCCACAGCATCTGACAGAAACCACAGCACATTGAGAAACTAAAATGAATTGTGATACCTGAGCGCTCATAGCATGTTTGTCTTTGGAAAGATGTCCATTTGTCAGGGTGCCTCTTTCATGTGCTCCAGTTATACTGGCTGATATTCATCAAGGGACTTGCATTTCAAGTTTTGGAAAACAAATGAGTAAATTGTATTTCACTCACTTTTTTTTTATTTTACAAGGTGCTTTGCTCTATCAATCTGCATTGAGATTTAACTTCTGTGCTACCTACTCCCTTTTTGTACTTTTCATTTTTTTTCTCTAGCTCTTTGTCATGCAAGGCACTTCTTTGTTAAACATTCTTTATAGTATTACTAGATTTAAGGATAATAATTTATGAAGGCGTAGACATAAAAGTTCATCCCCAAAATTTTCCCTTGGCATACTTATGTTTTAATTTCAGAAATACAATTAGGCCAGGGAATTATTTTGTATTTTCTTTTATATGGTAATGGGGTGATTGTAATTCATAGTTTCAATATCATGTCAGAATGTAAAAAGCTCAGAAATCTAAAGAGTACTCATTTCAAATCCCTTTTCTTTTTGTATCAATCTGTATTACACAATATTCGCTAGAAATTTACAAATATTTCACAAAGGAATTTTTTTCCTCTATGATGAACATTTCTTTGATATTATATCTTTCAATATCCTTTTGTTTCTTGGTTGTTTTCATTACTGCCCATGCAATATCAACGATATCAGTGAATATTTCGGTAAGGGCTTGTGGTGACTTCCTACCACATTCTATTTGTAGTTAGTAAATATTTTCATGTAACTTAGTGAAAATCTTTCAATCATCTATTGAACTCAATATTTAAAATATGCAACATGTTAACTCACTATGTGACATCTTATCTTTACATAGCCACCCAATTCTCCGTTATTGCATTAGCCAAAGTTATGCCCATCTCCAGTAGGATATGTACTTCCCAAGTCTTACATGCTCATTACTTTTGGGTTATAATACTGTGTCTCAGTGAACTATAATCATCACTTTAAGCAATGAGTAATTCTGACTGCAGCTAACATGCTGCAAAGATAAGTATGAAATAATTTTCTTTTCCTTTAGAATTCTTACTCTTAATAGTTTTTTTAATTGAGAATTTCTTATAGGAGCACTACATATCCATGACTTCTGCCCCTCTGCTCCACAAATTCTACCATTTCTTTCTCAAATAATAAACACACACACACACACACATACACACACATATACACACACACACATCTTTACATGTATACACTTCCTACTGAGTATATACTTCTTACTGTGACCATTTAGCTCTATTTTTAAGTGATGGTGTTCAGGATTGACCAATTAAGATTGGACAGCCTGTGCGGGAGGGGTTGGGAGGGTGGGGTGTCCCTAGGGAAGAGTGATTCTCTCTCTCAGCAATCACTGGCTTCCCATAGCTCTTCATCTAAGTGTGGGATGATGTGGAATTTTTCCTGACCTTATTGGCATGTTCACCAGAATTGTCATTATTTTGGTTTTGTTCAGGCAACCATATTGCTCCCTGTCTTGTCTATGAACATAGTTTATTTATACGTGTTCTAGGCCTCTAGATTTTACTCTTTAACCATCCTTGCAATCTATATGCATAAAATAGAGCACAAAAAGACGTGGCAAAGGGTCCAGTACAATTAGTCAATCAGACTGAAAGAGGAATAGAGAAAGGAGTTCTAGGATTTACAGAATGATACCCTTATTTAAGAATTTAAAGGTAGTAATAATGTGTGATAGAGTTAATGTGTGTTGAATTATGTGTAGTTTCAAGTTGTCAGGGAGGAGGTAGAAGATAAGGAGCTTGATCCTTAGGGAAGGAGAGTGAAGCTGGGAAGAAAGACACGGAAGTGAGAAGGCACGTAGAGCTCATGAGAAATTATGAATAGAATAATTTGGGTTGTTGTAATTTTAAAAAATTAATAGATGACAAAACCAGAAGAAATGCTTTAATTCTAAACAAGAGAGTATTACATATTATGCCAAGTAACCTGTTAAGCAGACTGTATGCATCCATGTTACAAAAATATCACATGTACTCAACTATATTCATTGCAGCATTGTTTGTTATAGCCAGAAGCTGGAAACAACCTAAAATGCCCCTTGACTGAAGAATGGATAAGGAAAATATGGTACATTTACACAATGGAGTACTACACAGCAGACAAAAATAACAAGTTGAATTTTGCAGAGAAATGGATAAAGCTAGAAAACATCATTTTGAGTGCGGTAATCCAGACCCAGAAAAACAATTATCACATGGGAAGTAGAAAAAGACAAGATCTCCTGAATAAATTGCCCGCATGGGGATCCTGGGGTAGGACTGAAGGGGTGGGGAGAAGCAGGAAGGGGTGCAGAGAAAAATGTAGAGCTCAATAAAAATCAATAAAAATTCATAAATGCTGGGAGCCGATTTGAGTGGCTGCCATTATAAGATGGCATTTGGCCCCAGCCTCGCTTGATAAATAGCTCCATATTAAGGTTGCAGTTCTTCCACCAGAAAACAGGGTGAGTTGTTGTGATCTAGCTGCCCACACTTCCCCTGACTGGCAGGGGAACTTCCTTGTGGTCTGTAATTGACAGGGATGTTCCCCTGCTTTCTTTCCTGCCGGTGGGTCTCCGGAAAGGCAGTTAAGGTATCAAAGTATCAAAGGTTGCTAGGCAGAATCCATATATAAACAGCTATAGTTCAGAGCTCGGGGCCCCTCGCTTTCTGCTCTCCCTTCAACCAAGAGGCTCCAATAAAGCGTGATTTGAGAAGAATCCTTGTTGTGTGGCTGTTCTTTCCTGCTGGTCAGGGAGTTTGCTGCAACTGGTGCGGAAACCCGGGACTCTGGGACAAGCTTTGGTACCGAGTGAGGGGCCGAATAGGATTCAGAACTCGACACGTGGAGCGGCGACGTCGGTGAGTCTCCCAAGTATGATGATTGCTGGGCTTGCACCTGAGGTATTTTGCTTGATCTTTGTGGCCCTCGTCATTGTCGTTTTTCTGTGCTGCTTTTGGTTGCACTGGGAAAGGAGGAGGGCACTGCAAGCACACCAGGACAGCCTATCAGAGTTTGATTTAAAAGGGGGGGGACTTAGGCAGGTCTAGACTGAAAAGAATAAACATAAAAAAGGAAAAGATAAAAGGTATACCTAAAAAAAGAAACTCAAGACAGTCCCTAGGTAAGGGTGGGGATCCACGACAAAAGTGGGTTTTCCGCTCTCATCGGTAGAAGGAGGGAGAGTGGGGTAGTAGAGCCGCTACCACACCGGACAGCGCAAAATGTCAAAACCGGACGGGTTGTAAACGTCAAACGGGTCTTAAAAGTCAAATGGGTTGTCAAACGGGTTGTCAAATGGGCGCTTCATCTTTGCACCCAGTATTTTTGGCTCTCAATGAGCTGTTTCGTTCTATAAAAAGGAGCACTTTAGAGAGGTTCCTGGAGGAGTGTGATACCATTGCACCTTGGTTCTCGGCCTCAGGCAATCTTACCGTGCCCTCCTGGGAGAAGCTAGGTTTTTGCTGGATTTTGCTGCCGAACAAGGTATGTTAAGGAAGGGAGGTATATTCATTTGGTTCGAATTACCGAGGCCTCCAGAGTTTGCAGTGGAGTGCGAGCAGCTGCAGCTCCAAGGCCAAGGAGCTCTAGGTGGCTCCACGGCCAAGCAGCACTGAGGGTCTGTGAAGCTGCAAACACTGGGACTTGTTTCAGGGCATAGAAGCACAGCACACGATAAGATCTGTTGGCCTGAACCTCTGTCCCAGCCGAGGGCAACCGGTGGGCTGCTCCTCATTGCCACACCTCCACACTTAGGCCCAGGTCCAGACGACTGGAAAATGGCAGTAAGAACGCAACGTCCCCGCTCAGCAGGAAGTAGCCAGAGAGATTGACAACGCCCAAATTCCCTAAAACATAGTTTAAGCGCGTCCCTTTCAGAGCAGAAGCAGGATCAGCTGGGTTGCAAGGGAAGCTAAAGAGGTGCACGAGGGAGAAGGTGTCTTCCATGCACTCAGCTGACAGGAATAATTGAGAAAGCCACTCCTAATGACAGGAGCAGGCAGAGGAAAGCCAGGAAGGGGAAAGCAAGATTGCCTCCCCTTCCTCTCCTCTGTGCTAGCCCCTCTGCTACCAGTTCTGACTGCCCTTGCTGCTGCCACAAGCACAGCCGCAGTTGTGGCAATTGGCTCAGCTTGGCTGTGAATGGAAGTATCTGGGGCTGTGTGTGATGTGAGAAGTTTAAAGAATTGTCTAGCTGTCTTTTAGGTAATTGGTCTGGTGAATTCGAACAACAACTGGAAAAGTTGCGGGTGGCGATAGTGACTGCAGATTCCACACACATGGATACCAGCATGGCAGAAGAACTATCTTCCTGGATCTCCTCTGCCTTCTCCCTGTTTAAGGATTGGGTGGGGGTGGGGATGTTTTTTGCATGCTGCATAGGAGGGTGGGTGCTGTGCCTATGGTTAATTTGTCGCCTTCAGGCTCAGGCATCTTGAGATACGGTTGTGGTTCTACTAGCGTTAGCCGCTTTGGAGAATGGCATTTCACCCCAAGTTTGGTTATCTGTCCTAAAAGGCCAGTAGGTTTGTTCCTTGCATAGCCTTTGCACTCTCAGGGAGAAATTCTCCATTGCACTGAGAAAGGTATGCATTTTTAATCTGAAGTACTGCCTTTGCACCTCCCAGGAGTTTATTCCATTGCACAGGAGAAGGAGTACCAGGAATTTTAGGCCTCCTTTGATCGGTCCTCGCATCATGAGGTGAGGACCTGAACGGGAGTAAGACCTTCTCACTGGCCTACAAAGAAAAACAGAAAGGGGGAACTGCTGGGAGCCGATTTGAGTGGCTGCCATTATAAGATGGCATTTGGCCCCAGCCTCGCTTGATAAATAGCTCCATATTAAGGTTGCAGTTCTTCCACCAGAATACAGGGTGAGTTGTTGTGATCTAGCTGCCCACACTTCCCCTGACCAGCAGGGGAACTTCCTTGTGGTCTGTAATTGACAGGGATGTTCCCCTGCTTTCTTTCCTGCCGGTGGGTCTCCGGAAAGGCAGTTAAGGTATCAAAGTATCAAAGGTTGCTAGGCAGAATCCATATATAAACAGCTATAGTTCAGAGCTCGGGGCCCCTCGCTTTCTGCTCTCCCTTCAACCAAGAGGCTCCAATAAAGCGTGATTTGAGAAGAATCCTTGTTGTGTGGCTGCTCTTTCCTGCTGGTCAGGGAGTTCGCCGCAATAAAAATACTATTTTTGTAAAAGAGCACCATGGGTATATCACACATGAAATGGGAGGGAAAGACAAGAAGAGGATGTGGGGATGATGCTTCAAAGTGATGAAGACCTCTTACTGCCCTTACAGAGGATGCAGGTTTGGTTCTCAGTATTCACATGTCTGTTCACAACTATCTGCAACTCTGGTTTACAGAGGATCCCATGCTCTCTTCTGACCTCAGCAGGCACCAGATGCACACACATGACACCCATATATAAATGCAGGCAAACACTCAGACACATAAAACAAATCAAATCAATCTTTTAACAGGAGTAAGCATGAGCCTCCTTTCTCTCCTTCTGTGTTTGTTTTGTCATATTCCAGAGTGTTCGTGTTTTGCTTTATTGATTTTATTTATCCCTGAGGTGTCTGCTTGTCTTCTAAAGAGAGGCAGAAAGGGGATGGATCTGGATGAGGGTGGAGGCAGAGATGCAGTGTCAGTAGTAGAAGAACAGGCAACTGTAACCAGGATATGTTATGTGAGAAAAAATACATAAATACATAATAAAAGGGAAAATACATTTAGAACTGCTAGGTTTGATGCACAAGTAACATTTTATTGTGTCTAATTAGTGCCTGTAGCCACGAGATGAAAATTCAGAATGCAAAACAACAGCAGAAAGGCAGGTTTATCTCTGACCTTTTCCAGATTTTCATGAAAATTGTAAGCAAATATCAGTTAACAATTACCTGATGATTTTATTGAAGACAGTATTTTTTTCTGCCTGAAAGAAATGTATAAAACTGGTTTCTTAATTAGTTCATCTCTCAACCCTCACTAGAGAAGTTCCTTTCTTGCAGTAGATGATTAACTCAGAGACCCACAAGTGACCAATGTATAGAGAATAAGAGACTGTGAAGAGCTCAGTACTAAATGGGACATCTATAGCCCCCTTTCCCCCAGGCTCAGGGGTTATTTAGGAAGAGGTTGTGACAGGCTTTAAGAGCCAGAGGCAGTAGATGACTAGAGAGAACTGTTACACCCATGCAAGCATTGATAGTACTAAATGTATTCTTTGTTTGTTTAAAGGATACATAAAATTGAGAAGGGTAGGGGAGGTACTAGAGGGAAGGACATGGGAGTGGAGCTTCGATCAAAACAATATCTATATTCTGATTCATGGCCATTATTGAAAATGTCAAGACTTTGGAGAATTTCCATTCAGAACACCATTCCTGTGCGACAGGAACAAGTTCGGTTTTTCAGTTGTCTTGTTCTCTTACCATATAGAGTTTATAATCTTTAGTATTATCACATTGTTTTATTTTGTCCAAAAGTTTTCTTTTTCTCTTCTGTTTTTTTTTTAAATTGTTTTAATTTTTGCATTTTTTTTGTTGTTGATTTTTGCAGCTGGGGCTTGAACCTGGAGTTTTATGCACAGTAGGCATGGGCAGGGCCACTAAGTCATATCACCAGCTTCTCTTCTCATAATTATTACATCTCATTTCCTCATGAGACACAGTTATTTCTCCATTTCATATCAATTATTGATACATATCCTATAACTGTATAATCCTATCATTAGTTTGAAAGTGGGCATATATAATTTATATTGAAAGATTTTGTGAAATTCTAATAGTCAAAAATGTGAGATGACAAATTTCATTTGCACTTAGAAATTTTAAAGTCTAAAATCCTAATGGAAATTTTATTATGTGACATTTCTAATGACACTAGGTATATTCTAGGGCTATACATTTAAAAAAGAAGGCAATTTTTTGAAATATTAAATAAAATTAAACCTATTTCTATATCCTTTTGTTTACTAGGAATTTCCTTACTAGACGTTCATCATTCTAAGATTAATAACTCCATTTCTCATTGACTCCTAGAAAGATACAGCTTATACCAGACCATTAGAGCAAAGAATTAAAACAGAGGCAAATCCTTCCTGACTCTCCCTACAGGGGAACTTCTGTTTTATTGCCTTGAAAGCAGGCAGCATTTTAACTGGTTGGATAGAGGGGCTGGCGAAAGAATGCTTTGTAGCTGTGGAGATTGCAGTGCTCCCAGAACTTCTGAAGTTAAGAAGACCTGGCAAGACACAATATTGAGAAGAGGTTAGATATTTACCTATGTGTACCCACCACTTAGCGTGCCAATTTTGAATGGAAAGAATAATGTCTTCTCTTCCCACTTAGCATTCTGAAGATCAAAGTGAAGAGTACGTTTAAGTATTAAATATACATTTTAGGTGCATGGTTGTACATTTGTTTGTTTTTATGATAAATAAACGTGTGTGTGTGTGTGTGTGTGTGTGTGAGAGAGAGAGAGAGAGAGAGAGAGAGAGAGAGAGAGAGAGAGAGAGAGAGGAGGGGGATT
Organism: Microtus obscurus; assembly: GCA_963919715.1. Lineage (NCBI taxonomy): Eukaryota > Metazoa > Chordata > Mammalia > Rodentia > Cricetidae > Microtus > Microtus obscurus. The sequence continues at coordinate 6,587,462 of CAWTZC010001020.1, read as the reverse complement.
CCCTTCTATATCCTGTGAATACCATTGGTTAATAAAAAACTGTCTTAGGCCGGTGATAGGGTAGAGAAGAACTAGGCAGGGAAAACTAATCTGAGTGCTGGAAGAAAGGAGGTGGAGTCAGGGAGAAGCCGTGGAGCCACTGCCAGAGACAGAAATGTTGGTACCTTTTCGGTAGGCCACAAGCCTCGTATTAAAATATGAAATAATTAATCTTAGATGTAAGAGCTATCTAGCAATACACTTAAGTGATTGGCAAAGCAGTTATATAAACAATATAGTTTCTGAGTCTGGGAGTCTGGGCAGCCAGGAACATACAAAAGACCTCCTGCAAGGTGTGTGTGTGTGTGTTAAAGTAAATGTGCACTGAAAATTTATTTTTCTCCACCTACTAAAAGTGGAACTCCATTTATTTTAATCCAATATTTTCATCCCGAATTTTCATGTTGGTAATAGAAATTAATGAATGGGTAATAAATGAAAGGGAAGCTAATTCAACACTTAACAAAGCTGGTTGCTTGTTTATTTAATGTTATCTGTGTTCCTACCTTTATTTATGTATTTCTTTATAAAATGTGTAGACATATTCTAGAGGAAAGGGATTTTTTTCTTTCTGGACTGGGTTACCTCACTCAAAATGATATTTTCTACATCCATTCATCCATTTGCCTGCAAATTTCAAGATCATAAACAATGATGACACTTGTGCTGGAGAGGCTGTGGGGTAAAGGGAAACACATGCTTTTCTGGTGGGAGTGCAAGCTGGTACAACCCCTTTGGATATTAGTATGGTGATTTCTCAGAAAATTAGGAAACAACCTTCCTCAAGACCCAGCAATATCACTTTTGGGTATATACCCAAAATATGCTCAATTGTACCACAAGGACATGTGCTCAACTATGTTCATAGTAGCAAAGTTTGTCATAGTCAGAACCGGGAAACAACCTAAATGCCCCTCGAAGGATGAATGGATAAGGAAGATGTTGTACATTTACACAATGGAGTACTACACAGCTGAAAAAAAGACATCTTAAAATGATAAATTTTATACCAAAACCATATTCTATATAATATGTTGTTGAAAATTTGTTCTTTAATTTAGTATTTCCTTGTTGATTCATTTCTATGCATATATACTGGGGTCAGTGTTTCCTTATTATGCTGTCAGTATACTTGGTACTCCATACATATGTCTATGATGTTGGTTCTCAGAAATGAATGCCATTGATTTGTGTATCTATATTAGAGGCTTTCAACTTAAAGAATAACATTTAATATTCAATAATAGTAAAAGACAAAAAGGCAAAAACTATGAGGAGGCACTATCTGGAGCATTTTACTCGGAGGCTACAAACTATTATCAGGGCTTTTGTTCCACTGAGCCCTTGACAGTTGGATCTTCACTAGCTCAGAGATAAAGGTTAGGGCATTGTACTTTCATGCAACTCAGTCATCATTCACTATGAATAAAGAGTTGGATTCAGGACCGCTTGGGAGGCTAGAATTTGGGGATGCTCAATCACCTTATAGAAAATGACAGAATGTTTGCCTATGACAAATATCCACTGATTTTTTTAAATCAATAGGTTAGCTATTATTATCTAATATAATGTAAATGTTATATGGCTAGTAACATGATAATGATTAGAGGATGATAGAGACAATATAAAACTATTTGAAACAGGCATATGCTTTGTATGTATTTTCCAAATATTTTGGATCTGTGATTGATTGGATCTGTGGTTTTGGGGTGCACAGGATATGCATAAATGATTGATTGTGCATTCTTAACCCACTGAGTCAACTATGCTGTCACATTGCCCCTCAGTAGACCAGTAGTGTGGAAGTGAAACACTGTCTCAGCGAGCAGAAGTCTTCACTGTAGTTCTTTCTCATGACCTCCCAAAAGTGTAACACATTTACTCTTTTTATTCAAGTGTATTGCAGGAAGTATTACTATTGTATTAAGATATATTTGTATAAAATATGAAGCACCCTACTTATGAAAAGTATAATAGCTCTAAGCCTTGATGTTTTTGACATTAATCACAGCACTAAATAGCTTGACAACCGAAGCTAGTATCTTGACTATCAAATCTGGAACACTTTACCGGGTTAGGATCAGCAATGCTAATAAATCTTTTCTCTCTTTATAACCTATGCACTTTTCACGACTGGAGAGAGATGGTTTCACCTAAATTGAAATCTCTAGAGATAAATAGTTGGAATTTAGGAGATAAACAAATCATAACAATTATTTCCTGTAAGACAGAATCACAGAGGTGCATGATGTGAAGTTCATGTATGTTCATTTTTTCATAGGTCTAGGAGTAAATATACTGACTTCTGTTATTGACCTTCATAATGCATGAACCATCTACCTGTGTGTATATGTGCTTCAGCAATATACTGGATATCCTAGAAGGTGAGTACTTTTGAACTACTGTTCAAAAGTAGTTCATCTCTGGTGAAGGCTATTGAATATACCATTGGATATATGTCAATATTTTGTAAAAACATACACAAAAACATAATCTATGTTTTAGAAAATTAAAAAAATTTATTTTATTAAAAATAGATGTAACAAAGTATGGTCACATCCAAGAAATCAGTTAGAGTTTGAAACCAAAATTTATCAGTAATTGAAAATAATGTCTTTTTTCTTTTAATGTGATTCTCAGTCTTTGGTTCTGCTATTATTTTTCTGTAGCCTGGTTTTATTTTTCTTATTTCTTTGACTTTTTGAGACTTTAATTACATCATTATTTCCTTCCTCTTCCTTTCCTATAAGCCCTCTCATACAGTTTTCCTTGTTCCTTTCAAATTCAAGTATGTGTACATACATATATAGTCTTCCCCAGAGAAGAACACATCAATTGGTAATTTACTGCCAGATGTTGTTTCTAAAAACATGTCCACAGTAATATTTTGCAGCCTGCTTTTTGTTTTAAGTTGGCAACTACATTCAAATTCTGTGAGCAAATTGTGCTACAGTGACCATGTTTGCATTCACAGTCCGAGGAGAAGACACATTTCAAAAATAATCTCTTAGAATTTTGTTGCATAAACCTACTTGCAAATTCTGGAAAATGGTTTCTAATGTACTGGGTCAGGTTACCAATTTCTGTGTTGTTCTCTATGGGCCTTAGAATGGAACTCTTTTTCTATTCCTATCACCACTGTGACACAATGGAATAAAAGACATGGACTTGCTAGAAATATATGCATGTAATATATATTATATGTGCATGTACATACATGCATGTAGCAACAATTAATGAAAAAAGAGGTTATGAACTTTTAAAGATCAATGAAGGGCATATGGGAAAGCTTAGAGGGAGGAAAGAGAAGGAAAAACTGTGTAATTATATTATAATCTCAAAAATTAAACAAGTGATTTTGTAACTAAAATAAAATAACACTCTGGGCTCAAGCAAAAGTGGGTTTCCCATTGAACTGTGTAAGTAGAAAACACTATAACTAGTGTTCCATCAGGATCCTCTCACCTATTATTAGTTATGTTGTCGTCCTTCATCATGAAGTTCTTAGTCAGAAAAAGGTGACCTATTTGGTGTCTAGCTGAACAAGCATGTAATTAAGAAACACCCTTGGGTAATTTTATTTACCTACCTTATTATGAAATTTAAAAAAAATTTTCTCCTAGAGGAGAATTAAATAAAATGTTGGTACACAGCATACGCTAGTTTCATTTTGCTTACAAGGGAAAACCTTTTCCTTAAAATAAATTAATTTGAGAACTTTGGGAAATAATTAATTAACTACCTAAACACTATGAATATTGTAATATAAGACACATTTTAAAATTTGAGTGTGTTTCAAAACAAAAGGCAGAATTAAGAGTCTCCTTTCCCAGTTTCCTTGTAAAGAGCATTATGTTGTTGCTTGAATCAACGTCACATTTATACATTAGAAATTGATTAAATCCTTGATTTTAAAGATTCTTTTTAAACTTCTAACATGTATATTATCTATGCTATTATTAAAGTAGAAAATAATCAAGAAAGTAAAACCTATAAACCCCAGGTGAAAGTTCCAGATGAATGCTCTACAAATACCATGGGGAAACTGTACTTTAATTTTCTCTTTCCTGTACTTTTTCACCTTTTTCATTTAATTTGAAGGGGCATCTGAAGTTTAGGAAAAGTATAGGAGACAAAACAACCTTTTAAGATCTTACTATAAATATTTAGTTGGATGTAAGAGGTGAAGTAAACATAAAATTAAAAGTCACCTTAAATTATTTAGTGAACTCTTGACCAATAAGCATTAACAACTTTTATTCATTGATAGTATCAGGCACATAAACACTGGGATGTGTATGCTAATTAAATTAATTTTAACTTGTAAGCGTATCTGCAATATCAAGGAAATAGAAAACAAAATATAAAAAATTCATATACAGGCAAACAAACAAAGGCCAGCTACTTGGAAACATTTGGAATGTAAAATAATTGTAAATAAGATTTAAACTGAGAATCACCTTGTTTTACTGTTCATCTTATCCAACAGGTAAGTATTAATTAATTCTAAGGGAAGTCTTTGTTTATTTATATAAGTCGATATATAAATTAATTGCTTAAATGGGAAAATAATAATCTACTTCGGTGGGGAAGGGGAAACAGATAACTTCTAATTTCAAGCTATTAAGCCACTCTTAATCACTGTTTACAAACCAGTATGTCTCCACTAATTTGGTTTTATTAGGACGTTACTGCAGCTACAAAGATAAAATAAACCAATCCGAACAATGCATTAGCTTATCCCTTGTTCATTGCTCAGCTCTTAAGGCTTGGGAGTCAAGCCATCAATCCAGCATGGTAATCAAAGAAACGGAATGTACACAGCGCATATGAATCACTGTGAAGTAAAATGCACACACTGGATAAAAATGTGAACGGAAGCCAACTAAAATGCTTTATCAATCTCTCAGGCCCACGTGCAGGACAATGTGCTAGTTAAAAAGATGGACAGAGGTTGGGAAGCCCACTCTATGCAGGGATCATAATTAGCTTCTGCAGGTGGGTCCTCAATTACAAGTAAGGACAAAAAGTTAGGGAAGCAGTTGGCTGTTGAATAAGCAGCACACGTTTCTAGTTTACTTAGATTGGAAGTTTGGCTCATGTGGAAGGCTGCTAAAGATTTGGCATCACTTCATAGTTACGTATAATATGAGGGTGATTCATTGGTATATTTAGGCATCACTATCATAGACGGAGTGGCTGAATCTCTGTTCTGTAAGCTAGCCGTGTTCATTGGCAGAAGAGTGAGATCTCCTACTACTTAGCAGCACTTTAAGGTAGAAAAGAGATAGGGTGCTGACAGACAGGAGGGAGTAACTTCAGGCATCTTCAGAGAAACTTTAAAAATCCAGGGACAGCTCAACCCATGAGGATTGTAGTCTAATAACACCCCTTAGTAAATTCCACCACTCTTAATCCTCAAGCTGTCTGCTCGCTCTGGAAGACCTAAGGCAATGCATTTCTTTGGTAAGTGTTCGGTTTTTTTTTTTTTTTCCCTATCAGAGGATACCAAGCCTTACTGATATCTTTAAAATAATTTTATTTTAATTTTAGTATTATCTGTTAAATGAATAGCTTTCAATTTAATTACTTATATGCTAAATTTCATATACTTTTTTAACTGGGAAGCACGGCACACACTACTTTTTAAAAAATGTCTAATGAAAAAAATGATAGGGTAGATTATTTTATAATATTTTCTTAGTCTCTTTTATATTGTAGTAATAAAGTCCATGACTCAAAGCAACTTGGGAAGGAAGGGATTTAACTTAATCTTATATCCATCATGTAAAGATGTTAGAGCAGGAACTCAGGGCAGACACCTGGAGGCAAGAACTGAAATAGAGATTGGGTTGAGTGAGTTTCTGACTGCGGCACCAGCCCGGGACAGGAAACTCAGACTTTCCCCATCCCTCCTACGTTTCCTGGTCATCCTGCAGGGGCTATACTGCCCAATACCCCCTCTCTGGTCCTATCCCACCCAGCTTGCATCCACAACCCTCCCCCCCTCTGTCTGCCCCCCTCCTCTCTTTGACCACATAACATCTCCCAGCTCAGCCTGTTCGGGCGCTGGGTCGGAATCCGAATCGGGAGGGCAACGGGGGTTGGGGGGGGTGGGGGGTTGGTAGTTCCTTTGTCTCAATAGCCTGCCTGCAGCAAGCAAGGTAGACCCTTTGTTTACGAGCTACCCAAGCAGCACGGAGATATGATCCGGAAACAGGAGAGACATCATTGGGGAGTGACATCACTGGGAAGGTACATCAGTGGGCAAGGAGACCTGATCCTGTAAAAGAAGATCCATAGGGGAGCATTCTGAGGAAGAGATGGGCAGGCGCCAATGCAAGAATTCACCCAACAATCTGAAGAACAACATGAAACCATCAGAACCCAGCGACCTCGCAACGGGAGGACAGGAACACCTTAATCAAGAAGAAGTAGAAAAAATTGACTTTATGAAAGTGTTTGATGCCCTTAAACAGCATGTAAAAAATGCCCTTATAGAAATGGATGAGAAGTATAACAGAAAGTTTGAAGAATTGAATAAATCAGTGAATGATACCCTAGGAAACCAAGGAAAAACAATTAAACAGATAATGGAAACAGTTCAAGACTTGAAAACTGAAATGGAGTCAAAGAAGAAAACACAAACAGAGGGCCGGCTGGACATGGAAAATCTAGGTAAATGTATAGAGACTACAGAAACAAGCATAACCAACAGAATACAAGAGATAGAAGAAAGAATATCAGATTCTGAAGATAACATAGAGAAAATAAACGCACTGATTAAAGAAAACAGCAAGTCCAACAAACTCTCATCACAAAACATTCAGGAAATATGGGACACAATAAAAAGACCAAACCTAAGAATAATTGGAGCAGAAGAAGGAGAAGAAGTGCAGCTCAACGGTACAGATAATATATTTAATAAAATTATAGAAGAAAACTTTCCCAACCTAAAGAAAGATGTACCTATGAAGGTTCAAGAAGCATACATAACACCGAATAGGCTGGATCAAAAAAAAAATCCCCTTGCCATATAATAATCAAAACACAAAGCATACAGAATAAAGAAAGAATATTAAGAGCCGCAAAGAAAAAAGGCCAAGTTACATATAAAGGTAAACCTATCAGACTTACACCTGACTTCTCTATGGAAACCATGAAAGCCAGAATGTCTTGGATAGATGTACTGCAAAAACAAAGAGACCATGGATGCAAGCCCAGACTACTATACCCAGCCAAGCTTTCGTTCACTATAAATGGAGAAAACAAAATTTTCCAGGATAAAAACAAATTTAAATAATACGTGGCCACAAATCCAGCCTTACAAAAAGTAATAGAAGGAAAATCACAAACCAAGGAGTCCAACAATGAACACAATAACTCAGACATCTAGAGACCCTTCACCAGCGCCACTCAAAGAAGGGAAACACACAAACTCTACTACTCAATGTCAATTGGTTCAACTCACCTATAAAAAGGCACGGGCTAAGAGATTGGATACAAAAACAGGATCCAACATTCTGCTGTTTACAAGAAACACATCTCAAACACAAAGACAGGTACCTAATCAGAGTAAAGGGCTGGGAAAAGGCTTATCAAGCAAATGGACTTAAGAAACAAGCAGGTGTGGCCATACTAATTTCTAACAAAGTTGACTTCAAACTTAAATCAATCAGAAGAGATGGAGAGGGACATTTTATACTCATAACAGGAACAATTCATCATGAGGAAGTCTCAATCCTGAATATCTATGCCCCTAATATAAAAGCACCCAAGTACGTAAAAGAAACATTACTAAAACTCAAGGCAGCCATCAAACCACACATGCTAATAGTAGGAGACTTCAACACTCCTCTCTCACCAATGGACAGGTCAATCAGACAGAAACTTAAGAGAGAAATTAGAGAATTAATGGAGGTAATGAATCAATTGGACTTAACAGACATCTATAGAATATTCCACCCAAATAGGAAAGAATATACCTTCTTCTCTGCAGCTCATGGAACCTTCTTGAAAATTGACCATATACTCAGTAACAAAGCAAACTTCCACAATAACAAAAAAAAATATTAGTAACCACCTGTGTCTCATCAGATCACCATGGATTAAAGTTAGAATTCAACAACAATGCTACCCCCAGAAAGCCTACAAACTCATGGAAACTGAACAGTCAACTACTGAACCATACCTGAATTAAGGAAGAAATAAAGAAAGAAATTAAAGTCTTCCTTAAATTTAATGAAAATAAAGAAACAACATACTCAAACTTATGGGAGACTATGAAAGCAGTCCTGAGAGGAAAGTTCATAGCACTAAGTGCCCACTTAAAGAAATCAGAGAAAGCACACATTGGAGACTGAAAGCTCTAGAAAAAAAAAAAAAGAAGCAGACTCACCTAGGAGGAGTGGAAGACTGGAAATAATCAAACTGAGGGTTGAAATCAACAAAATAGAAACACAGAAAACAATCCAAAGAATCAATGAAACAAAAAGCTGGTTCCTGGAGAAAATCAACAAGATTGATAAAACCCTATCCAAACTAATCAAACGGCAGAGAGAATATGCAAATTAATAGGATCAGAAATGAAAAGGGGGACATAACCACAGACACAGAGGAAATTCAGAGAATCATTAGATCTCACTACAAAAGACTGTATGCCACAAAACTGGAAAATGTAAAAGAAATGGACACTTTTTTAGATAAATACCATATACCAAAGTTAAACCAGGACCAGGTGAACAATCTAAATAGACCTGTTAGTCGCGAAGAATTAGAAGCTGTTATCGTTATCAAAAACCTCCCTACCAAAAAGAGCCCAGGACCAGATGGCTTCAATGCGGAATTCTACCAGAACTTTCAAGAAGACCTAATACCTATACTCCTTAATGTATTTCACAATATAGAAACAGAAGTGTCATTATCAAATTCCTTTTATGAAGCTACAGTTACTCTGATACCAAAACCACACAAAGACTCTACCAGGAAAGAGAATTACAGGCCAATCTCACTCATGAACATAGACGCAAAAATCCTCAACAAAATACTGGAAAACCGAATCCAAGAACACATTAGAAAAATTATCCATTATGATCAAGTAGGCTTCATCCCAGAGATGCAGGGCTGGTTCAACATACGAAAATCTATCAATGTAATCCATCATATAAATAAACTGAAAGAAAAAAACCATATGATCATTTCATTAGATGCTGTAGTAATACGGAGCAGCGGGCTGCGTCCCCGGCACCTGGCCGTCCACATGGCTAGCTTAATACCCAAAATAATTTCATGGAAACTGTATTCTTTTAAACACTGCCTGGCCCATTAATTTCAGTTTCTTATTGGCTAGCTCTTACATATTAATTTAGCCCATTTCTAATAATCTTGTAGCCCACGAGCTGGCTTACCAGGAATGATCTTAACCTGTGTCTGCCTGGAGTGGGAAAATCATGGCAACTCACTGACTCAGCTTCTTTCTCCCAGCATCCTGTTCTGTTTACTCCACCTTTCTAAGGGTTCCTATCAATGGGCCTAGGCAGTATCTTTATTGATAATAAATCACTCCCACATCAAGATGCTGAAAAACATTTGACAAAATTCAACATCCCTTTATGGAGAGATTAGGGATACAAGGGTCATACCTAAATATAATAAAAGCTATATACAGCAAGCCAACAGCTAACATCAAATTAAATGGAGAGAAACTCAAAGACATCCCACTAAACTCAGGAACATGACAAGGCTCTCCACTCTCGCCATACCTCTTCAATATAGTGCTTGAAGTTCTAGCAATAGTAATAAGACAACATAAGGGGATCAAGGGGATTCGAATTGGAAAGGAAGAAGTTAAGCTTTCGTTATTTGCAGATGATATGATAGTGTACATAAGTGACCCCAAAAACTCCACCAAAGACCTTTTACAGCTCATAAACACCTTTAGTAATGTGGCAGGTTACAAGATCAATTCCAAAAGATCAGTCGCCCTCTTATACACAAAGGATATGGAAGCCGAGAGGGAAATCAGAGAAGCTTCACCTTTCACGATAGCCACAAACAGCATAAAATATCTCGGGGTAACTCTAACCAAGGAAATGAAAGATCTATTTGAAAAGAACTTTAAGGCATTGAAGAAAGAAATTAAAGAGGATACCAGAAAATGGAAGGACATCCCTTGCTCTTGGATTGGGAGGATCAACATAGTAAAAATGGCAATCATACCAAAGGCAATTTATAGATTCAATGCAATTTCCATCAAGGTCCCATCAAAATTCTTCACAGATCTTGAGAGGACAATAATTCATGTTATATGGAAAATCAAAAACCCCAGGATAGCCAAAACAATCCTATACAATATAGGATCTTCTGGAGGCATTATCATCCCTGACTTCAAACTCTATTACAGAGCTACAGTAATGAAAACAGTGTGGTACTGGCATAAAAACAGAGAAGTCGACCAATGGAATCGCATAGAAGACCCGAATTTTAACCCACAAACATATGATCACCTCATTTTCGATAAAGGAGCTAAAAGTATACAATGGAAGAAAGAAAGAATCTTCAACAAATGGTGCAGGCACAACTGGATGTCTACCTGTAGAAGAATGAAAATAGACCCATATCTATCACCATGCACAAAACTCAAATCCAAAAGGATCAAAGACCTCAATATCAGTCTGAACACAATGAACCTGACAGAAGAGAAAGTGGGAAGTACCCTACAACAGATGGGCACAGGAGATTGCTTCCTATGTATAACCCCAGCAGCACAGACATTAGGGTAACATTGAATAAATGGGACCTACTAAAGCTAAGAAGCTTCTGTAAAGCAAAGGACACTGTCACTAAGACAAAAAGGCAACCCATTGACTGGGAGAAGATCTTCACCAACCCCACAACAGACAAAGGTCTGATCTCCGAAATATATAGAGAACTCAAGAAACTAGACTTTAAAATGCTAATTAACCCAATTAAAAAATGGAGCACTGAACTGAACAGAGAATTCTCAACAGAAGAAGTTCAAATGGCCAAAAGAGACTTAAGGTCATGCTCAACCTCCTTAGCGATCAGGGAAATGCAAATCAAAACAACTTTGTGATATCATCTTACACCTGTCAGAATGGCTAAAATCAAAAACACCAACAATAGCCTTTGCTGGAGAGGCTGTGGAGGAAGGGGTACCCTCATCCATTGCTGGTGGGAATGCAATCTTGTGCAACCACTTTGGAAATCAGTGTTTGGGTTTCTCAGGAAATTCGGGATCAACCTACCCCAAGACCCAGCAATACCACTCTTGGGAATATACCCAAGAGATGCCCTATCATATGACAAAAGCATTTGTTCAACTATGTTTATAGCAGTATTATTTGTAATAGCCAGAACCTGGAAACATCCTAGATGCCCTTCAATGAAAGAATGGATGAAGAAAATGTGGAATATATACACATTAGAGTACTACGCTGTGGTAAAAAACAATGACTTCTCAAAGTTTGCAGGCAAATAGATGGAAATAGAAAACACTATCCTGAGTGAGGTAAGGCAGACCCAAAAAGATGAACATGGGATGTACTCACTCATAATTGGTTTCTAGCCATAAATAAAGGTCACGGAGTCTTTAACTGGTGAACCTAAAGAAGCTAAATAAGAAGGTGAACCCAAGGAAAAATATATAATTATCCTCTTGGTCATGGGAAGTAGACAATATCGCTGGGGAGAAAAGTGGGATCTTGGGGGTGGGGTGGGATGGGGATAAGGGGGGATGGGGAGAGAAAAGTGATAAGGGGAGGATTGGGGGAACTTGGGGAAACAGGATTATTGGGATAAAGGAAGGTTGGATAGGGGAGCACGGAAGCACAATTCTTAGTTAAGGGAGCCACCTTAGGGTTGGCAAGAGACTTGAACCTAGATTGGCTCCCAGGAGCCCAAGGCGATGTCCCCAGTTAGTTCCTTGGGCAGCTGAGGATAGGTAACCTGAAATGACCCTATCCTATAGCAATACTGACTAATATCTTGCATATCACCATAGAACCTTTATCTGGTGATGGATGGAGATAGAGACAGAGACCCACACTGGAGCACCGGACTGAGCTCCCAAGGTCCCAATGAGGAGCAGAAGGAGGGAAGAACATGAGCAAGGAAGTTGGGACCACGAGGGGTGCACCCACCCACTGAGACAGTGGGGCTGATCTATTGGGAGCTCACCAAGGCCAGCTGGACTGTGACTGAAAAAGCATGGGATAAAACCGGACTCTCTGAACATGGCGAACAATGAGGGCTGATGAGAAGCCAAGGACAATGGCACAGGGTTTTGATCCTACTTCATGTTCTGGCTTTGTGGGAGCGTAGCCAGTTTGGATGGTCACCTTCCTAGACATGGATGGAGTGGGGAGGACCTTGAACTTTCCATAGGGCAGGGAATCCTGAGTCTCTTTGGACTGGAAAGGGAGGGGGAGAGGAGTGGGGGGAGGGGAGAAGAGTGGGGGGAGGGAAATGGGAGCCTGGAAGGAGGCAGAATATTTTTTCCTTTTCTCAATTAAAAAAAAAAAAGAGAGAGAGACCAGATTTACAGTCACCACAGGAACACAAGTTTGAGTGTGTATCTGAGGTAGTACCTAGACAGTCTGAACTGAATGCTGGCATACTCTAAAAGTGGGTGGCTTCATCCTTTGGGCTGTGGTCCCAGGCAATAAAGGAGAAAGCAAGCTGGGGAAAAAAAAAAAAAAGAACTGAAATAGAATCCCCGGAGAAAACCCTTAGGGACTAGTTCCTCTTAAATTAGTCAGTTTGCTTTATCATACAACTGAGTAACACAATCCAGGAGGTGGCATGGTGCCCAGGGAGCTTCTTCAGTCATATTTCAAATGAAGAGGGTTTTTTGTTGTTGCTTTTTCTTCTTTCCTCCCTCCCTCCCTCCCTCCCTCCCTCCCTCCCTCCCTCCCTCCCTCCCTCCCTCCCTCCCTCCCTCCTCCCTCTCTCTCTCCCTCTCTCTCCTTTCTTCACAGACATCTCTAGCTTGTGTTCAAAATACTAACCAGCGTATTTCTCCTGAGTTTATCGCCAGCAAGTATCAAAGAAGTATCTGCAAAAAAACTTGGCTAAATTTGTTTAACGTGTTTTAGTTATACTGTGTACTTTTTAAAAACCAACATCTAATTTTTACGGCATGTATTTGTAGGTGCCAAGTCCCAAGTGCCATGGTCAGCCATGCAAGTCTATGTATTATGAGAAGTCTTTCGAAAGTTGGGAATCTCAGCTTACGTTAGTTCCATCTCAGTTGCCACAACTTCTATCTGTAAAGTTCCACCACCCAGCACGGGAACAGGATGCTTCAGGAGTAGAATGCATGTTTTGTTCCTTAACCATTTTCTGCGTCCTTCCAGTCTTCCTCACACTTTATTTTGCTCCCACCTCTCTCCTTGGTGCTCCTGGACTTTGCAGAAATGTTTGCTTAGAACACTGAGTTCTTATTTTTCATTCTGACATGCTTCTGTTGAGGTATTTTCATCATAATTTCCTTATATTGAACTCGAAATCATAGTATAGAAGTATATTTTATTTCATCTTGGATTGTCGATAATAAACTCATATTTTCTAACATCAAGCCACCATGATTTATTTCTCCTTATCATTGTACAACCTCACTACAATGGTGACAAAGGCTTAATGAAAAAAATTCTTCAATCAATCAAATTTTAATAAAGCTGTCAGTTTGGAAAAATGTGATCTTGTTGACTTTTTCACTTAATCATTTTTGCAGAGAATATTTGAAACAATTACTTATCAGTTTCTCTACATTTATAATTTCATGTAATGCAACCTAAAACAGCATATCCATTTTAGAATAAACACTCGCTAATTTTCTACCAAAAAAGTGACAAAATAGAAAAACTTTATGTAACAGCTTGCTAATTGTAGGTTGGATGAATGGGATATGCAGATGCAAAGTTCTTGCTTCTAAACTTTAAAAAAAATGGAATAATTTTGAGGTATTGCCATAAAAAAGTGAAATAAAGCTGTTTCAGTTTTTTAAAAAAATTAGGAGCAAAATATAATTGCTTAATTTACTCTTTTAAATTTCTTAGACTCTTTGGTTCCTCTAAAGGGTTTTGCAAAATTATTATTATTATTATTAATTTTGAGCTTTTCTGAAGCAAAGTTTCTTTGTGTATATCTGACTGTCCTGGAACTCACTCTATATACCAGGCTGGCCTCAGACTCACAGAAATGCATCTGCCTCTCGAATGCTTGGATTAAGGGTGTGTGCTACCATCACCCCCTTGCAAAATTATTTTTTAAATATACTAATTATTTTCTTTTAAGTATTTTGTTGGCATTCAGGGTTAGTTCATGTAATAACATCAGATTAGAAATGTATTTCAATTTTCATGGAAACTTTTGGAGCGTGATGTAATTCAAATGCTCAGAATCATATTTACTATACTTCTATGAATTGGTGAAATTTTGAATCTATCCTTTGTAATATGGTTAAAATATGATTATCCTGTAATCTCTCTCTCTCTCTCTCTCTCTCTCTCTCTCTCTCTCTCTCTCTAACTTTCTTTCTTTCATTCCCTGGGAAAATATTCTTTCATTCTTTATAGTCAATAGTAGAGGCTAAATACTATTTTAAAGTGCAGCAGAATGATTACTGGTTGTGATTTTGATTTGCTCATTGAATGCCTATTATCTTCAGGTAGATTAAACACATGATAAAGAACACACTATATAAATATAACATTTTTATACTCTAAAAATATATGCACTTAGTTCATTTTGTACAATAGATGTACAAAACAAAACAGGAACATGGCCAGACTCATTATTAATAATAGAACTCAACGAAAATCTGTAGAAAATAAATTTGGTGACATTTATTTTTAAACACAATGTATTTTAAAACTTGAATCTCTGATTCTTCTTCCCATTCTTCCTTTTATTAAAAATAGATTCTTTATCACCAAAATATCCTAATTATAGTTTCCCAAGGCTGAGAAGGAGTATCAGACATGTTTTTACAGGCCCAGACCTTAGCACGACTGATGCTATGATGGAAATCATTTTCAGGCATTGAAACCCAGCAAGTACGTAGGTAGCAGCACCTGACAAAACAAGAACAAGACCTAATCCATCAAAGTTGTAGTTCTGCAAGAGTCCCTAAATGCACTGACCTTGTTTTTTTTTTACTTCTTTAATTATTCTTTTACTAATTGCTTCTGATGTAGAGAGAGGCAATAAAAAGTAGGTAATTAACATGGAAAGTGAGGTAGGCTTTTGAATGCTTATTTTATTTACCTGCTGATGATACAGGATGCTGAGATTTCATAAAGGATTGCCACGAGAAGAAAAATAACATCAATACATTGATGAAAATATAATACTCTGAGCAAACAGCATTAAAACTAGAAACTATCGATAAAATAGTACATAGGAAAATGCCAAAGGTCTCTCCATGAGGAAATTAAATAACATTTTTCATTGGAAAGTGTTTTCTATATACACAGAATTACAACTATAAAAGTCCCCAAATAGGGAGACACAATTAGCATTTCAAACCAATTCCACACAGACTAAACTTTTAGTGCTCAACTAGGAAATATACTGCAGGCCCAAATAACTTTTGATTATTAATGCAAATATTTTAAATACAAAACTAAAAATTAATTAGCAGATCATAGAAGAAAAAGCTCATGACTAATGTAACCATATCATCATTAACCATTTTGTAGCATTCAACATCCATTTCTTAGCAGAGCTAGCCATCAATAAATGATGTGAAATATAACAACTTTATTTCTGTTAATACTCAAAATGTGCAAGGCATTCAAGCCAATATGAAAAGCAAATTAAATTGATTTTCAATCCATTGAATTAAAAAAACAAAATCACACTCTGTAGAGACTATAGTATGTTATCATAATCATGAGGTTAGAGCAGCTGTGCTAGTTACTTTTACAAGACCTGCATGATATCAAGCTAGGAAAATTTATTATACATATAGGAGGGGCTCTCCAAGCCCCATTCTTTATGGAGGAGTTTTTATAGGGATAATCTATCTATCGTCTATCTATCTATCTATCTATCTATCTTTCTATCTATCTATCTATCTACCTACCTATCATGTATTCATGATCTCATCTTTCTATCATCTATTTATATATCCACCATCTATCTATTATCTATCTTCATCATTATCTATAGTTGTCTATGGATATATCATCTATCTTTCTAGATCATCTATTATCTATCTAGATATGATCTATCATCTAACTTTTACTTATCTATGTTACGTTCTCTCTTTTTCTACTTCATCTCTTTCTCCTCTCTCTTTACCCCTTTCCTTTTGAGGATTTGGACACTGAGAACCCTACCAGTGGCTGTCATCACACCTATGCAAATATAGACAGCAATAATGAAACCTAGTGAATGTCTTAGTGAGGGATTGCATTATTCTGATTAAAACACACGACCAAAATCAACTTTGGGGACAGGACTTTATTTCATCTTAACACTCTCAGGTCACAATCCATTACAGGAAGAAGTCATGTTAGGAAGCAGGAATTAAAGCAGAAGTCACGGAGGAATGGTGCTTCTTGGCCTGATCCCCTTGGCTCTCTTAGTTTGCTTTCTGATACAACCCTTGTGATAATACCATTCACAGTGGATTCATCAACATCAATCACTAATCAAGAAAATGGCTTATAGACTTGCTTAGAGGCTAATCATATAGACAACAACCTGTTAACTAATAGAGAATAAGAAACTATGGAGAGTTCTCAGATAAAAATGGAACAATGCTCAGATAAAAAAGAGCATTTCTATCACATGTGCTCTCCTTCCAGACTCCAGGTTCATCTTTGAAGACAGAACAGAAAGTTTTTAGACCCAACACTAGTAGATGTCTTTAAAGATACAGCATTTTCCAGATATGACAAAGTAGTTGCATAAACAATCTCACAACAGCTAGAAATGCATGGATAAGACTTGCACATGATCAAGTCTGCCAAAATCCCTACATACATGGGTAGGGCTCATAAAGTCCCACTCCTATTCAAGAAGTTATTAGACACTGATGGATATGAAAAGGAGAGATAGCTTTTTTCAGGGACACTGGAATTACAAAGCTATCCATGTTCCTTTAAGTGATCTCATGTACAATAAATGGAATCAGTTGGCTTTAAATTTGTGAGACACCACATGAGATCTCTCTCTCTCTCTCTCTCTTATATATATATATATATATATATATATATATATATATATATATATATATATATATGTGTGTGTGTGTGTAATTTTAAATTTGTGAAACATGTAAATATATATATATATATATATATATATATAGAGAGAGAGAGAGAGAGAGAGAGAGATTTTAATCATTTTAAATTTGTGAAACACACACATCTATATATTTACAGAGAGAGAGAGAAAATACAGTTGATGAACACGGAAGATATAGATAGGCTAGGGAGATAAAAAGAATGTTTTGGAGAAAAAGGATGAGTAATGAGTTAGATCTAAGCACATTATATGCATGTTTGAAAAGTATATAAAATAATTTAAAAATAATATAACCTGCATCATCCAAGTTTGACTCATGCAATTGATTTTTACATTATTATGCTACCTTTGTATTAATGCACACACACACACATATAAAGAATTAATAAAAGTTGTATGGACCTTTAAAATCATTTGTTCAAATAGAAAGAGTTCAATATGGTCATCAAGAGTTTCATCTAAACTTGTCCAAGTTTTATGAACATTTCTAAAGCTTTTATATCCTTCTCTGAAATGGTTTTAAATAGAGACATACTGTTCTTTCTGAGTAATTACATATTTGAAAATTCAAGTTATGCAGAAGTATAACACAGACTTTGTTGGATGCCATTATCTTTATACACAGCTTTCTCCCCTCTAAATACACAGAATAAAAAAAAAAGTAAGAACGCAGAGACATGACAATAAAACCTACAAATTTACTAACCTGAAAGAGAAAATAACTGCAATTTCTCTTTGTGATCATTTTCTGAACCAGTCATAAATATGAAAATGTATCTGATTCTGTAGCTATCACTATGGCAGACTTTTTCACTTATACTTACATAGTTTTAAGGTTTTGCTTCAATATCCAGAGTAAAATGTTTTATTCACTTCTTCAACTGCTTATTCTAACTCAGAGAAGTAACACACTCTCTGTAATGCTTTAGTGGGCACAGTTTGGCAAGTGCTTCCAAAAAACTTCTCCTTACTCCTGAAGGAACTGGGCGTTTTGCAGGCAGGTTTAAGCTAGCAAATCATCTGCAGTTAATCATTAAAAGTCATCAGCCTTCCAAGGAAAGCCTGCCCATTACAATATGTAGCAAGTAGCTGTTAGATATACGAGTTTAAGGCGTAACCAAAGTTGTCCCTCTACCCCCAAGATCCCAATTTTTTGCCTGGCAATCTAGTCTACTTCCCATAACCAGGAGGATAGCTATATGTTTTTCTTTGGGTTCACCTTCTTATTTAGTTTCTTTAGGATATAAAATTATAGACTCACTGACCTTTATTTATCTCTAGAAACCAATTATGAGTGAGTACATCCCATGTTCATCCTTTTGGGTCTGGGTTACCTCACTCAGGATAGTGTTTTCTATTTCCATCCATTTGCATGCAAAATTCGCGAAGTCATTGTTTTTTACCGCTGAGTAGTATTCTAATGTGTATATATTCCACACTTTCTTCATCCATTCTTCCATTGAAGGACATCTAGGTTGTTTCCAGGTTCTGGCTATTACAAATAATGCTGCTATGAACATAGTTGAACAAATGTCCTTGTCATATGATCGGGCATCTGGTGGGTATATTCCCAAGAGTGGCATTGCTGGGTCCATGGGTAGGTTGATCCCAAATTTCCTGAGAAACCGCCACACCGCTTTCCAAAGTGTTTGAACAAGTTTGCATTCCCACCAGCAATGGATGAGGGTACCCCTTTCTCCACAGCCTCTCCAGCAAAAGCTATCATTGGTGTTTTTGATTTTAGCCATTCTGACAGGTGTAAGATGATATCTCAATGTTGTTTTGATTGGTGGGAGGGGGGTAAGGGGAGAAGGGGAGAGAAATGTGAGAAGGGGAGGGTGGAGGGAACTTGGGGAAACGGGATGATTGGGATAAAGGAAGGTTGGTTAGGGGAGCAGAGAAGCACTCATATTATTAAGGGAGCCATCTTAGGGTTGGCAAGAGACTCGGACCTAGAGGGGCTCCCAGGTGCCCAGGGCGATGTCCCCAGTTAGTTCCTGGGGCAGCTGAGGATAGGGAACCTGAAATGACCCTACCCTATAGCCATACTGATGAATATCTTGCATATCACCATAGAAACTTCATCTGGCGATGGATGGAGATAGAGACAGAGACCCACACTGGAGCACTGGACTGAGCTCCCAATGTCCCAATGAGGAACAGAAGGAGGGAGAATATGAGCAAAGATGTCAGGACCACAAGGGGTGCGCCCACCCGTGGAGACAGTGGGGCTGATCCTTTGGGAGCTCACCAAGACCAGATGGACTGTGACTGAAAAAGCACGGGATAAAACCGGACTCTCTGAATCTGGCGGACAATGAGGGCTGCTGAGAAGCCAAGGACCATGGCACGGGGTTTTGATCCTACTTCATGTTCTGGCTTTGTGGGAGCCTAGCCAGTTTGGATGTTCACCTTCCTAGACCAGGATTGAGGGGGGAGGACTTTGGACTTTCCACAGGGCAGGGAACCCTGACTGCTCTTCAGTCTGGAGAGGGAGGGGGAGGAGTGGGTGAAGGGGAGGAGGAGAGGGAGGAGTGGGAGGGAAATGGGAGGCGGGGAGGAGGCAGAAATTTCTTTTTCTTTCCAATAAAAAAAAAGTTGTCCCTCTACACTTTCTGCCACTTGATTGCAAGCTACATTAGAATTTCAGATGAGAACTGAGTTTATAGAGATTCTCCAAGATCCTGTGTGCTGGTAAGTGGGAAAAGAACATGATTGTAAAGGAAGCAGTTTCCATGCAATGCACTGTATTAAAAGAGAGCTCCATTCATAATTCTAGATTATGACTTTGTATGTAAAGTTCTTTTCTGATTTAAATGTCCTTCAAAGATTGTGTCTGACTCCTGGCTCTGTATTTGTTGAGTAACTTTCTCACTCTATAATCAAATATTATAGATTAATGACATATAAATCCATTTTCTTTAATACAATTGTGTGACTGAATTTTTCTTTATTATATGCTCTGCTGACACAGGTTTTCAATTAATGAAGGAAACTTTAATAAGAATACATTAATTTTTTACCAACTTTTTTTTTTGTTTTTTGTTTTTTCGAGACAGGGTTTCTCTGTAGCTTTGGTGCCTATCCTGGAACTAGCTCTTGTAGACCAGGCTGGCCTTGAACTCACAGAGATCCGCCCGCCTCTGCCTCCTGAGTGCTGGGATTAAAGGCGTGTGCCACCACCTCCTGGCTTCCAACTTTTAAATAGTAATACAAAGATTTAAACCAAATGAGTGTGCTGGCTAGTTTTTTGTCAGTTTGATACAAGATAGAGTCATTTGAAAGGCTGGAACTTTAATTGAGAAAATGTCACCAGTCATGATCAGCAAACTGGTAAGTAGCACCCCTCTGTGGCCTCTGCATCATTTCCTGCCTTCAGGTTTTGCCTTGCTTGAGTTCCTGCCTTGGCCTTCCTCAATGGACTGTGACTTGGGATATGTCAGTCAAATAAGCCCTTTTCTTTTCAAGTTGTTTTTGGTCATGGTGTTTCATCAAAGCAATAAGAACCCTAAGTATAACAATGAGTTCCTCAATTCTAATGAATATGGAAATGTTGAGCAATAATTTATAATCTTTAAATTCCCTGCAATTGATGAGTAATTGTGGTTATTTTAAGTATTTCAAATTATATTCATTGTTTAAAAATGTTAAATGATGCTGAAAAGCATATATTACATCTGATATTACTGTCAGTAATATTAATAATAAATTGTTTATTGTTAATTATAATTATGATAGTAATATTACTAAGTAAAATAATACTACAATAATAATGAATTTATAGTATCTAATCATTTATTATGCGACAAATATATTATTTCTGGCATGTAGTTTTTTGTTTATATGTCAAATTTTTATCTATTTAGAAATTTTCCACATTTAGGAAACAAAGTATAAAATTATTAATTAGAACATTTTGGTCAATTTTCTTACAATTTCAGTTTCATCTTAAAGATTTATAACCCATGGATAATGAAAACTGTTTTGAAGAACCAAACTATATAGCAGTTAGTTGTGGGTAATAATAGATCTTAAGTATGATGAAGTTTGGCTGTGGGGATCCATATGCGTTATTAGCTATTTAAGCAGCAGTCAGATGTAGCTGGCACTGGGAGGGACATGTGTGACTGGTTGGGGCCCTAGAGAGCCAAGGCTTATCTGCTGGAATCTATCATTGGGATTTGTTATCTCTACCCTCAACAGGAACAGGAATGCTAAAATCAAAATAATGAATGTGATTTGTCAGATTAAACCCTTATAATGACCCAAATTGAGGGATACTTTGGAGATCATTACATCATTACAGTATTTTTTAAGTAAAATTTTATTCCAATCCTTACCTTTGTAATCAAAGGAAATATAATTAACTCATGTACAGATTTTAGCCTGGATCTCTGTCATGCATTTTCAATTCTCAAGAAGTCATTGAATCTCTAGGGTCACTTGTTGGTATCGTACATGTTGGCTCTAGATCTGTTAAATTTTCTTGATGACCAATATTTCCTTCTACCTTTTGTCTTCTTTTGGTGAGGCTTGCTCCTTAGAGTTCCTGTTTAAGTGTCTACATTTTTAATCCGCCATTTTACCTGAATTTGGGTTTTCTTTATTAGTTCTGTTTTTATATTGATGTCTTGAACAGTTTTCTTCCTTTCATTTCACTGTTGTAATCAATTTCATTAATGGATTTATTCATGTCCTTTTTAAGATTATTGATCATATTAATAATAGTTACTTTGAAACTTTCTCTGTCCTTCAGCTTATTGCGTTTTTCATGGTCTACTGTAGTAAGGTTGCAAGGATCTAGTGGAGACATAGTATCCCAATTGTTTCTGATTGCGTTTTTATGCAGATGTCGAGGCATCTGGATGTGGATGATGGTAATTCTAGGTATTGAATTCTGGCCTGATGTGGGAGTGTCATGTATCAATCTGTTGATTTCATTGGTTAAGCACTAAAGAAACTGCTTGGCCATGATAGGTTAAAACATAGGTGGGAGGAGTAAACAGAACAGAATGCTGGGAGGAAGAGGAAGTGAGCTCAGAGATGCCATGCTCCCCTCTCCCGGGCAGACAGGATAGCTCTGCTCTCTGGGGCACTCGCCATGAAGCTCCAACCCAGGATGGACATAGGCTAGAATCTTCCTGGTAAGCGCACCTTGGGGTGCTACACACCTTATAAGAAATGGGCTGGTCCAGGTGCGAGAGTTAGCCGAGAAGAGGTTAGATATAATGGGCCAAGCAGTGTTTAAAAGAATACAGTTTGTGTGTTGTTATTTCGGGGCATAAGCTAGCCAGGCTGCTGGGATGTTGGGGACATAGCCCCGCCACTCCTATTACTACACTGGCCTTGATTTTGTTGGCTGAATTTTCTGTTTCTTGGTTTCTGTTGCCTTCTTTGGAGCTTAGGAGCTAGTTGTCACTATGAGTTGCCTGATAGAAAGAACTTTTAAGTTTCTGCCAAGTATAGCCACGGGTGATCCAGGGAGAACTTAGCTCTAGGTATTGGGAGCTGACATGTAGGAATGGGAATGAGCTACATAGGTTGGAGGGAAGTTTGATCTACCATGACTATTGGACCTTGAGGCCTCTAGCCAGTGTGGTCAGCTGGTTCTAGGGAGAATGCATGGGGTGTTGGCTGGTGAGACAATGTTTTGGGATGAGGAAGGAAGGCTAGAAGATTTGTTTAATCTCTTTGGAATGGAGGCAGAGAGGAAGGAGAGGACTCAGTATATGGTCTGCAACTAAGCTGCGTGCCAGACTGGGTAGCGGGAATCAGAGAATGGGAAAGAGAATGAAAATTGCTTCCAAGCTAGGCAAGTGGATTTCCAGAGAGAGAGAGACAATCTTGGATTTTGGTGGGTGATACAAAATGTGCCCTGATTTTCTAGGCATCCTGACCCATCTACGGTTTTCTCATGCCTTGTGACACCCCCAACTCTATTGTATTTTTTTCTTATCAGGACAGCAAGTACAAAAATTTTCAGTGACAACTTTGCTAATTCTAAGACTTTGCTGTTACAACCACAGCTTTTTGTGAGGCAAAGTGCTGCCAGACCTACAGACTTTGGGGATCTAAACCAACACAGAATGTATGTTAGTATCCAGCAGCATCTATTCTTCTGATTTTCACTAAATTGGGAGGCTAGATTCTAATCCCTTTAAGTGGGCAGCAATATCGATTTTCTCCACTCTTGCCTAGGCCTCAGTCACTGATGATGCTTTTAAGGTCATACTATAGATTTATTTTTAGCTTTTGATAATTCTTCACAGTGACTGTCCCAGTTTGCAATCTCACAAAATGTAAGGGTTTCCTATTCACACCATCCTCTACTCCCACAGCATTTGCTGTCTGCTGTCCCCTTGATCTTTACCATTCTGACTGCTGTAAGATGAAATAAATCTCAAAGTTGTTTTGATTTATATTTCTACAATTACTGGGGATGATGAATATTCCTTGAGTTATTTCTTAGTCATTTTTTTTCTCTTTTGTTGAGAACTCTCTCTATTCAGTTCCCATGTCCATTTTTTTGAATGTGAATATTTTTTGTGTGTGACTATTTGTTCTCTGAGTTCTTTGTATGTACTGAATATTAAACCTCTATCAGATGTATAGCTAACAAATAGTCTCTCCTCTTCTGTGGGTGTCATCTTTGCCCAGCTGATTGTTTCTTTAGCAGTGCAAGAGCTTTTTTAGCTTTATGGGGTCTCTCTTGTCAGTCATTGGCCTTAATTCATTGGCAATGGATTCCTATTCAGGAAGCCTTTTCCTACACCTATTTCATGTGGGGTATTCTCTAATTTTCTTCTAGAAGTTTCAGTGATTCAGGTTTAGGAGATGGGAACATGGGTACCCGGGTGGGGAATGGAGCACTGAAAGAGATTACTGGAAAGTTGGGGGGCATCTCTTTCTTTCTTTTGGTTAATTGTGTCAAAGATCAGTCAACTTTGTTTAACTTCTCAACCAGCTCTTAAGTTTTTTGATTCTTTGTATTGTTCTGTTTCTTTATTTGTTTCTATTTTATAGATTTCAAGTCTAACTTTTCTTATTTCTGGCCATACACTGGGTTTGGATTTGATCATTCCTGGTTTTCCAATGTTTTGAGTTCTATAATTAAGCTCTTTATTTTGCCATTTCTGGATTTTTAATATAGGCACTTAAAGCTATGAATTTCTCTAATAAAACTGCGTCAGAAGTTTTATTATATTGTGTTTTAATTTTCATTTATTTTGAGTAAATTTTCCTTTTTTGATGTTTTTCTTTTTACCCAGACATCATTTTTAGTGAGCTGTTTAATTCCCACAAGTCTCTGTAGTTACTGGAGTTATTTCCTGCCATTTCTATAGTTTATTGCATTGTGTTTAGATCAGATACAAAGGGTGATTTTAATCTCTTTTAATTTCTAAAGGTATCCGTGCTATCCCACACTTGTGCAACAGCCTTCTAATTTCCAGGAAGCTCCGCAAGCCCTGCATTGTTGTGTGTGCTTGTGTGCTTGTGTGCATGTGTGTGTGTCCATCCCAGGATGTGATGTGTTATTGAAAAGGTTCCAACTGATGCTAATTAAGATGTATATTCTTTGGTGTTTGAATTGAATATTAGGTAGATATCGTTAAGTAAATATGATGCTTGGTGTTAGTTAATAGTGATATTTATCTTTTTAATTTTTATTTAGAAAACTTGTCTATAGAAACAAGTGGGGTTGCAACCACCTTCAATTAATAGACTAATGCTATTCTGTGCCTTTAATCCTAGTAATAGATTTTTATAACAGTGTATGTTTCTGAGTTTGGTATATGTATGTTTAGGTTCCTAATGTCTTCTTGGTTAATGGTTCCCTTGATTAGAATGAAGTATCTCTATCTTTTTTGATAAGTTTTAGTTTGATGTCTATTTTGTCAGATACTGGGAAAGTGATGGCTGCTTGCTTCCTAGCTCCATTTCACTGGAGTACTTTTGACCATCCTTTTACCATAAAACAGTGACTAGATTTCAAAATAAAATGTATTTCTTATAGGTAAGCGTTGTTTCTTTATCTTTTATCTGTTTAGTCTGTCTGTGTCTTTTGATTGGAGAATTATGGCAATTGATGTTTAAAGTTGTTGGACTGCCTGTGTTAGTTGTGATCATCATGTTGGTTTTTGGTGTTACCATTTGTGCTCTCAGTAATATTGTGTGTTTTAATGGCTGTAGATTCATATTCTTTTCACAATTTCTCTATTATGATAATTTCTCTTTTAAGCCAGAAATAATGCTTCGTGTGTGTGTGTGTGTGTATGTGTGTTTTAGGTTTTGTTTGCTGGATATAAATTTTTGGGCTGTTTGATTAGTGAAAAAATTATTCACTAATAATAATGACAGAGTTTTGCAAAGGATTTAAAGGTTCAGTCTTGTTAAAGGAGGAACATACATCACTGGTTGAAAGCTTTAAGGCTTCCAAACCCCGTGCCAGTCCCAGTTAGCTTGATCTGCCTCATGGTTGTCTTCAGATGTCAGCTCTCAGCTACTGATCCACTTCCATGCCTGCCATCTTGCTACCTCTGTGGTCTTTGATTCTAATACTCTAAATCTATAAGCCCCCAAAAAACTCCTTTTTCTAGAAGTTGCATTGGTCATCTTGTCTTATTACCTCTAAAGTAACTAAGACAGTGGCTGAAGGAGAGAAATTGACAAAATAACCAGAGGAATAGCATTAAAGGAGCTGATTGGCCTCAGAGTCGAAAAACTTATTTCTGTATACATGGAAATTTTAAGACTAACAACTCGAGAATTTGCCATAATAACTGTGCCAGAATAGCTAAAAAGATGAGGAAATGAATGGTGAATATCCTGGTGGTAATTAGATGATTCAACAAAGTTGGTACAAGCTGAGGACTTGAGATTTAATGTGGGAATTTAGCGAAAAATATGTGTCTTATTTGTACTTTTCAGAAAGCTAACTAATATGAGATTCAGTAAGTGTCTGTACTTACTACTTCGGTTTCCATTGCTTTGTGTTTTGACCTTGACACCGCGTGCATTGTGACTCACACTGTAAGCATACTGAACTATATCCTAAAATACCTAATTTTAGAGAACCCAGTGGGAGCACGTTTTCTAGAAAAGGATTTCTAATCACACATGTAAGCAGAGAGCTGAGGTTTAGTAATACTGATAGTGTAACAGCCACAGTATTATCATATCACTGTTGTGAACTTCCTGGTTCACTATACAAATCACTTTTGGACAGCTTCTGCAGAGCAAATGATAAAATTAAAAATACCTCAGTAGAATTGTGAGAAGGGGTGTGAGTCATATTTCTATTTTATTCTAGAATATAAAAGTCATAAACAATGTTTAATATTGGTCTAGGAGTTTACAATTAGCCTCATCAACTAAAAACATAATTTTCTTGCATTTGGGAAACTAAAACTTCCAAAAGTAAAGATATGCTAACATTTTAGAACAAAGGTTAGCAGTATCCATTAATAACAGAGATATAAAATCCTCTTTCAGTCAAGTTATACATGACATATTCATTGCTCTGTATAGTTCCTATAGAGAAAAAAGAGACATATTCACTTGGGAATTCTGCACCCTAAAACATGATTCTAAAATAAAAGGGAATGACATTACAAGGATTCAAGTTGTATTTGACAGAGAGTGGCAAAAGAGAGGAGATGTCTAAGTAACAGAACGCAGTTAAAATCTCCCACAGAGAACTATAACTTCCATGGCTGGCACTTAAAAGAGAGATAATAATTTGTGTAGAAAGTGAGTTTGGCAGAGCTGTGGGAATAATATATCTTTTCCATCTCAAATATTATCTCCTTTTTGAAGCTGAGTCTTTTTTATAATATTAACTATTCATATTATTTTTCCTCCATGACCTTGGCTCCCCTGTGGGAAATTATGAGGCTCATCTACCTATGTCTTGAATGGTAGGGTAATTTATCTTGTAGGGATGTCAGTGTAAAAATGTCCTCTTTATTACTTAAAAGCTAAATCATTGGAAAAAAAACCCTAATACCACATTAGGAAGATGCGAAATCAATTGAGAGCATGAATAATTTCAGGAGGCAGAATATTTTAGAATACAGTAAGATAGCCTATTGTCTGTCTCCTTCCAGCGGGGTTTTGAGAGAAAATGCATAGAGCTCTATAAGGTAAGGTTATCTTAGACTGAACATTGATTTCTCCCCATGCAACACATTTACTTTACAACTGCATGCAGATGCAATCCACAGCCTCATGACATTAAGCTTAACATGTGGCCAGCCACCACTTACTTAGTCATTAGGCTTTGATAACTGACTTTCTCACTGCATAGTCTTTAGGCATTTATTTTTCTCTGCAGTAACTTCTGGGAGTTCTTGTTTCCCCAGTGTGCTGGGTCAAGGAACTTGTTCTTACATAAAAATAAATAAGTTCTTGACACCTCAGATTTATGTCTTTATAAATAAAATATCTTGGACTTTAACTCTCTGTATGAGATGAATCAATCTTACCCCCATAGTGTGCTGTGCAAGATGTCTTTTAAACCTTCCCCGAGAGTCAGTCATATTTTCTTCCTACTGCCTCTAAAACAGAAGGGTATTGTAACTTCTCCCTCCTACCTAAGAATTTCAGAAAGGCAGAGATCACAGCTCCTGATAACAGCAGTAACACAACCTTCTTCCCTCTTTACTGTCCAACTCAAAAACAATGTCACAAATTGTTTTCTTAGTGGCACACCAGAGGTAGGTTTATTCCAAGGGTAGTGAATCTTAAACCCTAGTGTTTCTTTTTTGCTAACACCAATTCTAAGATGCTGGGGTCACCACATGTGTTCATACTGACATGGGATCTTTAAAAACTTTTAGCAATGTAATTTTGTTTTTTTATTTTTACTCTTTGAGATGACTTCTCAGATTGTGTACTTTTAGACTCATAAAACTTTTTTTTTTCACCATGACAAAATGAAGACCAGAATAGTATCTACAAAAACCTAAGCAAATTAGATATTTGGATTTCTATGATTTAAATTTCTTACTAAAGAAGAGAAAATTCAAGCCCATAATAAGTTGAGTCACTTACCAGAAGTCCTAACGTGATTAGCTGCAAAATTAGGAATAGAAGCCAGTTGTCTTAACCTCAAACTAAGATTTTTGAATATGCAATTGTAATTACTGATCTTGATCTTTTCTCATTGTAAAATTTTATTATTACGACATATTTTTTATTTAGATAGAAGAATCTTAAAGACGTCTTTTTTTTTAAATATTTGTTTATTATTAATTTCTTAATTCTCAGACCACTTTTACTTTTAATACGTGTATATTTAGTACTTTTTACCATGCTTTTATGCTATTTCCCTACTTAGCATTTTTGACCTATCCTTCACATTAACCTGCTTTGTCTTAGTTCTCCCATGTATCATGAGTAATAAAATACCAGAGACTGATATTGGGGTTCAAACTGAAGATCAGAAATGCAAAACAGCCCTAGAGAGTTCTCACCTCTATCTTCAGCCTGACTGCAGACTACAA
Source organism: Microtus obscurus (assembly GCA_963919715.1). Lineage (NCBI taxonomy): Eukaryota > Metazoa > Chordata > Mammalia > Rodentia > Cricetidae > Microtus > Microtus obscurus. The sequence goes on along the minus strand of CAWTZC010001020.1, from coordinate 6,558,642 downwards.
TGCACTCCACCAAACCTGAGACTGCACGCTGAGCCCTGAGTTTTTGTCTCCTCCTGTCTTTTTTTTTTAAATTAATTTATTATGTTTTCCATTATTTAAAACAATTTTCAAATTCAAATACACTTTGATCATATTCTTCCTCTCCCTCAAGTCCCTTCAGATCTTTTCCCCATCCCTACCCAACTTTAAGTTCTTTCTTTAACAAGAAGCAAAAATCCTGTACAACAATAAAATCTTCCAAAACTTAGAAACAAGAAAGTCATACCAAGAAAAGAAAGAAAAAAAGATTGAAAACAAACAAAAAGCCCAACTTGTAACCAAATAAAGCACAGACAAAATCCTGTGGAGTCCAACTATATGTTGTTGGTCAATTACTCCTGAACATGAGGCTTGCCCAGAATTAGTTGACATGCTCAGTGTCACTCATCGTAGAAAACTGATTGTCTCTCCCCTAACTGGTATAAGTGATAGTTCAGTTGTTAACCTTTTTTTTTCTTTTTTTTTTTTTTTTGTCAAAGCCTCCGTTTATTAGGGACAGGGTAACGACTTATATACCCCCTGAATGAGGGCTTGGGGAGTAGGGCACAGGAGCATGGAATCTGGCCGCGTGGTCCCAGTCACGTAACCTACATCCGGTCAGGTAGGCCAAGAAGTCAGGAGTTGCCACACCTAGTTCCCTGGATAGCTGGAATTTAAGGCAGTTCCGCTATCAGATTAGGTTCGTTAGCAATTAGCGAATAGCTAATTGGGTGTGGGGCAGGTTTTGCCAATAGGACTATTCTTAACATAATTATGGGTTTGGGGTTCCCTGCAGGCTCCCCAAGGTGATGGTTTCTGTAACAATCTTTAGGGGGGGGAAACGGCTCCCAACATATTCCTCCTTTCTTATATAAAGGCAAGTAGTTATAGGTGGAGGGCACCAAGACAGAGTCAACCATGGTGTCAGATCTAAAGGAGAGGGGACTGGGACAAGGAGAGACCCTCCTCTCGACTGGTGAAGCAATTAACCTCTCCTGGGAACAGAGGGGTGCCTTATGAGTAGCATTAGTTTCTTGGAGCTTCTCAAATAAAAGGTATCTAGTAGGATTAAAGTAAGCAGATCACAGGGCACCCTGTCTTAGGCTATGTGGAGAGCGCCCTCGTACCTAAAAACCATGCCATGTTGAGCCGGCCTGTACGGCCTCTGTATGGTTTGAAATTTAGGTGAGGATCCACACTAACTCCCGTCATTGGGCCCCTGTATCTATCATTAATGAAAAATCTGTGAGGTGCTCCTTAAACAAAAGATATGATATAATTTTGGCACCAATAACTCCATCTCCAGACAAGAAGAAAGGGGCACCTTCCAAACCCAGTATTCACCTTTTAGTCTGGCCCATGGTATGTCCTCCTTCCTAAATGCCTACTCCACAAAAAGTTACGTGTGCTTGCCTGTCATCAATTAGGGAGGTGAAAAAGGGATCAAAATCTAAAATTCTTAACATATGCATTAAACCCAAACACTTTACAGCATGTGTCAAACCTTTCCCAACATCTATAAGCAGTTACAAATATCATTAGATCAATTTCAGTAAGAGTACAATGACATACATTGTTGTCAAATACCACCATTTCCAGACTCTGAGCAACAGTCACAGGAACCCCAATCTTTCCCCTTCTTAAGTGAAGAGGTTAGTATTTTAATTAAAATGAGTTCTGTGTCCCAAAGATTAAAACAGTCTGATGTCCAGTCTGCATCTCAGCTCCAAAGCAGACCAGAGTTCAAGCTGCAGAAGCAGTTTAGCACTTGTGCTTCAGGGCCGGTGGGATTCCTGGGTGAGGTGAGCTGGATTCAGCTATCTGAAGCACATCCTGGCATTATCTCAGCAGTGTCTCCCTGGACTCAGGAGGCAGAATTGACACCCTGTAGAGTGGAGCAGCAGGTTCTGTTATCAGGGACTCCTCTCCTTGGGGGCAGGAAAAGCCAGACTAAGGACCTCTCTGCAATCGCCTCAGGAACTCCTCTGTGTCCGCAGCGCAGCCTCGACATCAGGCCCAGCTTTTATTTTCTTTCTGTGAAAAAAGCATAAACATATCCTTGACCCCAAATATATATAGGTCGGGTTTTTTCATAATGCATTGCAAGGGCTTTTCCACCTTGCCCTAGCAAAGGTCAGCTTGGTGTTATCATGTCAGATCCGTTTGCATCTGGATCTACTTGCAAGTTTCATATGCTGCTTACAAGGAGCCTTATTATGCTCCATAATATTTTTTTTATTATTATTAGCCATATATGCAGTTCCTCCATTGGAAGAGCCATTTGTAAAATTTAGCATAAACTCCTTTAAGGGATTTTTTTTGCTATAACATTAGCAAAATACAGTTGTGTGAATTGTAGCAATAATCATCTGGGGATCAAGCCATTTTTTAGCTTTTATCCTGCCCTTTTGTACCAGACAGGCTACTGGTTTAAATTAAGAGTTTAATATCTTAATTGGCAAAACTTGAGAAGATTTTGCCATAAACAGCATTTTTTCATAAAAATGTTGTAGAACAAGTTTTATATTTAATATGCACACTTGCCATAGCTGCATTATAATTAATATACTGTATTTGTTGATTATTGTATACTTTACCTGTTGATTTATATTTTACCTGTTTGAGTACCTGTTAGGCAGCTTTAAGCTCTCTCTATTGGAAATTGTTTTTTTTTATTTTATTTTATTTTTCTATTCTAAGATGGCTCCCTTAATTAAGATGTGTGCTTCTCTGCTCCCCTAACCAACCTTCCTTTATCCCAAACATCCCGTTTCCCCAGGTTCCCCCCATCCTCCCCTTCTCACATTTCTCTCCCCTTCTCCCCTCACCCCCCCTCCCACCACACCCCCAAGATCCCAAATTTTTGCCCGGCAATCTGGTCTACTTCCCATAACCAGGAGGATAGCTATATGTTTTTCTTTCGGTTCACCTTCTTATTTAGTTTCTTTAGGATATCAAATTATAGACTAACTGACCTTTATTTATCTCTAGAAACCAATTATGAGTGAGTACATCCCATGTTCATCCTTTTGGGTCTGGGTTACCTCACTCAGGATAGTGTTTTCTATTTCCATCCATTTGCATGCAAAATTCGCGAAGTCATTGTTTTTTTACCGCTGAGTAGTATTCTAATGTGTATATATTCCATACTTTCTTCATCCATTCTTCCATTGAAGGGCATCTAGGTTGTTTCCAGGTTCCGGCTATTACAAATAATGCTGCTATGAACATAGTTGAACAAATGTCCTTGTCATATGATCGGGCATCTCGTGGGTATATTCCCAAGAGTGGCATTGCTGGGTCCATGGGTAGGTTGATCCCAAATTTCCTGAGAAACCGCCACACTGCTTTCCAAAGTGGTTGCACAAGTTTGCATTCCCACCAGCAATGGATGAGGGTACCCCTTTCTCCACAGCCTCTCCAGCAAAGGCTATCATTAGTGTTTTTGATTTTAGCCATTCTGACAGGTGTAAGGTGATATCTCAATGTTGTTTTGATTTGCATTTCCCTGATCGCTAAGGAGGCTGAGCATGACCTTAAGTGCCTTTTGGCCATTTGAACTTCTTCTGTTGAGAATTCTCTCTTCAGATCAGTGCCCCATTTTTTAATTGGGTTAATTAGCATTTTAAAGTCTAGTTTCTTGAGTTCTTTATATATTTTGGATATCAGACCTTTGTCTGTTGCGGGGTTGGTGAAAAATCTTCTCCCAGTCAGTGGGTTCCCTTTTTGTCTTAGTGACAGTGTCTTTTGCTTTACAGAAGCTTCTCAGTTTCAGTAGGTCCCATTTATTCAATGTTGCCCTTAATGACTGTGCTGCTGGGGTTATACCTAGGAAGCGATCGCCTGTGCCCATCTGTTGTAGGGTACTTCCCACTTTCTCTTCTATCAGGTTCAGTGTGTTCAGATTGATATTGAGGTCTTTGATCCATTTGGACTTGAGTTTTGTGCATGGTGATAGATATGGGTCAATTTTCTTTCTTCTACAGGTTGACATCCAGTTGTGCCAGCACCATTTGTTGAAGATGCTTTCTTTCTTCCATTGTATACTTTTAGCACCTTTATCGAAAATGAGGTGTTCATAGGTTTGTGGGTTAAGATCCGGGTCTTCTACACGATTCCATTGGTCGACTTCTCTATTTTTATGCCAATACCACACTGTTTTCATTACTGTAGCTCTATAGTAGAGTTTAAAGTCAGGGATGGTAATGCCTCCAGAAGTACCTTTATTGTACAAGATTGTTTTGGCTATCCTGGGTTTTTTGTTATTCCATATAAAGTTGATTATTGTCCTTTCAAGATCAGTGAAGAATTTTAATGGGATCTTGATGGGGATTGCATTGAATCTATAAATTGCCTTTGGTAGGATTGCCATTTTTACTATGTTGATCCTCCCAATCCAAGAGCAAGGGAGATCCTTCCATTTTCTGGTATCCTCTTCAATTTCTTTCTTCAATGCCTTAAAGTTCTTGTCAAATAGATCCTTCACTTCTTTGGTTAGAGTTACCCCGAGATATTTTATGCTGTTTGTGGCTATCGTGAAAGGTGATGCTTCACTGATTTCCCTCTCTGCTTCCATATCCTTTGTGTATAGGAGGCGACTGATTTTTTGGAGTTGATCTTGTATCCGGCCACATTACTAAAGGTGTTTATCAGCTGTAGGAGTTCTTTGGTGGAGTTTTTGGGGTCGCTTATGTAGACTATCATATCATCTGCAAATAACGAAAGTTTAACTTCTTCATTTCCAATTCGAATCCCCTTGATCCCCTTATGTTGTCTTATTGCTATTGCTAAAACTTCAAGCACTATATTGAAGAGGTATGGAGAGAGTGGACAGCCTTGTCGTGTTCCTGATTTAAGTGGGATGGCTTTGAGTTTCTCTCCGTTTAATTTGATGTTAGCTGTCGGTTTGCTGTAAATGGCTTTTATTGTATTTAAGTATGACCCTTGTATCCCTAATCTCTCCAAGACTTTTATCATAAAGGGATGTTGAATTTTGTCAAAAGCTTTTTCAGCATCTAATGAAATGATCATATGGTTTTTTTCTTTCAGTTTATTTATATGATGGATTACATTGATAGATTTTCGTATGTTGAACCAGCCTTGCATCTCTGGTATGAAGCCTACTTGATCATAATGGATAATGTTTCTAATGTATTCTTGGATACGGTTCGCCAGTATTTTGTTGAGGATTTTTGCGTCGATGTTCATGAGTGAGATTGGCCTGTAATTCTCTTTCTTGGTTGAGTCTTTGTGTGGTTTTGGTATCAGAGTGATGGTAGCTTCATAAAAGGAATTTGGCAATGACTCTTCTGTTTCTATATTGTGAAATACCTTAAGGAGTATAGGTATTAGGTCTTCTTGGAAATTCTGGTAGAATTCCGCATTGAAACCGTCTGGTCCTGGGCTTTTTTTGGTAGGGAGGTTTTTGATAACAGCTACTAATTCTTCGCGACTGACAGGTCTATATAGATTGCTCACCTGGTCCTGATTTAACTTTGGTATATGGTATTTATCTAAAAAAGTGTCCATTTCTTTTACATTTTCCAGTTTTGTGGCATACAGGCTTTTGTAGTAAGATCTAATGATTCTCTGAATTTCCTCTATGTCTGTGGTTATGTCCCCCATTTCATTTCTGATCTTATTAATTTGCAGATTCTCTCTCTGCCGTTTGATTAGTTTGGATAGGGTTTATCAATTTTGTTGATTTTCTCCAGGAACCAGCTTTTTGTTTCATTGATTCTTTGGATTGTTTTCTGTGTTTCTATTTTGTTGATTTCAGCCCTCAGTTTGACTATTTCCAGTCTTCTACTCCTCCTAGGTGAGTCTGCTTCTTTTTTTCTAGAGCTTTCAGGTGGGCTGTTAAGTCTCCAATGTATGCTTTCTCTGTTTTCTTTAAGTGGGCACTAAGGGCTATGAACTTTCCCCTTAGGACTGCTTTCAAAGTGTCCCATAAGTTTGAGTATGTTGATTCTTTATTTTCATTGAATTCAAGGAAGACTTTAATTTCTTTCTTTATTTCTTCTTTAATCCAGGTGTGGGTCAATAGTTGACTATTCAGTTTCCATGAGTTTGCCAGGCTTTCTGGGGGTAGCATTGTTGTTGAATTCTAACTTTAGTCCGTGGTGATCTGATAAGACACAGGTGGTTATGGATATTTTTTTGTAACTGTGGAAGTTTGCTTTGTTACCGAGGATGTGGTCAATTTTTCGAGAAGGTTCCATGAGCTGCAGAGAAGAAGGTATATTCTTTCCTATTTGGGTGGAATGTTCTATAGATGTCTGTTAAGTCCATTTGATTCAATACCTCCATTAATTCTCTTATTTCTCTGTTAGGTTTCTGTCTGATTGACCTGTCCATTGGTGAAAGAGGCGTGTTGAGATCTCCCACTATTAGTGTGTGCGGTTTGATGGCATCTTTGAGTTTTAGTAATGTTTCTTTTACATATGTGGGTGCTTTTATATTAGGGGCATAGATATTCAGGATTGAGACCTCATCCTGATCAATTGTTCCTGTTATGAGTATAAAATATCCCTCTCCATCTCTTCTGATTGATTTAAGTTTGAAGTCAACTTTGTTAGAAATTAGTATGGCCACACCAGCTTGTTTCTTAGGTCCATTTGCTTGATAAACCTTTTCCCATCCCTTTACTCTAAGTAGGTGCCTATCTTTGTGGTTGAGGTGTGTTTCTTGTAAACAGCAGAATGTTGGATCCTGTTTGCGTATCCAATCTCTTAGCCTGTGTCTTTTTATAGGTGAGTTGAGTCCATTGACATTAAGGGATATTAATGACCAGTGGTTGCTAACTCTGGTCACTTTTTTAGTCATAGGGTTTGTGTGTTTGCTTTCTTTTAGTTGCGCTGGTAAAGGGTGTCTAGAAGTTTGAGTTATTGTGGTCATTGTTGGTCTCCTTGGTTTGTGATTTTCCTTCTATTACTTTCTGTAAGGCTGGATTTGTGGCCACGTATTGTTTAAATTTGTTTTTATCCTGGAAAATTTTGTTTTCTCCATTTATAGTGAACGAAAGCTTGGCTGGGTATAGTAGTCTGGGCTTGCATCCATGTTCTCTTAGCTTCTGCAGTACATCTATCCAGGACCTTCTGGCTTTCATGGTTTCCATAGAGTAGTCAGGAGTAAGTCTGATAGGTTTACCTTTATAAGTAACTTGACCTTTTTCCTTTGCAGCTCTTAATATTCTTTCTTTATTCTGGATGTTTTGTGTTCTGATTATTATGTGGCGAGGAGATGTTTTTTTCTGGTCCAGTCTATTCGGTGTTCTGTATGCTTCTTGAACCTTCAAAGGAATATCTTTCTTTAGGCTGGGAAAGTTTTCTTCTATAATTTTATTAAATATATTTTCTGAACCATTGAGCTGTACTTCTTCTCCTTCTTGTATCCCAATTATTCTTAGGTTTGGTCTTTTTATTGTGTCCCATATTTCCTGAATGTTTTGTGATGAGAATTTGTTGGTTTTGCTGTTTTCTTTGATCAGTGTGTTAATTTTCTCTATGTTATCTTCAGTGTCTGACATTCTTTCTTCTAACTCTTGTAATCTGTTGGTAGTACTTGTCTCTGTAGTTCCTGTTCGTTTACCCAGATTTTCCATCTCCAACCTTCCCTCGGTTTGTGTTTTCTTCATTACTTCCATTTCATTCTTCAGGTCTTGAACCATTTCCCTTACCTGTTTGATTGCATTTTCTTGTTTCTCTTGGTTTTCTTGGGTATCTTTGAGCGATTTATTCATTTCCTCTACCTTTTTGTTTGTAATCTCTAATTGTTTATGGCAGTTTTTCACCTCCTGTTTAAGGTCTTCTATTATTTTCAAAAAATTCACTTTTGGGTCGATTTCTTCTACTTCTTCTGGAGTAGGGTGTACAATTCTTCTTATTTCGGGATCCCTGGGTTCTGGTGATGTCATGTTGCATTTCAGGTTGTTGGAGGAATTCTTGCATTGGCGCCTTCCCATCTCCTCTTTCAAATGAAGCCAAGAGAGGCCTGGTGTCTTGGTCCAGTTTTTGCTGTGACTGAGCCTCTGGGTGTATCTCTTCAGTGTGGAAGCAAGGTCCGTCCTGCTGAGCTTGATCTGCCCAGTGATGTCTCTCCTGGCACCTGGATCTGATCTCCCTGCTGCTTGGGTGTCTCGCGAACAAAGGGCCGACCCTCGCTGCCGCAGGGCAGGCAGGCCACCCAGACAAAGGAGCTACTACCCTCCTGGCTGCCCTCCCAATTCGGACCCTGTCCCAGCGCCCAAACAGGCTGAGCTGGGAGCTGTTGTGTGGTTCAAAGAGGGGAGGGGGTCAGAGGTAGTGCGGAGGGCCTTGGATGCAAGTTGGGTGGGACAGTAATGGAGAAGAGGTATCAAGGAGTACAGCCCCCGCAGACTGACCAGGGAGTGCAGGAGGGGTGGGGAACGTCTGAGCTCCCTGTCCCGGGCTGCCGCTGCGGCCAGAAACTCACTCACCCCAGCGATGGCCCTCCTGGCACCCGGATCCGATCTCCCCGCTGCCTGGGCGTCCCGCCGAACAAAGGGCCCTCCTCCTGTCTTATATTCCTCTCTAGTGCTGGAATTAAAGGTGTGTGCCACCACTGCCTGGCCTGTATGGCTGACTAGTGTAGCTAGCTTTGCACTCTGATTTTCAGGCAAACATTATTTATTAAAACACAGAAAATCACTAGACTCCCATACAGTTTCGTTTCTATTCTCATGACATATATACATGAATTTTTGTGTCTATCTAAATCTAGGATCAACAAATGAGAATATTTTTATTGATTATTTGTTCTTCATCTTCTAAAAACTATATGTTCATTCCATGTGCCCATTTATCAATCTAGTATTTGGATTAGTTGGTACTTTGATTTTGTAGTTTAAGGTATATTCTAGATATTAGTCTATTAGGTATTAGTGAAGACTTTTTTTTTCCGAAGTGAAAGGCTCTCTCTTAGTCCTTTGCTATGCAGAAGCTTCCGAATATCATGCCTTCTCACTTTCCCAATTTGACACCAATTTCTGAGTTTCTGGAGTATTGTCACCAAGTCTCTGTTTAGAACTGTTTCATGAGATATTTTCTCTCTCGTCTTTTAATTAAATAGTTTCAGAATGTCTCATCTTACATTAAGGTCTGTGATCCATTTGGTGTCCTTTTTTTTTTTTTTTTTTTTTTTTGGTACAGGGTGAGAGGCGGAGGGAACCTAGTCTATTTTCTTCCTTCTGTATCTTTATAAAATAGATTCAATTAAAAGTTCTGATTTAGAGTATTCTGCAATTTATATTCTGCACATGCCAATGGTTGTTGGTTGTATGCGAGACTTATCCTGAGGAAACGTCACACCCACCCCCCCACACACACACACACTACCCCACTGCCCACACTACTAACCCCAGAAATAGGATCCATAAGAAACCCCAGTAATTGCACAAAATTCTAACTTTGTGAATCAGTGGGTCTTATTGGAGTTGGTTTGGAGGATGGATGGGTGATTGTTTGTAGCTGTAGGGTTGACTCAGAGGTACCTGAATCACTAAAAAGTCCATGTCAACATGATGACAAGAGTGGTGACAAGCTCCTCCACAGCTTGCAGGCAGTTGTTCAGGTCCAAGAGTCTCCTCCTTCAGCAGCTGTTTATTGCTTCTGTAACTCCGGGAAGGATATCCCTTGAATCTTGCAAGTTTTAGGCTTCAGCTTTCCAGGACAGGTCATGTAAAATTTTGTTTGTTTGTTTGTTTGTTTTCCTGAGGCTCATGAGCCTCCCTTTTCCATCCATCAGGAAGGAAGTTTTGATTTGATTTGGAGGAAAGTGTTACATCACACCAATAAATGTGAAATGGAAAATAATAAGATATACATCAAGTAATTGGATTGCTCTCCAAATTTGGTTACCTCAAAGCATAATCTGTTCTCATTTGTTAAAATTCTTTTGTCATAATTAAAATTTTATTTCTGTAAATAATTCCCCCACTCCCAACAATGTTCCTTTTTGTCTATCAAGAAAGTTTAGAAATAAAAATATTTCAAGTCAAGATTATAAAATACTAATTTGATTTTAATTAAAAAGATAAATCATCACATCATAAGGTATTTTCGGCATTTGCTTGTTTAATTGACCATATATTTATTTAAAATGCGAACAGAGTGAAAAATTGTAATGGGACACTTATGCAGGCTCTGCAACTGGTTTTTTGAAATTCTCTAACCTTAACTGATGAAATTATTATAATAGCCTTTTCTGTTCACACAAATAAGTTTAAAGTGATATTGAGTTTCGAGCTTAAATTTTAGGTTTCGCTAGGCTTTTAAAAGTCCTATGGCTTTAATTAGTATAATGATCTCAACATAGTTTTGAATAATTGGAGCATAATTCAGTGAAATGTATCATTAAATGATGCAACTGAATGTAGAAAAATTTCAAATAGTGGCTTTACTTAGAATTCATCCAAATGGGCATATGTCTTGATTGCAGAAAAATACTGAGTCTTGGATATGAGAAATATGTTTTAAAGATAATTATGATACATAGAATAAGAGAAATATGAAAGTTATTTTGAGTAGATGAAAGGATTATGGGAAGTAATCCAAATTTCTGTAGATATTTTTAAAAGAAGAAGAAGAGAAATTTTGTTAAAATTTTTAATTCTTAAATTGTTAGGTCATGGGAAATGTTTTTTTCATATCTATTTACTTTTTAACCATTATATGTTACTTTGTAATGTGACATAATGTTTAAATAAATAGTAGAAAATATAGGAAAACAAAGAATTTCAAGATACAATTTATTCATGGTATATTTGTAACTGTTTGGCTCAATGGTGCATCATCTAATTATCTGGAATGATGAACTAGATAGAAATCTTATTAAAAATAATGACACAATTCATCAAATCTGCCAAAAAACTTCACTGACTTTCATATATATTTTTGTTTTATAAATCTATATCTACTGATATCTACTATATCTACTGATCAACTCTTACTTGCTAATGAAAATAATATATCATTCATTATTGTTTTAAAATGGATACTATAACCAACATATATGAACACATACGTAGAGATAAGACAATTATCTAAAATTACATCTGAATTGTAAGGATTTTGTTGTTTTTGAGTGGGGATAGGTGACAGGCCTAAAGGATGTCTTTTGAAAAGCACCATATCTTTTTAAAAAATTCTGTGCAAACTGAAACATTATTTATAAGGTTTTAAAGAAATGAGATGAAATGTGATAAAAGGAAGTCTAATGGATTGGATTAAGTAATTGCTGTTAATATCAGATATCACACCCATTACAGTGACTTTGAAAATCTCTCTCTGCACATGACAGGCTGTGTGAAATATGATCTCCGAATGTTTATCTGTAATTAGATTGGTAGCCTTACATAATGGGGTTAGAGACCACTCTTGTATCTATGCACATGGCTTGACATTTCATATCACATAGTTCTCAACCAAATTACTTTTGAAATTAAGAGCTCATTTGAAGAGTATGGCCCATGAAATCATTGATCAAGTTAGTGACATTGAGACCTTGTTCCAGAATTTTATAAGGTTGTATGAATTGAGAGAAGATTTTTTTCATTGTAAATATAAGATGTCATGTCTTTAGTAAAAAAGCCTGAGCTCCTCGGCCAAACATTCTGTAATTAATATTAAATCTCTGTGTGGTTATTTAGAAATGGCTGTGGGACGGGTGGGACAGAGAAACCTCTGTTTACACACCTCCTACAAATTCCATGTGGTGAAAAATTCCCCATCTAATTAATAGAATGACTGGTCTAAAATCTTACTAATTACCTAACAAAACCTGTTTTGTGCAAGACCATTCCTAAAAGGCACACAAAGCTCTACATAGAAATGAGCCTGGAATCCCTTGTAATAAAATGTCTGATAATAAAACTGCCATTCAGTGTCTCCACTGTACCTTCCATGATTTATATTCTGAAGATGTGCTGGAAGATTGGAAAAGAAAATATCTAATTTAAAGTAATTTCTCTGAGATATTTTCTTTGGCATGTTGTTTACAAAAATATGAGATCCTTACCACTTGGAAATGTTTTTGATGGCTCTGCTATTTCTGAAGGCTGGTTTTACTTCACTGTGCTCCAAGGACATACTTTGTGTTGCTTCTATAGTTTTAAATTTGTTAAGCATTGTTCATCTTCAAATGTATTTTGTGTGCTTTTGAAAAAAATTCGTTCTGCTGTCCTCAGCTATCGGGCCCTATAATTCTCAGATCCTGAAAGTGTTTTTATCAGATTACATGTTTTATCAGTTTTCTCATCTATAAATTGCTAGGGAGTCATACAAATTTCTCTAAATTCCAATTCTTGATTTATGCATTTCTCCGTGTATTAGAAAATCATCTGCTAGTTATACATTAGAATGTTTCATCCACTCTTTTACCTTAACTTACCAAGGTCCATATGGATTAGTTTTCTTGTAGATGAATATCATTTGCTTATTACGTTAGGTTTAATATAAAATTCTTTTTTAATTAATTATAAGTGTACAATGCACAACAAGAAAGGTATTTAAGTATTTACACTAAATTCAATAATCGTTTGCTCTTTCCTGTTTATTTATAACATTGCTTTCATATTCACTTTCATTGCCTTTTATTGTTTTAGATAATTAACATTTCATTTATTGACATATTGACTATTTTCTCACTAATATAATTTTTGTATATGCTCATTACAAGATTTGCTCTATATATGTTTAAAACAATCTGATGTCACCCAATACGTTAAACAAGCAAATGTATAGTGTATAAATGTTATAACACAAAGAAAGTTCTTCTCTACTATTCCTTGTTGTTGATGCATGCATCTTATGCAGTATTCACTGAATATATTGTTTGCTTTGCAGGTTTACAGTTATTTTGTATGAAAATAAATTTTTGTATTAAAATTTTGTATTTTCTTGCACATATATGTTAGTTTGGCAATTTACAAATCTATTCTAGCTTATTATTCTTATCAATCCATATAATGGTATACCAGATCATCCATATCATGTAAACATTGAGTCCTTTTAGAAAAATTCCTGTTTCTTTAACTATTGGAAGGTAGGTTTTCATTCTGAAAATGTGTTTTTGTAATAGGTTAAAGATGTATAGTTTTATATATTGTCTACTACTTGGTTTGCTGTATATGTGAAGATGATAATCTTTTATATCTTCAAGTTTTCCTGCTCAAATCAGAAGCATAATTAAGTCAAAACAAACTTAAAATAAAAAATATGAAAAAAACTCAGTAATGAGAAAAATTATATAATATTTGTGACACTATTAGTTTGGGGAAAATAATCTTAGTGGACAATTTTTCTACTTACCCATAATGCTGATTCTATGTGACATGCACACACACACACACACACACACACACACACACACAAGATTCAAGTGTACATAAATACAGATACACAGGTTTCCCACAAAAGGTATCACACACACATGCACACACCTATGCATAACACAGATATACGCAAGTTCTTCAAACACCCATACACGAACACAGAGAGCGACACATGTATATGCATTTGAGCATTCTGGGTTTACATTTCTATAATGTCTACCAGCTTCCTGAGAAGGAAAAATTACTGCTGTTGAGAAGAAATGAAGCCCTGTGGTTAATAACTAAGAGCTGGTTTCTGACAAATCCTGGACTTATTGGGGGTCTGTGTGTTGGAATGCTGCTCAGTTTAGCCCCACATTTGCCATTCTTTAACTTCTGTCTGAGACTTGAGTGCATGACATCATACCCAGAAAATTTCTGGCATATTTTTTAAGGAAATCACTGCTCTTGATTAGGAGTGAATTACAGAAAGCTATTTGACACTATCTAAAGAAACCTAGGTTCTATATTCATGAATAACAAAAAAAGAATTAACCTTGTTTTTTTTTTCATACCAGTAAGGCTGTATTTAGCAAGAACATCTCAGTAGAGTGTATGGTTGAGCTTAGCGAAAGTTCAGAATGAGATAAGGGTTTACTCCAGAGACTCCAGAGACTGTCTCAGACAGCCGAAGACACTACCTAAAATCTAGACCTTGGCTTCTCATCAGCCTTCATTGTCCGCCACGTTCAGAAAGTCCGGTTTCATCCCATCCTTATTCAGTCCCAGTCCCGCTGGCCTTGGTGAGCTCCCAATAGATCATTTCCACTGTCACAGTGGGTGGGTGCACCCCTCATGGTCCTGACTTCCTTGCTCATGTTCTCCCTCCTTCTGCTCCTCTTTTGGATCTTAAGAGCTCAGTACGGTACTCCAATTTGGCCTCTGTCTCTGTCTCGATCCATCGCCAGATGAAGGTTCTAAGATGATATGCAAGATGGGTATATATATCAGTATGGCTATAGGATAGGGTCATTTCAGGTTCCCTCTCCTCAGTTGCTCAAGATACTAGTTGGGGACAACTCCCTGGACCTGCGAGCCCCTCTAGAGTCAAGTCTCTTGCCAACCCTAAGATGGCTCCCGATATATCCTAATACATGAACTGGCTTTGTGGGAGCCTGGCCTGTTTGGATGCTCACCTTCCTGGTCCTGGATAGAAGTGGGAGGACCTTGGACTTCCCACAGGGCAGGGAATCTGGACTGCTCTTCATTCTCGAGAGGGAGGGGGAATGGAGTGGGGGGGGAGGGAGAGAGGGGTAGGGGAGTAATGGGAGGGGGCGATGTGTGCGAGGAGAGGGAGGGAAATGGGAAACAGGTTTTTTTTTTTTGCAACAACTAAAAAAAAAATAAACAAAAAATCTAGACCTAATTATTATAACACATCTTGACTTAAAGGCCTTTGTTTTATATTTCAAGTCTTAGCATCTTGTACATTATTAAAGGAAGGGATTTCTTTTCATCATTTTGATTTTAAAAATAGGGAGAGAAACCTTTACAGAAATCATAAAACCCTCTTCAAAGTCTTAGCTGAGAGCAAAACTTTTCTTCGGTTTGCTCATGTATGACTTGAGATTTGCGGTTCCAACTTCAGAGATACTGAAGAGATCTCCTGAGTATACTTTGGGTGGTGGGCATGAGAACATGAGAACAGGATCAGGTTAGGGAGTGAATGGATGGGGAGAATACTGAAAAAGATGTCTTGATATTTAGTTGTTGCAGAATTAGGTAGAAACCTGGTGCAAGAGAAACCTCCATAAATCTACAAGGAGGAACCCAGCTAAGACTCATAGCAATAATGAAGAGGATGCTAACCGTGTATTATCATCAGATTGGTGACTACCCCAGTTGTCATTAGAGAGGCTTCATCTAGTAACTGAAGGAAACAAATGCAGAGATCCATCGCCAAGCTTAGGGACTCCTGCTGATGAGAGGGAAGAAGGATTGTGCAAACCAAAGGAGTCAAGGTCATCACAAGGAAACCCACAGAAACTACTAACCTGGGCTGATAGTAGTTCACAGAATCTGGACTGAGAGTTACGGAGCCTGCATGGTACCAACCTAGGGCCTCTACACATGTGTGGCAGTTGTGTAGCTTGGGCTACTTGTGGGACTCCTAACAATGAAAGCTTTAGGTAACCTATTCTTTATACTGATTTGTCTTGCCTGCCTTAATACAAAAGAAGGAACTTAGTTTTACCTCAACTTGTTATGCCATGCATGGAAGGCCTGTTCCTTTATAAACAGAATCAGAGAAGGACTGGGCCAGGTAGAAGGGAAGTGGGAGGAAGGGGAGGAGAAGAGGGAGGGGGAACTGTGGTCTGGATATAAAATAAATAAATAGCCGTGGTGGCGCAACCTTTCCCGGAGAGGCAGGTGGATCTCGAGTTCGAGACCTTGTCAGCTGTCCCTCCAGATTTTCATAAATAAAGTTAATTAAATAAAGAAAAAACACAATACCACCACCACCACCACCACCACCAAACCCACTTCACTCCAAAATCATTTTTAGTTAAAGATCTTAAAGTCCACAATGATTATGGTAAAGTCCCCAAATGAAGGAAACGAAAATGTCCTGAATCGCATGTAATATCAGCTTATCACCTCAGAGACGTAATGTAGGTTCACGGCACTGAGGCTGTTTACACACCATGTCATAGAGGACATAATTGCTGCTCACAGCACCTGTGTCCTCTTCTTTTACAGCCTTTCCTGAATGTACAGTTCAGGAACTAGGACTTTATCTTCTTTCTAGGTTTTTACCCAATATAGAATGCTTTGTGGTTGGGGGAATTTGAACTGATCTGTACCATGTGTCCTACTAACAAAAGTAAGCAGTAAGACCTGGTAAGTAGATATAGATGACTGAATGTTTGTTAAATGTATTGATGAAAAACTTTCCACAGAAACCAAAACCTGACAAAACTTAATTTTAAAAATAAATATTTATCATTTAAATCTCTCATATATTAGAAAAGCATAAAAGCATATATAAAAGCATATTATAAATATTTATATACATATATTTATAATTAGTAAAGTGCAACATGAGATAAAGGGGTTTTCAAAGCAGTGACTTAAAAGCAAAAATTTTGAGCAAATAATGAATTTATAAAGAATAATGAAAATAACTCATATGACTAGAAAACTGTGACATAGAAACAAAAGTAATGACAACTTGAGATAATTATGCTTATGAAAAGGGAAAACGAACAACAGTAGTTTACAAAACATAACTGGGACTCAACATGAAAAAGGTTACTAATTATGAATCAGATAATCTGGTCATTAAATACAAACAAGTGGAACATTTATTTTTCAAAATTTAGAGAATGACCCAACTGTTCCACAAAGCCAGATTTCCAAAGTCTAGATCAACGAGTCTTCCTGGCCCTCCCACGCAGACACATTTCCCAGTGTCCGTTTCCAGCCCAAGTTCCACATCCAGTGCCCAGTTATAGTTTGGCTGCACCTGCCTTATTAGTAACCAGCTATGTAGATTTCCAGCCAGGACCCTCCCTACTTAACTCCCAAGCCCAAGTCTCTCCAATGACATAACCAACCTTGCAACCAAACAAGATCTACGGGCACAGTCTAGGTTTAGACCAGGAAACACACCCTTTACACCAACCAGTCCCTCTGTCAACTGACTTTATTTACCCAAGCCATTTCCAACCTCTAGGCCAAACCCTCCTGCGCATCCTTTCCTCTGCCTCTTTTCTGCCCGTAAACAATTGTTTCATAAGGCAGAACCATTAGACCATCACATAAATTCTCAATAGAGGCAATGAGATATTCAGAAGAACCTGGAAACATATTCTCCAAACTCTGAGGTATAATGATTGCTAGCCTAGAATACAATACCCTGTAAAGCACCAGTGCTTACTTACCAAACCACTGCCTCCTGATATGTTCTGCAGTGGGAATTAAAACTATGTTAGATTAGAGGGATCTCAGCAAGACTGAAACTGAGACAAGTTTATTTCAAACAACCAGACATTTTATACTCTTATCAGAAACGGAATACAGTGGCAGTTGCCAGAATGAATAGATGGTGGTTGTTGGGATACAAAAGCAGGTGAAGACTAAATATGGCAAAAAAAGATCAATGTCTAAGAATAATTGTTTCTCCAAAGTTTTATAGTTCACTGACTTCTAAGTCGCACAGAGAAACACAATTGAATGCTTCACTGCCTGAGGAAGTACCTTAGTTTCTCAGGAACTGAAAGGCACACAGTGCCACAGAAGCTGTAGAGTCTAACCTGTAAAACCTATGACCAAGTCAGCTAGACCAGGACAACTCAATGATTCCCTACAATACCCAACAAAATTATCAGTCACAACAGATAAAGAAAAATATTCTGTGATAACACCAAATTTAGGCAATATCTATTTACCAATCCAAGTCTACAGTAATCAGTAGAAGGAAAATTTCAGTCTAAGAAGGTTAACCACATTCAAATAAACATATAGATAAATAACCCCAAACAAGGATACACAACATAACACAAGAATAAGAGAAATCAGCAAACACTGCTCACTGATAACATTAATGGTCACAACTCTCCAATAAGAAGACATAGACTATCAGATTGCATTCAAAATCAGGATCCATCCACTTGTTGTATCCAAGAAATACACCTTGCCATCAAGAATAGACATCACCTCAGGTAAAGTAATGGGGAAAGTTGTTCTAACAAATGATCTCAAAGCAAGCTGGTGTAACCTTTTTTTTTTTTTTTTTTTTTTTTTTTTTTTTTTAGTTTTTTCCAGACAGGGTTTCTCTGTAGCTTTGGTGCCTATCCCAGAACTAGCTCTTGTAGACCAGGCTGGCCTCGAACTTTCCAGAGATCCGCCTGCCTCTGCCTCCTGAGTGCTGGGATTAAAGGCGTGTGCCACCACCGCCCGGCAGGTGTAACCATTTTAACATATGACAAGATAGACTTTAAATAAAAACTAATCAGAAGAGATAAGAAAAGGATACTACATATTCATCAAAAAATCCACCAGAAGGATGCTGGCATCCTAAATATTTATGCACCAAAACAAGCAGACTGAAGTCCACAAAAGAATCACTCATATTGCTAAAATTTCATATCAGTGGGCTTTGTGTGACTCCAAAGCCCCACTCTTGACAATAGATAGGTCAACGAGACAAAACTAAGCAGAGAAACATTGGAGTTAAATAACATCATAAATCAAATGGGCCCGGAAAAATCAAGCAGAATTTCAAAAAGAATTAATTTCATCATTCCTTAGATTATTTTGGTAAGTTGTTACTGAAGGAACATATCCTAATTCTCTTCAGGAAGCTATAAACACTATGGTATCTAAACTATATAAGACCTAGCCAGTAGTGAAAATTACAGAATAATGTCCCATATGAAAGTACATGCAAAATTTCTCAATACTACAAACTTACTGCAGATATTATAAAAATGATTATATATGATTATCAAATAGGCTTCATCCCAGAGATACAGGGTTTCTTTAACATTCATAAAAAGTTATGAGGATTTTACCAAATAATCAATTCAAAGATAAAAACCACGATTGTCTCATTAAATACAGAAATAGGTAAAATCCAATATTTTTTTATGATATAAGTCCTAAAGAGACTAGGTTTTCAGTAGATATACCTTGGCGTAATGAGAGCAATTTACAGCAAGCCACTAGCTAACATCAGTGTAAGTAGAGAGAAACTAAAAGCATTCCAAATAGTATAAAGGCTAAGAGAAGGAGTTATACTCTCTCATTACCTATTCAATACAGTACTTGACGTCTTAGAGAAATGAAACAACTCAGGGATACTTAAGGGATACAAAAGGAAAGGAAAAATCAAAGTATCTTTCTTTGCAGATGTTTGATTTTATACATAAAAGATGCTAACAATCCATCAGGAAACTTCTATAGCTGATAAACACTTTCAGCAAAGTAGCAGGTTAAAAAATTAACATATCAAGATCAGTAGCATTCTTACATACAAATGACAAACTGTGAATGAAATCAAGAATGTAACACCTTCCACATTACCCTCAAATATGTGTGTATCTATGTGTATCTATGTATGTACATATACTTGACTAATTCTAACCAAGTAAGCAAAAGACTTGCCTTCAATGAATAATGAAATTGAAGAATTCATCAGAAGACAGAATTATCTCCCATGCTCAAGTCTTGGTAGAATTAATAGAGTGAAAATGGCCATCCTATCAAAATAATATTCTGATTTAATGCAATCCCCATTAATATTGCAACATAATTCTTCACAAAATTTGAAACTATGATTTTAAACTTCATATGAAAACAGAAGAAACTCTGGAGAGCTAAGATAGTCCTGGATAATAAAAGCAGTACTGAAGATATCAATTATACTGTAGAATTACTGTAACAAAAAGAGCATGGCATTGGCATAAAAACAGGCTCACTATCCAGTGGAATCAAAGTGAAGACAAGGACACAAATCTAAATGTTTACAGACACCTGGTTTTTGACAAAAAGAGCCAGAAATATGTGTTGGAGAAAACACAGCATATTTAACAAGTGGTGCTATCCAAAATGGGTAGCTGGAAGTAGAAAAATGCATGAAGATGTATATTGATCACTGTGCACAAAACTCAACTACAAATGGATCAAGGACTTCAACATAAAGTCAAACACACTGAATCTGGTATAAGAGAAGCAGATAATAGTCTTGACCTCAGTCACCGAAAAGACTTTCTGAAGAGAACACAGGCACTAAGGCAAACAACTGATAAAAGGCACCTCATGAAACTGAAAATGTTATGTGTGACAAAGGATACCAGCATTTGGACAAAGCTGCAAGCTACAGAATGGAAAAGGTGTTTACCAATTACATATCTAATAGAGAGCTTTTATGAAAAAATATAAAATAAACTAAGAAAAACCTCACTTGTTATGATAAAAACAACCCAAACTAAAATGTGATACAGATCTAAACAGAGAGCTCTCAAAAATGAAATACAAATTATTTAGAAGCACTCAAAGAAATGTACAAGATCCTTAGTCACAAGGGAAATAACAATCAATGTTTCTTTGAGATTTCATCTTACCCCAATCAAAATGGCTGAATGAATTACACAAATGACAATTCTTCCTGGCAAGGATGTAGGAATAGGGAGACACTTAGCATTTTGTTTACTTTAAATACTAGAATATTTTACTAAGCACTTAAATGTTTGAAAGATTTTTATTTCATGAGTACTTAGAAAATTTGCTTTTTGAAAATCACATATATTTTTAAAAAAGTATTTTGCATTTCAACCACAGTTTTTGCCTTTCCCACCCCTTCTCCTGCTCCCCTTGCCTCCCCTGAGCCCATTCTCTATCTACTCCTCCCAACTTGTAGGGCTCCCATGGGAAGTCAAGAGGTCTGGCATATTAAGTTGTGATGTGGGAGTGATTTCTTATCAATAAAGAAACTGCCTAAGCCCATTGATAGCCCAACCCTTAGGTAGGCGGAGTAAACAGAATGGAATTCTGGGAGAAAGAAGCTGAGTCAAGAGTCGCCATGATGTTCCCACACCAGGCAGATGCATTCCTGGTAAGCCAGCTCGTGGGCTACACAGAATATTAGAAATGGGTTAGGTCAATATGTAAGAGCTAGCCAATAAGAAACTGAAACTAATGGGCCAGGCGGTGTTTAAAAAAATACAGTTTCCGTGTAATTATTTCAGGGCATAAGCTAGCCATGTGGGCGACCAGGTGCCGGGGACACTGCCCCGCCGCTCCATATTACTACAAAGTTGGGCCAGAACCAAGCCTCTCCTCCTTGGCTTTAAGGCTGAGCATGGCATGTTACCATAGGGAATGGGCTCTAACAAGCTAGCTCATGAAACAGAGATAGAGACACTTAATATTTCAGTTAAAAGTGAAAACTTGTACAGCTAATATGAAAATTATAGCAATATGTCAAGATGATGGGAATAGATTTACCTCAGGATCCAGCTTGCCAGTCTTGGACATATAAAGAAACGCCTCCATACTCTACTGTATAGATACTTGATTATCAGTGTTTGTTGCTGCTCTATTCATAATAATCAGAAACTGAAAACAGACTAGATACGTCAATGGATAAATGGATAATGAAAATGTGGTGCATTTGCATAATGAATTATGATTCAGCTGTTAAAATAACAAAATTATGATATTTATGGGTAAAGTATTGGAGCTAAAAAAATCATCCTGAGTGAATTAGCCCAGTCCCCAAAGGATAAATATTGAGTATTTTCTGTATGTGTATATGTTAGTTTTAGGCTTTTAAAAGGTGTGCTACAATTCATATAACTACAGTGGCAAGGTATAATGTAAGGAACTGGAGGCAGGGAATATATGAATAACAGTAAGGAAAAAAAAGAACACAAGTCCTATATAATAGAAAATATACAATGTATAATTTGAAAATAGTAAAACCAAGAGAAATGCATTGCAAATTGTTAAAAGACTGCATCAGACAACCCAAACTAATATACCCAGTAAAACATAAGGTGTCACAGAAAACACAAAGAACACTAAACATCAAAGCAAGGGCCACAATCAACACACATAAATTTCAGTAATAATTTTTAATATCAATGGCCTCAATTCTCCAGTCAAGTAACACAGATTGAGTGGATCAAAAAATAAAATTCATCTCTGCTTTGTCCACAAGAAATGCAATTTTACTTTAAAGATAGGTACTGCCATAGAATAAAACTGATGTACAAAAAATTCTGTAGTCAAATGGATTGAGGAATCAAGTAGGCATCGCAACCCTAATATGTGACCATGTGACCAAACTGACTTGAAATTAAAACTGTTCAGAAGAGATTAAGGGGACGCTTCATTCTAACCAAGGTGATGTTACTTCCCTATACAAATATGCTGCAAATTCTGGTACTGCTCCCAAATACATAAAAAAATACTGGATTTAATGACATAGATTAACATCAACCCATTAATTGTAGGTGATTTAATGTCCCATTTTACCCACTAGTTAGGTCATCTTGAAAAAATTAAACAATCTATTAAAAATAATTAACATAATACATAAAATATACTTAACAAGCATCTATGACTTTTTACAAATAGAGTGCAGACGTGCATCTAGAAGATTATCCACCCTGCTAAGTTGGTTTTAGACCTATAGTGCAGGGATTTTTCAACAAAAGTCAATAAATACAATAAACCTTTTAAATGACCTTAAAAAAAAAAACAAAAAAAACCTGCAGAATTATTTCAATAGATTCAGAAAAGGCCTTTAACAAAAACCAAGATGTCCCTAGATGAAAGTCATAGCATGTAGGGAGTAGGGATAGAGATCATACCTTAGAATGATAACAGCTTAGTGTGAGAAACCCATAGCCAATATCATCCTAGATGGAATAAAACCTGAGGCAATCTCATTGAAATCAGGAATAAAGCAAGGCCGTCCTCGATTCCCATGCCCTGTTTAATATTGTACTGGAAGTACTAGCTGGATGAATAGGCAAGAGCAAAAAATTAAAGGTGTACAAGTAGGAAAAATAAACTAAGTGCTGCCTGTTTGCAGATGACATGATATTTTATGCCTTAGATATGGATTCTATTGCTGTGATAAAACATCATCAGTAAAAGCAACTTGGGAGGAAGAAGAAAACATTAGTTCTGCTTTCACTTCCAAGTTACATTCCTTAACTGAGGCAAGTCAGGGCAGCAGCTTAATCACAGCTAGAACCTGGAGACAGGAGCTGATGCAGAGGCCACAGAGGAGTGTTGCTTACTAGTTTGCTCTTTATACCCTCCTCAGCCTGCTTTTTTATAGAACCCAGGACCACCAACGCAGGGGTGGCATCACCCACAATGGGTTGGGCCCTATGTATCAATCACTACTTAGTAACATGCCCTATGTGCCTACCTATATCCTAATCTTATGAAGGCATTTTCTAAATTGCATTTTCTTCCCTAAAATGACTCCAGATTGTCAAGTTGACTTAAAATAAGCTAGCATGAAAAATGTTAGATATCTCAAAAGAACTACCAGAAATCTTCTAGAAATTATAAATTCATAAATATGGCAGGATACCAAATGAACTTTTGCAAATCAATAGCTTTTCTATGCAACCACAACTAACGTACAAAAAGAGATTATGAACACATATCATTCTCAATAATGTCAAAGAAAATTAAATATCTATGAATAAAACTATTCAACTAAGTGAAGGGCCTCTTTAAATAAGACTTCATACTTCTAAAGATACAGAAAATAACATTAGAAAATGGAGCAGCATCCCATGATCATGGATTAGCAGAATTAACATTGTGAAAATGAGCATTTAGCAAAAAGCTATTACAGATTGAATGCAACTCCAAAAACAGAAAAAAAAAACCTGTCCTAAAATTCATATAGAATCACAGTAGTCTCCAGTTAAGTCAACAAAATGCTCAACAAAAGAGCAATGCTATAGGGATAATTACTACAATTCTTAATATTTAAGGGCAACAGTGATATTACCAGCATCGTACAGCAGTATCAATAGACATACAAACCAATGGAACAAAACTTGAAGACCCAAACATGAATACATTTCACTTTAACCACTTAGTTGGCAAAGACATCAAAAAATAAAATAAAATAAAACACAAGATGAAGGAGGAAAAATTTCTTCATTAAGTGTGACTGGGGAAATTGGATATTCATATGTAAAAGAATGAAATTAGATCTAAAATTGTGTACAGAACTATCTCCAACTAGAACAAATTTAAGTCTATTACTTAAAACACTGAAACTCTTAGAAGAAAATATAGACTGTACCAACATGACAGGTGTAGGAAAGGACTTCTTTTTTTGAGGTTAACTTTTTTTATTGATCTCTACAATTTTTCTCTGCTCCCCTCCCTACCTCTCCCTTCCCTTCAACCCTCTCCCAAGGTCCCCATGCTCCAAATTTACTCAGGAAATCTTGTCTGTTTCTACTTCCCCTGTAGATTAGATTATATATGTCTCTCTTAGGGACCTCATTGTTGTCTAGGTTCTCTGGTGCATTTATACAATGGAGTACTACACAGCAGAAAAAAAAAACAACATCTTGAATTTAGCAGGCAAATGGATAGAGCTAGAAAACATCATTTTGAGTGAGGTAACCTAGACCCTGAAAAACAATTATGACATGCACTTATTCATATGTGGTGTTTAAACATAAAGCAAGGAAAACCAGCCCACAAATCACAATCCCAGGAAAGAACTTCTTGAGTAGGATTCCACTTCCTTTAGATTTGAAGGAACAATTGACAAGTGAATTCACAAAATAAAACCTTTCTGCATAGCTAAAGAGGCAATCACCTAGGAGATCAAGAAGCACTCAGAATGGGAGAGAAAGTTGCCTTGCTATGTATCTGACAAAGTATAAATGTCCTTAATAAGTAAAGAATTAAGAAATAGAGTTTCAAAAAGAAAGCCAACAAACAAGACCCCTGACCCATTCAAAAAACGGGTGTGCGACCTGAATAGGGAATTTTCAAAAGAGGAAAACAGTAGCTAAACAATATGTCAAAAATATTCATTGTTCCTAAAAATAAAGAGATGCAAATAAAAATGATTTTGAGATTTCATCTTACTCTAGTCAGAATGGCATGCACAAATACTATATTCACATAATTTGCAATTTAATCTTTTCTCATCAATTCCTCACATATTTCTCCCAACGCCCTAACAAATTATTGACTTCTTTGTCTTTAACTGAATACAATCTAATGAATTCATTTATTGTGGCTCATACATGTACTTATTTGGGGTTGACCACTTAGGATTGGATAGCCCTAGGGAAGACAGACCCTTCCTCTGTCCGCAGCTATTGGTTGTCTGTAGGTCTTCATCTAGAGATGGAATCCTAGAGATTTTCCCACTTGCATTGGCAAGCACTCTGAGCTAGCACCTCACCAGCTCTCAGTTATAACGTTGGCACAAGTGTCTAGTTCATTTTGATAAACATTTGGCAATTTAGAAACCATTCATTAACATTCTGCAGTTTTCTAATGAAACATTTTCCAACTTCTATGAAGCTGGTATTGGTATTAAAGTCAGCTATCATGCTATTCATTTTTTTCTGATGCTTTTCCCTTCCTGTCAAATTGTATTCTTTTCTGTGGATCTATCTAGTTGATTTCTTTATCTCAGTCATGCTACTGTGTTCAAAATGATGAAGTTTTAATTTTGGGTTTTGTTTTAGTGGTTGTTTGATTTTAGTTTTCAGTTATAGAATTTCAAATCATAAAATTTTTATTCTGGTTACAAGGAATACTTTAATTCTTTATCCAGTGTTGAATTATCTTAGGTCAATAAATATTAGGCTAACTACAAGATAGACCAATTATATTTTTCTTTCTTATAAGGGGCAAACTCAGGAAACAGGAAAAAGAATTCCAAGCTCAGCTTTGTAGATCGGGAACCACAGAGAAAGAGCTAACCCTGGGCTTCCTGGCGTTTTTTCTCCCAGCACACAAAAAGTCACACCACTAACTTGGCCCCACCTCTTAAAGTTCATTGGCTGACAGAGATTACCCATCAATCCAGTTTGTTACTTTTCCAAGACTCTCCATTTCATTCTTTTCCATCATATCAGTAATTAGTTGAAATATTTTTACAAAATCCTGATTTAAACTCTTCTCAAAAAAATAAACATTTTTTATCTTGAACTTATATAATTTTTTTTCACAATTTGTTATTTTTTTCTGATATTTTTAAGCAATGAAATTTTGGAGGCTTTGCTACCCAGCTTTCAAACATGATATTGTGTGTGTCTTACGGTTGCTATGGAGCATGCTGTAATGTTTATTATTATGACAGAAAATCATCCAGTTGGCTGAAACAATGAGTTCTGAAGTCTCAAACAACAATGTGAATATTCTCTTTAAATATTTATTGTACTATTCTGTGCTGCTGTATACAATCCTGCCTAATCTGTGTTTTCAGCAGTGATTTATATCATAATTCATTTTTCAATGTGTCTGCAGCACCCCTAAATAATATTCACATATGTACATCTAAGGATCAAATTCTGGAGTCATACATAATTTTATGGGGTTGCCACACATTTGTCTCTATACATGTTCATATGCAGACTCATTTCAGAACATTCCCCCCATCCTTTGGAAAGAATAAAAAGTGAGTTTTCATTTAAGTGGAACTTCCACGAGTTAGTTACATGTGTGTGAGGCTAGCTTAATGGGATGAGAAAAGAGAAAGGGACTCAACATCAATATAATATAGAGGTTTCTATCCCCTTGGTACCAGGGTCTCTGAGAGAATCAATCTCTCTCCTCCAGGATTTTATGTACTCCAGCTGCCTGTGTATACTGCATCTGCTCCTCCTTCATTTACAAATTTGGAGGATAAGGAAAAAAATAATGGTTTTGTCCACTATCAATTTCTTTTCCTTTCCTCACTTAACTTAACATTGACCTCATTCAGTCAAAGCCTGCATACACTCTCAGGTTCTAGAATCATTAGGTCCAGCCAAGTGTCATAGCAGGAAAATGATGACTAACTCTTGTCTACTTTGTGGGTAATTCCTCAGAGATTTTCAGTAGCTTCCATATTTGTTCTAACCTGATGTTGTAGCTACATTCGGTGGCAAGCAGATGCCAATGTGTTCAACTCCACCTTACCTGGAACTAGATGCACTTACCTTGTTTATTACTCAGTCATCACTCACTTTTAACACTCACCCTAATATCCGATTGTGCAATATCCATTCATTTATTTCAATCTCCTGTTTTTCACTGTCCTTGGATGGAAGGTCAGTCATGGTTGAAACTTCCAACAATCTAGACTTTCAATTCTGAAAAATACCTGTGAAGTTTGAAACTTTCATTCTTTGGGGACAAACTGTGTAAAACAAGGCAAAATGTTCTAATGCTTCAAACCCAAATGATTTTATTTAAAATGAATGTGAATCACATTTGAAAGTTCAGTAACTTCTCTATGGTATGTTAAACTTCTATCATTTTATTTTTCTTCATAAAAACCACATTCTGTTTCATGAAAAAAAAGAAAACTTGTTAGATGTGCTGAAACCAAACTCATTTGGTTTATTGGAGTGAGTCTGTGTCATTACTGTTCTTAACTCCACACTTACTGAGACATAGTGATATAGTAGTTCAGCCGTGTGGTGAGCATTTGCCTTGTGACAGTGAACAAATTCTTCTCTCTATGATTCCTTTATTCCTTCCTCCCTCTATGATTCCTTTATTCCTCCATCCCTGCTTCTATCCCTCTTCCCTCTTTTCTCTTTCTACCTCTCACCCTCCACTCTCCCTCTCCCTCTCTCTCTCTCTCTCTCTCTCTCTCTCTCTCTACTATATATATATATATATATATATATATATATATATGTATATATATACATATATATTATCATATGCACACATGTGGGTGATCATTAAACAATTACTAGATCAATATTGTTTATACTCCCAAATACCAGAAAATTTTACTTCATAGGTAAAAAAGAATAAAATTTATGTTGTGGAATGATTACCAAAATAAGGATTAGGACACAGGTATATTTTGTATAAATAAATTTCAATTTTGGAACTAAAATTTTGTTCAATTAAATTTGGTAGCAATTTTCAAAACAGTGCTTTTGTTTTCAGAAATTCTATCAGATTTCTATTGAGAAGGAATTGATAGTTTACAGATTTGTTGTAGCTTTCAATATAACACCTTGAATACCTTTCCCAAGCCTTACACCATCACTTTCTTTCCAAAGTTGTTTATTTAATATGAAGACTCAACTTATATGCTCTTTATGTCCCAGTATAAAATCAATTGAAATATGAAAAAGTATCACAGGAGTTGTAGTAAATTTGTTTTATATAAGGCTTTGTTTGAAGAGTTTGGGAACATAGTTTATGCAAATTACCTTGACGGCACTGCAATAGTTTCTCTGTAGAGAATGGCTATCAGGCATATCTTCAGTGGAATGTGGCGAGAATTTGGAGTACGGAAAAGTGAAATCTGGGCATTTGTTTTTGTACTGAGAGGCTGACTGTGTTTTCCACTTTGTCATCTATTTTGATTACAGGCATCAAAATAACAGTTATATCGCCACATAATCAGCTCTGTAAAGGTAAATTTGTTTGAAATTTGAAAAGCAATTTACTGTGTGAAATAGGCCTGCTGACCATGCTTTCTCATAGAGCATAAGCCATCTGTAGAAGTAGGCAGTTCTACATGGTGTCATATTATAATCTAAAGACTTGTGATGAAACAAGTCATTATGTAGTGATATTAGTTATGTGACAGACTGAGGTTTTTTAATCTCTGCAATAGAATATATCTAATATTGACTCCCTCTTGTTTTTAAGTCATTGGCTGAGATAACTATCACTGGTGTCAGAGTAGTGAGTTGTGCGCACTGCAGAAGGTCTATTGTCTAAGACACTTACTGTGGTCAAGCAAATATGCAACTGTATCTGATACTTAGACTGAAGAATTCTCCTTGAAAATAGCAAGCTATTCATCTAAGAATACTGTTTTTGCATTATATTTCATTACATTCTGGTGTAATGTAATTGTTATGTAAGCAGGCCCTGGTTTTGTCTACCAATAATATTCAGAAGAAGCCCTGATAATGCTGACTTCTGTTTCCCACCCCTTCTAAAAGAACTTGGTGAATTTAGTAGATAGAACTAAGATTCAGTAGAAACAAAACAGTCTTCTTGGCACTGTGACTGTAACAGCTGGATGCACTTAGCACAGGCACTTTTCTGTTCCTAAAATTAGTTAAAATAAGACAGAGATTAAGCCTGCCAGGTAAATACTTCTCCATTCCTTACTTAGGGAGAAACAGAAGAAGCTGTTTTCTGCTCAAAGAAGTGAAGCAGGTTAGTATTTCCTAGACAGGAAGAAAGCCTAAACACCTGGAAGCTCCACTTTGGGTTTTAGGTTCTCTGAATGAGAAACTAATTTCTCCTTTCCAGTTTACAAGTTCACTCAGAAATTACTTATAGTGTATAGAATTTTCATGGAAACATAAGAAATTGCTCTCACAAGTGTAAAAACCATTAACCTCTGTTCTATAGCTTCAATAGCTTGTTATCACACTACCCAAACAGTGATCCCTTTATCTGCCTCTGAGGGAGACTGAGAACAAAGTTGATCATAGAATTTCTGATGTACGGGCACTTCATTCTTACCCCTATCACCTCAGTGAAGAAATGACAATAATTTAAGGAAACAATTCAATTGCTTTTCTGTGGCGACCATAGTGGATATGAGATGTGAAAATGAGCCATTCTTGTGGTTTTTCTTCCTGCTCTGTTGAGACAGTTTCACCTTACAGATCCTTTACTTAAAAGATCTATCCTAAGATGACAGACACTATGACTAATACCAAAACACTCTGACTTTTACCAAGTAATCAGATTGTGATGCTGAACATTGCTGCTAACCTGGCAGCTGGCGTTTTCTATCTGTGTTGACTGTGCATGGACCCAAGTAGTTCAAATAGTCTCTTAACATCTCTCTCTCCCTGTTTCTTGCCTCCTCTTGTCTTCACTAGTCCTTACTCTGCATGGTTGACTTCACTACTTACTGAGTATTATATCAACTCTGCTTATATGAGCCCCCTCTCAGTTTATCATTCCTCTTATGCAGATAAGATGGCCTAGCCATAAACCTTCTGGAAAAGCATTAGCTCATTTTCCGCCAATGTATATGAATGTCTCCCATGAGATGAATTATAATGAATAAAATTCCACCCATGGTTCTGGAAACTGTGAGGTTCAAGGTTTAACTATAATGCATGGATAAGGTCTTCCTGCTAATGAGACCCCCATGAAAAGTTCTGATTTGTGCAGGGTTGCACATACTGAAAAGTTAGCTTCGAAAAACACGATGCTGAAGTTTTCCTGTGTTAACACTTGGAGTCTGTTTGTAATATAGTAGTATAGTTGAGTCATGTGGTAACTCTAGAACTCTAGTTTTATCTTGGTTTAGAGTTTTTTTTAATGTTTTAAAAATTGCATTTATTTGTGTGTGTGTGCTTGTATTAGTCAATGTTTTGTTGTTATAAAGAGACACCATGACTGTGGCAGTTTGTGAAAAGAAAAAATTTAATTAGGACTTGCTTACATTTTCAAAGGTTTCATCCATTGTCATCATGGTAAAATGCATGATGCTGTGTAGGCAGACATGGTGCTGGAGAGAAAGCTGAGAATTTTACATCAAATGCACAGGCAAGAGAGAGAGGAGAGAGAGAAGGAGAGAGAGAGAGAGAGAGAGAGAGAGAGAGAGAGAGAGAGAGAGAGAGAGAGAGAGAGAGAGAGAGAGAGACTGGTCCTAGTTTGTGCTTTTGAAACCTCAAAACCCACACCCAGTGACAAATATCCCCTAACAAGGCCACACCTCCTAATTGTTTTAAATAGTGCCACTCCCCAGTAACTAAGTATTCATATTGATGAGCCTTTGTGGGCCCTTCTTACTCTAACCATCACAGTGTATGTGTGTCACAGCAAACATGGCTTTCAGGGGACAACTTGTGGAGGAGTTCTCTCCTTCCACTGTGTCAATATAAGGCATCAAAACCATGTCTTCGTGAGTTCCCGGTAGAAAATCCCCATTGTCTCGGTGTGTGGGTGCACCCCTCGCGGTCCTGAGTTCCTTGCTCGTGCTCTCTCTCCTTCTTCTCCTGATTTGGACCTTGAGATTTCTGTCCGGTGCTCCAATGTGGGTCTCTGTCTCTGTCTCCTTTCATCGCCTGATGAAGGTTAATATTCAGGAGGATGCCTATATGTTTTTCTTTGGGTTCTCCTTCTTATTTAGCTTATCTAAGATCACGTATTAGAGGCTCAATGTCCTTTGTTTACGTCTAGAAGCTGACCTGGGTTTGAAAAAGCCTGGGATAAAACCGTCTTGGGAAAAAACATAGAGACAATGAGGACTACTGAGATCTCAAGAACAATGGCAATGGGTTTTTGATCCTACTGCACGTATTGGCTTTGTGGGAGTCTAGGCAGTTTGGATGCTCACCTTACTAGACCTGGATGGAGGTGGGTGGTCCATGGACTTCCCACAGGGCAGGGAACCCTGATAGCTCTTTGGGCTGAAGAGGGAGGGGGACTTGACTGGGTTAGGGGGAGGGAAATGGGAGGCTGCGGTGGGGAAGAGACAGAAATCTTAAATAAATAAATAATAAATAAATAAATAAATAAATAAATAAATAAAAGATAATTAAAATGAATAATCACTATAAAAAAAAACATGTCTTCAAGCTTTGGCACCTTTGCCCACTGAACCAGCATTTCATTCCAACATTTTTTTTGTTTCTAAAATCTTCCATATGGATTTTCACATGGCTGCACAGTTATTGTCTCAGTCAGTCATGAATAATGGTTCTTCTTCTTTTCCTTTTTTTTTTTTTAGGTACTCACTAGCTTAGGTTGTCTTTTGCTTTTTTTTGTTTGTTTTCTTTTTTATTTATTTTTTATTTTTTGTTATATTTATTTTTTTATTAAAAAAAAGAAATTTCTGCCTCCTCCCTGACTCCCATTTCCCTCCCACTTCTCTCCCCCTCCCCCCACTCCTCCCCCTCCCTTTCCAGTCTGAAGAGCAGTCAGGGTTCCCTGCCCTGAGGAAAGTCCAAAGTCCTCCCCACTCAATCCTGGTCTAGGAAGGTGAACAACCAAACTGGCTAGGCTCCCACAAAGCCAGAACATGAAGTAGGATCAAAACCCAGTGCCATTGTCCTTGGCTTCTCAGCAGCCCTCATTGTCCACCAAATTCAGAGAGTCTGGTTTTATCCCATGCTTTTTCAGTCACAGTTCAGCTGGCCTTGGTGAGCTCCCAGTGGATCAGCCCCACTGTCTCCGTGGGTGGGTGCACCCCTTGTGGTTCTGATGGATGAAGAAAGTGTGGAATATACACACATTAGAATACTACTCAGCGGTAAAAAACAATGACTTCTCGAATTTTGCATGCAAATGGATGGAAATAGAAAACACTATCCTGAGTGAGGTAACCCAGACCCAAAAAGTTGAACATGGGATGTACTCACTCATAATTGGTTTCTAGAGATAAATAAAGGTCAGTGAGTCTATAATTTGATATTCTAAAGAAGCTAAATAAGAAGGTGAACCCAAAGAAAAACATATAGCTATCCTGGTTATGGGAAGTAGACAATTTTTTTGCCGGGCAAAAAATTGGGATCTTGGGGGTGTGGTGGGAGGGGGGTAAGGGGAGATGGGGAGAGAAGGTGAGAAGGGGAGGTTGGGGGGAACTTGGGGAAACGGGATGATTGGGATAAAGGAAGGTTGGTTAGGGGAGCAGGGAAGCACATATCTTAATGAAGGGAGCTATCTTAGGGTTGGCAAGAGACTTGGACCTAGAGGGGCTCCCAGGTGCCCAAGGCGATGTCCCCAGTTAGTTCCTGGGGCAACTGAGGATAGGGAACCTTAAATGACCCTACCCTGTAGCCATACTGATGACTATCTTGCATATCACCATAGAACCCTTATCTGGCGATGGATGGAGATAAAGACAGAGACCCACACTGGAGCACCGGACTGAGCTCCCAATGTTCCAATTAGGAGCAGAAGGAGGGAGAATATGTTTTCTTTTTTTAATGTTAGCTATTTTGACTGGAATAATATGGAAACAGTAGTTTTGAATTTCAAATTGGTTTTAATTTGTATTTCTCTGATGGCTAAGAACCTTGAATATTTTTACAATGTCTATTTGCCATTTGTGTTTGTTATTTTCAGAATCATATATTCAGTTTGTTAGCTCATTTACTAATTTGAATAATTGGGGATCGGTATGTTTATTTTTTCCTGATTTTTAGACAGTTCTAGATACTAGTTCTCTGAATTATAACTAGCAAAAAAATTCTCTCTCATTGTGTAGCTTGATTGCTCTTTACTCATAATTTTGTTTGCTGCGCCTACAGGTAGACTTTTTCCAAATCTTGGTATTATTTCCTGTGCCATAGAAGTCCTATGAATTTGCAGTTTTACAAGCATTGTTTGTTCAATATCCTGTCTTTTTTGAGAGCCTTTTCTGAATTAGGTGGTTGTAGCTCTATGAGTTAATTTATCCATCTTCTACTTTATTCTTTTTGGAATATTTATTTTTATTTTCTTTTTATTAATTTTTATTGAGTTCTACATTTTTCTGCCCCCCTTCCTGCCCCTCCCTTCTCCACTTCAACCCTCCCCCAAGGTCCCCATGCTCCCAGTTTACTCAGGAGATCTTGTCTTTTTCTACTTCCTATGTAGATCTATGTAAGTCTCTCTTAGTGTCCTCATTGCTGTCTAAGTTCTCTGTGTTTGTGGTTTGTAGGCTGGTTTTCTTTGATTTACGTTTAAAAACAACATGTACTCACTCATAGGTGGTTTTTAAATATTTTTATTATTATTTTTTCATATTTATTATTTTTAATTATGTATATATGTTTATGACTGTATATAGGCATATGCATGTGCAACTGAGTACAGGTACTCTCAGAGGCTAGAGTCATCAGATTCCCTGGGACTGAAGTTACGGTTGATTGTGAGCCTTTCAATATAGGTGCTGGAAAGTACAGTCAGGCAAGATATTGCAGAGGTTCCTCTGTTATGTGTTCTTGCTGAGGCCATTTTATCTCGTTGATGAAGAATCCGATGGAAAATGAGTCAACTCTCCTAAGAATCTGAGGTCATAACGCCCCAGCTAACTTATTATAACTTCTGCTAAATTGTCTTCTTGTGCAGAATCCCCTCCAGCTAACCAGTTACTTTAGTGAAACCGCTTGTTGCTTGAAGCTTTCCCAGCAGCTGCTGAGTGAGAACACAGGATGTGATTATCACCTTCGAAAGTCTCATGCTCTGGACACTCAATGATACACTGAGGTCCTGAATACACGAGCGTAGTCCAAGCCAGCTGGACTAACGGTCTTCAGTTGGCTATAAGCTGTGTCTGAGTGGTGATATCTTGTAGGATCCCATGACACAGTAAGGAATATCAACTGATGAGCTATTTCTCCAGCTCCCACCTGCTTCATATTTCTATTCTACATGTTTGTGTTTCTCATCTAGTATGTCATTAGAATTTTTGTGAGACTTTAGGCATGTCTGGATACCTTTTCACTAATATATCCATCTACTTGTTATTAATTATGCCTATCTGCACATATGGAAGGTCATTCAATCAGCTAGAGTCTCTTCATTTTACTTCTTAAATGTCTTAATGTTTTCTTTATGTGTGTGTGTGTGTGTGTGTGTATATATATATATATATATAATATATATAATTTTTATTGAGCTATACATTTTTTCTTTTTCTCTTCTCCCTTCCTACCCTCTCCCTTCCTACCCTCTCCTGTGACCCAACACTCCCAATTTACTCAGAAGATCTCATCTTTTTTTTATCTTCTTATGTAAATTCATGTATGTCTCTCTTAGGGTTCTCTGTTGTCTAGTTTTTCTGCGGTTGTAGTCTGTAGGCTGTTTTTTCTTCTCTTTATGTCGAAGAGTCACTTATGGGTGAATATGTATTATATTTGTCTTTCTGAGTCTGGGTTATATCCCTCAATAAGTTTTTTTCTAGATCCATCCATTTGCCTACAAATTTCAAGATGTCATTATTTTTTTTTTACCACTGTGTAATAATCCATTGTGTAAATGTACCACATTTTTTTTCTATCCTTTCTTCAGTTGAGGGGCATCTAGGTTGTTTCCAGGTTCTGGCTATTTCAAATAATGCTGTTATTGAACATAGTTGAGCACATGTTTTTGTGGTATGATTGTGCATCTTTTGAATATATACCCAACAGCAGTATTTCTGGATCTTGAGGTATATTGTTTCCTAATTTTCTGAGAAATTGCCATACAGATTTTCAAAGTGCTGTAATAGTTAGCACTTCCACCAGCAATGGAGGAGCATTCTCCTTATCCCACATTCTCTCCAGCATAAGCTGACATCAATGTTTTTGATCTTGGTCATTCTGATAGGTGTAAGTTAGAATCTCAGAGTTGTTTTGCTTTGCATTATTCTAATGGCTAAGGATGTTGAGCATTTCCTTAAGTGTCTTTCAGCCCTCCTGATTCATTTGTTGAGTATTCTCTGTTTAGGTCTGTACCCCATTTTTTAAATTGTTCTTTTGTTCTTTTGATGTCCAGTTTCTTGTGTTCTTTGTATATTTTGGAGATCAGTCCTTTCTTTGATGTGGAGTTGGTGAAGATCTTTTCCCAATCTATAGGTTTCTGTATTGTCTTCTTGACAGTGTCCTTTGCTTTATGGAAGCTTCTTAGTTTCAGGAAGTCCCATTTATTAATTGTTGCTCTCAGTGTCTGTGCTGCTGGGATTTAGGCAGTTTCCTCTTGTGCAATGAGTTCAAGTGTACTTCACACTTTCTCTTCTATGAGGTTCAGTATGGTTGGTTTTATGTTAGGATAGGCAAAACAATCAGGCACAACTAAAGAACTTCTAGAGGCATCACAATCCTGGACTTCAAACTCTACTATAGAGCTTCAGCAATGACAACAGCCTGGTACTGACATAAAAACAGACAAGAGGACCAATGGAATAAAATTGAAGACCTGCATATCAATCCACACACCCACAAACATCTGATTTTTGACAAAGAATCTGTAAATATAAAATAGAAAAAAAGAGAATATTCAATTAATGCTTGCATAACTGGGTATCAAAATGTAGAAGAATGCAAATAGATTCATATCTATCACCACACACAAAATTAAAGTCCAAAATGGATCAAAGACTTGAACATAAAACCAACCCCAATGGTTTTTTATAGAGGTATTTCACATTTTTGATTTGTTGCTAAGCATTAGTGCCTGTGGGTTATTTTTAAATATCTCATCATTTTGTTTGCAAGGTTAGGTTACTTGATTTTTTTTATTTCCACCTGCAGCTCTTTTATTAATTTCTATTGTCCTGTAAGACTGTAAGCATCATATTGTATATGAATAGAAAGAATAAGTATACTTTTCTCATTACATTCCTTAGAGTAATGCTCTTTTTTATTCCACTACTATATTTGCCTTTTCATATTGAAATTTATGTGTTATATTCCTAGTTTCTTCAGAACTTATGATAAAACAAAATGTTTCACTTTCTGAAAAGTCATCTGAGAATCCATTGAGACTGCCATATGGCCCCTGTCCTTAAGTATTACATCTATTGACTCACTTTACATTCCTGGTATGAAACCAACATGGCCATTATGTATGATTTTTTTCTTAATGTTTTTTTCAACTCAGTTTGTGAGAATTTTTATTGAGAGTCTGCCTCTGTATTTCTTGCTTTACAGTTATATGTCTTTAGCTTGTTTTGGTGTTATAGTAATACTGATTTAGTGAATAAATTTATTAATATATCTTTCTTTCCTGTCTTGTGAAACACTTTAAGAAATATTACTGCTTAGCCTTCTTTGAATATTTGATAGAATGTGATAGTGAATCCAGGAAATGGTTTCACTCCTGTGGTCACTTTTAATTTATGTTTCAACTTCATTCTTTGTCATAGATTTGCTTTAGCTGCTTATATCACATTGATTTAACCATGAAGCCTCCTGTATGTTGGGGAATTTATTTATTTCATCTAGAGGTTTTTCAGATCTTGAGATGTACATTTTTAAAAATATTCTATGCTGGGTAGTTATATGTCAACTTAACACAGGCTAGAGTCATCTAAAAGAAGGGAACTCTAATTGAGAAGATGCCTCAACAACTTTGGCCTGTAGGCAAGTGTAGAAAGCATTTTCTTACCAAGTGATTGATGGGGCAAGGCCCACCCCATTGTGGTTGGGGTCATGCCTGGGGTGCTGGTCCTAAGTTCTGCAAGAAAGCAGTCTGAGAAAGCAATAAGTAATAGGTTAGTAAACTGCACTCCTCCATGCTCTTTGTATCAGCTCCTGCCTCCAAGTTCCAACCCTGTTTGAGTTCCTGCCCCTGACTTCCCTCATTGATGGCCTATGATATGGTAGTGTAAGTTGAAATAAGCCTTTGCCTCCCATGTTGCTTTGGTCATGGTTTTTGATCACAACAGAAGTAGCGATCACTAGGGCATATTCTACAACAATACTCTGGTGTTTCACTAAATTCTTTCAGGATAACCTCCTTAATCTTTAATTTTATAAGCTTTTGTTCTTTTCTTTCTTTTACTTGCTTTGACTATGGATTATTCAGTCTTTTTATGTTTCCAAAAAATAAAGTGCTTATTTTATTGATTGTATATAATTCCAGTTAGTTTGTAATTCATCTATTTCTGTTGTAACCTTTATTATTTCCTATGACCTACTGGATTTCTATTTGTCTGACTTTAGGATCTGGGTCTGTGCCATTATGCTATTTACTTTAGATCTTTCTAGTTATTTAATATAAGCTCCTATACTCATAAACCTTCCCCTCAGAATCACCTTGGCTATATCTAAGAGGTTCTGGAGATTTATGCTGTCATTTTAATTTGATTCCAAGAATTTTCTTGCTAAACCTTCCTTTCATGTGTTGAATTACTACTTGATGTTACTGACCATTTATCCACTATTGTAACTTTCTTGTCTGCAGCTTCAGCTGGTGTCCTTGCTTCATCTTTCTGCTTAAGTCGTCTATCGTCATTATCCTTCAACATAGCACTTTAATTTTGGATTTTTGTTTAATCAACATTAAGGAGCTTTTAGGAGCATCATAGTGGATTGTTGTCTCCTATTTGTGGCATACTAGTGTGTGTGTGTGTGTGTGTGTGTGTGTGTGTGTGTATGCGCTTATTGACATCAGTTGTTTTCCACTATTACTCTCTACATTTTCTGTTAGCATAAGGTCTTTCATTGAACCAAGATCTTACCAGTTGGCTAGACTCCCTGACTAGTGACCTTTCTTCTCTGTGGTTCTCTGTTGCTATTTAGAGAGGAAGTTGCCATCAGTAGCATTTTTAATGATTTGAGAGAAACTTTTGACTTAACTTGTTTATAAACTTTCATGACTGCACTTCTGTTTCCACTAAGATTCAGAAATAGTAACACCTGGGTACTTGTTAGGGAATATGTCTTTTATAGATTCTTTTTAAAGCAAAGGGTACCAAGAATTACAAGGTTAGATGAATATAGAATGGGAAAGAGGGAAATAAAGAAGTAAAATAAGAATGAGAATGAATGTTCATGTGCTAGAGGTATAAGCATTGGATTAGGTAGGGCCAAAGAAATAGTAGTAGCAAGATGAATCTTCAAAACTAACAAGTAAACAATAAAGTACATAGGTTAAATATTTCAAAAATGTTGGACATTAAAATTAGGCAATAAAGTGAAACAGATGTATTCTGATTTTTATCATGATCTCTTCTTAGTTATAAAGATATTCATTCTTTCCTCCCCTTGGATTTAGTTTTGTATTAGTCTGCATAGGCTGGGCATGGGGCTGCTAGTCTCAGCAATTCCAACTCTTTTGTAGGTTCTTCCCAAAGAGAAGGATTTCTTTGACTGAATCCCACTTTGTGCTTAAATTTGAAACACTTTCAAATAACAATCTTACTGCTAGTGTTTTAGTGAGCAGGTTTCCCATGAAGGGTTTTCTGTGACTGAGGCTTGATGGACCATCTACCAGCATTAACCCTTTTTCTTATGTATCATGCTACTGAAGCAAATCCTATACCATCATGTGGCTCATCCTGTTGAGAAGAGCATTGTGAATCTCTCCGTGTCAAGCTCTTGTATTACCCTTCTTCTATAGTTGCCATCTCTTGCTCTGCTTTAGGATCTTTGTTGCAGCCATTGGGACCAGGTTAAAATTCTACCACGCATGGCTAATAAAACTGTTGTTGAGGCAAAGGTGGGGTATGGATGAGACTTCTGATTTTCTAAAGCCTGATATTTTTGTGGTCTCCTTGTTATACAATTCATACCCAGTTTATGGTTGGGCTTCTGGAGTACATACTGCTTCTTTATATTTTTTTTTCCATCTGTGAATACATTGCTCTGGTTCAAGAATCATAACATGTTCATGAATGCTCGCTTGGTTTCTTGCTAGCTAGTTTTCTTGGCAAGAAAATAAAGAATCCAATCTACAGTTATTTCTGCTTTCTTTACCTCTTTTTCTTTTAGGATTAGGACCTGTTAGTCTTCTATGTTTACTTTATTGCCATCAGATCTCACAAATGTGTTTCTAGTCTACCCCTTTATCCTAGGATTCTTCCCTTAACATTTAAACCCCTTTATTACTCAACCCTGGTAGAACTATCTCTTTCTTCTTAGAAACTCATTTACTGGTTTCTCTTGCTTTCATGAGTTTCTTTCAAGTTTTATTGATTTTGTCATTCTCTCTCTCTATTTTGATTAGCTTCACTTTTAATGTTTAATTTATTAGTTATGTGATTTCCCTTTTGTTACATTTGTGGTATTATCACAAATACTATAGGTCATGAAATGTATAAATAGAACTCTTACGGCTATGGAAGGTAGAAATAAAATATCAAAGTAGTGGCACCTGGTTTGTCTTTAAGTATAGCACATTTTCAAATGTCATCAGAAGAGAAATAAAGGTCATTTTGTGTTTGTGCCATTTTAGAAGGAGCTTAATCCACTCAGAAGGGAGGAAGTAATTAAGTACCAATTTCTTAAAATTGTTGCATGGAGCTTAAGCTTCTAAACTAAATTTGTAAGAGATGCAGGTATTTAGGTCATAGAGCTTTTGCCTCTTTGCCTTTCTGTATACCTGAATTCTGTTTTCTAAATTCAGATCGCAATTGCAATTATACTGTTTGGATAATGATTCCCTTGAGAGACAGAAACAATCACTTGAAATTTTCAGTTTTACCTATTAAAATTCCTGCTTCAATACATGTAGAATATGTACATGAAATAATGGCAAAGACAGTTAACATTTTTGAATATAATAAAATGCTGGACTCTATTAAAATTTCTATAATTGCTACCAATTTTCATCTTTAGAAATCTCCCATTCATTTATGTTTCAAGTCATTCTTTCTGTTCCTTGTTTAGTTTAGAGTTACCCTCTTCTACTATTCTATCCCAGTGAAAATAAATGCACACAGTTCACAGTTTCCTTACTTTATAAATGCTTTCCTGTTACCAACATCATATTATTCTCTTTATTATTGAAGGCATGTTTTTTATCACTAACAGAACTGTACAGCAATATTTAATTATTTTTTCTAAGTTTCTTTTATGTAAAGGTCACTTTAAAATGTTCAAGACTGCCATATACTTTTTTAATAAATGACATTTCAGATTTGAAGACATGGCAAGAGAAAGCTGCCATTTATGAGCAGCTCAGTAAGTCTCATCTCACTTTCATTGAACTCACATTTCCAAATATCCTAAGCATTCAGTATCTGAATAGATGCAGGGCCAGATTTCAGAAACCTGAGAACAAGCCCTATTGCCTCGAGGTCCAGAGAAAGCTATTCAAATTATCCAATTTAATGTTGAAGATAAGAAAATACCGGCCTCTAATAGAACCCTCTGCAACAATTGAGTATTAACTGCAAAACAGCATAAAACTAATTTATGAAAAAGCTACATCCACTTAGGCTCACAGAACCTCTCAGTCACTTACTGTGGTGCATGCTGTCCCTTGATTGCTCTTATTCTGTCTCTGGGTCCAACTTCCTGTATGAAGATAGTTGATGTTTTTCTCTTATTCAAAGTTATAAGGGACAAATATTTATATATTTTGTATTATATTTTTATATATTTATATTTTTCATCTCAATCTTTTAAATGTTATTGTATTTGCTTTCATTTTCATCCACCTATTAATTTCTCTACATATTTAACTATTTAAAACTCCATTATTCTACAGTTCTTCATACTGGTATTCAAAAATATCTCTAATTATGTCAAAGAAATTATTTGTAAGAAAATATGAATGGTTTCTCATACAACATCTTTCATCCATTTTTTTTCTCTTATAAGATATTACATTAGGATTCTCATTTCTTCTATAGGAAATTCATTTTTGTGTTGGTGAGATGGTAGTCACATATAATCTAAGCACTTGAGATCTAGAGGCTGTAAGATTAGCATTGTTCAAGTATGGTCTCAACTATATAGATTTGAATACCTGAGATGCTCTGTTAACACATGCACATGCACAAACACACACCAAACTCTAGTCCTTAGATTCATGTTACCTTTGTTCCTTCAAGTGATATGGATAACTTTCTGCTCTGATGATATTGAGCTTATGTTGAATTATTATTGCCTGAAGTGGCAATGTAATGGGTCCAAGACAGTGTGTCAAAATGAAGTGTATTTCTGCTTTTCTTGTGCTCCAGTTAGTTTTCGGATAAGCTAATGCCTGGTTCACTGCTTGTCCAAGGATAATGAGAGATAAATGAAACTAGCCTATTCATTGCCTTCTGTTGTCATAATAAATTACCACACATTTAATCCCTTATTAAATGCAAATCTGACCACTGCTGCTTGACTCAATTTAAGTGCTGACAGGCTTAAAATTTTGCTTCTGAACATATGTGGGAGGATCTTCAAAGTATTTCTTTAAATACCTGTGACTCAGATCTTCAAGTTTACCTCATGGCTTCCTTTCTTTTCTGTCAGCTGAATGCAAGCTCTAACTTTTAAAAGTGATTTCCAGTTCTTTTCCAAATTTTTAGTGTGTGTGTGTGTGTGTGTGTGTGTAATAGTGTAATATGTACATGTAGGCTTACATGCCTTGGTGTACAAGTAGATTTTAAGTGTTTAAAGCACAACTGATGGAGTATCAGAACTTTGATTTTATGGGACCACCTTTACCTGCTCAGCTACTCCATTGACTCTATGACTTGCATTTTCTATATAATTTTTCCTCCTCCATCTTCTAATTCAATAATGCTAATACGAGTTTCTTTAACACTGACTCCTTTGTACAGCATCTAAAGTTCCATCAATCTAAGCCAACAGGGAAGTTCGAAAGACTTAAATAGCCTCAACCAACTGCATTATTCTTACAGCCTCTTCACCCCAAGCATATAACCTTAATCACCTTTTCAGTATTTTTACACACTGGATAACACAGTCACAGATCTGAAGATTAAGATGTATATATCTTAGCCATTCTGACAGGTGTAAGATGCTATCTCAGAGTCGTTTTGATTTGCATTTTCCTGATAACTAATGATTTTGAGCAAGTTCTTGAATGTCTTTTGGTCAGTTGAGAATCTTCTGTTGGAGAGGATGTGGAGTAAGGTGCATACTCCTTCACTACTGGTGAGAGTGCAAAATACCACTTTGGGAATCAGTATGGTGGTTTCTCAGAAAACTGGAAATCAACCTACCTTAAGACCCAGCATTACCACTCTTGGGCATATACCCAAAGGATGCTCAATAATACTACAAGGACACTTGTTCAACTCTGTTCATAGCAGCATTATTTATAATAACCAGGGTCTAGAAACCATCTAGGTGTCATTAATCAAAAGAATGGATAAAGAGAATGTATTACATTTGCACAATGGAGTATTACTCAGCCATTAAAAACAAGGACACCATGAAATTTGCAGGAAAATGGATGGAACTAGAAAAAATCATCCTGAGTGAGGTAACTCAGACCCAGAAAGACAAACACAGTATGTACTGACTCATAAGTGGATACTAGATGTAAAGCAAAGGGTAACCAGGCTGTAATCACAGTACCTGAGAAGTTAGGTAACAAGGAGGACCTTAAGAGGACTGCATGGATCACCTTGGGAAGGGGAAATACATGTGATCTCCTGGGTAAACTGGGGTGGGGGCAGTAAAAGGGAGGGGATTGGGAATGAGACCATGAGAGAGCAGGATGGTTGAGTAGGGGGAGGGTCCAAATAGAAGAATGAAAGAGATATCTTGATAGAGGGAGCCATTATGGGGTTAGAGAGAAACCTGGTGTTAGGACAGTTCCTAGGAATCCACAAGGATGACCCCAGCTAAGATTCCTAGCAATAGTCCAGAGTGTGCCCGAACTGTCCTTCCCTGTAATTAGATTGGTGACTACTCCAATTGTCATCATAGAACCTTCATCCAGTAACTGATGGAAACAGATGCAGAGATCTACTGCCAAGCACCAGGCTAAGCTCTGGGAGTCCAGTTGAGGAGATGGAGGACGAATTATATGAGTGAGGGGGGTCAAGATCATGATGGGGAAACACACAGAGACCACTGACCTAAGTTAGTGGGAACTCAAGGACTCTGGACTGACATCTGGGGATCCTGCATGAGACCTAACTAGAATCTGAATGTGCATGACAGTTGTGTGGCTCAGTCTACTTGTAGGTTCCCTGTCATCAGAACCAAGATCGATCCTTCATGCTTGAGCTGGCTTTTTGGAGCCCAATTCCCTGTGATAGAATACCTTGCTCAGCATTGATGTAGGGTAGAAAGAGGGCCTTGGTCCTGCTTCAACTTGATGTGCCAGGCTTTGTTGACTCCCAATGAAAGGCCTTACCTTTCTGAGGAGTGGATGGGGATGGGATGGGGGAGATGTGAGGGAGAGTGGAAGGAGGGGAGGAAGGAGGAACTGTGGGTGGTATGTAAAATAAAAACTTTAAAATAAAATTATATGAATATTTTTGA
Source organism: Microtus obscurus (assembly GCA_963919715.1). NCBI lineage: Eukaryota > Metazoa > Chordata > Mammalia > Rodentia > Cricetidae > Microtus > Microtus obscurus. The sequence goes on along the minus strand of CAWTZC010001020.1, from coordinate 6,514,701 downwards.
TGAAATGATACTTTTCCTTCTGCAGTAACCTAAAAATCAATTTGCTTCCTGCAGCTAAGCTCATGAACCTTCTACTATCTATGAACAAAATATATGTGAAACATTGGAAAATCAAAGTGAACTCTCCTACCTGGAGCCTATTTTAAAGATTCTAGAAATTATTGGGAATTTCTGAAGGATGAACTAAGATCATTAAACCCCCAAACACAGTTAAATTCCATTACTAATTTTCTTAGCATCTCATGGTACATACTCTCGGTAAACCCTCCTCTTTTTAATTTCATACATAGCTACATGAGAAGTTTATCTCATGGTACTCCTGATAATCCCCCCCCATTTTATCTCATGCATATCTGCATGAGACAATTAACAAACTAAATAAAAAATAATTGTATCTTATTTACAAATGTTTGACTGTCATCACCTATTTGCTAGAAAATAATTTCATCACAGTTTCAATGCTAAAGTTTCCGGCTTCTTCTAGTGAAAGACCTGATAGTATGGACAGTTGAAGTTACAGCTGTGCAGTGCTTCATGAGCCATGATTCACATGTTGTCTGCAATTCGTGGAACATAAGGAGGATCATTGATAAATTGGTATAGACATTTGAGGAAGAGATGGCAAAATAATTTATGCTTGTCACAATATGGATGACAAGTGTAACTATAGCAGAGGAATTTCTTTGTAGCAAAGCTAGAAAGCTGATTAGTTATGTGAAAATCTTAGACTGAGAACAGACTTCTCAGTAAAACTGCTTCTCACTGGCATGTTGATAAAGGTGACCATGGTGTCAGTCTTGAGCTTTTAAAATGCATTCTAATTCACATCTATTTCACTTGCCAATAGCAGTGATGTAAGCAGAGACTTCACTTTGTCCTGGCCTCTCAGACCCAAATAATCACACAAAAACTATATTAATTCTAACACAGTTTGGCCAGTAGTTCATGCATATTTCTAGTTAGTTCATAAATCTTAAATTAACCAATTTCTATTAATCTTTGTATCACCATGAGTCTGTGGCCTACTAGTAAGGTTCTGGTTGGTGTGTCTTCTACTTTAGCAGTTACATGGTGTCTCTCAGACTTTGCCTACTCTCTCTGCTCAGATTTCCCACCTGGCTTTGCTCTGCTAAGCCATTGGCCAAAACAGCTTTATTCATCAACCAATAAAGCAACACATATACAGAAGGACATCTCACATCATCTCCCCTTTTCTGTCTAAATAAAAAGGAAGATTTTAACTTTAACATAGTCAAATTACATATACAAAACAGTTATCAAAAATAATTATAGCTACAATATTTAGTCCATTTACATTTGGCATTTTAAGGAAAAAAACTTTATCATCTATTCTATTTTTGTAAGTCTAAAGTTTTATATCTAATTTAATTTTTATCATAACCAAGGAAAACTATAACTATTTGTCTTCAATACTTCAAAGACCTCAGAAGTATATAATGTTACCTATTAATCAGGAAACACATTGTAAACAACTTCCAAAGTTCTAGAATTGATAGAGACATCCTCTTGTCTGAACAATTGGAGTTCTTTTGTAACATTGGAGCAACCATCTTCAGCCTATAGGCTGAAAGTATCTGACAAACTTTTCTATGAAGCAAAAAGTTTGAATGATTGTTTCACCTGTATTGCAGTTTATCAGTCACTTTTTTCTATGTCCTGCAGACCATCTGGCAGTTTTTTCTGTGATGTAGGAACCCTGAAGGACTGCCTCATTATCCTTGAGCAGTTCAGCAGTCATTTTTCTGTGGACCCTGTAAGTCCATTTTATAAAGAATAACATCAAACAGTCCAGGCAAGAGCAGTTTCTTGTCCAAATGGCTAGTCTTGTCAATTGGAAGCAAATTTGATAATGAGTTTTTTCAATGCCCATCAACTTCTCTGAAGTAACTGGTACTACCAGAAGCAGACATGTCTCACTGTTGATAAAAGTCTAAGTTCTTAAAACATTTTAAATGCCATATTCTATAAGTCTTTGAAGTGTTGAAGATTTTCTATCTAATTGAAATCTATATATCTAGAAAACATAACTAACACAATTACAAGTTTAGCTGTCATAAATGACTATTAATCTGTAATTTTTAATTATATATTACATTTTTTAATGAGCTGCACAAACACAATACCTTAAATAAGAGCAGAAATACATATACACAGTGTAACAAAATCAATCTTAAATTTGCATCAATAGACCCAAGTTCATACCAATGCAAAGTATTCATCTCTATATCATATCCCTTGTTTTTTTCTTAAGAAAGACATTGATTGTGACCATTCACAATTTTAATCAACCTCCTTTAAAGGAAAACAAACATTTATAAACAATATTTGGGAAATTGGCTGCAGTTCTCAAGACTGCTTCCTGCTGAATTTTGGGTGAAGTATTCTTAGGGTTCATATGGAGACCTTTTGGGGATCTTGTTTCATCAAACCACATTAATCTGGAAAAAATCCACAGACTCTTATTTCCTGTGAAATCAAAAGCAGAACCTCTTTTCCAGGACATCATACCCTAAGACTCAAGTTTTGAAGTCAAGAAACCTTTATGTTGGTGTAACTTAGCAGCCCCCATGATCAAATGTCTCTCTGCAGTCAAATATTCAAAGAAAACACAATAATATACACAATCCAGACTCCCTGTGTATTTTCCATCTTTGCATGGCTTATTTATTTTTTGCTCTCTTTATTCTTTAGGTTATTACTGTCTATAGTCTTTTACTATCTCTTTAAAGAATTTGTTTATTGTTAAAACAATTTACATCTTTTTATAACTGTCTATATTCTTTTTCCTCTCTCTTCTAATCCCATGCACATTTTTTAAAACATACTATATCCAGTTCAGAGGTCATTTATGTCTGAATCTGTCTTATTGTGTATCTGAAATCCTTTCCTGATAATGAGAATTTTAAAATGGTAAACAGTGTGCTTGTGGCAGCCCTGGATGCTGACTCCACCTCTCTTGGCCTTTCAATATGGCAGAGGTAAGTTTACTGACAGCTTTGGGACTGCTGGGTGGGAGCTGCACTCACCTCCTCAACTCTGGGAAGCAATGTGCAGCACACAAAACCTTTGCTGTTTGGCCTGGAAATATTTCCGTGTATTGCAGTGGGAATCTGTCATGTTTTCCTGCTTGTGCATGCCCAGGAGACCTAATCAAGTTGCTTTCCTAGAGAGGGATGGTTAGCAGCACACAAGCTCTTATTTACTTTCCTTCTAACCCCAAGTGGGCATACAAACACCTGGACACAATCTGTGTAGCTGGACAAGTGGGTTAGTTCCAAATGTATGGGTGCCATTTTGTAAACTTCTGTGAACATCAGTAGCGCCTTCCCAAACAGTTTATGGGAGATTTCTTCTGTTTCATGTTCTGACAAGTTATAAAATCATGAAAACCTCCTATTCTAAATTCACTAATGAGTGGAGCCTGGTCTTCTGAACTACTATTGGATTGCAGTTCCTCACGGACTGCCAGCAAAGGGCATGTTTTCTGTGTCATCTGGTATTCAAAGCTCAATAGTTGTTCAGCCAGCTGTTCATTCAAGTTAGATATGCTCTTCAATTCATATGCCAAAAAGACTGAAGAAGAGACTTCAAGATATTAAAGAATTTGAAATGAACCATGTTTTCCACATCATTACTTTGTTAATCTGAATAATAATTAGCAGAATAATCTTTTGAATATTGAAAGACCTTCCAGTATGTGGCCATTCCATTAAAGCATGCTGTATTTTTCCCTTTTTACATAGTCACATTCACTGAGACCCATAATCTAAGGACTGAGAGTTCGGTGTTTAGTTTTATCATGTGAGTGACTTTAATACCCTTGATGAGGAGCAGGAAGGACAGCAAGAAAAAAAGTGAAACTCAAAATTCTTCTGCTGATACAACTAAAGTGTTTATTAATATTAAACCAGATTGATTTACTGATATAGTAGTATCATAGTATTTAATTAGAGATGTTTTAAACCCTAATTTTTACAGTAGTACATTTCTGAATCCACTTGAAATAAAGTTTCATTATGTCAAATAATTAAAAACTTTAAACACATGTAATACCTTTGAATGTTTTTAAATTGTGTATTTGTCCCTGAAATATATTTTCTTTTGCATATCACATTTTAACGGAAGCTTTTGATCAAAGTGTGGATCAAAATTGCAAGATTAATTGAAGAATATACACAGACAGACACCCTCGGATGGCATGGCTCTTAGATTATGTCTACTTATGTGTTTTTACTGTATGTCTTTTCTCTTAGGATTACTATGAGTATACAGAAACATTCTAGCTGTAAAAATTGAGGTCCTTGCTTATGTTAGATCATCAAACATAACAGTAACTAGAGTCAGGCTGTAGGTGTTATAATTCAATATCATCAACACTGGCTGAAGCCACAAAGAAGTTGTAAGATTTCATTGACAATGTTTTAGGAACAATGTCTTAACACACCCGGTATTATTGACAATGGGGTATTTTAACTAGCAAGAAAGACTTTCTTCAGAAAGAATTCCTTGCTATTTATTTCAAACTCTGCTCCAGTTAAAGCAAATTGGCATTTATATGACTTAGCAGTGGTACAATTTTAAGAGGTCTGATGCTGTACCATGGGGGAGGAACAACATATGAGACTAAAAGCTGTGATCTGAGGTCTAAAGCAGAAGGAGAAAATGCAGGTGAAAGAGAATTTCTTTTTGCATATTCCAATTTGGCTGCACAATGGATCACACGGTTTTTATTGGAATGAATGCAGACAAAGGCCAATTTTCCTGAATGTGTTTATAAATAGAGATCATACGGCTGGAATTACTTGCCACTAAAAGCAATGGGAAGACAGCATCACCATTCTAAGCATGATTAAACAAAAAATAAGCTATTTATGGTTGTAAAGCTTTTCTTTACAACCTAGAATAGAGCAAAATTTCTTTGAATTCTGATACCGAGAAGAGCATTACCTAGCATGATTCACTATTATTTTCTCAATATTAATGCTGTTCACATTACTGAACTCAGATTGCCCATCTTCATTTCTATGCTACACTGATCAGCTATTATATTGGCAGATAAATACAATTCTCTACCCAGTTTTGCTACAAACTGGTTTCTAGACATGATACACAATCTAAAATGCTGTTCTTTAATAGATGCAATTATTTCTTTTTATCTAATATTGATTGAATTAAATTATTGCCCTTTTCATTGCTTCTTTCAATGATACACTTTCAATTGGTTACATCGATTTAGTAATTTGAGTATAACTTCAAACCTAGTCCTGATCTATAACACATTTCTATTTTAACTCTCTTACCCATATTTAGTCTGATAGTTAGAAATCTACTCATTTCCTTAAATATTTTAATATTTTTAAAGTTCATTGGTTTTATATACTATTATGAAAAGATATCATAGTCTTCTATCAGTTGACAATAATGCCATTAAATGATTCATATTTAAATTAATAATTAAAAATATTTGCTGCATTGACACTATTAAATTTAGAATGTCACAATATAAAAAATTCTGTCTTCCTCTGTTGTTTAGAAAACAGATATAAATTTTTGAATTTTACTAATTTCTGAAATGTTGGAACTTGGGTTTAATTAATGTTACTAATTTCATTTTCTTCACGATGTTCACAGAGGTTTTGTCACATGAAACACTGTAGAGATAGTGGAGAAATTTTCATTTTGCATTGACCTGTAAATATGTAACTATATTAGCATAAACTTTACAATGTAGCTTAAAAGTTCTGTCCTTTCGGATAAGCATATTTTCAAGATAACATCACATAAAGTATTACCAACAAGTGGTACTGGACTGTGTAGTGGATAAAGCCCTTTCTTCATAAAGTCCACACACAATGTCTTATATGATACAAAGAAATAAAGATACACATCCTGATTAAGGAAAAGTCATGGGGGTATTTGTTTCTTTGGAAAATGGAGAATCATTATGTTACCCATGCTAGACTAGAATTCAAAAATCAGGAGGTTTTAAATAAATGCATAACATCTAGTTTTTGCATAAGAAAACTACAGGAATCTTCAAAACCAGAGTTTTAAAAAGTTTGAATAGCAGAAAAATGACCTGAGAGGGGGAAGAAAGCAATACATCAGCAAGACTTAGTTGACTGGTGCTGGTTCAAACTTCCAGAGTCTGATCCTGAACAGTTTATTTTTGACATATTTAAGCAAATTCCAAACTTGGAAGAAAGTGTCCTTGTAACAATTATAGCAACGAAGCTTAAGGTATGACACCACAGAAACTCCTTTCCAAAGTACATGCCGTTTTTTTTTATTTATTCATTTATTAAAGTTTTTGTCTCTTCCCCACCGCCGCCTCCCATTTCCCTCCCCCTCCTCCAATCAAGTCCCCCTCCCTCGTCAGCCCAAAGAGCAATCAGGGTTCCCTGCCCTGTGGGAAGTCCAAGGACTACCCACCTCCATCCAGGTCTAGTAAGGTGAGCATCCAAACTGCCTAGGCTCCCACAAAGCCAGTAAAAGTATCTGTGACCTCTTCCATCCATAAGAATGAGTTCTCCTGAAGCAATTCTCAGGATAAAGGTCTAGCCTAACAGTGGACTCTTTGGCAAAGAACAGTGGCACTATGAGAATAGATGTGAACTATCTCTTTCCTGACTCTTTTCCTTGGGTTAAGTTCCCAGGAGTTGCATCACAGGTCTGACAGTATTTACATGTTTTATTCTGAGGGAACTCCAAACTAATTCTCACCATAATTGCAATGGTTTGTATTTCCATTAGTAAGAGATAATGGGTTCCTCTCTTGGCATTGTTCCCTAGTATTTGTTGTTCTTTTTGTTTGTTTGTTTTTTTAATTTTCTTTTTATTTATTCTTTGTGCATCTCTACCCCGTTCATTTTCCCCTCCTTTCATATCCACTCTCTGCCCTTGCAACCCCCCCCCCATCAAATAAAATTTACGAGAAAAAAAAAAAGAAAAGAAAAGATAAAGAGATTTTAAAAAAAGACAAAGAGAAAAAATTTTTGCCATGGAAGCTGTAGTGTAACACTGTGAGTCAGAGTCAGGCAGTAAATCCTTTATCCATATACTTTTTTTTCTTTTTCAGTTGTTTTTTTTTATTGAAAAAAAAATTTCTGCCTCCTCCCATCCTCCCATTTCCCCCCCCCCTCCTCCCCTCACTCCTCTCCCCCTCCCTCTCCAGTCTGAAGAGCAGTCAGGGTTCCCTGCCCTGTGGAAAGTCCAAAGTCCGCCCCCCGCCCCCCATCCTGGTCTAGGAAGGTGAACATCCAAACTGGCTAGGCTCCCACAAAGCCAGAACATGAAGTAGGATCAAAACCCAGTGCCATTGTCCTTGGTGTCTCAGCAGCCCTCATTGTCCGCCATATTCAGAGAGTCCGGTTGTATCCCATGCTTTTTCAGTCACAGTCCAGCTGGCCTTGGTACTTGCAAGTGTTCCTTTCAAAGAGTCTTTGGTCTGGTTTGCGGTCTCTGTTTTTTGCTACACTATCTATTCAGGGCCCTCACTGGAACTCCTCTTTGATGTCCTGTTGTTGCCCTGTGTTGTGAAGATCCTACAGTTTTGGGTCTTCAGGATTGGCCTTTTCATGTTTCCAACAGGCCACAGATGGTGTGGGTGTTGAGGTAGGCCAAATCTTCACCCTGGTTCTGGGCTTGAGTAGTTGCAGGGCTGGTCAGCCTGCCAGCTTTCTCCATCCTACCCACCACAGTGAGCTCTACAGCATTGCCCTGAGGGTGAGTTCACCACTTGTAGCAATGAGCAAGTGGTGGGACCAGTTCTCCTGTTTTCAAGCCCTTGGAGTCAGCACTCCCACACTTGAACCATGGGGACCAGCTCTACTGTGTTGCCCAGCTGAGGTACAGGGCCTCCTCATCAAGTGCTGCAGCTGGTGAGGGGCAAGGACAGCTCTCCCACTCTTCTGACTTCAGGGTCTCATCTCCCACCAGCCTCAGACACATAAGGATGGGGAGGGATGACATCTCTTCCCATGGCACACACTGTCATTTGGCAGATGAGGGACAGGTCCAGATTTCCCATGCTCAGTTTCTTGGCCAGTTCATGGAAACACCTGTCAATAGGGTAAGCTCTACTCTGCTGCCCAGATGAGGTCCAAGGCCTGCTTTCCTGAGTGTTGTAGCTGGTGAAGTGGGAGATCAGACCCTTCAAAACTGGAGGTATGATTGGGGGGAGGGCATCTTTCCCTCCCTTCAACCACTACATCATAGACAAGGGAGGCAGTACTAGCTATGCTCCTCTCATTCCCTCAGTGCTGGCTCACCTGCACTCCTTTTAACAGGGTCTACTCTATTGTGTCAACTGTTCTCTGAAGTGCTGCATCTGGTGAAGGGTTGGGTCAGGTACCCCACCTGCTTTAGGCAGTGAGGGGGGAGGGGAGGAAGGAATCTTTCCCTCACCCACGCAACCACATGGCATATAAGTATTCTCCCATTCTCATGCCCTTGGGCCAGACCACCCATGCCCATGTGAACAGCTCTATTGTACTTCCCAGGTAAGGTGTAGGATCCTTTCTCTTGAGTGCTTCAGCTAGTGAGAGGAAGGACCAGTTCTCTATAGTGTTACAGCCAGTAAGGGGAGGCAACTCTGTGCAGTCCTATCCTCTTGGCCTTTGGTGCTCTCAGGAGCCATGGACTTCAGCAGACTGTGGTTGCATCAGAACCATGAGCCCAAATATTGGTCTCAGCAGCAGTCCAGGCCCAGACACCACCCACCTCACCCTACTCCTCATCACTTTTGCTTCTTCAGATATGCCTCTGTCCATAAGACATGAACCCTTCTCTCTCTCTCTCTCTCTCTCTCTCTCTCTCTCTCTCTCTCTCTCTCTCTCTCTCTCTTTTCTCTCTCTCTCTCCCTCTCTTTCTCTCTCTCCCACAACACAACATACATTTGTTCACCATAATAGGGTCCAACTGCCTGGCACCACAAACGTGCTAGGTGAGCCCTGTTTTCCTCTTGGAGCCTGGAGCAGACTACCTCAGTCCTACATGTGGATCTTCTTGCCCTGCTCAGTCCATCATGACACAGGGCAGAAATACACTTCCTCATTACAAAGAGATCATAACAGCACCCAACTGCCTGTTATTCCAGGCAGGCTCTTAGTTGGTACAGAGGTGTTGTTGGAGTCCTCTCATGGGTGGGGCTAGAAATCCTGGCTACATTTTGTTGCGTCCTGCCTCTCTCACCTGCATTATGTGGGGTGGAGGTAACCATATTTGTTATTCTTTATTCAGGATGATAACCTGCCAAGAGATCAGCTCTCAGCAGGTCAGAGAAACTAAGGAGGAATCATGGATTTGGGGAACTTCTGGGTAGATGCACAGAACACATGGGAACTTTATCTGAGGGTCAAAGTTTAATTCTTCATTTACTTTTTCTTTCTCTTGTTTGTTCCTACACTGTTTGTTCTCTGTTCTTTTATTCTGATGTTTTCCTTCTTCTTTTTCCCTTTTGTTGTCCTTCTCTTTCTTATTGTTTTCTTTTACTTATTCCCTGCTGCTTTTTTTCTAGCTTCTCTTATTTTTCTCTTATCACTTTTCTACCTTCTAAGATAAGAATATCTATAGAAGAAAAGATTATCTTACAATCACAAGTTAAATATTCTACAAAAAAAATTAAAATCCTTAGATAGGAAGAAATCATATTATGAACACAAGTTACATGATTTTCTTAGAAGCTGCCAAGTAGTTAACCATTTTTCTTTGTATTAATTTTCCATCGTTGATACCTTCACCCCAAAGCAATGTTTCTTCTATAACTGGTTAACAAAGTTTTAAGCAACCCAAGAATATTTCAGCTAGTTCCTTTTGTATTGGCTGGCAGATATTTGTGGTTACAGAGAAAAGATCAATCATTGTATTATTTATATCAAAAGTAATCTTAAAAGTATTATAAAAGAGTCACAAATATAAACTTTATTAGGACTTGAGGACCCCTCCCTATTTTGGGGTACCCTGCCAAAAACATAGTTGTGCCAGTGGGAACCCCAATCCATTCTTGCTCAATTCAATCCTCTCTGGATCCTGGTATAGCAGGACATCCAGACTTTGTATCTTCCCCTACCCAAAAGCCTATTGCAGTGGACACATTGCTTTAGATTTTAGGTTTGAGCACAGGCTTGGACGTAGGCAGTGACAAGTATAAATCTGATCCCCAATTGCAGCAAAATTTCTCCAAATTCACCCAGGACATTTGGGTCCTATACCCGCATCCCTGTCCCTACCTCACTTTCTGCCTGCTATTCCACCTTATGTATTGTTCTTCCATTTGATACAACATGTAAGAAGAGATTGTATTCTCTACATGACTCTTGCTCCTCTCCCTCCCTCCCTTCCTCCTTCCTTCCCTCCCTCCTTCCCTCCCTCCCACATGGCAACCTGTGTGTGTGTCCTTCATTCCCACCTGACTGACAGGCTTCCCATGGAAAGTTTTATCTGTCTTTCTATTAAAAATTTCCTGTCTACTTTGTATTGGTCTGTGCCTATATGTTTTCTTATGTAAAGATGCATGTGGCCACTGAACGCTTGTTTCTGGCTGGTTTTAAATGCCTGGATTTATATGTTGCATGTGTGCTGATAACAGTTTAGTTGTTGTTATTACAACTAGCTGCCTGGGCTCAGAATTTGCTTCTGGAATTTTCTGGCCCTGAATCTGATGTAATGGTAAAGAAAGTTATTTTATGCTGTTTAACCTTATTAAACAAAAAATGGCAAAAATTGGATTTGGTTAAAAAATACATGACAAAAAGTCTACTTAAAACTTGTAATTCTAAATTCGAATTGTTCTGGGAAACAACACCTGGTCTGGCAACACTTTAAGTACAATGTGTGGGCAGCCACCATTTTTGACATAAGTTGAAAAAGAGAGAGTCATATGACTTCACCAACGTCTTGAATACAGGTGACCACGTAGATTGGGCCCACTCAGGAGGCATCAGGTCTCCAAGTTATTTTAGATTAAGATAGATTACTGTATGATAATTCTTGTCCTGTCCTAATAACAAGGTTTATTGTTTACACTATAAAATCTTAGTTTAACTTTCCACAGATTATAATTATGCTCTATATCTCAGAACCACAGCCAAACCTCAGAGACTGAGATATCCCTATTTTACACTGCAGCAAGACGATGTTCTAAATAGTCTAACAGAGTCTCTCCTTATCTAAGGTCTACTCAGGCTAACAAAGACCAATTTAAAAAATATATGTTTAGCCAGGTGCTGGTGGCACACACCTTTAATCCCAGCACTCGGGAGGCAGAGACAGGTGAATCTCTGTGAGTTCGAGGCCAGCCTGGTCTACAAGAGCTAGTTCCAGGACAGGCATCAGTTACACAGAGAAACTTTGTCTCAAAGCCGGGCGGTGGTGGCGCACGCCTTTAATCCCAGCACTCGGTAGGCAGAGGCAGGCGGATCTCTGTGAGTTCGAGACCAGCCTGGTCTACAGAGCTAGTTCCAGGACAGGCTCCAAAGCCACAGAGAAACCCTGTCTCGAAAAACAAAAAAAACCAAAAAAAAACAAAAAAAAAAAAACAAAAAAGAAAAAAAATATATTTAGCTTTCTTGCTTTTACTAACATTGGTAAACTGTAGCTAATTTGGTAAACTAAGTCAAACAGACAGCTGTTATAGTCTATACTGGATTACTAAGACATACAAGTTAATCATCAATTACCTCATAAAGGACCAAGTTCTTTTATACGTTCATATTTAGTTCATATATATATATATATATTCCCAAAGTGAAGCCTAAACAACATTTGTCTAGCTTAGATATACCTAACAGAGAATGATACCCTGATCATCCTCAAATGCTTTCTAGATCTGAGTATAAGGCATTTTAATAAATAAAACCTTTCGTGATAGAGCCATGCCAGCTCCTGGCAGCATCCTGCCTCTCCTCCAAGGAAGATGAATGGCTGCAGAAGAACTTCCACTTAGAACTTGCTTTAAATGAAGCAACGTCAGTCACAGAGTGGAAAACTGCTTTGCACTTTAACTGCGCCAAGACCCTGTCCAGACTGTGAACACTGGGGAATTGATTACCCTACTTTGCCAAGACAAGGTTGGCTACTCTCCCCAAACACCTACTTCACAGGAAAGTCGGTGAGCTTTTCTGGTCTTGGCAGCTGAAGACCAGTAGGGCTCTGGGACCTCTGTTCTCAACAATCACAGAGAAACCTGGGATAGCTGCTCCAGGTAACCAGAAAGCTGTCTCACTTCTGCTTACTCAGGTGAAATTTATCTACCTCAGATCTGGTGTGTTTGATGACTAGGATATTGACAGATTTACCAGTTTAGTACCTTTTCCCCAACCCTCCTGGGCTACCATCTTGGTAGCTCAGTTCATTAGTTAAATTTATTATTTAGAATACAGACAGGGTATCTTCATTCAGAAGCTTCATAGCACAGGATAAACAGGTTTCAGATGTAACTTCGGAGGTTCAGAATGTTAGCACTGATAAATGCAGTTTTGGCTGGTACTGCATAAAGGCTTTCTTCAGTTTTGCTGTATTGTCTCCAGGTACATATGGCAAAACTCTGCTGAAATGTCAACTTCTCCCCCTCTGAAACAGGGTAGCATTAGAGAGAGTTTGAAAAACTGTAGGTGTGTTCAAAGCTGTTCCTCCTCCCTACTCCTCAGCTTCCCTTATTCCTCCTCCTTCATTTGCTCAACCACTTTCATTCAGTAAATTTCCTCTGGTTGTCTTCTAAGTATAGACACAAAGATGCGTTTTATCAGGCTAAACGTCTGCCCTAAGAACAATGTTTTAATCCAAAAATAAAGCCTTTGCTATGAGATCAAGGTTTAAATCTGTTTCAGCTGTCTTGCAGATACCTGCTTAATCTTGGGAAAAATGTTCCTTTAATCAAGAAATTTAGCCTGGGGGACCAGTCTCTACACAGGTCCACTCCTCTGCTAGACTTGTGCCAAAGCCAAGCCACAAGGGGGCCTTCCAGATACGCCATCCCCTGAACCAGTTCTGAGGGCATCAACCAGGTGAGTACTGGCCGGTTGACTTCACCCACATGCCCACTGATGAGAAAAGCTCCATTAACTCTTAACTCTTATTGACACCTTTACAGGTTGGATCCACTCCCCACCTCCAGGGAAATAGAAGATGTGATAGCTCAGGTGCTCCTGAACATTATCCTCCAATTTGGCATGCCATCTCCTATAGTTCCTGGGACATCAGTGCTTGTACCACTTCTTCAGGCTCAAAAATATCTGAATGAGCGGCATATCTGCTTTTGTCTCTGGCTCATTCGCCCACCTGTCCTCTCTTGTATAACCAGGGCACATCACCACTTTATTCTTTCTGGCAGTCATCACTCTTCCCATGACTAGCTTTGTTCACAGGGTTGGTGTTAATTTTTTTTTTCTCCTAGCAACTTGCCTCCTCTGCTTTCGTAAGGAACAGGTGCCTGAGGTCTCCAGAATGGCAGTTAACCAAATGCCATACTTTACCTTATTTCTGAAGAATAGAAGCTCTCAATATGTTGTAGAATCAATGAAAATTCGAAGGGCAATTATGAATCAATCAAGAATGACAAAATGATGCAGAAAAATATTCTAGCATTAAATTCTACTTCTCTAATCCCCTTTTGACCCACATGCATTATCCATATTTTATGAATCACTTGATTTAAGATATTTGTTGTCCTTTTCATAGTCAGAGTATTATGAAGACACTAGGTTGGAAAGACATTGATTAAAATATGAAATAGTGAATTATTAAATAATCTAAGGTGATACCACCACTTTAATTTTTTTAAAAAAGATTTATTTTCTTCTAAATTATGTGTGCACCTGTGTGTGTGTGTGTGTGTGTGTGTGTTCGTGTGCATGTGTGCCTACGTAGACATGTTTTCATTCAGGGGCCAGTGCCCTCCAAAAATGCATCAACTACCCTGGAACTGCAGTTACAATCTGTGTGAGTCACCCAGAGCGGGTCCTGGGAATGGAGCTTAGATGCTCAAAGAGATGTAAGCTGAAATTGTGCAATTATCATCCCTGTACTGATTACAACTCTGTTCAAGGTTAAGTGAGGCCATCATCATATTTGTATTATGACTTGGTTCTAAAGAAGACACTTCTCCATGATACATTTGAATCTTAAAGACATGAACTGACTTTTATGGCTTGGAGCAATAGTTTCATTATCACCATTCCCTGCTTGCATCCTGTATTTAGTCATCTCTATGGCCTGTTGTAATAAGTGCTGCAGCCTCGGGAAGATAAGTTCTTTCTTTACAATCCTTTAGGCCAAATTAAAAGAGGTTTGCCTTACATGCCTTCAGCTAATGGCAATGGAAGATTTAGATGTGATAGGAAGGCTCATAAAACAGCTGAATATCCATTCATAGTATTGTCTGATTCATAGACCATGAAAATTCATGTTATTTATGTTCTCTGTGGCTTCCTTAAGTGCTGTGTATGGAAGAGTTTGAAGAGGGAGGAGACATATAGAGAAATTAATTTCTTGAAGGTAGAAATAAGATAGCATGTAAAGAGCCATTAAAAATTCATAGATATAAAAAGTGCTTTTCGTTTTGCTAATTGTTTACAAAGATTTACATAGTATCCAGAGAAATATAAAGATACAAACAATAGTAAATTTTTGTATAATTTAAAAAATCGATTTGGGTCAGTGGCTACTTATTCAATAGTATGAATATTATTGACTTTGTGTAAGAGCAATAAATATTTTGCATTTAAATTAAACTGGTGCATTATATTACTTGTATTTGCACTTATCCACAAGCCTACTAATGCATGATTTCATGCTAACAAGTAAATAGAAAGGAGAGCAGATAATGCTGAAAGCAATGATTTTCTATTTATCCAAGTTTGAAAAACATCAAAATTATCCCAAGTATTATTTAGTACACATCAAAATTTAGCTAAAATGGTAAATAAGGAAAAATAATAACCAATTGTGCTATGGGAAATGCAGAATATTTTATTGTACACGTAGTACACGTAGTCTGAGCTGTATTTGTTGAAATGTGATGTGCTTCAAAGGATGAAGAAATGCAGCTACGTCTTAGAATGTATTTTATGTAAACATTGCATAACTATTACAGATTGCAAATAATGCATGCATTCCCTTTCTAACTCTTTTTTTTTTAAAGAATAACCATCACTAAGGAGGACAAAATTATGATCACTTTCTAGTAATTTATAGTTGAAATATTGGGAAACTCAGAAGGAATATATCAATCGTATTGATTGTAGCGATTTTCTGGCAATATAGATAAAGTTTTGCATTGAATGGGTAGTAAATCCTTTACACCTTTATTCAAATTTAATTGATCACTTCTTTTCCTTGAATTTATGTGAAAGTTGATTCTTTGAACATTCATTCCCTGGTCCTCTATGTAACAGCCAAGACAATGACCACAGTTCTTATCAGCACGTGTAGTATCTTAGAGCTGATAGCTTTTCTACAGTGAAGATAAAAATTTTTGGTTAAAGAATGGTGTTTGTACTAAGAACAGTGGAAGAGGAAAAGTGAAAGGTAGGCTTTCCTCAATAGTTCAGAAAATGGGCAGCCTGGCAAAGCACCATGACCATGGCTCCAGCTCTAGAAATGACTCCACTGAGATGAGGGAATTCTGGAAGGAAAATGTTGAAATGGGGGTGCGGGGTTGCGTCCCCAACACCCCGGCTGCTTAGCTAGCTTATGCCCGAAATAACAACACACAAACTGTATTCATTTAATCACTGCTTTGCCCAGTAGCTTCAACCTCTTAACCCATTTCTAATCATCTATGTAAGCACCCCAAGGTGCGCTTACCAGGAAGATTCTAGCCTACGTCCATCTTGGGTTGGAGCTTCATCGCGAGTGTGTCTCAGAGACCAGAGCTATCCCGTCTGCCCGCTAGAGAGGAGCCTGGCGTCTCTGAGCAGAGCTGCATGATTTCTGACCTCACTTCCTCTTCCTCTCAGCATTTTCTTCTGTTTAGTCCACCCACCTATGTTCTAACCAATCGGACCAAGCAGTTTATTTATTGCTTATCCAATGAAATCAACAGATTGATATATGACACTCCCACATCAGGAAAAGAACATTATATTAAAGGAATAATTACTTCTCTTTCTTTAGTATGTCTTAAAGTGTTTTTATCATTCTTAGAAGCTGTGTCACCTTTCTGGGTGACTGACTTGCCCAACTGGAATCTTAGATCTTCGCCTGGGCCAAATATTATATTACCTTGACCAAAGTAAAATTGTTTCCATCAAGTTATCTTAAGTTGTGTAACATATCTTTTTCTGGAGAGGCGACCTTGAAATATTTAGGCAGATGAAATGAAGCTGAAGAATAAGCCATTTCTAATATGGAAAAGTTTGAGCATATCCTTCCAAAGTGTTCACTAGAAGGAATTAGTGTCTGGACTGGAGAGAGAGTCCCCATCCCCATGTACAGACTCCAAGCAAGGGAGCTCATTAAGGAGGAGATAGATATTAGAGTTTTCTTTGTTCTTGTTGATCAGAGAACCATAACCATTTTTTAGAACTTCTGCTTTTGGTGTTCCTTTCCCTAAGTCTACCTGAACTCTTTCTATCTCTAACACGTACCACTCCTTGTCCTGGAATGTAACTCTAATTGCCATTTAAAGAATGAATGGGAAAATGATCTAACTGATCAGAAGAGGTGAGTGGGGAGATTGGCTGTGGCACCTCTCTAGTACAACTATTTAAGGACCATTAATGTGCACTTATAGTTTCAGCTATATACCAGATGTAGAGAGAAAAACCAGCCCTTGACCGACACCTGCATAGGAAGCTGAGTGACAATGAGAGAAAATAGTTCATTTAAACATTTTGGTTTTTTGGACTTAGAAAGAGAACCAAGACAAGCCAGAACATAGAACATTCTAAAAATGTCAGAATTAAAATTGTCTAGATCCCCTTGACAGCATCAAAAAAAATTGAATCTATTTTGTTTCAGAAAGTTTAACATTTATCAAGGATTACAATCACTTCAAAAGTCTTCTAAAGAGGAGGAGAAAGAGATTTAATTGTAATTTGGCTTTTTGTAGTGTCACTTCACTTGTATTTTAATAAATAAAGGTTGTCTGGAAATCAGGAAAATAAAACAGCCACACTGGTCAGCCTTACAGACAAGCTAGCAATGACATACACCTTTAATTCCAGTAGCCACAGTGACACACTGCTTTAATTCCATTAGCCACACTAGCTGTCATAGAAACTGAGTGATTCATGTCTTTAATCCCAGCCCTATAGAGCATTATAAAGCAGGAAGAAACAGTTCTCAAACACAGTCTCATTCTGAGATACCTAAAGGCAGGACTGCCATTTTGGACTGAGTTCAAAGTAAGAGCTTTGTTTTTCAGGTCATCAAAGAGCTAGCTGCTTTGTTTTTCAGGTCATCAGATTGAACTCCAATTTCTCTCTCTGAGTTTTTATTAATTGTGCTTTAGATTTTAGATTAAGCTATGGTTGCTCTATGCAGGAATCAGAAAGAACCGGGCCAGGGATAAAAACACCACAAAGAAAAAAAGTTCAAGTCCTTCAACTAGGTAGAATGTTGAGTAGTACAGAAAATTTTTGTGTCCTTTTCAATTTATTTTAGCATAATACCACAACCAATGATCACATCAGTATTAGTTGAAACAACTTCAAATTTGATTCAATTTATATGGTCATTATCAATAATTATTGTCAGGGGAAAAAAGAGAACATAAAACACTTTAATTATTGACATATCACTACCCAGATATAGAAGAATGTATTATACAATCAATTCATAGAGAGATCAAGAATAAGAAACAAGTATAGTGTTAGAAGTCAGTATAGTTAATACAAAAGTAAAAGATTTTAAAGTAATTCCTGGGAAGTATCATTGTTACTTCTATTTATTCCTGAAAACAAAATAACCAAGGCAACTTATTAAAGAAAGCATTTAATTTGGGAATTTTTGTTTAAGAGGATAAGAGTTCATGACCATCATTATAGGTAGTAGAACAGGGGACTGCCAGGAATGCTGTTGGAGCAGTAGCTGAGAGCTTGCATCTGATTTACAAAACAGTAGGTAGGATCTATCTATCATCTATCTATCTATCTATCTATCTATCTATCTATCTCTCTATCTATCATCTATCTATCATCTATCTATCTATCTTTCATCTATCTATCTATCATCTATCTATCTATCATCTATCTATCTATCTATCTATCTATCTATCTATCTATCTATCTATCTATCTTTCTATCTATCTATCTATCTATCTATCTATCTATCTAGGTATCTATCTAGCTATCTATCATCTATCTATCTATAGGTAAAGAAAGGAGAGAGAGAGAGAGAGAGAGGAAGAGAGAGAGAGAGAGAGAGAGAAAGAGAGAAAGAACTTGGAATGACATGGGCTTTTGTACCCTCAAATCTGACCCCTAGTGACACATTTTTTTTTTTTTTTTTGCAGCAGGGCCACACATCCTAATCCCTCCCAATAGTTCCATCAGCTTGTGGTCAATCATTCAATTATATGAGCCAATGGAAGGGTGTTATCATTCAAATCCAACAGGAGAAATTTAATATAGATACCTGAGATGTGGGCAGTCTTAGATTTCTTGTTTCCATTGATATACACAGTTTTAAGCAATCATTGGTTCCTATAGTTTTCAATAAGTTCATACACACCAATATGTTTTCACCAATATGGGTGAAATCGACTTAATAAAAAATATTAGAAGTAAAAACAAACAAACAAAAATACCCTGGTATTATCATAAAATGTGAAAACAAACAAAAATTATAAAATAGGAACATTTGGTAAAATAACTTTGCTTATAAACTACACATTGTTACATTTTACATTTTAATTCATTCATTAGATCATTAGTAATGAAAACAAGTTAAAGTACAAAATTAATACATAAGGAAAACTACATAAAAACATAAGAAATAGTGTTCAGGGAATAGAACACCAACTGGTTGATCAGTACCAAATAGGCAGTCCTGAAAACATATACAAACAAAGGGATGTGGATTAAAATGTTTCTATTCATATATTTAGAAAAAAATATTTGTATGTGCAACAATAATTAAAGAAAAAAGAAGGCCATCAGTTTGAAAGTTGAGGGATCTTTATAATGGAGAGATTAGATGGAGAAAAAAGTAGAAAATTATGTATCAAGAAGTACATAATAAAATATGTATTATACTGAAAATTGGAAAGTTTTTTTCAATATTCAGAAAACAATGCCAAACCCACTACTTAAATGATTAAGGTCTACACTCAATTAATTTGGAAATAGAGAGGCAGGTTAAGTATATACTATCTGCGCACAAACGTTTTCAGTTAGTTAGTGACTGCTAAAGCAAAAGGTGTGTCTTTAAGGTGGTGACACCCACACCCTAAAAGGAATATCAGAGTGATAATCATATGTCTGTGAAAGTCAGCAACGGTGCGTACACATCAATAAAACAGTGACTTTAAGCATGTAAATCATATGTTAATAAAGTTGTTTTAGGGTAAAAAGACCCCAAAATTTAGATATCTGTAAAGTTATTTCCTCTACTTGTGTAGATGTTAACATAAAATAATATTAATATAACTATACTCACCATACATATAAATATGAAGATACAGCCAAGTATGGTGAAAGAAGAATATAGACACAGAAGGCAGGAGGTTAGATTAAATGATCAGGATCAGGATGTATAAAAATATGAGCCCAACCTGTAATATATGAAATCCTGTATCAGTAAAAAACAAACAAAAGAAGAATGAACATACACTTCTAAATAATGCAAAGGAAATAAACTGAATTCACAAGTAAAGTATTTTACATGAAAATTCATTTACAAAATAAAAAACTAAAATTACTTGAGTGTTACATTATACTTGTAGCATGAAATGACATAACAGAGAGGATGGAATTTATTTATCATTCAATTTAAAAAGTTGCAAAAAACCCAAGAGAGTATTCCCTAGGGTATAGATGAAGATAGAAGTGTGTATTTGCAATGAGTCAACCTATGAATGAATTGATATATCTGAATATTACTTCCTGAAAATATTAAGAAATAAAAATCTTTCACATATGCTAGTTTGAATAGGAATGAACTCTATAGGTTCATGTATTTGGATGCCTATTTCAAATAGTGACACTATTTGAGAAGATATAGAAGGATTAGGAGGTGTGGCTTTGTTGGAGGAACTGTGTCACTGAGGGTAGGCTTTGAAGTTTCCAAAGCCTGGGCCAAGCCCTCCGTGTTTTGTTCTGGATGTAGCTCTCAACTATTTCTCCAGCACCAAGCCTGCTTGCATGCTGTCACACTCCTTGCTGTAATAATAATGGACTAAACCTTTAAAACTGTAAGCAAGCTCCCAATTAAATGCTTTCTTTTATAAGAGTTGTCTTGGTCATGGTGGATTTGATAGTAATAGAAGAGTGACTAAGATATCACTTAATAATGTAAGCAGAGTAAAAACATTGATATGATTATAAAGAATCATAGGTTAATATCTTGTGGCACCTAACATAGGTATATTTATAGTGACAGGAGTCTGATAAAGACTTGATTACAATTGTTTGACTGTTAGAAATGCAAAAACAGTGTAATGGAAAATGGGATTATATCTTTCTTAAAATGCATTACTGTCTCTTCTGGTTATTCTTAACAACTACTCAAATATGACATGAATGCATGAATCTTTGTTATGCATAACAACATACTGATAAATAGGAGGGCGAAACCTTTCCATTCATTAGATATAAAATAAAGTTTCCAAAACATGTAGTTTTAATTATAAGAACAAGATATATTTTAAATAAATATATTTGAATATTTTTTCAATTAACTATATACCTTCGAGATACTAGGTTATCAGAATATAAGCATTATTCAAAACAACAACAAAAGACAAACAAACAGAAAAACATGTTAGCATTATAGCTTGTATTTTTTGGGCGCGGTAAAAAACAAAATACGCATGAGGAAAAGGACAGATGGGACATGAGAAAGGAAAAAACAAGGCCAGAACAATGCACCAGGAACAGTAACAGGTAAGGTAAGGAAGATAAAGGAAAGGAAAATTGCTAAAATACATTTTAACAGTATAAAATTGCTAGGTATTACATTTTGAACAAATTGTATTTTAGCAATTTTTTTTACCACCCCCCCCACACACACAAGCACACATGTACACACTCATAAACATATAAGTATTAAAAGTATATTCACATGAGAAAGAACATGTGATATTTCTTTTGGGGTTCAAGTCACCTTGCTTAACATTATACTTTTCAGATCTTAGTGTCAGGCACAATATGTTTCTATGAGTTACTATAAGTCAGAGAGACCATAAAGACATTCCAAAAAATACAAGCTATTGCTTTGCTCTTGGTTGCTCAACACAACTATTTGGTAATACCCAGTTACTGAAGACACCAAACACTATGGTTGAGGTACATAGAGTAATAAATCTTGAACGGATCAGGAAATCCTCTCCCTGCTGTCTGGCTTTTTTGGTGTTAGAAGGTGCCAGGCTGTGAATGTGGTAGACTCAAGCATTGTTATGGCTAGACGTCATGGCAACCTTGTAAACTGCTACACTGAAACTAAGACCGCATGAATTTTTGCTCACTTGGGCTTATTGAATATTGAACCTACATTGAATCTTGAATTTGAAAATTAACATTTAATTTTACTGATTGAAAAATCAATGAATCTGCTATATTATAGAAAATTTAATTTTCCTTTTATCTCAAGTATTCTCATAATTGATTCTACATTTAAGACCAACTCCGTTCACAGATAGTGACACAAAAAAGTAGCATAAACTCTAAGCAGGCCCTCTTTCAAGAGGCCACACACACTGACAGTTTTGTAATGATGATTTTATTTAAGCCTTCTATCGAGACAGAATTCTATCTGTGTTTGAAAATATGAAGTTTAACAAACATTGTTATTTTCTAAACAACACCACATTACATCTGACAAACAGAAATTACTAAATTAATCATTTTATGTATTCTAGTTATTAGCATTAAAGTTATTGTGCATAATAGTCAATCTATTCATTGTAATAATCTCAATCCTCCTCAAGTATCATTTTAAGAGCCCGTTTGAAAAATAAAAGCTACTGAAAATAATATGGTGTAAAAAATTATCCTAGACAAATGAAAGACTGTCTTTAGAAATGAATACACAGCTCAAAGCTCAGCAATCAATCACTACCATATTAATGCTATATTAGTGTAATATTATCAATTTCATTACCATTCTGATTGCTTCATCTACTTTTCTAAATTTGTTATTTAATGAAGTGGATTATTCAAATTCTAATCATGAACAGCAGTGTTATACTCAATTCAGTTCACTTTAACATGTAACCTGTATGTACAATTTCAGAAAATTATTTTGTTGTTTTGTTTATGAGCAATAAACAATAAAAATAAATTAAAAAAATTCCACCGAGGAATGCTGCTAAATAAAGAATCCCAAATACCATATAAAGAAATGGAATGACAGATTTTATAGGAATACTGGAAAACTCTCATCAGTATTTATTAAATATGCTTAATTTTTTACCTTGAAAACCATATATTTTGTTGTTTATTTGAATAAGTTTATTTACTAAAAGATTTGTAAATGACTTTCATTATTCGCTCAGTTATTTGGGTAACTCAGAAACTTATTTGAGTTACCCAAAAAAATCATCTGAAAATGCTATTTATATATGTATAATTTTTTTAATACTTAGAAGATGCTTCCTCGCCAGCAGGAAGAAAATAGCTAAAAATCCAAGCAGGAAGGGAAGAACCAAAAATCTAGGATTAGCCGGTTAGTGACTGTGTTTCAGGAACTAGCTGAAGATAAAGTTAGGTTGTAATCTTGAGAATAATCTTGAGAAACAGGGAGTTTCCTCCTTATGATTTTCATTGTAATGTGTTTTAAGAACTAGCTGATTAAGAGAGGCAGGAGATTGCCCCCTTGTAATCTTCACTGGTATTTTCAGAATTTTCTGTGACACGCTCCCTGCCAATTCCGGATCACTGGGCTGTGGTTTCTTCCCATACCTATACTCCTTAAGAAACTTCACCTGGCAATGGATGGAGATAGAGACAGAGACCCACACTGGAGCACTGGACTGAGCTCCCAAAGTCCCAATGAGGAGCAGAAGGAGGGAGAATATGAGCAAAGAAGTCAGGACCACAAGGGGTGCGCCCACCCGTGGAGACAGTGGGGGCTGAGTCTTTGGGAGCTCACCAAGGCCAGCTGGACTCTGACTGAAAAAGCATGGGATAAAACCGGACTCTCTGAATTTGGCGGACAATGAGGGCTGCTGAGAAGCCAAGGACCATGGCACCGGGTTTTGATCCTACTTCATGTTCTGGCTTTGTGGGAGCCTATCCAGTTTGGACGTTCACCTTCCTAGACCAGGATCGAGGGGGGAGGACTTTGGACTTTCCACAGGAACCCTGACTGCTCTTCAGGCTGGAGAGGGAGGGGGGAGGAGTGGGGGGAGGGGAGGAGGGGAGGGAGGAGTGGGAGGGAAATGGGAGGCGGGGAGGAGGCAGAAATTTTTTTTTTTCCAATAAAAAAAAAAAAATCAGTTCTCCCCATCACTGGGGTCGAACACTTCCCCTGCGTGGGTTATGAGTCTGGGCCCCAGTGCACTGGTTCCCGTCTCATCTCATCATTAAAACCTCGTGTGATTGCAGCAAGGATGGTCTCTTGTGAGTTACTGGGGGGGGGGGGGGAGTCGTGTTATCCCGAGAGTCTCCCCAGCACTGGGGGTCTTTCAAAGCAATATGATAGGTTAATGCCAATATGAAAAATATTCGATTTTATGCAAGTGGGAACTTTTAATTTTCTAACATTAGTCCCTGAAAAAGGAAAAATAAATTAAGTTTTGAACTCTTCTTGACGTAAATTATGCCACCCATTTCAATTTTAAGTTGCCAGTGTTTTGTCACTTAATGAGTATTTAAGAATAAATGAACAAAAATCTAAAGAGTGTAAAAGAACAAATAATGAATGCCTTTGCACCACTGATCATGAAGTCTTTTATGTGTATTTATAGTTGGATAAGTATATTAAAATTTCTATAATGACACCTTTCTTTAAATGTATGGTAATTGTGATTAGGAACCAAGCATGGTTTGTAGCAGAAACTTAAAAAACAGCATGCATTGTGTCATTTTCGTTAACAATGAAAGTATGTTTTATTGATTGATTTTTATTGAGCTCTCCATTTTTCTCTGCTCCCCTCCCTGCTGATCCCCTCCCCTTCAACTGTCTCCCAAGGAACTGTCATTTTTATGCTTTACCCGTCTATTCCACCCAAAGAATTCTCGAAGGTGGTTCTGACTTCATTTGGTCATAATTATATTGGTTTCATCATACTCTTGAAGATTGCAGCTGCTCTTTAAGCTGTCTTCTCTTTATCTTATCTTATAATTAAGATATAAAACAACTCTAACCACAAGTTGAAGCACTGATCTAACATACAGATGCAGTAATACAGATTCCCAGGTGAACTGGCTTACTTGAGGCTGAAAAGGAGGCGTAAAGAAACACTTCAGTACTGCTATTTTGAATTGCTGGAGGCTATGTACAAACTACTCTGAGAGTGGGAAATTCTGGAGGCTGCAGTCCTTGGGGAATCAGTGCAACCCAACATTTTTGTTAATTTTACATTGAGGAAGCTGTCAGGATCTCAAATTAAATATGGTAGCAAATGCCTTGACATGGGAAGGACAAGTAATCCACATTTCTTTTAAGAGAATCCTATTTCTTACTGGAAGTTTTAGCAGATACTTATACTGCCTGAAAGAAGAGAAATTGAACAACTTTCTATATAACTATTAGTTGTTTTTATATATTCTTTTATGAAATATATAATAGGACTTTACCATTTTAATATGCTGTTTACTTTATTTTGGGATGTTCATTTGTTATGCATTGTATAAGCTTCTGATCCATTGTGAAAATTAATTCCTTATATGATATATGTTTTACAGGTACATTCTCCTATACCATATGATTTGTTTTCATTGTTTGATTTGCTATGTAGAAAACTTTCTCTTGGGTATAATTATGCATGTGCAATTTTATTTTTGTCTGAGATTTTGAAATCATGTCCAATAATTTGTCAAGTCTAGTGCCAAGAACATTTTATACTGATTGCTTTTGGGATTTTTTGCTATTTCATGTCTTATATTCAATTCAATTTCAGTAGATTTATGAGTGTGGTATAGGTTTATCAGTTCAATTTCAATCTCTTGAATGTGGAAATCCTGTTTTTTCCAACATTTTTAATTGAAGAGAATATCATTTAGTAACATACTACAGATACACTTCCTGAAGGGTCAGATGACCATATGGCAAGGATCATTTCACGGTTTACTATTCTGCTCCCTTGATGTACAAGAGCTACACCAAATTAATCTTTACACTTTTGTTATATTGTAGAAACATGAAAAGTGATTATTTCAGATTTTTTACTCTTCTTTGAGTTTACTTTGTCTGTTGTGAGCATTTGTAGATTTGTATGATTTGATGATAATTTTTCTATTTATTTAAACATGCTCTCCAGATTTTGAAGTAGAAAACACTCAATAATTGAATCATTTTGAGTAGTACATGTACTTTGAACAGTATCCAGACTTTAATTCATGATCAGTAGATTCTGATCTCATTTGGGGTGTCTTTTTTAATTTTAATTTAATCAATATTTTGTAGATTTCCATATAAAGTCTTTAATCTCCTTTATTAAATTTATTATTACGTATTTAATGATAAGGTAAGTAGAATTATTTTTAAAATACCTGTTTATATGATCTATTAGTCATCTATTGAAATGAAATTTAATATGTAAAAGTATTGTACAACTACTGAAGTAATCCATTCGTTCTGAGAAGTTTTATGATAGTCTTTAGTGTTTGTCATAGGTACTGTCATTTGCAAAGACATATATTTTGACATTTTAATTATATTTGGATTGTTTTTATCAGCCTTGTGAACTTAATAGTACATTACAATAATATATCCAGAGTGAATAGAATTTACCCCAGAACGTGATCATAATTTGATTCACAGAAATAAATATGAGACATACCAATTTCAAGAATGAATAAAAAACATTTGATAAATTTGCCTGTCTTGATTAGGGAAGAGACACTATGACCATGGCAACTCTTATATTGGAAAAGATTTAGTTGAGATGATTCACTTACAGTTCAGAGGTTTATTCCATTATCATCATGGTGGGGAACATGGCATATGCAGGCTGACATGTGCTGGAGAGAAGTTGTATATGTTGAAAGCAGGCAACAGGTAGTGGACTGTGATACTGGGAGTAGCTTGATTATAGAACTCAAAGCCACTCCCAAGTCACACACTTCTCTGACAAGGTCACAACTACTCCACAAGGTCATACCTCCTAATAGGACTGTTTCCTTTGTGGGGTCATTTTCTTTTGAACTATCACAGAGTCACTGAGTAATCCAAAATATCCATAATACATTAATTATGGAAGAACTATACCTCTTTGTAATAATGACCTTATAAGACATTGTTTTCAATTCTACTGCAAAATAATCACAACAAATACTATAAAGTCAAAAGAATTCCTCCAGGATTAAGAATGTAGTAGAAGAGGTCCTAGCCTGAACTAGAAATAAAGGGAAGTCAATAAGCATTCTTTTACTAGTGGACATTTCTACTTAGAAATTTCTTTATATCATTAACCCAGAGTTTTTAATATTTAAATATTCTGCCTCTGTAAAGGAGATTCAGACACATGTATTTGTAGATTTGAATTGATGGTTTTAATGTTGAATTTTCACAATAACTTATCTTCTTTCAGGTGTCATTTATTTGTATATAGATATTCTATGTAACTTATGAATTTATATAGTCAATGTTTTATCAGGGAAATATTTTTCTATATGTAAAATATCCATATATCAATATATACTATGTATGCCTTTATATACAACCCTTATGCATATGTTGTCTAACTTCTATTTCCTATACATATATTAATAAAAACATGACATGATAACCACAGAATTCCTACATGAGTATTTTTGTATTTACTGGAGTCTTATTATTTTTTATTTAAAATACACTCTAGTACACTATATTCTGATTATGGTTTCCCCTCCCCCCCCAAATCCTTCTAGATCTTTCTTACTTCCTCAGCCACCCAAATTCACACCGTTGGTCTGCTTTTTAATGTTTAGAACCAAAATAAAGCTCAAGCATAGTTTTTGAGTGTTTAGTAGATTATTCTACTATTCTTTTTGAAAGATTAGTTTGAAATATACTTTATTAGAGCTAGATGCCTGTCAACATTTCACTTTGACCTGTGGCTCTTAGAATTTTGCTAAATCAATATTCAGGAATTTTATTTTTGTTATCATATTATACCATCTTTTAAAAATTTATTTTATCCATCTGTATATTTATTTCTCCTTCATTAGGGTCCCATTTTCTTCCCTGTGTTTAAATGTGTACTTATATTTCTTATGTTTTTCAGTAGATGTGAATATAATGTACTTTCCCATTTCAGTTGATTTTTCCTTCATAATTTGGGAGAATAGACCCTTCATGGGAACTAGTCAGTTTTCTCTTGTTGTACTTTAGTCTTTTCAAATGATAGATGAATATATTCTAGGTCACTTTGAAAGACTTAATTTCTAAATTAATTTCTCCAAGTTACTGCTACTTTTTTTTTTTTTTTTTTTTTTGAGACAGGGTTTCTCTGTGGCTTTGGAGCCTGTCCTGGAGCTAGCTCTTGTGTATTGTGTTTGTACATGTGGGGGGCCCTTGGTGAGCAAGTTGACCTTGAAAGTGGGCCCTCAGTTTCACAGAATGTTCTGACACTACTCTTTGTGTTAGGATAATCATAATCTTCCTAGATTATAAGAGAACACAGTCTAGAGCACTGTTTGAGTTGCTAGTCTTATTGCCCTTACTGTGTGGCCATTCATTCTCCCCAAGTCCATGATAAACAAGTTAATGAAGATCTCAGAAAACACAAGAGACAAAGATAATAAAAATGAAACAAGATAAGATGTACAAAGACAATACAAACACGACACAAAAACAGACCAAGATCCTCAAGTGGGCTGTGCAAAAACCTTGCTTTTTTCTGTGGATCAGAGAATACTGGTTCTCATCAGACCCCTCCTCATTCCATATTGGGAATCCAACAGAATCAGATGTGATGAGGGAAGCCTCTGTAGACGCTTGCTGCTTTTCTTGGCATGGGTTTTCAATGTAATATTTCCAAAACCAAAGCATGCCTCAGATTCTTCGAAAATTTCCAGGTGCACACATCGAGTCAGCCTCAGAGTCCCAGAGTGAAGTTCTGACTTTAGAACTTTGGAATATGAGTGAGTTGTCTGATCTTGCTGGGGTTCTCCAGAAAATGCTCACTCCACTAGGCAAGAATAAAACCATTACAATTATTGAGTAAAATTAGAGGCAAAACATTTTATTTGGGTGTACCAGAAAGCTGGCCCAAAACCATCTCCTAAGTTAGGTTAGAGAGAGCAGGGCTAAGTACATTTCTTGGTGTCTTTTTAAACAGGAAAACCAGGAGTAGATGATAAGAAGGTGGACTGTGACTGAAAAAGCATGGGATAAAACCGGACTTTCTGAATTTGGCGGACAATGAGGGCTGCTGAGAAGCCAAGGACAATGGCACTGGGTTTTGATCCTACTTCATGTTCTGGCTTTGTGGGAGCCTACCCAGTTTGGATGTTCACCTTCCTAGACCAGGATTGAGGGGGGAGGACTTTGGACGTTCCACAGGGCAGGGAACCCTGACTGCTCTTCAGGCTGGAGAGGGACTGGAGGAGTGGGGGGGGGGGGGGAGGAGAGGGAGGAGTGGGAGGGAAATGGGAGGCAGGGTGGAGGCAGAAATTTCTTTTTTTTCCAATAAAAATAAAGAAAAGAAAAAAAAAAGAAGGTTTATAGAAGTGGGGACAGTGGGGCAGTAGAAAGTACAGAAAAATCTCCAAAACAAACAAATGAACAAAAAACAATCAATCATCATGTGTTTACTATATGTGTCACTGGTCAAGGTATTTTCAAAAACAAGTCAAGGTCATGGATTGGGACAGGTCAGCTTCCCGGAAACAGAAACATGAAAGCAGAAACTAAGCTCTAATGGTCAGCAAAATGGCTCCTGCCTTCAAAATGAAGTTAGGCAGCTTATTTATTGGCTTGCTAATGGTTTGAGAATATTGAGAACTCATTAGAAATATGTCTGTTTAAATGATATGAAGTGGTGATTACAATGGACAAAATTATACAATATATATGAAAATCATAGAGCTGTAACATTAACTATTGCACACACTAAAAATGTAAAACAGATTTTGTAAGCTATTTTTCAAACTTTACTAATATGTTTTCTTTTAATTCATATATCTTATACAAATTACTTTGACTTATATGCAGGAAGTTACATATTTCTACTTTTCTAATATTCACAAAATGACAAAAACTGAAATCCTAAACATGTTTCCCTAAAAGCAGTCTCTTTACCCTTTACCTAGATTTCTGGTGTATGTGTGTGGGGGGGGGGTTGTGTGAGTGTGTGCATGTCTGTCTGTCTGTCTGTCTGTCTGTCTGTCTATATTTATATATATATATATATATATATATATATATATGTCTGTGAGTGGTGCTGGGTATGTTTGCACTTGCATGTAGGGGTGTGATCACTGTGTCAACGTGTGTAAATGCCCTGATATGACTTTGGTGGTCTTCCTGTCTTTTTCTTCTTAATTTTAAAGGCAGAGTCTCTCACTGAACCTAGAAGTTACTACTCAGACTAGATTGGCCCACTGTGAGTCACTGAGACCCGCCTGTCTCTGTCCCTAATTTCCTTGCCCAGTCCTGGGAGATAGGCAGGAGTTACCATATTCAGCTTTGACACTGATACTCTCACATAGTCTTCATCTTGGCTAGTCATCAATTTTCCCACCCAGCCATCTCCCTAGCATCTCTTTCTCTACACCCCCACACTTTTTTGAGGTTGTTGTTTTTTGCTTTTCTCATAGCTCTCTACGTATTTTTTTTTCAATATAACTGTCCTTTATTGTTAGTGTCTCAGTTCTTCTGCTGCTATTTTGCTCTATCTTATTTTTCCTTAGGCAAATTTAAAGAAAAATCCAGAATTAGAAAATAAAAGTTGGATGCTAACATCATGTTCCTTTTAAAATATTGATTTTTGAAAGCTACTACAAGGTGAGAATAAGCCACATTAACTCATTAAAGCAACAGAAGTACATCCTTTTCAATGACTTTTTTTTTTTGACTTTAGTGCTTCTGAAACATAGTCACTGTAATTAGGAACATTCATCAAGTTTGATTCTTTATTTTTCATTTCTTTTTTTCTGTCATTGTAATTTTAAAAATTATGGTGGAGTTGACCTTTATAGATGTTATTTGTGCTGTTTTCCGTAGGATGTAATCTTTTAAGTGAGGAAAATTTAATCAGATTATACACAAACTTTCCCATTACCTGTAAGCATTCAGGGGTCTCTGAAATTCAGCAACACATGATGAGGTTGAGAGTCTTCATCTACCATAACAAATTATTCCTTTAAAAAGAGTTAAAGTTGACTTTTACAAAGCACATCTGGCTGCATTTTAAAGATTTTCTTCCTTGGTAATTGAATTCAATCGGGTTTTCTTGTTGGCAATTTTCATTCAGCGCTCCTCCATAACTCAACTGACCTGAACTTTCATTGCCCTCCTGGAGGCAGGTCCTGATGCAGCATAATCAGGTAAACACATTTAAAATGATAAAATGTCTCAGATAGGATAAATGCTCCTTACCATAACTATTCATCCATAGGTAGTACTCTACCTTTCAATTTTATAGCTGGGAACTTCTCCTGAGGGATAAGCGCACTGAAATGTCCTGTTAAAGATTAAATACTGGCCTCCCAAGAGGAAAATATCTATTCAACTATTTACAACAAGGGAGTAAGGCAACACAAGCAGTGCTCAGCGTACTTTTTCAATCCAGCATTCTTAACATCATCCTCTAATGAATCAACTTAAGGTTGAGTTATCCTGAATGCAGGCCAAAATAGACAGTTTATTTTAACTCTGTGATTTAAGGAGATATTTGTCATCTTCTCATAATATAACCAGTATATCCATCATAAGACTAAGTTGTGAGAGTTGACTCAACAAATTTGAGAGTGTGTTTATAAAAATGCATTACCTTTCTTGATAAAGTAATGTGAACCATTTTCTGAATTGTTTGTGGATGAAAGCAAAATAAATCAAGCTGTGCCCTCTCACAGCAGGGTGGCAAGGTAAAAGAAATCCAGTGAAGTGGACTGATTTCAGTGAGTGATTGTGTATAGACGGATAGGCACATGTACAAGAAAACAGAAAATTATACTAATTACAGCAAGATGACTTGAGCTTATTTGGAAGAAACATTTATTTAGCCATGGCTTCTCACATGGCTATGTGGTCCTAACTACTCATCATGAGTGATATAAGACCCAGAAACTCATAAGCTTTGTTGAAACAACACTCTGTGATAATATGTATTATACACATGGGATTAAGAAGATAAGGGACAGGAGATAAAGATAAGATATAGGCTCATTAGGTCCATTCTTAAATGCATTATCCTGGCCTTGTCATTATCATGTGCCACTTAAAGTGATATGAAATGGTAAAGAGAGAAAAGTTCATGTTTGTTTCCAAGTGACATTTGCTCAGTGCAAAGAGAAAAACACTTAATGGCTCTGCTATGCACCACTAAATGTCTTCAAAGAGAACACTGGGGGAAAGTTCTGATAGGCCAGATTATTTTATACTGGTTATGCAATCTGTATATTATTAAAATATTAGAAGTCATGAACAATGTTATTGTGGCCATAATTATACCCCTACCAATATCTATGTGAAAGTACAGGAGAAATTTCTCAGAAGGAATTAAATCTATGGACACTTTATGTACAGCTTCAGGAATGGGGAGAAGAAAAACCTGTTTCCTAAACTAGTAAATCTGTGCTAGCATCCCTAACAAAACACTACAAATAATAACATAAACAATTGGGAATCAAGGGCTCACAGAAACTTGGAGTGAATTCTTGGTTTTCTTGGTCAGCTTTTTAGGGTCTTTAGTTCAACTAAATCCTTTTCTGTTGCATAAATGATTCCTCTGCTTCTCTCCCTTGCTGTCTCTCTCCCTGTGTATGTGTATTGTCAAGAGAATTCCTTGGAAGAGTTTGTGTCTCCAAAGACTGACAGTTTAAAAATTCAGTGATGTGAAGAGTTTGGAATGTTACAAGTTCAGACATGGTTAAATTTTTATGTTTTTTATATTAAATTTTATGTTCTTAATAACATTATATATACTATATTATATATGTTATGTGATATATATTATTATATTTATTATTGTTCATATACTCAAAATACACCCCATCCAAGTTTAGCTTGCATATTGAGACAGTTGACAGTATTTATTGCCTAGAAGACATTGAAAAGTTTTCACCCATATAATGCTTTTAACAGAGAACAGGGTAACGCTTAGATAAGTCTAACAAACATTTCCTAGAGTTGGGAAAGAATATTGGTTGGGGGGGATATAGAAGTTTAGTTGTGTGGGATGGGACTGAGGTGAGAAGTCTTAGAATTTTACATACCTCCATGATTTGAATAAGGCTTAGTGATGAAGCTAAAAACGTACCTGTTCATAGGTTTAACAAGGTATGTGTGGAATAGTGATTTAAATAAAAATTGCCCCCATAGGATTATTTAATTAAATGTTTAATCAGCAGGAAATGGAACTACTTAGAAGGATTAGAAGGTGTGGCCTTTTTGGAAGAAGTGTGTCACTGGAGGTGCACTTTGAGTTTTCAAAAGCCTTCACCAGGCCCAGTCTCTCTCTCTCTCTCTCTCTCTCTCTCTCTCTCTCTCTCTCTCTCTCCCTCCCTCCCGCCCTCCCTCCCTCTCTCTCTCTCTCTCTCTCTCTCTCCCTCTCTGTCTCTCTCTCTCTTTCCCTCCCTCCCTCCCTCTCCCCTCCCTCTCTCTCTCTCTCTCTCTCTCTCTCTCTCTCTCTCTCTCTCTCTCTGTCTCTGTCTCTCTCTCTCCCTGCTGCCTATGAAACTAGATGTAGAAGTTAAGTTACTTCTCCAGGATCATGTCTACATTCATGCTGATAATGGACTCTGAACGTGTAAGCAAGCCCCAGTAAAATGATTTCTTTTATAGGAGTTGCTATGGTCAGGAATAGACCACTGACTAAGATGTGGCAAGGTACTTCCCTGCCCGATTTATTAGAGAAATGTGTGGCAAACCAGGGTTAGTAGTAGAATCTATAAATATTGCCTTTTCTGAATGAAATATTTTGCTGATGAATGGCTGCATTTTATTATTTTCAACTGCATTATTTCCAGTGAAGAAATCTTACATATAAAGATATATAAATTAATATATGCAATAAAGTATCATTTCCTCTTGTTCCTTTGGTTCATTCTCACCAGAATTTCTCTTATTTTTATCTGAAAGTTCTTGGATTTGCTACTTCCAGTCTCTACTTTGCTAGCTATGCAATGGTCACATAATCATATTCACTTTACTCTGTATCCATCAATATGACACTTACCTATCATTATATCATTAGATGGGTTAGACTAGGACTTTCCTCATCTTTACCTTTTGTCCAAAGATCTGCCCGAGGAAAATATGAGTGGTTTTAGACTAATTTAATTGTTAGATGAAACAGCCTAATAGTGACTTGAATTTAGTAATCACTAAGTTTGAGGTTGGACTAAATGCATTTTTCTTTAAGATAGGGCTATTAAGTGCATTGGAGCTAGGGAGTAGAATGTGGTGGTTTGAATGAGAACGGAGTCCATGGGATCATTTATTTGAAAGTTGGTCTCCAATTGGTAGAACTGTTTGGGAAAGACTAAGAATTGGGGCCTTGTTGGAGGAGGTGTGTCACTGGGGGTAGGTTTATGCCATCCCGCGTTTGTAATGTTTATACAATTTTATGCCTTCCTGGGTGCTTTCATTCACCATGTTATGATGTTCATGGACTCTAACCCTTTGGAATCATAAACCACAAATGAAGCATTTACTTTCATAATGTGCCTTGATCATGATGTTTTGTCATGGGAATGGAAAAGAATCTAAGATACTGTGTAATGACGGTCTTTATTCAATTTTCTTTTCTCTTTAGCTGTTTAGCTGTGAACTATGGACTGCCCTAGCATCTTAACTGGATTTCAGTCTACTACGTTGAGTTTTACAAACAACTTCATTGTTGTCATTGCTTCAATATGTTCGATATGCTGGTGTTTTACTGTTAGAGTAAGAAAAACAAAACAAAACTGCTGGTCAAGAAAATGATTTCCTAGGCTTGGTGGAGCCCTGACATTCCAACTGGACTGGGTCAATCATTGACCCTGGAAGGTGACCATACAAAGAGGTAGGCAAAGTATTTTTTACTTTAATGATATTTTGTACTTTTTCTTTCCCGGAATCCCAGTCACTAGGACAGTGACCTACGTGCCTATAGTCATGTAGCTTTGCAAGTTTGCATACTTTCTTTTTTTTTTTATTGGAAAAAAAAAAAAAGCAATTTCTGCCTCCTCCCCGCCTCCCATTTCCCTCCCACTCCTCCCTCTCCTCCTCCCCTCCCCCCACTCCTCCCCCTCCCTCTCCAGCCTGAAGAGCAGTCAGGGTTCCCTGCCCTGTGGAAAGTCCAAAGTCCTCCCCCATCAATCCTGGTCTAGGAAGGTGAACATCCAAACTGGCTAGGCTCCCACAAAGCCAGAGCATGAAGTAGGATCAGAACCCGGTGCCATGGTCCTCGGCTTCTCAGCAGCCCTCATTGTCCGCCAAATTCAGAGAGTCCGGTTTTATCCCATGCTTTTTCAGTCAGAGTCCAGCTGGCCTTGGTGAGCTCCCAAAGAATCAGCCCCACTGTCTCCACGGGTGGGCGCACCCCTTGTGGTCCTGACTTCTTTGCTCATATTCTCCTCCTTCTGCTCCTCATTGGGACTTTGGGAGCTCAGTCCAGTGCTCCAGTGTGGGTCTCTGTCTCTATATCCATCCATCGCCAGATGATGTTTCTATGGTGATATGCAAGATATTCATCAGTATGGCTATGGGATAGGGTCATTTCAGGTTCCCTATCCACAGCTGCCCGAGGAGCTAACTGGGGACATCGCCCTGGGCACCTGGGAGCTCCTCTAGATCCAAGTATCTTGCCAACCCTAAGATGGCTCCCTTAATTAAGATGTGTGCTTCTCTGCTCCCCTAACCAACTTTCCTTTATCCCAATCATCCCGTTTCCCCAAGTTCCCCCCACCCTCCCCTTCTCACATTTCTCTCCCCTTCTCCCCTTACCCGCCCTCCCACCACACCCCCAAGATCTTAAATTTTTGCCCGGCAATCTGGTCTACTTCCCATATCCAGGAGGATAGCTATATGCTTTTCTTTGGGTTCACCTTCTTATTTGGTTTCTTTAGGATATCAAATTATAGACTCACTGACCTTTATTTATCTCTGGAAACCAATTATGAGTGAGTACATCCCATGTTCATCCTTTTGGGTCTGGGTTACCTCGCTCAGGATAGTGTTTTCTATTTCCATCCATTTGCATGCAAAATTCGCGAAGTCATTGTTTTTTACCGCTGAGTAGTATTCTAATGTATATATAATATATTCCATACTTTCTTCATCCATTCTTCCATTGAAGGGCATCTAGGTTGTTTCCAGGTTCTGGCTATTACAAACAATGCTGCTATGAACATAGTTGAACAAATGTCCTTGTCATATGATCGGGCATCTCGTGGGTATATTCCCAAGAGTGGCATTGCTGGGTCCATGGGTATGTTGATCCCAATTTTCCTGAAAACCGCCACACTGCTCTCCAAAGTGGCTGCACAAGTCTGCACTCCCACCAGCAATGGATGAGGGTACCCCTTTCTCCACAGCCTCTCCAGCAAAGGCTATCATTGGTGTTTTTGATTTTAGCCATTCTGACAGGTGTAAGGTGATATCTCAATGTTGTTTTGATTTGCATTTCCCTGATTGCTAAGGAGGCTGAGCATGACCTTAAGTGCCTTTTGGCCATTTGAACTTCTTCTGTTGAGAATTCTCTCTTCAGATCAGTGCCCCATTTTTTAATTGGGTTAATTAGCATTTTAAAGTCTAGTTTCTTGAGTTCTTTATATATTTTGGAGATC
Source organism: Microtus obscurus (assembly GCA_963919715.1). Classification (NCBI taxonomy): domain Eukaryota; kingdom Metazoa; phylum Chordata; class Mammalia; order Rodentia; family Cricetidae; genus Microtus; species Microtus obscurus. The sequence goes on along the minus strand of CAWTZC010001020.1, from coordinate 6,478,441 downwards.
AGACCTTTGTCTGTTGCGGGGTTGGTGAAGATTTTCTCCCAGTCAGTGGGTTCCCTTTTTGTTTCTTTTCTATTTTCTCAGCATGTATTTTTCTCATTTTTTTTTTTTTTTTTCCACAACACTGTTGACTTCTCCAGTTCTCCCTGTCTGTACTGGCAAGTGACTGCTCCGTTCCTGTGAGTGTGATTGCCATCATTCCTTACATAATATTTCTCTTTCCTTCTCTGCCTCATCACCAGGCAAGCTCACAGGGTTTTACAGCTTGCCTGCTGTGGATTTTTCTTTAAACTTTAATAAAAATTTCTTTCAGCTTTTTCTTGAGTATATTTTAAAATTCTTTATTTGATGAGACTAAAAACTACAAGAGGAAACCTGATTTCTTCTGTAACTTCTGACAACCACAAAGAAACCCCCAAACTCCAATAACATTACAATATTAAGCACAGTTAATACATATTGCAATAATGTTCATAGTTATTTCACAAATCTGTGACATTCACTTACTTGTGACATGATGAATTTTAAAATGAAAATATATAATTTGTTTGGGAATAATTATGGAATAACTTTAATTAAAATAAAAATTTCTTTGTAGCACTACTAATATAATTATGACTTATCTCTGAATTTGGCGTAGTGTCCAATGAAAAATCACATGTTGGATGTTTAATGCATCCAAGAGAGTTTTTGAAAAAAATACATATGCCATTGGCTCATGAGCAAAAGGTATTATTTTTCTCATTAAAACTGAGTTTAAACATTTAAAAAAATATGGTACAACTTTATATTTCCAGGCAACATGCAAAAGTTTGGAAAGTGTTTGTAGAATAATTAAATTTATTCCATATTAAAATTGTGCCTGATTAGTTCAATTGAATAAATGAGATTAATAATTGGAGATAGATTTTTGTTCTACATAATTTCACAAAGAAATTAAGTAGTATTTTTCTGTTATTACTATCTCATCATGTATCATTAATTTTTATTTGTGAATATTAATTCTGTGAATATTAAAGTAATGAGCTAGCTCTTCCATAAAAATTAGAATGTTTGATCTTTATCATATTTTCTGTTTTATACCAAAACTTTTTTTTTAACCATCCTTGATAATGTCAGGAATTTTAAAAGTTTGGGGATATATATTTAGAATAACTAGAATCATAATTTTTTATTATAGGAAGTCAGAAACATTTTTCTCTCTTATTAAATATTTTTTAACATTTTAAATTCATTTTACATTCCAACTATAGTTCCTCCTCCCTCCTCTCTTCCCACTCAGGTCCCAATTTCCCCCCCTCCCCACTTCTTAGAAAGGGTAAGACTTTCCATGAGAAGGCAACAAATCCTGGCACATCAAGTTGAAGCAGGACCAAGCCTTCTGCTACCTTGAATTGAGGCTGAGCAAGGTATCCCAGCATAGGGAATGGGCTCCATAATGCCAGTTTGTGCACAAGGGATATATCCTGATCCCACTGCCAGGGGCCCCACAAACAGACCAAGTCACACAACTTTTGCCCATATACAGAGGGTCTAGTTCAGTCCCATGTTGGCTCCCAGCTTTTGGTTTGGAATACCCGAATTCCCACTTGCTCAGATTAGCTGTCTCTGTGGGTTTCATCATCATGATCTTGACATCCCTGGCACATAACCCTCCTTCCTGTTTTCCACTGAGCCCCCCAGAACTCAGCCCGGGAGTCAGAAGGCTGACTGAGGCACCCTCTCCACTATTACTAGGAGCCTTAGTTGGGGTCATTCTTGTTGATTCCTGAGAATTTCCAAAGCACTAGGCTTCTCCTTAACCCCATAATGGCTTCCTCTATCAAGATATCTCTTTCATTGCTCTACCTCTCCATCTCCGAGATACTATCTTATACCTGTCAGAATGGCTAAGCCTCAAAAAGACTGAAGATAGCTTATGATATAGAGAATATGGAATAAGGGGAATAGCCCTTCCCTGATGCTGGGAGCGTAAAGTTGTACAGCCACTTTGGAAATATGGTGGCGTCTCAGAAAATTGGGAATCAATCTACCTCAAGGCACAGCAATACTACTCTTGGTTATATACCCAAAGGATGCGCAACCATAGTAAAAGGACACTTGCCTAACTATGTTCACAGCAGCATTATTCATAATAGCCAGAACCTAGAAGCAACCTAGATGTCTTTCAAGTAAAGAATGGATAAAGAAAATGTGGTACATTTACACAAAATAGTATTAGTCAGCTATAAAAAACAATAACACCATGAAATTTGCAGGGAAATGGGTGAAACTAGAAAAAAAATATCCTGTGTGAAGTAACTCAGACCCAGGAAGACAAACACAGTACATAGTCACTCATTCAGGGATATTAGAAGTAAGGCAAAGAATAACCAGGCTAACTTCCACAGCCACAGAGAACCTAAGGAACAAGGAGATTCTAATAGAGATGCATGGATCTTCCTGGAAAGAGAAAATAGATAAGATCTCCTGCATAAACTGGGGGCAAGTGCGATATAGATGAGGGGATGGGGATGCAAATTTGTAAAATATTTTAATCTAGGTTTACTATGAAAACCAAGAAAATTCCAAGTAGTATTAAACACTATGTGAATGTCCTTGTCGTTTTCCAGTTAGTATTATTAGAAATCTCATTTCCTAAATTCCCAGTTTTTCCCTTTCTTTATTATATTGAGCTTTCATTAATATTTTATTCAGTAACAGAAAAAGTACATTGGGTTATGGTACCAGCTTATAGGAATAACACTTAAATAGAGATTAATAGGTTTTTCTCTTTTATTGTTATGTTGGTTGGTTGGGTTTGTTTGTTATGATTTGTTTTGTTTTCCATGCTTGAAAGGGAGCCCCATGCTTTTTACGCTATGCAAGCATTTTACTATTGAACTTCACCCCAAGTGAGAAAAGGCTTTTCTGCCAAATGATTCTAGTGAATAGCATATACAATAGTCTACAAAGATGGCTTTGGTTTCCGGTCCTGTCTACTATCACAGTGTTTGTCAAATTACCATTCACAATAAAAGGCAAATATTTCTAATAATGGAAGCATTCCAGAAAGAAGAGAAATTTCCAACATGGGAGCAGTTTTACTAAAGTTTTCTTTTTAAACACAGACAGATATTAACACACACACACACACACACACACACACACCACCATATCTGTACCTTTTCCTCTCACATATACAAACATACACACTGAGGAATCTGTATTTCTCCTGTCTTGGAGAGTTTAGCAGTATATTCTTTTTTAAAGTCACAAACTGTTGCTCACCTCTCTGCTGCTGCCTTCAACTCTCCGAGCAGATTCTCAGGCCAGTCAAGTTTGCTCTGTAGAATCGTTCACCTGCACTTTGCATAATTGAATGAAGCTGTTGTTTTCTCTTTGTTCTGCCCGTGGGCTTAGACAGATGTTTCTCCAAACGGTAGTAAATTGGTAAACAAACAAAAAAAGTTTCTTCTGGAAAACTGTGTTAAGAACACAGAAAAAAAAAAAAGAATTTATTGTGCTGTTACTGTCAATAGGATAATAGCTTGCTCTGTTTTTGTTTTCTGTGTTTGTTTAATTCTCTTCAGCATTTCTATGAATAATTGTTCCACTTTATTTCTGCAACAAAAATCTCTTAGTGGACATGATCATAAGAATGAAAATAAATATATGAAACATCTCCAGTATCATCATACAATCATTGATATAACTCAGTGATACTGAAATAATTAGAGGAAGCAGGTGTACTTGAATAGGTTTATGCGTAATAACACTGAACTCTTAACTCGGTGCCAATTTGAATTTTCCAGAAAGGCCACTTAAAGCATCCATATGCTCCCACCATCGGCTTTGAGAAACAGCTCTGATGGTGACTAGGTACAATCACCAGTAAAAGGCAAGCTACAAATGAGGTACAAACTTTTACTGAACTATAAGCAAGCAGCAGAATGCTTTCTCCATACCAGCTTGCTAGAAAGAGATGGAGCTGGTGATCCTGGACTGGGATTCAAGAGATTAATGAAGGCTGATTAGGGTGTTGTTTCTGTTCACACAGTATCCAAGGGCATAATCTCTGGAATGTAAGTTTGCCTTAGATCAAACTCCCAACCTCTGCTTCTCGTTGTGCCACACTAGGAACATATCGTTTCTGAACCTAGAGCTCTTTATTATGAAATTGTAGTAGATAGTAGTCTTTCAAAGGATCATTGCTTAGATTAAATGAAAAGCTTCTTACATTTTGTGAACACTCACCTTGCTTCTTGAAAGATGCAGTACACTTAGTACCACATGAAAGGTGAGTCTACAAGCCTGCTTTGCAGAACCTATCAAAGTACTGCCCCTTTGCTTCTGTGCTGTGTACATTTATATTTGTTGAATAATTTAGGAACACAGCTTTTTTTCTCTGTATACTTGTATTTTTGGACAAACTGTGCACTGTAAGAAGAAATTTAATTCAGTATGTATAATTCTATACTCATTTGTTTGTTTTGTCATGATGGAACAAGTACCAAAGAACTTGTGCATGCTAAGCATGTGCTATACTCTTAAATTAGGATGTCAATCTCATTTGATCCTTTAATTATGTTTGGTGATTACTTCAAGGTACATCTCATTTTCTCTTATATATATTAATTATGCTATAAGGAATTCAGATAAAAATAAGAGACTGGGTATCCTTTGTAAACAGAAAAATTACACGGCCATAAATTATTTGAACATGATAGAAGAAATTAGCTGGGTGTGGTAGCACACTCCTTGGCTTTAATTCCAGAATTAAGGTCAGTAGCTCAAGGCCAACCTTGGCTGTGCAAGACCTTGTATCAAACCAAAAACAAACAAAGACCCAAGGTAAAACAAAGAATTAATATCGTGCAATCAAATATATATTGAGAATTTTAAGGCCTTATATTCAAAAATATATATATTATGCTCCAATAAATGTAACCATCATTCATAAAAGTACTCTAGGATATATAAAAAGCAATCATCATATTGGATTTAAAAAAAACACATCACCAGGTAATATTTTATAACTACTGTTTGTTTTACTTTCCTGTAGAAAACATTCTATAAAACTTATTATTTTGTTTATGTTATTTTTCTTCCTAAGTGGAAATAGAGTACAACCAGTAAGGCAAATATTAACATGAGAAAGACAATCCTCACCACTTAGAGACAGAATATGTATATATTTGTTACATACACACATATAAAATATAGTATATAGTATAACATGATACTATAATATATAATATGTATGGAATCCTTGTGTATGTGAAGGAGTCAACAATGGAAACAATAGTTCTCTTTTCCTTCCTCAACTTAGATTCTCTTCACATGTCAAGCCACATACAGACTACACAATAGCTCTATCTATAGAACTACAGCACGGTCTATGTGTATTTAACACTTCTACTAATCTTAGGTTTTTTTTAAAGGTGAACTAATTTAAAAATCAATTCATTACAAATACCTATACTTTATGTTTATTAATAGGCCCATACAAACCAGAATTATATTTTGTCATAGGGTTCATATTAAACACAAACTTGAGTACATTTTCACTGGGAAATTGATTTACCTGCTCAACTTTTCCCAAACATGAACTGAGTTGCACAAAAGATATTTATATTATTTAAATTTAAACTGAATTATAAATACTTCCTGTATTTATTACTTTTCTATTGCTATAACAAAAAGCCATGATCAAGATACCTCGTAAAAGAAATTTAAAATTTCAGACAAAGTCCATGATGAAAGAGCAGAGATATGGTGGCAGGAGCTTATATCCTGACATGTAAGCAGGAGGCAGAGAAAGGAACATTGGGAATAAGGCAAGTAAATTTTGTATCCTTGTTTAACTTACATAATATTTAGTTAATTATAAATTTAATGAATTTACCAAAGCAACAGAGAAGAACCCAAATTATGAATGTTCACACTGATGTAAATCAAGGTTGAATTTCTTTGAAGATATTTGTGATTCTCATCTTTGTTCAATTATCATATTGATCATATATCTGTGTTTTCAAAGAAAGTATCTTTTTATCTTTTATTATAAGAATGCATTCTCTTCTTATTTTATTTTTAAAAAATATTTATATATTAACACCGTTTTATAAAAGTACTTGAAGAATATGATAATAATAATTTCAATTTTCTACATATCTTTCCATTTAAAAGTTGTGTTGGGGATTTAGAGGTGGCTCAGAGTTTAAAAGCCCTTGCTACCCTTCTAAAAGACCCTAGCTCATTTCCCTGCTCTCATGTGAACTGGTTCACAACCACACATAGCTCCAGCTCCAGAGGATACAACACCTTTTCTTGCCTACATGGGCACCTGAAACATATTACACACACACACATACACACACACACAAAAAAAACCCACGCACACACACACACACACACACACACACACACACACACACACACACATACCTCATTCCCAAAACACAACCTATACATAAGTACAACTACATATGTGAAAATTAAAAACTAAATCTTTAAAGAATTTAACAATAGAGTAATGTATAAAAGAAAATATATTTATAAAATTGTGCATTATTAAATACCCACTGAAGCACCACGTTTGATATAAACATATTCTTCCTTTTGTTGTGAAGAGAAATGTTGCAGGATACTTGATCACACTGAAAGCCATGATAGTACTCTTTACTGAAAGAGCCTGTTTCTTGCTGTGGTGTGACTCAGTTCTAGCACACACCTTTAACCCAAGAGCTCTCTGCTTGAATATTGTAAACAGAATTAATTGGAAACTCTTGGAAGAAGGGCCATTTGTTGGTTCCCTGCTGTTTAGACCTGAAGTAATCACATAAAAACTATATTATTTAAATCACTGCCTCGCCCATTAGCTCTAACTTCTAATTGGCTAATTCTTACATCTTAATTTAACCCATTTCTATTAATCACCACGTGGCTGTGGCTTACCGGCTAAAGTTCTAGAGTCTTTATCTGACAGGGCTACATGGCTTCTCCTAACTTTGCCTTCCTTCTCCCAGCATTCAGCTTAGTTTTCCCCACCTAGCTCTGTTCCCCTATAGCTCTGCTAAAGGCCCAAAGCAGTTTCTTTATTTATCAATAGTAATTACAGCATATAGAGGGGAATCCCACATCAGGAAACTTAGGTAGAAGCATTTCTTTGATGTCTCATTTGAGCTGAAGAGATGTTTGCTCACATCTCCTTGGGAAGTAGTATAGCACTAATGATATAATATCTATTACATAGCAGTTATATGATACAGTTTAATGTTTATACATAAGCTAATTAAAAAAAATGATCGACCTACTTGTTGAAATCAAACAAGTCTCTGAGTTACTAATGTTGATGTTTTATTTTGATAGAAAAGTGACAAGAAATAGAACCCAGAGATAGAACGTCCATGTAGGAAGTAAAAGGCCCACATTTTTTTTCCTACCTCCTCTATCTTAAAGTCTAGTCATGGTCTAATTTGCCTTTTCTTCATAATGCTTATGATTCAAGATTTAAACTTTTAGCCAGTGGCAGAGACAGGGGTATATCTGTTAGTTAGAGGTCAGCTTGGTCTACATAGTGAGTTCCAAGAAAACCAAGGGTTCCTAATGAAACCTGACTCTTAAAAAAAAATACATGAGCTTTCAGTTTCCTGCTCCCAACATCATGCCTGCTGCCTGTTGCTATACAGTCCTTGTCATGGACTTCAAATCTCTGGAACTGAATCTAAACTTTGTCTTGGTCATGGTGCTTTAATCACAGAAACAGCAAAGTGAGTAACACAGAAAGTGACTTTTGAGAAAATGAGCAAATGCTTTCAAATAAAATCTGTACAAAGTCATCATAACCACAGTGTGTCCCATGTCTCTGTCTCTCTCACTTCTCTCTCTCTCTCTCTCTCTCTCTCTCTCTTTCTGTTCTTCTCATCAGATATATTTTATCTTGAGAAACCAGACAAACTTGTCAGTAATTTTTCATAAGAGGAAAATATAGGAAGGAGGTGTAGAGAGACTTGGAAGGTACAGGATGCTTCTAAGCAGTGTCTCGGCACTGAGTGTAGAAAAGGATGAGCATGCTATACCCGTGCAGCATCCAACCCACAGTAGGAAGAGCTATTTACAGGGAAATGCTAACATAGAGTCAGGGTCCCGTGGCTTTTCTCATATTTGCAGGAAAGATTTGGTGGAAAAAAGAAGGAAAGAAAACATTTGAGATAATTTTCATTACTAAATAATGTAAACTGGATTAAGATAATTATTGAGCCATGTGAAGTGAAGAAAAGCATACAATATTGGGGCAAGTGAGTGAAGGGCCTGAGCATAGAAGCACATGCTGAATTTGGAGTACAGCATGCCATAGTAGGCTTTAAGATCACTTTCGTAGATTCACTGAATGTTCACACGTGTTTTAGTGCCCCTATTATACATCTCCCAAAACATCACCGAACAATTAAATAACCAGAGAATATTGAGGTGCACACAAGGGGAATAAAGCTGTGTGTTCAGTGTAAAAGGTTCTTCCTTCCTCATTTTTATTATTATTTTATTTATCTCATTATTTTATTTTTGGTTTCTTTTTTCCAATTTTTACATTTTTTATTGTTTTTATTGAGTTATATCATTCTCTCTGCTCCTCTTCCATCCTCCCCATTCCTTTCTATCCTCTCTCATGATCTCCATGCTCCCAGTTTACTCAGGAGTTCTTGTCTTTTTCTATTTCTCTTGTAGATAAGATCCTTGTATGACTCTCTTAGGTGCAAGCCATAAGATAGTATTTCTGGCTGAATTTCCTTTAATTTATTCATACCTATAAGTTGTCATTTACTTTTATTAAATTCTTTTGGGTATTTATTACTCGATGGCTTGTCAGAGGATATTACAGGGTAAGTAGCTAGAACACTGGGTAAGTCATCTCTGTCTCTAACATATAGTAGCCAGGCTAAATGCTATCCTTGTACCTTCTTTCCCTGCTCATCAGGTCCAATAATTTCCTCAATTGTTTCAGATCTTTTTATCACTGCCTTTTGTAGAGCCTGAATCTCTTGACCTAATGTATAATTCTAGTGTTTTGAAGGAGAGAGCTGCTTGTTGGTTCGTGGCCACTTAGCCCCAAAATAATCACACAGAAACTGTATTAATTAAATCACTGTTTGACCCATTAGCTCTATCTTCTTATTGTTAAACTCTAAAATATTAATTTAACCCATTTCCATTAATCTGTATATGGCCACATGACTGTGGCTTACCAGCTAAAGTTTCAGTGTCTGTCTCTAGTGGGGCTACATGGTGACTCTCTGACTCCACCTTCCTTTTCCTTCATTTATCTTAGTTTTCCCTGCCTACTTCTGTTCCCCTATAGCTCTTCTATAGGCTCAATGCAGTTTCTTTATTCAGTAACTAATAAAAGAAACACATAGACAGAAGGACCTCCCATTCCACTAGGGCTTTCATTGAGTCATTTACCTTCTAGTCCTTATTCTGCACATATGATTTCAAGGTATGAAATTTTTTCAGTAGAGATAACACCTCTTCCTTTGACATTATTTCAGTGTCATACAGATTGCCTTTAAGGAGAGATACTCTATCTCTTAACCTATCATAAGTTTTTAACAGATTTCAATTGTTAAACTCAACAGTATAAATTCTTTCAGATAATTTCTCAGCACCTTTTGAAATGGATTGAATTTTGTCTGTCAAATTAATGTTATCCTTTTCAATGGTATTAATTTTTTTCAGCTAACTTTTGATTTTCGATGGTATTAATCCTGTCAGCTAGCTGTTTATTATTAGTTTGTAAAGACTGTATCACTTCTAAAATTGCCTCATTTTTGGCTCTGCTTTCAAACCATTTTCTTAAGGATATAATATGAAAAGCAAAGCTAATTCCAAATATCAAATAATGAAAAATCTTATAAGCCTTGCAGAATACCATTCATAGTGTAAGCAAAATGGTTATTAAACTCCTGAATGTTAATATTACATGCTATTGTATAACTTTCAAGTTTATTAATTTACTTACCTCAATTAGGAGGCTTCAGTATAGTTGTGGTAGGTGTAATAATCATTTTTGGCCAGCAATGTGTCACAGTTGTTGCCATGTGGCAAAGAGAAATGACCAGTGGTGGAGAGACAATACCAGCTTTGGTTCCACACATTGGTGCCTGCTTAAATACTGACAAATAGTCTTTGCTTGACAAATTAATAAAATTATTAAGAGCAATTAAAGCAACTCCATACCCAAAGAGATTTTCTTTTTCTGGCCAGGATATTAAGAGACCCAAAGCTCTCAGTCTGTTCTGAACTACAAATGGAACCTATGTGCAGCTGGTTGACATGACATCATGGGGATCCCTGTGGGAAAAAACCTAGTCAGATGGAGAGGTTGCTGCAGCATGCTGTGGGTGGGAGGCAAAGGTGGAAAGAGAAGAGCCAGTCACAGTAGTTGTAGGCTAGAACCTGCATTGGGTAACAGATATAGGAGAATGTGAATAATGTAATTCCACACTAACTCAATTGATTATAAGTTTTTTTTTTTAATTTTAATTTAGCAGGCACTCATATATCACAGTTCTCTGCATGAACAGGAAGCACAAACCAACTTCCAGCATTCACGCGAGAGAGGGGAGAGAGAAAGGATGTACAAGCATGCATCTTTTTATACCCAAGGCCATAACCTACCTGGTCCAGCCTCTCAAAGGCCATTGGCTGAAAGAGGTTCCCAGGCACAAAAAGACAACAAAAGGAGATCCAGGGGATACAAATCAGAAAAGAAAAAGTCAAACTCACACTATGTACTGATGATATGATAGTTTACATACGTGACCCCAAAAATTATGCCAAGAAACTCCTACAAATCATAAACACCTTCAGTAATGTAGCAGGATACATGATTAACTTGAAAAAAAAAGTAGTCCTACTTTACACAGATGATAAATGGTCTGAGAAAGAAAGCAGAGAAACATTACCCTTCACAACAGTCACAAATAACATAAAATATCGTGGAGTGACTCTAACCAAACAAGTGGAAGACCTGTATGATAAGAAATTTAAATCTTTGAAGAAAGAAATTAAAGAAGATGCCAGAAAATGGAAAGATCTCCTATGCTCTTGAGTAGGTAGAATCAACAATGTAAAAATGGCAATCATACCAAAGCAATCTTCAAATTCAATGAAATGCCCATAAAAATGCCAAAAAAAATTCTTTACAAACCTCAAAAAAACAATACTCAACTTTATATGCAAAAGAAATAAACTCAGAATAACCAAAAGAATCCTGATCAATAAAGGAACTTCTTGAGGTATCACCATCCCTGACTTTAAACTCTACTACAGAGCTGCCGTACTGAAAACAACCTGCTACTAGCATAAAAATAGATAGGAGGACCAATGGAACTGAAACAAAGACCTGAATATCAATCCTCACACCCACAATCACCTGATTTTTGACAAAAAAGAAAAAAAATATAAAATAGAAAAAAGAAAGCATATTTAACAAATGATGCTGGCATAACTGGATAACAACATGTAGAAGAATGATCACATCCACATCTATTGGCATGCACAAAACTGAAGTCTAAATGGATCAAAGACCTCAACATTAAACCAATCACACTGAACCTTACAGAAGAGAAAGTGGGAAGTACACTTAAACGTTATGACACAGGAGATCACTTTCTAAACATAACCCCAGCAGAACAGACACTGAGGGAGACAATTAATAAATGGAACCTTTTGAAACTGATAAGGTTCTGTAAAGAAAAGGAAACAGTCAACAAGACAAAATGGCAGCCGACAGCTTGGGAAAAATCTTCACCAACCCCACATCAGACAAAGAACTCAAGAAACTTGTCATCAAAAGATCAAATAATCCAATAAAAATGAGGTACAGACCTAAACAGAGAATTCTTAACAGATGAATCTCAAATGGCTAATAGACACTTAAGGAAATGTTCAATATCCTTAACCATCAGAGGAATACAAATCAAAACACTTTGAGATTCCATCTCCTACTTGTCAGAATGGCCAAGATTAAAAACACTAACAGCAACTTGTGCTGGAGAGGATGTGAAGTAGAGGGAACACTCCTTCACTGCTGGTTGGAGTGCAAACTGGTATTTTGAGTTTCTTGTTCTGGGGTCTAAGGCTGGTCTGTCTCATGTTGCCCCTGCTTCTTCAGTCCCTTGAGCTCTGGTGTCTACTACCACTTCCAAATAATTTTTAACTGAAAACAAAACAGAAAGATAAATCTATCCTTCATTTATTGTGAAAGAAGCTTTCATCTTGTTCATTTTTATAATATCTGGGAAAAACTTTTCAAGGATATGTAATCTCATCTGCAAAGCCCTGACAACATTTTCAATGATGTCATAGCTACTCTACATTATGAGATTCAGCTGAGTCAATAAACATTACCAGATGTTACTTGTCATAGTTACAGTAACATAATTGCATCTTGGATGTAGGATTAAATTTTAAAGCAATATTGTCCAGCCAAATAGGAAGGCTAGGGGAAAAATAAACTTCATTAAAGATAATGAAATATTAGATGGCTGATGATGTTTGTTATTTATTTATTTAATTATTTATTTATTTAAGATTTCTGTCTCTTCCCCACCGCAGCCTCCCATTTCCCTCCCCCTCTCCCAGTCAAGTCCCCCTCCCTCTTCAGCCCAAAGAGCTATCAGGGTTCCCTGCCCTGTGGGAAGTCCATGGACCACCCACCTCCATCCAGGACTAGTAAGGTGAGCATCCAAACTGCCTAGGTTCCCACAAAGCCAATCCGTGCAGTAGGATCGAAAACCCATTGCCATTGTTCTTGAGATCTCAGTAATCCTCATTGTCTCTATGTTTTTTCCCAAGACGGTTTTATCCCAGGCTTTTTCAAACCCAGGTCAGCTGGCCTTGGTGAGTTCCCGGTAGAAAATCCCCATTGTCTCGGTGTGTGGGTGCACCCCTCGCGGTCCTGAGTTCCTTGCTCGTGCTCTCTCTCCTTCTTCTCCTGATTTGTACCTTGAGATTTCTGTCTGGTGCTCCAATGTGGGTCTCTGTCTCTGTCTCCTTTCATCGCCTGATGAAGGTTAATATTCAGGAGGATGCCTATATGTTTTTCTTTGGGTTCTCCTTCTTATTTAGCTTCTCTAAGATCACGTATTAGAGGCTCAATGTAATTTGTTTATGTCTAGAAACCAAATATGAGTGAATACATCCCATGTTCCTCTTTTTGGTTCTGGCTTACCTCACTCAGGATAGTGTTCTCTATTTCCATCCATTTGCCTGCAAACTTCAAGAAGTCCTTGTTTTTTATTGCTGAGTAGTACTCTAATATGCATATATTCCATACTTTCTTCATCCATTCTTCAATTGAAGGGCATCTAGATTGTTTCCAGGTTCTGGCTATTACAAACAGTGCTGCTATGAACATAGTAGAGCATATACTTTTGTTGTATGATAAGGCCTCTCTTGGGTATATTCCCAAGCGTGGTATTGCTGGATCCAGGGGTAGGTTGATCCCGAATTTCCTGAGAAACCTCCACACTGCTTTCCAAAGTGGTTGCACAAGTTTGCATTCCCACCAGCAATGGATGAGTGTACCCCTTTCTCCACACCCTCTCCAGCAAAGGCTATCATTGGTGTTTTTTTATTTTCACCATTCTGACAGGTGTAAGATGGTATCTTAAAGTTGTCTTGATTTGCATTTCCCTGATCGCTAAGGAAGTTGAGCATGACCTTAGGTGTCTTTGGCCATTTGAACTTCTTCTGTTGAGAGATCTCTGTTCAGCTCAGTGCCCCATTTTATAAATGGGTTGATTAGCCTTTTACGGTCTAGTTTCTTGAGTTCTTTATATATTTCGGAGATCAGACCTTTGTCAGTTGCGGGGTTGGTGAAGATCTTCTCCCAGTCAGTGGGTTGCCTTTCTGTCTTAGCGGCAGTATCCTTTGCTTTACAGAAGCTTCTCAGTCTCAGTAGGTCCCATTTATTCAATGAGGCCCTTACTGTCTGTGCTGCTGGGGTTATATGTAGGAAGTGGTCTCCTGTGCCCACTTGTTGTAAAGTACTTCCCACTTTCTCCTCTATCAGGTTCAGCGTGTTTGGACTGATATTGAGGTCTTTAATCCACTTGGACTTGAGTTTTGTGCATGGTGATAGATATGGATCTATTTTCATTCTTCTACAGATTGACATCCAGTTTTGCCAGCACAATTTGTTGAAGATGCTCTCTTCTTTCCATTGTATACTTTTAGCTCCTTTATCAAAAATCAGGTGTTCATAGGTTTGTGGGTTAAAGTCAGGGTCTTCTATTCGATTCCATTGGTCGACTTCTCTGTTTTTATGCCAATACCAAGCTGTTTTCAGTACTGTAGCTTTGTAATAGAGTTTGAAGTCAGGGATGGTAATGCCTCCAGACGTTCCTTTATTGTATAAGATTGTTTTGGCTATCCTGGGTTTTTTGTTTTTCCATATAAAGTTGATTATTGTCTTCTCCAGATCTGTGAAGAATTTTGATGGTATTTTGATGGGGATTGCATTGAATCTATAAATTGCTTTTGGTAGAATTGCCATTTTTACTATGTTGATCCTCCCAATCCAAGAACAAGGGAGATCCTTCCATTTTCTGGTGTCATCTTCAATTTCTTTCTTCAAAGACTTAAAGTTCTAGTCAAATAGATCTTTCACTTCCTTGGTTAGAGTTACCCCTAGATATTTTATGCTATTTGTGGCTATCGTGAAAGGTGATGCTTCTCTGATTTCCCTCTCTGCTTCCTTATCCTTAGTGTATAGGAAGGCCACTGACTTTTTGGAGTTGATCTTGTATCCTGCCGCATTAATAAAGGCGTTTATCAGCTGTAGGAGTTCTTTGGTCGAGTTTTTGGGGTCGCTTATGTATACTATCATATCATCTGCAAATAACGAAAGCTTAACTTCTTCCTTTCCAATACAAATCCCCTTGATCCCCTTATGTTGTCTAATTGCTATTGCTAGAACTTCGAGCACTATATTGAAGAGGTATGGAGAGAGTGGACATCCTTGTCTTGTTCCTGATTTTAGTGGGATGGCTTTGAGTTTTTCTCTGTTCAATTTAATGTTAGCTGTCGGCTTGCTGTAAATAGCTTTTATTATATTTAGGTATGACCCTTGTATCCCTAATCTCTCCAAGACCTTTATCATAAAGGGGTGTTGAATTTTGTCGAATGCTTTTTCAGCATCTAATGAAATGATCATATGGTTTTTTTCTTTCAGTTTATTTATATGGTGGATTACATTGATAGATTTGCGTATGTTGAACCAGCCCTGCATCTCTGGATGAAGCCTACTTGATCATAATGGATAATTTTTCTAATGTGTTCTTAAATTTGGTTTGCCAGTATTTTTGCGTCAATATTCATGAGTGAGATAGGCCTGTAATTCTCTTTTTTGATTGGGTCTTTGTGTGGTTTTGGTATCCGGGTAACTGTGGCTTCATAAAAGGAATTTGGCAATGACTCTTCTGTTTCTATATTGTGAACTACATTAAGGAGTATAGGTATTAGCTCTTCTTGGAAGTTCTGGTAGAATTCTGCATTGAAACCATCTGGTCCTGGGCTTTTTTTGGTTTGGAGATTTTTGATAACAGTTTCTAGTTCTTCGCGACTAACAGGTCTATTTAGATCGTTCACCTGGTCTTGGTTTAGCTTTGGTATGTGGTACTTATCTAAAAAACTGTCCATTTCTTTTGCATTTTCCAGTTTTGTGGCATATAGGCTTTTGTAGTAAGATCTAATGATTCTCTGAATTTCCTCTGTGTCTGTGGTTATGTCCCCCTTTTCATTGCTGATCTTATTTATTTGCGTGTTCTCTCTCTGTTGTTTAATTAGTTTGGATAGGGCTTTGTTGATCTTGTTGATTTTCTCAAAGAACCAACTTTTTGTTTCATTGATTCTTTGGACTGTTTTCTGTGTTTCTATTTTGTTGATTTCTGTCCTCAGTTTGATTATTTCCAGTCTTCTACTCCTCTTGGGTGCATCTGCTTCTTTTTTTCTAGAGCTTTCAAGTGTGCTGTTAAGTCCACAATGTATGCTTTCTCTGTTTTCTTTAAGTGGGCACTTAGTGCTATGAACTTTCCTCTTAGCACGGCTTTCAACGTGTCCCATAGGTTTGAGTACTTTGTCTCTTTATTTTCATTAAATTCAAGGAAGACTTTAATTTCTTTCTTAATTTCTTCCTTGACCCAGGTGTGGTTCAGTAGTTGACTGTTCAGTTTCCATGAGTTTGTCGGCTTTCTTTGGGTAGCATTGTTATTGCCTTCTAGCTTTAGTCTGTGGTGATCTGATAAGACACAGGTGGACACTGATATTTTTTTGTATCTGTGGAGGTTTCCTTTGTTTCCGAGTATGTGGTCAATTTTTGAGAAGGTTCCATGAGCTGCAGAGAAGAAGGTATATTCTTTCCTTTTTGGGTGGAATGTTCTATAGATGTCTATTAAGTCCATTTGCTTCATTACCTCCAATAATTCTCTTAATTCTCAATTAGTTTTCTGTCTCATTGACCTGCCCATTGGAGAAAGAGGTGTATTGAAGTCTCCTATTACTAGTGTGTGTGGTTTGATGTCTGCCTTGAGTTCTAGTAATATTTCTTTTACATTGGTGGGTGCTTTTATGTTAGGGGCGTAGATATTCAGGATTGAGACTTTATCCTGATGAATTGTTCCTGTTATGAGTATAAAGTGTCCATCTCGATCTCTTCTGATTGACTTTAGTTTGAAGTCAGTTTTGTTAGAAATTAGTATGGCCACACCTGCTGTTTTCTTAGGACCATTTGCTTGAAACACCTTTTCCCAACCCTTTACTCTGAGTAGATGCCTGTCTTTGTGGTTGAGATGTGTTTCTTGCAAACAGCAGAATATTGGGTCCTGTTTTCGTATCCAATCCCTTAGCCTGTGCCTTTTTATGGGTGAATTGAGGCCATTAATATTAAGTGATACTAATTACCAGTGGTTGTTTACTCCGGTTATTATTATTGGTTTTGGTAGTAGCGTTTGTGTGTCTCCCTTCTTTGAGGTGTGTCGATGAAGGTTCGCTAGACACCTGAGTTATTGTAGGCAGTGTTGGCAATGCTGGATTCCTTAGGTTGTGATTTTCCTTCTATTATTTTCTGTAGGGCTGGGTTTGTGGCTACGTATTGTTTAAATTTGTTCTTATCTTGGAAAGTCTTGTTTTCTCCATTGATAGTGAACAATAGCTTGGCTGGATATAGTAGTTTGGGTTTGCATCCATGATCCCTTAGTTTTTGCAGAACCTCTATCCAGGACCTTCTGGCTTTCATAGTTTCCATAGAGAAGTCAGATGTAAGTCTGATTGGTTTACCTTTATAAGTTACTTGCCCCTTTTCCTTTGCAGCTCTTAATATTCTTTCTTTAACCTGTATATTTTGTGTTTTGATTATTATATGGCGAGGGGATGTTTTTCTTTGATCCAGTCTGTTTGGTGTTCTGTATGCTTCTTGAATATTCAAAGGAATATCTTTCTTTATGTTGGGAAAGTTTTCTTCCATAATTATGTTAAAAATATTTTCTGGGTTTTTGAGCTATGACTCTTCTCCTTCTTCTATTCATATTATTCTTATGTTTGGTCTTTTAATCGTGTCCCATATTTCCTGAATGTTTTGTGATGAGTATTTGTTGGCTTTGCTGTTTTCATGATCAGTGCATTTATTTTCTCTATGGTATCCTCAGAATCTGAGATTCTTTCTTCTATCTCTTGTATTCTATTGATTATGCTTGTTTCTGTAGACTCTGCTCGTTGACCTAGATTTTCCATATCCAGCTGGTCCTCAGTCTGTGTTTTCTTCCTTGCTTCCATTTCAGTTTTCAATTCTTGAACTGTTTCCCCCAGGGTCTCATGTACGTATTTACTCAATTCTTCAAAATTTTTACTCATTTCTTCAAACTTTTTGTCGTACTTCTCCTCTATTTCTATAAGGGTGTTTTTTACATGTTGTTTAAGGGACTCTATTGCTTTCATAAGGTCATTTTTTTTCCACTTCTTCTGTGTTAGGGTGTTCAAGTCCTTCTGTTGTGAGATCATTGGGTTCTGGTGTTTTCATGTTGCTTTTCAGATTGTTGGGTGAATTCTTGCCTTGGCACCTGCCCATCTCGTCCTATCGATGCTCTCTAATGTGTCTTTTAATGCAGGAACGGGTTTTCCTGCTGGCCAGGGGCCCTGCTTACAAAATGCCTTCTCCCTGTTTCTTGGGTCCCGCCACTGGCCAAGATCTCTTTCACTACTCAGAAGGGTCTTCAGGACCAGGACCAGGCTCCTGGTTTACCAGGGAACTCGCGGTGCCCTCTGCTCTGAGCTCCCTATCCAGCGCCCAAACAGGGTAAATTTGGTGGTCCCGTGCCCAGCGGAAGGGGGGGGTGAGTGAAAGAGGACCTTGGGCGCAATCTGGGATATGCCAGGGAGAAAGAGGTCTCAGCGAGGAGGAGCAGCCCCAGCAGAGGGTAGCAGCCCTTGCAGGCTAACGGGGGGTGGGGGGTCGGTCAAAGTGGTCGGGGAGTGCCCCCGCTCCATTTCCTGTGTCCAGCCGCGGGGCAAGAACACTCTCCCTAGTTTGCCAGGGACCTTGCCAACAAAAGGCCTACCCCTTTGCAGGCCAGCCACCATAACAGAGGAACTCCCGCTGCCCTCTGCCCCGAGCTCCCTATCCAGTGCCCAAAGAGGTTAAACTTGATGGTCCCGCACCCAGCGGAAGGGAGGGGGAGTGAAGGAGGATCCTGGGCACAATCTGGGATATGTTAGGGAGAGAGAGGTCTCAGCGAGGAGGAGCAGCCCCAGCAGAGGGTAGCAGCCCAAGCCGGCTAACCGGGGGGTCAAGGTGGTCAGGGAGTGCCCCCGCTCCATTTCCTGTGTCCAGCCGCAGGTCAAGACACTCTCCCTATACAGGGTGGTCTTCAGGGATACGACTAGGCTCACAGTTCTCCGCCCGTGGACCTCCTCTGCTCGCTGGTGTCTGCAGGTCTCCGCCATGTCTGCTGTGCAACGGGGTTCCACCGCGTCTGCTGCAAACCAGGGCCGGGTTCCGCCGCATCTGATGATGTTTGTTCTTAAGCAATAGGTGTAGATATAATATTCCATGTTGTATACTTTATCTAATGTACATATACATATGCACGTCTTTTCTTTTATGGGGATTTTTGTATCATTTTTGAGTTTATAATGTGTACATACATGTTCATGTCTTGTTTTACTGTTGTAGGCCATTTTGTAACGAATGAGAGCACAATAGAGGAGGATGACATGGACTAATAATTGTAAGTGATTAACTTTTCCATCTGACTGACAATAATGAGAAGGGACCTTATTTATTTCATGCTAAACAGATCCTTGAGGACGATGATGGAGTTACTATAAAGGTTATTGTATATTAATTTTCAAATTAAATTTATGATGAAAATTGTTATTTGAACCAATAAACTGGGCAACATACAAGACATTTTTACACATAGACACTCAGTTTAATTTTTTCTTTCTGCTAAATCTTATTTGCAATATCATTGCTGTCATTACAAAAAAAAAACAATGTTTTCAGAATTGTGCCAAATTAAATTAATTTCTTTTTATAACATTTAGCCCTAGGGATGAATTTAATTTATATTAAATTGACATGCATGAAAGTAACAGAGATGATTTAGAAATTGAACAATGATTCTGTATATAGGTTATGGACCATAGGTTTTAAGGAAGAGAAGTCCAGGTAAATGGAATTCACTTTTTTGAGTTTCCCTGAAAAGAATTTACATTCACAGCACACATATTTTCCCAACACTGGTCTGAAGTTTCCTGGGAAAACATTTCCTTAATTCTCAGTATATACTGTCTTCTCATGGGTGATTTCTATTTACACTGGTTTGTAGGAATCATGCTGAATTAGTGTAATGTGCAATAAAGATAAAATGTTCTCCAGTCATGTAATTGATCATATACTGAAGTTCAATTTCTAAAGAATGTTGTATGCTTCCTTGCTTCTTTGATATTTCAGTTCTTTAGCATTTCATATATAATAACAAAACAGTTGGCATTTTAACAAATACTTGTAATTTTCAGAATCTTCTGTTATAGAAGCCTCGATGAACTGATGTTCCTCTTTCCCTTTGATTTTAAGGCACAGTCTCAATATAGAGCCCAAACTGGCTGGTAACTCATGTGTAGCTAGTCTCAAATTTAGCATCCTCTAAGTCTCCGCCTCCCAATGACTGGAATTACAGATGTGTATCATCACAGCAGGTGAATTAATAATTTTCTTTAAAAATAATACTCTACTAGAAGTCATCTGTTCTTTAGAACACAGTCATACACCTTTTAACAATGTGGAAGCATCATAAGAAGCATAATGTAAGGAATATTATAAAGCATATACACAGGATCTAAATGATCATTACAACTGCTCCCATAAGTTACTGGATGTAGGTTCTATGATGACAATTAGGGTAGTTGCTAACCTGATTAAAGGGGAGGGCCCTTTCAGATACCCTGTCCACTATTGCTAAGAGTTTTAGCTGGTGTCAACCTTGTGGATTCCTGACAATTTCTCAAATACCAGGTTTCTCCTTAACCCCATAATTGCTCCCTCTATCAAAATATCTCTTTTATTGTTCTCCTTTCTGTCCCTCCCCTTCTACGTAATTAATAGAAAAATATTACATTTGCAAGATTGTATTAGCAAAACTTAACATTTGAGGTATTTACTAAAACATTGGCATCTTTTCTTCAGTATTGGGATTCCAGTGAACATTTTATTTTATTATATATTTGTCTTCATAGGTTTTTCAGCTGCTGTGTTCTCCAAACCTACACCTGTACATCATGCTTCCTGGTATTTGATGAGAGAATGGAATCATTCTGCTTTTGATGGGTTTCTATGATTTCCCCATATTTGGCTGTCTCTTGGCCCCATTAGTAAAACCAGATATCATTCCTTTCTCAAAAGTTCAAGTTAATTCTAATAACTGCAAATGATCACTTTTTGCACAACAGTTTTAGGACTGTTGGTACTTTAAACGTTACTGTAATTCTATTGATATTTTTCTAATAATTTTTATTACTTTATAAATAATACCATTCAAAATGTCCACTTCCTCCACTCCTTCCACTTCCCTCCCACTCTCCCTCTCTCCCTCTCCCCTCTCTCTCCAGTCCTAAGAGAGAGCATGGTAGGTATGCATCCAAAGGAATAGGATCCCAAAAAGCCAGTACATGCCGTAGAGACAAATTCCAGTGCTATTATCGTTGGCTTCTCAGTCTGCCCCAATTGTTAGCTACATTCAGAGGGTCTAGTTTGATCCCATGCTCCTTCAATCCCAGTCCAGCTGGATTTGGTAAGCTCCCACTAGATCAGGCACACTCTCTCAGTGGGTGGACCAACCCATCGTGGTCCTCACTTCCTTGCTCATATTCTCCCTCCTTCTGCTCTTCATCTGGACCTTGGGAGCTCAGTCCAGTGCTTCTATGTGGGTCTCTGTATCTCTATCTGCTACTGGACGAAGGTTCTATGGTAATATTCAAGATAGTCATCAGTCTTTCATAGTCAGTTTAGACACCCTCTCCTCCACTGCCCAGGGTCCTAGATGGGGACATCTTGTGGACACCTGGGTACCCCTCTAGAGTCAAGCTTCTTGCCAACCACAAAATAGCTCCCTTAATTAAGAAATCTTCTTCCCTGCTCCCATATCTGTCTTTCCTCCATCTCAACCATCCCACTTCCCCAAGCTCTCCCCAACCTTCCTTTTTTCCGTCTCTCTCTCTCCCTCTCCCCTTCCCCCCACCCCACCCCCATCCCCATGCTCCCAACTTTTGCCTGGTGAACTTGTCTGCTTCCAATTTCCAGGAGGGTCTATATATGTTTTTCTTTGGGTTCACCTTATTACTTAGCTTCTCTAGGATTGTGATCTATAGGCTCAGTGTCCTTTGTTTATGGATAGAATCCACTAATGAGTGAGCAAATACCATATTCATATTTTTGGGTCTGAGTTATCACTACTGATATTTTTAACTATTTTGATTGCTATTTTTTATCTATATAATCAATCTTTTCATTTTTTCCTTTTTCAAAAAGTGGGGTTTTATTTTGCGACAAGGTTTCTCTGTATGTCATCATTCCTGGGTGTCCTGGAACTTTCTTATAGATGAGGCTGGCCTCAAGCTCACAGAGACATGTCTGACTTTTCCTGAGATTATATTCTTAACCATCATGCTTGACCAGAATCAATTTTCTTAATTGATGCTCACTATGTTCACTATAGTGCTATTGATATTTTTTGGTCTAGACTCTGAAATATGAAATCATTATTCTTGTTTACGCTCAGCAGTTACAAAGTACATATTTGGAAAATTACCAATAAAATGTTTTAAATTACGCATCTGAAGAGAATGTGTCTTGAAATTCAGCCCAATGTTGTGTTTTTGAGAATAAAGCCTTGCAATGGTGATTAAGCATTGTCCTTATCACTGACGTCCACTTTTATGTACTCTGCCTATTCCTATTCACTCGTGTCGTAGTGGCTCCTCTGTTTTTGTCCTCATTGCTTTCCACCAGTACACTGTCATGGACACATGTTGCTTGCAATATGTGGTGTTTTAATAGTAGTTTCTAGTTTGTTTTTCATCTACTTTGGAAATAAGTGTGGTGGGTTGCATAAGAAATGCTCTCCACAGGGTTCAGTGTTTGGACACTTGATCCCCAGTTCCTGGAGCGGTTTGTAGAGGTTTCTGTGCTGCCAGCTTGAAGAAGTATGACATTGGGGAGGGCATGAAACTATATAGACATGCTATACTTTCACTGCTATGTGCCTGGATTGAGGTTGTTGAATATCAGCTTCCTGTGATGGGCAGCATTCCTGCCTACTGCCATACTCCCCTGTCATGGTAGAGTCTTGACCTTTGCTCTGCTGTGTTCTGATCTTGCTTTGTTCCCATATTTATTCACTATATCTTATCAATTCCTTTTGGAATGGTATGTTCTGTGTTCTTTTAAGTTGTAAATATGTGATTTTTTTTTAAATTGGGGGTTACTTCTGCATGCTACTTCCCAGAATTGAGATGATGAGCATGGCTTCCACCAGGCAGTTCCAGAGCTGGTAGTAAAAGTACCTCTGCCATATTGAAAGACTAAGAGAGGCAGAGCCAGCAAGCATCCAGGGATGCAGCAAACACACTGCTTACCTTTTTAAAATGATTCTGGTAAGAAAAGAATCTCAGATACATAATAGGACAGATTCAGACATAAAAGACCTCTAAATGAGACACAATGCATTTAAAAATATATGTAGGCTTGGGAGAGAGAAGAAAGAGACTAGGCAGTTATAAAAAAATAGTATGAAAAAAATAAAACCAAGTCTTTAAAGAGACATTAAAATATGATAAAACAAATAGGCCGTGTAAAATTGGAAAATACACAGAGAGATTGGATTATGCATATTTTTGTGTTTTATTTTAATTTTTAACTACAGAGAGATATTTGATTCTGGGGGCTCCTAAGTTAAATGAACATATATATTTTAAAGGTATCTTGACACTAAATTTGAGTCTGAGGATATGTTACTTTGGAAAAGAGGTTTTACTTTTGTTTTTACAGAGGCTGGGAATCTATGGATTCCTTCCAGGCTAATATTGTTTAATAGAACAAGAACCCCTAAAAGGTCACCATGAACCCTTAATATACTTTGCCCAACAAACAGCAGGAAGCAATTTGGAGAAAACTATGCCCAAATTCCTGAAGCAATTGTTCATAAATGTTTGTTTTTATTTAAATGGTGTTAGGTGTGGTAGGTTAATGGTCACAGTCAATCTCTTTCTCCCGGTCTAGCTTGTTTTTCTTTTGATAGAAGGGCCTAATATATTCCAGACTGATCTCCAACTCAGTCTGTATCTGTGATCTTGGTCTTCCTGTGGTGCTGGGGACGAACCCAGAAACTTGTGCATTCTAGATAATCTCTCTACCATTTGAGGCAGGCTATTTCTATGCAGCTGTCCTGGCAGGAAGGCTGTGGGGCTTCACCTTCCAGTGCTTTACAAGGGAGGTTTTCAGATTAAGGGTATCAAGAATTAAAACGACAATCTGAAAAAAAAAAACAGGAGGGATATGATATAAAAATGAATACTTAACATTGGTAAGGACTTTGGTTTACTGATAAAAATTTAAAGTCATTTTTGTTATAGGTATATTTCTACTCTTGCTTAAATTATTATGTTTATATAGCTCATTTTAAAATGCAATGTATAATTTAAAAATACAGATTAATAGATAGTCATCTATAATAATCAAACTTTTAGTCATGTTAGGTTTTCTAGATATACTAAAATATATTTCAGGTAGATAGATAATTTTGAACACTTAAGGACATACAGAATATGGCATTTAAAAGGTTTTAAGAATTTAGACTTTTCTCAACAACGAAACATGTCTGCTCTGGCAGCATCAATTACTTCAAGAGAGGTTGATAGGCATTGATGAAAATCATTATGGAATTTGCCTTCAATGTGGCAAAGTTAGTCATTTGTGAAAGAAAATGCTCTTGCCTAGACTACTTGGCAGTATACTATATAAACTGGATAAGCAGGACCCACAGAAAAATGACTGCTGAACTTGCCAAAGGAAGATGAGTCAGTTCTTCAGGGTTCCTGCTTCATGAAAGCATATGCTAGACATTCTTCAGGACCCAGAAGAAAGCAAATGACAAATTTTGCCAGTACAAGGCAGAACAGATCTTCAAATTTCCTGCTTTACTGGAAAGTCTGCCAGATATTCTTGGCCCATAGGTTGAACATGGATACTCCAATGTTGCAAAAGAATTTTGGGTGACTGTTCAGGCAGCAAGAGATCGCTGTCAATTCTAGAGTTTTGGACATTGCTTACAATGCGCTTCCTCTTAACTTAGGCAATATTATATCCTTTTGGGGACTTTGACTAGCTTGAAGACAGTTTCAGTTTTTCTTAGTTGTGATAAAAGATAAATTAGATATGAAACTTTTAACTCACAAAGATAAAATAGATAATATTGTAGTTGCTTTAATTTTGTCAAATACAAATAGACCAAATATTTTAACTGTAATTATTGTTTGATGCCTGTTTTATTATATGTAATTTCCTGTGTTAAAGTTAAAACCTTCCTTTTTATTGGGACAGAAAAGGGGAAATTATATGGGATGCCTTTCTATATGCTGTGAATATATTTTATTATCATTGGTTAATAAAGAAGCTGCTTTGATTTATTGTACGACAGAGTATAGCAAGGCAGAAAATCCAAGAAGAGATAGAGGAGAAAAGAAGGAAGAGTTAGGGGGATGCCAGACAGATGTCAAGGAATCAAGCCATGTAGAAAATGAGGTAATTCCATCGTCATGTGCAAATGTAGACTAATAGAAATGGTTTAACTTAAGATGCAAGGGCTAGCTAGAAATATGCCTGAGCCAATGACCAAACTGCGTTGTAATTATTAGTATCTGTATGATTATTTGGGTCTGCAAGTCAAGGAAATGAAAGCACAGCTGCTGATTCCAGGTTACAATGAAAGGGAGCATGTTGAGTCTCAAAAGATTTAAAGCACTGCTAAAAATGTTACAGATGTTTAAAATTAGATTAAGTGAGCTTGTGGGAGGCAGGGGGTGGAATTGAAGGTTTGACTGAGAAATTGCCCTATAGATGACATTTGAACAGTTGGTTCCCAATTGGCAGTACTATTTGGGGATGTCTAGGTGGTACAGCTTTGTTGGAGGTGGTGTGTCACTGAATTATGCTTTGAGATCATAAAGCTTTGCATTTTTTCCAGTTCACTCTCTCTACTTCATACCTAGAGTTTAGGTTGTGGTCTCTGAGGTTCATATTCTAGCTGCTGTGTCTGACTGCTGGCATACTTCCTTGGCATAATGAGTAATCACATCTCTGGAAGCATAAACCCAAATAAACTCTTCCTTTTGTTAGTTATCTTGGCCATGACATCTTATCACAATAGAAATGTAACTGATACGAGCTCTCATTTGGAACAGAAATATCATCTGTGAAAATGGAAGGGATTCAGAAGTAAAATGTATGTGATAGATAATAAGTTGATATGACTAAAATGTTTTTAAAATAAATTATCAAATGCCAATAAAAAGCTGGAATTTGATTTTGGAAGGTATGAAGTGATACAGGCATCTTAACAATGCTCTAAAATAATAGTAGCCTTAATGTCTATCAGAATGTAAACATGCAAGAGATGCGAAAAGTAAAACATACTCAGAAATTTATCACAAAATTTATTTATACTGTAAAATTATGCCATAACTTGTGTTTGTCATGTTCTATGCTTCTGGAAATCTACTGGAAAACTTTTTTAGTGTTTAATAATTCAGAATTCTTTTCATGTGTAATGTGTGTCAGACCCTGTCTTAGTCAATGCTCTGTTCCTGTGCAAAGACCTTATGACCAAGACTACTCTTATAAAGGAAGCATCTATTTGGGGGCTTGCTTGCAGTTTCAGGGGCTTAATTTATTATCATCAGAGTGGAGAACATATTGGCATGCAGGCAGTTACTGAAGCAGTTGCAGAGAACTTTACATCCTGATTCACAGGTAGAGAAGGAGAGATTGGCTCTAGTCATACACTTCCAACAAAACCACACCTCTTAATCCTTCTAATCATTGCAAGCAGTTCCACTAACTGGTCACTAAGCAGTCAAATATAAACCTATAGAGGTCATTCTCATTAAAACCAACAGATAGCTTATGCTAACTACTAAGTAAGTATTAAACAGTGGAGAGTAAACCACCTCATGAAACTACAGAATTTAGTAGTGAAAACAGATATTTGTTTATGTTATGCTAAATTATGTTATATTCATTTTGCTCAGGCTGACAAAGTTAGCTAATATTTTATTCCCTAAAGATTTTTCTGTTGAACAAGGCACTGGAAAAATACTGTCTGAGTCTGGAAATTAACATGGCACCAAATGTTTTGAAATTTTAAAATAAAACACAATGGAAGGTTGATACCTAAGTTACATGGGGAGAGAAGAATGTCTACTAGTAATATATATTTTTTTTCCTCAAGGTGTTCTAACTTTATTTACATCGAATGTTACCACTATGTGCAAAAATGAAAATAGCATATAGATAAGTGATTGAAATAATTGAATGAATGTTGCAAAGTGATTGCATATAAGAGAACTATCTAAAAATTATCAAATTTTTGTACACCTGGAGTAAAATGAAAATTTATGCTTCAAAATAGTTTAATATTTAAAATTGAATATATGATTAATTTCAATAACATTAAAATACAACAATGTTTTAAACAATTGAGATAATCTAGTAAATGTCTAAGAAAATAGAAATTTATGTCATGTTCAAAGATTGGTGGAAAATATTTTAAGCTCTCCATTTTTTAATGATGATTTTAAAGTATGGAAAAATAATGAAGATGCAAATAATTTTAGTTTAAATTGACAAGCAGTATCTAAAATTTGTATAGAACATGAAATTAAAAAGACTTAGAAGAACAAGGAAAATCAAAGAAGGATGAAGGGAGAAAGGAGATGGCTTATACTACTAAATATAATATATTAAGACCAAGCAATTGGCAGTAAAACACTGGTGTGAAGGAACACATGTGGAATGCTGTAAATTAGAAAGCTATCCAATGGCTGGTAGACACATGTCTACAAACATGATTTTATGACTCACTGAACACAAGTGCAAGGAGAGACTATCTTTTTCAAAAAAGTGACATTGACTATTGATCAATAAGACCGCTGTGATAGTGGGATGATAATCAGGGAACATCTATCCCAATGCATAGAATGATTAACACAGACAAATGATCCTTTTTGCCATGTAATCAACAGTCATTTCATTTGAAATATTTGATCTTAAACAAACTACTATGGAAATATAACTGCATATTCATTTTAACTCACAGATACTCTTTCCGAATTTAACTCATTTTCTTTGCCTTCAGGCCAGAATTCTCATTTTCTCTCTAAAACAAAGCGAGAATAAAATAAATTCCCTTAAGCACATTTTTTCTGTATTTCAAATTGTTTTATGAAATATGACTGTTTCTCCCCCCATTGAAACAAATTTGTTCATTATATGGTTTATTTTGACCTTCAGTTATTTCTGAGTATTGTATTGCCACTATTTCTAGAACATTCTGATTGATTTATATAGATCTTTAAATAAATTTCAGCCCAGGAGTTTCTCAATAAAGTCAGCAGGTAAATTCCTTTGTGACCTATGGAGAGATGCAAAATTCCAGAGCCATACAAAAAATAATCACTACAGGGGACGAATACATTCTTCTTAAAGGTAGAAAAAAGTTAATTTTTTTTCTAAAGATACTGACTCGTCATCCTTAGTTTCACTGTGTTTTGATAGCATTCTGAGTGCATATGAACAGTGGTCATCTTGTAATGACCCATATAGTTCTTATGTAATTTCCTATACTTCTTTAGATAAATTGCTTTTTCCTTATTTATAATGCTTAATATATGTAGAACATAAAATATAAGACAGCCTATGACTGAAGAAAAGAGTGGTAATTCTTATCGTTAGAGGCATTTGAAGGCATAGTAGTATCTGTAACTTCTATTTATTCCATTTCTTATGTACAAATTGAACTGACCATCAAACCTGATAACCAGATCAAAACTAAGTTCATGACCAAAATATTTAATTTTCATCCAGATTCCAATGACCTCTAGAGTTGTACTTGTATTGATTTCTCTGCTTCTCTTACCTAGGTATGTATAAAAATAAAGTTATCTTCAGATTGGGTTTAGATCCATGTTAAGATTAGCAAGTTTCCCAAGTATATAGCAAGAGCTGTCCTTTCACCACAAGTATTGAAAAATGTGGTTTTAATGTAAATGAACAAGTATAGGAATTGTGGACCAGAAAATCAGATAGCATTGAGAAAAGCAGGTAATTCCAAGCAACTATTTCAATCCACTGCTCACAAGACTGTTAATGAATTCAATTGATTTCCATTGCCCTCCAACAAAATTACTATTCTGTTATCCTACCTACTAAGAAATAAAGTACATTGAATATAAGAATTCTGAAGGAACATTAATTCTAATTATCATATAATAAATTCTCTGTTTAAATTTAGTCTTTATATTAAGATTGCCTATTTGTTTAAGTTTTTGTTCTGGTATATCAAATAAGGTTATTGTTTTTCATAAATGCATGGTTCACAAACAACAGCATTTTTTAAATTTACACCTACAATTTTCTAGAAACATAAGAAGAACAATAATTTCTTTTCCTAAAATATTCATATATACATGTATATACATGCACATATGTATGCTTTAAAAATCAATCAATAGTGATATTTTAAGACAAATCACCCTTAAATATGAACATAACAGTGTTGCAGTAAAAAGAAATAGGTGGGAAAGCAATGTGAACTTCTCTTACCCTTGCAAGTCTGCTTTCCTTGGCTTCCATTTGACCACTAGATTTCAGATGTGCAGAGCAGTTCCCCAATTTAAACACAAATGTCGCTGCATTCTGAAATGTAAGGTAGCCTGAAGTCTTCAAATTATTAGTGAATTGTTTGATAATACTATTTTGTATTTTTGGATTTTCGGTGTCAAGTCTACCAGTCCTTAGGGAGGGGAGTCTCACATACCCAATAAAGACAAGGTAACCAGTGCATTAGATCATAAATAAAATTTGCAGTTTTTATGCAGATTCTTCAATATGTATATTAAAATCTATTGTACAGATGCCTCCCCAAATTTGAAACAGTCCCTCCTGTGAAGGGTAAGGGGGATGATAAGACTCAAGGAGTAAGCAAGCTTCTTTAAACAAACTCAGGTGAAAACTGAAACTTAGACGTTTCCTAAGGTTCCCCTCTAAGGTTAAACAAGCAGTAATGATTGCCAATCAGAGTGGATGCTCTGCTACGAGTTTGTCCTGCTGGGAGTTCCAGCGGTGTTGCATTTGTGAGTCACCACCCTTCCTGGAGAGGGATTTTAGTTAAGCAGTTGTCCTTGAGCCACCCATGTGTCTGCAAACCAACTCTTATCCCTGTAAAGTCCATAAACTAGACTTGGGTGGACTCAATTCTTTGGTATGTATGCACTGCCTAATTTGGAGTGAATAGACATGTGTTCATGACTTTCAATCAGAAATCACACAGCAATATCAAAGATCCTATACACACACATATACACACACACACACATACACACACACACACATACACACACTATGCATTTGAACCTTTTCTGCATATTCCTAGACAATGTTATTTCTGTTTTTATAGAACATTACATTTTCTTGCTTCATGATTTTCTTTTATTATGATGCCTGTGATTCCGTGGATCAGCTTGTTCATTTACTTAGTGGTTCTAGTCACATGGAAAGATACCGGAAAAACATGCAGATGTATGCATTTGTTGTAATACTTGTAGATAGATTTTGTTAAGACAAAAAAGAAGTGGAATTTTTATAGTTCAGTTAGTTCTATCCCTCACTCATGTGAGCTGTTCATGTCTATTGCAATTCAGATTCAAGGGTCATTCCTTAACCTGACTGGTTTTCCCATGGACCAGTTTCTAGTATAATTCAAAATGTCTGTAAAAGAGCAATGTTCTCTAACATCTTTTAAACAATAACAATTTATGTGTATTGGTACTGCTTACTGGTTCATACCTTGATTGAGAGAATAAAGTGTGATTTTCACATCCCATTCAGGATGCAGAAGCAACTACAATTTCTTTGTTGTTGAAATATTAGATTTACAAAAATCAATTATTGGTTTTAATCTATTTTACAATGCTACTTAAATGGTTATGTTATACACACATACATAAACTTCTACAAGAATAGCTGTCTATAAATTTGTTATATAAAAGAGGGTTTTGTTTCTTTGGCCTATGCATTCTTTGTGAATTCAGGTACACCATGTAACCACAGAAGCAGATGAGGAGATTAAATAAGTACACAGCTACAATTAGTGTATTTAAATGTTAACAATTAAACATTGGCTAGACCTTAACTGTTTATGTATAAGGCTTACTTTCTGCTTTGTTGGATGATAGATATAGGTATAGATATAGGTATAGATATAGATATAGACATATCAAGCAATGACTATACTTTGATATATTATCATGATACAGCAGGAAACGAAATTTGATAAAATGGATGTCACTAAGATGTACTTCACTCAGGCTTCCTCTGGATTAGTTTGGCAGGGAATGAAAGAATTTTAAGAATGAGATATCACAATTCAAGAGAGCCCCAAGTGTCCTGCTATGGCTGTGAATGTGCTG
The DNA here is from genome assembly GCA_963919715.1 of Microtus obscurus. NCBI lineage: Eukaryota > Metazoa > Chordata > Mammalia > Rodentia > Cricetidae > Microtus > Microtus obscurus. The sequence continues at coordinate 6,447,166 of CAWTZC010001020.1, read as the reverse complement.
GGTGATTTTTCAGTAGAATAAATGGAACTGTTAGAAGGATCATCTTTCTGTAATTTCAGCCTTGAAGGCCACTGCAACAGAGGGAGAATAAGGAGGCCTGAATTCATCAAGGTAGAAAAGAGGAAGAAATTGAAGACTATGAGAGTTCTTGCAAGTTGAGACGAAGACGCACCAGCTCTACTACTAATTGCTGCAGCTGCAGCTGATAAAATGCAACGTATTTAACATCTCATCTAAGAGAGTGAGACAGATGGTGAATTGGATAGTCTGATGATGCCACTTAAGGTGTGGATACTCTATTTAAAGCTGCTTCTGGTATATTTTTACTTCCTGAGAGTCTGAGAGTCCAGGAAAATATGAACTATCCAGCTTACTTCATGTTACAGCCCGAGGAAAAAAAAATTAAAATCAAACTTATCCGCAAACAAATTTATATAAGAACATAAATGTCATTAGAAATTAAAAAGCAAATTCTTTCGACCATTTTACTCCTCTAGTAACCACTCTGAAAGCAAATGATTGGAATATAAGTAACATAAAAAATTACTTTGATAGATAAATGAAAATCACTGTGAAAGTGGCAGATAAAATAATTTAAAAAATCATCTATATCCATTGTAATCATCTCTGATTACTTCTGACAGTCATGAACTGTGAATGCAACACAAGACCTTGTTTATATTAGTAAAGAAGTAAACAGCTGAATGGCAAAGACACGGAATGTGTTCTCAATAACATCACAATTTTAATGGTTCCCTTCCTCACTGTTCTAATTGTTGCTGCACAGTTTTCTGTGTTGTTAATTGAAATTGTGTGAGATTTGCTTGCTCCATCTTAGAAGTGATGAGACTTTCATACAGAGGTTAACTGATTTCACAGCTGTTTCAGGGATACCAGATGATAGGCTTATTCAGGTGCAAATAACACGGCCTTCCCTTTTTCCATACATTTTAGATCACTCATTTTATATCTGTTGTTTCCTAAAAGGAAGTCTGACCATACACATATAAATATGAACTCACATATATATTTTTATATATTTGTATACAAAGCACATATATAATGCTTATTGATTATTGTATACCTTGGTATGAAAAATTGCAGTTTTAGTATTTTTCATTGCTTACCTATATTTAAAGTTGTAATCTATATGTTATTTTAAAAATTTAAAGATTTTTTTACCCTCACCATAGTTTACATGTATCAGAGAAACTGAATAATAGGAAGTTGTAAATATAGAGACTTATTAGTGCTGTCTGTTTTTATTTTGTTTTTTTATGATTTTTGGACAGGGAAATACAAGTATGTGTCTTTCGCCCATTAAGACAATTACTTATACAAATATTCAGTTCAGTGAAGTCATTGAATATAGAATTTAGGAATCTTGTTCCAGTTTGTTGTGCAAAAGTAATGTCATTACATCAGGTGTTTTGATGTGCACATTTAATTCTTCGCTTCATTCATAAATAAGAATGCAGTTTAATTTCTTTTATTAATAGGAATAAATGACTGGATTTGAAGTATATTACAGGAATAACTAATTGTATACCTTAGTGGTCTCTTATCCTGCTGATAATTTTGATTATAATTAGCTATTTTTATTTACATAACATGTTATTTTCATTGATGTGCATGAATAATATATACATAAGCCACTAATTATTTAGTGATTGCTTCATTAAGAGAAATTAAAAATAATTTGTGTTTTGATTGTTTTAAGATAAATTATTTGTATATATGTGTTTTTATGGACATCAATTAAAAATATCAAAATGTGGATAAAGGTGCAGGTTACAAGACAGTGAGATTACTCACTCATGTCTTAGCTTTTCTATTTTCCAGGAAGTGATTGTAGGAATACCATCTGACCTCTGCCCAGTTTCTTCATCGTGAAACCAAAATTAAAATAGTCTTTAATCTCTAGAATAATTCTTAGACAGAGCAGGAAAATGAATTGTGTAGAATTCAGAACATATATGTTAAAAAAAACATTGAGGAAAACATGTATGAGAGAAATATTTATCAAAAGTATCTTATGTAGAGAAAATCTTCTAACACCCACAGAAATGTTTTTTTTTATTTAAAAAGTTATTACAATAGAATCAGGCAGTTGAACAATGATTCTACTGTCTCCAATAGGCAGCCCACTCATAGTAAAGCTGTAAACAACTAATATTTCTTGCAAATAACCTAAAACTGAGGCAGACATTTGGTAAGATATTACGGTCACAGTTAGTGTTAAATTTGTAATTTTTTTTTTTACAGTAATTAACTGTTTTATTAGTTACAGGTAAAGAGACACTAAGAAACCAAACTATGCTATTCCACATTTCTGGCTTCTGACAAATTTCATTTTGGATGCCAGACATAATTCAAATGCCAATACATAGGCATTGCTCTCTCTCACTGACCTAAGATATGAACTAGACTGATGATAAATTTTAAGGAATGTAATTGGATTATGATAGTTCTTAACAATGGCACACATATTGAAAGCAAAGTCCGGATACTGTGCTAGATAACAGGACATAAAAAGATATACCTCACTGGTTATTATGTCTTAGAGTTTTTCATTTTCTTCTGACTAAGGTCAATTTATAGCTAAAATATCAACTAACAATAAACTTTGTCATCTAAAGTTATTAAATAAATTTTTTATATCTTGAATAAATAAATATTAGAGTCTTGCAAAAACAATAATTTACCCCAAGCAAGTCTAATACTACTTTAACTTGTGGTTTGTTTGGTCTTTACATTGATAAATGTACTTTTAGGTGTACTACATATTAAAAACTATGCTTAGAACAAATATAAAAATCATCATTTATTTTCTGGTTATAATTTATTTGAAATAATTCCACATAGACAATATTAATACTTATCTGAATTAGCTTAAGGTATGCATTAGGAGCGACTGCTGATTTTATTGACTTTATTGGTTATAGCTCAGAAAAATGATTTATTTTTGTTTTTGTTAATCCTTTATATTTGTTAGTTGAGATAAATCTTGTTATAAACTGTCTAGATATCTTTATTTCACAAATCACCACAAGAGCAAAATCAACACAATCAATGTGAAAAATAACTTTTAAAATTTCCTTTTAAAGTTCCCTTTCTTCCCTCCACATCTACACCTCTTAAAATTCATGACCTCTTTTTCCACCCATTGTTATTGATAGAATACACACACACACACACACTTCTTAAATGACCTATTGAGTCCACATAATGTTACCTATATGCATTTTTTTTTCTAACTATTTGGCAGTGGCAACCAATTGGTGTGTTATTCCCTGGGAAAGGCCACCTCTCCTGCCCCCAGTTTCTTTAGTTGCCTATAGTTCTTTTTTAAGGAGGAGACCTCCTGGGATTTTCTTTGTTGAGTTTGGCAGGTGTCATCTTTGTTCAGCTCTAGTTTGGGCAATATTGTTGGTGAGAACTCATAGGCCTAACTTCTAGTGTTACATAGAGACACAATCACGCAGCAAACTTCCTGATCCTTTGACTATTGAGATATTTCTTCTACCTCTTCCATAATGTTCCCTGAATCCTAGGTATTGGGGTGTTTTGTATATGTATTCATTGGGACTGGACTCCACATTCTGTGTTTGGTTTGGTTATGGTTTTCTGTAGTTACTTTCCTATGTCCAAAGAGCTCCTTGATGAGGGGTGAAGATTATCCTTATCTATGTATATAAGGGCAAATTTTTATAGATTGTTGTTATTGGTTATTCTGGCTAATAAATTAGTGGCTGTAGATTTTTCTCCAATAACCATGATTTCATTAACACCTAGTGTTTAACTAGGTTTCAGTACTAGGTATGGTCTCTATTTTTTTTTTGCAGGTTTTAAGTTCCAATAGAAAGTTGTTGAATACCACCAAGTGTTTCACTATTTCACCATAGGTTTATCATGCCATGTTGGTAATATATGTGGTTCATAGGTGTTATAGCTGGATAGAATCATTGGTTGCTTTCATTTTGAAAGCTTGAATGATGCCTTCTGGTATCATGAAAGATAGTTCTCAGGAGACTGCTCTAGTCAGAAAGATAGTCCTTAGGTCAGTTCCAGCTTTGTATGAAATTTATTATTCTATTTTCAATTTGGCCAATAATGATTATCAACTTGACTACATCTAGAACCAATTAAAGCCACAATCAGTTGGTTATATCTGCAAAGGATACTCCTGATTTAATCATTTGAGGTGAGAATGTCTACACTACATCTTGATCATTAGAGGTCCGAAGGCCCACCCTAGGATCTGTGACATATGTTATGGTGTCAGCTTGTATACATGGGCATAGAGGAATGAAGTTTTGGCCTTGATCATTCTTGTCCTCATGTCATTGGCAACTTCGTCTATCCTGATGCTGCATTACTTTGCTTACATTAGAATCTTCATCTTTGGATTATAATGTAGAGAATCAAGTCACATGCACCAAACAGCTACTAGAATTTTTGACTTTTTTGTGAAAAGAAAAACATTTTTTGATTGCTGTACCACATCCTGTGCAACATTCTAGTAAGTTTCCTTTGCATATAAATTTCATTTGTTCTGTTACTCTGGAGAATTGTGAAAAAAACACAAATTCTATTGAAATGTTGATGCTGATTGAACTGAAAGTGCAGATTGCTTTTGTTAGGATAGACATTATTATTATATTAATCTTGACATTGCACGATCTTACCATGGGAGGTCCTTCTTCTGGTATCTTTTTCGATTTCTTTTTTCAGTATCTTTAAGTTTTCTATAAGTCTTTTACTTCATTGGTTAGATTTATTCCAATATATGCCATTTGCAGTTATTGTGTATTGTAAGGTTTCCATAATTTCTTACTCAGTGTCTTTGTTACTTATATATACAAAGGCTACTCAAGATACCTTTGTATCTTGCTATTTTCTTTTTTTATTACTTTAAAAATAATACCAGCCAAACTTCCCACGTCCTCCCCTCCCCCTACTCCCCACCCCCTCCAGTCCTAAGAGAGGGCAAGCACCCTGCCCTGTGGGAAGTCCAAGGCTCTCCCCACTACATCCAGGCTGAGCAAGGTCCAAGCAAAGAGAATAGGATCCAAAAAAGCCAGTACACACAGTAGAGACAAATCCCAGTGCCATTGTCATTGGTTCCTCAGTCTACCCCAACTGTCAACCACATTTAGAGGGACCAGTTTGATCCTATGCTCATTCATTCCCAGTCCAGCTGGGGTTGGTGAGTTCCCTTTAGCTCAGGTACTGTCTCAGTGGGTGAACTAACTGCTCGTGGTCCTGATTTCATTGCTCATATATTCTCCCTCCCGCTATTCAGCTGGACCTTGGGAGCTCAGTCCAGTGCTCCCATGTGGGTCTCTGTCTCCATCTCCATCTGTCGCCGGACGAAGGTTCTATGGTGATACTCAAAATAGTCATCAGTCTGACTACAGGACAAGGCCAGCTCAGGCACCCTCTCTTTCACTGCCCAGGGGCCTAGCTGGGGTCATCCCCGTAGACTCCTGGGAAATCTTCCAGAGCCAAGCCTCTTGCCAACCCCTATATGGCTTCCTCAATTAAGATATCTCCTTCCCTGCTCTCATAACTGTCCCTCCATTCCAACCATTCCACTCTCCCAAACTCTCCCCAACCTTCCCTATCTCCCCTCTTCCTCTTCCTCTCCCCTTCCCTCTCCCCCACTGTCCCCATGCTCCCAAATTTTGCCAAGCAATCTTGTCTGCTTCCCAGGTGTATCTATGTATGCTTTTTGGGGGATTCACCTTATTACTTAGCTTCTCTAGGTCATGAACTATAGGCTCAATGTCCTTTATTTATGGCTAGAATCCACTAATGAGTGAGTACATATCATATTCATCTTTTTGGGTTGGGTTACCTCACTCAGGATAGTGTTTTCTACTTCTGTTCATTTGCATGCAAAATTCAAGATGTCATTGTTTTTTATCACTGAGTGGGACTCTAATGTGTAGCTATGTCACACTTTTTTTTTTAATCCATTCTTCAGTTGAGGGACATCTAGGTTATTTCCAGGTTATGGCTATTTTCTTAAACATATTTATCAACTATAAGAGCTTTCTGTTTGTCTCTTTGGGTCTTTTAAGTGTAGAAGTGTACAATCCACAAATAAAAATGCTTCGAATTGTAGCTCTTTTTTTTTTGTTTTTGTTTTTTTTTTCCATTTGTCTATCGCTCTAGTTAAGGCTGAGTAACAATAGTAGGGTGACTGGATAGTGTTGTGTTCTTCCCTATTTTAGTCAAATTACTTTTTTTGCCCATTAAGGATGATGTTGACAGTATGCTTCTTTTTTATTACCTTTAATATGTTGGAAAATATATGTACATATATTTTCTCCATATTTTATAAATTGATGTTAAATTTTGTCAAAAGCCTTTTACAAATTCAGTTGTCAAGTATTATTGACAGGTTTGGCTTAAATCTGAATTTTGAAAGTGAAGTTTACATACTGATTTGCAAATCCATAGAGGAAGCATGCCATTCTTTGTCATTTCACTTTAAGACTACATTTGTCGTGCAATGTCACAATTTTCTATAAGAATAAACACAAGATTGTGGTATAAGTATAATGTGTGGGAGTTAAATAAGATGAAAAATAGGAATAATTGACAAAGCATAGCTACTGAAATTTGATATGCACTACCATTTAGACAAGTTTCCTTTATGTAGAAAAACCTAAAAATTATGTATCTGGCATATTAATTGACTTAGTTATGTTGACTCTAAGTTGGAGCTTCATTCAAAACAGATATAGCATATAAGTAAGTCAGCTTGAAGGACTAGACATTGAATTATGGTTTTACCACTTCTTAGATATGTGATATATTGCAATTTCTTGGCTGTGTAATTTTTTCCACACCTAACTTTCCTTCTAAGAAAATGGAAACAATAATATTCACCACTCTATATAGTCCTGTATATTTGGATTTTGAACTTAGAAGTCATTATACTTAAAACAATGTAATATTCATTATATAAAATACCATGGTTTGATATATTGATTTTTATTTTGTTATCTTATTAATGTATATAGAATGATATGATTTATTAAAAGGCTCAAAATTAAAGAGAAATTATAAATGAAAATTAACAAGAAATAATTCAGTGATGAGAGTTTACAAAAGAGGGAGATTAGACCTTAATTTTACAGAATTATGTATGAAGCAAAATTAATGGAAATTGATAGATATTAAAATCTTTTAGCCAGCCTTAATTTGCTCACCTAATTACAGTCTGATTGATTATGGAGTAATGACTCAAACCATGGTTAAAGTGGAAAGGCAAAGGTTTTTCAAAATATTCTAAATAGTTATGAAATAAATATTAGTATTACAATACAATAGAAGAAACAAGGTATATAGTCTAAGATGGCATCAGATTGCTCTTCCTAGAACATGAGAAAATACTGAAAAACATAGGAGGTTCATTATACAAAAGTTTCAATATCAGGTTTGTGGGATGGATATTCAATTCCTTTAATTTATAGTTTTATAGTGACAAAAGCAGAAAGATCAGTGAGAATTAAATGATGTATAAAATGTACAATTGTATCAATAAGTTTAGTTATGGGTACTTACAGCTGCATCTTAACTGATAGAGGTTATAGGTAAGTAGATATAAATATTAAAGAAGGTAGAGAAAAGAAAATAAGCAAGTATATACATATAGATTCTTTGCATAGTTCTTAAGAAAGATAATGCTTTTTGTGGAAAACTTATTAACTTAGACTAAATGAGAAGAAATACTTAATGGTATAAAGCAGATTGTGCATGTGGATTCCCCAGTATTATATCTCAAAGAGAATTAAGACTGTGGTGACCTTGGGAGACCAAGACAGGCTAAATAAGACACCCGATTATGGATTTTATTTTAAAAGTTACTTAAATCTTTTTCCTCTTTTTTATTTTGTGAGAACTCAGTTGTATAAACTTGGAGTTTCACAAAATGTAGGCATATATGGTGTGGGAAGTCCTTCTGTGTATGTGTTGCTTTCATTGGTTAATGAATAAATAAACTGTTTTGGACTGCACAGGGCAGAATAGAGAGAGGTAGGTGGGAAAACTAAACTGAATGCTGGGAGAAAGAAGGCAGAATTGGGAGATGCTATATAGCTACAAGAGGAGAAAACATAAGATGCCAGCTGGAACCTTGCCAGTAGGCTATAAACCTCATGGTAAAATATAAAATAATGGAAATGGGATAACTTAAGATGTAATTGCTAGCCAATAAGAAGTTAGAGCTAATATATTAAACAGTGATTTAATTAATACAGTTCCTGTGTGATTATTTTGGGACTGAGAAGCAGGGAACAAACAAGTAGTCTCCTACTACAATATACCAAGTGTGAAATAAATGGATGATAAAAGTCATGTTTGTGGCATTTTCTACTTAATCTCAAACAATTTTGAGATGTCTGACTCCCTTCATTGCTTGGCTCAATTTAAAAATATTCTGTCCACACATATTTATATATTTAACAAATGGTGAATTAATTAATTATTATGATGAACTCACTTATTGTTTTATATTTCAAGCTCCATACATTCACTAAATATTCATTGAGTAGCTTTTTGATGAATTATAGATTTCTCTTTCCTTGAGCCAGACACTTCATTGCTGAATCTCTTTCTTAATGGTTCTTATTCATTTTGGTGTGTAGTACTCAATTGTGTAAATGTACCACATTTTCTTTATTCATTCTTTGGTCAAGGGGCATTTAGGTTGTTTCCAGGTTCTGGCTATGAGAAAAAAATTCTTCTATGAACATAGTTGAGTACATGTTCTTGTGGCACGATTGAGCATCATTTGGGTATATACCCAAAAGTGGTATTACTGGGTCTTAAGGAAGGTTGTTTTCTAACTTTCTGAGAAATTGCCACAATGACACCCAAAGGGGCTGTACCAGCTTGCATTCCTATTCCCTCCAGCAATACAGATATGTTCCCTTTAATGATATCTTGAATTTTTCAGGAAAATGGGTGGAGCTAGAAAACGTCACTCGGAGTGAGGTAACCCAGACACAGAAAGACAATTATCCCATTGCACTCACTCATAAGTGGTTTATAAACATAAAGCAAAGAAAACAAGCCTACAAATCATAATTCCAGAGAACTCAGACAACAATGAAGACACTAAGAGAGACATACATAGATATAATCTATATGGAAAGTAGAAAAAGACAAGATCTCCTGAGTAAATTGGGAGCATGGGGACTTTGCAGGGGATTTAAGGGGAGGAGAGAGGCAGGGATGAGAGCAGAGAAAATGTAGAGCTCAATAGAAATCAATAAAAAAGAAAGGTATACAGAGAAAAATAAATAGTTCTTATTCTTAGTATGGTTTGTGTGAGTTTAGTTAGATTCATTATCACTCAATCTGAAAAATAAAGTCATGAATTTCTATTTATATCCAGGCTTTCACATTAACATAAAATCTGAAATCAGTAATATTTTGCTATATAATTCAAGATAAGTTAAAAACATCCTTTATGATAAAGAAATTTTTGATAAATATTTTGAGTGTTAATCATTTTAAAATTTATATTTAAGCATTTATTTGAGGATAAGATATAAATGAAAATAGGTTCTTTTTTATTTATTTTTTTATATTTATTTATTATGTATACAATATTCTGTCTGTGTGTATGCCTGAAGGCCAGAAGAGGGCGCCAGACCTCTGTACAGATGGTTGTGAGCCACCATGTGGTTGCTGGGAATTGGACCTTTGGAAGAGCAGGCAATGCTCTTAACCACTGAGCCATCTCTCCAGTCCCCGAAAATAGGTTCTTCTTATAAGGAAGTTTAACCAATGATGTGGGAGTGATTTCTTATTAATAAAAAAACTGCCTGAGCTCATTGATAGGCCAACCCTTACGTGGGTGGAGTAAACAGAACAGGATTCTGGGAAAAGGAAGATGAGTGAGGGAGTTGCCATGATGTTCCCACTCCAGACAAAAGCAGGCTAGAATCTCCCCGGTAAGCACACCTTGGGGTGCTACACACCTTATAAGAAATGGGCTAGTCCAGGTGCGAGAGTGAAGAGCTAGCCAGTAATGGGCCAGGCAGTGTTTAAAAGATTACAGTTTCCCTGTAATTATTTCGGGACATAAGCTAAGCCATGCGGGCGGCCGGGTGTGGGGAGGACACAACCCAGCCACTCCTCATTCAACGAATTGGCACCCAACGTGCTAATGAACTCCACATAAAACCTGAGAGGGCTTAAAAAGGAGAGAGAGAGAGAATTTAAGACAGCTTCTTAAATGCTGTTTCTGGGTTGCGTATCACAAAGAAATTGTCCTGACTCAGCAGCAGGAAAAAAACTGGCTGTTTTAAAATGCCGGCTTTCTGGGCTGTGCCGCCACTGCGATCTCTATGTGGCTCCTTTGGGAGACAAAGCTTTTGAATGGAGCATTTGGAGTAAAGTGCTATGGCTTGCTTGATGGCAATGTGGACTGCTTTGTGCCTGGAACTGTGTGTGGCTCAGGGACACCAAATGGCTCCGAGGCAGGAGCAGCTTGGCTCAGCTCAACCATGCTGAACTGTGCTGGTCTCAGGCAGGAACTACCGTAATTACCATAATAACAGAGCACTTAAGGTTTAGGCTGAGCAGAACACAGGCGGTACCGTATTACCCCTATGTGCTGCAACTTAAGTTTTTAAGAAGTGCTTAACATTTTAAGAAGTGCTCCTGGACAGTAAAGAATTACAGATTGACAATGGAACAGATTCAGACATAAAAGACCACTAAATGAATCACAGTGTTGGATGAATGTACGTAGGCTTGAGAGAGAAAATTATATATATATATGTATAGAGAGAGAGAGAATAAAGTTAATACTTTTAAAAATAAAAAGGTAAAGTCTTTAAAGAGACAGAGTACAGATAGTTATAGATTAAAAAATAAAGAAAAATAAGCCATATAAAAATCGAAAATTCACAGAGGGTCTGGATTATGTACATTGTGTTTTCTTTAAAATTTTTGACTGTAAAGGAGCTAAGTACAGAGAGACATTTCATTATATGGGCTGCCAAATGGAACCAGAATGGATATCATGAGGGTATGACTTCAGAATTTGGGTCTAAGGATATGATGCTTCGGAAAGGGTCTTCTTTTGTTTTCACAGAGGACCAGACCCTATGGATTTCTTCTATTCCGATTTGGTATGATAGACCATGCCCTCCTGAAAGGTTGCTGTGAATACCCTCAAAAAATTACTTCACTCAACTGCCAACTGAGATGACCCTGGCACACAGGTTATACCATGAAAGACCTAATTAACGATGCCCCCATTCAGCAGGAAGCAGTTTAGAGAGAGAAAACTGTGTCCATGTTCCCAAAACATTGTTTATAACTGTTCTTTTACATTTAAAGGGGGATAGGATATAGATATGAATAATTTACATTGGTGTGGATTTTAAGGTCAATTTTGTTACATGTATATGTATTTTTGATCTTGATTAAGTATTGTGATTGTGCAGTTCATTTAAAAATGTAACATATATAGGTTGTTAATGGATAATCATCAATAATGGTCAAGCTTGTAGTCATGTTAGTTAGATTTTTTAGAGGTGCATAGATATATTTCAGATAATGCATTCTTCATATCTTTCAAAGACTGCAGAATATGGCATTTAAATGTTTTAATAACTTAGGACTTTTCATGACAATGAGACACGTCTGCTCCTGGCAGCACCAATCTACTTCGAGAGGAAGATGGGCATCGAAGAGGATCGTTATAAAGTTTGATAGCCATTTGGGCAAGAAACTGCTCTTGCCTGGACTGTTGCATAAACTGGACACAAAGAACCCGCAGAGAGAGGACTGCTGAACTTGCCTAAAGGTGAGATGGTCTTTTGGGGTTCCTGATTCATGAAAAAGTCTACGAGACATTCTGCAGGACACAGCAGAAAGTGACTGAACTGTCCTTGAAATTTCCTGCTTCATGGAAATGTCTGCTGGATACTATGGGCCTGAAGGCTGAAGATGGATGCCCCAATGGTACAGAGGAACTTTGGGTGACTGTCCAGGCAGCGAGATGTCTCTGTCATTTCTAGAGCTTTTGATTTATTGTTTGCTTAGATAATATTATATCCTTCTGGAGTCTTTGATGGAGTTGAAGAATGGATGGATAGTTATAGTTTTCCTTAGTTATGATAAAAGATAAAGTAGATATAAATATTGTAACTGTAATTCTTACTTGATAACTGTTTTGCTATATGTAATTTTACTATGTTAAAATGAAAGCCTTCTTTTTTGTTTAAACAGAAAAAGGGGAAATGATGTGGGAGTGATTTCTTATTAATAAAAAAAACTGCCTGAGCTCATTGATAGGCCAACCCTTACGTGGGTGGAGTAAACAGAACAGGATTCTGGGAAAAGAAAGCTGAGTGAGGGAGTCGCCATGATGTTCCCATGCCAGACAGACACAGGCTAGAATCTCCCCGGTAAGCACACCTTGGGGTGCTACACACCTTATAAGAAATGGGCTAGTCCAGGTGCGAGAGTGAAGAGCTAGCCAGTAATGGGCCAGGCAGTGTTTAAAAGATTACAGTTTCCCTGTAATTATTTCAGGACATAAGCTAAGCCATGCGGCCGGGTGTGGGGAGGACACAGCAGAGCCGCTCCTCAAACCAAGACAAGCTTTCAGCTTCAATTTTTCAAAGTCAAGAGTCTACAATCCCCGAGTGTGTGGCTCTAAGCTCTGAACTTGCCCAACTGCTAACCTGTGTCACACCTAAGTGAAACTTCTTTTTCTTTGGACTTGGCCTAGAAAGGCCTCTACATCTTGTCAAACTTTAATCTTTTTATTTACTTTTGTATTAGGAGACAAATTCAGCAATAGATCAAACTAGAACTGTATTGAAGACACCATTGGATTTCTTAAAGAAACATTACAAAGACATGCGTGGGATTAAGTCCAGAGATATAAATCTGGGGATATTCACAATATACCGTAATTATAATCAAACCTACACAAGTAAAAAGTAAATCAAATAAATGGTATTATTTCCATGAAAAAACATGCTTGTGTTCCCAGTATTAGAGAAAGTATACATGAAAACATAGCTTAAGAAAATCAAAAATAAACAAATGAAGTTATGAAAAACAAAATAGAAAACATATGGAACAATGGTTTTTCAATCAGCCTCTGAACAAAATATGTGGCAAGCAGTAATGAAGTTACTATCGCATATAGTGTACAGACGATATTCATGTGATTGCTAAATCTTGTGTTTTATAGCAACAAATTTAGTAATACATAGTAGTTGTATCGCTCTTAGCATAATTATACAGTAGCATTGAAACAAAAAATCATAATTCTCGTGGAACCAAGAAATTCTGTTAGATCTCATGAAATTGTATGCATTAAGGATGTTTTCTGAAATGTAGATGTTTTTGAAATAATACTTATTGAACCTCATTTGAAATGTTTCAAATTGTTCTATTTTACCACATGAATAATTTTGGAAGTTATCAGGAGGGAACAGAACATTCCTATAAGCATCTCTTATTCTCAATGGCCAGTTTTAGTCTATGTTTGTTTTCTCAGGAACTCAATGATTACTTTTTTACTCTCATTGCTGCAGTAGACTAGGCACCCATATGCCATCGGTGCCATTACTCATCATGTACCACCCATTCATGAATCCTTACTCTCCTCTTGAATTCCATGGTTATTCACTCGCTATATTCAACCAAATGAAATTAATGAAAAAAGATGACAACTATTCTACAGAGAATACTTGAGAAAGGATAGGATGTTCAGACTCAGCTAATTGTAATAATAATGCATTATATTTAACACAAAGTAAGCAAGCAAATACTAACAGGTGCTAACTGTGTACTATGGATGCAGGCTAAAGGACTGAAACAGATAAGTACTGAAATTTTCCATTTTTCTGTACAGCTTAATGATATCCTATTGCTGCTGTGAAGATCATCCTTCAGCATTTCAGGGATTGAGAGGGATGCATGAAGTACACAAATAAATCTCTTTACTTTTCCTTCTGAGGAAGTGAAGCTTAAAGCTCTTGGGCCAGTGAGAGAGGAAAAACTTAACTCTCTGGGGCTGGAAAAAAGGAAAAATACATCCCTTTAGGGACTCTCTATTACCTTCTCTCTTCTTTCTTTTCTTAACTACATCCAGATGTATTCCTTTTATCTCTCTTTGTGGCTTCCTTCTAAATAACTTTTTTCCCTTCCAGCTTATATACCATAGCAAAACTTTTCAAGCAGTATAAAAATTACAATGTGATTGCATTCTATATTTAAGTGAATGATTACAATGAACACGAATAAAAAGCATTTTTTCCATATCCATTAAATGAGTAAGCATTTTATGTATTACAGGTGAAAAACAAAGTATCTCAAAAGGTAATCTTCTAAGAAGTCTTTTTTTTTTTTCATGGAAGGGCAAGATCTCTCTCCAAAGATCTCTCGTTTATTATACAAATACCTTATATATCATCACATCAATTGAGCGGGAAAACACATTAGGCTGTCTCCTAGGCAACCAGGTTCATGGGCTCAAGTCATGTCCACATCTACCTATATGCTAGCAGTCAGTTAGGTCATGAATTAGCATCTCTATAAGACATCCTCCAAATTACAAAAGAAGGAAGCACCAAAACTCCTAACTCTTAAGTCATCAGCTTCAGACAACATCTCTTCTCAGGTAATCTACATTTATAACAAAAGAAACTAGGAGCAGCACATCCTGGCTATTATTAAAGAGACAGCTTGTCTGCAGAGTTTGTGATCAGCTCAGACCGGGCTTATGGCTCTTGTGCCATACAGAAATATGGGTCTACAATCCACTCTCTCTTATTAATTTTAATAACCCCTGTACTTCTGAAACAGGACTGATGAGTCACACCTGGTTTGTGCAAAGTCCTCTTCATTTGCCCAAATTTTCCCGTCTTTGGAACAGGCATCATATATGCGAGCAAGAAGTCTTAAAAGAATCACAAATCTAGCTTTTATAAATGGAAAAACAATCATTCATCTCTGCTTTCAATTCTTGTGGTGTGTATCATTTCATCAAGAGCTCATAGCAGGAAGATTTTCTACATCAGGACCATTCACATCAACGTGTTAATCTAACCCTAAGTCATTACTTAAAGCTTTGTTTCACCTGTGATGCACACCGAAACTTGTGAACACATATCTCAACATTAAGGTTAAAAGAATTTGAGCTAGCTTAGTTTCTGGGACACAATTGCTTTTCTTAATTTTTAAATGTAAGCCACAGTCTATACAGCTCAAGAGAAACTCATAAGTCCTAGCTGTGTTACATTTTCTTGTTCTTATTTTTTGTTTTCTGCAGCCTATACTTAATTAGGATCAGGAGCAACAGCATATATTGCTTTTATCTATTTTAAATTTTCAATTAAACTAGCCTCTATTAAAATCCATTACTGTGATTATTAAAAACCTTCAACAATCCATATTCTGTTTAACGCTGAGAACACCTTATGATGGAGAAGATGGGGGGTAAAGGGAATACTCCTTCATTACTTGTGGGAGTGCAAACTGGTACAGCTGTTTTGGATATTATGGTGGTTTCTCAGAAAATTAGGGAACAACCTACCCCAATACCACTTTTGGGTATATATACAAAGGATGCTCAATTGTGCCACAAGGACATATGCTCAACTATGTTCATACAAGCATTGTTTATCATAGTCAGAAACTGAAAACAACCTAAATACCCATCTACCAAAGAATAGATAAGGAAAATGTTGTACATTTACACAATAGAGTACTACACATCAGAAAAAATTATGACATCTTGAAATTTGTGGGCAAATGGATGGATCTAGAAAACATCTTATTGAGTGAGGTAACACAGATCCAAGAAGAAATGTAACCTACATACTCACTCATCAGTGGCTTTCAGACATAAAGCAAAGATAAACCAGCCTATAATTTACAATCCCAGAGGACCTAGACAACAAAGAGGACCTTAAGAAAGACATACATGGCTCTTCCTGAACAAATACATGATCTAATCTACATGGAAAACAGAAAAGGACAAGAACTCCTGAGTAAATGGGAATCTTGGGGATCATGGAAGAGGGTAGAAGGGGAGGGGAGAGAAGGAGGGGAGCAGAGAAAAATATATAGTTCAATAAAAATAATTCTGTTTAAGCTAACACTATTATTGTATAAAATCATTGCTTCAGTTGAACAGTACAGCTTAAGAGGAAATAATTTTCATAATAATCTACAGTTAAAATGCTCAGCAGAATGGGATATTTCTATGAGATAATCACAGTATATTAAAGGTAGAAGAGATTCTCCTACATCAATTGTCACCACACCAGATACCACAGAAAAATGGCAGTGGCAAATACGAAAAGGCACAGCAGAAGCAAGAGACATTCTGGAGCCAAAGCCCTTGGGCATGGCCTATTTGAGATTCACCATTTACTGCTAAGCTTCCTGGTGGGCAGATCTCCTGAAGCTCAAATGCCACTTGATGATCCTCTGAAGTGGTCACTTGTAGGTTCCAATTTATTTTTATATAAATGACAACTGGCATATAATCTCCATGTGTACATTAATAAGTGAGAGGCATTAGAATAATATGGTAATGTTATGTCAGGGCTCCCAGTATAAAATACATTAAAAATTGCTGATATTTGATACATATACTATTGAAAAAATATATTATTGAAAATAAATGTTTTTATTCACTATATTCAAGTTATGACTCTCCTCCTCCACCTCCTCATAGACCCTCCCCATCCATCGAAATCAAAATCCGTTTATGGTCTTTCTTATTATAAAACCAACAGCATCTCAAAGAAAAAAGAAAAATGTTAACAAAATAAGATAAGATAAAAACAAACAAACCTGTCTTTGCTAAGTGGATTATTTGTTTTTTGATTTCTGTTGCCCTCTCTGGTTCCTAGGAGAGTGTGGTGGCTGTGTGTTTCCTGGTAGGGAAGGCTTTTTGTCTCCTGCTGTGTATGGTCACTGAGTATTTCAGATATAATGTACTTTTAGGTATTGGGAACTGACACTAAGGAATGAGGATGGGAGAGAGGGGTCTGATGACTGGTACCAAGTAAAGAAGGAAAGCAGGATGTTCCACCAAGGTCTGCTTAGTTCCCTGGGAATTGGGGGCAGCAAATGCGGAGATGCCACACACAGGAGGTGGTTTGCTTCCAGAGGTGGGGGTGCTACTAGGAGACTGAATTTGGAGGAGAGGAGGGAGAGTGAAGAAGCCCACCTGCTTCCTTGGCCTTCATAGACAGTTGCTAGGGAATGCCTACTGGAGTTGGGGGCTTAAACAAAGGGACAACTGGGGAAGATAGTTGGAGGAAGGTATATTATGATCTACTCACGATGAGGGCAGAGAAGGGAGACATCAGAAGATGAGCTGCAACTCTGAGGAAGAGACTGGGAGATGATTGGATTTGGAAGAGAGGAGGGAGCAGTGAAGGTCTGCAGTTAGACTACCTGCTTCCCTGACCTTTGTGGCTGCCTGGATGCCAGGACTTCAATTTCCTCTCTGAATTTACTGTTTTTCTTTTCTATTTTTCTTTGCATATGTAGAAATGCTATTCATTTTGTGTTTTGATGGGACTCCTGTGTTGTGAAAAATGGGTTTTTGCATCTTTATTTATTTCTTGTGCCTTTTTGAGGCTCTTTTCCTTCTGTTTATTTTTTCCTATTCTGATTTGTTTTTATTTTCTCATATATTATATTAATTTCCTCAGACCCTCCTTCTTCATTTTCTAAGGAAAGACAGAAAAGGAGTAAATCTAGACAAGTAGTGAAGTGGGGGGGGCATTGGGACGGGTAGAGGGAGATTATGAAACAATAATCAGGATATACTGCATGAAAAAAACTATTTTCAATATAAGAAAGCAAACTAACAAACACATAAAAACAAATAGGACCACAAGTTCTATGTGATTAGAAAAATAAATTTACAACAGAATCACAGTTTATATTAAAATTTATTAGAGAAATGAAAAAATACTGAATTGTACAAAACAGATAAACTAACAAAAAACCAAGAGCCCAAAATATCACAATAAGTCCATGTAGATGTAGAGATACAATATACGCACAGAAATACAAAAATTCCCTAAAAACAAAAATCAGAATCCATAATACTTAAGCAAAACACCTGTAGGCTAAGAAAAACAAATAAAAAGAAAGAAAAAGAAAAATTTCCCAGACAAAGCATTAGGACACAAAACAAACAAATAAGAGATAAACAATCTCTAAAATTACACTTGAGTTCATTTTGTATGATCAATTACTGCTAAACATAGAGCCTGGCCCTAAAATGGCTTGCATGTCTAGTAAGCCTCTGACAGAGAAAATTAATTTTTCATTTGCAAACAGTTATCAATGGAGAAAGTTGCTGGGTTCAGGGTGGGAGCTTGTATCGACTTCCATCCTCAGGACTGGGACGCCATAAGCCTCAGAGCTGTTTAAGTCCTGGGCGTGACGTCACAGTCTCTGAGAGCTTGTATGTGTACGGTCTGGCTGTGTTTAGAAGACCTTGCTTCTTTGCTGTTTTTCAGAAGGCCACGGGGAGGATATATTTGCTGACAGATAAGCCGAATATGTATAATTTTATATTGTAGCACTTTCATATCCTTATATTTTGCCATGACAATGTGGGTCATTTATTGGTTTGAATTTAAAAATCACTTTTATTCAAAGCAAAAATTATATATATTATAAAATTATAAAAATTATATATATAACAGAATATATATATTCTGTTAACTAACTTGGAAAATTAGAAAAGCTACACTTACCATTGAGGAGTCTTTTCTTACAGCTTCAATGCTTCCTTGATTTATTACACAGTCTGTTAGCTTTTGTCCATTTGCTCAAAGACTATAGTTTTCGATTCTGATGTCTAAGCCCTCTGGCGAACTAGACAATATACTTAGGAACATATATTACCTTCTTCTTCTCCTAGGCCATTGCTATTCCTCCAGACGTATACTAAATTTTCTTTGCTTGGTTCCATTAGAAGAGATACTACAGTCTCATCAAAGTTGCATGATTCTATCTATAATTCAAGAAATATTCTTCTATAGCCTTAATGTTAGTGTCTCCTCAGAGCTAACATTTTGGAACATAGCCAGAATCATGTTAACAGGTGAATAGCTTAGAAGGTGATTATCACATGAGGATGAATTTCAAAGTGATGAGATCCATTCCTACTATAAACCATCCCCAAAGAAGGTATCCTGTGCTTTCTATTGCATCAAACATAGAAGACATCTTCTCAGAGGAGTTGGGTCCTGACCACCCTATGAATCTTATTGCGTTTTAAATATTTGGATTCCTAGCCTTCAAACTGGCAAGAAATAAATAAATAAATTTCTGTTTGAACTACCCATTTGTTGGTATTTTTCTTATAGAATTCGATCTGAGTAAGATATGATCTGTCTTTGTTGTTATCTAATCCTTAAGAGGAATTTCATGGAATGTGTTTTTGATATAAGAGAAAATACATCAAAATGATATTAGTGGAGAATTGTACAGTCCTAGGGAAACAAACTTATAGTTTCTGAGAAAAACAGTTAATGACATTTTCAGTATATTTTTAATAAGTTAAAGTAATATTACTTGGGGCCTTAAGTTGAATAGTTAAGTAGTTAAGCTTAGCAGTTAAAAGCACTGGTTACTCTCCCAGAGGACTTAAGTTCAATTCCCAATATGAACATGGTGGCTCGCAACTGTCTGTAACTCTAGTTCCAAAGGACTGGCACCATCACACAGACATACATGCAGGCAAAACACAATAAAAAGAAATAAAATGAAAGTAGTACTTTTTGAGTATAAAAATTTATGAAAATTTGCATATTTACATGTTTGGTTATTATTTGTGGTTATACTTTCAATAGTTTAATTTTAAGATCTAAAGTTTGAAATTTATTGCCTATTAAAATGTTGACTTTAAAATGTTACCCCTTTAAATTGAAGAGAGGCATTTTACTCATTTTCTGTTTGTTTTTCCTTCTTTGGTAGCAAATGGGGCCTTGTTGCTACAGCAACAGATTTGTTCTCCTAGTGCAGTTGGACTCTTATCAGACACAGCCTGTGATGGCAAGTTCTGCCTTCTGAAAGCCTGACTTTTACAACCAGAGCTAATTACAAAACCTGTCTCAATTCCATTCTACTGCCCTAGAGGTTAATGCAAAAACTTGAAGAACCAAAGAAAATGTGGGTTGTGAGAGCAATTCTAGGAGAAACAGGGAAAGACATAGCAATTGCATCTTAAATCCTATAGTCAAAATATTAAACTTTAAATTATCTTGGGCTGATAGGTTTGTAAATACCTTTAGGGAATGAGGGAAAAATACGTCAGTTTACTCTTTCTTTACTTTTCTCCACCACTCTTCAACCAAGACCGTTCAGTCTTGACTTAAAAGCACATATTTTATCAGCTAAATGTTTAGATTTTTACTTTGTCAACTAGATTTATCTGCCTTCAGCGTAACTTTGTAAAAACATATGATGAAACTTCACAATGTGTTTAAAAGTTTTACCCTGGCATTTTCCTTTCTTGACTTCCTTCTTCCTTCCTTCCTTCCTTCCTTCCTTCCTTCCTTCCTTCCTTCCTTCCTTCCTTCTTCTTCTTTCTTTCTTTCTTTCTTTCTTTCTTTCTTTCTTTCTTTCTTTCTTTCTTTCTTTCTTTCTTTCCTTTTATAACAGGGTTCCTTTGTGTGGCCCTAACTGTTCTGGAACTTGCTCTGTAGACCAGGCTGGTCTTGAATACAGAGATCCACTTGCCTCTGCTTCTCAAGTGCTGGGATTAAAAGTGTGTGCCATCATGGCCTAGTGTATTGGCAATTTCTGAGGAAAATATACTTTGAACATGTTGAAATTTTTACACAATGCAAAGAAAATAATAGGGGTGGATGACGCTGTTTCAGAATTTAAATACATTTAAATTCATCTCTGTATGTTGCAATGACATACCTAGGAAGAGTTTGGTTACTCACATGTAATCAAGTAGAAATATAATTGGGAATATTTATGGATATATTTTCTACTTTTCTAATATTGGATAATTAGTTTTTTATGATAATAGTCTCTTAAATATTTCTGACTTTTTTTAATTAAGTAGCAATCCATGTGATTTTCTAGAGTGACAGATTTACTTTTGTATTTTAAGGATTACAATTTTGCATTATAACCTAATTTACTTATATATTTTATTTCAAATTAAAACCCACCTTGCTTCTCCAGCTTTCCAGCCCCTCTTCATGTATTCTAGTGGCATCAGGAGCTGTGGTGTGTCACACAATATGTACTTTTTGTTTAATCAATCTCATTGCAAAATGTTCATTTCAATGAATCATTGGTCTGGTTCAAGAGCTCTAGTTTTGATACACCATCATCAAAGGATTTGGTCCTCATCGATATACTGATGTTGCCTAGAGTAAAGGAGACTCTTTAGCTATCATTCTGTAAGACCAGTCCATTTGCACACTTCAGCAGGTCAAAGATGGGGCAACTATCAGGGTGTGCCAAGCCACGGCCTAGAATGTGCATCTGGGTAGTACTTGAACTGGTCAGTCTGGATCATTGGGACCACACCCTGAGATAAGAGGCTGTAGACAGAAGTTTCTGTCTCAAGTGGTTGCATACCCGTTCAGTCCCAAATAAGCAAACACATTCTTATATTGATTATAAAACTTCTGTTAATAAACAAAGACCAAAATTAAAAAATATGAATAAATGATGTCCTTGGAGGTCTTGTAGACACAGATGCGGATGTAACAATAATTGTATCAGAATTTTGTCATTCAATTTGGACTCTTCAGGAGGTAAGTGTTCAGTTTTCTTCCTTTCCTACTTATATGCAACATTTCTCCTTAATTTGTTTTCTGCCCCTAACTGGGTTTTGAATCCCTAGAATAAAGGAGTGGAGAGCATGATCATCTTGTTCTTAATCTTGATCCTTATTTGATTGGATATGTGTTTTAAAAGGCATTGTTGTATAATTGCCTTTTTTGTCTATTCTTGACTGGTTATGGTACCAAGGTAACAATAGCTTCATGAAAAGAATTTGAAAATGGTTCCTCATTTCGCTGAATATTTTAAAGAATATTGATGTTACCTCTTTTTGGAAGGAAGGTCAGATAGAATTTTGTCCTGAATCTATCTGCTCTTGAGTTTGCTTTCAATGGGAGATTTTAAATTACTAATTTCATCTCATTGGAATTTATGAATCTATTTAACTACTCATTTCATCTTGATTTAACTTTAATAGAGCATTTATATGTAAATTCATAAATTTATTTTAGATGTTTCCAATTTGGCACATTATATGCTTAAAACTTTGATCTTAAGATTCTCTGAGTATCCACATTTTCTGTTTTGATATCTCTCATCCACTCTCTTTTGGTTAGATTCATTAAAGGTTTTTCCATTTTGTTCATTCTTTCTAAAAACGAAAGCCTCGATTCATTGATTTCTTTGTTTTTGTTTTGTTTTTTCTTTTTTTTGAGAATATAAAAGAATTACATAATTTCAACCCTTCCCTTTTCCCCCATAAAACCTTCTATATACCTCTCCTTGCTCTTTCTGATTCATGATCTCCTTTTCATTGAATGTTGTTATAAGTATATGCTTATGTGCAAATACATATATTTTTTTATTCTGAAATATAGCTTGCTCAGTATGTGCTTACTTGTATATATATATTCAGGGCTGACAATTTTGTCTTGGGTAACCAATTGATGTGATATTCCTTAAGGAAGACAAGTTCTCCAGCTATCAGAATTCCTTAGTTGCCTGTAGTTGCTTTTATAAGATTCAGCCCTTGTGATCTTTCCATGACCACTTTATCATGTCTCTTATTACCAATCACTTTCAGATCATGTTTAGGAATTAATGTTGGTTGGACTTTATGGATGCAGTTTCTGACATCCCTAGAGAATACAATCTTACAGCCAACATTCTCCTCCTTTAGCTCATTCTATCTTTCTGCCCACGCCTGCAATGCTCCTGCAGCCTTTGATATGGAAGTTGTTTTACTGATGCATTCATTGTGACTGAGTACTATGAATCTGTCTTTCAACTGATTGTGATTTTCTGTATTAGGGTCCATTGCTTGCAGAGAGACGTTTCCTTCATATGGAGCAAGGGCTACAGTTTATCTGTGGATAAAAGAACAATATCTAGAATGTACTTGGTGATGATTCTAGTTTAGAACAGTGTAGCTTCTAAAATCCATGATTCACTATTCCCAAATAGTGGAGTCCATTTCCAGTAGTAGGCACGATTTCCCTCTTATTGAGTAGGACTTACAGTACAAATAGTGAACTCTTGGTTATCATCAAGGTATGATTTTCTTTATATTTAGTTTATTTCAACTATGGTCTTTCGTCTATTAGAATATACTTCTCATTTAGGTGTATTTTATTTTTGATTATATTCTAGGTTTGTAAGTATATCATTAGGTAATTAACATGAGATCTATCCCGTTTTTGTTCTTTCTGTGAAATCTCTCATGTTTTTGATGGAGGTATTTAAGATTATAAAATTTCCTTGTGCCCCATGTATTTTGCTTTGTTGTATTTTCTTTTTAAAGCTTTTGTGATTCTGTTTTGACACAACTTTCATTCAGTATTTTAGCTTTTCTGAATTGTGTGCTTGCTGCTATTCCTGTTATTATTGATTTCCAGTTTTGTTTCTTTGTGGTCAGATGTGATTCATGATGTTATTTCAGTTTTCCTATACTTGCTTTGTTTTCAGTATGTGGTCAGTTTTGGAGAAATTTCAATGACTCCTGAGAAGAAAGTGTATTCTTTAGTGGTTAGGTAAAATATTCTGCAAATATCAGTTAGAACAATTGATTTATGATTTTAAATTGCTTTAAGATTCCATATTTAGTTTTTGTCTGGATTCTCATTTTATTGGTGAGACTGGGGTGCTGAAGTCACCCACTATTACTGTGTTAGAGTTAATCTGTGATTTTATACCCAATACCATTTTTTTGTGAAAATATGTATGCCTATGATTGGTTTATAGATGTTTACAGTCACACTATCAGATTATTGACTCCTTCCTTCACGGAGTGTGCAGTGTTCCTCTCTGTATTTTCTGACAAGTGTTGTTTTGAAACCATTTTTTAAAAAAAAAATATCAGATAACTACTTTTTCTTTTGTCTTAGTTCTATTTGCTTAGAATAACCTTGTCCACACATTTGCTTAAGAGTCTTTTTGTTGTTGATGGTTCCTGTTTCTTGATGCAGCAAATGAGGTGGACCCTGTTATCTTTTATTTCTTTCTTTTTTGAAGTCCTCCTCACAGGTTGGAATACACTTTTTAGAATTTAATTTTTTATTTATTTTACTCCTGACAGCAGTTTTCCCTACCTCCTCTCCTCCCACTCTCACCCCTTCCCCAAATCCACTCCTCCTGTTTCTGTTCAGAAAGGGGAAGTTCCCATGGGTATCAGCAAAGCATAGTCCTGTTAAAGTAATCTGTTAGTTCACGTTTTTTCTTGGGGAATTGAGATCATTAATATTGAGAATTGATTTATAAATGTTTATAAACCTCTGTTATATTGTTGTGTGATTTTTTTCTTAGATTTCTTTCAGTTAATTGTTCTGCATTATTTATTCACTGTATCATTTTAGGTGTATTGAATCTTTTCTTAAATCTTCAGCATTTCTTCTAGTATACTATATAGAGTTGTTTAGTGGAAATAAATTCCTTTAATCTGTTTTTAATCACAGAACTTTTTCTTCCCCCTTTAGTTATGACTGATAGCTGTTCTGGTGTAATAGTCTGGGCTGGCATATGTTGTCATTCTAAACTTGTAGAACATCAGTACAGGGCTTTCTGTTTTCAGAGTCTCTATTGAAATCAGGTATAATTTTATGTGCTTTTATGTATTACTTAGTCTTTCTCTTTGCAGCTTTTGATATCTTTTATTTGTTCTATACTTTAAGTGTTTTGGTGATCATGCGTTATGAGAAGTTTATTTTGTAGTTTTTTCTGTTTGGTGTTCTCCATGTCCCATGAACCTATTAAGATATTCATCTTTTTCTTTAGATTTGGATAACATTCTACTATGATTTTTGTTGAGAATATTTTCTGTGTCTTTGACATGGATTTCTTCTTCTTCTTCTTCTTCTTCTTCTTCTTCTTCTTCTTCTTCTTCTTCTTCTCTCTCTCTCTCTCTCTCTCTCTCTCTCTCATATATATATATATATATATATATATATATATATATATATATATATATATATATATATATATATATAATTTGCAGGTCTGTTATTTTCATAGTTCCCCAGAATTCCTGGATGTTTTGTTCCTTTAAAACAAGGAAAAAATTCAGGTATTTACAATGACTAAGTGAATAACTTCTCTTACCCTGTCTATCTTCCATCTGAACCAATAGGTGGGTGGGTGAAATGTTTCTCCAAGCGTCTTTTTGGAATTCCTCAGATTTTCATTTTGAGTAGTATGTCGATTTGGCTGGTCTTCAGAAATCTTGTCATGTTACTAAATTCCATGTTCTTATCTTGAAATATAGTCATGTTTTTATTCAGATGTTTCTGTTTGCACTATCTTCATTTAGGCATTTATTGATACCCCTTAGACTTTCTTGAACATATTTATAATAGCTCCGTTGAGCCTAAAATGTCACACATCAGCAAAAGTACTTTCTGAAGAAACATAGTATCTTGGTTTTTATTCATACTGTTTGTGTTTTTGTGATGAGGCTTTGGTATCTGGAGGTAGATTGGTATGGTTGTTCTTGATATAGTTATCTGTTCTTGTCTTTGCTGTATGGTGTTTAAATCTTCATTTGCTGTTATCCTGTTTTATCAGGTTGTATTGTTTTCATGCCTTCTACCACTCTGGGTTTCAGAGATTTAACCCCATATGCTAGTGTCATCATGTGGTGGGGGGTGGCTAAAAGGTATTCATGCTGGCAGGTGAGATTACTAGCTCTGTGGCATCTGGTTGGGGTTCTGGTTTGGGCTCCATTATGATTCTGGAAACCAGCCTGGGAGGCATGGCTGATAGGGAAAGCAGATGAAGGAAGAAGACTCACTTTGGTGGTCTCTAACCAACTGGGGTTCTCATTTTGGCTGCATGTGGTCCTTGAGTTCAGAGGTGGGTGAGGTGGTTGGTAGGTGGCCATGCAGATATACTTGCACTGGGGCTTCCTGGCTGTAGTTCAAGTTTGCACTCCATGGGGCCCTGAGTCTGTAAGTGGGAACACTGTAGTTTCATTTTATAACTTTTTCCAACAGACACAATTTCCTAGAGATCTTTGCGTATTTCCAAACAAAGGCAGAGAACAAAGCACATTAATCACATATACAATTTTCCTTGATGAACTGAACATATTGCACAAAGAATAAGAAATTTCTTAGCCTCCTGAGTTACTGGTCTTGTCATTATCAACCTGAATTTATCCAAATTAAATTTTGCAAAGAGTCATTTTAAATTCACAGAAATGTGAAAGGACTAAGTAGATTTATATGTACTTGTTTATAATTATATGCATGCGTGTGTAAATGAATGCATGGTGGTATATACATGCATGTGAGTGTAGGTAGTCTTTTAAGCCAGAAAGAGTTGGAATTCCTAAATTAGAGTTATAGGTTCTTACGAGTTTAGTTTCATGAGAACTTGGAAATGCATATTGTTCCTTTCCAAGAGCAATTCTAGTACATGTAACAGCTGAGCCATCTCTCCACCTGAGATAGCTATTATTTGCAACTCTGTAAAGTTCATGGCACCAAAAGACAAACATCCTATCAAGGTGTGATGATTACTTCTAATACTGCGAAAAGGCCTTAAAATCAAATAAGCTTATGGAGGAATAAAATTATCAGCCTGACGAAAGGACAGTGCAGAATTTCTTTATATTTAAATATTGTAGCTACTTTAGAGTTGTTTCAGAAAACGTTTTATTTTACATTGTATTTTTATTGTTCTATGAGAGAAAAGTTCTTTTATTCATAAATCTGGTTATTTCCATTAGTATGAGTCAAAATTGTTCATACATTTTTACAATTTTATTTATTTACTGAGAATTTCATATATAAGTACTTTGTTAATATTATACCCCTTTCCTTTCCTGTCATTTTAATGTCCTGTTCAGGCAACCACATTGTTGAGATTTCACAGGTACAGATTTCCTGTCAGAGAATACATACATGACACTATCTCTTGGCAGATAAATATACAGTGTGTTATTTTTATTTCAAACTTTAAGCTCTTTCATGTCAATAACAGTATGGAGTTAAAATATATAGTTGACACCTGAAGAGCCTAATTAAACATCTCGAAGCTCAAAACTTTGCAGACAGATGGGGCGGCACCACAGGTGCTATGATGATGTGATAATAGCACCCACATCCTTCTTGTTTTCTTTAGTAACTAGCGACTATGTTTATGTCACCTTAAAGAAAACTTCATGAGGTCCATTCAGACTTAAGTTTTACCATTCTATGGATAAAAACTTACAAAAGTAACTTACATTTTTTTTTAAATAAAGAAATGTGTCATTTAGTGTTGAGACTACCTAGCTGATAATGTGTCGATCAGTTAAGAATATCTGACTACTAAACAATTTAGTAATATGAACATGGATGATGGCCAGGAGCTGATCATAATCCTCAATGGAATTTCAGTCAGAATTTCTAAGCCATTCTTGAAATAGATTGAAAAAAATTTTGAAATTTATATACAAACATGAAAAAATGGCTAAAACAACTTTGAAAAGAAAGAATAGCGTGAGGGGGATATCCACTATAATTGATTAAGCTCAGGTTATAATACAGTGTCATAGCTGGTCACTGCTATTTACACCTACCCACCTACTCACCCGCCCACCAATTCACCCCTCCATCCCCCACAAAATCAATGGGTTAGACCTTAGGATTCATATATAAGTCCATGTAGTTATATCTACCTGATTTTTGACAAAGGTACCAAAAATATGCATTGAGGAGAAGACAGACACATTTTTAAATGGTGCTAAAATCTGTATGTAAACATGCAGAAGAACAAAATTATAACTGTGCTTTTCACTCTGTATATAATCAAATCTAAATAGATCAAGGACCTGAACATAAGGCATAATATTCTTAAACAATCACATATCAGTAAGGAGATACTCTTCAGCATACAGGCATAGGTAAGGCTTGCTTAATAGAATTCTAGCAGCATGGGAAATAAAATCAACTTTTAATTATTAATCTAAATCAAGATCCATTTATCTTTTTTGTGCCTATCCAGAACTGGATTTTTCTAACAATTTTTATTTGTTTTTAGTTAAGTACTAATCAAAAATCTTCATTTATTTTACTCTGAAGTGTCTTTTTGTTTCAATGACAACTTTTTGGCTCATCAGCTTAATTTTCATATTTCGGTTGCATAAAATTATTAGGGCTTGTTTTATCAAATCCATTATGAAAAAGAAAACAAACAAATGTGTCTATCAGTAATATAAAGTGTCAGTTAGATTTTTTTTTATTGAAAAGGGTTCTTCTCTCTTACAATACATCCGATCACAGTTTTCCCTCCCTCTACTCTTCCCAGTTCCCCACTGTCTCCCCACTTCCCCAGACCCGCTCTTCCTCTGTTTTCTCTTCAGAAAAAGAGCAGGCAGGCATTCAAAAGATACCAGCCAAACAGGACAAAACAAGACACAACAAGAAAAGGCAAAAGCCCTCATACCCAGACTGCACAAGGCAACCCAACAGGAGGAAAAGAATTTCAAGAGCAAGCAAAAGTCAGAGACACACCCAGCCTCACTGTCAGGCAGCTAACAAAACACCAAGCTAACATCCATAAAATAAATGCAGAGGACCTGATGTAGATTCATGTTGATTCAGTGGGTCATTGTCTCCTGATGTCCTCTGTTTTCTCTGACTCCTATAATCTTTTCAGCCCCTCTTCCACAAATTTCCTGAGCTCTGAGTGGGAGGGGGGGCAATGGAGACCTCCAATTGAGCCCCTCTCTCTGCATAATGTCTGGCAGTGGGCCTCTGTGTCTCTTCCCATCTGCTGCTGGAGGAAGCCTCCCTGATGATGACAGGACACCAGTCTACGAGTATAGCAGGATACCATCAGGGATCATTTCATTAACTTTTTATTTTTTTTTTCCAGTCAAGTTTTATTCTACCACAGGTCTCTGGGCTATCCAGCCTTCCGTTCCTTGCTATCCAGAAATTGTAAGACACAGACTCCCTCTCATAAGTGGGTCTCAAGTTAAAGCAAACATGGTTAACCACTCTAGCAAGATCAGTGCCACTATTCCCCCAGCACATCTTGCAGGAGGGAAAGATTATAGGTCGAGGGTTTTGTAGATATGGAAAGAGAAATCTGGCCACTAGCCCTGTTAAATGGATTTTAAAATTAAGTTTTGTAATTAATTTATTCTTATCAAACTTTTCACTAAAATATTTTGATAATATTATTTCTCTCCCCCCCCCCCAGTTCTTTTGAGGTCCTCTCCACCATGCTATCCATACAACTTTATGATTTTTTTCTTTCCTGTAGTAATGTATCCACCGGAGAAGACAACATGGACACTCTCAAGGTGTGAGTGTTTTAAAATCTGAGGGCCTATTACACTCTCTCAAAATATATAATCAAAACAAAAATAGAAGACTCAAAATGAATATCAATCCAAACAAACTAAGACGGTGAGGAAAACATTTGGTATAGTTACAGATATAAGATGGCGCATGCCTTTAATCCCAGCACTCGGGAGGCAGAGGCAGGCGGATCTCTGTGATTTCGAGACCAGCCTGGTCTACAGAGCTAGTTCCAGGACAGGCTCCAAAGCCACAGAGAAACCTTGTCTCAAAAAACAAACAAACAAACAAACAAAAAAAAACAAAAAAAAAGATGCTAGCATGTATGACTTGAACTTGTAGTATATTTTCATAACTGATTTGAGTTTCATTTTCCTTGTAAACTCTAGAAACTGAAAAGTTAACAACATATGCAAAACTGTAATCTATTACTGAGAGAACAAAACATGTTCCTTAATGAGTATCAAATCCACTTGTATTAAAATAGTCAAATACAGTTAAATATATCAGGATTTTTTTTTAGAGAATGGTCAAAGTAGGTGAGACAATTTCAGAAGCCTTCGTGCTAGTGTAAAAGTTAAAAATAGAAGAAAATTCTACAAGAAAAGTTAAATTATAAACTTACCCATTTTATTCCCCAAATGGAGGCATAATTTCTTCTATTGCCATGATTGAAACTTTATGGTTTCCTCATGAATTTGCAGGATAAAATTATGAAAAACTGTGGTAAAAAGACTCAACTTCTGAAGCATCATATAATCAAAGAAGCTTTTAGTTTTGGCTTCAGAAATCAGTCTTAAAAGCTGTGTGTGCATTATATGATCAATAAAAATATATGACTAGAGTTATAGCAGTTTTATCCTTCTCTAAAATAATACTTTTAAAATGATCTTAGAAAAGACACCTAAAAAAATGTAATACTCAGGTTTCTGTGGTGGCATGAAACATTTGAAACTCTCTCTCTCCCATGTAATTTGGCAATTTCATTTTGACTGACTTCTTAAATATATATAATTTAGGAATCTTCTACTGTATTAGGTTCCCATAACCCCTCAAAGGGACCCTACTTGTAGTTAATCCTCTCTGTATCTCTTTCCTCATCATGCCCTTCCCTTATGCTCCTCATTTGACCTTCCCATTACAGTTTTCCCAAACTCTTTCTATCCATTACTATTTATTCAATTTCCCTTTCCTTTGGGGATTTATTTCTTCCAACGGTGCCATATTCTATACCGAACCTTTGTGGTTCTACAGAGTGTATCTTAGTACCATTGACATAAGAGATAATAAATATTGTATTTATCTTTCTAGGTCTGAGTTATCTCTCTCAGGATGTTTGTTTTCTAATCCTATCTATTTACATGAAAATCTCATGTAAAACATGTCCGAGTAAATATAACACACTGTTGTTAATTAAACACATCTGTGTTTTACATGATATTTATGATATTTCCAATTTATGACAACTATTAATAGAGCAGAAATGAACATGGTTGAGAAGTGTGTGTTTGTGGCAGAATAAAGTTTGGGTATATGTCCAAGGTTGATACAGCTGGATCTTCAGGTAGATTGATTCTTAGCTGTCTGAAGAATCAGCTGTCTGAGAATCAACAACTCCTAGTTGTTGTCCAGAGTTACAGTCTAATGAGCAATGGATGAGTTTTAACCTAACTCCACTTTCTTACCATCATGAGCTGCCAATTGTTTTTTACTAATCTTAGACATTCTGAATGGTATGAATTAAAATTTCATGTTGTTTCAGTTTTTATTTCTCTGATGACTAACAGTGTTGACCATTTCCTTACAAACTTCTCAGCTTCATGAGGTTTCTTTGTCAATTATTTTTCTTATTTCTTGTATTCATGGTGTCTTTTCCTGTGACTACGAGTTCAAGACTACTTCCTTTTTCATTTATATCAGATTCATCATATTTATCACAATTTTGAAGTCTTTAATACATATGACGTTGAGTTTTGGGTAGGGTGTTAAGTATGAATCTGTTTTTATTCTTCTAAATGCAGCTATACAGTTTGATCAGCACAATTTGTTGAAGATGATGTCTTTTTTTCCACTATGTATTTCTGGATTCTCTAACAAATATGCGTGTTTATAGTATGTGCATTTTTGCCTGGGACCTCAGATTGACTGAATTGATCAATGGTTCTGCTTTTGTTCCAGTACCTTGCTTTTTTGTTACTCTAGCTCTGTAGTACACTTTGAGATCTTTCCATCTCCTGATGTCTTCTTCAATTTCTTCAGTGTCTTAAAGTTTTGAGCACACAAGTCTTTCACTTTCTTGTTTAATGGTACAAAAAGATATTTTATATTTTGATAATCTTAAAGAATAAAGTCTTTGTTTACTAGATTCTTTGTACTTATTAATTTTATTTTATTGATTTATCCCTGAGTTTGATCATGTCTTGTGGATTAGTCAGGGTTCTCTGGAGTAGGAGAACTAATATAATGGATCTCTTTACTTATATAGAATAGAGATTTATTAGAATGATTTTATAGGCTGTGGTCTACAGGCTGTGGTCCAGCTAATCCAATAATTACTGCCCATGTATGGAAGGCCCAAGAATCCAGCAGTTGTTCATTCTACAAGGTTACATGTCTCAAGTTATCTTCACTATACACTGAAATCCCAATGAAGCAGGTTCTAAGATCAATGAAAGAATGGATTTGGTGGCAAGGTGAGAATAAGCAGACAAAGAACTTATCTTCCTTCTTCCATGTCCTTAAATAGGTTTTTAGCAGAAAACCTTGCTCAGATTAGAGGTGGCTCTTCATACGTCAAATATCCTAATTAGAAGTAGATCTTCAAACTTCACATTAAACAATATCCCTCATATGTGTGCCTCTATTTTGAATTTTAGATCATTCCAGATATAGTCAAGTTGACAACCAAGAATATCTGTCACATCCTGTTCTTTACTCCTTTTGGGTGTTATTTCTTCCTCTGTTCTAGGGCTTTCAGATGTGCTGTCAAATTACTAACATGATATCTCTCTTTATTTTTTTTAAATGGAGGCACTTGCTATAAACTTGTCTTTTAGAACAGCTTTCATTGTATTTCATAAATCTAGGGATATCTGCGTATATATATGTGCACATATATGTGTTGACACTTGAAAAGTTAATAAGCACTAAATTAAAATACCGTTATAAATCTCTTTTTTTCTTTTCTTTAAGTTTTTTTTATAAAAATTTCTGTCTCCTCCCTGCCTCCCATTTTTCTCCCCCTCCCCTCATGCCTCTCCCCTCCCCCCACACCTTTCCTCCTCCCTCTCCAGTCCAAAGAGAAGTCAGGGTTCCCTGCCTTGTGGGCAGTCCAAGTTCCTCCCAGCTCCATCCAGGTCTAGGAAGGTGAGCATCCAAATAGGCTAGGTTCCCACAAAGCCGGTACATGCAGTATGATCAAAACCCAGTGCCTTTGTCCTTGGCTTCTCAGCAGCCCTCATTGTCTGCCCTGTTCAGAGTCCGGTTTGATCACATTCTTTTTCAGTCCCAGTCCAGCTGGCCTTGGTGAGCTCAGCCCCACCGTCTCAGTGGGTGGGTGCACCCCTCGTGGTCCTGACTTCTTTGCTCATGTTCTCCCTCCTTCTGCTCCTCATTTGGGCCTTTGGAGCTCAGTCGGGTTCTCAAATGTGGGTCTCTGTCTCTATCTCCATCCATTGCCAGATGAAGGTTCTATGGTGATATGCAAGATATTCATTAGTATGGCTATAGGATCGGGCCATTTCAGGCTCTCTCTCCTCAGCTGCCCAAGGACCTAGCTTGGGACATCTCTCTGGACCCCTGGGAACCCCTCTAGAGTCAAGACTCTTGCCAACCCTAAGGTGGTTCCCTTAATTAAGATATATACTTCCCTGCTCCCATATCTACCCTTTCTTTATCCCAACCATTCCATTCCCCCAAGCTCTCCCCATCCTCCACTTCTCACTTTTCTCTCCCCATCTTCCCTTTCCCCCATCCTACCCCACCCCCCCATTCCCATTTTTTTCCCAGCAGTCTTGTCTACTTCCAATATCCAGGAGGATAACTATATGTTTTTTTGGGGGTTCACCTTCTTATTTAGCATCTCTAGGATTGCGAATTATAGGCTCAATGACCTTTATTTATGGCTAAAAACCAATTATGAGTGAGGACATCCCATGTTCATCTTTTTGGGTCTGGGTTACCTCACGCAGGATAGTGTTTTCTGTTATAAATCTTTTTAAAAGAGATTTTGGTATAAATTTTAGATCTTCCCAAATATTCACCTAAATCATTTAAAGAGCTAAAAACCATAATATTATGACGAGTAACAAATAGTAATTAATGCATATTCTGCTGTTAAAATGTGAGGTACATTACTTTATAATTATAAAAATCACTCAGCCTTCAAACATTAGGTTCAAGTATTAAAAATGCTGGCACTACTCTGTTGTGTAAGAAATGTTCATATGAAACAAAGATTTATATACAACTAATTACTTCAGTTATTAACAATTAAATGATATAACATTCAATTATGAAGTTTATAAGCGATTGTGCCCTTAGAAAGTCAAACAACAATTATACAAAATCATTAGTTATATAATCCCAAACAAAGTTGTCTGTATTAATAAAAACCAATACATTGTAACTAATGTTTTATTTAATGTAACTAATACTTTATTTATCACTTAGCAATTAGCTATAAAATGGATCAAATACTTTAGTTTTTATAACAACAAGTTATGAAATACTACAAATATATTGTGATGGCTTGAGCGAGAATATCTTCCTACCCCCAGACTCAAATATTTGAAAGCTTATTTGCAGTTGGTGAAACTCTTTGGGAAGAGTTTAGAGGTATAACGTATTTGGGGGATGTGTGTAAGAGGGTTGGTTTGAAGTTTAAGGAACCCATGCTATTTCCTCTCTCTCTCTCTCTCTCTCTCTCTCTCTCTCTCTCTCTCTCTCTCTCTCTCTCTCTCCCTCTCTCCCCTCTCTCTGACTCAACCTGAAACCTCTCACCTACTGCTCCAGCTGCATGACTGTCTACTTTACTATCAACCATGATGGTCTTAGATTCACTCTAAAACCATATGCAAGCACCCAAGTAAATAATTTCTTTTACAAGTTGCTTTGGTCAGAGCAATAGAAAAATAACTAAGATACCACTTCTCTTTCTTAATGGTCTCTGAGCAATGTTCTCTGAGCCAAGGAGTACAGAAAAGTTGGTAGTGATATCCCATTTATGGCTGAATGCCCACAGTCATTTATTCTCATCGCTTCAGCTGTAATGAGTCTTTACACTACCCACTAACAAGAAGTTTCTCTGACCAAGGTTAAGGGCAGGACAAATCTATGGGCATGAGCATAGATAAATAGAGTTCTTTTCTTCTTTTTCTTTTTTTATAAATTTTGCTTCTAAATAAATGGAAACTCTTAGAGTTTAATTCACTGTGTCCTTCTTAAGTGATATTATTCCAACAATACTGCAAGACTTACTTCTTTTCCTTTCTACCTAGTCTGCCAAATGATGGTGTCTTAGTTATTGTTCTATTGCTCTCAGCGACACCACAGCCAAGGAAAAATTTAAAAGAAACCATTTACTTGGAGCATTGCCTGCAGTTTTGGAGAATTAATCCATGACCATCATGGCAGGAAGTGTGATGACAGGTAGGCAGGCATGACATTAGAACCATATATGAGAGCTTATGTTGAAATTGGGGTGTCGGGGTTTGCGTGCCCAACACCCCGGTCGTCTGGCTAGCTTATGCCCGAAATAACAACACACAAACTGTATTCATTTAAACACTGCTTGGCCCTCTAGCTCTAGCCTCTTACGGGCTAACTCTCGCACCTGGTCTAACCCATTTCTAATATTCTGTGTTAGCACCCCAAGGTGCGCTTACCGGGGAGATTCTAGCCTACGTCCATCTTGGGTCGGTCGGAGCTTCATCGCGAGCATGCCTCAGAGAGCCCGGCTATCCTGTCCGCCCGCGAGAGAGGAGGCTGACTTCTCTGAGCGGAGCTGAGTGCATTCTGAGCTCACTTCCTCTTCCTGTCCGCATACTATTCTGTTTACTCCTCCCACCTATGTTTTAACCTATGAGGGCTGGCCAAGCAGTTTCTTTATTTTAACCAATGAAATCAACAGATTGATATATGACACTCCCACATCACTTCCCCTTTTTCTGTTTAAACAAAAAAGAAAAGCTTTAACTTTACCATAGTAAAATCACATATAACAAAACAGTTATCAAGTAAAAATTACAATAATCTTTATCATAACTAAAGAAAAGTATAACTATAACTAACTATTCTTAACTCCATCAAAGACTCCAGAAAGATACAATATTATCTAAGCAAACAAGAAATAAGCAACTTCTAAAACTCTAGAAATGACAGAGACATCTTGCTGTCTGGACAGTCACCCAAAGTTTCTCTGTACCGTTGGGGCATCCATCTTCAGCCTACAGGCCTATAGCTTTCAGCAGACATTCCACAAAGCAGGAAATTTCGAAAGCAGTCACTATCTGCTTGTCCTGAAGAATGTCTTGCAGACTCTTTCATAAATCAGGAACCCCGAAAGATCATCTCACCTTTAGGCAAGTTCAGTAGTCCTCTCTCTGTGGGTTCTCTGTGTCCAGTTTATGCAATAGTCCAGGCAAGAGCAGTTTCTTGCCCAAATGGCTATCAAACTCCATAAGGATCCTCTTCGATGCCCATCTTCCTCTTGAAGTAGATTGGTGCTGCCAGGAGCAGAGTGTCTCATTGTCATGAAAAGTTCTAAGTTATTAAAACATTAAATGTCCTATTTGGTAGTCTTTGAAAGATATGAAGAATGCCTATCTAACTAAAATATATCTCTAGATATCTAGAAAATCTAACTAACATAACTACAAGCCTGACCATTATCGATGATTATCCATTAACAACCTATATACATTACATTTTTACATGAACTACACAATCACAATACCTTAATCTATCAGAAATACATATACATATAACAAAATTGACCTTAAATTTAAATCACTAAAGCAAAATCCATATCAATGTAAATCATTCATATCTATACCATTTCCCCCTTTAAATGTAAAAGAACACTTATAAACCATATTTGGGAACATGGGCGCAGTTATCTCTCCAAACTGTTTCCTGCTGAATGGGGGCGTCGTTAATTGGGTCTTTCATGGTATAACCTGTGTGTTAGTTTCATCTCAGTTGGCAGTTGGGCGAAGCAATTTTCTGAAGGCGTTCACAGCAACCGTTCAGGAGGGCGTGGTTCATCATACCATATTGGAATAGAAGAAATGAACAGGGTCTCATCCTCTGTGAAAACAAAACAAGAAACTCCTTTCCAAAGTATCATATCCTTAGATCCAAATTTCAAAGTCGAGGCATTTTCACAATATCTATGTTGGGTTAGTTTAGCAGCATTTATAAGCAAATACCGTTTGGCATCTGTTGCTCCTTCCTCAGCATTCAAACAATTCAAAGAGAGCATAATAGCATACAGTATCAAGATTCTCTGTGTATTTCCCATCTTTGTGCACTTTATTTTAACTTCTATTTCATTTATTTTTACTTTTAACTTTTTGAGCGTATATCTTTGACCTGGAATAGCTCTGTAGACCAGGCTGTTCTTGAATTCTCAGAGATCCGCCTGTCTCTGCCTCCCAGGCATTGGGATTAAAGGTGTATGCTACTACACCTTGAACTCACAGAGATCTGTTTGTCTCTGCCTTCTAGGCAGTAGGATTAAAGGCGTATGCTACCACACTTTGAAGTCACAGAGGTCATTCTCCCTCTGCATCCCAAGTGTTGGGATTAAAGGCATGTACTACCATAACCAACTTCTCTTTTTCTTCCTTATTTTTTACTTTTAAGAACTTACTTTTAGCTTGCATATATTTTTAACATAGTGTAAACCATTTAAAAATTTTCTTTATCTTTGAATCTCTTTTTACTGTATCTCTCTCTGTTTTTCTGACCACATAAGTCTTTAATTTACCAAGCAATCTCATAAAGGCATGGCTTTGCCAGCTAGATCCAGTCCATTCCTTAGCTTTCTGCCATTCCAACCTTGTGGCTGAGGTACCGGCCAGAGCCGCATTCAGTGCCACAACTCTACAGTGTTTCAAGGTCCCTGCCAGCCAGCGAGCTACAACAGACAACACTCAAGTCCTCTCTTTGTAGCCAGCCCTCCTGCCTCAAACAGTCAGAGTTGCCCTGGCAGGACGGCCCAGAAAGCCAGCATTTTTAAATGGCACAGCTTTTTTTCTGCTACGGCTGAAAACCGAAAAGCATGCGTTCAGCTTTTTGTCAATACAGTTTCAGTGTTTCGTGGCAGGACCTCTTAATGAGCTGCAGGGTTTTGCAGCTAAAGCTGAGTCAGGAAAGCCTCTCTTAGATGAGAGCGCATGCTTGCCTCTAGCAAACAGAGTATACCCGAGAAAGTGCTGCTACCAAGAAAACATGCTTTACTCTTTCCCAAGCTTTCTCAGACTTTCTGTGGATTCAGTTGTCCACACGTTGGGCAGCCATCTGTTGAAAATTGGGGCGTTGGGGTTGCGTCCCCAACACCCCAATCGCCTGGCTAGCTTATGCCCGAAATAACAACACACAAACTGTATTCATTTAAACACTGCTTGGCCCTCTAGCTCTAGCCTCTTACCGGCTAACTCTCGCACCTGGTCTAACCCATTTCTAATATTCTGTGTTAGCACCCCAAGGTGCGCTTACCGGGGAGATTCTAGCCTACGTCCATCTTGGGTCAGTCGGGGCTTCATCGCGAGCATGCCTCAGAGAGCCAGGCTATCCTGTCTGCCCGCGAGAGAGGAGGCTGACTTCTCTGAGCAGAGCTGAGTGCGTTCTGAGCTCACTTCCTCTTCCTGTCCGCATACTATTCTGTTTACTCCTCCCACCTATGTTTTAACCTATGAGGGCCGGCCAAGCAGTTTCTTTATTTTAACCAATGAAATCAACAGATTGATATATGACACTCCCACATCAAGCTTACATCTATTCTGCACGAAAGAGACATAGAGAGAACACCGCTGGGCACAATAAGGTCTTTTATTTTAATTTAACAGCCCACCAATCATGATACACTTCCTCCAACAAGGTCATACATCCTTTTCCTTCCTCAACAATCATAAACTGGCAATCAAACAATCAAATATATGAGCCTATAGAGGCCATTCTCAATCAAATCACCATAGATAGCTAAAGTAACAATATGCATTTATTTTCTACAAGACTATTTGCATAATGTTTCCGCAAACTATGGAAGGCATTTTCCCATATGTTCTAATTATTTAATCCTGTCTATCTGATAGGTAGTGGCATCCTCTAGGCTTCAGATCCATTATCAATATTTCCCAAGGCTAATTGGACATTTGTTTGCTGTGATTTCTGATTTTCTTATTCAGACTGTAACAGAATCACTTTTAATATGCACATAATAAAAGATGACTTTTATAAAATCTGATTTTAGAAATCATGTACTCTACTTTTGTCTCAGTACTCTCTAGGCACAGAGGACAAGTGAGTGAATATGGTTAGGCGTAGACAACAGGTGAATCTACACTTTCATTTTGTTGTCCTTCGGAGTTCATGAGCTGCGTGCTAGTATTTTTGGTGCAAACCATAAAAAGACAAAGTGAACGTTAATGTGGTAAGTTATCATACAAAATTTTACAACTTACTTTATTTTTTTATGATTTTTATTTTCTGTAATATAGAACTTAGGTGTGGGTTAATTTTTTTAAAAAAATAAGTACTTTATTAGTGTATGTGTTTCATTTCCCATCATTACAGGAGGCAATAAAACATAACTGCCTCACTATTAGCAACACCAATTCTACTCATGTTTTAAGTTGATGACAATTACATATTTCTATCGCAATTGTGAATTTGCCCTTTACAATTATCAGTTAATAGAAGAAAAACCAATTAGTTCAGTCAGTAAAATAAAAATTATGTGTCTGAAAATTCAATGTGCATTTATAAGGATGAATATCTAAATCCTGTCATTATCAATCCTTGAAGAAACAGAAGAAAAATACTTTGTAAGTTCTAGTAACTTTTTTATTTTATTTATTAGAATTTTTTACATGATTGCTACATTTTCATCACTTGTGCACTTTATTCTCTCTCCAACTCCTTTGTCCCCCCATTCTCCAAAATTCATGATTGTTATTACCATTAAACACTTAGACACACTTTCTCTCATTGTGTCTCTGTCTCTCTCTCTCACACAAACACACACACTCACAATCTCACACTGTCTTGTCTATTCAGCTTTGCTCATATGTACACTTTCAGAACTAATCATTTATATCGCTGTACTCTGAAAGTGTCTAATCTCATCCAATACTTTTTTATATACATGCATTTTTGTTTGTTTTTACTATTGTATAGTTTTATGACAATTGCCAATGAAATATAAATTCTAAGCTGTGATATAATAGAGTCATTGTTCAGATCAATTTAGTCATAACTTTTCTGTATTCAAGTCAACCATTATTCAGTAGTGCATGATATTGCACTTTGTTCAAGTTCACGTTCTATAATTGCACTGTAAAACACACAAAGAAAAATTGACACAGCAATAAAAAAATACTTCTTTTTAAAAGAGCATGCTATATATCAAAGAAAATGTCCAATGGTCTTAGGAGGAAGGATACTGTTGAGTAGGAGAAACACATAACAAGATCCAACAGCTGATCATCATTACAGGAAGCTTACTATAGCCACACTGATGAATATCTTGCATATCACCACAGAACCTTCATCTGGCAATGGATGGAGATAGAGACAGAGACCCACATTGGAGCACTGGACTGAAATGAGGAGCAGAAGGAGAGAGAACATGAGCAAGGAAGTCAGGGCTGCAAGGGATGAGCCTACCCACTGTGACGGTGGGGCCAATCTAATGGGAACTCACCAAGGCCAACTGGACTGGGATTGATGGAGCATGTGATCAAACTGAACTCTCTGAACATGGCTGACAAGGAGAACTGACTGAGAAGTCAAGGGCAATAGCACTGGGTTTTGATCCTACTGCGTGTACTGGCTTTGTGGGAACCTTGTCTGTTTGGATGCTCACCTTCCTAGACTTGGATGGAGGCAGGAGGACCTTGGACTTCCCACAGAGCAGGGAACTCTGACTGCTCTTTGAACTGAAGAAGAAGGGGGAGGGGAAATGGTGGGAAAGGGGAGAAATGGTAGGAGGGGAGGAGGTGAAAATTTGTAATAATAATAATAATAGTAAAGAAAGCAGTGATTGATTTTAATTTTATAAAAAATTATCACTAAAAGTTTAATAACAAAAATGTTCTATGTCTAGATAATAAGATATCAACATTTTTTGCATTTTAAAAATGATTGGATATGGAAAATAAAAAATATAAGTTTGATTTATACTTATATGCTTGGGAGTATTTGTGGTTTATTGACCTTGGTGGCTACTGAGAACCATAGCTAAATAAATGAATTAGAACTGAAAAGGAACATTTAGTTGGGACATGAAGCACAGGAGCATAGGCACTTTCTTGATGCTATCAGTTATGAGCAATTAACCTCACATGGAGGTACAAGTATGATTTGGGCTATCTCTAGGGATCCTCTGAAGGTCTTTGTTGCAATTGTGCAGACACATCCATGGTGAATGAGTATAGATGCTGTAGTTAAAGACTGAAGACTGGGATTGTGTTTCTTCCTTACAACTGACTGCTGTACAATCATGAGCAAAGCACCAAATTTTTATGTATTATAACTCTAAAGATGAAATTGACATGCTCATTACAATAACATCCCTGCTGTCTTTCAGTGCATACATATAAATCTATGTATAAGTATACATAATAGTGTATCTCAAAAATATGTTCATTTTAATCAGATATAAATATAAAATACATTTCTATAACTTATTATTCAATATATTT
Organism: Microtus obscurus; assembly: GCA_963919715.1. NCBI lineage: Eukaryota > Metazoa > Chordata > Mammalia > Rodentia > Cricetidae > Microtus > Microtus obscurus. The sequence continues at coordinate 6,405,672 of CAWTZC010001020.1, read as the reverse complement.
AATATTCATATCATAAGATTCTATATTTTCTGTACTTCATTTTTAAAGACAGATTAAAAACAAGTCCTTTACCTTTATGAATTATTTAGATTTCTTCATAATCAATTGAGTTAACAACTGAATAATTTCCTTTGGTAATTGACCTAATTAGTCAGAGGACTCCTGTCTGCTAGTGTGTCATTAACAGTAAGTTTTGGAGAGTTTATTCTGTTATCTGGGAATTCAGGTGATGAATGTATATGTCAAAATTGCATCATTTTTTTATCCTGTTAATTAAGTTCACATTTATTTTTAGTTTGATGCACAGCAGCTGTAACACTGTCAGAAAGGAGTATCAAATGCACCAATATAAAAATTGACATTTTTGGTAATAACACCTTGCTTTGCTCTAAATTGAAGCAAAGAACATACTGATGTGTTTCAGAGACACGTGTTTGTCTTCTCTATCTAAATTCATGTTAAACAAATCATGAATTACTCAGGTTTTTCCAGAGATACAGTCTTACATAAGATAACAGACCTTCCTTCTGACTAATATTTTCATTAGTGAATCCTCAAATATAAACATGAGTTTGCAATTGCATTCTTTCTATATTTGTGATATAAACTCTATAAAATTTTTGAAAATTCTATCTAACCATAACAGACATATTAAAATTATATTGAGCAGAATTTTAATGTATTATATGATAAGTGTGTTGCTCTTGGGGGAGAGGTTTTGCTTTTATTTTCACAGGAAATGAGTGGTAATGGATTCATTCCAGGTTAAAGATAATCAGGTTTTGATAGAAGAGAAAGTGGGAAGTACTCTACAACACATGGGCGCAGGAGACCACTTCCTACTTATTGTTGCGGGAGGTCTTTCCGCCCCTCCAACCAATAGCTGCTGAGATACCAGCCCATTGGGGCGTGGTTTCTCTCCATTCAAAAAGCTTCTACTTCCTCCGCGCTCTCTCTTGGCTTCCTGCTCGTCTGGCGACTAGACTCCCTTTCTAGTTGTGCAGAGAGCTGTTGTCTGGGATCGTGATCTGTAAGTTTTCCCTCTTTAAATAAATACTACCCTAATAATAATAACTCCAAACTGGTGTGGCATTGTTTGTGGTTTACGCCTTTAGCTGGCGCCCAACGAACGTTTGGCTTTTAGGACCCCCCCCCCTCGGGTGCCAGCCGCAAGTTCGGCTTGGCGCGAGCGAGCCCTCCCTTCCTCAGCCACGGCTTGCACCTTGCGGCCATGTGGCTTGTGCCTTGCGGCAGCCTTGTAGCTTGTGTCTTGTGCGTGGAGCCAGCAGTTTAACTTAAATCATCACGCACTGGCCTTTCTTGCTGCAGTTCTTTACACCGTTTTTTGTTTAGTTCGTGACTTAGGCCCCAGTGCCGAGTCCGAGATACACTTGGCCTTAAGGCCCATAATATCCAGAGAGGCAGGACGATCTCTGAGGCCGGCCAGGTGGTGGTGGCATACGCCTTTAATCCCAGCACTTGGGAGGCAGAGAAAGGCAGATCTCTGTGAGTTCGAGGCCGGCCAGGCGGTAGTGGTGCACGCCTTTAATCCCAGCACTTGGGAAGCAGAGACAGGCGGATTTCGGTGAGTTTGGGGCCAGCTGGATAATAGGTAATATGGCAGTTTTTGTTTCCAACATGACTTTCACTGTTTGGGCTACCAATACAATGGGTCTCATCCTGCAAAATTTATATGACTATGAGGATAATTTAATTTACTGGTTACTATGTTTTAGTATTCTTTTGAATATTCTATCATTTAGGAAGATTATGGTACTCTCAAGAACTCATGCACGTCAGGAGATTCAGGAGATTCAGGATTCAAAAGAGGCAATAATAAACACAATAATAAAAAGACTTGAAATGCTTGAAAAAATGATTGGAACTGGTGAACAGAGTAATAAGGCACAAGGACAGGATACAAAGCCAACACCAGCTATTAGAACTGGCTTACCCAGGGTTTTAGCGGCATACCCTATACTTAATTCTGACAATGCGTCAACTTCTAAAGGCTCAAAGGGAGTCAGAGAAGCTAGATGGATGCCAATAGCAATGAATGATCTGAAAGAAATTAAACAGGCTATTGTTAATTTTGGCTTGCAAAATGCATATGTAAAGGAAATGATAAGGACTTGGGCTTCTAATGCTAGAGCTACCCCCTATGATTTCCATCAGTTAGTGTCTGCAGTTTTAGATAAGGGACCTTCCTTGATGTTTGGAATTTATTTCAGAGAAGAATCCAAACATATGGAACAGCAAGGAAGAGCAAAAGGTGTCGAGGTTTCCCAAGATCAAATTCTTGGTGCAGGAGAATATGCTGATCCACAGGTCCAAGCTCTTTATGACGATGAAGTACTGCATCTATGTCACCAAGCAGCTTTAAATGCTTGGAATAGGATACAAGATCCAGCAAAAAGGGTTGAATCATATACCAGAATTAGGCAGGGACAGAGAGAACCCTTTATTGACTTTTTGCAAAGATTAATTAAGGCTCTGGACGTAGGGGTACCAGACCCGGAATCTAGACGAATACTTCTTGAATCTCTAGCGTTTGAGAATGCAAATATAGAATGCAAAAAGATAATTGGGCCTTTAAAGTCTAGATCAGCACCTATGGATGAATGGATTCAGCATATGATGAATGTTGAGACATTTAGCTATAATGATGAATCTTGGGTAGGAGAAGCGATTTCCACAGCAATGAGGAGACATCAAACTGCCAGGTGTTTTAATTGTGGTAAATTAGGACATCTGAAAAGGGATTGCAGGCACAGAATTTCTAGGAATAATATCTCCTCTGGGAATGACAAAAATAGGGGACCTAGGCCTTCAGGTATATGTAGGAGATGCTGTAAAGGCCGTCATTGGTCCAACGAATGCAGGTCAACAACAGACAAACAAGGCAACCCGATACCGTCGGGAAACTCCTTGAGGGGCCTCTCGCAGGCCCCCAAGCCAACAGTGGCCCAGTCATTCCCAGTCACAGTGGAGAACGTGCCTCACCAAGAAATCTAAAAGCTCCAATTTCTGCTATAAAAAGTAATACTGGTCTAAATGATGAATTACGTGTGGAGGATGAGTCAAAAAAACCCAGTAGGACAGAGTAAACGTATATTTTGGCAGACTTCTATTAACGACTAAAGACCAAAGCTAAAAGTCTGTATAAATTATATATATGCCTATATATGTCTATATTATTAATGTTTAAGTTTTTTACAATAAACAATGAGTCTTTTCTGAAGTGACATTTGAAGCTTCCAGGAAGAAGATGGGGCCCCACAACAACAACTCTACCTGGTTGATATGACATCATGATACTGATAGTGCTACTACAAGACCTGTTTTGGGTACCAGCTGCACATGAAGATCCCAACTTGGTTAGCTGAAATGGTGCACATCTTGTACATCATTCTGGCCAGACCTCCACAAAATACTCAGAGACTATTTGCAATTTTAAAAGACATTGATCTTGAAATTTAACCATCATTTTACTTTCACAGGATCCCCCAGAAAGAACGTCCCCCCATGACAGCTGGAAGTAATTCTAGAGGACAACGTCCCCTCTCCCAGTAAAGTTTGCCCCTGGGTTTAGGGACATCATTTAGGGGTTGGGAAGTTGGGGGAGGAATTTTATAAGCTCAGGGATCATTTTGGAAAAAAAAAAAGAGGGTGATGGGATAATAGATTTGTAATTGTGAGTTACAATTTTTAGACAAATATATTGGTATTGATTCTTGATACAAAGTTAAATTATATTGACTATTGTATGCATGCATGTTTCTACCTCTGTTTAAAATATTTTTTATGTATTGAGATATATTGTATCGATATTTACCATATTGCAATGTATATTTGTACATTGTTTATATTTGAAGGTCATTATCTTCATTTGTTACACAGATGTTTATTGTCTTAGTCTTTAAGTTAGATAGATATTGAGAATTATATAGATTAATAGTCATCTAAGTTTGCCATTTATAATTAGACTAATTAGGTTATTTAGATATATAGAGATTATACTCAGTATAGATAGATAATCTTCAACCTCTTCAAAGAGCTGTAGAAAATGGCCTTTAATCTAACTCAGAGTTTTGTGGTAGTGAGACACAATTGCTCCTGGCAACACCGCTCTATTCCCGAGAGAATGTTGAGCACCAAAGACACTCCACCTGGAGCCTTTCTTTTTGACAGAACTGGCCTTGGGGCAAAGAAATGCCCATACCTCAACCACTGACAGAGATACAGAGTGTGCATCAATGGATAAAACAGTACTGTCATATCCTGCCAAGACAGGGTAAGATAGTTTTGAAAAGTTGCTTGCCTTTGAAAATGGTATGTCAGTTATGTTAGGCCTTAGCCAAAGTTGGTTGCTTCAACGCTGCAAATGTGACTTTGGGTGATTGCCCAGGTAGCTAGTTGTCCCTGTGATTTGTTGCAGGTTTTGGAAGTTGTTTTACTGAACTTCCTAATTACCCAGGTAACATTATTTCCCTTCTCAGATCTTTGATGGGGTTGAAGACTATATAACTATAGTTACTTTTCTCTCATGACTTGGCCAAGTTATTTATTATACAAGTCCTAAGCTAGTTAGAATAGGATATTTGTTCTTATTGTATATAATTTCATAGTAGGTTTATAACTCTCTTACTTAAACAAAAGGGGGAGGTGTTGCGGGAGGTCTTTCCGCCCCTCCAACCAATAGCTGCTGAGATACCAGCCCATTGGGGCGTGGTTTCTCTCCATTCAAAAAGCTTCTACTTCCTCCGCGCTCACTCTTGGCTTCCTGCTCGTCTGGTGACTAGACTCCCTTTCTAGTTGTGCAGAGAGCTGTTGTCTGGGATCGTGATCTGTAAGTTTTCCCTCTTTAAATAAATACTACCCTAATAATAATAACAATGGTGTGGCATTGTTCGTGGTTTATGCCTTTAACCTATAACCCCAGCAGCACAGACATTAAGGGCATCATTGAATAAATGGGACCTCCTGAGACTGAGAAGCTTCTGCAAAGCAAAGGACACTGTCACTATGACAAAAAGGCAACCCACTGACTGGGAGAAGACCTTCACCAACCCTGCAACTGACAAAGGTCTGATCTCCAAAATATATAAAGAACTCAAGAAACTAGACTGTAAAATGCTAATCAACCCAATTATAAAATGGGGGCACTGAGCTGAACAGAGAATTCTCAACAAAAGAAGTTCAAATGGCCAAAAAACACTTAAGGTCATGCTCAACCTCCATAGCGATCAGGGAAATGCAAATCAAGACAACTTTAAGATACCATCTTACACCTGTCAGAATGGCTAAAATAAAAAACACCAATGATAGCCTTTGCTGGAAAGGTTGTGGAGAAAGGGGTATACTTATCCATTGCTGGTGGGAATGCAATCTTGTGCAACCACTTTGGAAAGCAGTGTGGTGGTTTCTCAGGAAATTCGGGATCAACCTACCCCTGGACCCAGCAATACCACTCTTGGGAATATACCCAAGAGATGCCCTATCATACAACAAAAGTATATGCTCGACTATGTTCATTGCAACATTGTTTGTAATAGCCAGAACCTGGAAAAAACCTAGATGCCCTTCAATTGAAGAATGGATGAAGAAACTATGGAATATATACATATTAGAGTACTACTCAGCAGTAAAAAACAAGGACTTCTTGAAGTTTGCAGGCAAATAGATGGAAATTGAAAACACTATCCTGAGTGAGGTAAGCCAGACCCAAAAAGAGGAACATGGGATATACTCACTCATATTTGGTTTCTGGCCTTAAATAAAGGATATTGAGCCTATAATTCGGGTCCTTAGAGAAGCCAAATAAGAAGGAGAACCCAAAGAAAAACATATAGGCATCCTCCTGAATATTAACCTTCATCAGGCGATGAAAGGAGACAGAGACAGAGACCCACATTGGAGCACCGGACTGAAATCTCAAGGTCCAAGTCAGGAGCGGAAGAAGAGAGAGCACGAGCAGGGAGCTCAGGACCGCGAGGGGTGCACCCACACACTGAGGCAGTGGGGATGTTCTGTCGGGAACTCACCAAGGCCAGCTGGCCTGGGTCTGAAAAAGCCTGGGTTAAAACCAGTCTCGCTGAACATAGCAGACAATGAGGACTACTGAGACCTCAAGAACAATGGCAATGGGTTTTTGATCCTACTGCACCTAATGGCTTTGTGGGAGCCTAGGCAGTTTGGATGCTCACCTTACTAGACCTGGATAGAGGTGGGTGGTCCTTGGACTTCCCACAGGGCAGGGAACCCTGATTGCTCTTTGGGTGGACGAGGAAGGGGGATTTGATTGGGGGAGGGGGAGGGAAGGTTAAGCGGCGGTGGGGAAGAGACAGAAATCTTTAATAAATAAATAAAAAAAATTAAAAAAAATAAATTTTCACGTGAAAAAAAAGGTAGATTAGATATGATACTTCATACTCACCAAAATAGTTAGATAATGAAATATTTTCTTTAATGTTGTCAAATATAAATTTACTAAATTGTAACTGTAATTTTACTTGATTGTTATTTATGTTGTATATAATTTTACTATGATAAAGTTAAAACCTTCCTTTTGCTTAGAAAAAAAGGGGAAATTCTATGGAATATTCCTTTATACTGTGTGAATATATGTCTTTCTTTAATAAAGAAGCTGACTCATCAAGAGCTGAACAGAATAAGGTTAGACAGGGCAGCCAGACAATAGAATGCTGGCAGGAAGAAGGGCAGTGTCTGGATTCAACAGCCACACACCTTTGTGTCTGGACACAAAGATAAGGACAGAAGATAAATATGCCAAGCGAATAGATGCACCACCACATGCAAAGCATAAATAATAACCTAAAATGTAGGAGCCAGTTAATAATAAGCCTAAGCTATTGGCCATACATTTATAACTAATATAAGCCTCAGTGTGTTTATTTGAGAGTTTCTATGGGACAGGAAAAGACTGCTTATAGAGATAATGAAGTTGGGTATAGTAATAGGTGGATATTGAAGTTTGGTGGAGAGAAGTTGAGGGGAAAAGAATATACTCAAAATACATTGTAAAACAATTTAAAAGAAATATAAATTAAAAATATTGATGATATGCAAATGACCAATTCCCTTTATGTTTGATAATAAATGTTTTAATATGTGTTAAAAGGATAATATACAAAACTATAAACAAACCCAGTACAGTTTCTATAGAATTTGGCAAATGTTACTTTAACTAACATTCTTTTCACACAAAATTTATATACTTACTTTCTTTATATATAAACTGGTTTTTAAATTTAAGATAACATTAATATGATCATTTGAGAAAATGAGACAATACATTAAAAGGGCTCTCTGCCATATAGTATTGTCCAGTATGACAACTGGTGTATGTGTACCTTTGTGAGTGTTTGTGGTTAATATGGTCTATATAAAATGATCATCTTCACAATAATAATTTAGTCTAATTTACCTGAAAAAAAATTTAAAAATGTTTTCCTCATTATTGTTCACTGACTTTTAAGCCTATTGTTAATTTCTAACTTTTGAAGGAATTATTTCCATCTGCTATTTCCAGATACAGAAATAAATTGCTAATGAGTGTGTCTGATATCCACAAAATCATTCAGGATGACTTGAAGCAGAATACTTATTGTTGCAGTCTCTTTTTCCAAATTTCTGATTGATGACACGTGTCCATTTTGCTCTACCTCATATTCCTGAAATAACTATAAGGATAAGTAAAATAAATCTCTTAGAGAAAGCCTTAAAGAAAGGAAGAAAAATTAAATATCATGTATGATTTATCTAAAGTTTCTATTACTGTGAGAAGACACCAAGACCATGGCAACTCTTACAAGGGAAAAACATTTAATTGGCTGGATTACAGTTCAGAGGTTCAGTCCTTATCATCATTGTAGGACATTGTGGTATGTATGTGCTAGAGATGTGGTCCTGCAGAAATGAGGCTGAAGAGGTAACTGAGAGTTCTATATCTTGCAGGCAACAGGAAGTGGTCTCTCTCACTGGGTATACCTTGAGCAAAGAAGTTATCAAAGCCTAACCCCGCCCTGACACAATTCCTCCAGCAAGGCCACACCTACTCCAACAAGGCCATACCTCCCATTAGTACCACTCCCTTTGAGGATCATTTTCTTTCACATCACCAGACTGTGTCAGCATTTCCTACTTGCAAATAAAAACATATTTTTCTAAGATGCAGTCATATTATTAAATCATATTTTTCAGGTGCAGTTCATCCTTTGTTTATAGATGCAGGGTGTAGACTTGCTTTCATCACTCACTAAGATGCTATGAACAAAGCAGCAATAAATATATTAATAATTATAGTTGTGATTGTCAATTTGATGGGATTTTGAATCTCTATGGAAGCAAATCTATGAACATGCCAGTTAGAGTCTATAGACTACACTAGTTGAGGTGTATGGTATCTTTTTATGACTTGAAGTCATGGAGTACATAGAGAGCAGAAGGTGAACTGAGTATTAGCTTTTGTCCTTGATTCTCAATGTTAGATACATTGTGACTATCTGCCTCCCATTTCTTCTGCTATGATTTTTTCTATTGTGACAGAGTTCCATCAAATTATGAGACATAATAAGTTTCTATTTCATACAAAGTTAAATGAATTATAAATTAATTTCAAAATACTACTGATATGTAAATAACCAATTAATTTCAAGTCTGACAATAAAATGCTTAAGGTATATTAACCAGATAACATACAAAAATGAAATAACAATAACAAAAAACCCTAGTATGTTCCCTATAGAATTTTATAAATGAGGATGTTTAGGAGTTCATTAGTCAGTGATATTAGCTTGCTATAAATATCATCAATAAAAAGAATCAAGTGGTTAAGAATTTAAAGATGAGATGATCATGAAGCAAAAGCAAAACATACATTAAGAAATGGAAAGCAAATTCTTAGAATACAGACAGTTTTGTATAAATTTTGATAACTGCTCAGATCTTCAAGTTCAGTGCTGTGTGGAAGAAACTCTTTGCTGACATTATCTTGTCATGCATTTATAAACGCACAGTGTTGAAGGTGTAAGTCACAAACAATGCCACACCAGTTTGGAATATGATTAATAGGGTGGTATTTATTTAAAGGGGAAAAAACTTACAGATCACTGTCCCAGACAGCAGCCCTCAGCGCAACCAGGAAGGGAGTCTAGTGGCTGGAAGTGGAGCAGGAAGTGAAGAGAGAGAGGAGAGGGAAGTGGCCGCTTTTTTAAAGGGAGAGAGACCACACCCCAATGGGCTGGTATCTCAGCGGCTATAGGCTGGAGGAGTGGAAGGACCTCCCGCAACACCTCCCCCTTTTGTTTAAGTAAGAGAGTTCTTAACCTACTACAAAATTATCTACAATAAGTATAAATATCCTATTCTAACTAGCTTAGGTCTTGTATAATAAATAACTTGGCCAAGTCATGAGAGAAAAGTAACTACATTTATATAGTCTTCAACCCCATTGAAGATCTGAGAAGGGAAATAATGTTACCTGGGTAATTAGGAAGTTCAGTAAAACAACTTCCAAAACATGCAACATATCACAGAGACAACTAGCTACCTGGGCAATCACTCAAAGTCACATTTGCAGCGTTGAAGCAACCAACTTTGGCTAAGGCCTAACATAATTGACATACCATTCGTGATAGTCTTCCTGGTGCAATCTCTTGGTCTGACCCCTACAGTTGAAAACAACATAACATTATTTGTCACTACTCTGAATAAGTTATTCATGAAACTAATAGCAGAGATGCAGTGATTACTTTTAGTGTTCATTTCTTATTAATAATTGTTCCCAGTGTGCTTTTATTATTTAAGTTAGAAACAAAAGGGTTTTCTTTAATCAAAAGCTTACGGGTTTAATACAGTCATTTAGAGAATGGTTTAAAAAAAAGGAAATGACTCTTGATTAAGAGAGGCAAAAAAATTTACTTTTTTCCAGTTTCATAAACAATAGATTTTATTTAAAAACAGCTTTAGATTTAGAGAAAATAGATGCTAGTACAAGATGTATCTCATGCCTACAGGTCCAATGTTTTTATTTTATTTTTTTATTGATTTTTATTGATCTCCACATTTTAAATTCCTGCATATGGTTCAGATTCCACTGCAGCAAAGGACAAATTAATGTCATTGTGTGCAAAAAATGGTGAACAGGGTTGCATGAGAAAGAAATATAATTTGTAAGAACAATTTAAAGGTAAAAATCTAGAAAAAAAAACCTCTGAGTGTTGGTAAGTGACTGTGGAGACATTTGGTAGATACTTCAGCAGATGGACTACACAGGTGATGTTTTACTAATCCAAATGTTAAAAAGCGATACAGGAGAATGGAAAGGGAAGATCATTTTTGAGCCCCTTTCTATACCATGAGTTCCAATGGCTCCTTTATGTATAATATGCTGTTATGGCATTAGTTTTAGAAATACTTGAAAAAAAACCCAGAGTATTTGTATTAAAATTATTCTGAAATAGAAGGTAGAGTCCAAGTTAGATATTTTATTAAATTGTGTTTTATCTACCAATTAAGTTTCGCTATTTAAAGCACTAAGAATTCTATGCATTCTACATTAACTCTTCAAAATTGTAGTACACATATGACAATTCTGATTTATATCATTTTTCAAAAGTTACTTGTACAACAAAATTTTATTTTCACTTATTTTTTCCATTAAGATTAAAAAATATATACATACCATAAGATTTTATAGACCAAACTCTTAGTCTTTAACTGATAAAAAAAAGTTGGTGATATATAACAGTGAATTCTCTAGATATGAGGGAAATTCATAAGGAAGCAATCAAAAATAAACTATCAAAAATTATCAAGGAAAACTATAATTATACTGATGTTTCTTTATTTCTGTAACAGCAACAACAAATTGTAAACATCCCTCAAAAAGGAAATCAGAAATGAATTAAAAAGAAAACAAATGTCACAGTGAGGCGAATATCCACTATATAAATATGAGTGGCAATTGAGAAAATGCCTTCATCTGGTTGGTCTGTAGGCAAGGTCTGTGGCAGCATTTTCTTGACTGATTATTGATGTGGAAGATCCTAGCCATTGTGAGTGGTGCTGCAATAGGGAAGATGGTGCTGTGTGGTGTGAGGAAGCAGGCTGATAAAGACATGGAGAGCAACCCAGTAAGCAGCAGTCCTTCATGTTCTTTGCTTCGGTTCCTGCATCCAGGCTCCTTTCTTGAGTTCCTGTCTTGATTTTGCTTGGCAGAGTGTAAATTTTAAAATGAAATATATTCATTCCCACTGTAGTTGTTTGAATGAGAGTAACCCACCACAAAGTTCATAGGTTTGAATACTGGTACCCAACAGGTAGAATTCTTTGGGAAATATTAAGAGATGTTGTCACCTGGGTGGTGGTAGACTCATGGGTCAGGTTTTGAAGTTTCAGGAGCCCACACCATTCCCAGTTATCTTTCTCTCTGCTGGCTACCTGTGGTTTATGTGTGCTCTCAGCTGCTCTTGCTGGCAAACCTTTGTGCAGCCATCATGGACTGTAACCCCCCTACACCATAAGCCATAATGCTTTGATATCAGATAAGTTGCCTTTGTCACTGAGTTTTATCACAGCAATAGAAATGTAACTATGATACCCACTAATGCACCACCCCAAACTACAACAACCATGGTAGCAACAGCAATAACCATTAAATCTTAAGTATCTTGAGCATTGAGTAAGCAAAGCAAAAGATTACCAGATATATGCCAGGTGGTGGTGGTACGCACCTTTAACCCAGCACTCATGAGGCAGAGGCAGGTGGATCTCATGAGTTTTAGGCCATCCTAATCTACAGAGCAAGTTCCAGGACAGGCACCAAAGCTGATCTCAATAAAAGGTAATCTTAACCAGATACTCTATGGCTCCCATACAGCCTGACTTAATGGATAGCGTTAAGAATGTAAACTAAGTGAATTTTCTTTATATTTATTTTGTGTAGTCTACAATGGGAAAGTCCCAGTAAAATATTATGTATAACACACTTAAAATTTGTATGTGTGCTATGCTCAATTAAACACACAAACAATAAAAAACCTGTGGCACATATTGCTACTAGCATTGGAATATGCTATCTTTAAAATTTTGGACTTGAAAACATAATAGCATTTGTGTGTTTGAAACTTTATGTTGTGCAGTGTGATAATATAAGGTTAAAATGCATTGTGAATTCACAATAAACATTTCCTATAGTTCTGTGATTGCTATGGTTGAAGTCTGGTTTTCTTGAGTTTGCACAGGCATCTACATGCCCATAGATGGACCCAGTATATCTTTGGGCAAGTTCTCCCTCTCTGGAATTGAATAGGCTTGTCTCTTTATATTGACATCCCCTGTTCAATCTTTATAATTCAAAGCAGCTTAGAGAAACTTATTTCTCTTTGAGAAAGCTTTGTTAATTTTCAAGACTGTGTAGGTTATCCTGTCTTATAAATTGTAAAATTATCATTTCATTGTCCTTTATAGAAAATAACATAGTTGTGATTTCTTAATTGTTTTTAATGTTTAATGATTATTTTTTTAGTTTTCATTATGGGTGTGAACTCTTGCATTCAGATGCTCTTAGAAGACAGATAGTTCTTAATCCCACTAAAGTTGAAGTTACAGGAGTTTGTAAATTACCAAGTGTGGGTCCTGGGAATTAAACTTGGGTCTTTTGTCAAAGCAGACAGCGCTTTTAACTGCTGAGCCACCTCTTCAGACTATTTGCTGTAAAATTTAAGTCTATAATATGACTAACAATTGTATGTAGACTGCCAAAACATGAAATAGTTTTGACTATTTCACTTGTTTTCTCCATGAATTTCTGCTCATTTCCCTGTATTTCTGGCTACTGATCGAGTCTCTAAAGTTTAAAATAAATGAAAAAGTAACAATGAAGAAATAGTTGAGCTTATAAAGTATGCTTAAAGATGATTTTTCTGGAGATGAGAAAAATTGAGATCCACATACTCACATAATCAAGAACTTTAAATCATGCAGTGCTTTTGGAGTAGGCAATATCTGCTAACTACAGAGAAAAGGGTACCCCAGATTCTAGATGTGATAACCAAACAAATGTATAGATATTTAAATATAAAGCATAATGTAACAACTTTCAAGTGCCTTTTGAATTCAGAAAAAGATAAATTATCAGAAATTAAATTATTATTCACAGAAATTAGAACAGTTTTTAAAATAAATGTTGATTAATGCTGAAAATTCTTTTGGTTTATAAGTGATTTTAACTACAGAAGAGACAGGTTGACTTTTGTTCTATATGGTTTCTAAGTGAAACCTTAATGCTTTAATAATTTAGCTAAATAGTATTTTGACAGTGTCATATAAAATAGGCAAGTTTTACAAACAAGAAGATATATTAAACAGAGTTAAGGTTGGTTTTAATCTCCTATGGAGATCTTCATTCCAAATTATAATATAAGTAAGTGGTGGTGTAAATGAATAAATTGAGAAGCTCATATACATTCATATAAGAAATATAAGTCACTCATAGGAAATTAAATATTGTTATCTGTGACCACCTAGAGGAATTCAAAGAACATCATGGTAAGTGACTAGACACATAGAAGAAAAGGCACTTTGATCTGACTCATACATAAAATCTAAAACAGTCAATGTAGTGAGGTAGTAGACATAGATACAGCTACGAGGACTGAGAACCAGGGAGACAGGGATGCCAGTTCACACATGCCCTACAGAGTATATTGTCATAGGTGTCACAACTCTCATAAAGTTGAGGTTTGTATTCTCAACCAGAAAATTGCAGAACACAATGTTATGAGGCATTTGTTTACCTTCAAAGAGGAATAAACTCAAAGATAAAATATAAAGCTCACAGAACTTGGAGACAAGAGACTATATAGTGTAGAAATAGAAGCCACACTGTTAAAGTGTGAGTCTTGATGGTTTATACTGTCAACATGCTCTGGAAGGGAGTTAGGGTAAAAATTATTTAAGCATGTATATTTTCTGCCTTTATTCCACTAAGGAAACACTGTCCACTTAGTCCAGATATAAACATATAGTCCTTGTCATTTCTTCACTGTCATTCTGGTTTATAAAAGGGAACAGGGATCCAATTTATTCAGCAGCCATCTGCCAGCATGCTGTCACTGTGCCAGCTTCTTACTTGTAACTACTCAAGAGCGCTGATTTGTTCAAAGCAAACTGTCAATATATTTATCTACTTACTTGCTTGTTCCTTCCTACACATTACCCTATGTCATTCTGCTGCTTACAGGGAAATGTTATGCTTTTCATGTTTAATGGTTATAGCTGCCTCTTTTTCTGCCTGTGTCTAGGGGCAAGTGTAGAGATGATGAAATGAAATGTTTGACAAGTTCTGAGTCAAAAGAGCAATGTTTATTCAGGCTAAGCCATCTCTGACAGCAACAGAGGCAGAAAAACATTCATATAAGCAACACCAGTTTTTTAAAGAAACACTCACTACTTTTCCTGCATTAACACCATGTAAATATTTATTAAAATAAATTTGGATGTTACAATTTTGACATTTTGAATACATTGAGATAAAATATAATAGACAAGAAATATAATATTTAAGAAAATATCCAATTGTCATAAAGGCCTCCATTTTGTTAAATTTATTTTCTATGATATGAAGAATAAATTTATGTAGTAATGTATGAAATGATTCATTTTCCATACAGTAAAAGAGATGCTGTTATCACAATTAAGTAAGTATATACTAAAATAACTAACATCCTTATTTAAATGTGTATTTTCATTCAGTAGATGTCATTATATCATATAAAGCCCATAAAAGACACATAGCTAAAGACTTTAAAATCTTTAAAAGTTATGGACATCCACATATACACAGACAGAAAAACAGCATAAATATGTTTATATAAAAGTATATCCAAAAGTGACGTGTTAGGATTAAACAACATGCTTGAATTTAATTACATAATAAGATCCTGAGCCTCTCACTTGGCTGGTCAAAATGAAATATAGTGTCAAACTCATTAAGGAAGAAACTTTTGGAGTTTTCACTGTCATCAGAAGGAATCATTTCTGGAAATGTTTTATGGAAAACTACTGATGTTTTTCTTGTAAGATAGTCATTGTTGAACATCCACAGACTATTTAAATTCAAAGTTATCCAAACAACCAGTGTTAGACACAGTTTCTGTGTGCAACAGCTTATTTGTTGGAATGTCTGGATCTACTTTATCATTTCAAGCATCAATTTTGTATCTAGTGAATTATGTACAAAATTCTTTGTCATATGTACAACACTGCAGCAAATATAACATTAAATATAATTATTTTTTCTAAGGAATAAGGGTAGAGGTTAAATTTGTTACTTTTTAAGCTTTTGAAGATTTTTCTTATTCTTGGCATAAAATATTTCATAGGAGACTGAGTTACAGGAAAGAGTAGAGCAGGCTGAATAATTAAAAATAATGACAAGATTATGTACAGAGAAGTGAGAAATTAAAGATGGATGTGTAGATGGAAATGTGCATCGACAATAAAACATGGTGTCAAGAAGGAAAAGGGAAGAAAAGATACATATTAATTAATTCCTACTTTTCTTCCTTTATGGAAGATTGTGTTCTCAATATATTCCCCCACCCTATTTCATCTCTTTATTTTGAAAACTCATATGAGTAGCATGCTCTTATGAAGTTTGTTTGATTTGGCCTAGGAAGGCAAAGATCAAAAGAAGCATAAATCTATGCTTTAGATAACATCATGCTTTGAAGAACTCTGAAGATGTATATAGATTTTTTTAAGTGGTAGGTTAAAAGACAAATTGCCTATCAAACAAAACTGATACCTATAGGAGTTAAAAATAAGTGATAAAATACTGTGATGGTTGAGTAGCAAAAAAAATTGCAAAGCAGCATCTAATCTCAGAGCCTAAAGAGTCCAAGATACAGCACTAAGTTGGCTAGTTTACAAACTCTAATGTTAGGTAAAAATTTATGGCCTCCCTTCCCTGTTAGTTGGTTGTACATCTGGCTGTTATACAAGATGCCAATTTAGATGTCCACGTCTTAAGACTACTGATAGATTGCCTTGTCTTGTTTTGAGTAAAGCATTGATGAAATTCAGCCTCTAGGGCTGCTGAGCATCTCATGTTTGTAAATAAATTTGCTGACATTGTTCATAATAAGGGAAATATGCACTCTAAAAGTCAAAAGAGAAATGAATTTAAAACATAAAGAAGACCACCTCAATAGGCTTATAAGAAGCCCCTGGTCCATGAGAATGCAGATGCCCTTTATTGCCCAATTTAGCAAGTTGCATCTCTATATTATCAGGGGAAATATGTGTTAACGACATGTTGACTCCAAGTTTCAGAAAAATATTAATTAAACAAGAGTATGAAAGAATGAAACTGTTAGACAACTGGCATTTTCTACAATTGCTGAACAGTAATAACGGAAAGAATAGGCAAGTAAATTGAAATAAACAGCAGTTTTCATATCATTGGTAGTATTTTATACCTCCTCACTCCGTATATGAAAGCAAAAGAATGTTGTTTATTCAGGTGGGATGTGTCTGAGCATGTGTGTGTGTCTCTGTGGTATGTGTGAGAGAGAATCGGGGATTTGAGCAATACTTCAGAGAATTGTTTCTATAAAACATCTTTCTGTTGAGCCTATGATAGACTGAAAATCACTATGTAGCTTAGGCTGTCCCTGAAATCCCTAAATGCCAGTCTCAGCTACCATAGTATTGAGATTAGAGATATATGTCTCAAAACAAACATAAATACAGAATATACAAATATTAAATAATGAGGGCTATTGAGTCCCAGTCTCAATTCGTTGAAAGGGTTTAAAGAGAATACTACAGCAAACTAGGGGCTTGGGATCTGAGGATAGAAAATGAATCTCTCACTCTGTATGTTTCTGTGCCAGTTTTTTTTTTTATTGTTCTGCCTCTATCATAATTCTCCTGTTTTACTTTTAACTTCTTCTAGCTTCTCCTACTCTAAAAACTCTTCCCCTTCATGAGACTTGAAGTAATAAAGAAATTACAAGAGCTCTTTGGTCAAAAGCACATTCCTAGGGAAAGTGATTAGGGACTGAGCCACTGTCATGGCAACATACGGTCCCAAGGCCACAAGAGCAAGACTGTGACCAGAAAGGGGGGGGGGTAAAGTGTCCAATGACAATTTTGAGTAATAAGTCTATTGTTAGTAGACTAGCAAGCAAAGAATTATCATGATTTCATTATTAACCCTGTTTGGACATCTGTAGTTCTGTCCTTGTATATAACTGTAAGGTCTCAAATTTATGATCTATTTACAAAAGACTTTAGTATACTTTGAACTTGCTCTGAGATAAAAGTGAGATAATTGTGTGCATTTTGTGTTAGACTGAGGAGAAATTGTTATTTTTTGCTATTAGTCTGAGTAAAAAGGAACAAGGCAGTCTTTTATATGTCTTCAGTCCTCATGTGAAGCATGACTAGTAAAAAAAAATAGACAGATATTGGGGTTCAACCTGAAGACCAGAAAAGCAAAACAGCCAGCTACTGTTTCTTATCTCTTTTCAGAAATGGTGATCCTGCCTCCAGGAAACCTCAGAATGAAACTTAGACTGAGAGCTGTCTCTTCCTGTCTTATAATCTTCTCTAGTTCTGGGATTAAGGGCATGCACCACTACCTCCTGGTTTCTATAACAAGCTAGGTAGCTACTGGGATTAAAAGTGTATGTCATTGCTGCTTGTTCTGTAAGGCTGACGAGTGTGGCTGTTTTACTTTTCTGAACTTCAGGCATGTTTTATTTATTAAAATACAAATGAAATGCCTCTACAATCATTAGACTAATAGATCCAGTATATCTGAAACATGTTCCAGTATATCTTCTATATATCAAAACTACATAGCTAAAGGAAAAGTCATCTTCGTGACCACCCACAGATGAATGTGCCCAGTAGACTGACTATTTTCATTAGATAAACACACAAGCAGTGGGAAAACACCCAAAGCTATACTTAGAGGAAAAAATGAAGTTCTTAGGGAAGAGACAAAGTGATTTATGAGTGAAATTACAGACAGGAGACACTGCTTTCCCCAGCCAGTGATTCTAAAGCATTTCCAGGTGGGGTTCCCTATAAGAGAATCACTCATCTGGTAGATTGGCCTGCTGAACACTAGTTGTCACTTGCTGTATCTCACGTGGCCCCTGAAAACCAGAAACCCACACTTTGAAAATAAAATACAGCAACACTACACTATCTAGGCAAACACTTCTATATTCTAAAACAACAAAAAATTTAACAACTAAATTAAATTTCTGAAGAAAAAATATACAGTTCATTACAAAAAGTAAATTCTATTAAAACATATATTTTCAATAAAATAAAATTTTAAGCATATTTATTTCTATGTCAATAGAATCATGTAGTTCCATATAGAATGACTTGCTATTGATTTAAAAAATTGCATCTACATTTTACACTTTAAATACCAATTCTACTGAATTTTATTAAATTAGATAAAAGTTCAAAAATGCTATCAGTGACATTTTTATAATTCTCAAAGACTAAAAAATGTAAATATCCAGGTGCAAATAGGTTAAATAATTATGTTCTAGCAATATAATGGGAGCTATGCAGTCACAAGAATTATGGACATAACTCTGTGTAGCGATGGAAGTTATTATGAATATATTACTTAAATAAAAATTATGACAAAAGTATTTTTCTACATATTATCATATGGTGCTTAAATTTGAGAGAGTACTCCACATTTCACATATATTTATAATAATCAGCTTTTATTAGACTAATTATAAAAAGTGGCCCCCTCACCCAAAGCCCTCCCCATGTGTCTTTTCGCTGCCTCCTTGCTCTCAGCTCTCAGAGAGGGCCTGAGTGAGAAGATGTTGAAGACCTATATTATCTGTTCAAGCAGCTGCTCATTGGTAACTGTGTTCCACATCTCTGAGAATGCCTTCAACACAACCTTCATCTCCACCATTTGGGTAGGATCAAGGCAATGACCTCCACAGGAGCAGGCTTGAACCAGCAACTTCTACCAGAGCAGGCCTAAGGCAGGGACATCCATAGGAGCAGGAATAATGGGGTGATGCAGAGTGAACAAGCCTGAGCTAGAGACTTTTGCAGGACTGGGAATGAAGCAGAAACTCTGAGGGAACAGGCCTGAACCAGAGACCTCAGCGATACCAATTCAAATTATTCATATCTATAGCATATCCCCCTTTAAATATAAAGAAACATTAACAAATAATATTTGGGAATTTGGACATAGCTTTTTTCCATACTGCTTCCTGCTGGTTGGGGGTACTCTTAATCATGTCTTTCATGGTGTATCCTGTGTACCAGGTTCATCTTAGTCAGGAGTTGGGAGAAGAAATTTTTTGAGGGTGCTCATGGCAACCTTTCGGGGGGTGTGATCTATCAAACCATATTGGTCTAGAAGGATTCTACAACAAGTATCATATGTACTCACTCATAAGTGGCTTTTAGACATAAAACAAAAAATAAAACCCAGCCTACAATTCACAATTCAGGAGAGCCTAGACAACAAAGAGGACCCTAAGAGAGACATACATGGATCTAATGTACATGGGAAGTAGAAAAAGACAGAATCTCCTTAGAAAATTGGGAGCATGGGCATCATTGGAGGGTAGGAGGGGAGGGGAGTTGAAGGGAAGGGAGAAGAGAAAAATATATAGCTCAATAAAAACATTTTTTTTAAAAAAAAGATACTACTAGGCAACTTAGGGATATAAAGGCAAATTAGACACAAATCCTGCTCTTGAGAGTGTTTCCATATAATAGGAAACATAAGACATGTCTAAATAACTGCTGCTGGGGTAAAGACCCAGGAGGTCTTCAGCAAGGAGACTAAATGTCTTGGGAGTTCTTGAAATAGTGAGATATGTTGTGCTTCGGGAGAAAGCAAGAAAGGCATCACTGAAGGAGTACTTGAGCTGATCCTGGTATAACTGGAATAATCTGAACTTGATAGCAAATGCATAATTAGAGGAAACACAACAATAAAAGGGACGCGAGAGCATTTGAGAGCATACTGAGTCCTGTTACAGGCTCAAGATGCAGAGAAATGGAGCCCAAAGGCAAAGGATTGCAGAAAGTGGTATGGATTAGAGACATAGGAAGTGATGGATTATCTCTCCTGTCAGTGGTCCGTCATTCTGACTGCCTTGAGCCTGATGTACATACATACAAAGCTCTTCTTGGTACAGTAACTTGCTGCACTGGGCTGGTATTTCAAGATGAGAGACTAAGGTGGAGGTCAGGGGAATCAAAGCCCTTCTGGTGGAATGCATATCTGG
Organism: Microtus obscurus; assembly: GCA_963919715.1. NCBI lineage: Eukaryota > Metazoa > Chordata > Mammalia > Rodentia > Cricetidae > Microtus > Microtus obscurus. The sequence goes on along the minus strand of CAWTZC010001020.1, from coordinate 6,385,342 downwards.
CCCTGCATTTGGACAGGCCTATCCTATGACTACATGATGTCAGTCATTGCCAAAATTCCATTCCAGAAAGGCCTTTGAAGTTAGATTTCACTCTTGCAGCAAAAACAATCCTGGGTGCTTGCTGTTGTTATATAACCCCAGGTTCTATGCTAGGAGCTTTCAGTCATAGAGTAAGTGAAGCCCTGATTTGGATGGTCACAGTGGGACTATGCTACAAGGGATTATCAGGAAAAGAAAACTTTGTGCTTGATGAAGCAATATTATGCATGCATAGGTGGTGGCCTCTCATTCTTTGCCATGACACTCACATGCTTACATAGGCCCTTGCCATATCATGAGGGAACAGCATACATGACAATGACAATTGTGATCTGCCATATTTTTGATTATTAACTATGAGGGAATGCCACATAGGGAGGGCATCCAAACTGACCTACAGAAGTTCTGTGTAAAGGGTGTTTGCAGCATAAAACATGTGGTCAGTCTGCAGACCCCATGAGTAGGTTAGCTAGGTAGAGTCTCTTATTCTAGTTAAATCTTTAAGATAGTTTAACCTCATAAGAAACCCCAAGCCTGTACCACTCAGCAGGGTAGATTTATGATATAGAAATGATGGGAGTATTTCTACTATGTAAATGTACTCCATATTGGTAAAGAAAGAATCAAGCCCATTGAGAAGATCCTGATAATGACTTGCTATTTTCTCTTGCAAGTTAGAAAGTGAGAAACTGTGGTAGACCTTTGTGAACTGATACAGTCCTGGTTTTGAAATGATGTGTTGAGAAGCACACAGTGAGTGAGGCGTCTACATTCTTATGTGGAAAAGAATTACGCAAAATTGGCCAATGAAGTACATGTTTATGGCCACCAAAGCAAAATAGTGTCCTTGCCAGTTTTCAGGGGCATCATTTTAGTTATGAGAAGTTCTGAAGAATATACTTGGCACAACTCCTTCCTAATATTAAACATAATGTTTAGAAGGTTTCTTTTAACCCATTTTAGCCTGTTTGTAGGATCTGTTTGTCTGCATGACTTTTTTGTATGGGGAAATGGGTTTGAAAGTTCTATAAAAGTAGTTTTGCTTATAGTATATACAAATTATATTTAGGATTCAAGGGGAAATATAATCCAATATGAATTTTAAAAACAATTTACATTTTGGAGTAATTAAAATCAGTCATTTTGGGGGAGGGAGAGGGAGCAGCATATATAAATAAATATGTTGGCATTAAATGGGAAAATGAGATCCCCACATGGACACTAAGTTGCAATACACCATGACAAACCTCATAAATCAACTTCACAGACCAAAGAATCTACCCTTCACATGAAATTTAACATATAAACTAGTTTCTCTGCATCAGTACTCTTCCTCTCAGTGGTATCTCTGTAATGCTTGTTGTGGTATTTATTCGTATCTATGCTTTAGTTACAAATGTGGGTCATATATTATATTGATTTATTTCTAAGACGTATATTAATGCTTATCTGTTCTTTTCTTGCCATCTTACCAAATTCCTTAGTAGAAAATGTTTTCTCAAACAACTTGAAACAATAATTTCAGCACACAACTGAAATGGATTTGAAGCTGGTTGTAATGTCAAATACTTACATATTTATTTCTCCACCAATTACCTCTCCATTGATTTCCATTTAAGTATCACAGCTCCTATAATGACTTGTTCTGATTGTCAAGAAATAGTGGATGCTTTTCATTGCCCATTTATTCTTTTTCCCCTTTGAATAATAGATTAAAATGTTATTGAAAAGCACTTGCAATTTAAAAAATAACTCCTAGTTATGTTAGACAGACCAAAAGTCTGTATATCTCAATGGACATCCATACAGTTAGTAAAGGCATTCAGAAGCATGTAGCTTCACATTGGAATTCATCTTTTCACTGTCAATTAAAATCTTATATACTTATTCATCAATTCTTTTTGAGAGTTATCTTATTCCAGTCATTGATCTAATGACTCTCTTTCAGTTAAGATGTTTTTGATTATCTTTCCACCAATATTTTTTTCTTTAATACTTGTGATTATGATATTATCACTATATTTTTCCCTTGTCTTTCTTCCCTCCAACCCTACCATATAAATTAAGGCAATTATGAAAACTGATGTTAGCTTTGTATAATAGTGTGTGTAGATGATCAAACAGGAATAGGTCTTCAACTGTCTTCTCCATAAGTCCTTCCTGACTCCACCATTCATGTCGATCATGTGTCTAAGTTTTAGAAACATGATGTCCTTAAAAGTTGCTTTTGAAAACAAGGTAAGTTGGTTTGAATGAAAATGGCTCCCATTGGTCCCCATATTTGAGTTCTTAGCACCTAATTAGGAAATGTTAGGAAGTATGTTCTTATAGGAGTAGGTATGGGTAGGTGGAATTTGAGTTACCAAAAGCCTAAGAGGGGCTAGTCATCCATTCTCTCTGCTTCTGTGTCTAGAATTAGCTTGATGTGGGAAATAATCAGGCCAGCTTAAAGATAACAATTATATTCTTGATTGTTATAAGTGGAACTCATGCCACAAGAATGGGAAGTCCGACTTCCTCTGTGTCTGGCAGGAATCGCCCAGAGAGAGAAATAGAGCATGCACCTGGTCCCTTCCAGTTTTTCTTCCTGGGCTCCAGGTAGTCAAGCCTTAACTATGTGTGATTGGTTAACAGAGCTTCCTCATCACTTCTGCCTGTGGGGATCAGGACGGAACTTTCGTCTACTGCTCCGGGGTCATGCCTGCTGGCCTGCTGCCATGGTCCTGCCATAATGATCATAAACTAACCCTCTGAAACTGTAAGCAAGTTCCAATTAAATGCTATATTTTATAAGTTGCCTTGGTCATGGTGTTTTTGTCATAGCAATTGAATAATAACTGAAATACATGACAAATACTTCTTTTTTGTTTTTGTATGATTTAATATTAAAAATAAGATTATACATAGACACATGTTTTATAGAAAAATATAAAAACACAAAAGAAGATAACTCTTGTACTAAGTATCATCTAGAGTTTCAATACTCAGAAATATTTTTTTTATTGGAAAAAAAAGAAATTTCTGCCTCCTCCCCGCCTCCCATTTCCCTCCCACTCCTCCCTCTCCTCCTCCACTCACTCCACTCCTCCCCCTCCCTCTCCAGCCTGAAGAGCAGTCAGGGTTCCCTGCCCTGTGGAAAGTCCAAAGTCCTCCCCCCTCAATCCTGGTCTAGGAAGGTGAACATCCAAACTGGGTAAGCTCCCACAAAGCCAGAACATGAAGTAGGATCAAAACCCGGTGCCATGGTCCTTGGCTTCTCAGCAGTCCTCATTGTCCGCCAAATTCAGAGAGTCCGGTTTTATCCCATGTTTTTTCAGTCACAGTCCAGCTGGCCTTGGCGAGCTCCCAAAGAATCAGCCCCACTGTCTCCGTGGGTGGGTGCACCCCCTGTGGTCCTGACTTCTTTGCTCATATTCTCCCTCCTTCTGCTCCTCATTGGGACATTGGGAACTCAGTCCAGTGCTCCAGTGTGGGTCTCTGTCTCTATCTCCATCCATCGCCAGATGAAGTTTCTATGGTGATATGCAAGATATTCATCAGTATGGCTATAGGATAGGGTCATTTCAGGTTCCCTATCCACAGCTGCCCCAGGAGCTAACTGGGGACATCGCCCTGGGCACCTGGGAGCCCCTCTAGATCCAAGTCTCTTGCCAACCCTAAGATGGCTCCCTTAATTAAGATGTGTGCTTCTCTGCTCCCCTAACCAACCTTCCTTTATCCCAATCATCCCGTTTCCCCAAGTTCCCCCCACCCTCCCCTTCTCCCAATGATAGCCTTTGCTGGAGAAGCTGTGAAGAAAGGGGTACACTCATCCATTGCTGGTGAGAATGCAAACTTGTGCAACCACTTTGGAAAGCAGTGTGGCGGTTTCTCAGGAAATTTGAGATCAACCTACCCATGGACCCAGCAATGCCACTCTTGGGAATATACCCACGAGATGCCCGATCATATGACAAGGACATTTGTTCAACTATGTTCATAGCAGCATTATTTGTAATAGCCAGCACCTGGAAACAACCTAGATTCCCTTCAATGGAAGAATGGATGAAGAAAGTGTGGAATATATACACATTAGAATACTACTCAGCGGTAAAAAACAATGACTTCGCGAATTTTGCATGCAAATGGATGGAAATAGAAAACACTATCCTGAGTGAAGTAACCCAGACCCAAAAGGATGAACATGGGATGTACTCACTCATAATTGGTTTCTAGAGATAAAGGTCAGTGAGTCTATAATTTGATATCCTAAAGAAACTAAATAAGAAGGTGAACCCAAAGAAAAACATGTAGCTATCCTCCTGGTTATGGGAAGTAGACTAGATTGCCGGGCAAAAAAATGGGATCTTGGGGGTGTGGTGGGAGGGGGGGTAAGGGGTGAAGGGGAGAGAAATGTGACAAATACTTCTTTACAGAATATTTACTCCATTTGTTCCAGTGAGGCAAATTCATGCTGCTGTCTTGCTACCTATATTGAAAGTAAAGCAGAAGTTATAGGAACCCATTACACGTGGAGATATCAAGGGCTCAGACAATCACAGAATCTTGCTAAGTACGGCTGCAGATGAAACTAAGGTCGTTGATTTTTGTTGTTGCTAAGGAGATTGTACTAGATCATCCAGGTGGGCTCAGTATAATCACAAATGTTCTTATAAGTGGAATAAAAGTGGTTCAGCAAACAGGGACAGACTAAAGTGAGGATCTGTACTGATGGCTTTGAAAAACATTCTGTGCAAAGAATGCGGATGGCCTCTACAAGTAAAAAAAGAAAAGGGGAAATGATTTCTTTACCAGAACTCATAGAGGGAATGTGGCTCTGTGAGATTTTGTCTTTTGGTGACAGAAGACATTTCTGATTCCTTACTTCCAAAATGCTACTATAATAGCATATTGCTTGAAATGAAAAATTTTTAATCTTTTCTTAGAAAATAAACTACACACTTATATTCCAGCCACAGACAGTTTGTATGAGAGGTTCATGAGTTATAATATTGCAATGAATTCTAAAACTCTGTTAAGAAATTCTCAAGTGTTGTGTTCACTTGTGTATCTGTTTCCATTTTGTCTTCTGTTTTGATTTTATTAATATTTTATATAATTACACCAGGTTGTAAATCTAGGCTATATAGGAAGATAATCTCTTTAAAATGGAGAGCTAATAAACATTCTTAAGGCAAGGTATATGATACAAGAACAGAATGTCTTCCAAACAAATCATAGGGCAGACACTTTTCATAATCAACAACATAATTTTGGTAAGAGGAAAATATTATTTTACCATGAGCATCCTGTTAATTACACCCTTCAGTACCATAGTGTCTCATCGAAATTGTGATATCAAAGGGTTTTCTAAAAGCAGATAAATCTCTTAAATCTTCTAAATACTAAAAGAACTTTCTAAAATCCTCCCAGCTATACTGGTTCCTCATTTCTTTCAAGTTGCTCTCATGGTTTCAAAGACCCACTGATCCTAAAATGAATGTCTGATGTCAGAGAACAAATTTTAATAGGCCTTAATGCATTCATGTTCAGTCAACGATTTTGTTTTTTCAAAACAACCTCAACCCACAAAGTCACAATGACTTTGGTTTAACTAAGTTTTAATATTTCTGTATTGCTATTTTGATGAGTTCAACACACATGTGCATTTTCAGGCATATACATACGCACGTGCGTGCACACACACATACACACACACAGATATACACCTCTAAATGGTTTCTAAACTATATAGTCATAATACATTATGATTTATGTAACTTTTAAAAGGATTCTTTGGAAAATAAATAAAGTCTTATAAGCCACAGTTAATAAAGGGATTGAGACTAACAGAAGGGTGTAATTTGTGCCATATCTACTATGAAGCTTTAATGTTTAAACGTAGACGAGACTCATGAGTGGGAGTAGCCTTTGCCTTGCTGCTGTCAATCTGTCTTCTAATTATTTATTTTTATATCCATAGATGTATGCTTTTTCCTCATCTTGTCCAGAGAAGCTTCTCTTTGCAGTGGCTAGTGGTCCCTTTAGAAACTCATTGTTACAGGAGGGCTTCTACACCAACTCATATCTGGTTAAATTGAGGGGAAGAGTGGCTGTGAGGGCTCGTCCTTAGATTGTTCCTATAAATTAACTTCCCTCATCTAAATATTACACATTCTAGACATTACATGGCTTCAGTTGTGACTGCATGTTTAAGACCAAGCCACTCAGCATTCCAACATGTCCAATGGAGTGGTTCGCAAACCACCACTTCACCCACCACAAAAGTGATGGCCACTCATGGAGGGAGAGTCCAATTTTAGGGGGTAAGCTGCACATCTTCCAGTCGATGGTCCCATACCCATCTGCATGTGAGCGACACTAATTGGACTCAGGAGAATAATAGAAACCATAATAATTCAAAAGACAGGAAGGTTATATGGCAAGATAGGTCAGTGACTCGTAAGTGTAGCTCAAGGGAAATAGTGGGAGGAAAATACAATGCACGCAAGTATAAAACTTTCAAACAATAAAAATGAAGGTTAAAATAAATATTATGTCATCTTTGAGCATAGTTACACATGGCACACATTATCTGAATACCCCTTCAAAATATATTATTTAGTTACCTCCTAAGAATAGTTATTATGAAATGATATAATCTGTATGTAATTATGTAATTGTTTGATACTCTTTGAATGATGGCGGAATGTATCATATTGTGAATGAGAAAGTCATTTAAACTTTTTCTTTAAACAATAAATTTTCTCATTTTAGGAAATTGAAGAACATACTTTATAGTATCTTTTACATTTTCTTTGCTTACTGACAGAAAATTCTGGCCTTGGCCTCACAAGTTTCGGAATTACATACATCAGTCACCCCATCAGAACTATTGTTTTGTTTTTCTTGAAACAGGGTCTCACTATGTAATCATTGCCTGATTTGGGACTCCGTGTGTAAAGCAGATTGGCTTAGAACTAACAGAGATTCATCTTCCTCTGCCTCCAAAATACTGGGATGTAATGTATATCCTATTATGACCAACTGTTGACTATTTTTAAGTACCATTAAAGATATATATGACATTTACAATAAAACTATAGTAAAATTTAAATAATCCATGTGGTTTCAAATACATTGCCTGGTCGAAAAACTAGAATATTCCTGAATGAAATATGTATGAGATGTACATTTGCTGCTACAAATTCTGTTAATTTATGAGGAGTATCCTCTAGCAACATACAATTTCAAACACATTGTTAAGTTTGTAAGTAAATCTACTCTGTATATTCTGAGCATTTCTCTAAATAGTGGGACAACAAATACACTATTTTTGGAGTAATGTCATTTCCAAAGTTAACATAGTATAATTAAAGCCTGCATTTTGTACTAATTTCTCCTTTCCTTATGGGTACAGAATTTTTATTTTTCGGTCACAAAAAATATAAACTTGCATTATAGTGAAAGTTTGTTTTAAGCTTGCTTCATTTCATTGAAATGGTATTCAACTTTCCCCATTCTTCTTAAACTAGAAGACAAAATTAATTGTTAAAGAGTAACATTCACTTTTGTTGTTTTACATTTTAGATACTTTTTTCCCCAAAAGGGTTATATTAAGAAATGAAAAATGTTTTGAGAAAGTATGTGTATATACCTAATCTCATGTATCCAAAGTGAACACATGCTTCAAAAATTTCATGGAAACCCATTGGATGCTTAATTTTATATTTACATATGTCAGCTAAGATAAATTTAAAAGAGTTTCAAAATCTAGTATTTTCTCTCAAGCCTCAGATATTTAAAACAATTATAATCAGCTTAGCAATTTGCAAATTTCAGGTAAATATGGGCGTATTGTAGGATAAAATTAAGAAAATGGTCATTTGGGCTTTTTCTTTGCCATAAGAAATGAGAATGGCTTCTATATGTGTCTATTCAATTGGACCACTTTGGTTCCAAGCACCTGAATCTGTTTCTTCTCCTCTTAGGTTAAATTTTTGTTAACTTGACATAAACTAAGGCATATTTGGGATGTGAAAATCTTAATAAAAAAACTCCTCCTAAGAATAGCCTGTAGACTAAACTGTGTGTCTTGCCTTGATTAATTATTGATGTGGGAGTGGCCAGTCCTTTGCTGGTGGTGCCATCCCTGGGTTGGTGGTCCTGGATGGAATAAGAAAGCAGACTGAGCTAGCCATAGACAGCAATCCAGCCAGCTACTATCCTCCAAGGTTTCTTTCTGCATATTTCTGCCCTGTCTAAGTTGCTTTCCTGACTTTCTTAGATCATAGCCTCTGAAGCAGAATTGTACATAAAACCTCAACCCCCAAGATATTTTTATTCATGGTATTTTATCGCAGCACTAGAAAGCCTAACCAATAGAGTTCTGTTAATATTTAGCTCAAGAGTGATTGCTGAGGCCAGGAAACCTGAAGAAGAGTTTAATTGTGAGGATGAATTCTTTTGGAAATGATGTAATAATTTAGTCAGTTACAGGGAATTTTTCAAATCGCTCACTTGCACATAAAATATTCTTATTTATTATACTTGGATTAGAAGATTTTAAGAAATTATTTCTTTTAAAATGCTTAAATAGTAAATAAAATGATGATGTTTTATTAGTAGTTAAGACCTCTAAGTAATGGGACTATACACTATTTACAAAGTAATATTCTTTTCAACATTAACATGGCCTAATTAAAGCATATGCTTCATAATACCCTAATATTTTCCTTTTCTAGAAGCACTTGTATTATAATGTATTAATACAGCAGATATTGAAAAGACACATAAAAATGGGACTAAAATACCATAGGTGGAATCAGTTACTAGATATTCCACATGAGTTAATATTCCACATATTTCACAAGATGCTCTTTTCAACTTTATTTTTCTCTCATCTTTCATCTATTTGGACATTATTATATCAGAAAATGGAAAAATAGAAGATATAAGAAGGGAAGGACTTGTGGACAATGAGGAACAAAAAAAGCTGGTGAGATGAGTCAGGGGGTGAAGGTGCCAAGTCAGATGACCTGATGTCAACATTCTGAACACACAATGTGGAGAAAGAGAACAGACTTCCATAAGTTGCCTTCCCACCCCAAGACTGCACTGTGGCTTGCACACCCAAACTTACAAATAAATAATAAATTTAAACATTGAGAAAGAAAAATCTTTAAGTAATAGGAAATTAAATATAAAAATATCAGAATGGAAGGAAACAATAAAAGACCAGTCCATGAAATATTCATCTGAAGTCGTGACTGTAGTCTCAGAGCTCTGACTCTGAAAAGAGGGTTTATTACATAAACCAGTTGATATGGATGTGTTTAATAGAATTGTTCACAAATATTCACAAAGTCTATGATAAATTCTTTTACAGATGAAATAAGCTGAAGAATATAGAGTATGTATCTTTTAAATAGAAAAAAATGCCAAAAATTCTATGTAGGATTTCTTTGTTTAAAACCTGAATTTCTCATTTTTGTGAGTGCAAATATTTTCTTTAAACAATTACAAATTTATTTCACACTCACTCCTTTTTACATGTGTGTGTATATTTCAGTTTCTCCTGAAGAACAGCAAGTTTGACAAACATGTAATGGAAAATTCAAATTTCTGCATACATTGCTTCATTTTTATTATAACAAAATGCTCTCACATATTCTCCTGAGTAGAGTGTTTTCTTTTTGGATTAGCTTTATTCTTTATTTGTTCTTGAATATACTAGTTTTCACAGTTGACAATTACATTATGATAATGACTTTGGTATTTTTGGAAATGTTACAAAAACTGAGGCTTAAATTCACATCAATACAGGGATATTTTTGTTAATGTTTTTTTGGCTGTATTCTATCCTAGAACAATTTCTTTTGTTCTTCCAAAAGAAATTACACTGAAAAGAAAATTATACTTTATCATATAATGATCTTTGGAAGAAATATCTTAAGCTAGTTTTATGCAAGCAAGTATGTTTTGTAGGTGACCTAACTTAGTGTAGAACTAAACTAATCCATCCAAAATATTAAATTGTTTACTTATTTTATTTCATGTGTGTGTTTTGTCTGCAAGTATATCAGTGTACAATATGCATGTATTGTATCCACAATGATCAGAAGAAAGTATCAGATCTTCTAGAACTAGATGGTTGTGAGCTATCATGTGGGTACTAGGAACTGAGCCCACATCCTCTGCAAGTGTTCTTAACTTATGGGACACTTCTTTAGTTCCTCCAAAAGCATGAAAATTATACAGTGAATGACAGAAGTGAAGGTTTCATTTCTTAGTACAGGTAAAGAGCAAATAAGGTCTAGTGGACAAATCCAAAGAACATTTTCAATGTGGATCACTGTGTTAAAATGATTTCATGAATGCAATTTCTTTTATATATAAATGCATTTGTCCAAGGTATTAGAGTTCTCAGTTTTATTCATTTTTGCAAGATACACTCATTTTCTCAAATTCTTCTTACTCTCCACCTATATTGTCCATGCACCTGATTTATTCCAGTTCACCGGCTGGAAAGTTAGTGCAGGGTAAAGGGTAGACATGTGTCACTAATGCTATAAATAATCATCATATGGGCTCCAGATTGACTCTCATTGAAATACTTACTGTTATATCAATGTTGGAAACATTAAGAATATTTTGACAAGCTTAAATATAATAATGTATTTATATGTAAGCTGATTTTCAAAATGAAACTGTCTTTAATTTCTCAACTAGAATTATTTCAGTTTTGAACCTAATGATTTATCACTATTTTCACATTTTATCCTGAGGCATAATATATCTTTTAAAATATTCACTTGAATATAACAACAATTATTGCAGAGGTCATGACATTGGAAAAGAGCAAGGAAGGAGCTACATGAGGGCTTGGAGAAAAGAAGGAGATGGGAGAATTGAGGAAGCTATATTGCATGAGAAAACCAAATATTTATATTTAACTCAATATTTCTTTTTTTTTTTTTGGTTTCCTGGTCTCCGCCTGCCTCTGCTCGAGCTATTAAACTCCCCTCCATTTCACATTCATAGCATAGGTTTTGGAAGATATTTTGTACTCTCGATAGTATGTGTCGGAGTGTAGTAACAGGTTCAGTTGCCCTACTTCTCTTCATGAACATACATAGTTTTTCTATTTGTTTTTTTATTGTACATCCCAGTCAAACTTTCCCCTCTCTCCTCTCCTCCCAGTCCTTCCCCTCATCCATGCTCTTTTTCCACTCCCCAATCCATTTGTCCTCTGCTTCTATTTAGGAAACGGCATATCTACCATGAGTATCAACAAACATGGCAGCTCAAGTTGCAGTATGACTAAGAACCTCCTATGTCTTAAGGCTGAATAAGGCCTTACTATGTGTATGTGGCACAAATGACAAAACCCCAGTGACAGGTATTAGTTTTCAATCTACAAACCAGAAATGCAAAGCAGCCAAGTCACTAGAGAAGTCCTACCTTTCCACTAAGCCTCTGCGACCATAGCCTAAGAAGACTAAGCAGACTGAGCCTCTCTCTCCTCCCATTTATATTCCCTCTAATGCTGGGATTAAGTAGTGGAATTGAAGGTATGAGGCACCACCACCTTGATTTGTTTCTGGATTGATCTTGTGCAGCCTAGGGTGGCCTTGAAGCTGCAGAGATTCATCTGCCTTTGTCTTCCAAATGCTGGGATTAAAGGTGTGTGCCACCACTGTCTGACCTCTAGTGGCTTAGCTTTGCCCTTCTGAAATTTAGGCAAGCTTTATTTAATAAAAGCATAAATAAAATATCACTACATATGTATGTATGAATATATGTATGAAATGTATTCATATAATTTATGTAGAGTAGGGTCCCAAAATCCTGTTAAAGAGTCAGATATAGCCACTGTCTTACTGTTAGAAGTCCAACAAGAGGAGCAAGCTGCACATACACAGCATATTTGCTGAGTGTCTAGGTCGGTCCCACGCTTGCTCTTCCTCTTTGCAGGATTCCAGAATTCCACCTAATGTTTGACTGTGGGTCGGCTTTGGCTTCTGTCAGTTGCTAGATGATGCCTTTCTGATTACAACTGATGCTTCTCTGGTGACAACTGGGCTAGTCACAAATCTGGTCACAGGAGATTGCCAGTTCAGGCTATGTATCTACTATTGGTAGGGGTCTAAGCTGGAGGTCATCCTTGATTCCTGGGAGATTGTTTTGTACCAAGCTTTTAAAAAGAATTGATTTTTATTGAGCTATACATTTTTCTCTGCTCCCTTTTATTCCTCCCCTTCTCTTCCTACCCTTTTCCATGGACGCTATGCTCCCAATTTACTCAGGAGATCTTGACTTTTTCTACTTTCCATGTAGATTAGATCCACGTACATCTCTCTTAGGGTCCTCATTATTGTCTAGGTTCTCTGGGATTGTGAATTATAGGGCTGGTTTTCTTTGCTTTATGCCTAAAAGCCACTTGTGAGTGAGTACATATGATATTTGTCTTTCTGAGTCTGAGTTACCTCACTTAATATGATGTTTTCTAGATCTATCCATTTGCCTGCAAATCTCAAGATGCCATTTTTTTTCTTCTGAGTAGTATTCTATTGTGCAAATGTACAACATTTTCCTTATCCATTCTTCCATTCTTCAGTTGAGGGACATTTAGGATGTTTCCAGGTTCTAAGTATGACAAACAATGCTGCTATGAATATAGTTGAGCACATGTCTTTGTGATACAATTGAGCATCCTTTGGGTAAATACCCAAAAGTGGCATTGCTGGGTCTTGAGGAGGGTTGTTTTTTAATTTTCCTAGAAATCACCATACTGATTTCCTAAGGGGCTGTCTCAGTTTGAACTCCCACCAGCAATGCAGGGGTGTTCCCCTTTATCCCACAACCTCTCCAGCATAAGTTGTCATCTGTGTTTTTGATGGCTAAGGATGTTGAACATATTTTAAAGTGTGTTTCAGTCATTTTAGATTCATCTTTTGAAAGTTCTCTGTTTAGGTCTGCACCCATTTTTTTTTTTACTGGATTATTTGTTCTTTTGATGACCAACTTCTTGAGTTCTTTGTATATTTGGGAGATCAGCCCTCTGCCTGACATGGGGTTGGTGAAGATATTTTTCCCATTCTTTAGAATGCCACTTTGTCGGGTTGACTGTGTCCTTTGCTTTACAGAAGTTTCTCAGTTTCAAAAGGTACCATTTATTAATTGTTTTGTTCTCAGTGTCTGTGCTACTGGGGTTATATTTAGGAAATGGTCTCTTGTGCCAATGTGTTCAAGTGTACTTCTCACTTTCTCTTCTATAAGGTTAAATGTGATTGGCTTATGTTTAGGTCTTTGATCCATCTGGACTTGACTTTTGTGCACTGTTGCACCAGGTTTTTACCTGAAACTGACATGTCCTTTTTATAGTAGTCTCTTTCATAACTACCCTTCTGTGACGACTCCCAACCTGAATGCTGGTGTTCTCTTCCCCAACTGTCCTCAATCCATTCCTGAAATCTCTTTTATTTCCCCTTCACAGGGAGGTCTGAGTGTCCTCCCAAGGACTCTCTTTGTTACCTAGCCACTATAAGGCTAGGTTGTATTATGGCTACCAATTATTATACAGCTAATATCCACTTATGAGTGAGTACATACCATATTTGTCTTTCTCAGTCTGGGTTACCTTACTCAAAATGAAGAAGCCTATAGTATTGGAGAAAGATCTTCACCAACTCCACATCTCTCAGAGGGCTGATTTCCAAAATATATAAATAACTCAAGAAACCACAAATCAATAAACCAAAAAAATATAATTTTTAAAAATGGGTTACATATATAAATAGTATTCTCAACCAAAGAATCTCAAATGACTTTGAAACACTTAAGGAGACAGTCAATAACCAACAGGGAAATAAAAATCAAAACTACTCTGAGATTTGATTTTACTCATGTTAGAATGGCTAAGGTCAAAAAACACAAGTCACAGCTCATACTGGAGAGGATGTGTAGCAAGGGGAACACTATCCCATTGTTGATGGGAGTGCACACTTGTGTATCACTTTGGAACTCAGTATGTTGGTTTTTCAGAAACTTGGGAATCAACCTAACACAAGACCCAGTTATACTGCACTTGGGCATATACCCAAAAGATGTTCAATCATACCACCATGTTTATAACAGTTTTATTTGTAATAGCCAGAAACTGGAAATAATAACTGTGCCTCAACTGATTAAAAAAAGTGTTACACTTACACAATGGAGTATTACTCAGCTATCAAAACAAGGACATCATGAAATTTGAAAGCAAGTTGATGGAACATACTTATATTTAATTAGGAAAAGGTGAAGGTTTCCATCCTCCTAAAAAAATGTTCAGTGTCTGAAGAGACGTCTTGTTGGTAAAGAACACTTACAGAGAATAATAGTTCTGTTCCTGCAAACACCTTGGTCAAATACCATCACTGTGTGTCTCCAACTCCAAGGTAATCCAACACACACACACACACACACACACACACACACGCACACTTAAGAATATGATGAATATTTTAAATAGCAATGCTTAATTAAATGCTATGGGAAGAATGAATTGACATACCCAGCTTCTCTACCTCAGTTGACATGACTTATGTTAAGTTCATTGTCCATCAGATAATCTAAGGTAGATGACCTAAACTTGCTTCCATTTCCTGACTATTTCCTTCTTTAACTGTCACATAAGTGATGTTTTCTGAAATCAACACTTTTTTAAAAAAATCACTCAAACACTATTTCAAGGTCTTGAGTACCCTATATTGACATTAGTTATAGAAAAATTAAGGTGGAACAAATGAACAACAAATAAAGTGATATGCTAGAGATAAACAAAGGAATGTGAGCATGTAGGATGGGGACAAAGAAAGTCAGAAAACTAACAAGATCATAATAAAAGTCTTCAGTAGCAGTTAGTGAATTTCCAATTTATCTCCATCACATGTCAAGATGTGATTGATTGGAGCTGGAACTGGTGAAGATTCTAAAGAAAAATCAGATTATGTAGTTTGATAAATGCATTGCTAAAGATTTTCAGAAAGTGTATAAATAATAATCAAATACGTCTTTTAATCAAAAAGTCATATGTACGTCTACACACAGTTTAAAAAGACTAGTCGGGCAGTGGTTGCACATGCCTTTAATCCCAGCACTTGGGAGGCAGAGGCAGGCAGATCTCTGTGAGTTCGAGACCAGCCTGGTCTACAAGAGCTAGTTCCAGGACAGGAACCAAAAGCTACGGAGAAACCCTGTCTCAAAAATCCAAAAAAAAAAAAAAAATTATAATAATTTACAAAGACTAACCATTCACTTATATGTTGTAAATAGGAAGCCAGCTATATTTTTCATAAGTTATCTTGCCACATGCTTTGCAAAGCACAATGTCAGACATCAGGATTTGTATTTTTAGAGTGAAGGAAACATGGAAAACATGTATGCATATCCCATTGTGAAGTTTTAGAGATAATGAGTGTGTGTTCTCTAAAGTACCTTCTATACATCTACAAGTTATTCATATTCAGTTTTAATTTTATGACTTAAAATATGTGTGAATCATTTTTACCACAAGGTGTAAATCTCAAAAATGAAAGAATTCAATAAGGCAGAAGATAAAATATAGTTTTATGGTAATGGGTAAGTAATGAAAATACAGTCCTTATTCAATGTATAACTCTGAATGATAAGAAATGTTAAGATAATATAGTCACTTAACTATGGTTTAAACAAAATTCATTAGTAATTTTTAACCTATAAAATAAAACTAGAAATGTTTAAAGGTTAATGAAAGACAAAATGATTCACATTTTGGAAGTTGTAGTGCAATGAACTCTGAACTTGCTGACAGGCCTATAAAGATAGTAAACGTGATTTATGAAGAAATGATGAACTTAGAAACAGGCCTGGGCTTTTAAGGGCTTCCCGAGAAAACTATCATGATAAATAAAGGCATTGCAGTATATGATTTTATACTGAGTCAGCTGGCTCATACAAGAGATAGGGAGGCCTGGACTTCTCTTTTCTAGAAGAATGAACCCCAATTTCTCCATTGTGAAAACTATCAATAAAAGCTAATAAAGAAGACAAATAAATGATGCATTAAGAACGATGATAGCAGGGCAGTGGTGGCGCACGCCTTTAATCCCAGCACTTGGGAGGCAGAGGCAGGCGGATCTCTGTGAGTTCGAGGCCAGCCTGGTCTACAAGAGCTAGTTCCAGGACAGGAAACAAAAGCTACGGAGAAACCCTGTCTCGAAAAATCAAAAAAACAAAAAAAGAATGATAATCAAAGGTGTTATGGTTTGGAGGTGCTTAATACCCCACAGGCTGATGGATTGGCATCGTGGTCCCAAGTGTGGAAGAATTAAGTGGTGGTGGAAGTTTTCCAGAGTAAGTTATTCTGGTCACTGCCTTAGAAGGAATTAGTATAGTTATGGCAGGGTCCTGGTTAGTGTCCCTCAGACAGGGTTTCTATACAAAGAAAGTATTGACTTCTAAGTTCTTTTCTGTACCCCAGAAACACTAACTGACCACCCTCGCAGCATAGATATGACCTAATGAAGTTCACCCTGATGCAAATCAGTCAAATGACCAGTAAACAGAGACCGAAGTAATGGAAATGGTCATTATAAGTCAATCAAACCTCTTTGTCCCGCAAATACATACTTTACTGTAGTACTTGAATAAAGTCTCTAAGAAGTGAAACATTTAATTCACCTAGTCTTTTAAAATACAATTCATACCATTAAGATTACTTTAATTTAACTTGAATAAGCTTATTAGTTCCAGATAGTTTTCCATTACTGCAGAATGTGGTTTCTAAATCATAATCATACAACAAGACAACTAGTAAACTTTCTTTAATTTAAAACATTATGAGATGGAGAGTGGTCTTAGTTTATAGACAAAAGAAGATATTGCAATAACCAATCATAATTTTATAGTGAGTTGAGAAGATAATCTAGATAAAATATTTCATTAAAGTTTTATATTGAAGAATATTTTGATACATGTTGTAGATCTCTACACTCTTCAAAATTAAACATGAACCCAATTGTGGTGCTATAAGTCTTTGTTTCCCTATGGAAGTATTATCAAATAGGAAATCACATGTTCAGGCCACAAATAATTTATGTGATTTCTACAGTTTTCAATTCAACATGTTTATTGTTGAATTTTAAAATGTATATGAATCATTTTAAATTAATGAAAAAACACAGAAAAGTAAAAGAAAATACATTGTAAAATGACATTTTTCAGTGTTTGTGCATATCAAATGAAAGCTGATAAAATTTAGTAGTTTCCATTTATTCTAAATGAAAGAGATTGGAAATACATTGCAAAATATGTGATTTGAAATACACTGGAACTATGACTTGAAAGATCTAAGGCATTGTTGCCACTTTGTCTAATCAGAGGTAACTACTGTTTCGGAAAAACTGTTTCATCCCGCAACCACAAAACATTTAAGTTGGAAAAAATAGAAGAGTAATTGGATTATCTATTTCATGACTTTGACAACTGAACATATGTCAATACTTAGTTATAAGATGTATAACGAGCAATACATTAAAACTGTTTAAATGATTGTTTTCATTAATAATACAAAACACCATAGATAAAAGCATAACCAAGGCATAATAAAATTAAATTTAAAATAACACTATTAATTATGAACACTATCAGTGCAACCATATCTTATGTGATCTGCAAAAATCATAAGGCAGCACTGCTGCTTGACAAAGACTCAGTAAAGCTGAGCTATGTGGTGGATACCATGCCACTTTTGGCTTTGATCACCACATGTTGGCGGCCTTTTAATATCTGTACAATTTGGAGATATTGGATTGATGGAAATTTCTTAAGAATCATTTACAACTTCTCCTAGGAGTGTTACTTCTAGGCCTCCCCAGGAAAGTCCTGAGCATACTACTGCTCCTGCTTTTAGAGAGATACCTGTATCTGTTTGTAGGTTGTGATGCACACATATATGAAACAGAGGTCTCTTTGAAGGCTACGAGATATTCTTTTGTTGCGGGAGGTCTTTCCGCCCCTCCAACCAATAGCTGCTGAGATACCAGCCCATTGGGGCGTGGTTTCTCTCCCTTCAAAAAGCTTTTACTTCCTCTGCTCGCTCTCTTCACTTCCTGCTCCTCCGGTGACTAGACTCCCTTCCTGGTTGCACAGAGGGCTGTTGTCTGGGACGGTGATCTGTAAGTTTTTCCTCTTTAAATAAATACTACCCTATTAATCATAATTCCAAACTGGTGTGGCATGTTCGTGGCTTATGCCTTAATTCTTTTTTATTTAAAATATTTTTTTTTCAGTTTACATACCAATCACAGTTTCCCCTCCCTCCTCCTCCTGTTCCATCCCATCTCCTACCCCCTAATCCCCCAGCCACTCTTCAAAAAGGGTAAGGCTTCCTATGAGGAGTCAACGAAGTCTGGCATATCAAGTTAAGGCAGGACCAAGTCCCTCCACCCTATATTCAGGCTGAGCAAGGTATCCCTCCTTAGGGAATGAGATATTCTTAAAACATCTGCCCTTGTACTTACACAGGAACAAGATAATCCAAACAAAGTAAACTTAAAAAGTCAACAAGGTTTGGTGGGCTAGAAGAGTTGGCCAAAGATCAGATTGCAAGCCTCTTACCACTATACACTCAGAAGACTATGTGGCATATACAGCAACAAAGTTAGATTAGCTGAAGTCACCTCTGCCCTACACAGAGTTTTATATTGATGGACAGAGAATTGTCCAAGAAGATGACAAAAGAATGAAGTGTTGGATCTCTCTTTCTCTTAAAAACGTTTGCTCATAGAGAGTCGCTCTGGTGTCTTTTGACCAAGGAAAAAAAGAATGCCCCTGGATTAGTTATATAAATTTTTTCTAAAAGATATAAAATATAAATATTGTTTTATATCAGAAATTGAATAATAAATGTAGCAACTTGGCCTAAGAATTTGTCTTGGGCACTCTGACCATTAAGAGTTAATAATACTCTGATCAGGACATGGGCAACTGCCTTGGCTGTCTTGCAGATTTTCTTTCTGGCCAGTGCCCTTAAAGCCACAAACTCTGGCAGAATATGAACGGGTTGTCATATGCCTCTAGATGCTTAAAAATTGGGTTATGAGTTGATGAGTTAAAAAGAATATAAAAGATAACTCTGTTTGTCAATGATAACTAGGGAAAATGCTTGTCAAAGGTAACTCGGTTCTGTCACGGTTCATCAATAATGACTAACCTTAAGATGCCAGTTATACAAGAGAAAACGTTAAACACATGACCCAAACTGAAAATGATATGATCTATGTTTTGAACAACATTAATCTGTCCAGGTTTACTGAATTCTCTAAAAATAATGAAGCACTCAGTGCTAGGTAGTCAGGCTTCAAGATTCTCTCAACTATCATGCCTGGGTCATCTTTCCCTTGTTGACTCCTTACCTCTTTGGGACCTGGCAACTACAGGAGCTTGACCCTGACACATGATTTTAGTTGAAATGAAGTATTTGTGACATATAGATCCATATAATTTTTTATCTAATATTGCAAGTAATTGCTCACAGTTCTTATACACCAAAGATGCACCAATATGCTTGTCTCAGTAAATATTGTGGAAGAGTAGGAGCCAAGATTTAAAAACCAGAGGATGAGGGTGCCATGATACAGTGCCCTCTGTAAATGATGGGGTCCTATACCCAGGAAATACCATTCTCTTATTGGTAGTTTTGGTATTCCTCTTTAAGCAAAGATTAGATAATACTGTTTTCCATTATGAAAAGTAAAACTATACAAATTCTTTTGCCAAGAAAAATTTTACATTTTATATAAATGAATCCTTGAGCCCATCATGATGTGAAGGAGATATCAGAGTAACTATAATCCTGGGACAATCTTCATGCTTCATAGTAATTGCTAACTGCTCTGATCGCATAATGATTGCTTGATAACTTTGTGCAATTCATGATTTTTAATTTAATTTGATTGAAGTCACATTTACTTACTACTTACTCCTCAAAGTATCACCTGCAACACACACACACACACACACACAACTGTACATATAGCCCTGTTATGGTTTGAGTATGACCCATATCCCCGTAAGTTACTCCCATGCTGATGGTTCTATTTACAAAGATTCTGGGTACATTCATCATTGGGACCAGGAAGTGAAGAAATAGGACACTGAGGTCTTAGAGTTATTTTGCCCTGGCCCTGATTCTTTCCTTCTTTTTCTTTGATTCCTGTACAGTATGATGTGATCAGTCTTCTCTGCCTCATTGAATACACGGTCAGCTTTATCAAAGGTCAAGAATCAAGTTATCAAAGCAATATGTATTCAAAGCTCTGAAAATGTGTCCAAAATAAATCTTTCCATTCTTATGTTTTATTTTTTTCCTTCAGAGATTTTTTTGGGTCAGATGATTCTAAAACTGATGAACACACACACACACACACACACAAATATGCAGAAAAATAACTCATACATAAAATTCTTGGAGTTACTAATTTTAGAGTCAGTGGAGAAAAGTGTAGTTGTCATACTGTACTGAAATTGTGAAGTTTATTTAAAAGGTTAAAATCTCAAGGACATGGTATTAGTGCTTGAATTTTGGGTGTGACATGATCTTTCCTGGCCCAGTTGTTTGATGTAGAATGTTAATTTAAGGTATGTTACATTTGTTTATGCTCTAGAACAAATGTTTAACAATGTAAAAATGTGTTGCTTTTGTTTATGCAGCATATGTTTAACTCTGCGAAGTTGTGATTCTTTGCCTGTATAAAACACCTGATGCTCTAATAAGGAGCTGAATAGGGAATAGCAATGTAGGTGAAAGGATAGGTGGGTCTGCAGGATATATAAATGGAGAAATGAGAAGAAGGAACAAGAGAGAAAGAAAGAGCCATGGAGTAAGAGTGAAAGCAAGATATGCAGAAGTAAGAAATGTCAAAAGCCCACAGGATAAAGGTAGATTGGGTTACTTTAAGCTAAGTAAAGCTGGTTAGAAATAAGCAAAGCTAAGACATTCATAAAAATAAACCTTTGTGTGTATATTTATTTGGGAGCTGGTAGCAGGTCTCCAATAAAGCCAAAAGAGTGAGAACAACTGACTACGTTTGGCCTTTCAACTTGAGCATAGAGTAAAATAAAAAATACCATCAATAACAGTGAACATCATCTAAAAGATCTAACAGACTCACTCACCAAACACAGACTTGAAACAGCGACTCCGAGTTCTTTGTCTCCAGTTCTTTGTCTTTAGTTTTTTTGGCCATCATAAGGAGTGCTGTTGTAGACCACATGCTCTGTGTGTGTTTTTACCCCTGGTCTACCTAGGAAGATGACTATGCATTGGTTATGTACTGCCTACATAGTCAGGGTATAGAATTTCCCTTCTGTTCATCTCTAACTCTTTTTTGTTAGTTACTGATCTTGAATGTCTGATGGCTGTTACTCACTTGGCTGAAATAGTTATCTTCCAACCTTGCAGGTTTCGCTAGATTTGTCAATTATAATTAGCTCTTTTTTCTTCACAAGCAGGAGATATAGCTACAGTTGTCTGTAGTTAAATCAGCATACAAGATGATTTTTAAGTCTCTTTTTAGAATTAGGTAATGCCTTTCTTACAAGTTTTCTGTTAAAATCAGATGCACTATAAGCAATGATTTGTAAAAGATCATTAGTGGGCACACTATATTTTGGAGGATATGGAAGGATGCCTCAGGGAAGCTAGTTGCCCTGCCAACACTGCCCTTGTCCCTCGGGACCTGTCTGTCGTTCATCAAGCCTACTTGGCTATGTCATAGCCACCTGTATACTCTGACCACATTTCTAGTATTCCTGGTCTCACTGCTATATCCTGCATTTCCTTGTAACTTGAACATACATTACCACCATAAATATGGGTGAGCAGCTTGTAGTAGTCACCATGGGCCTTCTAACTTATTACTTGAGAAATCTAGTTTTTGTCTCAATAACTAATTTTCAATCAGCCTCAACTTAAATATCTCAATAACTAATTGAAAGTAAAGGCCAACAGCATCAACTTAAGAGATTTTCCAATAGTCCAGAACGATATCACGACTGAAACAACTTTTATTATCACTCGAATGTTATATGTATTTATAGTTTAAAATTGTTGAAAATATGTAACACAGTCTAATCCTCATAGAATATGGTTTATGAAAGGATGGCTGAAGGATCATCTAAAAGAGTAAACACGGAAAGAAACATGACAAAAAAACATAAAAGGATGTTGTCAGATGTTTGCATCTTAAAATAGAGGTGGGAGTTTTTATTTAACTATCTAAAGAGATTTTCATTATGTCAACTAATTTCAAGTTCGAAATATAAAATTCCTGGATGACAAAACACAATGACATTCACATTGAACTGTCTTGAATGTTCTGTTTCACATTGATAGTTTTCAACTTAAAATGAAATCACAGTTCTAGAAATAAGTGTTTATCATTATAAAAAGAATAGAATATTTTTCTGCATATAACCAAGGCCTGTACTGTTCTTCTCAAGAGGAAGAAAAGATCAGCACTAACAACATTTTAGATGTCTTCTTTTGTCCATATCAACCTTGTTGCCTGCCAGAGTCCTCATACTTGTTCCTCCATGTCCTGGTTCTTTCCATTTAAACATTGACAAGGCTTGCTAGCTGCATGTTCTACCAGCTCTGTGTCCAAATGTTATGTTATTGTAGAAATATTCTCTGAGTCCTCTAAAACCACTGCCATCTTAGTCACTATTAATCACCTTATTTCTCCTTGTGGTAAGGGAGTGTATTATGTCTTTACCTGTTGTTTCTCCAAGGACAGCTAGCGTCAAGAAAGCTGGAAATAAAATGAACCAGTATTCATAATAGAGCCCAAATCTAATCACTAAACTGTTAACTTCAGCTAAAACTTTTCATTTTCATATTCTTTGAGTATCATGTCAATAATTGTTCAGGAATGGGCAGCATGTTTTATTAGTTCTGGTTGTATGAAATATAAAGGGGCTAGTAATTCTTAATGTGGACTTTTATGGTTTTTTTTTTTTTGGATATAGTGTTCTGAATCTTGAAACTGTCAGATGCCCTTTGAGATTTTAATGAGATTATGAGCAATCAAAGGGAGAGTGCTACAGCTGGAACCAGTGCTTAGGGTCTGGCTACAGAGTCTGAGGCTGAGGTTTCTTCTCTTATCCTTGGAGGGGTGCTGAATTCAATCCACCAACAGTTTTAGGGCTTTATCTAAACTTTCTCTTGTCCTCATGTTATAAAATTCAAGCAGTCAAGGTTATATTTAGATTAGATTAATGACAAAATTTAATAAAGATTCATATGCTAACATTAACATTAGAAACTCAAAAACCTTGAAGAAGGGAAATACTGATAAAGCAAGGTTGGGAAAGGGTTGAGGGTGAGGAGAGAGGAGATTGGTGGTTGGATATGATCAGTGTTGCTGTGTGCATGGTGCATGTGGACAGTGAGTGCTGTAAATATGTGGGATTCATTTCTCTTCATAACATGTAATTAAGCCTAGAGATAGAAGTTCTTAAACTTACAAGTGAGCAGAAAATCGCACACAAGTGTTCATACACACAAATACTGACTTGGAAAAAAAAATGTTTACATTCTCTATCACATAAGCACGAGATATCTTGAAAACTGAAAACATTTATGACACACAGTTAAGACTACAGAAAAATGTTAGAAGATAAAATTTAGATAAATAAGTGTGTGGCAAACACTATTTCTGGCTAGACTTGCTTCTGAACTACTGCTTTGTCTTCTTTTGCTAAATTTAAAATTGAACCCAGAATATTGAATTTGCATACTTTGTCACAGTTTAAAATGGACTCCAATAAAATGGAAAATTTAAACAATGTTTAAAATAATTTACTAATTTAATTTTACTTCCTCCTTTCAGATTCTATTTACCAACTCTACCTGTGTTGCCAGTGTAATAGACATTTGGTTAAGTTCCAATTAATCTGATGATAGAATTAAAATCTGGTTAGTCCTGCTTCCCCTGAATTAAGATAGGAAGGAATAATGGACTCTATTCACAACCACTGGCCCTGCTGAAAAGAGAGCCACGGCAGTGGGAACCCTGTTTTACCTGGCTGCTTTGTCACAGTTTTGTCTGAGTACAAATTGGCTCTGTCATGTGTTTCTGTGAATCCAGCTTGTTCCTCTTGGTGGTTTTATGAATAAGAATCTGATTCTCTCTTTCTTTGCTTTATTGAAAAATTCTGCAATGCCTTTGGATTTGCCAGCGGGGAAAGCACATGAAAATTGTATTGAAAACAGAGGTTGTGCAGAAATTTGAAAGTTTTAATAAGTAAATGGCAAATTTTCCCTTAAATTATTCATATCGATTTTGGAATACTGTAAGTGTATCTAACTGGAGAAATTAATGCATATTTATGTGGACAATAAGGTTTATGGGTTTTTCTACATTGAAATGTGTGGGGGGAAATTGGTGTAATTATGGTATGTGTATCAAGGTAGGAATCCAAATTGAGATGGATGAAACCCATTAACCTCCGCTGTGATTATTTTAACCATCTTAATGCATGAGGTATTGTGCTTTCCTAATATTTGAGAACAATGTGATAGAAATTGGTCACGTGGCAACATGAGAGTGTTTTCTCAACTTTCTACTCTCTCCAATAACAACCCCAGTTCAGTTTGAAGATACTTCAGAGTTTTAATTTTTTGATGTGGCCATGTTATAATTTTAAGGACACAGTTGTATGTATCCTAATGGGTTATATACAAATGTTTATTTTTTTAAGAGTCCTGTCTTTTTCCCCTATCTGCCATATAACTGTTGCAATTGTATTTCATTGCTGGTTTCTCTCCAACACTATCTGAATTGACCAACCAAGAAAATTTTGCATGAATCGATTTGGAAAAAAGTTTATCTCATAATACCATTGGAAATATTTGATATTTGACACATGTAATTCCCAGTAGAAATTGAAATTTTAACTGGTCATGCAGCCTGGGTTACTCTGAAATCCAGAGTCCTTTGGTATGAGATGGAATGTTAAAAAAATAGAGAGGAAGAAAGAAAAGGAGCTGTGGCAGAAAGAATGCTAAAATGGTGCCGTTAGGTCTCATGCTTCAGTCACCTCCAGGAAAATGTGTGCTCATGAACGCTGACCACTCATTTTATGTGAGCACACGTTATTGACAGCCAAACAACAGAAAGCTGATTGGTACACCTCTGAACAACCCAAAGAGAAACCAAACAACAGTGGCCTATAACTCTGGATCTAGAGGTACTAGACAGCAAAAATCTATAACTCTCCAACACCTATATCTCCAGTGTCACCAGCATGATGGGCTGTTCCCTTCTACAGTAAATCAAAATAAACCCTCTTTTCTTAAAGCTGCTTCTGTATAGCATTTCATCACAGCACTAAGAAAAGTAACAAATATGAAATCCAGCTATTCAGCCTCTATCAAAGACTAGTGATAGTAGAGAGTTTAAACACATTAGTGTTCTATTGCCAGCACAGCATACACAGAACATAGTAAAGTGAAAAGATAGATTTTGACTCATAGTTTTACAAGGCCCCAGTATGGGAAGGTGGTTTTGTTTTTATAAATTTTACATTTTGACAACATCTTTATTTTTTTAAAAAATAAACATGTTTTATCTTTTTCTGAACTTTTTTTTTTGTTTTTATTTTTTAACATGTTTCACCCCAGTTGAGTTATCACAATGGGTGGTAGTGAGTTTTTTTGATGGAGGAGGGTCATGTGTCTATGTGTTACTTTCATTAGTTAATAAAGAAACTGTTTTGGCTTTTTGATAGGACAGAAAATTAGGTAGGCGGAGCAGACAGAACAGAATGCTGAGAGAAAGAAGCAGATTCAGGCAGACACTATAGCTCTCCTCTCCAAGATGGACGCAGGTTAAGATCCTTGCTGGTAAGCCACCACCTCGTGGTGCTACACAGATTATTAGAAATGGGCTAATCAAGATGAGAGAGTTAGCCAGTAAGAGGCTGAAACTAATGGGCCAAGCAGTGTTTAAAAGAATACAGTTTCCGTGGAATTATTTTGGGTAAAGCTAGCAGAGAGCTAAGAGCTGGGAGGTGGGAAGCAGCCCACTGCTCCTTTCTACATTTTGTCTATATTTTAAAATGTTAAGTATGTATTTTGTGTTATGTAATATGTATATCATCATTCCTGAAGATGTGTAATGATTAGCTTGAAGTGGAAGTTTCAAAATTAATAATTGTATACTGAGGTCAGACAGTTGAAAAACTAAAGAAAGACTATTTTTATTGTATGAGACACATGTGAAAATCTTCTTCTCATGTCAGTGATGTAATTGCTGGAGGACAAGATTCACTCTTTTTTCCAATAAGGAACAACACAGTAGTACGATGGCTGTAATAAGGTGACAGCATTGGGAGGTTCCACTCATTATTGTTTAATTTCCTTTTCTACGATTTAACATATTTATGGTCAATCTTTTTAGTGAAACTAAGAAATTAAACCTTTAACTCTGCTCTAAGCTTTTACAAAATTTTGAGAATGCTTATAGAATTATGTTTGTGTCCCTGTCATATTGCATATTCAGAAGTAACAATATTTTGGCTAATTATGATTATTACTTAATATCCACTGTTCATGTGTATACATCAGCAGTGATACCATATTTTTTAAACTTTTATTCTACAATTCAGTAGATTGTTGGTTGAAGCAAATTATACCAAATCTACGTTATACAGTGGGAATTTATATCTAATCTTTAGCTCAAAAGTATGTCTTTTATAAAATTAAAAAAAAATAAGAAACTTAAAACAATATTAAAATAACAGGGATAATTCAACCTTAAATAAATGCTAGAAAATGTTCATAAAAATAATTATGGGTTAGAGAGATGGCTCAGCAGCTAAGAGCACTGTTGTTCTCTCAGAGAATTCTTTGATTCCTAGAACACACATAGTGGCTGACTCCAGTTTCAGGAGCTCTGGCCTCCTTTTCTGATTTCCTCTGGCAGCAGGCTTCACATTGTGCACAGACATGCATGCAGAATACTTATAAACAAAACAATAAAATCAAATATATGCATGATAGCAATGTCTATTCTACTTTTTAATTTTTTTTTTTTGAGATGGGGTTCTCTGTAGATTTGAAGCCTGTCCTGTCACTAGCTCTTGAAGACCAGCTTGTCCACAAACTTATAGATATCCACCTGCCTCTGGCTCCTGAGTCCTGGGATTAAAGGCCTGTGCCACCACCATCTGGCTTCTACTTTTTAATTTTAATGGAAAATTTTGTGACTATTGGAAAACATTGAAGAACTAAATGTAAATGCAAAGAAAAAAGTGATACTGTGGTGGCAAATATTTATGAAACATAAATATGGACTTTGTAAATATGTGATAGCCATGTGGTTAGTTTACAAAAATGTAGAACAATAAAATGATAGTTTAAAAAAACTATTTATTCATGATCATTCAAAATTCTAAAAACTGGGAAGAAACACAAATATTAAGATAATAATAAATACATGAATTTTAATGTCTGTAGAATTTAAAGGCCATCAGAAATTTGTTGCCTCTTATTTAAGGGTATTATAGTGGTTTGGTTGAGAGTGGCTTACTTAGTCCCCAGTTGATGTACTGTTATAGAGGTACTAGAAAGTTTAGGATGTATGGCCTGTTGCAGGAGATATGTCACTTGGGGACAATTGGGTTTGATATTTCAAAAGCCCATTCCAGGTCTCATCTCCCCCACCTCTCTCTCTCTCTGCCTGTGGCTTAGGATGTAAAGCTCTGAGCTATTGCACCTTCCTACCAGCCACTGAGCTCCCCACCATGATGATAACCCTCTAAAACTGTAAGCCAGTCCCCAGTTAGATGCGTTTGTCTATAAAAGTTGTCCTGATCATGGTGTCTGGGTCTTTACAGCAAGAAATAGAGCACTAGCAAAATTATGGATTATCTACTTTAAAAATATTTTATAGGAATCTATGTACACAGAAAAGCTGGAATCTTTTTAATAATAAAGCTTGAGGTAAGAAAGATGTGGTGCTTGGAATACTAACATAAATTTATCACTCAGATAAAAGGAGATTTTTGTGCAAGCTATCTTATTTGTATATATTATAAAAGATTCATGATACAGATGTAAAGAAAGAATGTGAGTAGACTGAATTTATTTGTGATTACATAAATGAGGTAAATTTAAATAATGAAATAGATGGAGAAATGAAGATTTTTATTTGCTAAATTCAATGAGCAATTAAAATGGGATTTTAAGATGGATACAAAAACAAAATTAATCACGGTGCATTGTTACTAAGTGATGACTGGGATTGAACAATGAAGATTGTTAAGGCACTGGTAACAACAATGCATCATTTGTATTTAAAAGCATGCTTCCTTGCTGTCAGTCTGCTGTGCTTACACCCACAGCCTAAGAAAGTGAGAAATTTCACTGATTACTCTTATAGAGAGGACTAAATAGGATCAGGAAAGAATTTAACTTGGGTACAAAAATTCAAAATAAACAAAAAATACCCCACAGTTCTTGCAGAGTCAAGTTCAAAAATATTGGCACTAAAACTTTTTTGTTGTTGATATTTTGGAGAGCAGGAGAGATGTTTCAGGGCTAAGAGTATTTGCTACAATTGCAGAGGGCTGAAGTTTCATTCCCGAGACCTTTGTAAGATG
Organism: Microtus obscurus; assembly: GCA_963919715.1. Lineage (NCBI taxonomy): Eukaryota > Metazoa > Chordata > Mammalia > Rodentia > Cricetidae > Microtus > Microtus obscurus. The sequence goes on along the minus strand of CAWTZC010001020.1, from coordinate 6,356,632 downwards.
GCCACAGTCACCATAAGCCCCTTGAGATTCAATGCCCTCACCTGGTCTTCAGGGAAACTATGCACATGTTCACATACGCATACACAGACATGAATACACACACATAAGTCAAAGATAAAGATAAAGTAAAAATCCATATAGTTTAATGAACATAATTCTGTATGAGTCATTGTAGGAATGTCTTAATATAAGGCCTAATATTTAATTTATAATTATTATTTTATTATGATGATGGTGGTGATGTGTGTATGTGATGTATGTTCATGTTTTGGTATGCATGTCCCAGAGGGCAACTCTGTTTCTTCCTGTCCACCTTGTTTCTTGTGTCTGTGATATGTGGAACACATATTTTACATTGTGTATGCCAATTTAACTAGGTTTGATTCTATTTCTTCTCCCAGATGTGCTGGAGTTATTTAAGGGCACCTCTGCATTTGTTTTTCTTACTAAAATTTGGGTGTGGAACTCTAATCTTTAGGCTAATCAGAAATTTTTTCACTGAGCCATCTCACTAGCCCCTACTTTTAGTCTTGATGTGTAATAGAGACGGTGTTATGAGATATTGATGTCTCATTTAGCATCAATCTCTATTACACAGTTTCAGTAAATAGAATATCTGTTCAATCTATCATAAAACAGTTAAACCCCTGTAAAATCTTTATTGCCTTCTGAAATAATAATAACAATTAATTTAAAAACCTCCATTTAATCACTACCTTGTGTTTCCAAGAATAAAGCTGTACGTCTGTCATCTATGCTCACATCCCCACTGCCCTTCAACAACCCATACATATAAACCGGAATAAATCTGATTATTTTTCTGGATTGGCTACTACTATTTATTGTTAGCATCGACGTACCACCATAGGTTATTTTGTTTACACAAGTACAGATATAGCTTCACAATAGCTTCATGCTTTCATTGCAGTTGTGATCATTGATTTTTATCTTTTTTTTGTATGAATGATTGACATAGAAAAACAAATATGTGTGATTGTGCTCGAGAGTTTTATGTTAACTCAACACAAGCTAGAGTTCTTTGAAAGGAGGGAATCTCAACTGAGGAGAAACCTTCAATATATTCAGCCATAGGATATTTTCTTAATCAGTTACTGATGTGGGAGGGCTCATCCCACTGTGTGTGGTGTACTCCCTGGGCTGGTGGTCTGTGATTCTATAAGATAACAGGCTGAGCAAGCCAGGAGAAGCAAGGCAGTAAGCAATACTTCTCCATGGCCTCTGCATGGGCTCCCACCTCCAGGTTCCAGCCCTGTTTAAATTCCTGTCCTGACTTCTTTTTTAAAAAAAAATTATACATTTTTATTGATATTTATTGAGCTCTACATTTTTCTCTGCTCCCCTCCCTACCTCTCCGCTCTCCCCATGCTCCCAATTTACTCAGGAGATCTCGTCTTTTTCTACTTTCTACTTCCTATTTACATTATATCTATGTAAGTCTCCGTTAATGTCCGCATTATTGTCTAAGTTCTCTGGGAATGTGGTTTGTAAGCTGGGTTTTTTTTTTTTTTGCTTTATGATTAAAAAATCACCTATGAGTGAGTATATGTGATAATTGTGTTTCTGTGTCTGGGTTACCTTACTCAAAATAATGTTTTCTAGCTCCATCCATTTTCCTGTAAAATTCAAGCTGTCGTTATTTTTTCTTCTGTATAGTACTACATTGTGTAAATGTACCACATTTTCCCTACCTATTCTTAGGTTGAGGGGCATTTAGGTTGTTTCCAGGTTCTGGCTATGACAAACAAAGCTGCTATGAACATTGTTGAAAACATGTCCTTGTGGCACGGTTGAACATCCTTTGGATATATACCCAAAAGTGGTATTACTGGGTCTTGAAAAAGGTTGTTTCCTAATTTTCTGAAAAATTGCCACACTGACATCCAAAGGGGTTGTACCTGCTTGCATTCCCACCAGCAATACAGAAGTGTTCCCTTTTCCCCACAACCTCTTTAGCATAAGTTGTAATCAATGTTTTTTATTTTGCCCATTCTTTTTCAGAGTTGTTTTGATTTGTATTTCTCTGATGACTAAGGACGTTGAACATTTTCTTAAGTGTCTTTTAGCCATTTTAGATTCCTCTGTTGAGAGCTCTCCATTTAGGTCTGTACTCCATTTTTTATTGGATTATGTAATCTTTTGGTGTTTAATTTCTTGAGTTCTTTGTATATTTTGGAGTTCAAACCTCTGTCTGATGTGGAGTTAGTGAAGATCTTTTCCCATTCTATAGGCTGTTGTTTTGTCTTGTTGACTGTGTCCTTTGCTTTACAGAAGCTTTTCAGTTTCAGGAGGTCCCATTTATTAATTGTTTCTCTCAGTGTCTGAGCTGCTGGGGTTATATTTAGGAAGTGGGTTCCTGTGCCAATGCGTTCAATTGTTCTTCCCACTTTTTCTACTATAGAGTTCAGTGTGGCTGGCTTTATGTAGAGGTCTTTGATCCATTTGGACCTCAGTTTTGTGCATGGTGATAGATATGGGTCTATTTTCATTCTTCAACATGTTGATACCCAGTTATGCCAGCACCACTTGTTAAATATGCTTTCTTTTTTCCATTTGATATTTTTTGCTTCTTTATCAAAGATAGGTGTTTGAAGATGTGTGGATTGATATCTGGGTCTTCTGTTCAGTTCCATTGGTCCTCCTGTCTCCTCTTATGCCAATACCAGGCTGCTTTCAGTACTGTAGCTCTGTAGTAGAGTTTGAAGTCAGGGATTGTGATGCCTCCAGAAGTTCTTTTATTGTACAGGCGTGTTTAGGCTATCTTGGCTTTTTTGTTTGTCCATATGAAGTTGAGGTCTTTGAAAAATTTTTCTGGGATTTTGATGGGCATCCTGTCCTGACTTCTTTGGATGATGAATAGTGATTTAGAAATGTAAACAGAATAAACCCTTTTCTTATCAATTTGCTTTGTGGTCATGATGTTTCATAAAAAGCAATAGTAAAGCAAACTAAATCAATCTTCAATGTAGGCTCCTTACTCATTTAAAATATATGTATTGTTGTTTTTCTTGCGTTTGAGATTAAATATCTTGATTTGAATCTCACAATTCACTTTTTAAAGAAAAATAATAATGAATTGTTTGCAAAATCTTAGGATGAGTATCCCGGAATCTCTTAAACTGTTACTTTAGGGGATGCATTGTAAATATCTAATGACACTGAAAACACAGAAGTATTTTTGTGTCAGCATTTTGGTCAAATTTGTGGCCTTTGTGTTTTTTTTAATAATATTTTTTATTTATTTTACATGCCGACCTCAGTTTCCTCTCCCTGCTATTCTCTCAGTCTCCCACCCCCTGCTTTCCATCTACCCTCCTCCCCCTCTACCCATCCCTCTGTATAGTCTCCATTTAGAAAGGGGCAGGCCTCCCATGGGCTTAAACAAAACATGGCACATCAAGTTGAGAGGGGATCAGCTTCTCCCCTTGCATCAAGCCTGAGCACGGTAATCCAGCATGTGGAACAGGTTCCCAAAAGCCACCTAAGTGCCAGGGACAGGTCCTGATCTGTCTGCTAAGGAGCCTTACAAAGAGCTCAACCTACACAACTGTCACACACATGCCTAGGTTGGTCTCATGGAGGTTCTCCAACTGTTGGCCCAGAATCCAAGAGCTCCCACATGTTCCGGTCAGCTGTCTCTGTGGATTTCACCACCATGATCCCCCCGGCTGGTATAATCCCTCCTCCCTTTCTTCAGCAAAACATTCATCTAGAGCACAGTCCAGTGCTTGGCTATGGATCTCTGCATCTGCTTCCATCCGTTACTGGATAGAAGTATCTCTGAGAACAATTAGGGTAGTCACCATTTGATTACAGTAGAAAGCTAGTTCAGGCATCCTCTCCACTATTGCTAGGAGTCTTAGCTGGGGTCATCCTTGTGGATTCCTGGGGATTTTCATGGCTCTAGTCTTTCCCTAGCCCCAAAATGCCCTCCAATCAAGACATCTCTTTTCTTACTCTCCCCCCTCTATTCTGCCCCAACCCACGTCCCATACCCAGCCCACCCACTGGCTCCCTCAAGTTTTTATTACTCCATCACCCTCCCTCACCCCAGTTTACCCAGGAGACCTGGCCATTTTGTTTTAAGGAGAGTTTGAACATATTGGCAGAAATCTTCCAGGTACAAGAGAATTTGACATAAGCTTGGAGGAGGCAGAAGGTTAATATGGCACTAACTTGCTATAGGACAGGATACTGGTTACACCATGAACAAAAGTAGCATCAGTAGCTTTTACATCTTTTCTGTGGTTTAGCTTTGTTTACAATAGATTTTAACTGGAAAAAATATACTAGAAAGACATCTGGGGAAGAAATCTGTGAAAAGATCTCTCCAGATGGGTGAAGGATATGAAGATAACAATGTACCATGTAAGTTCTCATCAGGAGGTAACTTCAGCAGATGAGAAGTTTGATAATCAAGTAGTTAGGAAGCCGTGTTTTGTGTACAGTCAGCCTCTTTCCCCAGCTATCCCTATTATTTCCCAAGGGGCCAATGTACAAAGTGGCTATGGTAGCAGAGATGGGAGTTATGCATGGGTTCAACAACATGGACTTCCACCCACCAAGGCTTACCTGACCACAACTGCTGCTCAGCGTCAAATCTGCAAACAGCAGACAACAACGCTAAGCCCAAGGTATGGCACCATTCCCTTGGGTGGCCAGCCAGCTGGTGGCAGGTTAACAAAATTGGACCAATTTCTCCATGGAAATGTTTTTACTGAAAATATTACTTACAGTGGATATAGATTTGCCTTTACTGAACATAACGAATTCTGCCAGTATTCCCATCTGCAGAGTTAAGAAGGTCTTTTTCACTCTGAACATATTACATAGTATTGCTTCTGATCAAGTGACTCACTTCACAGCCAGAGAACTGCAACAGTGGGCTCATGATTATGAAACCCACTGGTATTTTTTTTTTAACCATCCTGAAAAAGTTGGTCTTCTATAAGGATGGAATGACATTTTAAAGACAGTTATGGTGCCAATAAGATGTCAGCAGCTTAGAGGGATAGGTTAGAATTCTCTGGAAGACAGTATATGCTTTGAATTAGAACCCAATATTTTGTATGGTTTCTCCCATAGACAGATTCCATAAGTCCAGGTATCAAGTAAGGGAGAAGCGGATAGTTCAACTGACTCTCTCCCTCTAACGGACACTAGGAAAAATTTTGCAACCTGTTATTTTGACCTTAAGTTCTGCTGGCTTAGAAGTTTTAGTTCCTGGAAGGGGAGTACTTTTGTCAGGAGTCACAATAATATTCCATTGAACTGGGTAGAAGCCAATGTCACCACCTCATCTCCCTTAAGTGGTTGGCCCATGCTGCCACCAAGTAACTTGTAGTATGCTGCTTAGGAACTGCATTCAAGTACTTGGCTTCCTGAAGGGGCCAGAGCTGTTCCTGCAATTAGCACAAACCAGGAAGCCTATTAAAGGAGCCACAAAGATTTGTTGCTACCACTGAGTTAGGAAGCCTTTAAAAAAAAACGAATCATGCCTCTCCTTGCTTCTAGCAAACAAAGCTTACCCCAAGAAAATGGAGCTAACATGAAGCCATGCTTAACTGTTTTGTGTGTGTGTGCGTGTGTCTAGAATTCCTTTCCAAGCTCCCTCATGTTTTATGCAGATGTAGTTGGCCCACATTGGTATGCCATTTGTAGATGGAGGCTGCTCACTCATTCCTGACCACCCAGATCTGAAACAATCACACAGAAACTATATTAATTACAACACTGCTCAGCCCATTAGCTCAGAATTCTTATTAACTAATTCTTACATGCTAAATTGACCCATTGATATTAATTGATATTTTACAATGAGGCTTTACTGGTAAGGTTTACTTATTTACTGGTAAGGTTTCTGGGTCTCTGTTTCCTTTAGCAGCTATATGGTGTTTCCCTGACTCCGCCTTCTTTCTTCCTCTATCTCTGTTTAGAAGTACCACCTTACTCCAGTCTGCCCTGCCATAGGCCAAAACAGCTTTATTCATTAACTAATAAAAGCAACACATATACAGAAGGATTTCCCAACACCAGGGTAAGGTGAAACAAATGCAACACATGTTTATATAATTAAATAAATCCAGCACAAACAAATGTAACACATCTTACATCATTAACAAAGGCAGTATAAACAAATATAACATGTCTTTGCCAAGTTAAAATAATAATACACACAGAGAGAATGTAGTGATATTTCATTTGTATTTTAATAAATAAAGCTTGCCTGAAGTTCAGGGAATAAACCAGTCATACTGATCAGCCTTACATACCAGGCAGTGGTGAAACATACCTTTTATCCCAGTAGTCCCACTAGTTTACCATAGAAACAAGGTGTTAGTGGTGCATGCCTTTAATCCCAGTAGTTGAGAGGGGATATAAAATGAGAGAAGGCAGCTCTCACACACATTCTCATTATGAGGATTCCTGGAGGCAGGATCACCATTTGCAACTGAGGTAGAAGGAATAGCCAGTGGCTTAATGTTTTGCTTTTCTGATCCTCAGGTTGAACTCAATTTCTGCTTCTAGATTTTTATTAATTGTGCTACACACACAAAAAAAATTTTTTTAAAGAACAGAGACATATAATTTGATAAAGAACAAAGAAGGGTATATGGGAGGGTTGAGAGGGAGAATTGGAAGAGGAAAATGGAGGGAGAAATGATGTAACTGCATTATAATCTCAAGAAATAAGGAAATAATTTGGAAAGAGATGAACAATTCTCACTGTGGCCTCTCTGTCTCCTCCATTCAAATCAAGATGGAGCTCCCAGCTTCCCCTACTGCTAGAGTGTTGTTATGCTAGCATGCACTCTAATCCTCTCAAACTTTAAACTCAATTAAGTGCTTCTTGTTTTATACATTACCCTGGTCATTCTGTTTGTTTTCTTTCTTTTTGTTTTATTTTGTTTGTTTGTTTGTTTTTTTTTCCTTTTGGGTTATGAGCCTAGCCTCTCCAGCCCATGGCCGTGTTTTTCCGTCACAGAAATAAGAAAAAAAATAGCTAAGACAGAAGCTGGCTCAATGAGCAATATTGAGTCAAAATAAGTGAATCTCTCTCTCTTTCTCTCTCTGTAAACAATTCTTTGTATCCCCAAATAAGGAATTTTCTAACACCATTTGTTTATAAGGTGTAATGGCTAGCATTGCCAACTTGATGAGATCCAGAGTCTTATTAACCCAAAACCCAGGTAAGCTTATGAAAGGACAATAATATTAGGGTAGGTGTTCCTCTGAATGATTCTATCTATTGCTTTTAATGTTAATGGAGTGGTAAGGCGCATGCAAATAGGAGACAGTACTGTTCCCTGGACCTGTATTCTGACCTGTCTAAAACTGAGAAAGTTGGTTGAGGGCAATCATTCATATCTCCCTACCTCCAGACTGTTGACACAATGGACTTCTTTGCCCCGATGAGTGTAAATCTAAACTTTGAGCCAAAATAAACTCATTCTGTCTTCAACTGCTTTTGTCAGCAATTAAAATATTTATTTAATTTTTAACAGAACATCAGAAATAATAGCTAATGTATAGTCTTACCCACCCTCATGCTCTATCAAATTCTGTGATGGAATTGACATTATATTTTAAGTAAAATAGCATTGACATTGTGATTCATGGTCTTCTACTAAAGACATGTATCTATTGCATAACTGTAGAAATTATGTAATTATAAAGGCACTTCAAATTAATAAAATACTTTTTAAAATTGTGTGAAAGGTATTTAAGTCCTTGATTCAAATTTTCTTAGATTTACTCAATTTTAAAATTATCAACTATCTTCAAGAGTTGTCAGGAGCCATTTTCCTCCTAAAAATCATTACGGGAACCATCGCCCTGGGGAGTCTGCAGGGAACCCCACACCCATAATTATGTTAAGAATCTTTCTATTGACAGAACCTACCCCACCCAATTAAGCTGTTAATGGAGAACTATCTGTTAGCAGAACCTGCCCCACATTCCAGACTATCTAGAGAACTAGGTGTGTCAACTCTTGACCTCCTGGCGTGACCTGACTGAAAGTAACCTCCTGAACCATGTGAACCATGCGGCCTGTGCCCTCCCCACAACTCCTTTTCCTATATAAGCTGTAACCTGTCCCTAATAAATGGAGGCTTTGACAAGAACCCCTGCTTAGCCTCCTTCCTCTTTCCTAGCCCATTTATCTTCCAGATAGCACCCCTCCGTGACCCTGGAGTAACTGATTGCAGGGTGGGTTACAACCCCTAGACTTAGTAGCCCACCCCAAAGGCAATTGACAAAGAGTTTTTGCAAAACAGCTAAAGAGTCAAAAGATGTAAGTGGTATTTAAACTTGAATATCTGTGTTAGCAAATGTGAAAAAGAAAGGTTACTTTGCCTGCCTAAAATTGTGACACTGTGCTTTTACTTTACAACATTAATAGTAGTTTATGCTCCCATAGATGAAATCTTGGAGAAAATAAGATAGGAAATTTACTCAAATTAGAATATTTATCAGAAGCAAATTGCATTTCCTTATTTCTTCACTGAGTTTAAATGTTAATGAAATTCTCCCTTTCAAATTATATCCACAAGGCAAACATTAGATAAGACAATGCTATCAAAGATAAAAAAATGGTTGAATTGCTGGTTTTACACTTAATAATCTGGAACAGAAATGTAGGTCAATGGGAAAAGTGGGATTTAAGATGCTTCTGTTGCTTAGATAGAATGATAGTTGACTCAAAACAATAATCAATGCTATGCACATTTGGGGGGAGTGAGTGATTTCTTTTCTTTTCATCCTAAATGCCAGTTAAACTGTAAATGGTGACATTTTGAATAAAAGGAAGTAAAGATGAAAATTCATACAGGATAAAAGTGCTTATCAAACTTTGCCTTTCAATTTCATAAACCAATATCTCAGGATCCTGAATTTTATTATATTTCCGATGTCTGAGAAATAGCTGAGAAAACTTTTTGGACAGGTTCCAGTAAAACTAGGGAATAAAAATTTATGCAAAATTATTGCTAAAAGCCCCCAATAAAAAGCAATATAAAAGTAACTTCTATTATCAACTGCTAGTTGCTTATTGTGAATTTCTAATAGTATTAGATAATGACAATGTCCTTGTCCAGCTAGAATTGTGTTTCCTAGAGAATGAGTAAATCTGAAGTACTGATATAGATAGATAGCTTGCAATTAGTTCTTCCTTCCTCCTGAATCATACACAATAATAAGAACGGATTTACTGAAATTGGAATAATTATTGAAGAAATAGGTAGAAGAAAAGAGAAATTATAAAAAAGAAAACATGCTATTTTATTTTAACTCATGAAATTAATATCAGTTTATTCAAATCATGTCTGCGATTCGATTTTTAAGGTCTAAATATTTTGACTTGAATCACAAAATATTCTAATGTAAAGGTAGTAAATACTATTAAAAGTTATAAATGCCTCATAAATTTATGTATAAAACATTGTTCTTGATATTTACATTTAAGTACTGAAATGACATGTGCTCTATGAATAAAAATACATAGGTTAATAGAGGAAAATTATATAGCTGTACATGTATAACAAATAAAAAGAAATATTAAAATAAACAAAAGCATTTTTGTTCATGTCAGCAATCACTCTGTCTGTGTTTCCTAAATGACTTCGTAATATAAAATTTTCTAGTCATGTAGACAATCAAAAGTTCCTCTAAACTATTCAACAGTATGAAATTATCATAATACCTATTATTAGTAGCAGTTTCATAAGCCTCCCTACAGACTATTTTAGTTAAATGGCATGTGATAGTTATCCAAATTCTGTCTTTGTATTATCCAGTTTAACCAAGAAAATCATTGGAACGGAGGCAGAACTATAGACCAAGAGCCCAAGACAAGACAGTTCATAAGGGAATTAATTTTGTAGGGCTTAAATAGCAAATATTTCTTTTTATTTATTTATTAAAGATTTCTGCCTCCTCCCCACCACCGCCACCCATTTCCCTCCCCCTTCCCCAATCAAGTCCCCCTCCCTAGTTAGCCCAAAGAGCAATCAGGGTTCCCTGCCCTGTGGGAAGTCCAAGGACCACCCACCTCCATCCAGGTCTATTAAGGTTAGCATCCAAGCTGCCTAGGCTCCCACAAAACCAGTACATGCAGTAGGATCGATCGATCAAAAACCCATTGCCATTGTTCTTGAGTTCTCAGTAGTCCTCATTGTTCACTATGTTCAGCGAGTCCGGTTTTATCCCAGGCTTTTTCAGACCCAGGCCAGCTGGCCTTGGTGAGTTCCAAATAGAACATCCCCATTGTCTCAGTGTGTGGGTGCATCCCTCAAGGTCCTGAGTTTCTTGCTCGTGCTCTCTCTCCTTCTGCTCCTGAGAAATATTTATTTCTTGAATTTCTTTAACTGAACTCTTTTCTCCAAGTTGGCTTTATCTCCCAAAGTCCCCATGACCTGCTAATAATGTCATCAAATTATGAAACTTTTCATGGATCAATTCAGTTATGGAGGAGGAGCCATGGTCAAATTTGCTCTCCCAATCTGTATTTCCAAAAACTACATTGGATGCCAAGCCTTAAATATAATGTACTATTGGGAGAGATTTCAAATATAGACCACAACCGTCTTTAAATGCAGCTGTATACACAAGTGACAGATTTCCTTACCGAATACAATGGCTATGAAATAGTGGAATGCGAGCTATTCAGGAAATCCACTATGGGAATCACAGGTGAATTTCTGCAGGAATAAAAGCTGCAGTCATATTATGGAACCTCGCAGCTAGAATAATGTCCTGTAAGCTGGAAATGTGACAGGCCTCTGTGGCAGTAGATGGAGCTATGGTAAGAACTATGCTCACTGCCCAGAGAGAAGATGTCTATCCTTGAACTTGATTCTTCAATTTTCTAGCACTATTCCTATTGGGAAGCCTTAAATAAGTAGATGTGGGAGCTTGCTATGGTAAGCAGGAATTCTTGGCTGCATGTCAGGGGTTCAGATTCACAGCATGTCTCTTAAAAGCTTGAGGTGTTGCGGGAGGTCCTTCCCTTCCTCCAGCCAATAGCTGCTGAGATACCAGCCCATTGGGGCCTGGTCTCTCTCTTTAAAAAAGCGGGCATCTTCCCTCCTCGTGCTCTCTCTACTTCCTGCTCCGCTTCCAGCGACTAGACTCCTTCCTGATTGCGCAGAGGGCTGTTGTCTGGGACGGTGATCTGTAAGTTTTTTCCCTTTTAAATAAATACCATCTTATTAATCATAGTTCCAAACTGCTGTGGGATTGTTTGTGACTTACGCCTTCAATGAGGCCCAGTACTTTACGTAAATATTTCTGCCAAACACACAATATTATACATTGATACATCAGATTGCACAAATGATTCCAATAAACAGTTCTACTCACAATAGTCATGTCTTGGTTGGACAACTTTCTACAGTTTGATTAGAGAAAATGTATTGGCTAGATTCAGAAGATATGACTTTTACAGAGACCCCTAATAATATACATTATGATTTGATCAAATCCTTCTCCCATAGCCCCCACTTCAATTCCTCCTCTATTGTCCCTACCAGTTTCAGATTTCATTCCCCCATTGTCATATAAGCTCCCACTGAGTCTTGGGACTCATACATACACATACAATAAGCATAATATTGATTGTGGAAGCATGAATGCTAGACAACATACTGAATAATGAGTATTTTTTCTGGAGTTGAACCCCCGAAGAAAACTTACTTTCTCTTCTTTTACAGCCATAAATTACCAATAACTTCTCATCTATATGGGATTTTGGTTGACTTGATCTTGGTGATTGCAGTCACATCCCCTGTGAATTCATGTGTGTAAATGGCTCAGTCATGTCCAGCAGTTTTATTTTGTTGCAGTTGCTGCTACTTCTGATTCTTTTGACCTCTCTATCCCCCTTTCCCTGATGATCCCTGAGCCTTACAGAGGATAGAGATATAGATTCCCATTTAGATTTGAACACTACACCATTTCTTATACTTTGTACCTTGCCCAGTGGTAGATTTATATATTAATCACCATCATCTACTGCAAAAAGAAACTTCTCAAGGAAGGTTGAGAAATGCACTAATATATGAGTATAAAGGTAAGTTAGTATGTAATTTATTGTCATGTTCATTTAGCAGAAAATTAGTAAAAGGTTCTTCTCTAGGGCCTGTGAACTAAACTGTCATATTTTTCCCCCAAGTTACCAACACCAGGAACTAGTTTCACCTTGTGAAAGTTGCTTTAAATCCAATCAAAAAGTTCCTCCCATATTGTAGGTGGACTTTCTCTGTTTCTTGGCAGCCACTCTCAAATAACCATTCAGAGACCTATTATTAATTATAAATGCATGGCTGATAGGTCAGGTTTGTTACTAGCTAACTCTTACACCCATATTTCTTATCTACCCTCTGCTATGTGGCAGTAACTCTTTTCAACATGGCATGTTCATCTTGCTTCTTTTTGCACCTCTTGAGACCTCTTCTTACTCACAGAACCCTCTGTCTGGCTGTCTTGTCTCTACCTCTTTCCTAGCTACTGGCCAGTCAGCTCTTTCATTAAACTAATCGAGAGATGCTTTGACAAAGACACATCTTCACAATGCACAAAATGCTTAGTCTAAAACTATTCAGGTAAGTATGTCCATCAGTGGACATATCTTGCCATGTCAAACATTATTATGGCTCACAACAGTTTACAAGTGGATAAGTCTGTTAAATATTTTTCTTCCCAAGTATTATATATAGACTCTTTCATTACTGTGGAGGTTAACCAGTGGGGATGAAGCTTCCAGGTTGATAACAGTTTTATTTCTTAGTCCTATAACTCTAATATGCTTTCCATTTAAAGGACAATTAGTCTTACTCATTCTTAAAATTCAAGGACCAGAAAATTTGGTATATCTTAGAGTACAATATTCAAGACTTTCATATTCATATTCTTATTCATAAGCAGCATACTTAGAGGTTTTATGACAAATAGATCAGAAAACATTATATCTGCAATTCAGAATTTCAGCAAACAATGTCAAACATACCCTTCACACTCAATGGGGCATTCTGACAATGGTAAGAATTCAGGAATATATACACATTGTGCATATCTGTACAATAATGACACATGCTTGTTCTTATTCACTAGGCCTAGTCAGAGCTACATAGTTATATAATATACTTATATTTTAAAACTGTACACACATTCAGAAGTTTGTTTCCTCCATAAGCTTTGATATAATTGTATATTATTAGCAAATTATGTATCAAAAATATTTGTGGATTAAACAACACACATGCATCCAAAAACATAAAATTTCTTTTATAATGTATATCATTGAAATTTTCTCATGTTAGAATTTTAGAGCCTGAATTATCATAAACTCAAATCTTCAAGTAGTCAAGTCAACTATTACTAACACCTAAAGCATTGAAGTGGACCCTAAAATGTTGCCTCTTAGGGAAGCAATATCAACGATTTAAAGTTTGCATCTTTTTCTTGATCTTGTACTCTTCAAATCCACCCACTCTTAATTCTGATGAAAACTCACCAGAAACTGAAATAAATATTTCACAGGCTTTGGTACATGGGACATTTTGTCTAAAGAAAAAGAAATCTCCACATTCTCCCCCTCAGTCTTGATGAGATTTAGCTATTTCATACTTAAAAAGCAGTAAGTCTGCTTTTGAATATATTTTGTTAAATATCTCTGATGAGAAGCCAATCAAGACAGAACTTGTGCTAAATGAAGCCAGATTAGCAGCAAAAGGAATTTTTAAACAGGTAGAGCATTCTTAGGCTTTCCACACTATTTTTGTTATTGACATTATTGCCATCATCATTTTGATTTCCACAAATCCTATTTGAATTTGTGGTACTCATGATGAAACATAGTACCAACAGCACTCTAGGAAAAGGCTCTTATGCTGAGCAACTCTATTTGAGTTTTGGTAAAGCAGAACATGAAACATAAAAATAAAGAAAATATCAATTTAAAAACTTATCACACTGGAAGCAAAATTTTCTCCTCTGTAACAAAACAATGCTCTGGTGTTTCTGTCATCAGTCTGTGGTTAAAGTACTTTTTTGTTTTACTGCAGGTCACAGCTTGATTAAGATGGCAAAAGAGTGTGTAAACTGAAGTATTGATATAAAGAAGGTCACTGGCTCTTTAATCTTCAGTTTAGAGAATAGCAAATTCCACAAAATTAACTGGATACACCCTAGACCAACAGAAACAGAATCGTACATTATGAGAATCATATTATTTCCTATGCTGCTTTCAAATTAGTATTAAAGTGAAAATAAAGCCAAGATCATTGTGTAAATATTGAGTAAAATAATCCGCTACAGAATCTCAATCATCTTAAATGTGGTCTTCAGTTAAAATTTTGTTTGTTACAAACATTTTAAAATATATTAATTAGCCATATTTAATATGATTCTAGGACTTACATTATCACTAGAGAAAAAGTCTACTTGACTACTGATAGCACTCTTGCCTGGTATGTCTACAGCTCTATATTTAGTCTCTACCACCACTCAAAAGAAGGAATAGAAGACAAAAAAGGAAAATAGATACATTCAAATATAACAGCAAACTCTAAAAAAAAATAAGCCTTAATTTTACTTTAATTTATAACAGTCTAAGATAAGATATTCTAGTATAAATGTCTGACTAGAGACTACAAACACAAAATTATTGGGACTTTTACTTTTATAACGCAGTTCCATCTTGTCACTGATGATACTCAAAACTTCAAAATATAAAGAATAAAAGTTCTATTAAAACCATCTCCAGGTACTGTTTTCCTTAGGAAAAAAGAGTAAAATATATAACAAATACTTAAAGAAAAACTCTCCTCATGGAATAGCATTAAATGGCACCCCACGCTTCTTTCCTGGAGAGCAGGAGCCTTAAAAATAATTGAGTTTTACCAAAGATGTCCAGAAGTTTCTCTAAATATACCAGAGTGGAGGCATTCTGACACAATAACATACGCCACCAACTACCTAGGGCTGTAAATGCGCCACCAGTATAAATTGTTTGAAAAACAGACTTGGGCAAGTATTTCAGGGGAAGAAATATGGAAGGGCAGACCTGCTAAATCAAAAGGAAGAAATGGCAATAAATGCCACACTGCCGAATCCTTGTGAGATTTACTGCAGATTCTCACTCTACCACAAACTCATTTTTCCCCCTGTGAGAAAAATGAAGTCATTATACAGTATCATGCCAAATCTCGTGAACTACTGTGAAAAATGGCAAGGAGTGGCTCCCTTCTTCATGGCGCTCCTGCAGGTGATTTTGTGAATAACTGTAACATAGACATTCTCCACAAACTTGATTTTTAGAAGCCAGTCTGAAAATTGGAACAATTTCCTTTTATTTGTTTTAAAGTACAAGCTATTTTTCTTCTTTGGATTCCTTGCATTTGCATGTGTTTGAAAGACTACTTCTAGTTTTTCCTTACATATTATGTAGGATGCTGTTATTAAATAAGGATGACACAGAACACACCTTCCCAAAGGGTTACACATTTAGTCTTTAGCTGTAAACAAGTTGCATTTCACTGTTTTTCATTCTCAGCCTCTTGGTGTTGCAAAGCATACTCATTTAGACTGAATAACAACTATTACTCAATAAAGTAAAGTCAACTGGCATCTATTACAAACTCACCTGTGTCACTGTCATTATAATAATTGTAAAGTTTGGGGGAAATTTTAGCTTTAAAATAAACAAAAATAAGCCAAATTTTGTGATTATGAATTGAATTTTCTGCCCTGGCTGTACTTCCTCCTACTACAGACATCAACACTGCAGTTCTCTCTACAAATGAAAGGAATTCGCTTCAAGACCATTTCTGTCCAATTGAAAATTTTGAAATTCAAATTTACTTTAAATGTCCTTTGCCCCTTGTATTGTCTGTCTGCTATGGACTCAGGTATGCTCCAGTTCCCCAACCCTTCTTTAGTGTCTGACTTAGTTTGCATTGTTGTTGTCTGACAGTCCTCAGTGTTCACCTCTGAATGGGTCCATATTTAAGAGTGACTCTGTGAACATCAGCTGAAGGCAGGATCTCCCTCACTAGACTATGCATCTCAGGACCCTTTCTGTGTTTGCAGAACACATAGTAACAAACCTCAATGAGGATCCCCCTCTGCCCATTCTTGGTGTTTATATATCATAAATGAATGGATGCCATTGGATGGCTCTTAATATAATATTCACTTGAAGTAACAAACCAATCCCACTCCTCAGAGGATCCTCTTTACCCCAATGACACACTTTATATGTGTATGTTTATTGGTTCTAATGACATAGTTCTTCATAGGAAATATCCATTTTCTTTGGATCAATGAGTGATAGATAGTTCAAAGAGGCTTTCTTTTGTGACCTCCAGGGACAGCACATATGACAGAAGCCTTTTGAGGAGATTATTAGCAGGCAGTGTTCTCAGGCCATCTTTTCATTCCCTAAAGGACAATTTTAAAAGAAAAATAACAAAGCAAAACAAAGCAAAACAACAAAAATCAGCAAAAAAGAAAAACTATAACCAACCAAACGAAAACTTCTAAATATTTCTTTACTTCTGTTTTACATATATAGCAATGAACCTCCTCTTCACAGTTGCTACACAGAAGTTATTGGTAGTCAAACTATTAATCCACAAAAGAAGTGCATTAGGGACTTCAAGTACGGAAACTTATTCGATAGAAATAAAGCAATAGTAGTAATAACACATCAACTTGAATTATACCCATGTTCTTATATGGCAGAGCAGAAAAGCAGTTACCCAAACATTGCTTATAGGCTTGTGAAAGATTTCTCAACAGAGAAAATTTACTATTACTTCCTCAGAAAAAAGAGCATGGCAGGCCCAGTTGTTCCATAAGTAATTTTAAGAAGCACGAGTTTTTTGGTGTCATTATAATTATTTTCAAGCCTGAAAAAATTGTTTCTTTATAATAGGTATTTGCTATTGTCTCCCAGCATCAATGAATGTTAAATATTCACCATATTGTCAAGTGAAATCTATTAAATTGACAATTAGCAGCTCAACTTATTTTCTTAACCTTCATTATATAAATGACAATGCTTAGTATAAATTAAACACTGCATTCTTTTGACTTAAAGGAGAGGAGTTTTAAAACAAACTTTCCTTGTATCTTATCAGCTAAATGCTGTTAATTATTGTTGCTACAGTGTTTTTTTTTCAGATGTGAGAGTTTGTATAATTGACTCCAGCCAGTAAGTGTGCAATAAAGAAAATAATACCTTTATTGAAGCATGACGTGTTGTTCAGAAAATAGATTTAAAATGATAACAGCTTCTGGTCAAAGTAACGAATAGAAAGCAATGCAAATGAGAGAGACTCATTTAAATATTTATGCTAATTACATATAATAAAGACGTTCCAACATTATTTACTATTGAAATCACATAAAAGAAAAGAGAATTATTTGCTTTCTCACACCTTTTAAGCTGTGTTATAAATATAATATTTATAACTACCCATGAAAAAGTAACTACTACATTGAAGTTCAAAGATCTACACAAGATAACTTGAATAGAAGAAACTTTGTAATTTGCTCTCTCAATTCAGAATCTTCAACAACAAATACAAACACAAATCAAATATTTCCACCATCATTTGAATTTACATTAAATAATCATAGAAACTCACTCTGTGAATGTTGTATTGTCGTTCAACTCTTGAGCTTAAATTCAATCACACACCTGTGGTAGTCCTAATCAAAATAGGATAGTTATATATAAAAAAGCAAGTTGGCATATGCTACCAAAACAATTAAGCTATTCTGAGACCATGTGTAACTTATTTATTTAATAACTTGGGAATGATACTACAATGCCACCGGGTTTTATTTACTTATTTATGTGTGTGCGTGTTTATTTATTTGCAACTAGATTTCTCACATACCCTAATGAGATATCCCATTTTATTTAGAATATAATTGAAGGTATTTGCTTAATTACCTTTCTGAACAAATCTAATCGTGGATTTTATTACAGTCAGACAGTTTTACAGAATCTCCAGAACATGTTTGTAAAGACAGACTTTGTTCAAATATTTATTTCACAGTTACCATTTGAAACTTAGACACGGAATGCTCACAGTTTGTCTCACACTAATTATTAATACTTTCTCTGCAGCCTGTTTTGTTTCAGGGAAAGTCAGCAGAGCATTTGTGTCGCCTTCTCAATTCTGCTATCGCCCCAGCCTAGTATGACCTCCCATGCGCTGAAAGCAGAAGAGCAGCTTACATAGATGCTGCAACCTTTGTTCTGTGCATGTATTTTCTCACTGTACACACTGGCTTAGTTTTTGCAGTCTCAGTGACAGAGGTTTTCATGAATCAGCCTGATTCTTTTATACTTTTGTTTACTGAACAGGTGGAGTTGGAAGAGCAAGAGAGTAAAAGGTGCTGGAGCTGCTAAGACTCAGGTCTGAGGATCATTGCTTATTTTGTCTTTGGGAATCAACTAAAAGTTCAATGGTAACTACAAAAAGAAGCACACACACACACACACACACACACACACACCAAGACAAAATAAAACAAAACAAAAACCACATATACCACATGCAATCTCACAGCCAATTCACATGGTTTTTATGTCAATATCATCTAAGCAACAGAAAAAATGAATTAATTTTCCTTCCTTTTGTTTCCATAGACCTTGTGATGGATATAGTGAGAAGTCGTATGTCCCCTCTTCTATTTTCCCATGATTTCCAGGATTCAATTGCTGAAAATTACAAACAGAAGCTTTGCTCTGGATTTCCCAGCTTCTGCCATTTGTCACCTTCACTGAGATAAATGTTGCTAAGCCTTGAGAACCTAAATCAAATTGTCTCCTCTTGAATCTGAAACTGCCCTAATGCAAACTGGACTGGTGCAAAGACATTTTGTAATATCTCAGCATGTATTGATAATGTGAAAAATACTATCTACATGATCCGACCTGATACTAGGAAGATCACCTAGTAGTGAAAGCAGAGTCACCCATAGAATTCTCTTAGGGATCAGTAATAGTTTTCATACTGTTGAAAACTGTTGCTTCATTTGCTTTGTCAAGTTGGAGCTTTATAGGCAGCTAGAAAGCTTTAAATTTGACAAATGAAATGTCAGCAACTTGTAATGAGCTAACTTCACAGTGGCTGTGGTGTAAGTCGATCATGTTTATGCAGCTTCTGAATATGTGCAGGCAATGGCTTTTTATTTTAATAATTAATATTTGATACTGCATACTCTTGGGCATATACCCCAAAGAAGCCCAATCATACTAAAAGGAAATTTGTTTAACTATGTTCATACAACATTATTTGGAATAGCCAGAAACTGGAAACAACCTAGATGCCACTCAAATGAAGAATGGATAAAGAAAATATGACACATTTACACATTAGAGTACTACTCAGCAGCAAAAAACAATAACATCTTGAAATTTGCCTGCAAATGAATGGAACTAGAAAACACTGTCCTGAGTGAGGTAACCCAGACACAGAAGGATGAACATGGTATGTACTCATTCATAAGTAAACACTAGTTGTCAAGCAAAGGATATTGAGCTTATAATTCATGATCCTAAAGAAGCTAAATAACAAGATGAACCCTAAGAAAAGAACTCATAGATCCTCCTAGGGAAAATCAATAAGATCACCTGATAAAATTGGGAGCATAGGCATGGAGGAAGAGGGAGGGTGGAAGGTGAAGACGAGGGGGGTATGAGAACTTGAGGGAACAGGATAGTTGAGATGGGGAAAGGACAGAGATGAGAGCAAGGAAAGAGATATTTTGATTGAGGAAGCCATTATGGGGTTAGCAAGAAACCTGGCACTAGAGAAATTCCCAGGGATGCACAAGGATGACCCTAGTTAAGACTCTAAGCAATAGAAAAGAGGTGCTCAAACTGGCCTTGCCCGGTAGTCAGAGTGATGAATATCTTAAATATCATCATAGAACCTTAATTCAGCAACTGATGGAAACAGAGACAGAGACCTATATTGGAGAACTAGGCTGAGCTCCCAAAGTCCAATCAAAGAGTGTGAGTAGTGAGAATATGAGCAAAGTTGTCAAAACCAAGATGGGAACTCCCAAGGAAACTGTTTACCTGAACTAATAAGAGCTCACCAACTCTAGCTAGACAGGAAAGGAAATAGCATAGGACCAAACTAATCCCTCTGAATGTGGATGACAGCTGTATTGCTGGGGCAGACTGCAGGGCTACTGGCAGTGGCACCAGGATTTATCCCTACTGCTTGTACTGGCTTTTTGGAACCTATTCTCTTTGGATGAATACCTTGCTCAGCCTAGATATAGTAGGGAAAGGCTTGAACTTTCCCCAAAGCAATGTGCCTTACCCTCTCTGAGGAGTGGATGGGGGTGGAGTAGGTGGAGGGAATAGGAGGAGAAGTTGTGGGAACTTGGATTGGTATGTAAAATGAAAAAAGACAATTTGTTGTTGTTTTTTTAAAAAACAAAGTATCCACATTATTTGGTGTGTAGACTTCTGTAACTGTATGCATTGCTTAAATGAATGCCCATATTTTAGTTCTACGTTTGTCAAGATATGCTATTTTGTGATCAGGATCCTAAATGGAATTACCATATAAAGGCGTGGGGAAGTCAATAATGCTACCAGATATCATATGCTACCAAATAAAATAATACCAGTACCAGGAATAGGTTATACCTTTTTGAGTTGTTATCCCATAAAACACCACTCAACATACATATTGATTACTCCCTATGACCTGATGCCAACTCCTAATTATTGAAAACACTATATATATAATAAAACATGAAGACGTGTAGCTGGTAGTTAGTTGGAGACATCATCCTCACCGAATGGTTTTCATAGTCTGGAGGTGGATACACATGCCACCAGAGAAGCAAAGTAATTACTAATCTCATCCAACTGTGAACCCTGTCAGCTACAATAATGGCCTTCCAGGAAAGGTAAGTCTTCTCGCTTAATAGGAGCATGAACATTATAGGAGTGATTTGATTAATATGGCCCTCTCTATATTATTTAATCCATATCTGAAACTGTTAATGGGGCCAAGAACCTAAGACAAGACAGGTCTAGTCCCATGGACCCTAGGGAAAAACCTATTACTAATATTCTTCTAAATGTACTTAGCAATAAGATGACTCCTAATATCATATTGCTATATCCATAGATCAGTGCATCACTTATTTCTTAAAAAAGTAATTTCTTACACACAGACCCACAGCTTGACAACACAGAGAAAGTGAGGGACTTCAGAATGCTCAGCCTGAGTGAGAGGTGCTCAGCCTGACTGAATCAGCCTTTGATATCTCAGTGATCATTCAGGAACATGGGAGATAAATAGATTATAAGAACCAGAGGTAATGAATGACTTCAAGGACATGGTGTTTGCTGGACACAGCAGGGCAGATGTGTGTACAAATTTATGGAGACTGTGGCAGCATGCACTGGAGCTGCAAAAACTCCAGAGAGATAAAACTCAAGACTGGAAGAGAAGAGAGAACTGAGTCCCATGCCTGGCCAAGAAATTATTTGTTAACAATAGCTGCTAGAAGAGAGAAAAGAGCATTCCTTCAATAGAATGGTAATTGGTACATCAATCACATTGCAGGGCAGGACTCATGCTCTGGAGTAATTGGCCAACATAAATAGGATTTTACGATATTGTTGTTATTATTTGATTTTTGAAAAGAGAAAGAACTTGAAGTTGAGTAGATTGGGAGGGAGGAGAGGAAAAGAATATGATCAAAATATTGTGTATACAATTCTCAATAAAATTAATTTTTTTCTAAATCAATAAAGATATTTTCTTTAAAATAAAGAAAGCAAATTTATCCAATAGACAAATATTTTTATCTTCATTTATGCATTTTTCATATGATTGATTTCTTTTCTTTAACTTCTTACTACAGTTAGAAATTTTACTGCAATGGTAACAAGATAGTTAAAGTGTCATCTTTCCATTGTCTCTGGTCTTAGAAAATCAAGTGTGTTTTACCAGTTTGAGAAGGTTCTTTGAACTTCCTTGTTTGTGGAGATATTAGAATCATCTAAAGCATGGCAAGCTGTACTTCTAATGAGACAAGACGGCTATGTGAGAAATATTAGTATTGGATGTCATCTAGTTTAATAAAATTGACACTGTGTGTGAAATGGAAGTCATGGATAGAGGGAGAAAGAGTAAGCCTATAAAAACCCACAAAATATCCAACAGAAGAGTTTGTGGTAAATATGTTCAATAAGATCAGACTAAGACCAGCTCAAGTTACTAAGAATCAAAAACAATATCTTCTTCCTACATTTTTTATCAGCATTATTAACCACAAAGATAGCTAAGGTATGGTGGGAAAAAATGGAAGAACAAGTACTAGCCCTCAAGTCTTCATTCCAACAACTATCAGTATCAATCTGAGCACTGTGCATTTGACAAACACTAAGCCTAGAAAAGATTAAAATATGAATATATTATGGTTGTATGGTTATATATTATATAAATGAAATTATAGATTTTAATTACTCATGTTTGTGTATATGGTGAGACAGAATCTCTTGTGTTTTTTATTCTTTTGACTTTATTCTGTATTCTTGTTTGCTTATTTTTTTTTGAGGGAGAGAAAAAGAGAGAAAGAGAGAGAGAGAGAGAGAGAGAGAGAAGAGGTTACGTGGATGAGGACATGAGGGGCATACAATAGAATATATTACATAAAACAATTTTTCAATAAAAGGTCAAAGACAAAAAAGGTAAGAATTCTACATTTTTACGAATAATTATATTATAAAATGTAATATTTTCCCCAGAAATCCAATGCATTAACCATTACAAGAACTTTCTCTACTAGATAAATCTTAATTACTAGTGGGGAAAAATAACTTACGTTTCACTGATGTCTCCTGATCCATGTTTATTGACTGCACCAGTTATATTACAAAAGAAATAAGCATTTCAGTATCAGAATGTATATAAATACACTTAAAGATAAAAATATTTTACTAACTAATTATAATTTTCTTGTTCAACTTAAATTGGTATGTATTAAGAAAACACCTGGGAAATAAGTTATGAAAGTTATCCAAAATTGTTCATATGAAACAAGAATAATAATCCTCCATATATGTCTATGATGTCATAAAAATATCTAGGTAACAGAGATGCTTAATAAGAAACAAAAATTAAATGAGGACTAATCAATACAAAATCTCTTCAGATGAATATGTTGGAGTCTGAGGGATGCTCTGGGATTGCATATATTTTTAAAGCTATCAGAATAGAAGAAGCCATGCAGCATAATGCATTCACTTGGACTGTGAACGTGAACACTTGAGTAGAGCTTGGTTTCGAAGCCCTTTTAGCCACTTCCCTACATTAGAGGTTATAAAAACAAAGCCACACTTTTGACATCTCATTTCAAAAATAACAAATTTGTCATTAAACTAGAGCCATGAATTCAAGCTTATTGATATCTCTATTGGCACTACAACCTGGGAAGCTATAAATATTTCCTACACTCTTATTACTACCTTGAAAGTTCAACTCAGAAGAACAATAAATCACTCTTGGTTCTTTTAAAAAGCATCACAAAATGGGCAAGAGGATTTATATGATACTCTACATAATGAAAGATTGGATTTTAATAGCCCTTCAAGTTTACACAGAATTCAATTTTATTAACTGTTTAAACTTTAACTCTTCAATTACTAAAGTTTGAAACTTGTGATCATGCTTTTCATAACAATATTCCACATGCAAATATATATTTGGCGGTAATCTAGGAGGTGAAAAGAGGTGAAGTACAGAAGCATATTTTTTCAGGAGAGAAATCCCTAATAATATCCCTAATGATATACTAATTTCACTTAATATGGAATGGAACCTCAGGGACTGTCATGGTATTCAAATGCTCTTCGACTTATTTCCACCACTAGCCCTTGTTTATTTGACAAAGGATCCCATTGTACTGTATAGGCTGATTTTCATCTTTTAAGGGACTCAGGCCTCCGCTGTGCAGTCCTCCAGCCTCAGTGTGCTAGGAATATGAGCATGACACTTGTCAATATTCTCAATAAGCTGTTGCTGGAAAATGTGAATATCTGTTTACCAAAGGGAAAAATGGAGAAAACAACACCTTAAATCATGTGTAAAAATCCACTCAAAATCTGTAGCTGAAAAGTTAATATCATGATCTTTGAAAAAGAAAGCGTAGCCAAAAGTCAACTATAAAATAGGAGTTATGGATTTCATCAGAATTTTGCCATTCTGATTTCTTTGTGTGAAGACTATTAAGATTAAAAAAGGAAATCCAAGTTGTAAACACTATTTTAAAATGATGTAAGACATCTCCCTATCCATGTGAAAAGAGGTGTGATTATCAAAACAGAATATCATTAGTCATAGGAAAACTAGAAATTAATGCTCAAATATTTAAGAGTAGGTCAAATCTTAAAGATTTTAAAGATTGTTAAAGACACAAAGGACATCATTCCCATTAAAAATTATAAAATGTTGGAAATAATGTTGTATATTATTTAAAAAAACAATTTTGTCACTAAACCAGACTTATGAATCCCATCTTATTGGGGTATAACTCTTATTCCCTATATCTAACATATATATTAAACTTGGGTTTGTTTGTTTGTTTGTTTTTAATTTTTTTGTTTTTTGAGTCAGGGTTTCTCTGTGGTTTTGGAGCCTGTCCTGGAACTAGCTCTTGTAGACCAGGCTGGTCTCAAACTCACAGAGATCCGCCTGCCTCTGCCTCCCAAGTGCTAGGATTAAAGGCGTGTGCCACCACCGCCAGGATTGTAAGTTAATTTGTCATTACAAACTAATCACATCTATATTTTTCTCATTAAATATCAGCTAGGAGCATGAAAATCTTTGTGAGTGGGTTCTCAGCTTTGCCTGAAGTTTTTTTGTGTAAGATCAAGTAATTGTGGGCTCTTTCTGGTCCATTATGACATGTGTCATTCTAAATTCTTTCATGCCTGGGAAGGTATGTTGATGAGAATTTATGGTTATAGCTTATGACATTACTAGAAGACACACTTAAAGGCGTAAGCCACGAACAATGCCACACCAGTTTGGAATTACTATTACTAGGGAAGTATTTATTTAAAGAGGGAAAACTTACAGATCACGATCCCGGACAACAGCTCTCTGCACAACTAGAGAAAGAGTCTAGTCGCCAGACGAGCAGGAAGTCAAGAGAGAGCCAGCGGAAGGAAATAGGGGCTTATGAATGGAGAGAAACCACGCCCCAATGGGCTGGTATCTCAGCAGCTATTGGTTGGAGGGGCGGAAAGACCTCCTGCAACACCTCCCCCTTTTGTTTAAGTAAGAGAGTTCTAAACCTACTATGAAATTATATACAATAAATACAAATATCCTATTCTAACTAGCTTAGGACTTGTATAATAAATAACTTGGCCAAGTCATGAGAGAAAAGTAACTATAGTTATATAGTCTTCAACCCCATCAAAGATCTGAGAAGGGAAATAATGTTACCTGGGTAATTAGGAAGTTCAGTAAAACAACTTCCAAAACCTGCAACAAATCACAGGGACAACTAGCTACCTGGGCAATCACCCAAAGTCACATTTGCAGCGTTGAAGCAACCAACTTTGGCTAAGGCCTAACATAACTGACATACCATTTTCAAAGGCAAGCAACTTTTCAAAACTATCTTACCCTGTCTTGGCAGGATATGACAGTCCTGTTTTATCCATTGATACACGCTCTGTATCTCTGTCAGTGGTTAAGGTATGGGCATTTCTTTGCCCCAAGGCCAGTTCTGTCAAAAAGAAAGGCTCCAAGTGGAGTGTCTTTGGTGCTCAACATTCTCTCGGGAATAGAGCGGTGCTGCCAGGAGCAATTGTGTCTTACTACCACAAAACTCTGAGTTAGATTAAAGGCCATTTTCTACAGCTCTTTGAAGAGGTTGAAGATCATCTATCTATACTGAGTATAATCTCTATATATCTAAATAACCTAATTAGTCTAATTATAAATGGCAAACTTAGATGACTATTAATCTACATAATTCTCAATATCTATCTAACTTAAAGACTAAGACAATAAACATCAATAAACATCTGTGTAACAAATGAGGATAATGACCTCCAAATATAAACAATGTACAAATATACATTGCAATATGGTAAATATCAATACAATATATGTCAATACATAAAAATATTTTAAACAGAGGTAGAAACATGCATGCATACAATAGTCAATATAATTTAACTTTGTATCAAGAATCAATACCAATATATTTGTCTAAAATATGTAACTCACAATTACAAATCTATTATTCCATCACCCTCTTTTTTTTTTTTTTCAAAATGATCCCTGAGCTTATAAAATTCCTCCCCCAACCTCCCAACCCCTAAATGATGTCCCTAAACCCGGGGGCAAACTTTACTGGGAGAGGGGACGTAGTCCTCTAGAATTACTTCCAGCTGTCATGGGGGCGAGCGTTCTTTCTGGGGGATCCTGTGAAAGTAAAATGATGGGTAAATTTCAAGATCAATGTCTTTTAAAATTGCAAATAGTCTCTGAGTATTTTGTGGAGGTCTGGCCAGAATGTTGTACAAGATGTGCACCATTTTAGCTAACCAAGTTGGGATCTTCTTGTGCAGCTGGTACCCAAAACAGGTCTTGTAGTAGCGCTATGAGTATCATGACGTCATATCAACCAGGTAGAGTTGTTGTTGTGGGGCCCCATCTTCTTCCTGGAAACTTCAAATGTCACTTCAGAAAAGACTCATTGATTATTTTAAAAAACTTAAACATTAATCATATAGACATATATAGGCATATATATATATATATATATATATATATATATATATATACATATATTCAATGAAAGGCATGATAGATATATTCAATGAAAGGTATGATAGATATGAAGAAAAGCAAAGATGTTTTCTAAACTCATATTTCTTTCTGTCCCAAATCACGGCTCTTGACATAAGACAGAACCTCCAGAAACTCTGGGTTTTTCTCTTACTAACAGGCTTGGAATTGGAGCGGGACTGAGCCAGAGTCCAACTTCAAAACCAGCTCTATAAATTTAGAAATATGGTTTAATAAGTGTTTTCCTGTGGAGATAAGAACAGAACCCTGCCCCCATTCTATTTCTCTTACCACCTCTATGAATATCGTTGTGGATGAGTTGTCGTCATTTCTCCTTTCCAAGAGGTTTCTCCTCTTCAAATCGAAATTTATTAATTTTGATGGTATCCACAATTTTTCTTCTCCTGTGGAAACAAGAGCAAAACCCCTTCCTCAACGTAGCACATCTCCCTGGCTTCCATTGAGAGGTCAGCACATCTTTGAAATAAATCGGTTGATTTAGTTCAGCAGACTTTTCCATTATCCAATGTCTTCTGCTGCTGTCGTTCCTTTCTCATTAGCGTTAAGAAAATTCAAGGTTAATAAAGAATTATGTAATCTATTTCTGGGGGTATTTTAGGTCCCTTTCTGTTTGTTCAGCATATCCTTTATAATACGATTTGATCTTTCTATAACTGCCTGACCTGTGGGATTATTTGGTATACCTGTAATGTGTTTTATATTATAATAATCAAAAAAGCGTTTCATTTTCTTAGATACATATGCTGGACCATTATCTGTCTTTATTTGTGCAGGTATACCCATGATGGCCATAACTTCCAATAAATGTGTGATTACTGAATCTGCCTTTTCTGAGCTCAGGGCAGTAGCCCATTGAAAACCTGAATACGTGTCTATGGTGTGGTGTACATATTTTAATTTACCAAATTCCATAAAGTGGAACACATCCATCTGCCAGATTTCATTTCTCTTAGTACCCTTTGGGTTACTCCCTGCAGGCAACGGTGTTTGATTATAGAAAGAACAAGTAGGACATCTCTTTATAATGTCCTTAGCTTGTTGCCAAGTAATGGAAAATTCTTTCTTTAGGCCTTTACTATTGACATGATGCTTTTTATGAAATTCCGAGGCCTGCAACACGCTTCCAATCAATAATTGATCAATCTCAGCGTTGCCTTGTGCTAGAGGACCAGGCAGACCTGTATGGGACCGGATGTGTGTTATGTACATCGGACAAAGCCTGTTCCTGATTATGTCCTGTACCTGGATAAACAATGAAGTCAACTCTGTGTCATCTGGTATAAATTCAGCGGTTTCAATATGCAAGATAACTCTTTCTGCATATTGTGAATCTGTAACTATATTAAGAGGTTCTTTAAAATCCCTTAGCACCATAAGAATGGCATATAATTCTGCTTTCTGGACAGAATTATAAGGGCTTTGTTCCACCTTACTCAATTCATCTGACTTGTAACCTGCTTTCCCTGATTTATTTGCATCAGTATAGAACGTACGGGCTCCAGTTATTGGAGCATCACGTACAATTTTAGGAAGAATCCAAGAAGTTCTCTTTATAAGGTTAAGTCTACCAATTTTGGGATAGTTGCTATTAATTTCTCCCAAAAAATTAGCACAAGCTCTTTGCCACGGTTCATTGTCTTCCCATAACTTTTTTATTTCTTCAGTAGTAAAAGGCACTATAATTTCTGCTGGGTCTATACCTGCTAGTTGACGAATTCTCAGCTTACCTTTTATAATTAATTCAGAGACTTTTTCCACATAAGTTTTTAATTTTTTACTTGATTTATTGGGTATAAATATCCATTCTAAAATAATATCTTCCCTCTGCATTAGAATCCCTGTAGGAGAGATTCTGGAAGGCAATATGACTAGGATGCAGCTAAGATTTGGGTTCACCCTATCCACATGTGCTTCCTGTAATTTTTCCTCAATCATTGTCAGTTCCTTTTCTGCTTCAGCTGTCAGTTTTCTTGGACTATTCAAATCTTTATCACCATCTAAGGTTTTGTTTAAATGAACTATTAGATCAGGTGTTATCCCAACATCTGGTCGTAGACTGGAAATGTCTCCCAACAATCTTTGGAAGTCATTAAGAGTCTTTAACCGGTCTCTCCTAATTTGTGCCTTTTTGTGTTTTAATTTTCTCTAACCCTATTCTGTAACCTAGGTAATTAATAGAATTTCCTCTTTGAATATTTTCAGGGGCAATTTGTAATCCCCACCTAGGCAAGACTTTCTTTACTTCTTCAGACATCCTTTCTAAAGTATCTTTATTTGAATCTGATAATAAGATGTCATCTATGTAATGATAAATTATGGACTTGGGAAATTGTTTACGAATTATTTCCAATGGCTTACTTACAAAATATTGGCACAATGTAGGACTATTGAGCATACCCCTGTGGGAGGACAGTCCATTGATATCTCCTATTAGGCTGAGAATTATTATAAGTAGGCACCGTGAAGGCAAATTTTTCTCTATCCTTTTTTTTTTTTTGTAACGGTATAGTGAAAAAACAGTCTTTCAAATCAATAACTATAAGAGGACATCCTTTTGGTAATAGAGAAGGCAAAGGAATTCCAGATTGTAGTGGGCCCATAGGTTGAATTACTTTGTTGACAGCTCTTAGATCTGTCACCATTCTCCATTTACCAGATTTCTTTTTACAACAAACACAGGAGAATTCCAAGGGCTGGTTGATTCTTCAATATGGTGAGCATCTAATTGCTCTTGCACCAGCTGTTCCAATGCCTGTAATTTATCTTCAGCTAGAGGCCACTGTTTGATCCATATTGGCTTCTCAGTTAGCCATTTTAAAGGTAGGGCTGTTGGTACCTCTAAAGGTTTGGTATTTGCTATATGTTCTTGTAAACCCTGAATGGCTGGTGACCTTTTTCCATAGTACCTCATCATATCTTTCCCAGAATTATGAGTTCCTGGAACTGCAGGAATGTTAATCTGGGTATTCCATTGCTGTAACAGGTCACGGCCCCATAAATTTATTGCAATATTGGCTATATATGGCCTTAGTCTTCCAATTTGCCCTTCAGGCCCTATGCATTCCACCCATCTTGTGCTTTGTTTTACACGAGATAGGGTTCCAATTCCCAGAAACTGAACATCTACCTCTTGAAGAGGCCAATTTGGATGCCAGGATTCTGGGGTAATAATACTACATCCGCACCTGTGTCTAATAAGCCTTCAATAAAAGTGCCATTTATACAGACTTTTAGCTTTGGTCTTTGGTCGTTAATAGAAGTCTGCCAAAATATACGTTTACTCTGTCCTACTGGGTTTTTTGACTCATCCTCCACACATGATTCATCATTTAGACCAGTATTACTTTTTACAGCAGAAATTGAAGCTTTTAGATTTCTTGGTGAGGCACGTTCTCCACTGTGACTGGGAATGACTGGGCCACTGTTGGCTTGGGGGCCTGCGAGGGCCCCTCAAGGGAGTTTCCGATGGTATCGGGTTGCCTTGTTTGTCTGTTGTTGACCTGCATTCGTTGGACCAATGACGACCTTTACCACATCTCCTACAAATACCTGAAGGCCTAGGTCCCCTATTTTTGTCATTCCCAGAGGAGATATTATTTCTAGAAATTCTGTGCCTGCAATCCCTTTTCAGATGTCCTAATTTTCCACAATTAAAACACCTGGCAGGTTGATGTCTCCTCATTGCTGTGGAAATCGCTTCTCCTACCCAAGATTCATCATTATAGCTAAATGTCTCAACATTCATCGTATGCTGAATCCATTCATCCATAGGTGCTGATCTAGACTTTAAAGGCCCAATTATCTTTTTGCATTCTATGTTTGCATTCTCAAATGCTAGAGATTCAAAAAGTATTCATCTAGAATCCGGGTCTGTTACCCCTATGTCCAGAGCCTTAATTAATCTTTGCAAAAAGTCAATAAAGGGTTCTCTCTGTCCCTGCCTAATTCTGGTATATGATTCAACCCTTTTTGCTGGATCTTGTATCCTATTCCAAGCATTTAAAGCTGCTTGGTGACATAGATGCAGTACTTCATTGTCATAAAGAGCTTGGACCTGTGGATCAGCATATTCTCCTGCACCAAGAATTTGATCTTGGGAAACCTCGACACCTTTTGCTCTTCCTTGCTGTTCCATATGTTTGGATTCTTCTCTGAAATAAATTCCAAACATCAAGGAAAGTCCCTTATCTAAAACTGCAGACACTAACTGATGGAAATCATAGGGGGTAGCTCTAGCATTAGAAGCCCAAGTCCTTATCATTTCCTGTACATATGCATTTTGCAAGCCAAAAGTAACAATAGCCTGTTTAATTTCTTTCAGATCATTCATTGCTATTGGCATCCATCTAGCTTCTCTGACTCCCTTTGAGCCTTTAGAAGTTGACGCTTTGTCAGAATTAAGTATAGGGTATGCCGCTAAAACCCTGGGTAAGCCAGTTCTAATAGTTGGTGTTGGCTTTGTATCCTGTCCTTGTGCCTTATTACTCTGTTCACCAGTTCCAATCATTTTTTTCAAGCATTTCAAGTCTTTTTATTATTTTGTTTATTATTGCCTCTTTTGAATCCTGAATCTCCTGAATCTCCTGACCTGCATGAGTTCTTGAGAGTACCATAATCTTCCTAAATGATAGAATATTCAAAAGAATACTAAAACCTAGTAACCAGTAAATTAAGTTATCCTCATAGTCATATAAATTTTGCATGATTAGACCCATTGTATTGGTAGCCCAAACAGTGAAAGTCATGTTGGAAACAAAAACTGCCATATTACCTATTATCCAGCTGGCCTCGAACTCACCGAAATCCGAAATCCTCCTGTCTCTGCTTCCCGAGGGCTGGGATTAAAGGCGTGCACCACCACCGCCTGGCCGGCCTCGAACTCACAGAGATCCGCCTTTCTCTGCCTCCCGAGTGTATGCCACCACCACCTGTCCGGCCTCAGAGATCGTCCTGCCTCTCTGGATATTATGGGCCTTAAGGCCAAGTGTATCTCGGACTCGGCACTGGGCAGAGGAAGCGAGGGCTCGTTCCCGCCAAGCCGAACTTGCGGCCGGCAGCCGAGGGGGGGGGGGTCCTAAAAGCCAAACGTTCGTCGGGCGCCAGGTAAAGGCATAAACCACGAACAATGCCACACCAGTTTGGAATTCTTATTAATAGGGTATTATTTATTTAAAGAGGGAAAACTTACAGATCACGATCCCGGACAACAGCTCTCTGCACAACTAGAGAAAGAGTCTAGTCGCCAGACCAGCAGGAAGTCAAGAGAGAGCGAGCAGAAGGAAATAGGGGCTTTATGAATGGAGAGAAACCACGCCCCAGTGGGCTGGTATCTCAGCAGCTATTGGTTGGAGGGGTGGAAAGACCTCCTGCAACACACACTATACTGCCCTCCTTTGGATGTTTGTGTGATAAATTTTAGTATCACAAAAGTTAGTCCTCGGGGAGAAGGCCTTAAGGTCAGTTCCAGCTCAGAGAGCTCTAGGCCCTGTTTATTAAATTCATAATGTCTGCAGAATTAGGAACTTCTAAAGTACCCAAGCATAACAGAATAGTCTGTATGTTTTGACTGTCTCTTAGACAGGCCTGTCTGTTGAAGAGTTTGTCTATGCCATTGAGTTCTGATTCTTTCCCCTCATCTATGCCTGTAATTCAAAGGTTTTTTATAGTGTTCCACAATTTCTGTGTGTTCCCTTCCTGTGTTTTGTTAAAACAATATTTCATGTCCCTTTCTTATTTGGTCCAAATCTTCTATTTTGTCTTTGAGACCTGATATTCTATCTTCTGTTTGTTTTATTCTACTTGTAAGGATTTCTTTTGAATTTCCTACTTGAGTTACTAGGTTTTTCAATTCTGTCTTGATTTTTATTTTGAGTCTTCCTTAATATTTCTTGTAGTGGAATTTCAATTGTATTTTAATAAATACAACCTGCCTGAAGATCTGAGAGTAAAACAGCCCCACTGGTCTGCCTTACAGACCAGGTAATGGTAACACAGACCTTTAATCCCAGTAGCCACAATGACAGGCACTTTTAATCCCAGAAACTGCACGAGTTGCCATAGAAATCAGGTGGTGCATGCCTTTAATCCCAGTGGTACACACCTTTAATCCCAACCTTAGAGAGGAATATGAAATGGGCGGGGGGGGAGACAACTCTCAAACACAGTCTCATTTTGAGATTCCGGGAGGCAAGATTGCCATTTCAGACTGAGGTCGAGGTAAGAGCCGGTGAGTGGCTGTTTGCTTTTCAGATCTTTAAATTGAATTCCAATTTCTTACGCCAAGTTTTTATTAATCGTCTTTCAATTTCTATCTGTTGTTTAAAATCCATTTCCAAGTCATGGATTGTCTTTCTTGTTTCCAACAGTCTTAGTTTGTGTTTTCTTGAGCAACTTTCAGATATTTATTCTTAAGTCCTTTATCTTTAATTTTTGAGGTGTTTATTTGTATCTTCGCTAAACTCCCAGGATTTATCGATGAAGTTCGTAATTTGTTTTAATTCCATGTCCTGTAATTTGTTTCAAAAATTCTCATTGGTGAGCATTTTTGCAGTACTGATAGGTTTTGGATAGAAGTTGCCAGCTTGATCTTTTGCACCATTGATATTCTCACAAAGAGATATTGGCATGTGTGCTTCCTTTTTAGCTTTGTGGCTGCTATGGACTGAACAGGTGGGAAGGAATAGAAGGTGTTGGGGTGTTTATTGTCTAGAGGTTGGAAGTGGTTTGGGTGGAATTATGTCATTTTGGAAGAGGGGACTAGATGGTATGTAGGAAAAACATCCTGTTCAAGCTTGGAGTGAGGTAGTAGACATTTTGGAATGGGAAAGTTGTGTATGACATAGGAGAGCTCTTTGTTTTGGAATATAGGTAGACAGAATTTTAGACCCAGATTAGGGTTCTTTTGCAGTGAAGCCAGAGAAGGCCAGACTAGGCTGGTAGACCCGAGTTAAATTAGTGGGTTGCGTGAAGTGCATGGATGGGGAAGTCAGGGGTACTCACCATGCTAGAACGAGGGAAAGATGAAGGAAGTTTGGCTTTCAAGTGGGCTGGTGGAGATGGCCTTAAGAGATATTTAGGAGGTTGTATGTAGGGAAGTTCCTTACAGAGACTTAAAGCTTGTACATGTACCCATGATCCCCATGTGCACAGATGCCTATAGGGGCAAGAAGAGGGTGTTGGATCCTTTAAAGTGTAATTACATGAACAGAATCATGTGGATTCTGGGAAATGAATGGGTGATGAGAACTGAACCAGTTCCTATGCAGAGCAAATGATGCTCTTAACCTTTGAGCGATCTCCACAGCCCATCAAAGACACATTTTTTGCTCACATAGCATCAATATATCCACCTCCCTCTCCACACCCTTTATCTTCTGGAATATTTATTAACAAATTATTCTTTGGTATAAGAAATATGACCTCTGATAATTACAAGATAATCACTTATCTATCCCCAACTTCCTTCTGCTTTGATGAAAATGCTTTCCTGGGGTTTCCAGAAATGCACTTCCCACATCCTTCTGCGTGTTCCCTAACAACCTTTCAGAAGTCTTACTTTCCAATAAAGGTCTATTAACTGTGGTTTAGGCTTCTGTGTGTATAACTGAGAATATTTCCATTATGTTCTCACTTCCTCTGTGACCCTAGCCAGGATGCCTTGAAAGTCTCTATTTCCCCTATTAGTCTGTTCAAGAAAACCTGGGCTTTCTTATAACAGAGTTCGCTTGTACTTCACTCACCAGTCCTAAACTCACTCACTCTGGGACTTTTTGCTATGGTACTTTTGAAAACAAAAAGGTATTATTTTTATTGCTAACATAATTTTAATAAAACCAACTTAGAAGCATTTTTATTACTGCCAATTTTGTTTTAATCTTTTATCAGTTTTAGTTTGCATAGTGAAGTAACTGAGACTGCCTGAATTCCCTCAGCCTACCCATCCCAGGTATCTCTTGCACTCTTGGGTTAGGTGGCCTCAGCTCAACTGCTCTAACAGCAGGAGTTGCAGATGTGCACCACTTACTTGCCAGAAGATGGCTTTAAAAGACAATTTATCATTCTCATAAAGTGTGTATTATACTTCCTTAAAATGGATGCAAATATTCTCTAAATTTCAACTGTCTTATGAATTTTATTACTGTGTTAGTAGATGAACTCATTATATATATATATATATATATATATATATATATATATATATATATATATATTCCATATCAAGGTCATGGTATGTGTTGTGAATTGAATTGTATTCTTTAATGATAAGTTGAATTCTGACTCTGGGTATCTGTGAGTATTATGTGACTTGAAAAAGGAGCTTAACTATATTATTTGGACACACTGTTTTTTGAAAGGATTCTAACATTCAGCAGCTGTAATCCTAACAGGAAGATGGATCTCAGGAGGCAGAGCTGCAAAGACAATAACATATAGTTACAAGATGTTGTGATAACAGATATATGTCAGGAAATGCCAAGTACAGATGGCATCAACCAGAAATGTAGGATTGTCAGGAGAGAATGCTTTCCGAGAAAGCTCTGCACACACTTTGATATGAGAGCTTCATTCACAGGAAATGACAGACAGTAAATTTCTAGTCTGTAAAGCTTCTGGACTCAATAGCCCCAGAAACCAATATGACATTTTGGTTTCTTTTAGAAGGAAGCCTCAGCACTTGCATGCATGATTCCATTTCTAGTGGCCATTTTGTGAAATTGTTTCCTATGCTTTAAAGGTATACCACTTAGGAAGATGTTAGAGCGAATTTCTGCTTTATTTTAAATGTATGAGGGAGGAATAAGTATGCCTAAGCATGTCATAAAATATTATATCTTGCAGCCCAAAGCTAAAACTAGCATTCAGAATCTCGCATGTTCATTTTCTGTCACAGTTACCTCGCTCAGTAGTAATTTCCATGGTAAAGGTCAAGAACCATTCATCTCAAGATAAAAATTTCTCTGTGTTATTTTGGGTGAGTTACAAAGAATTTGATTAACTTCTCAATGTAGATTTAAAATAATAATTTAATTAAATTAAAGGTTATCAGGAAAAAGCTAAATATCCAATTGCATATACAAAAATCATCTATTTCTTATAATATCATGTTCCATTACAAATGGTTGCTGAGTTGCCTACAAGATTAGTAGGTTAGTAAAAATGTACTTTCCATTTAGATTATCAATGTTAAATTGCTGTAATAAATCATCACTTGAGTGGAGCAATTTTCTTTGAATGTTTCATCTTAGGACAAAGCTCACTCTTCTGAGCATTGTGCCCATAGCTGTGGTTCTAAGTCTTGCTACCCAGGCACAGAAATAATCTGATGAAAAGTGGTAGAATATAAATCTAAATTTGCACTTCTGAAAGCAACGAGTAGGTAAAAGATAAAAAATGAGAAGCTTCTGTAAAGCAAAGGACACGGTCAACAAGACAGAACGACAGCCTACAGAATGGGAAAAGATCTTCACTAATCCCACATCAGACAGAGGTCTGATCTCCAAAATACACAAAGAACTCAAGAAATTGGTCACAAAAAAGAACACATAATCCAATGAAAACAAAAAAAAAGAAGTACAGACCTACACAGAGAACTCTCTACAGAGGAATCTAAAATGGCTGAAAGATACTTTAAAAAATGTTTAACATCTTTGTCATCAAAGAAATGCAAATTAAAACAGCTCTGGGTTTCCATCTTTCACCTGTAAGAATGGCCAAGATCAAAAACACTGATGACAACTTATGCTGGACAGGTTGTGGGGAAAAGGGAACACTTCTTTCTGCATTGTTGGTGGCAATGCAAGCTGGTACAACCCCTTTGGATGTCAATGTGGCAATTTCTCAGAAAATTAGGAAACAACCTTTCTCAAAACCCAGTAATACCACTTTTGGGTATATATCCAAAGGATGCTCAATCATTCCACAAGGACATGTGTTCAACTATTTCATAGCAGCTTTGTTTGTCATAGCCAGAACCTGGAAACAACCTAAGTGACCCTTGACAAAAGAATGCATAAAGAAAATGTGGTACATTTACACGATAGAATACTACACAGCAGAAAAAAATAATGACAGCTTGAATTTTGCAGGAAAATGGATGGAGCAAGAAAACATTATTTTGAGTGAGGTAACCCAGACACAGAAAAACTATTATCACGTTACTCATAGGTGGTGTTTAAACATAAAGCAAAGAAAAACAGCCTACAAACCACAATCCCAGAAAACCTAGACAACAAGGAGGACCCCAAGAGAGACTCACATAGATCTTATCTACATGAGAAGTAGAAAAAGACAAGATCTCTTGAATAAATTGGAAGCATGGAGACCTTGGGGGAGAGTTGAAAGGGGAAGGGAAGAGGCAGGGAGGGGAGCAGAGAAAAATGTAGAGCTCAATAAAAATCAATAAAAAATAATGAGTATGTCCTACTGGCCACAAACAGTTATTATAAATGATGTTATAACTCTCAAAATGTGAATGAATTATTGAGACTTATATAATAATATTATTTCTTATAATTTATTGACTTCATACATTCTTCATAATGTTTTAAAATTAGTTCATTTAACTAGCATGAAAAGTAATGGATATTAGTATACTATTTTTACATATATTCATTCATTTTATTTTCTTATCAACTTCAACTATTTTCTTATCAAGAATCCCATCTCCTTATTCTCTTTTGTGTTACCTGAACACTGATTGTTGGGTCCCTATTTACCATAATAATATTCTGTCTGCTTTCATGAGACATGTATTTCATTACCTGCCTTCCTCCTTATTTAAGATTTCATCCTCCTCTCTCACGGGCTCCATTCTATTTTTTATCAAACTCTCACACACAGACACACACGCACACACACAGACACACACACAAACTTCCCTATATGAGGGAAAACATGAAGTCTGTATCTTTGTGACTGTGACATATTTCAATAAATATTGTTTGTCTTTCACTCTGAAAAATAAAATGTTTATTTCATTTTATTATGATGATGATGTGTATTTCATTTACTTTATTCACTGATTGGTTAATGATATGAGGCTGATTGCATTTCTTAGGTGTTGTAAAAAGTGAAGAGATGGAAATTAATTTACATGTATCAGTGTGATTTAGGTACTTAGATCCCATCCATCACATGCACAGACAGAAACAGTTAAATCTTATGACAGTTCTAGTTTCTGTTTTTTTCAGCAGAGTTAAGTACCTACTTTCACTGTGAGTCTGCCTGTTTACACTCCCACCAAATATTCTTCCTTAATTCTCACCAGGATTATTGTCATTTATTTTTCTTGGAGTGGCCACTTTTAATAAGGTTATTCGGCTCTCAAAATGGTTTGAATTTGTGTTTTCTTGATAGCTAGTATGTTGACTATTTCTTAAAACTGTATTGACCATGTATTTCTTCTTTAGTTCATTAGCCCGTTTATCAGTTTATTTCCAATATTTACTTTTGCAGTTTTGTTTGTATTCAGGATATTAATTGTCTGACTGATCTGTGGTTTCTATACACTTTTATCTATTTGTAGGATGCGTATTAACTGTGGCAATTGTTTCTTTTGCTATACTGAAATCTTAATCCTATGAGACTCTGTCATGTTTTGGTAAAATCTCCTGTGCTCCTAAAAGCCTACACCTATGTTTAAACTACAAAGTGCCTTTCCTATATCTTACTTTAACAGTTTTCAAATGCTATGTCTTACATTTAATGTCTTTGGATCACTTTACTTTTATAGTTTTCCATGTTGAAGGATATCAATCTAGTTTTATTTTTACCTACAAGATATCTAAGTATGAAGGATGGTATATCTTAGTGTCTGTTTTTGGGATAGTGAAACATTCTCTTCACTATGATTTTGTAGTATCATTTGTTTTTCAGTGCATATGTGTATATACATATACATAAATATTACTAAATATAACCTGCTAAATCTATATAATTACTTGTATGTATGTTTCAAAGCTGGCCATTTGGTACTGAATAATCAGCTAGAGTGCTTTTCCCTAGAGAAGAGTTTTTTCCACTCTCTCATTTCTTAGCTGCCTGTAATTCTTATGCAGTACTGAAGCCCTCATGGACTTTTCCCTGCCCATCTTATTGTTTAAATTTTTGTTTGTTTTCATTTTTTGAGACATGGTTTCTTTGTGTTGCTTTGGAGCCTCTTCTGGATCTCTCTTTGTAAACCATGCTGGCCTCGAATTCACAGAGATCCACCTGCCTCTGCCTCCCAAGTGCTGGGATTAAAGGTGTTTATCACTGCTGCCCAGCTTCACTTAATTGACTTTTATTGTGTAGAACATTTTTAGAAAGTAAATTACTTTATCTCTATAAAATAATGGGCAACAGAGAAATCATTCATACACAGAATTTGGGGGAAACCAAAAATTCTTCTGTCCACTTTAGCATTTCCGTTGTTATTGTCCTTGTTCATCTCAGTTTGGGCAATCACGTCGGCTGACTTTATGGGTGGAGCTCACGACATTACTAGAAGACAAAGTCTCACACCAAACTCCCTCAACCTCTGGCTCTTACTTTCTTCCCCCTCTTCTGTTATGATCCCTGAGACTTAGCTGAGGGTCTTGTATTAATAGACGTGTGTGCTGAAACTGAGCTACAAAACTATGCATTTTGTTTGATTGAGGTTTTGTGTAATGGCCTCTTTCTGTTGCAAATTTCCTTGATCAGGGGTGAAACTACACTTGAATTTGAAGATTTGGATAGGAGCCTCAGAAATATACTGGAATGAAATTATTTCTAGAATGAAATGGAAGTGGAAGGTCATGTTGTTCAAACTGCTGGTAATAATTCTGACAGTTCATAAAAGGAAATCTGTAATCTGAATGTTTGCACTAAAAAGTCAGAGGCTTCTTGCATAATTTCATGATGCATCTCAATGTACAGATGTTGAAATGAGCTTTCTAAAATCTATCATAAAGGTTTTGTGCTTGGATATTGGTTGATAAATAATGTTTATTATATGTATCAGTTGTGACCAGTTGTAGCCAGTGACATAATGCCTTGTAAACTCTGTCAAATATTTCTGTAAATATCTCCCATTCCTTCTTCCATACAATACTTCTGTGCTTGTCAAAAAAACAGAGTGAAGCCCTTTATTAGGGACAGATAGACATAGACAAAAGAGTTAGACAGTTTAGCACAGAGTCACACAACAGATGTACACACAGAGAAGGCACAGAGAGACACATAAAGCAGAGCAGAGAGACAAAGACACACAATAACACTGAGATACACATGCAAGACAGACACAGATAAAGGGACAGAGACAGATTCCTAGGTCAGTCTTTAGGCAGGCACACATTCAGATTCATGCAACAGGCAGACAGAGGATGAAAGCCACAGACACTGTGAAGCAGATAATTCAAACTTGAATTCACACTTGTTTAAACAGCTACAGGGGGATGTGCTTTTGTTTCTTTCCTTAATGCTACAACCATGCATTATTCATAGCTCAGAGTTAATCACTACTGTGTGCAATCCAGGCACTAGGTGAAGAGCTACAGGTGGTCAGAGATGCTGAAAAGGGAGAATTAATTTTCTTCAGGAAGGAGTTCCTGTACAGAAAGCTTAAGCTCAAGCAGCTAGTCCTAGGAATCTGTACATGTTCACACTACTAAATGGACTCAGTGGGTTATCTATACATACATATCTAACAAAAGCTAAAGATACAGAGTTTGACAAGGAATGTGGGAGTGGTATAAATATAGTGCTTATGAATAAAGTTATCAAAAATGTAAAATTGTAAAAGACAGTCTATTGTAGAGCAAAATCAGAGAATTTAAGATACATCAGTGCACCCAGAGCTATTAAAGTCCATGTGTATATATAAAGGATGTTCTTAAAACAGAATATTGTTAAGAAATGTAGTATGAATGATGAACTTTACAATAAATGTGTAAAGTGTAAAATACAATAAAGGAAGCAGATAAGAAATGGAGGACAATGAAGGACAAAATGTTAAGTGAAGGAAGGGAAAAATAGAAATAATGACAAATATCAGGGAAGAAAAGACAATGATATTAATGATATTATGAAAACATACTAAATAAAAAGCAAAGACTAAAAATGATTTCCCAAAAAGAGAAACTTCAACAGTTGAATTAGATGATTGTATGAAGAATAACTATAAAGCATGGGTGAGATAAGGAAAATAAGATAATACAAGAATAATATTAAAAAATACAGAAGTGAGAAAGTTAGGGATATGAGGAAAAGTTAAAAGCATATTGGGGAAATGAGAAGACAAACTATTGTTTTATAATGAAAATGGCATGTAAGTAAAATCAAGTGAAACTATTAAGGAGAATATTAAAAAGCTTAATTCTTTTGATACAATATAGTTAAAATACTGGCAAGAGTGTGATAATAAAAAAAAAACCCAGAAGCACAACAACAACAACAAAAAAAAGACTACTGATAAAAACAAAGTCTTTCCCGGTCATATAAACTTGGATGCTGCTAGTGTATACATGATATCATTCATTTGAATTCCTAACTCTGGTTTTCTAAAGTTTTACGATTTTCTTCTCCCTGTATTGGGACACAAACAGCTTTGAAGATGTTTTCACTCATTATCTTCCCTATTCTCATTTCTGGGTCCTATCTGGCCATGCTTAGGTTTACACAGAGTGAGCTACACAGGTTATTCCTCACAATATGGAGATTCTCCAGCTCACAGCCCAAGGGTCTAACAGGGAGACATACCCCAAGTACATTAGAAGTGTGTAAAGAAACCACAGAACAGAGAACAATACAGAGAAAAGGTCTTTATAACTTTAGATTTTCTAAGTATTATTTACAAAGGTACACCTCAGAGTTTTCTGGATCTAGAACAGCTAAAAGTCAGATATGTGACTCAAGAAGCCCTCTACTAATTTTAGGCTCTGGATTATGAAACTCCAAGAGTCTTTTGTAACACGAATAATACAAACCCAGAGACAAACATTGGGGTTCAAGATGGAAATCAGAAAAGCCAAAGAGCCAAGTCATTAAAGAAATCTTACCTCTACCAAGCCTGGGGGACTGCAGACTCTTCCTTGGGCCTCTGTCTCCTTCTGTTTTATATTCCCCTTTAGTGCTGGAATTAAAGGTGTGTGACTCTCTAGTACTGAGATAAAAGGTGTAAACCATCAACACCTGGATCTGTTTCTGTGTGGATCTTGTGTAGTCCAGAGTGGCCTTGATCTCACTGAGATCGATCTGTCTGTCTCCCAAATACTGGGATTAAAGATGTATGCTGCCACTACCTGGCTTCTAGTCGTTTAGTTTTGCTCTCTGATTTTATTTATTTTTTTATTTTTATATTATTTATTTATTTATTAAAACAAGTTTTATTTATTAAAACATATATAAAATATCACTATGGTTATTCTCTGTTGATGAGATCTACCCCTGCCACCAAACAGAGAGCACTTTTGTAGCTGAGTTTCTTGCAGTCTGAACTTACCAGTTTGTCGGGGTCCTGCCCTCCTGCTCTCCATGGCTGCCTCTTATTCAGGTCCAGTGACAGGTTATATCCAGACTCTGAAAATTGTGGTTGTCCTTGTTCTCATTCACCACTAAGGCTTAGTATTCTACGCTAAAATGTCTTTTATGACCACACTTGTGTCACTGACCTTTGAGTCCTATACACAAAATGAGTCTTTTCCATTGGTGAACCAAGTGCCTAAGAAGTCACCATGCCAGTAGAACCTGCAGGTGGATTAGAGGCCTGGGAAGATGGTAGAATTTTTGAATGGTATACGTACTACCCTCTTTTCATGGGGTCATCTCAATCACATTTTGCTCAAGACCTCTGTTCTGTTTTACTTTCCTTGCCTAGAGATCTGTTCTGCTTGGCTCAATTTCTTAAAACTGAGTCATCTATTTTTGTAGCATATTTTTCAGGTATCCTATCATTATGAATTCCAACGGTCTTTTTCCTTTTCTTGTTTGGGACACAGTCCATTCCTTTTTTCACAGAGTCTTCCTGAGTCATGGAGCTTCAGCTTCCCATTCAGTATTTTTATCCAAAAGTCTGTTGTTCTTATAAGTGATTTATAATGCAGATTACATTGTTTTAAAGAATAACTTGCATTCCAGAATTTTCTGAGCATTTATCCTTATGTCATTACATTTTCTATATCATTCTTGCAACCAAATTAGTGAAGCAGACATTAAGATTTTTATGAATACGATAAGTGCAAAACAATAGGGTTGCCAATTTTATCAAATAAATTGAGCTTAAGTATACAATATTAGACACCAATCTCATCATTGGCATATATTTAGATGGAGTGTTTACATCCCCATATTAATCTTTATTACCATATTATGTCATTGTTATATATAGGTAGCGCTCTGTAATAAAACGAGAATACTGAAAAAGCAAGACAGCATAGACTAGAACTTATTGTAATAGATGTCTTATAACTTGTAGTCTAGCTATAAATAGTAAGCAAAAATGGAAAACGCCTGGCATTTCATTCTAGGAATTCATCATCTTAGCTACCCAGTCAGAATCCAATACTTGATGCTGCTATGCCTTATGTCTGCAAGCAATTTTAGTGGGATGATTAAGTATGGCTACTAGCTTCTTTTTAATTGTAATGAGCATAAAATTCATAAATCTGAAAAACTCGATTAAAGTATTCAAAGTATATCTATAGAATGTGAACAATTAAAGTATGTACAAACATAAATATGTACAACTGTAATTATGTGACTCTTATGTAATCATTTAAAAAGAAAAATGAGAACATTCTGCTGGCCCATTTAAAACTCAGTAAGTTTAAAACTCAGTAAGACAGTAAAGTTTCTGGTGAGGGTTACTTTTTTACAAGGCTTTGTATTAAAAGTTCTCCACTATTATAAACACTGTAAATCAAGTGTCACAATCCACTTTAGCTTCTCTAGGGGTGATACCACATTTTACATGTTGGTGGCAGAGATTGGTGGTACAATATTTTGGTCAGTTTGACAAGTGGACATTGAAACAATCAATATATTTATCTTCATATTACTGTCGGTAAGGAACTATGAAAACAAGTCAGCTTAAAATTATAT
This sequence comes from Microtus obscurus, assembly GCA_963919715.1. Lineage (NCBI taxonomy): Eukaryota > Metazoa > Chordata > Mammalia > Rodentia > Cricetidae > Microtus > Microtus obscurus. The sequence continues at coordinate 6,312,674 of CAWTZC010001020.1, read as the reverse complement.
TTAACAAGTCAGTCAGCAAATACTTGCTGCCGTCCATCTATTTTTTCAGGTGTTTATGGAAAGTTTTCTTACTGCCATCCAAGGCGCTTTGGAACTTTATTACAGAAAGCGATGAACCTAATCACTAACCTTGGAAACGTTTGATTGTCACCATATTCACAAATACAGTATCTGGGAATATAGAACTAATTAACTTCATGTTTCACTATCATATTCAACCAACGAACATAGCTTGCAACTATTAAGTCAGTCAAAATAGGTAAAACCCGACAAACACAACAAGTGCTAAAGCATGAGCAATCAAAGTTACATTTCATTTTCCCACTGCTTTGCTGTGGAATGTTATTTGATTTCCGCCGAGTCACATCGTATTCCTCTGTTAATCTTTTTTCAGCAATTACAGCTGAGCTTGCTGGTATCACCAAATGAAGTGAACCAATAAATTGAATTGCCTCCACAATGGTTTACTTTGACCGTCATATCTATTACATTACTGCTTGGAAGCTGTTATCTGGAATAACAGAAGCCGCACAACTTTCCTCGTTTGGATAAAGGACTGGATTTAAAACTCCATATCCTTAGCTTTTGAAATTATTTCTATATGTCTGGCATTTATTATGCAAAATGCTTTGTGTAATATCTCCTTGAAAGAGTTGCATAGATCCAAGTCCTGTATACGATCAACGTCAGTTCCTGTGTATAATTCAGACATGCGGGGAATGCGTGCTTAACAGCTTCATCTGTAGCTCCAAAGTCAAAGACAAAATTTATAGCTGTTCTTTATGTTTTTAGAAATGTTCTTAGTTCTGTCTTGATAGAGAAGGAGTCTATGGCATATGTTATATGGGAATTTAAAAAGCCACTTTAAGAATAGAGCTTAATATCCCCCCTCTGTAGTGATTCTATCAGAAAATGTACAAATCAAGGGTTCTGTTTCTCAAAGTCATGACAGTTTTCTAGCTCTCAAAGAAATAGAAAGGCTTCCTAGTAAACAGAACCCATCATTAAATTAAATTCTTTGTTAACTTTAACTAACATTCAATCTTTTTCTTCTCAAAATACAAACAAAAACCATGTAATCAGGCCTGTCCCTCTATTCTTATTAAATTTTTAAGTTCTTTTGACTTTGTCATTGCTTTCTACTGTATGACTGTATTAGATTTCCATGTATTTTTATCCGGCTAGACAATCTGTGACCTTCCTGAATCTGTAATCTGATATTTGTCATTCATTTTAAAAATTCATCAGTAGCTTTAGATTTGTTTCATCCTGGGAGGTGTTGTTTCATTTGGTCATGTTGACCTTCACTATGTAGTCCCAGATTCCCCCATACTCCTGCTCCTCCTACCTGAGCTCCAGAAATGGAGTCGTTTGATAAGGAGAACCAGGAAAAAAAAAAAAAAAAGAAAGATTCTTGAAATACACCAGATTAGGTAAAAAGTCCTAGTCAATTAGGTTATCATGTTGAAATCTATAGTATTAATTTTTGATATTTTCTCAGTTTCCATCATTAGCTAATATTATATGGGTACTTCTTCATTTTGAAAATTTTTAAAGCAGATACCTTATTATATTCTTCATGATGTTTCTAAATTCTTGCTCTATAATCTAGGTCATGTTTGAGTTTAATTTGAAGGGTTTTCAGGTTGCTTTGTCCTTTCTTTGTGTCTTACAGATTCTTATTGAGACGACAACATGTGATGAAGCAGACTGTATAAACTATAGCTAAATGCATACTTTAATGTGGCATGTAAAATTTACATAATAATGAAATGTAAAAGTACCTGGTAAATTGACCTTTAATGTGGTGATCATGTTTATCAGGTATAAATATGTCTTTGCTTAGTGTTATATCTTCAGGGTACAGTGGCTAAAATTTCCTCCAGTGTTCATGTTTTATTTTGTTCTATTCCTGTATAATATGTCTCCAAGGTCTCAATATTTGAGTGTGATTTGTGTTACAAGAACGATACACTTAGCAAGATAAATTCAAGTTTCTTTCAAAGTGGATACACAAATTTACATTTATAAACTTGAGAATTATAACTATTATCCTGAATTATGCATTTAATATTATTCCATTTTATTTAATAAGTTTACATAAAACTCATCAATGAATTACACTCTCATGCACTTGTGATATTTTAATTTCAACTGTATTATTTTCCCTATTGTCTTGCTTTTCAATAAATTGTTCTTTCTCTTTTAAAGTATTTTATTTAATATTCATACATGGTACAGTGTGTTTGGATTTATAATACCCTTCTATTCTTCCAACGTTTGTCTCCTAACATTATTTGCTCTCTTTGTCTCTCTCTAATTTAATGCCCATCACTGTATTTAGTGTTTCCTTTTTTTCTGTTCATGTGAGTGAGACCATACATTGCAGTAACTCCAATAAAGTACACATTTCTAGGAAGTTTTTTATTATTCAAAATATACTAGGTAATTGAATTTTTTGCCCCATATGCAGCACAAAATCAATTTAAATTACATTAATACATTTGATTAAAAATCATGCTAACATGACTTTCATCTTTTCTATAATCAAATTAAATAAACCACATATAAATCTGCATGTAAAAGACCAATCATATTATTGTAATTGAAAACAATGTTTCAGGTGACATGAAAGATCAACTTGTTGTCAACTGGTTGTAACCAATTCTTTTTAATAGAAATATATGCAGTGATTAACTTTTCATTCTTGGAATATCTGATAGAAATCCTTAAAGAGGAAACAAATAAATAAATAAGGGAATAAATCCCTTAAAGAAAAACAGGAAAACACAAACAAGCAGTGTAAGGAAATAAATAAAACTACTCAAAACCTCAATTTTTAAATAGAATTAATAAAGGAAACAGACAGAGAAAATTCTGGAAATGACAAAACTAGGAATTTGAACACAAACTTCCAGGGGAAACTTTACCAACAAAATAAAATAGACGAAGAGAGAATCTCAGGTGTTGAAGATACACGAGAATAAATGGATACATTGGTCAAAGAACTGGATAGATCTAAAAAATTCCTGACCAAACAAATATATCATGGAAATTAGAGACACCACAAAAAGACTAACTCTAACAGTACTAGGAATCAAAAAAGAAGAAGAAACCCAGGTCAAAGGCCTACTGTCTATCCTTCAAAAACTACTAGGGCAGTGGTGGGACAGAACTTGTGGGCCTAGCCAACCAATGTTTGATTTGACTTAAGACCTACTCCAAGAGAAGGAACCCATACCCGACACTGCTTGAATAACCACAGAACCATGAATAGATAGCCCAGAAGCCTAGAATAAGCAAACATTACTGGTCTAAAAATCAAAACAAAAAATCAATAAAATGATCCCTAAAATTTTGCTATACTCACAAAACAAAGAACTGTTGACTGTCCCAAGGACTTTAGCTCCACTGGGTTACAGCTGTCGGTATACTCTACTCCAGTTGCTATCTGCCAGTCTTCTTGTTTACTTTTTCACTCTCCTATCTTCCTTTTATTTCCTCTGGAACTATTCCTACCTGATTACCTCTGCAGCTGAACTTGACTGCACAGCTCATCTCTGACTCTCTATCAAGATGGTACAACAGTAGACACAGGACCTTTCCAGAGACTGTAAGCTGGTTTGTTATCTCACTTTACAGGGTCCTTATATTTCCAACGTTTTTCTCATTCTGACGTATCAAGATGCTTAAAATTTTCTTGAAATATCTTGCCTCTCTAAATTGTTAGAGTGTTTCTGTAACCTTCACTATACATATACTTAAATATATTTATTTTGTGATGTACAATTGTGATCTAAGAGTTTTTATTAGCAACAAATATTGGAAGCAGTAAACATGTTTTCCTAAGACAAGGCAATCAGAAAAATCAGGAGTATCTGGAAAATTGATGCAAAATGAAACAACAGTAACGTGTGAATTCATTTTTGTCAGTAAATTGTAATATTGTGGAAAGGCACGGACATGTTTGTCTATATTTCTAACAGCAGACTCACAAGATTCAAGATACTGGTGTGAGTTTTTAGTTTAAATAGAGTAAGTCAGGGACCAGAGGTCTGCATAATTCAACAGTTCTGATAAAGGCACAGTCCTTCCCATCTGTTACCCTATTCTGGTTCTGCAAAGTGTCCGAAGGAAGCACTTATCACTGTCATTCATTGAGGACATCAATCTAGTTTGTACAAGAAGAACAATTTTACCAAGGAACACAGTGTTCTTTTTGCAACTTCTTCATCTTATAGATAAAAGAATTTAAAAACAGGGCTCAGAAGAAAGCTCATGGGCAATTTACCACCATTTGAGAGATTCTATATAACAGGTCAGGCAACTATAGTTATTGGTGACTTCCAGGAGGGGAAACATAAGTAAAAGAGGAAGTTAAGCTTAAGATCAGTGGGAAGATTGTGAGCTGGGGAATTTGGTGTCTTAGTATAGTTTTGGAGTTTGAAATTTGTACACTTAGTGCTAAGAAGGTGGTCTTGATCACCCATTCTCAATAAAACAAAACAGAGGAAAGAAATTTACATTATGGACAAGTTGGGTAAAAATGAGCTCTCAAAAAGTCCCCACCTCAAGTCTATCTATGAGGTCTTGATATTGGATCAAAAGCTCAAGATGTATGTCTGACTCTGCAGTTCTCGTCAAAGTATAATCCAGTCATTATGATTCCATCACAGATTGTTCTTTCATACTGGAAACAGTGAATGACTTATCTTTCTAGGAGATTAGCTCCCCTCTTACTGGTACCAAGATTCCCCCGTTTTTACTTTCCCTACATGAAACTCATAGGAAAGCTCTAGTTCTTTGGGGTCTGATGATCGTCTGAAAAGTGAAAATAGGGACACAGTGTGCATGGTCAAAAGAGATTTTTTGGGAGAAAGAGTGAGGATTTGTGTCAAATTGACAAAAAACAGCTAGCACATTCAGGCTAGCTGTAAATACATACCCCCGCTTCCCAAGTGCTGGGATTCAAAGTGTACACCATAGCTTGGCATGAAGTTTTACATTTTTACAAAACAAAGAATGTCCTAAATCCAGGCAGGTTTCAAACACTTTGTTTAGAGCTGGGTGGTGGTGGTGCATGTGTTAATCCTAGCACTGGGGAGGCAGGGGCAGGCAGATCTCTGTGAGTTTGAGGTCAGCCTGGCCTACAAGTGTTAGTTACAGGATAGGCTCCAAAGCTACAGTGAAACCCTGCCTCGAAAAAACAAAACAAAAATGGAAACACATTGGTTGGGCCAGGCAAGGCAAGGCCCAAGGGACTTCAGGGAGTGCCTAGCAACCAGAACTGTGACCCTGTTTTCCACCTCAAGGAGTAACCATCTGAGCTTTTAACACACTGGCACCTGGAAGAGTGAGCACTAGAGGCACAACCACAACTAACCAATTGGAGGGATGGGTAGACAACAAGGTAAGAACACACTCAACAACACAATAAGCAACATGGCCCTACCACAAACTAGTGGCTCTACAACAGCAGGACTTGCACACCCCAACATAGATGATGCAGAAGAAAACAACTTTAAAAGTAACTTTAGAAACATGATTGAAATTTTCAAACAAAAATACCTAAACCAAGGCTTATCCTTTGTAACATAAATATTAATTTAAATATTAAGGCAGGATCTTGTACTTGTTATATAGCCAAGGGTAGTCTTGAATTTTTGATTCACCTGCCACCATCTCCCAAATGCTGATATAATGTGTTTGACTGCTTTGTTCTTTCTTAAGTAGATGTAATTTACAAAAACAAAATTAAAAACAAAATAAAAAGATCTCAGTAAATTTTTCATATGAAGAAAACATCAAGGAGAATTAGAGGTGTGCGAGAAATATTAGTAATTTGTTCTGCTCTGTATACTTAGGATACTGGTGGGAAATGGTCCTTCTTTGAAAAAACACACATCTTTGCTGAATTTGGAGCTGCAGTTGGTCCTTTTAAATTGCATTTAAAAAGACCCACTAAACAGTGAAATCCAGTACACAGGGTACTCAGTGGATATACAAAGTAGCTTTGTATTGTTCTCTAGAATTCTTTTTCTTATGAAAGATTTATTTTGTTTATTATGTATAGAGTGTTCTGTCTGCATATTTGCCTGCAGTCCAGAAGAGGGCACCAAATCTCATTACACATGGTTGTGAGCCACCATGTGGTTGCTGGGAATTGAACTCATGACCTTTGGAAGAGCAGCTAATGCTATTAACCTCTGAGCCATCTCATGGCTGGCTCACAACCATCTGTAAGAAAGAGTTAATAAGAAGTCTGCTAATAGGCCAGCCAGTTTATGTTGAATGTAGACCTCTGTGTGTTGCTTTGGGTCTGAATGACTGCAGGACCAGGTGGGACAGAAAACCTCTGTCAACAAAGAAGGACATGCTTATGAAAATACAAGAAACTCAAAGAACTCCAAATAGACTGGACCAAAAAACAAAAGACCTCCATGACATAACAATAAAAATACTAAACAAAAAGAATAAAGAAATAATATCAGGAACTGCAAAGGAAAAATGCTAAGTAATATATAAAGGCAGACCTAATAAAATGTCACCTGACTTCTCAAAGGAAACACTGAAACTCAGAAGGTCCTAGACAAGTATTATGCAGACAAAATAGACAACCTTTATCCAAACTAACAAAAAGGTAGAGAGAGAATATCCAAATTAACAAAATCAGAAGTGGAAAGGAGAATATAACTACAGACACAGAGAAAATCCAGAGAATCATCAGCTCATAATTCAAAAACCTGTACTCCACAAAATTGAAAACTTAAAGGAAATGGACAATTTTTGGATAAGTATTACTTGCCAAAATTAAATCAAGACCAGATAAGTAAAATAAATAGACTGATAACTGCTAAGGAAATAGAAACAGTCATCAAAAGTCTCCCAGCCAAGAAAAGTCCATGATCAAATGGTTTCCGCACAGAATTCTACAAGATTTTCAAAGAAGAACTAATACTAATAATCCTCAAATTATACCTCAGGATAGATAGTGAAAGAACATTGCCAAACTCTTTTTGTGATATTATAGCTACCATGGTACCCAAACCATACAAAGACACACCTAAGAAAGAGAATTACAGACCAATTCCCTCATGAACACTGATGCAAAATTACTCAATAAAATTCTGGCAAACTGAATCCAAGAACACACCAGAAACATTATCCACCATAACCAAGTAGTCTTCATCCAAGATATGCAAAAATCTGTCAATGTAATCCACCATATAAACAAACTGAAAGGAAAAAAGAAACACATGATAATCTTATTATAAGCTGAAAAAGTCATCACCACAATTGAACACCCCTTCATGATAAAAGTCTTAGAACAGAGATTCAAGGAACATAACTAAACACAATAAAGACAATATACAGCAAGCTAATAGCCAACATCAATTTATGAAGAGAAAATCAAAGCAATCCCACTGAAATCAGGAACAAGACAAGGTTCTCCACCCTTTCTATATCCATTCAGTATAGTACTTGTTGTTCTAGCTGGAACAATATGACAAAAGGAGATAAGGGTACAAATTGGAAAAGAAGAAATCAAACTTTTACTAGTTGCTGATGATATAATATTATACATAAGTGACCCCAATAATTCTACCAGGGAAGTCCTATAAAAACCTTCACTAATGTAGCAGAATACAAAATTAGTTAAAAAAATTAGTAGCCCTCCTTTTGATGATAAATTGGTTGAAAAAGAAATTAGAAAAACATCATCCTTCACAATAGCAACAAGTAATGTAAAATATCTTGGGGTAACTCTAACTAAACAAGTGAAAGACCTATATGACAAGAATTTTTAATCTTTAGAGAAAAAACTTGAAGAAGACACCAGAAAATGAAAAGATCTTCCATGCTTATGGATAGATAGACATAACATAGTAAAATGGTAATCTTACCAAAAAAATCCACAGATTCAATGCAAAGACAATTAAAATCCTAGCAGAATTCTTTATAGACCTTGAAAGAACAATACTCAACGTCATAAGGAAAAGCAAAAAATACAGGTTACCCAAAACAAAGGAACTTCTGGAGGCATCACCATCCCTGATTTCAAACTCTACTATAGAGCTACAGTAATAAAAACAATCTGGTATTGGCATAAAAACAAACAGGAGAACCAATAGAATTGAATCAAAGACACAGATATCAATTTACACACCTATGAACACCTGATTTTTGACAAAGAAGCTAAAAATATAAACTGGAAAAAAGAAAGCATATTCAGAAAATGATGCTGTCATAACTGGCTATCAACATGTAGAAGAATGCAAATAGATCATATCTATTGCTGTGCACAAAACTCAAGTTCAAATGGATCAAAGAACTCAATATAATACCTGATGTGGGATGTCCTTCTGTAAATGTGTTGTTTTTATTGGTTGATGAATAAAGCTCTTTGGTCAATGGCTGTGGGTCAGGCAGGAAAGAAATTTCTGTGTATAAATGATGCCCATACGTTTGGCAAGAATTTCCACATAAAGCCTAAGAAAACTTTTAAAAATGGATTCTAGACAGACAAGAACAGAATGAAGCAGCTTCCTGGTAACCCTCTTTCCTCCTGTTTACTTTGATCTCTTTGCTGATAGCCAGCAGATGCACAGCTCCTTTCAGAGATGCTTCCTGACTCAACTTCAGTCACCAAAACCTCCCAGCAATTTTAAGAGACTTTGCCTCTTAAACACTTAAATGGCATTTTTAACCAGCCTACAGCATGCTTCTTGGTGGTAGCATGGACCTAGAAACTCCACAGGGTTGTGATAATAACCATGGCTTCCATCACTACCTCTGTTACAAAGTTAGACTCAGTAATCTAAGCAAAAGACAGAGCCAGCCGCGAAAGCTATAGCTTTAATCCTAGTCATTTTTTCTTAGCAGATTTAAGACTCATGTGCTCATAAAAAAGGTTGAGATATAGTGTAAGAACAGAATCAGATGAGAAAGAAAAACCTCTGAACAGTTTACAGTGTGTTTAAAAATGTATGTAGGCTTGGGTGAGAAAAGAAAAAGGATAGAGAAAATCCTTTTAAAAAGTAGTAATATAGTCAGGGAGAGACATCATGAATCTTCTGCCTGAGATGGACGTAGGTTAGAATCTTACCGGTAAGTCACAGTCACGTGGTGATACACAGATTTAATAAAAATGGATTAACCAAGATGTGAGAGTTAGCCAATAAAAGACTAGAGCTAATGGGTCAGGCAGTAATTTAATTAATACAATTTCTGTGTGATTATTTCAAGGTATAAGCTAGCCAGGTGACAGGATACAACAAGCCCGCTCCTCCTACTACAGTCAGGCACAGTGGTGCACACATTTAATCCTGGGATTTGGGAGGTAAAGGTAGGCAGATTTCTGTGACTTTAAAACCAGTCTGGTCTACAGAGTGAGTTCCAGGACTACCAAAGATACACTGTGAAACCCTGTCTCGAAAAAACAAAAATTAAAAAAATGAAGCTAAATATAATAGAATAAAAATAAATAAGCTACATAAACAGGGACTAGATACAGAGTAGTTGAAATATTAAATTGTTGTGTTTTCTTTGGACTTTTTGACTATTAATGAAATAACTACTGAAAAACATTTGATCCTAGCCACCCAGACCCAAATAATCACACAAAAACTGTATTAGTTACAACACTGTTTGACCAATGACTCAGATTTATCCTAGCTAGCTCTTATGTCTTAACCCATTTTTATTAATTTGTGTATTCCCCAATGCTGTGGATAGCCGGTAAATTTCTGGTAATTAAATGGCATGTGCCTGACTCCGGCTTCATTCTCTCAGTATTCAGTTTAGTTTTTCTCCTTAGCTCTGTTCTGACATCTGTTCTGACCACAGGCCAAAGCAATTTCTTTATTAATGAATGACGATAAAACATATTCACAGCATACAGAGGGGAATCCAACATCAAACACCAACCTTCATTGAAGGGAAAGTTAGAAGTATACCTAAATGCATTGGCAAGGTGACCACTTCCTAGATATAACCCCGGTAGCACAGACCCTGAGAGTAAAAATTAATTAATAGGACATTCTGAAACTGAGAAGCTTATGTAAAGTAAAAGACATAGCCAACAGCACTAAATGGCAGCCTACTGAATGGAAAAAGATCTTCACCAACCCGTCATTGGACAGAGGACTGATCTCCAAAAAACACAAAGAACTCAAGAAACTTAACATCACAATAATAGAGAAACCAATAAAAAATGGGGTGCAGACATAAACAGAGAGCTCTCAACAAACGAATATCAAATGGATGAAAGACACTTAAGGAAATACTCAACATGCTTAGCCATCAGAGAAATATAAAACAAACAAATCTGAGATTCCATCTTATCTGTCAGAATGACCAAGATAAATAAACAATGAGGACAGCTTTTTCTGGAGAGTATGTGGGGTAGAGGGAATACTCCTCCATTGCTGGTGGGAGTGTGAACTAGTACATCCACTTTGGATGACAGTATGATGATTTCTCAGTAAATTAGGGAACAACCTACCTCAAGACTCAGTAATACCACTTTTGGGTATATGGGTATATGCTCAATCATACCATAAGAACAAGTTCTCACCAATGTTCATAATAGCATTATTCATAATAGCCAGAATTTGAAACAACCTAAATGACCCTCAACTGAAGAATGGATAAAGAAAATGTGGTCCATTTATACAATGGAGTACTACTCAGTGGTAAAATAACGACTTCTTGAAATTTGCAGGCAAATAGATGGATCTAGAAAAAACATTAAGTGAGGTAACCCAGACCCAGAAAGAAAAATATAATACATACTCATTCATAAGTGACTTTTAGACATAAAGCAAAACAAAAGCAGCCTACAGGCCACAACCCTGGAGAACCTAGATAACAAAGAAGACCCTAACCTAGGAGAGACATACGTGGTTCTACATTGGAAGGAGAAAATGGCAAGTTTTCCTGAGTAAATTGGAAATGTGAGGGGGGCACAAGAGGGGTTGGAAGGGGAAAGGGATGAAGGGAAGGGAGTAGAGAATATGTATAGCTCAATAAAAACAATGAAAGAGAAAACAAACAGAAAAACCATATCTTAAGGGAAAAAATATTGGTGGGTATAGCAAGATGGGGAAGCTTTTCTATAGGCTTCAGACGCTATCTGCTAACATTCTTTAGCTTTAAGGTTGGTGGAATATAGTGGTTTGCTAAGTCAATAGATTCCAAAAGGTTTTTTTTTTTTTATATATTAGTCATAGGATGTTAGTTAGGCAGTAAAAGAGAGGTTATTCAGGGGACTAAAGCTAGCACAGGAATTGCCTCTGGACTTGACGCATTCTTACCTCTCTATAGCACTGTGGTTCTAATTAACTAACCCCTATGGATGCAGCTTCTCTACAGGAATTCTCCTGGGCAGGTCTCTGGGGTTTTGCCTCCCCAGTATGGTGGGTCTTTTTTTCCTTTCTCAAGTTCTTAAGTCAGGAGTGGGTTCCAGCATCAGTGAGGTCTTGGTGCCTATTAAGGTTCTGCTATCCTAGGTGGCTGCCCATCTCTAAAGTAAGACTTTTGGGGGTTAGTTTGTTTCTCAGCATCTTATTTTCTCTTATTTTTCAGGGAGAGCATGTAAAAGGAAAATATGGTAGGAATTCTTTTATCCTTTACTCTCTTTTGTTTTAGTTCTATGAAGGATCAATGATGTCAACCCAGTTTTCTTACAAGACAAACAAATCAATTTCTGTGGTGTGAAAATTAACAATAAAGTAAATGAAAGCAGAGAGAGAGAGAAAGGGTGAGAGGTCAACAGTAACATTGCAAGCAGTGCAAGGATTTTGGTTGGTATCTGCAAAGAGAAGAAAGGAACAGGATAACATAAAATGTTATTCAAGAAAGCAAGCCCAGTTTGTGCCAGGTTCTGTAAGTACTAAATAAAAGGAAGCCAAAGACAATGGCACGGGGTTTTGATCCTACTTCACGTGCTGGCTTTGTGGGAGCCTAGCCAGTTTGGATGTTCACCTTCCTAGACTTGGATGGAGGGGCAAGGACCTTGGACTTTCCACAGTGCAGGGAACCCTGACTGCTCTTTGGACTGGAGAGGGAGGGGGAGAGGAGTGGGGGGAGGGGGAGAAGAGTGGGAGGAGGGGGAGGGAAATGGGAGGATGGGAGGAGGTGGGAATTTCTTTTTTTTCTTTCAATAAAAAAATTAATTAAAAATTAAAAAAAAAGAATAATTTTATTATGTGACGCGCCATAGTTTATTCTGGTCTTGATTCAGTAGAAAACTCTATTCTTATATTCCTCAAAGAGGAAAATTTGGACTGGACATAGTAAAAGTCTAAGTAGTCTAGAATTTAAGCAGAGCAAACAAGGGAGCAAAAGTATACTTTTTAGAAAAGAGATGGCCAAAGAGCAAAGGCATGATGCTGGGAACACTGGACCTTGTTCTTCTCTTCCATCTCTTCCCTGATGCCTCTCCTATCTGGGTTCTTTTAGTAAAGAGGTGTGATTTTGTGGGAAATTTATTTAACCAAGAATTCAGTCTGATATGTGTCCATAGAAGGGTTCCCAGGGGTGCAGAGAGATGTCCCCAACTAGGTCCTTGGGCAGCTGAGGAGAGAGAGCCTGAAATGGCTCGATCATGTAGCCATACTAATGAATATCTTGTATATCACCATAGGACATTCATCTGGCGATGGATGGAGATAGAGACAGACACCCACACAGGAGCAATGGATTGAGCTCCCAAGGTCCAAATGAGGAACAGAAGGATGGACAACATGAGCAAGGAAGTCAGGACCACGAGGGGTGCACCCACCCACTGAGACAGTGGGGCTGATCTATTGGGAGCTCACCAAGGCCAGCTGGACTGGGACTGAAAAAGCATAGGATAAAACCGGACTCTCTGAATATGGCGGACAATGAGGGCTGCTGAGAAGCCAAGGACAAGGGCACTGGGTTTTGATCCTACTGCATGTACTGGCTTTGTGGGAGCCTAGACAGTTTGGATGCTCACCTTCCTAGACCTGGATGGAGTGGGGAGGACCTTGGACTTCCCACAGGGCAGGGAACCCTGACCGCTTTTTGGACTGGAGAGGAAGGGGGAAGGGAGTGGATCGTGGGGAGTGGGGGGAGGGGGAGGGAAAAGGGAGGAGGCAGAAATTTTTAATAAAATATAAAAATAAATAAATAAATACTCCCCACCCAAAAGATAATGTATAAGAATCTCTAAAAGGGACAAATTAAACTAGAAATGGGGGAAAGAACCCTCTGCATGCTCCCCAACTGAGACAGTCTTCAAGTTGTTTTAATAAGCTCTAACTTATACAAAATACCCTCACTGTGAATAAATATATATTTGAAGCCATAGCTCATAGCTTACACCATTATCTTTATATCCTGTCCAGCATCCACTAACACTTTTATCTCTACATAGTATTTCAGGTATTTGAAAGTACAACCTATTGTTTTTTATATGTTGTTACCAAAGGGCTATTGGTCGTTTGCTCTTAGAGGTAACTTCCTACCTAACAACGAGAAATGTGGAAGTGTTTTCATGGGGCAATTCTAAGCTACAAATCAATTTTTGCAGGATGATCACTATTTCCTGTGTCTGAGCTAAGATTAAATTCAGTGGGAATATGTGCCTTCTGATACTTAATTAGTTAAACACTTTTTAATAACTTTATAGTAAAGTATTAAATTCTTTCATAGTCTTTATAGTTTTTATTCTATATAACATTTGTATATATTTTATATAACATATAATTTTACTTAAAGTTATTGCATTTCTTATCTTTTAAAGGGAACAGGTATGAGACAAAAAGATAGAAATAAAATGTATTAATCACTCTCAGGTCACAAAAGCATTTTTATGCATGTTAAGTATTGTAAAGATAGGGGATATAATTATGACATCTTCACATTTGCAGTCACAGCCCCGTGATTAATTGTTTTTCAAAACTATGGTCTCAACTATCACAGGCTGCTCTCCTTGCACAAGGCTCATGTTAATACAAAGGAATGGATGTGGACAAAAGGGGATGTGTTAAGAGATTATTGTTACTTTTTTTGTAACTTCTAAAAATACTGCCTAGTAGACTCTCAAGCAGATATTTTTACAGCTCTGTGATGGAGAGGCACTAGACCCATAAGGTCAGTATTGGGACAAGGAAAAGGCTAAGCATGTGGATCTATGCCTCTGATTGTTTCTTTTCATAGATAGTTTGAATCTCTAACTAAATAAGTTCAAGATTGATGGACGAAAATAGTTCTGAGCTCCCGTAGTATAAAATTGTTTCAGGTGTAAGTTCTTTATGATTAGGGAGCTGACCTGATCTAGGTGACCTGTTACTGTTCTCCTTTGATAGGCAGTACTGATGACAACAGCACATTTTAGAAGGTACACTCAGATCTTCTCCAGGGGACAGCTGTGCTCTGGGATGAGTTGGGAAAAATTACCACAGAATGAAAGTAAATGCCACATTTTCTTATAACAGTGACTCATTTGTCCTTGTGGTTATAGATATAATATACATAACTCTGCGGCATCCATGAACACTAATTTTAGGAGGATGCTGAGTCCTTGGATATTTTTAAATAAAAGAAATATATTCAAAAATACTTTTAATATTTGTAACTCAGACACGGACAGGAAGCTCTGTAAACATACTTCTATATTTTACAGAACAGAATTGAATGTTTGGAACATGGATTTAGACTGAGTGGCGCTCATGGGAACTAGAGGTGTGGGTGTTTTGGACAAACAGTTGTCAACTGTTAATTACCAACAGTTTATTGACAACCAGACAGAGGAGAGCTGGTATCTTCTGAGATAAATCCATAGATTGTTCCTAGTAAGTATTAAAGAATTACAAATGAACAGTTTCTACAAAGGTTTTTCTCTCTTTTACAGGTATCATAAACAGTATGTTTTCATTTGCAAAGTAGTATTAAAACACAGGATAAAAGGATGCTTCTCTAAGGACTTGTTTTTATGTTCATTTATTTCTTTCCTATTCTGGTGTTGTAAATTCATGTTTTTATTAAATACATTTTCTTTCTCTTTAAGAATAAAGCTTAAATCAGTATTCACATGAATAAAGGCTAGTTTATTAGAATAATGGATTTAACACCACATCAAATGAAATGTTGCAGCCGTAAAAGAATTTTTCCTTCACACTTGAAAATAAGAAAATGAAATTCATATTTGACGTATTTTATTTGTGAAACCAGTTTGACTATTAATTAATTTAGTCCCTAGAAACTTTTTCCTGCTGATGAAAAATCACATAAATCAGTTTATATCTAAGCCCAACTATAGAATGAAGAGAAATAGCTTTTCTGTAAAGTACAAGAAGGTAAAGTAATTTTAAAAATAAAAATATGCTATCATGGTTGTAGGTAAACATACGTTCAAAAACAGATAATATTTAGCAGAGAGAGAGGCATAGCCATATATATGATCATGACTATTTTAGGTATATATGACAATTTCAGAATCATTTTCAGAAGGTTTTGTGTATGCAGTTGTGAAAAATCAAACTTGGTTACACCTAGTTAAAACATAATTTTAAACGGACCACAATCAGATAAGTACATTTAGTGTGGTTTAATATTGATTTAGTCGTATTTCTCGGAAAAAAAAAAAACAGATGTGCTATATGTCATATTAATTGAACAAGGATGACAAAGACTGCACTAGAGAGACATAGTTTCTGTCATTGTTATAAATTGTGACTATTTCATATTTTGTGCTTCTACCAGCTGCGTAGGATTGCTACATGATGAAGTTGAGGTATTATAACAGTCAAGGTGTATAAGAATGACAGAATTCAGTTCTGGTTTGCCTATCAAGTTGAGAGACCCAAACCTTTAGATGCCACTGGTAGAGACCAAATTTCATGTAATAACAACACATGTTTTCCGAAGACATCTTGACAAAGACTATAAGTAAAATTCTCATATAGGGCCCAAATCTCATCCCTACATCTAACCAATATCTCTCATAATCCCACTTTATGAATCAGTTTGCAGAACACAATTCTTTAACCTCTAATCTTACTATAAACTACGCTTTGAGCCATGTTGACAAAAGAGGTGGGGTTTCTTAGCAGACTTTAAAGTTGTAACTTGAGAGCCCCTAAAGCACACACAAACACCACACACACACACACACACACACACACAGACACACACACACACACACTCACAGAGAGAGAAGAGAGAGAGAGAGAGATGCACACACAGATCCACAAATATACATGCTAAACCTCATTGCGATTTACTTTCAAAGCCCACCCCCACATGTGACAAATATGGGTGTCTTTTAGTTATTAGTTGAGCTTCTGGAAAAATGCATTCCTCTGCTATATATTGACTAATCCTGTAATTGATTTCTGTGGGAAATTCATGAATCACAGCTTTATAAGTCACTAATAAAAATAAGGGAAAGGGAGTTCTTCAAACACCTAAGGAGGTAGGGTGACTTTTGAGTAGATCAGTGCCTTTGTTGCTAGCAATTAACTCTTAGATGGCTTAAAACCAATTGTGTTATCTCATGATTTAAAATCCAGAGGTCTAAAATTAAACAACAGAGAGGACCAGGTTCCCACAGGAACCTCTTGGTGATTGTTTCTTTGACTGGTCTAGCTTCTGGTGGCTGTAGGCAGTCATTGCAGTTTCTTCATTTGCCATTGCAAGACTTACTCATCCTGCCTTTGTCTTCATGTGATGCTTCCCACATGGGATAACCTCCATGTTTACATCTTTTTATACAAGCAATAACCATACAGGTTAATGCTTAATCCACTTTCCATTGAATAAGATGTAATTATAAGATATCATCTTGGGTATATCCACAGTGATCTCACTTTTAGTGGGTTCTTTTGAGAGACCAAATATTAGTGTCTCAAAATAGCTTCTGGTGGAAGCATAATTACTGGGTGCAAACCCTCACAGTTCACATTTTCTCACACACAAATTAAGCCTATGCCATTTTAACATTTTCAAAAATCTTAATGCATTCAAACTACAACTCCAAATCTTAAATTCAGGTAATCTGAATTAGGTGTGGTTGGGATTCAACATATGTGGATCCTGAGGCAGAATTCTTCTCCATCTGTTGATGTTAAAAGAAAAATTATCACTATAAGACAGACATTTGTATTCCAAAGAGAAGGATTAAGAGGGAAGAATAGGAACACTGGCCTAAAGCAAGCTAAAATCACAGCCATAAAATTATTTGTAATGGACTTGACGTTCTCCAAGCATATAGAAATACTGGGGTACTTCTTCAGCCTTGGACAGAAACATATGCAGGATGTTCTGGCATCCAACTTGATGCTTTGATAACTTAGTCTTGGGGCCACTCTTCTCTTCTCAACTCTTTTCCCTCTGTCCAAGTTAGCAACGTTGCTACTGATTTACTATCCTCAAAATCTTCTTCAACCTCCTTTCTAATTGTCTAAAAACTAAGCCAGCAACCCAGAGGGGTCTCCAAAGACCTATCCTCTGTCTTTCGCCGAGTTGCTAATTGGCTCTTCAGTCACATACCTAATGTTTCACAGAATATTGTCTTCTCATAGGTTTTCAAAGTTTCGAGATTTATATGTCAGCTAGTGTTAGTTGTTTGCATTTTCACTTGTTGACTGTTTCTTCAGTTCAGCTAATCTTTTATGTTAATGCACATAGCAAGGAGAAATCAGGATGCACACTTACCATTATTTCTTGGAATCCATGTTCATTGTGTGTGTTTTCTATTCATTTGTAACAATGACCACCTTTCTACTCATACATCATGATATATTTACTCAAAATTATTTCTTTTATTTTTGATATTATAATAAAATTATATAATTTTCCCATTTCCTATATTCCTTCCAAACCTACCCATAACCCCCTCTTTTATTACTTTAGATCCATGACCTATTATTCATTACTAATTTCTTTCTGATATACAGTAAAATCATGTTTACTGTTCTTTTTATTTTCAAGATTTATTTATTTATTATGTATACAACATTCTGCCTCGATGTATGCCCGCACGCCAGAGGAGGGTGCCAGATCTCAGTACAGATGGTTGTGAGCCATCATGTGGTTGCTGGGAATTGAATTCAGGACCTCCGGAAGAGCAGTCAGTGCTCTTAACCTCTGAGCCATCTCTCCAGCCCCATGTTTACTGTTCTTAATTAAAAGTAGTAGACTATTAAGACAACCCAGGGCTTCTCTCATGTTTCTCAAAATGATTCCAACCTCTAATCATGGTCTAATTCTGAATTCAATTCCACACTTTCTTGTATTTGTTACATTTGCCCCTTAACTATCACGTGTGGTTTTCTAGGACACCCACACAAAGCACTACAATATGGATTAGTCAAATAAACAGAAATGCATTGTCTTATGTTTCAGGAATCTGGAAACATGGCAACATATTTTAGGGGTATTGGCTATTTTACTACAATATGTAATTTTAAATGAGTAATTATCAACCTGTGGTTCATGAGGTCATATATTTACATTATGATTCATAACAGTAGCTAAATTACAGTTATGAAATAGCAATAAAATAGTTTTATGGTTGGGGTTTACCACATCTTGATAAGGTTTATTAAAGGGTCATAGCATTAGGAAGGTTGAGAACCACTGTTATTAACTAGTATCTGCCATGATTCCATTGCCAAGTAAGGTATAAATTGGTTACTCTCTTGCTGGTGTGATAAACAGCATATTCAAGGCAACTTATAGAAAGAAGAGTTAATTTGGGTTGACAATTCCAGACAGAGAATCTGGGTGGTAGTGAAAAGTGTTAGCAGGGAGTCATAACAATAAGTTGAGATTACAGCTTCAAACACAAGCTGAAGAAAAGAAGTAAACTTGAAGTTAGATGAGGTTGTGAACTCTCAAAATTCACCTCCAGCAACACCAACCAGGCAATGCCACTGTCTGAGGACTAAGTGTTCAAATACATGAGCTTATGGGGAAAATTTCTAATGCTAACCACAAAGGCAATGCTCCTGTGTCAACGTTAATTTCAATATTCCCTTTCTAGGAAGCATAATTCAATGTATAATTCTTTCTATACTTATATCTTTATCAAAATTAAATTAAAATATATGCTGAAAGACTTCTTTAACTTCTTGAACATTTTCTAGTTTAAATATTTGTATTTCTTTCTTGATACGTACAAGAATTTTTTCAGTGACTTTATTCTAGGACTTGCATATAATTTTATATAGGTATGGATGTATATAGCCAAAACTCAGCAATCAATCTCTATAATCTTATGCATACATATTATCTATAATTGGATTATAGTTATATTAAACATTTCTAGTTCATTTGTTTCATTAGTTATGCAACATGAAATTTACAAAGATACATGAAAGAAAAAGCAACAAATTACCTTGAGATCAAATATGAAATTAGGGACAGTATATAACCTTCAGATCAAACAAGATTTTCATCAACTAAGAAAAAAGAAGTGCTAATACTGAAAATAAACCAATATATATCTCCAAAGTAAAAATATTCTTATTTTAAACTTTAAGTTAGAATCTAAATTAGAATTCTGAGTATTTGTGTTAAAAAGCAAATGAAACCGCAATTCAAAAAAAAATTAAATAAAGCAAAACAACATCAACAAAAACCCTAAAAACCAGAAGGACATAGAGAGCTATTTCTTTTTATGTCTCTTGATGTGAATAAATAGCCTGTCATAACCTCAGAAATTCAGAATGTTAAACATGTACCAGGTATGGGAAGGGGCTATAAAGAAGTGGATGATGGGACCCGTATTCTATTCACTAAAAACTGAGAAAACTGGGTGGGGAGTTTAACTAGGGAAGTATAAGAAGAGGGCAACCTAGAGGGAGAAGGAAGGAGGAGTTGTAAATTACATTTTGAAGATTTGAAAGACAAATAGGGAAATAGTTTATAGGTTTACTTAAAAATACATTGTGTGTGTGTTTTTGTTTATTTAAAAATGTAGATATAAAGCTTCACCACTCAGGATTATAATTCTCCCCATCTGCCATAGATTACTAACAAAGTTCTCACTGCCAGGCATGGAAAATATCTCTTCAAGATTTTGTGTATGAGAGTTCAAGTGATTCATCTAACAATATAGGTTATTTTCCTTGCCTGTGGTTGTCTTCCTGATCTTGATGGTCAATTCTTTTTTTTTTTTTATTGAGAAAAAAATTTCTGCCTGCTCCCCGCCTCCCATTTCCCTTCCCCTCCCCCCCGCCCCTCTCCCCCTCCCCCTCCAGTCTGAAGAGCAGTCAGGGTTCCCTGCCCTGTGGAAAGTCCAACGTCCTCCCCACTCAATCCTGGTCTAGGGAGGTGAACATCCAAACTGGGTAGGCTCCCACAAAGCCAGAACATGAAGTAGGATCAAAACCCGGTGCCATTGTCCTTGGCTTCTCATCAGCAATCATTGTCCTCCATATTCAGAGAGTCCGGTTTTATCCCATGCTTTTTCAGTCACAGTCCAGCTGGCCTTGGTGAGCACCCAATGGATCAGCCCCACTGTCTCCGTGGGTGGGTGCACCCCTTGTGGTCCTGACTTCTTTGCTCATATTCTCCCTCCTTCTGCAATGTGTAGCACTCTGCTCACAAAGCCATTGAAATGCTCCATAGCTGGACCTCATCAGAGCTTGTACTGGCAGCACAGTTGAGGAAGCCGCCATTTCAAAACTGCTTGGCTTTTTTCTGCTACCACTGAATTAGAAGGAGTCACAGCATGAAGCCATGCTTAACTCCGTTTTGTTTTTTTGTTTTTTGTTTTTTTTTTTGCCTAGAATTCCTTCCCAAACTCTCTCAGGTTTTAAATAGATTTTAGTTGGCCATGTTGGCATGCCAATTTGTTGTAAGAGGCCTTTTGTTTATTTCCAATTGCTTAGCCCCAAAATAATTACACAGGAACCATATTATTTGCAATACTGTTTGGCCAATATTTCTGTTTAAGCAATAGTTTAAGCATATTTCTGGCCAACTCATATCTTAAATATCAAGGGATATGGGTAAAGTTCTAGCATCTGTCTCTGGCAGGGCTACATGGCTTCTCTATAACTCTACCTTCTTTCTCCCAGCATTGAGTTTAGTTTTCCCTGCCTACCTAAGTTCTTCCTTGTGCAGACATAAGACAGTTTCTTTACTAATCAATGGTATTCACAGCATACAGAGGAGAATCCCACTTCAGAAAAACAAAGTTATATTTTTTGTCACTTTTCTTTCTAAGACCTCCTAAATCATTGTCCCAACAATATCTATAAAATTTGATAAACTACTATACAGACTATTATAACTTCAGCTTTAAAATAATAATCACTGACCAGGCAGGAGGATCTCTATATAGATTTCCTTGGGAAAGTTCACTGGCTTTGTTACTAAATGAAGCACTTGTCCTCATAGGTCCTCCTTCCATTCTCTTTCCTACATCTTTATGATCCATTTGAAAAACTTTCTTGTTCTCCCATGTGTCTTTTTATAGCACATGTTTTCTTTTATATGAATAAAAAAATCATTATCACAAAACAATTATGAAGTTAGATTACCATAGCCACTAAAAAAACCCATGTGGCCAGACCAAATCTGTATATCTTTCATTAAGTTTTTTTTAATTTTTTTTTTATTTATTAAAGATTTCTGTCTCTTCTCCACCACCGCCTCCCATTTCCCTCCCACTCCCCCAATCAAGCAATCAAGTCCCCCTCCCTCTTCAGCCCAAAGAGCCATCAGGGTTCCCTGCCCTGTGGGAAGTCCAAGGACCACCCACCTCCATCCAGGTCTAGTAAGGTGAGCATCTAAACTGCCTAGGCTCCCACAAAGCCAATACGTGCAGTAGGATCAAAAACCCATTGCCATTGTTCTTGAGATCTCAGTAGTCCTCATTGTCTCGTTTTTTCCCAAGACCGGTTTTATCCTAGGCTTTACATACACATATCAATATGTACATAATACATCAATATTCATAAATGCAACCTGCTTAGTATGTATAATGTTTCCTGCATGTATGCTTTTAGGATTGACTGTTGCCATAAAAAAGAGTTCCACAATAGCCTGGAATGGCATATAACAAAGGTTTATTCATCTGTGGATGAACTCACAAAAATAGCTGTGATCCACAGTCCTCTTCATGCACTGGGAACTGAAACCAAATCCAGCAGTCAAGGAAACCCATAAATACTTTTCATCTACATTTGTAGTACATGGGACCATGCCCAAAGTGGGCTGGTATCTTAAAGGCTTTGGCTGAAGAAGTTCCCACAGCACCTCCCCCATTTTATCTAAATAAGAGAGTCCTAAGCCTAATACAAAACTTTATACAATAAGAACAAATAACAAGTATCATCCAGGGTAAAGAAGAGGTAAAAACATACATTAAAAATTAGAATTAGAACCAACATAAACAACATCCAACAGGAAACATAAGTTAAATGTTTCAATACTTAGCCTATCATAAGGAGTCTCAATCTTATATTAAAAGTGGTTTGGATAAGTCATAAGAGGAAAGCAAATAGTCTGCAAGCCCATCAAAGACCTGAGAAGGGAAATAATATTATGTGAGTAAACAGGAAGTGCAATCAAGCAATTTTCAAAACAACTGGCTTTGTAGACAATCACCCAAAGTCCCAACATTGGGGCAAACAACTTTGGCTAAGGCCTAGAGTAACTGACAGATCATTTTCAGAAGCAGGAAACTTTTAAAAACCATATTACCCTGTATTGGCAAGGTTTGGAGGTCTTTTTACTTGTATCCTGCTTGTCCAGTCTGGACACCATGCATTTTGTCAGTGGTCAAGGAAGGAGCATTTCTTTGCCAAAGACCAGTTTTGCCAAGAATAAAACAGTCTCCAAGAATAAAACAGTCTCCAAGTGAAGTGTCTTCAGTGACCAACATTCTCTTGGAAATATATTGGTGCTGCCAGGAGCAACTGTGTTTTTCACCAACAGAATCCTAAGTTATTAAAACATATTCTACATTTCTTTGGAGTGTTTGAAAATTACCTATTTATCTGAAATATGTATCTGTACATCTCGAAAACCTAACTAACATTACCACAATGTTTGATTATTACAGTGACTGTCTATTATCTGTATTTCTTAACTATACATTACATTTTTAAATGAGCTACACAAACACGATACCTTAAACAATAGCAGAAATACATACACACAGTGTAGCTAATCAACTTTAAATTTGTATCAATAAAGTCAATATCAGTAAAAAGTATTCATCTATATATCATATCCCCCTTTAAATAAAAAACACACATTTATAAACAATAATTGTGAGACTTTGAGCATATTTTTCGAGACTACTTCCTGCTGATTGTTGGGCAAAGAATTCTTAGGGTTCATGAAGACGTTTGGGGG
This sequence comes from Microtus obscurus, assembly GCA_963919715.1. NCBI lineage: Eukaryota > Metazoa > Chordata > Mammalia > Rodentia > Cricetidae > Microtus > Microtus obscurus. The sequence goes on along the minus strand of CAWTZC010001020.1, from coordinate 6,289,331 downwards.
ATTGTTCCATCAAGCACATTATATCCTGGAAGGAATACACAGATTCTCATTTTCTGTGAAAACAAAAGCAGAACCTCTTTTCCAAAGTAACATATCCTTAGACTCAAATTTTGAAATCAAGATACATTTATGTTCATTTAACTTAGTAGCCACAGAATCAAATGCCTCTGTGCATTAAAAAATTTAATAAAAACACAATAATGTACATAGAACAGAAACTCTATGTATATTCCGCTTTTATATGGCTTATTATTTTTTACTCCTTTAATCTATGACTGTCTGTGCTCCTTTATATTACTTCTACTGTCTCTTTAAAACTGTTTACTATTTTTAAACCGTCTATACTGTTTTTCCTCTCTCTCTCCCAAGCCTATGTACACTTAAAACCCACTGTGACCTGTTCAGAGGTTTATTTTTGTCTGAATCTGTCTTTATTGCATATCTGCAATTATTTTCTGAACAGGATTGTCTTTTAAAAAATGCTAAGTGGGTATGGCTAGGACCAACTCCATGGTCCTGTCTGTTTTGTTCAGTCCAACACAGAAGAGGCATGTTGATGACCTCTGTGAGCCATGCACCCTACCCCAGCTCCAGGAATTTAGTGGGTCTATGTCGCCATTAAGCAATTTGTAACATGCTGCTCACAGGTCCCATTTAAGTGCAGGACCTCCCCAAAGAGCCAGAGTGCCTTTGTTCTGACAGCAAAAATGAGAAAGCCACTTTGTAAAGAATCCGTGCCTCTGCAGGCTGCGAGCAAATAAATAGAGCCCATCTGAAAAAATATGGCTACCAAGAAGCTGTACTTAACTCTGTTCATTTGTATCTAGACTTGATGTGGGATTCCCCTCTGTATGCTGTGAATACCATTGGTGAATAAAGAAACTGACTTGGGCTTGTACAGGGAATAGAGGTAGGCAAGGAAAACTAAAATGAATGCCAGGAGAAAGGAGGCAGAGTCAAGAGAGAAGCCATGTAGCCACTGCCAAAGACAGAAGCTGGACAGAACTTTACCAGGTAAGCCACAGCCACATGGTGATGCACAGATTAATGGAGATGGGTTTAATTCATATGTAAGAGTTAGCCAATAAGAAGTTAGAGCTAAGCCGGGCGGTGGTGGCGCACGCCTTTAATCCCAGCACTCGGGAGGCAGAGGCAGGCAGATCTCTGTGAGTTTAAGACCAGCCTGGTCTACAAGAGCTAGTTCCAGGACAGGCTCCAAAACCACAGAGAAACCCTGTCTCGAAAAACCAAAATAAATAAATAAATAAAAATAAATAAATAAAAATAGAAGTTAGAGCTAACAGGGCAAGCAGTGATTTAATTAATACAGTTTCAGTATGATTATTTCAGGGCTAAGCAGCCGGAAGCAACAAGTGGCTCTCTTCTCCAACATAGAATTCCTTCCCAAGCTCTCTCAGTTTTTATGTGGATGTAGTCACCCTCATTGTTGTACCATTTTGTTGGCTTACAAAAGAGTTCCACAATAGCCCAACATGGAATATAACAAAGGTTTATTTATCTGGGAATAAACTCACAGAAAGAGTAGCAAAGAGTAGAGTCTTCTGCGTGTGCTGGAAACTGGGGCTGAATAGAGCAGCCAAGAGGCCTACACATGATTTTTGTTTGCATTTATAGTACAAGAGACCATGCTCAAAGTGGACTGGAATCTTAAAGGCTATTGGCTGAAGAATTTCCCACAGCAATTGACCATTTGGTATGGATAATCTATTAGTGTGTCCTGGCAAAGACTATTTCTTCTTCTCTCAGCATTTTTTACTTCTTTGTTCTTAGTGTCAAGTTTATACCTCTTAGGCTTTCTGATATGTACTATTGATATCTATTGGTGTTTGTCTTGTTCAGTTCATGTTTAGGCCGCCATGTTTATTAAACTTTTATGAGCATAGCTTCTGACATGTTTAAAAGACACAATTTCACAACAAACTCCTGTTCCTCTGGATATTACAATTTCTCAATCCCCTCTTCCATAATAATGCCTGAGACTTAAGTGTAAGAGTTGTACTGATAGATACATTTTATCCTTTGTAGAGTCCTCTTTCAAAATGACTCTGCCATTTGTCAAGTTGACATTATACTATCTAGTGCACATTCTCAGCTATTTTATGTTTATGACAGGTGGCATATCATAATTTTAATATCTGCCATTAAGAACTTAGTATGAACTCTTCAAAATTTGTATATTGCACTCTTGTGCTGTCATCTAGCACATATGCAGTGTGTAATGCTGACTGTATAGTATCATAGTGCAGTTTAATGCTGTTTCTCATCTGTCTACTCCAATGCTTGTCAGTGCTTTCAAAACTTCTTTTAACATTTGCCAATATTTCTTCTAACACATATTTTTTTATTTAGCACACTGTACTATATTGCATTTTTATGCTTTCATGTCTTCTTTGGATTCAACTTTGCTAACATACTATGTTATGTGCCTCAATATTGAATCATATATGGGCATGTACGTATATGGGCATTCAATAGCAAAGAAATCACATCACCCTTTTGACATTCTATTTATTTAACAATCCTGAAAGAATGTTTACTGTTAAATATTTAGCTATGTTAGAGTATATCAATGTCAGAAACGAAACACCGAAATGACCTGACCTCTGTTTTAACTAGAAGTCATACAGTTTTGGAACAGGTGTCTGTCTTCTGCTATATGCCTTGCTCTTGTTTCATTGACATGACAGCATTCACTCTATTATTCTACTTTTCAAACTTAGTCTGAGGATCAACTTTTGTCATCTGAAGGCACCACATGCATAATCTAGCTAATTATTCAAAGCATATGATTTACAGCTTGTCCACATTAATGCATTGGCTCTTTAAGTTTGCATGCACATTGCTATAATATTTTAAAATAAAGGATGTTGAAATTTCAGTACTTATAATAAGGTGCAGATACTCATTACATTTGGTCTGATTCTTTAAATGAGTGGCCAATTTTTTCCTATAATAAATACCACCAATTAAAAAGGTAAATCATTCTTTTCACAACACATTTGTTTGGTGTTAATAGAAAAAATATTTTTCTAAATTGTAACATAATGTAGTTGAATCAATTTTGATTTAATATTATATTGTTTTACCAAAGGAGAGTTCAATCTAGATGTCTATATTTACAATAATATCATAGCAATGAATTTTAAATGCTGGAACTGGGGAGATGGCTCAGTGGTTAAGAGCACTGGCTGTTTTTACAGAGGACCTGATTTAAATTCCAAGCAACCACATGGAAGCTCCCAATCCAATACTTTATTTGTGTGTGCAGAATATACATGCAGAATAAACATCCATATACATTAAATATATAATAAAAGCTAAAACATAAAATGCTTTGTTAAGTATATGTTCTTATGGCCCTTTGTTAAAAGAAAGATACTTCATATTAATGTCACGATAATAATTTCTACTTTGAAAAGAAACTTCTGCCATTAGTCATCATAAAGGCACAAGGTTAATCCAAACACCCTTCTGAATCCATTCTGAATTGTACTCATGTACCACTCATTGTTTTAAGCCCACTTATCACATCGTGGAAGCTGTTGGCTCTAATTCAACTTGATTTTAAATATTCTTGCAATGTTTTTACAAATGGGCAAGATGCTTCTGCAGTTTTCAATAGAGGTCCCTCAGGTTCCAGAATAAAGATTCCAAGCAACATAAAAATGTTACTTGTTTTTACAAGCTTTAGCAACGAGTACAAACCTGCTTGATTACACTCATTTCTTTCTGCTTCAGTAGGTACAAACCTAAAGAACTTATTTTCATTTTCAAGATGTAACTTTATGGTAGTAGTTTTAGTCATAAGAAGTTAAAATCATGTTTATTGTTTTTAGAAAACTCAATTATGCACACAATTTTTAAAAGAAAGGGAGAGGCAGAAAGAGAAGTTCCAATCAACATTTAGCCTTTTGAAATATCCACAGTTATATGTATTTGTATATATTATTGGTAAAGTAAACTTTCTGGATAAGTTGACAATGGTACAAAATTCTTGTGGTTTCTGACTGGCCGTGTTTTGAAATCAGTAGTTACCCTGAGCATTTATAAAGGAACACTGCTTGAGCACTTGGAAGAGGAATTCTTATGTACTCAGATGGTTCAAGAGCACTCAGGATATAGATCTCCAGCATGCATTTTGCGTGTTGGGTTCAGGGAGTCTTATGTCATTGACCACTCCTTGAGAAAGTCAATAGCATTTGAAAAGAAGTACCACAAAAAAGTTAAATTACACAGCGTTTTAAAGAGAAAGATACAGCAAACAGAATGTTTATGTGTCCAATTATTTATTCATCTCTGAGTAATGTCTTATTTAGAAAAAATGAGAGATCAACTTTGAGGGTAGTTAAGCATATATTTTTTGACAAAGAAAATGACCAGTTGTGGGATACAGTGCCACACATCTTCTTCTTGCCTTGAGAGCTTTCCAAAAGATAAGAGACAGGAGGAATGTAAGCAAATTTCCTATGTGACTTTCAAGTAAGAAATAAATAAAAGTATATTTGTACACCATTAACCTTCTTGCCTTCTAAGTTATAAATTAATAGTTACAATAATGTGGTACAATTGCTACTGATAAGAGTTTAATAAGACAATGAAGAGCATTTTCATTGCATCTCTTTGCGATGATGTAGACTGTATAAAGACATACTTTAAATGTATTTCTGACATTTATTTGTTTCACTCAATATCATGCTATACCATTTAAGTTTGTAGAAAATATAGGTATCGTTAATTTTATCTATAATAAGATGTATATTTAAGATACATTGTGGGTATCTCTTCTGTCTAAAAACAAATATAATTATAGCATTTATGAACATATAGCTGCTAATGTTCTTTGTTCCAAACCACTAGCAAATAATTTGTTGAACTTTCTTATCTTTCTTCCTTGAATAATACTCCATCTGCATTAATTTATTTTCAATATTGCTTCTGTAATATCTATAAAACTACTTAGGGTAAAAAAGATAAGATCTAATCAATTCTTAACTGTGAAAATATATTCCTTTTTCTAGATAATAAATAATCACATTATCATTAATGTGTTGAAAAGCCTTTATTCAAAGCAATAGTGAGTAGAATTTTTTTTTAAAATGAAACTCAACCTTATCGATTTATCTATTTATTTATTTATTTATTATGTATACAATATTCTGTCTGTATGCCTGAAGGCCAGAAGAGGGCGCCAGACCTCTTTACAGGTGGTTGTGAGCCACTATGTGGTTGCTGGGAATTGAACTCAGGACCTTTGGAAGAGCAGGCAATGCTCTTAACCACTGAGCCATCTCTCCAGCCCCCTTGAGTAGAAATTTTTAAAGAGTTTTAATGGAAAATTGCTAATTTACTTGAGTGCACATTATGAGTTAACTTGAGGATGAGATGTTAAACCTGAAATTAACTTAATCTTCTCAAATACCTTTCACAATTTCATAAAAATGTCACACAAAATTCAAGAAAATATATCAAGGAAACAAAATGTTTCTTATTGTGGAATATCCATTTGTTATGCCTGATCAGTGCTCAAAGAAATTTATTTTCAAGTCGGTTTTAGATTAAAAAATAAATGGCAATCTATGTTTACTACTTTTAAAAAATGCTGAAGTTTTCCTGCTTTGCTGTTACTTTAATTTCCAATATTTTAAAAAGATGTTAATATTGATGCTGGTTGGCTTACAGTATATCCTTCTTTGCTGTGAAAAATTTCTAAGCTTTAGAAGGAAAATTCTGTCATTCACCATTTTCAGATGATTTGAAGGTAGCTCATCATAACAAAAAGGTTGCTTCTCTAGAGGCAGGAAAATGCAGGCTCGGGTGCTACTCCAACATTGTGAGTCCTTACAGTCTTCCTCAGCCCTGGCCTCTGAATCTCATTACAAATTTTACTCATTACAAGTGAGTAAAGCCATTCAGTGTTTTGTTACCTGGGCAGGGTGGTGTTTTACACTGAATGAATCTGTAGGCACTGAGTTTGTCCTTAAGGTGAGCTGTCTTTCCTTTATCCTTTGTCTGGAAAACTTGTGTGATGACATTCTAGAAAACATACTTTTATTATTATAAAACATTACATTGGTTAAACTGACAGTTTTATGCCTTATTTCTTTTCCCTGGTGTACGGTAAAACAGTATCATAAGTTTTCCCTAGGATCTATGATCTCCTAAATCATACAGTTTGAAGAAGCTAGAAGTATCAGGAAAGGAAATTTTCCTGTGGTGTCAACCTCAAATTCAGCCAGTTGTTGGTTATAACTGCCATGCCACTATTGCACCAGTCTGCACAATTTGCCTGCTTGGGTGGTACTGTAGTATGTAATATCCAGTGCTTGGTAAAACCATTAATAAGTTTCCCTCTAGCAGCCTGCAGAGGGAAAACTCTTTTTAACATGTAAGTCAAAAAATGTCAGAATATTTTTCAATGAAGGTATGGCAGTCATTGCATGAACTCCACTAAAACTAGAAACTACCAGTACTGAGGAATCCCAGTGTGCAAATTGCTATCTTAAGACTACTTACGACTACTTCAGTTTTAAATATAAATTAAAGGATTTAAATACATAATACCATCAAATTTTAAACTCAATTTTGTCTGGCATGATAACAGCCCCTCAGTATGTATTGTACTATTATTACAATAGAAAATTTCTACCATTCATGAGAAAAGTAAATTCTGTTTTTAAAAAACTAGCACATTTATAGGAATTGACAAATTTTATTTAATTTTATATATTCAGTTAAAACTTATAAAATAAATCTATGTGAAGTTCAATTTTTCGTAGGTCAATAAAATAAATTAAATTAGCTACAGTGAGTTCATTCTTCCACCTTCAGATTTCCTGAGTGCCCTTGATGCTGTCCAGCCATAACTCTATAATGAACTTTGGTTTTTCAATGACTTGGCAGATAATCACTGTCCATTGTGAATCTAATGCCTGTGTGTGTGTGTGTGTGTGTGTGTGTGTGTGTGTGTGTGTGTGTGTGTGCATGTCATGGAATATCCCTGTAAAATTCCAAGACTGTGATAATAAAATTAACCTTGGATCTTGGGTTGGAGACAAGAATTAGTCATTCAACTCAAGCTAACTTATAAGACTAACAAATGTCTTTCATTTGATCAGGTACGAAAAAAGTTTGTTAAAAGATAATACTTCTTCTGTTGCCAAAACCCCCTTTCCTTAACAAAGATATAACCTGCCAACAAAGGAATTCCCCAAAGTCAGGAATGTGGCAGGGTTTTGTTTGTATTTTTCCAGGAGAAAGAAAGAATCCAAATAAGGAATCTACATCTAAAATCTATTGGTAATTGAGACATCTGAAAAGGAAAGACAAGTCATCAAGAGAAAATGTCCCAAGAAAAAGAATAAATTGGCCTAATGCACAGCTCCAAGTGTGTAGAATTTTCCAGATATTTCCAAATGCTTGCCTTTGCTGCTCTCTAAAAACATAAAAGGCAAATAGTCTTTCTGTAGTTCCAATAATTAAAAATTAAGGCTACTTTTGGAGTTGTACCATAACTCTCTCCTTCTCTAAACCCAAATGTGCATATTAAAAAAAAATCACTCTAATGTCAGAAGAGCCACCAGGTATGGGACAGAAGAAAACAAAAATCAAGGGGCTATTTTGTTGCTACTAAGCATTTGCCTTTATTTTTACTCTCTAAAACTTTTCTTAATATATAAATTTATCTCATAATCTATCAAAATTATATACATACATACAGTCATATATACATATATATATATATAAATTTGTTGGGATATTAGTAGTCATACAGAATACTAATTTTAGAAATCAGCTTCATTTAATATTCTCTATGTGTTTTGGGATTTGAGTCTAGAGCAGATAATCAGGAAGTAAGTTTGTATACCCCATACACACTTAATATATTGTGGCCCTCTAAACTTTAGGAGATAGGCTTTATGTGACATTTTAAGTGTCTAAGTGTTCTGCAATATGCCATGACTATCCCTAACAGTGACCTTTGAGGTCTCTAAAAGATTGAGTCCTGCAATGACAAATATACCTGGACTGTAGTAATGCCATTAAGTTGACAAACACCACCAAAAGATCAGTTTACGACTACAAACTTCTCCAGTCAACTTCAAAGTGGTTAGCTAAGATGATCCAGCCTCATAAACTACTCTAGCCAGGATTTCAGATAAGCCATGTACTTTCCCATTGCACAGAGACAGGGCAACAAATGATACAGTTAGCTCTTTCAGAACTTGACCAATAAACTAATTTTCTCAGAGTTCCCTAAAATCAACTACTAATCTCAAATATTTTACATTAGTATTCATTATTGCATATTGAAACAAATTTAAGGCTATTTTTGTTAAAACATGCTGCAAGGTATTGTAACTATGCAACTCATTTAATTGTAATGCAAAGTCTAGTCTTTGAAAGTTACTATTACAGTCTGTTTAGGATAATTAAGATAACAATGAAGCTTGTAGTAGAGTAGTCCTGTTAGGTATGTTTTCAAGGTCAAGCAGAGATATACTTTTTTTTTTTTTTTTTTTTTTTTTTTTGGTTTTTCGAGACAAGGTTTCTCTGTAGCTTTGGAGCCTGTCCTGGAACTCCCTTTGTAGACCAGGCAGGCCTCGAAAGAGATATACTTTTGATAAGTAGCTATTGTTCAAAAACTTCAGAGATATGACATTTGCAATATTTTAATCCAATAAATGTAGACAGAAGTTGCTTTCCTGCCCAGTCCCACAATCATTCAGTCCCAAAGAAACACACAGAGGCTTATATTAATTATAAACTGTTTGTACTATTAGTTAAGGCTTATTATTAACTATCTTTTACAACTTGAGTTAACCCATAATTCTTAAATATGTGGCTTGGTAACTTTTCTGAGTAAGGCATTCTCATCTTTCTTCCTCTGCATCTGGCAGGTGATTGAGTCTCTCCTCTTCCTAGAATTCTCTTAGATTGGTTGCTTCAGCTATACTTCCTGCCTGGCTACTGGCCAATCAATGTTGTATTAAAACAGTATGAGTGACAAATCTTTGCAGTGTACAACAGTATTCTCCCACAGCAGATAAGGTTGTTCATGACAGTAAGATACTGCTGCTCCTAGCAGCAACAATATACTGCATAGAATATTATGGTCATTGAAGAACCTCCATATGATTTTGCTTTAATTGTTACAAAGTTAGTCAGTCAAAAACTGCTCTTGCCTCAATGCTGACAGTATGCTCTCCATATTGAACAAGCAGGACACAAGGAAAATGACTGCCAAATTTTTCCAAGATAAGTTATTAAAAATCCTCAAAATTCTTGCTTCACAGAAAAGTCTATCAGATATTTTAAGCCTATAGGACGAAGATGGATTCCTCAATATTGAACAAGAAACTCATGTGACTGTCCAGGCAACCAGATGTCTTTGTCACGTCTATGGTTTTTGAAGCTGCATGCCCTTCATTCCTGTTTATTCAGGTAATATTTATCCTTCTCAGGTCTCTGATTGGGGTTCAAGACTAGAAAGTTGCACCATTTTCATTGTTACCAAATTCAGAAAAAAAAAAGCTTACAAATGAAAATTACACAAGAAAGAAACTTACAAAATAGATGAAATGGTAATAATATTGAGAGGCATAAAATTTTAAGTTGCTTATCTATGAAAATGTGTTAAGGTCTTAAAAGACATTTTTAGGTTTCTAACACAGGTTATGATAGAAAGTAGTTTAGCTATAAAACTTTGAACTCACAAAGATAAGATAGATAATGGAATGTTTTCTACTAATTTGCCAAACACTAATGAACTGGAAATTGTGAATGTAATTCTTAGCTGATATTTGTTCTTATTGTGTATAGTTTTACTATGTTAGAGTAAAAAAACCTTTCATTTTTATTTAGAGAAAGAGAGGTAAATGTTGTGAGATGTTTGATCTCAATGTGAAACTCTGAGACTGTGTTAAATAAAATTAACCTCAGATCAGGGGGCAGAGCCAGTGACTAACTTACAAGAATTGGTCATAGAGAGTATTGAGGATCCAGACAGATGGATACAGATGTGTACAGGAAGAAGTAAGGAGGACTATTTTGGTTTGGGAGAGGTAGAAAGTCACTCTTTTGCTAGGTCTCTGGTCAAAATGCAAGGTCAATCGGTTGCTTCTTGGCTTCTCTGATCCAACAGGCTTTCATGCCAATATTTGAATCCCAAGTCTTTGCTGGTGAATAGAACAATTTAGATAAAAAAACAACAATTTTCCCTGGTTTCACAGGTCCTCCAATGGTTGACTTTTTCAAGCATAATTAATCCTTTCATTTTTAAAAAATTCAAGGGCTCCCATAGGAAGTCAAAGTTATCAAAGTCTGGCACATTAAATTGGGGCAGGACAAGTTTCTCCATCCTGTTTTAAGGCTGAGCAAAGCATCCCACCATAGGCAATTGTCTTGAACAAGCTAGCTCATGCACCAGGGATAGATCCTGGTCCTACTGCCAGGGGCCTCTCAGATTGTCCAAGCTTTGCCACTGTCTCCCACATATGGAGGGTTTTGTTTGGTTCCTTGGAGGCTCTATAGCTGCCAGCCTAGATTTCATAACTTTCCATGAGCTTGGTTCAGCTGTGGCTGTAGAGTTTTTCATCACATCTGCCATCCACAGCTCCCAGAAAATCCACAGGGTAACAAAGAAGAACCTAAGGATTCATAGATTTCCCTGGGAAGGGGAATTAGACGAGGTCCCCTGGGTAAATTGGGGGTAAGGAAGAGGTGGTAAAGGGGAGGAAATGGGAGACAAGAAAGTGAGGGAACCAGATGGTTGAGTGGGAAGAGGGATGGAGTGTGAGAGCAATGAAAGCGAGATCTTGATAGAGAGGGCCACTATGCATTTAGGGAGAAATCTGGAGCTAGAAAATTCTCAAGAATCTGCAAAAATGACCCCAGCTAAGACATCTAGCAATAATGGAGTAGGTGCCTGAACCGGCTGTCTTCTGAAGTAAGATTGGTGAATATCCCCAGTTCTTTCATTCTTGTAGTCATATACTAGCAGAAGTTTAATTTTCAATCATTTGGGGAACATGTTTGAAATTCAAAATCACAGGTTTCCATGTTAAAGATTTTAGGTATGCTTAATTTCTTATAATCTATAAAAAGAATCATTAATCAACATCTTTTGCATTATATCAAAACATAACTTGAAATCCAAGCATCTTCCCATCCACCCTCTCCCCTTTACATAAACCGTGTCTTTCTCTTTTCTCATTTTGAATATCTTTGACTTCCAGCAGGATTTATACATTACACTATTGATTACTGTCCACTGTGACTCTAATGCCTTTGCTTCCCTCCTTAAAAGACAAAGCTATCCACTGCCTAATTAAAATCATTCTTTCCTGTTTTCTTCATTTCAAAACACTGTCAAGGAAAACCTCAATTCTCATTAATTACTTTTTTCTTCTGCTTCATGAAGAAATCTGCCCAAAGGAACATAGCTAATAAACCATAGTTGTTTTCAATTAAAATTTATGATGACTAATGTAAGCTCTCCAATACACAGGCTGTTTTGTTTACTCTCACATCATAAGTGCCCGAGGAATACTTAGAAAATAGAAAAGGTTCAATAAATATTTGTTAAATAAATGCATATGTGCAAGCTTATTCATTAATGAGGTACAGATTGGATGATTATAATTTTATTGACTCCTTTCCTTTATATTTCTTATCTTATGCCTTATCTTTCAAGGCATCACTAGCATCCCATTATAACTCTTAGATAATGAGTCCTCTCTTTATCTGTCTTAGAAAAGTAGATCAAGTATAGAGGATACAGCTCCCACTGCAAAATGCACACTGAATTCAAGAATATAAATTGAGTATTTCTCCTTAAAAGGTATCTAAATTCTTTACTTATCTCCTATATTCCACTGCTTGCCTAGCAAGTTCCAAGATTTAGCTAGATAACCATTTTATATCTTTTTAATAAAATAATATAACCAGCAATTTCAGAGGGATTTTTTTTCTTAAGAAATATCACTTACTGGCAAAGGAAGCTGGCTTGTTGGGTAAAAGCACTCATTGTTGCCACAGAAGCATCAAGACACCCCTCTCTCCTCTGTCTCTCTCTGTCTCTCTCTCTCTCACACACACACCCTCCCTCGCCCTTCCTCCCTTTCTCATTTCCTCTCCTCCCCTCCTTTCTCTCTCTCTCACACACAAACAGGATATAGCTCTGTTTGTAAGACTGGGCAGGAAGGAAGGAGAATTACTGTGATTTCTTTGGCCACCAGTCTATTTTCAGTTTCAAAAAATACCCAATTTAGACAAATTGTTAAGAATATGATGGGGAAGACATCTTGTGTCTTCTTCTGTATCTATGGACATATGGATGGTTTAATCTGTGAGCATATGAGCACATGCATTATAAACATACACCACATATAACACGTATGAGAAAAAGAACACAAAATCACAATGTTCCCATAATTATACTATGAGATTGTACACATTATAATGCACTTTTAGTTCATGTAGTAAGAGGAGCGGCATGGCTGTGACCCTGTACCCGGCCGTCCGCATGGCTTAGCTTAAGCCCCGAAATAACAACACACAAACTGTATTCATTTAATCACTGCCTGGCCCATTATTGACTAGCTCTTACATATCGACCTAACCCATTTCTGATAATCTGTGTAGCACCCCAAGGTGTGCTTACCGGGGAGATTCTAGCCTGCGTCTGCAGGGACTGGGAACATCATGGCGACTCCTCACTCAGCTTATCTTTCCCAGAATCCTCTTCTGTCTACTCCGCCTACCTAATTTTCTGTCCTATCAGGGCCCAGACAGTTTCTTTATTGAACCAATGAAATCAACAGATTGATATATGACACTCCCACATCAAGTTCAGGCTCCCCTAAATAAGACTTTTAATCTTAAATCCAAGGCCATGTTCATCTATTTTATGTTATTGCTATTGCTTTTATAAAAACATTCAAAACCTCTCCATTTGTAAAATTTTTAGTTAATTTTTAGATCTCATTCTACAGAATTTATCAGTTAGACTTTGAAACGGTAATCATACTCATTTTATTTACTATTGTAATGATAGAATATCTTGTTTTTCCCTCCTGTCAGTGGTTGGGTTCATAAATGTATTACTAATTTTCTATCTTTCCAATATGAAGACATAGCAGTCTATGCTATTACATTGGTGATTTCAAGTCAGTATTCAGTTCAAATATATCTGCACTGGAAAGGTGTTTATAACTGTATTGTCATTCTAAACATGTCCCATCAACACACACAATCAGCTTTCCTGGCACAATCATCTCAAACTATTGGTTCTAAGTCAAACTCATGACCTTCCCCATGATTTCAGAAAATATCATCTTTGCTTCTACAGTTTCCTTTGTTCAAAATTCTTGTATTACTTACTACTAATTATTTTCTTTCACATAATAAATTATTCCAGAAAAGTTTTTGATTCCTCATTTTGATGATTCCTCTCCATCTCTATTGACATAAATATAATGAATTATTATAATTTTATGTTGTAGTATCTTCTATATTAGTAAATTTTGCATCATTGTGATAGACATCGTAGATAAACAATATAAGGGGAGAAAAAAACTATTGGAACTCACCATTTCAAAGGGATCAGTTCTTGGTTGGTTGGCAGAATAAAATGTTAGTCAGTGAGTTTAAAGCTGTGCACATCATAGCAAACAGGAAGCATATATGAAAACACACGGGAAGAGGCCAATTTAAGATATAGCACTCAGGTATACCTGAGAGACCTACTTCCTGCAACTAGAGTCTATCTCCTACATTTTGTTAACTCCTAATATAGTTTAAAATAATTGCCTTCAAATCAATATCTAATCCATTCATTATATGAGAGCTCTCAGAATGTAATCTTTCTTCCTCTCTTTATTTTTAATATATACCATATTTTAAGTATTAAGTTGATGGACAGTTGAGTTATTTCCAGTTTTCATGAACTATGCAGCTTTGACATTCACAAATAATGTCCTGTTTTCCCCAAAATAAAGATCTTTCCATTACTTATCACCTAGTGTACAGTAATTTTTTCTTTATGTTTTTAACTTTTTTTTTACACAAAATTAAATATAAGTTAAAACACAAACCATCACATTGAAGTTGGGCAAGGCAAACCAAGAGATGAAAAGAGCCATAACAGTAGGCACAAGAATCAGATACCCACTCATTCAAAGGGATCATTCACATATTCAGGGGTACAATAAAAGCACTAAACAGAAAGCTATGATATATATGCAGAGGATCTGGTGTAGACCTGTGCAGTTCCTGTGCTTTCTGCCTTCTTCTCTGTGAGTACATATAAGCATTGCTCAGTTGATTTAGAAAGCATTCTTTTCCTGATTTCCTCCTTCCCCTCTGGCTCTCACACTCCTCTATCTCCTCTTTCACGAAGTTCATGAACTCCAAGGAGAGAGACTTGATGGAGAAAACCTCATTTAGAGTTGTGTTTTTCAAGGATTCTCTGCCCTCCTCTCTCTCTCTCTCTCTCTCTCTCTCTCTCTCTCTCTCTCTCCATGTACAGCATGTTTTAACACAATTAATCTTAAATTTGTATCAATATACAAAATTTATATACAATATACAAAAGTAAAACCAATGTAAAACATTTAAAAATAATAGTTTATTTTAAAAGTAGAGTCAATAATCTACCTTTCTATTTTATTATATTTATATCCTTTTTTAGGTATGTTTTTAAGGATGAACAAAGATATAATTTAGATAGATAGGTCATCTTCAAACACTTCAGAGATGTACAGAATATGGCATTTAAGATGTTTTAATAACCTTGGTTCTTTTTATAAAAAAGAGACTGTGTCTGAGAGCTCTCTTTTTTTTCTATTTTGTAATGCTCTCTAGGGCTGGGATTAAAGGTGTCCACCATCATGATTGAAGTCACACACCACCCTATTTCTATGGCAACTAGTGTGACCACTAAGATTAAAGGTGTGTGTTACCATAACCTTGTCTGTAGGGCTGATCAATGGGACTTTCTTTACTCTCAGGTATTCAGGCAGTCTTTATATATTAAAACACAATTGAAACTCCACTACACCTGTCCCTTGTGACCTTTGTCAAAGAAATCAGATAAGACATGGACAGGCAGAGTTCACAACAAAATGATATGAGATACTCTCAAGGGTTAGAGCAACCATTATCAAAGAACTATTGCATAGTGAAACTCTTTACTGAGTAGACAATATACAGACTTTTTTTTTGTCATCTACATGCCTACTCAGGCTTCTGGTATGGAGCGATAGACACCTAATTGAGGGAATCTTTTCTATTGAGAGTCCTTAAGTCCCAGAAAGTTCCAAGTTAAATCTTCCATCCTGGATGGGAGTTCATTAAGACTTAGAACGTAAACAACTTACTACTTCCAGAAAGTTACTGAAATGTAGATTAGTAATGCCCTTTTCTTCCCAAGTTTATATAAGCAATAATGACTGATACATCAGAAAGCAGTCTTTTACATTTTGAGCTGCGGGAAAGTCAAGCAGAGAGTTTCATGGTAGAAGATTTTGTAAGTCCTCACACATGATGGAATGGGCTTTTTAGTGATGCAGCTGCCCTATCCTCCATGCTTTTGTAAAAACCCCTTACTCAAATTCCTTTGAGGAAGTACAATAAAGTGACTGGTTTCACAAGTTGAACTCTTTGACTTATTTCTTTGTTTTTTCATTAGTCCCTTACCTGGAGCTGATAGAATTTTGTTCATATTTTCTCAGGAAGAAGCATATAACAGTTTTATACTATTTTCCAAAATTTCTGGACGAATCAATTTTCCTGTGATTTACTTTCCCCAACAGGTGATTTGACAGATCTAAGTAGAATAACTATTATGGGAGGAAACCATGATATATATATATATTTTTTTTTTACCAAAAATGTTCTTGTTAGATAGCGCTTATGATGTCCTGGAAAATTCTAGAATGTCCCATCTATACCCAGAGCCACAGAAATGACTTAGATCCTATACTGTTAAGCAGAAATCAATGTTGTATAGCTGCAGTTTTTTTTTTCATGTTGCTAATTACAAAGGCATTGATCCCCAGTGGACTTCAGCTCAACTAATGGTACCTACAATGAAGAGAGTGAACCTTTACTGTTACTGTGTGTCACTTGACCACTTCCTTTAGTTACTCTAGAGTGGTTAGCATTGTGATCCTATGGCCACATGCGTCGTAAGTAACAGTCACAAAAGATATGTTAACATTCTTCTTTCTTTCATTGTGTATACACCTTTTCATCCACAGTGTGTAGTATACTAGGAATGATCAAAGTGACCTTTACATTTCTTACCGTGACTAAAAATTATTGTAATTTTATCCTCAGTTTTTGGCTTTTGACCTCATTTTCCATAAAATATTTACTTGAAGAAAATTGTCACTGTAAATACTGCTCCAAACTTTTTGGGATACTACTATTTAAAAACCTACTTGTCAGTTTTAGAAACCAGGCAGTCTTTATCCAGGATCAAGATCAGGGCATTATTTCTTTAAAATAAAGCACT
Source organism: Microtus obscurus (assembly GCA_963919715.1). NCBI lineage: Eukaryota > Metazoa > Chordata > Mammalia > Rodentia > Cricetidae > Microtus > Microtus obscurus. Next base: position 6,272,794 of record CAWTZC010001020.1, on the reverse strand, counting down.
CAGTGAAGACGCAGCCTCTATTTCTCAGTCTCTGTAGAAAAAGGTCTCATTTTGCTGAAGTTTAAAAAGTATCTTTTCTCACAAAACTGAGGAAGTTTAATTTTTCCTCATGGGTAAGGTCAATGAGCAAACATAAACACATGGCCCTTTTCCACTCAGCTCTTAAAAAACCTCTTGCCCTTTGCTCAGACTTCATTCTCCCCTCTTTCCTTTTACATTGCCCTTGAATAAACCTTACTTGCCTGTGGTTTTTGTCGTTTCAAATTAGCAGTTTATTTTGGGATAATAACAGACATAGTGATAACTCTAATTTTAAAAAGAGCAAACATTAAATCAAAATTTTAAAAAAGCTTTGGCAAAGCATTATTAGATAAAGGACCTAACAAAATGTCATTGAGTTTATTTTGTTTGGCTTTGTACTTCTGGGCATAGGGCCTGCCAATCAGTGTGAGACTCCATTGAAGAAAATGTCTTTTCATTTGCAAGCAGTTATTAGTTAGAGATAGATTCCAGGTTAAGACTGCACACTTGCCTTCTTGGCACCAGGACTTCATTTGGCCCAGACCTGTGCACTCCTAGGCATTCTGCATCAGTCTCTACGAGTTCATATGTACATTGGGCTTTCTGTGTTTAACAGGTCTTACTTTCATGATGTCATCCAACCCCTCTGGTTCTTACAACCTTTCTGCCTCTTCTTCAGCAGGATTCTCTTTCCATTGAGGGTCAGGACTTGATGGCTACTTCCCATTTTGGACAGGTTTACAAAGGTCTCTTACTCTCTGCATATTGTCAGCTGTGGGTCTTTGCATTTGTTTTTATCTACTGCAGGAGGAAGCTTCTCTGACAATGGTTGAGCAAGGACTGATGAATAAGTAAAGCAGAATGCCATGAAGAGTCATTTTATTGCTACATTACTTAAGCAGAGGAGTAAATGCTTCAGCAGAGGAGTATTTGTCATTTTCTGAAGCCCATGGCCTTTCTAACATTAGGTTCTTGACCACCTGGGCAGTTTCAGGGATGAGTTCTATTTCATAGAATGGCCTCAAATCCAAACAGATATTAGATTTAAGGCTAGCTAGCCCTATAAACTTTGTGCACTGGGGCATCTTGCAGGTAGGTCCCCTTTGTAGAATTTTCTTCCTAGGATGATCCAGTCTAACTCCCTAGTTTTTTTTTTCTGTATATTTACCCTATAGGGTTATAGGAATATAGACTTTTTATCAAAGACTTAACAGCTAACATCAACATAAAAAGCAAGTGCAGATTATGTTTATTTTTCTGGGTCCGGGTTACCTCATTCAGGATGATGTTTTGTCTAGCTCCAACAATATATCTAAAATGTTCGTGATTTTTTTAATGGGTGAGTAATATTCTATTGTGGAAATTGCCACCTCTTAAAATACATTCATTTTTTGATGGACATCTAGTCTGTTTCCAATTTCTGATTATGATGAATAGTTCACCAATAAACATGGTTGAGCAACCATGTCTCTGTAGTGGGATGTCAAATCTTTTGAGTATATGCTCAAGAATGGTATAACTAGAACTTGAGGAATACCTCTGTTTTTTTATTGAAAAAAAAGAAATTTCTGCCTCCTCCCCGCCTCCCATTTCCCTCCCCCTCCTCCCACTCTTCCCCCTCCCCCACTCCTCCCCCTCCCTCTTCAGTCTGAAGAGCAGTCAGGATTCCCTGCCCTGTGGAAAGTCCAAAGTTCTCCCCCCTCAATCCTGGACTAGGAAGGTGAACATCCAAACTGGCTAGGCTTCCACAAAGCCAAAACATGAAGTAGGATCAAAACCCAGTGCCATTGTCCTTGGCTTCTCAGCAGCCCTCATTGTCTGCCAAATTCAGAGAGTCCTGTTTTATCCCATGCTTTTTCAGTCACAGTCCAGCTGGCCTTGGTGAGCTCCCAATGGATCAGCCCCACTGTCTACGTGGGTGGGTGCACCCCTTGTGGTCCTGACTTCTTTGCTCATATTCTCCCTCCTTCTGCTCCTCATTGGAACATTGGGAGCTCAGTCCGGTGCTCCAGTGTGGGTCTCTGTTTCTATCTCCATCCATCGCCAGATGAAGGTTCTATGGTGATATGCAAGATATTCATCAGTATGGACATAGGATAGGGTCACTTCAGGTTCCCTATCCTCAGCTGCCCCAGGAACTAACTGGGGACATCGCCCTGGGCACCTGGGGAGCCCCTCTAGGTCCAAGTCTCTTGCCAACCCTAAGATGGCTCCCTTAATTAAGATGTGTGCTTCCCTGCTCCCCTAACCAACCTCCCTTTATCCCAATCATCCCATTTCCCCAAGTTCCCCCCAACCTCTCCTTCTCACTTTTCTCTCCCCTTCTCCCCTTACCCCCCTCCCACCACACCCCCAAGATCCCAATTTTTTGCCCGGCAATCTAGTCTAGTTCCCATAACCAGGAGGATAGCTATATGTTTTTCTTTGGGTTCACCTTCTTATTTAGCTTCTTTAGGATATCAAATTATAGACTCACTGGCCTTTATTTATCTCTAGAAACCAATTATGAGTGAGTACATCCCATGTTCATCTTTTTGGGTCTGGGTTACCTCACTCAGGATAGTGTTTTCTACTTCCATCCATTTGCATGCAAAATTCGCGAAGTCATTGTTTTTTACTGCTGAATAGTATTCTAATCTTTATAAATTCCACACTTTCCTCATCCATTCTTCCATTGAAGGGCATCTAGGTTGTTTCCAGGTTCTGGCTATTACAAATAATGCTGCTATGATCATAGTTGAACAAATGTCTTTGTCATATGATCGGGCATCTCTTGGGTTTATTCCCAAGAGTGTCATTGCTGGGTCCATGGGTAGCTTGATCCCGAATTTGCTGAGAAACCGCCACACTGATTTCCAAAGTGGTTGCACAAGTTTGCATTTCCACCAGCAATGGATGAGGGTACCCCTGCCTCCACAGCCTCTCCAGCAAAGGCTATCATTGGTGTTTTTGATTTTAGCCATTCTGACAGGTGTAAGATGATATCTCAAAGTTGTTGTGATTTGCATTTCCCTGATCGCTAAGGAGGTTGAGCATGACCTTAAGTGTCTTTTGGCCATTTGAACTTCTTCTGTTAAGAATTCTCTGTTCAGATTAGTGCCCCATTTTTTAATTGGGTTAATTAGCATTTTAAAGTCTAGTTTCTTGAGTTCTTTATATATTTTGGAGATCAGACCTTTGTCTGTTGCGGGGTTGGTGACGATCTTCTCCCAGTCAGTGGGTTGCCTTTTTGTCTTAATGACAGTGTCCTTTGCTTTACAGAAGCTTCTCAGTTTCAGTAGGTCCCATTTATTCAATGTTGCCCTTAATGTTTGTGCTGCTGGGTTTATGCATAGGAAGCGATCTCCTGTGCCCTTCTGTTGCAGGGTACTTCCCACTTTCTCCTCTATCAGGTTCAGTGTGTTTGGACTGATATTGAGGTCTTTGATCCATTTTGACTTGAGTTTTGTGCAAGGTGATAGATATGGGTCTATTTTCATTCTTCTACAGGTTGACATCCAGTTGTGCCAGCACCATTTGTTGAAGATGCTTTCTTTCTTCCATTGTATACTTTTAGCACCTTTATCAAAAATGAGGTGTTCATAGGTTTGTGGGTTAAAATACGGGTCTTCTATATGATTCCATTGGTCGACTTCTCTGTTTTTATGCCAATACCACACTGTTTTCATTATTGTAGCTCTGTAATAGAGTTTGAAGTCAGGGATGGTAATGCCTCCAGAAGTTCCTTTATTGTATAAGATTGTTTTGGCTATCTTGGGTTTTTTGTTTTTCCATATTATTGTCCTCTCAAGATCAGTGAAGAATTTTGATGGGATCTTGATGGGGATTGCATTGAATCTATAAATTGCCTTTGGTATGATTGCCATTTTTACTATGTTGATCCTCCCAATCCAAGAGCATGGGAGATCCTTCCATTTACTGGTATCCTCTTCAATTTCTTTCTTCAATGACTTAAAGTTCTTGTCAAATAGATCTTTCACTTCTTTGGTTAGAGTTACCCCAAGATATTTTATGCTGTTTGTGGCTATCGTGAAAGGTGATGCTTCTCTGATTTCCCTCTCTGCCTCCATATCCTTTGTGTATAAGAGGGTGACTTATTTTTTTTTGGAGTTGATCTTGCATCCGGCCACATTACTAAAGGTGTTTATGAGTTGTAGGAGTTTTTTGGTGGAGTTTTTGGGGTCGCTTATGTACACTATCATATCATCTGCAAATAACGAAAGTTTAACTTCTTCCTTTCTAATTCGAATCCCCTTATGTTGTCTTATTGCTATTGCTAAAACTTCAAGCACTATATTTAAGAGGTATGGAAAGAGTGGGCAGCCTTGTCGTGTTACTGATTTTAGTGGGATGTCTTTGAGTTTCTCTCCATTTAGTTTGAAGTGGGACATAACCACAGACATAGAGGAAATTCAGAGCATCATTAGATCTTACTACAAAAGCCTGTATGCCACAAAACTGGAAAATGTAAAAGAAATGGACACTTTTTTGATAAATACCATATACCAAAGTTAAACCAGGACCAGGTGAACAATCTAAATAGACCTGTCAGTCGCGAAGAATTAGAAGCTGTTATCAAAAACCTCCCTACCAAAAAAAGCCCAGGACCAGGTGGTTTCAATGCGGAATTCTACCAGAACTTCCAAGAAGACCTAATACCTATACTCCTTAATGTATTTCACAATATAGAAACAGAAGAGTCATTGCCAAATTCCTTTTATGAAGCTACAGTCACTTCAAGGGGACTCATTGGCCTAAACCTTGGAAACGTGTGTATGTGTGTATGCCTGTGTGTTTATTTAATGAATTCTTTTACAAGTCTAACCTTAAATAGCTGTATATAATTAAAATAGGCAGTCTTAGTATTTCAGTCAGTACTTTTAGAAAATTATGTTCCAAAGAAGTGAGTACTCAAAAATCAGTGACTGAGAAAGGTTTATGTGGTTTCCATAGAATATAAGATTATCACCTTAGTATTCCAGAAGGTAGGGGTAAATCAGCTCAGGATCTTTAATCATAAAGGGAAGAAGCCATTGAAATAAGACGAGTATTGAAAACTGTAGCATAATGTAATGTGTGGCTGGGCCAAAACTAAAATTTGTTTAGGAAGATGGACAGTTTCTGAACATAATTGGAAGGAAACTGCACTTTGTAATGAATAACTTTAATTTGGGTCCACTTTAGGGATTGGTATTGGCAATTATTCATCATTGCAATGATCCATGTGAGTATCCCTTTGCTACTTGTTAAAACTGACCCAGCTTCAATACAGATAAATGAATAGGCCACTTAAAAAATGACACTGTCGGTTGTCCTTAGACTCTACATGCACAGGCCTTAACACACAAACACAGAGAGAGGGGGGGAGGAGGAGGAGAAGGAGGAGGAGAAGGAGGAGGAGGAGGAGGAGGAGGATTAGGAAGAGGACAGAGGAAGAGAGAGACCACAAATCTAAAAGACCAATAAACTAATGAGGAGTTTTGAGAAGCTTACCCTGGTAAATAATGTGTCCCAGGATGTTCCAATCTAAGGAAGCAGTATACATTAGGAGAAAGCTGCAAACAGAAGAACCATGGTCATAAACTGATTTTGTCTTTAAAATGAAATTATTTCCAAGTGTAATTATTTCTCTGTGACCCATTTCAATCTAGGAGAATTTAAAGTATTTTGGACCTCAGAATGAATATAATTCTGGACATTAATTGACCATCAGTCTGCCTGGTCATGAAGAAAACTAACACATTATAATTTATTAATAGCAATCACAGCAGGACAGAGGAAACTACAGAGAATATTAAATGATTCTGAGAACACTCATTATAATTATATTTAAAGAAAATTAAATTTCCAGGAGAAGTTAAATTGTTTAGAGCTTTGAGGAGTTTTATTTGCTTTCATTGGCTTTTATACCATAGTGGTAAAGAAATATTTATTCTTGACTTTTATTGTACATAAATTTGAAAGCAAATGTAGTTCATCCTCTGTGTTGTCTTCATGTCCAACAGATTCTCAGCTTCTCACATGCTTTAAACAGATAGTTGATTATGTATAGTTTCACAGCTTACAAATGTGCACTATCTGTATAAATTGCCTGTTTATAATCATTATTTTTTGAGAATTTATGCATGATTTTTATATCTTACATTATTCATAACCCTTCTTATTTATCCTCAAATCTTTCTATGATACTTTCCAACTTACTATTAAATTCAGGAAATTTTCATATATATGTGTATATATATATATATATATATGTCTATATATTTTATATATTTCCATATATGTATTTAGAGATGAATACTTAGGTTTGGATAACTCATCCTTGGTCTTGGCCTTGGAAAAGAGGGAATCTCCCTCACAGCAGCTGTCTACTGCCTAAAGCTCCCTAAGTTTGGGACCCTCTGAGTTTTTCCCTATCCACCCTGGCATGTCGACATTTATTTTCATTGTTTTTTCATGCGTGTGACTTCACTGGGCCATATAGACCAAACTATCTCATGGTTCACAGAATTTTTCCACCTCCTCTACTGCAACGTTTCCTTAGCCAGAGATGTAGGTATTGTAGATATATCAGACTGAGCTATGCATAATGTACTCAGTTATTTTTTGACTTTTGATCAGTTGTGTCTTTCTGTAAAGTTCTTTTGTGTTCTACAAAAGAAGCTTTTTGATGATGGCTGAGAGCTACACTTATCTATGGGTCTAAATTAGAAATTGTACTACTATTGGAAGTAGCAGTAGTAGGTTCTCTTTAGGGTCCATAACCCCACCATCCCTAGCAGGTTGGCTAGGTTTACAATATGAGACATGAATTTCCTCCTGTTGATTTGGTCTTAAGTCTAATTAGATAGCTCTTTGTCACCCTCAATTTTTATGTGCCAACACTGGGATCCTACCACATTGTTTGCTTTGTGGTTTGCAGGCATCCTGCTGGGAAGAGCTACCAATAGTTTTTTTCTCCTTTGGCAGTCAGTATAGCAATTTCAGACATTATGACAGACATTATGAGAGCCAGCCACCAGTGAGGGACTTCAAGGTCGTTTCCAGCTCAATTCCTCCAAGTTCTGTGTCTGAACTGTGTGCTATCTTCAGCATTAAGTACCCAGTTTGGATGTTTACCTTCCTAGACCAGGATTGAGGGGGGAGGACTTTGGACTTTCCACAGGGCAGGGAACCCTGACTGCTCTTCAGGCTGGAGAGGGAGGGGGAGGAGTGGGGGGAGGAGAGGAGGAGAGGGAGGAGTGGGAGGGAAATGGGAGGCAGGGAGGAGGCAGAAATTCCTTTTTTTTTTCCAATAAAGAATTGACCATCGAGAGCGGTGAGTACCTGCCTACCGGGCAAGTCTCAAGGTCCCCTGTAAGGGAACTCAGGCACCTTCAGCTGGTGCTCCAGGGTCTCCTGTGGTCTCCTGGACCCTGCCCTGCCTCCCACATTCTTCCTTTTGTCCCCGGACAAAAGGACTACCAGGCAGCCCTGTTTAGGTGCTGAGGAGTTCCATCTGGACGGTGCTGGGGAGTTCCATCTGAACGGGTCGGTTCCTGCTTCTACACTGAAGAGATACACCCAGAGACTCAGTCAAAGCAAAGACTGGACCAAGACACCAGGCCTCTTCTGGCTCCATTAGAAGGAAGAGATGGGAAGGCGCCAATGCAAGAATTCCTCCAACAACCTGAAAGGCAACATGACATCACCAGAATCCAGGGATCCTGAAATAAGAAGAATTGTACACCCTACTCCAGAAGAATTAGAAGAAATCGACCCAAAAGTGAATTATATGAAAATAATAGAAGACCTTAAACAGGAGGTGAAAAACTGCCATAAACAATTAGAGATTACAAAAAAAAAGGTAGAGGAAATGAATAAATTGCTCAAAGATACCCAAGAAAACCAAGAGAAACAAGAAAAAGCAATCAAACAGGTAAGGGAAGCGGTTCAAGACTTGAAGAATGAAATGGAAGTAATGAAGAAAACACAAACCGAGGGAAGAATGGAGATGTAAAATCTGGGTAAACGAACAGGAAATACAGAGACAAGTACTACCAACAGATTACAAGAGTTAGAAGAAAGAATGTCAGACACTGAAGATACCATAGAGAAAATTAACACACTGATCAAAGAAAACAGCAAAACCAACAAATTCTCATCACAAAACATTCAGGAAATATGGGACACAATAAAAAGACCAAACCTAAGAATGATTGGGATTGAAGAAGGAGAAGAAGTACTTACACCTGACTACTCTATGGAAACCATGAAAGCCAGAAGGTCCTGGATAGATATACTGCAGAAGCTAAGAGAACATGGATGCAAGCCCAGACTACTATACCCAGCCAAGCTTTCGTTCACTATAAATGGAGAAAACAAAATTTTCCAGGGTAAAAACAAATTTAAACAATATGTAGCCACAAATCCAGCCTTACAGAAAGTAATAGAAGGAAAATCACAAACCAAGGAGTCCAACAATGACCATAATAACTCAAACATCTAGAGACCCTTCACCAGCACAACTGAAAGAAGGCAAACACACAAACTCTACAACTAAAAAAGCAACCGGAGTTAACAACCACTGGTCATTAATATCCCTTAATGTCAATGGACTCAACTCACCTCTAAAAAGGCACTGGCTAAGAGATTGGATACGCAAACAGGATCCAACATTCTGCTGTTTACAAGAAACACACCTCAACCACAAAGACAGGCACCTACTTAGAGTAAAGGGATGGGAAAAGGTTTATCAAGCAAATGGACCTAAGAAACAAGCAGGTGTGGCCATACTAGTTTCTAACAAAGTTGACTTCTAACTTAAATCAATCAGAAGAGAGGGAGAGGGACATTTTATACTCATAACAGGAACAATTCATCAGGATGAAGCCTCAATCCTGAATATCTATGCTCTTAATATAAAAGCACCCACGTATGTAAAAGAAACATTACTAAAACTCAAGGCTGCCATCAAACGGCACACAATAATAGTAGGAGATTTCAACACTCCTCTTTCACCAATGGACAGGTCAATCAGACAGAACCCTAGCAGAGAATTAAGAGAATTAACAGAGGTAATGAATCAATTGGACTTAGCAGACATCTATGGAATATTCCACCCAAATAGGAAAGAATATACCTCCTTCTCTGCAGCTCATGGAACCTTCTCGAAAATTGACAACATACTCGGTAACAAAGCAAACTTCCACAGTTACAAAAAAATATTCGTAACCTCCTGTGTCTTATCAGATCACCATTGATTAAAGTTAGAATTCAACAACAATGCTACCCCCAGAAAGCCTACAAACTCATGGAAACTGAACAGTCAACTACTGAACCACACATGGATCAAAGAAGAAATAAAGAAAGAAATTAAAGTCTTCCTTGAATTCAATGAAAATAAAGAAACAACCTACTCAAACTTATGGGACACTCTGAAAGCAGTCCTAAGAGGAAAGTTCATAGCACTAAGTGCCCACTTAAAGAAAACAGAGAAAGCACACATTGGAGACTTAACAGCCCACCTGAAAGCTCTTGAAAAAAAAAGAAGCAGACTCACCTAGGAGGAGTAGAAGACTGGAAATAATCAAAATGAGAGCGGAAATCAACAAAATAGAAACACAGAAAACAATCCAAAGAATCAATGAAACAAAAAGTTGGTTCCTGGAGAAAATCAACAAGATTGATAAACCCCTATCCAAACTAATCAAACGGCAGAGAGAGAATATGCAAATTAATAAGATCAGAAATGAAAAGGGGAACATAACCACAGACACAGAGGAAATTCAGAGAATCATTAGATCTTACTACAAAAGCCTGTATGCCACAAAAGTGGAAAATGTAAAAGAAATGGACACTTTTTTTGATAAATACCATATACCAAATTTAAACCAGGACCAGGTGAACAATCTAAATAGACCTGTCAGTCGCGAAGAATTAGAAGCTGTTATTAAAAACCTCCCTACCAAAAAAAGCCCAGGACCAGATGGTTTCAATGCGGAATTCTACCAGAACTTCCAAGAAGACCTAATACCTATACTCCTTAATGTATTTCACAATATAGAAACAGAAGAGTCATTGCCAAATTCCTTTTATGAAGCTACAGTCACTCTGATACCAAAACCACACAAAGACTCAACCAAGAAAGAGAATTACAGGCCAATCTCACTCATGAACATGGACACAAAAATCCTCAACAAAATACTGGCAAACCGTATCCAAGAACACATTAGAAAAATTATCCATTATGATCAAGTAGGCTTCATCCCAGAGATGCAGGGCTGGTTCAACATATGAAAATCCATCAATGTAATCCATCATATAAATAAACTAAAAGAAGAAAACCATATGATCATTTCATTAGATGCTGAAAAAGCTTTCGACAAAATTCAAATGCAATGTGTAATTAAGAAATAAAGGTTAATAGATAATCATCTATAATAGTCAAGCTTGTAGTCACATTAGTTGGATTTTCTAGATGTACAGAGATATATTTCAGATGTATAGGCATTCTTTAGGCCTTTCAAATATTACAGAATATGGCATTAAAATGTTTTGAGAATTTAGGACTTTTCATGTCAATGAAACACATTTGCTCCTGGCACCAATTCTAAAGGAACATGGGCATCGAAGAGATTCCTTATGATGTTGATTGACCATTTGGCCAAGAAACTGCTCTTGCTTGCACTACTTGATGCTATGCTGTATGAACTGGACATGTAGGACACACAGAAAATTGACTGCTGAACTTGCCTAAAGGTGAGATGGTCATTTGAGGTTCCTGCTTCATGAAAGAATCATCTAGTTATTCTGCAGGGCACAGAAAAATGTGACTGACAAAATGGCAATATAAGCAGAACTGTTTATGAAATTTCCTGCTTCATGAAAAGTCTGCCATATACTATGGATCTGTAGACTTCACATGGATGCTCTAACAATACAGAAGAACTTTGGGTGACTATCCAGGAAGCAAGATGTCTCTGTCAATTTTAGAGTTTTAGAAGGTGCTTATAATACACTTTCTATTTACTTAGGTAATATTATATCCTTCTGAAGGATTTGATGGAGTTGAAGAATAGATAGTAATAATGTAGTTTTCTTTAGTTATGATAAAAGATCTAATAGATACATTACAATTTTGCAATTATAATTCTTGCTATTTTATTATGTTAAAGTTAAAACCCTCTTTTTATTTAAACAGAAAATGGGAGATGATGTGGGATTCCCTCTGTATGCTGAGAATACCATTGGTTAATAAAGAAACTGTCTGGAGCCCATGATAAGTGGAATTGAGCTAGGCGGGTCAAACTAAACAATGCTGGGAGAAAGTAAGCAGGGTCAGAGAGATGCTATATAGCCCTGCCAGGCACAGACCAGAGGAAACTTTGCCTATAATCCACAACTACGTGCTGATACAGAGATTAGTAAAAATGGTTTAAATTAAAATATAAGAGTTAGCCAGTAAGAAGCTAGAGCTAATGGGCCAAGCAGTGATTTAATTAACACAGTTTCTGTGTGGTTATTTTGGGAGTCTGGGTGGCTGAGAAACAAAGAAGCAGCCTCTTACAACAGTTTTCAGTAGTGTGACTTGAACCAAATAGTGTGGGTGTTAATCAAGTATTCTAAGGCTGTGTCTTTCAAACTTTTTAAAATAGAAAATTCGTTCAGAATCATATAAATTAGAAATGATGTGATCAAGTGATAATGGGGTTTTACTCTCTTTGAAATATGTTGTTTAGATAACAAAGATTGGGTGAGTTTCATATTTACTATGTGATAATATGTTTATAGAATTATGGTATACTCAGCTGGCTTGTAGACTCCAATATATTTTTTAAGAGTGGAAAGGGAAGATGGTCAGTTTTTTATCCTGGAGTCTTTTAAAAGATAGCATAACACTGCTTTTGAATGTCCTAGGATTTTTCATGAACCATGTTTCAATAAATTTGCATCATGTATCTATACTCTGTTGTAAAAGTCTGAAAATTTGTACATACGTTGAGATGGTTTTAGTCCCCAATTTTGCTATTGCAATTATTTATAATCTAGTATTTTACACATTATAATCTTAAAATATTAGTAATACTTGATTTTTCTATTAAAAATAATCAATATTTGTTATCTTTAAAGAATAATTACAAATACTGTATCATTTATTAAGTTAAATATCCATTGTTCACTATAAACATTTTATTTTCAATAATGTTTCAAATATATGAAAGTATTTTTACTTGCAGCATTGCCAACTGTCATAAAATATAACTAAAAACTTTCTACTAATCACACCAACTTTTATGAATCAATAAAATGTAATTAAAAGATGTGCTATATTTTAATTGAACCCAAGGCTTCCTATGCTATGCAAGTGTGCAGCCACTAAACTACTCTGTCAACCCAATAACATAGTTTCTTAGCAGCTGTGATTGTTTTCAGACCACCAACATAATATTAAGTGAACAACAGCAGCTTCTCTGATTGTAGGGCTGGTTAATAGCCCTGGGTCCTCATGTGAGCTAGGCAAGGATTATATGAATGAGCTATTTCTTCAGTTTCATGGTCTGATTATTTTTAGATTCATGGTTTATTTGGGGTATAAGCAGAGTACCTATCTGGAATTTGGGGGATACTTGCGGTAGTTGGTTCTCTCCTCCCATCATGTTGATTCATGGATTGAATGTTCATCAACAAGCTTGGCAGAAACTTCCTTTATCTACTGAGCCCTCCTGTCAGCCTTCTGTTCTCTTGATAATTGTGACAAGGAGTCTCTTATTAAATATTTTGACATTGTTAAGAAAATAGTCTAAATTAAAATTTAATTTTTATAATCTTCATTTGCTTTTTTGTTTTTTGAAAGTTTATTTTTTATCTATTAGATGTACTTGCTTATATGGATGAAATAAAGTCAGCTTGATTATCTGGCTTATTAAGTAAGACTTAGAAGCTTGCTTGTTATGTTGGGAAAATGTTGTAGACTTATATAGCTTTCTTTATAGATATCCTTGAGTGAAAGTAGTATAATGCAAAAATCAAACACTCAAGAACCCTGGAAGTCCACAGAGTCTGTTGGCCCATTCTAGTGGAATCTGAAATATACAGAATGCTGGTAGGAAGGTAGAGTTGTGACTGTACCAATAAAGTTTCATAAGTGACATGTCCTTTCAGGAAATGAGCTGGGATTCCTTTTTATCATATTATGGAAAAGAATATGTCTTTGTTTTGCCCCATGTCATCACAACTGTCAAAAAGTTGAATATGAAAAATATATGAAATTATTTGTTTATGAAAAAAATTGAGACATCATAATTTTTAAACTTTGTCATAGTTTTATTTTTCTCTCCTTGTAGCCAAGTTTATGTTGTGATTTGAGAACAGGGTAATAAAGGAGTAAGTCACGTAACAATCCCACACCAGTTTGGAATTATGATTAATAAAAGGGTTATTTATCTAAAGGGAAAACTTACAGATCACTGTCCTAGACAGCATCTCTCTGTACAACCAAGAAAAGAATCTGGTAGCTAGAAGCAGAGACCAAAACAAGAGAGAGAGCACACGGCTATGGCTGCTTTTTTAAGCCAAAGAGACCAGGCCCAAGTGTGCTGGTATCTTTTTTTTTCTATTTCTTTGTTTGTTTATTTATTTATTTTATTTTATTTACTTATTTTTTTTGGCATTTCTGAATACGCAGTTTTATATCCACCAGCCTTAATGGGCTAGACGATTTGTAGCACCATGGAATATGCATAACAGACCACAGAGGTACAACAGCACACAGAGGACAGATACTCCACAGATTATGGCTGGGAGTTATGGTAAAAAAAAGAGCTTTGGACTAAAGTAGAGGTGGTGATAAACACATTTACAAAAGGAAACAAGTTGGAAGTCGGCCTGTTCATGAGATTCTCAGTCCACAGTAACAAAGTGACAGTAATTTTTAAATTATTGACTAAAATCTTAGTACATCCCATGCACACATAGCACCAGTTTAAAAAGAATTATTAAAGACCTCCAGCACCCTGAAAGTTCATTTCTTATCACAAATCAGAAGAATGATAAACACTGATGGGGAAATTCAGTAAAATACACGATTGGCAAACTGTAAAAGGTCTACTGTGTTCTCAGGAACCTATCAGCTCAGCAGTTTCTGCCTCTGAGAGGGACCAACACCCAGGAGTGAGAGGCCAAAGGCAGGGCTCAGGCCCCATGGCTAGGCTACACTCTGTTTCTAGTACTAAGGAAGCGACAAGCAACAACTAAAACAAGCCAACAATAATAAAAACCAAGTCCAGTGGATTCATTAAAAAAGCACACAAACAGCCAGGCCGTGGTGGCACACACCTTTAATCCCAGCACTTGGGAGGCAGTAGCCAGAGCTACTCAGAGAAAACTTGTCTCAAAACAAGCACACACACATACAAACCAGAAGAAAACCTAAGGTACACTGTTAGGATGGGGAAATCTTTGTGCCAAGATGGGGATATAAATTATTTTATTTTTTTTTATTGAAAAAAACTCCATCTCCTCCCTGTCTCCCATTTCCCTCTCCCTTCCCCCACTCCTCTCCCCTCCCCCCACTACTTACCCTTCCCTCTCCAGTCTGAATAGCAGTCCAAGGGCCTCTCCCCTCCATCCAGTTCTAGGAAGATGAGCATCCAAACAGGCTAGGCTCCCAGTTCATGCAGAAGGATCAAAACCCAGTGCCATTGTCCTTGACTTCTCAGCAGCCCTCATTGTCCACCATGTTCAGAGAGTCCAGTTTTATCCCATGCTTTTTCAGTCACAGTCCAGCTGGCCTTGATGAGCTCCCAATAGATCAACCCCACTGTCACAGTGGGTGGGTGCACCCCTCGCGGTCCTGAATTCCTTGCTCATGCTCTCCCACCTTCTGCTCCTCATTGGACCTTGGGAGCTCAGTCCGGTGCTCCAGTGTGGGTCTCTGTCTCTATCTCCATCCATCGCCAGATGAAGGTTCTAAGGTGATATGCAAGATATTCATCAGTATGGCTATAGGATAGGGTCATTTTAGGTTCCCTCTCCTCAGTTGCCCAAGGAACTAACTGGGGACATTTCCCTGGACACCTGTGAGCCCCTCTAGAGTCAAGTCTCTTGCCAACCCTAAGATGGCTCCCTTAATTAGGACATATACTTCCTTGCTCCCATGTCCACCCTTCCTTTATCCCAACCATCCCATTCCCCCAAGCTCCCCCCATCCTCCCCTATTCACTTTTCTCTCTCCATTTCCCCTTACCCCCATCGCACCCCACCCCGAAGATCCCAATTTTTGCCCGGCAATCTTGTCTATATCCCATATCCAGGCGGATGACTATATGTTTTTCTTTGGGTTCACCTTCTTATTTAGCTTCTCTAGGATCACCAATTATAGGCTCAATGTCCTGTATTTATGGCTAGAAACCAATTATGAGGGAGTACATACCATATTCATCTTTTTGGGTCTGAGTTACCTCACTCAGGATAGTGTTTTCTATTTCCATCCATTTGCATGCAAGATTCGCAAAGTCATTGTTTTTTACTGCTGAGTAGTACTCTAATATGTATATATTTCACACTTTCTTCATCCATTCTTCCATTGAAGGGCATCTAGGTTGTTTCCAGGTTCTGGCTATTACAAATAATGCTGCTATGAACATAGTTGAACAAATGCTTTTGTAATATGATAGGGCACTTCTTGCGTATATTCCCAAGAGTGGTATTGCTGGGTCCTGGGGTAGGTTGATACCGAATTTCCTGAGAAATCGCCACACTGATTTCCAAAGTGGTTGCACAAGTTTGCATTTCCACCAGCAATGTATGAGTGTACCCCTTACTCCACAACCTCTCCAGCAAAGGCTATCATTGGTGTTTTTGATTTTAGCCATTCTGACAGGTGTAAGATGGTATCTCAATGTTGTTTTGATTTGCATTTCCCTGATCACCAAGGAGGTTAAGCATGACCTTAAGTGTCTTTTGGCCATTTGAACTTCTTCTGTTAAGAATTCTCTGTTCAGATCAGTGCCCCATTTTTTAATTGGGTTAATTAGCATTTTAAAGTCTAGTTTCTTGAGTTCTTTTTTTCCTTTTAATTCTTTTAATAAAAATTGTTATTAAATGATAGAGAATGAACAAAAAATGGAATAACAAATTGTGGAAATGGGCAGAAACCAGGGGACAACAGAAGCTAATGCTACCTTTTGTCACTGAGTCACTTCCTCCTGATGGAATGTCCACATTCAGGTACTCTGCTCTGGGGATGGTTTTTCTGGTCTCCCAAGGAGGAAGATAAAGCATCATCACTCACCAATAATACATTTACTTGGGTGATTCTCCTTAGTTCAAACAGGTTTGGTGTGGTAGGAGGCTGCTTATTTATATCCCAGCCACCCAGACTCCCAAAGGAACCACACAGAAACTATTATTTAAATCACTGCTTGGCCAATCAATTAAGTGTATTGCTAGCTAGCTCTTACTTCTAGAATTAACCCATTTCCAGTATTTTATGTTTTATCATGAGGCTCATGGCCTCTTGGCAAGGTTCCAACATGTGTGTCTCATGTGAGCTGCTTCATGGCTTCTCTCTGATTCTGCCTTTTTCCTCCCAGCATTCTGTTCTGTCCTACCTCTGTTCTTTCCTGCTATAAGTTCAAACCAGTTTCTTTTTTTTTTTTTTTGTCAAAGCCTCCGTTTATTAGGGACAGGGTAACAACTTATATACCCCCTGAATGAGGGCTTGGAGAGCAGGGCACAGGAGCATGGAATCTGGCCGCGTGGTCCCAGTCACGTAACCTACATCCGGTCAGGTAGGCCAAGAAGTCAGGAGTTGCCACACCTAGTTCCCTGGATAGCTGGAATTTGAGGCAGTTCCGCTATCAGATTAGGTTCGTTAGCAATTAGCGAATAGCTAATTGGGTGTGGGGCAGGTTTTGCCAATAGGACTATTCTTAACATAATTATGGGTTTGGGGTTCCCTGCAGGCTCCCCAAGGTGATGGTTTCTGTAACAATCTTTAGGGGGGGGGAAACGGCTCCCAACATATTTCTCCTTTCTTATATAAAGGCAAGTAGTTATAGGTGGAGGGCACCAAGACAGAGTCAACCATGGTGTCAGATCTAAAGGAGAAGGGACTGGGACAAGGAGAGACCCTCCTCTCGACTGGTGAAGCAATTTACCTCTCCTGGGAACAGAGGGGTGCCTTATGAGTAGCATTAGTTTCTTGGAGCTTCTCAAATAAAAGGTATCTAGTAGGATTAAAGTAAGCAGATCACAGGGCACCCTGTCTTAGGCTATGTGGAGAGCGCCCTCGTACCTAAAAACCATGCCATGTTGAGCCGGCCTGTACGGCCTCTGTATGGTTTGAAATTTAGGTGAGGATCCACACTAACTCCCGTCATTGGGCCCCTGTATCTATCATTAATGAAAAATCTGTGAGGTGCTCCTTAAACAAAAGATATGATATAATTTTGGCACCAATAACTCCATCTCCAGACAAGAAGAAAGGGGCACCTTCCAAACCCAGTATTCACCTTTTAGTCTGGCCCATGGTATGTCCTCCTTCCTAAATGCCTACTCCACAAAAAGTTACGTGTGCTTGCCTGCCATCAATTAGGGAGGTGAAAAAGGGATCAAAATCTAAAATTCTTAACATATGCATTAAACGCAAACACTTTACAGCATGTGTCAAACCTTTCCCAACATCTATAAGCAGTTACAAATATCATTAGATCAATTTCAGTAAGAGTACAATGACATACATTGTTGTCAAATACCACCATTTCCAGACTCTGAGCAACAGTCACAGGAACCCCAATCTTTCCCCTTCTTAAGTGAAGAGGTTAGTATTTTAATTAAAATGAGTTCTGTGTCCCAAAGATTAAAACAGTCTGATGTCCAGTCTGCATCTCAGCTCCAAAGCAGACCAGAGTTCAAGCTGCAGAAGCAGTTTAGCACTTGTGCTTCAGGGCCGGTGGGATTCCTGGGTGAGGTGAGCTGGATTCAGCTATCTGAAGCACATCCTGGCATTATCTCAGCCGGGTCTCCCTGGACTCAGGAGGCAGAATTGACACCCTGTAGAGTGGAGCAGCTGGTTCTGTTATCATGGACTCCTCTCCTTGGGGGCAGGAAAAGCCAGACTAAGGACCTCTCTGCAATCGCCTCAGGAACTCCTCTGTGTCCGCAGCGCAGCCTCGACATCAGGCCCAGCTTTTATTTTCTTTCTGTGAAAAAAGCATAAACATATCCTCGACCCCAAATATATATAGGTCGGGTTTTTTCGCAATGCATTGCAAGGGCTTTTCCACCTTGCCCTAGCAAAGGTCAGCTTGGTGTTATCATGTCAGATCCGTTTGCATCTGGATCTACTTGCAAGTTTCATAAGCTGCTTACAAGGAGCCTTATTATGCTCCATAATATTTTTTTTATTATTATTAGCCATATATGCAGTTCCTCCATTGGAAGAGCCATTTGTAAAATTTAGCATAAAATCCTTTAAGGGATTTTTTTTGCTATAACATTAGCAAAATACATTTGTGTGAATTGTAGCAATAATCATCTGGGGATCAAGCCATTTTTTAGCTTTTATCCTGCCCTTTTGTACCAGACAGGCTACTGGTTTAAATTAAGAGTTTAATATCTTAATTGGCAAAACTTGAGAAGATTTTGCCATAAACAGCATTTTTTATAAAAATGTTGTAGAATAAGTTTTATATTTAATATGCACACTTGCCATAGCTGCATTATAATTAATATACTGTAATTGTTGATTATTGTATACTTTACCTGTTGATTTATATTTTACCTGTTTGAGTACCTGTTAGGCAGCTTTAAGCTCTCTCTATTGGAAACTGTTTTTTTTTTTATTTTATTTTTTTTTCTATTCTAAGATGGCTCCCTTAATTAAGATGTGTGCTTCTCTGCTCCCCTAACCAACCTTCCTTTATCCCAAACATCCCGTTTCCCCAGGTTCCCCCCATCCTCCCCTTCTCACATTTCTCTCCCCTTCTCCCACCACACCCCCAAGATCCCAAATTTTTGCCCGGCAATCTGGTTGACTTCCCATAACCAGGAGGATAGCTATATGTTTTTCTTTCGGTTCACCTTCTTATTTAGTTTCTTTAGGATATCAAATTATAGACTCACTGACCTTTATTTATCTCTAGAAACCAATTATGAGTGAGTACATCCCATGTTCATCCTTTTGGGTCTGGGTTACCTCACTCAGGATAGTGTTTTCTATTTCCATCCATTTGCATGCAAAATTCGCGAAGTCATTGTTTTTTACCGCTGAGTAGTATTCTAATGAATATATATTCCATACTTTCTTCATCCATTCTTCCATTGAAGGGCATCTAGGTTGTTTCCAGGTTCAGGCTATTACAAATAATGCTGCTATGAACATAGTTGAACAAATGTCCTTGTCATATGATCGGGCATCTCGTGGGTATATTACCAAGAGTGGCATTGCTGGGTCCATGGGTAGGTTGATCCCAAATTTCCTGAGAAACCGCCACACTGCTTTCCAAAGTGGTTGCACAAGTTTGCATTCCCACCAGCAATGGATGAGGGTACCCCTTTCTCCACAGCCTCTCCAGCAAAGGCTATCATTAGTGTTTTTGATTTTAGCCATTCTGACAGGTGTAAGGTGATATCTCAATGTTGTTTTGATTTGCATTTCCTTGATCGCTAAGGAGGCTGAGCATGACCTTAAGTGCCTTTTGGCCATTTGAACTTCTTCTGTTGAGAATTCTCTCTTCAGATCAGTGCCCCATTTTTTAATTGGGTTAATTAGCATTTTTTTTTAAATTCATTTATTATGTTTTCCATTATTTAAAACATTTTTTCAAATTCAAATACACTTTGATCATATTCTTCCTCTCCCTCAAGTCCCTTCAGATCTTTTCCCCATCCCTACCCACCCAACTTTAAGTTCTTTCTTTAACAAGAAGCAAAAATTCTGTACAACAATAAAATCTTCCAAAACTTAGAAACAAGAAAGTCATACCAAGAAAAGAAAGAAAAAAGATTGAAAACAATCAAAAAGCCCAACTTGTAACCAAATAAAGCACAGACAAAATCCTGTGGAGTCCAACTATATGTTGTTGGTCAATTACTCCTGAACATGAGGCTTGCCCAGAATTAGTTGACATGCTCAGTGTCGCTCATCGTAGAAAACTGATTGTCTCTCTCCTAACTGGTATAAGTGATAGTTCAGTTGTTAACCTTTTTTTTTCTTTTTTCTTTTTTTTTTTTTTTTTTTTTAGTCAAAGCCTCTGTTTATTAGGGACAGGGTAACGACTTATATACCCCCCTGAATGAGGGCTTGGGGAGTAGGGCACAGGAGCATGGAATCTGGCCGCGTGGTCCCAGTCACGTAACCTACATCCGGTCAGGTAGGCCAAGAAGTCAGGAGTTGCCACACCTAGTTCCCTGGATAGCTGGAATTTAAGGCAGTTCCGCTATCAGATTAGGTTCGTTAGCAATTAGCGAATAGCTAATTGGGTGTGGGGCAGGTTTTGCCAATAGGACTATTCTTAACATAATTATGGGTTTGGGGTTCCCTGCAGGCTCCCCAAGGTGATGGTTTCTGTAACAATCTTTAGGGGGGGGAAACGGCTCCCAACATATTTCTCCTTTCTTATATAAAGGCAAGTAGTTATAGGTGGAGGGCACCAAGACAGAGTCAACCATGGTGTCAGATCTAAAGGAGAAGGGACTGGGACAAGGAGAGACCCTCCTCTCGACTGGTGAAGCAATTTACCTCTCCTGGGAACAGAGGGGTGCCTTATGAGTAGCATTAGTTTCTTAGAGCTTCTCAAATAAAAGGTATCTAGTAGGATTAAAGTAAGCAGATCACAGGGCACCCTGTCTTAGGCTATGTGGAGAGCGCCCTCGTACCTAAAAACCATGCCATGTTGAGCCGGCCTGTACGGCCTCTGTATGGTTTGAAATTTAGGTGAGGATCCACACTAACTCCCGTCATTGGGCCCCTGTATCTATCATTAATGAAAAATCTGTGAGGTGCTCCTTAAACAAAAGATATGATATAATTTTGGCACCAATAACTCCATCTCCAGACAAGAAGAAAGGGGCACCTTCCAAACCCAGTATTCACCTTTTAGTCTGGCCCATGGTATGTCCTCCTTCCTAAATGCCTACTCCACAAAAAGTTACGTGTGCTTGCCTGTCATCAATTAGGGAGGTGAAAAAGGGATCAAAATCTAAAATTCTTAACATATGCATTAAACCCAAACACTTTACAGCATGTGTCAAACCTTTCCCAACATCTATAAGCAGTTACAAATATCATTAGATCAATTTCAGTAAGAGTACAATGACATACATTGTTGTCAAATACCACCATTTCCAGACTCTGAGCAACAGTCACAGGAACCCCAATCTTTCCCCTTCTTAAGTGAAGAGGTTAGTATTTTAATTAAAATGAGTTCTGTGTCCCAAAGATTAAAACAGTCTGATGTCCAGTCTGCATCTCAGCTCCAAAGCAGACCAGAGTTCAAGCTGCAGAAGCAGTTTAGCACTTGTGCTTCAGGGCCGGTGGGATTCCTGGGTGAGGTGAGCTGGATTCAGCTATCTGAAGCACATCCTGGCATTATCTCAGCCGGGTCTCCCTGGACTCAGGAGGCAGAATTGACACCCTGTAGAGTGGAGCAGCAGGTTCTGTTATCAGGGACTCCTCTCCTTGAGGGCAGGAAAAGCCAGACTAAGGACCTCTCTGCAATCGCCTCAGGAACTCCTCTGTGTCCGCAGCGCAGCCTCGACATCAGGCCCAGCTTTTATTTTCTTTCTGTGAAAAAAGCATAAACATATCCTCGACCCCAAATATATATAGGTCGGGTTTTTTCATAATGCATTGCAAGGGCTTTTCCACCTTGCCCTAGCAAAGGTCAGCTTGGTGTTATCATGTCAGATCCGTTTGCACCTGGATCTACTTGCAAGTTTCATAAGCTGCTTACAAGGAGCCTTATTATGCTCCATAATATTTTTTTTATTATTATTAGCCATATATGCAGTTCCTCCATTGGAAGAGCCATTTGTAAAATTTAGCATAAAATCCTTTAAGGGATTTTTTTTGCTATAACATTAGCAAAATACATTTGTGTGAATTGTAGCAATAATCATCTGGGGATCAAGCCATTTTTTAGCTTTTATCCTGCCCTTTTGTACCAGACAGGCTACTGGTTTAAATTAAGAGTTTAATATCTTAATTGGCAAAACTTGAGAAGATTTTGCCATAAACAGCATTTTTTCATAAAAATGTTGTAGAATAAGTTTTATATTTAATATGCACACTTGCCATAGCTGCATTATAATTAATATACTGTATTTGTTGATTATTGTATACTTTACCTGTTGATTTATATTTTACCTGTTTGAGTACCTGTTAGGCAGCTTTAAGCTCTCTCTATTGGAAACTGTTTTTTTTTAATTTTATTTTATTTTTCTATTCTAAGATGGCTCCCTTAATTAAGATGTGTGCTTCTCTGCTCCCCTAACCAACCTTCCTTTATCCCAAACATCCCGTTTCCCCAGGTTCCCCCCCATCCTCCCCTTCTCACATTTCTCTCCCCTTCTCCCCTCACCCCCCTCCCACCACACCCCCAAGATCCCAAATTTTTGCCCGGCAATCTGGTCTACTTCCCATAACCAGGAGGATAGCTATATGTTTTTCTTTCAGTTCACCTTCTTATTTAGTTTCTTTAGGATATCAAATTATAGACTCACTGACCTTTATTTATCTCTAGAAACCAATTATGAGTGAATACATCCCATGTTCATCCTTTTGGGTCTGGGTTACCTCACTCAGGATAGTGTTTTCTATTTCCATCCATTTGCATGCAAAATTCGCGAAGTCATTGTTTTTTACCGCTGAGTAGTATTCTAATGTATATATATTCCATACTTTCTTCATCCATTCTTCCATTGAAGGGCATCTAGGTTGTTTCCAGGTTCCGGCTATTACAAATAATGCTGCTATGAACATAGTTGAACAAATATCCTTGTCATATGATCGGGCATCTCGTGGGTATATTCCCAAGAGTGGCATTGCTGGGTCCATGGGTAGGTTGATCCCAAATTTCCTGAGAAACCGCCACACTGCTTTCCAAAGTGGTTGCACAAGTTTGCATTCCCACCAGCAATGGATGAGGGTACCCCTTTCTCCACAGCCTCTCCAGCAAAGGCTATCATTAGTGTTTTTGATTTTAGCCATTCTGACAGGTGTAAGGTGATATCTCAATGTTGTTTTGATTTGCATTTCCCTGATCGCTAAGGAGGCTGAGCATGACCTTAAGTGCCTTTTGGCCATTTGAACTTCTTCTGTTGAGAATTCTCGCTTCAGATCAGTGCCCCATTTTTAATAGGGTTAATTAGCATTTTAAAGTCTAGTTTCTTGAGTTCTTTATATATTTTGGAGATCAGACCTTTGTCTGTTGCGGGGTTAGTGAAGATCTTCTCCCAGTCAGTGGGTTCCCTTTTTGTCTTAGTGACAGTGTCTTTTGCTTTACAGAAGCTTCTCAGTTTCAGTAGGTCCCATTTATTCAATGTTGCCCTTAATGACTGTGCTGCTGGGGTTATACCTAGGAAGCAATCGCCTGTGCCCATCTGTTGTAGGGTACTTCCCACTTTCTCTTCTATCAGGTTCAGTGTGTTCAGATTGATATTGAGGTCTTTGATCCATTTGGACTTGAGTTTTGTGCATGGTGATAGATATGGGTCAATTTTCTTTCTTCTACAGGTTGACATCCAGTTGTGCCAGCACCATTTGTTGAAGATGCTTTCTTTCTTCCATTGTATACTTTTAGCACCTTTATCGAAAATGAGGTGTTCATAGGTTTGTGGGTTAAGATTCGGGTCTTCTACACGATTCCATTGGTCGACTTCTCTATTTTTATGCCAATACCACACTGTTTTCATTACTGTAGCTCTATAGTAGAGTTTAAAGTCAGGGATGGTAATGCCTCCCGAAGTACCTTTATTGTACATGATTGTTTTGGCTATCCTGGGTTTTTTGTTATTCCATATAAAGTTGATTATTGTCCTTTCAAGATCAGTGAAGAATTTTAATGGGATCTTGATGGGGATTGCATTGAATCTATAAATTGCCTTTGGTAGGATTGCCATTTTTACTATGTTGATCCTCCCAATCCAAGAGCAAGGGAGATCCTTCCATTTTCTGGTATCCTCTTCAATTTCTTTCTTCAATGCCTTAAAGTTCTTGTCAAATAGATCCTGCACTTCTTTGGTTAGAGTTACCCCGAGATATTTTATGCTGTTTGTGGCTATCGTGAAAGGTGATGCTTCTCTGATTTCCCTCTCTGCTTCCATATCCTTTGTGTATAGGAGGGCGACTGATTTTTTTGGAGTTGATCTTGTATCCGGCCACATTACTAAAGGTGTTTATCAGCTGTAGGAGTTCTTTGGTGGAGTTTTTGGGGTCGCTTATGTAGACTATCATATCATCTGCAAATAACGAAAGTTTAACTTCTTCCTTTCCAATTCGAATCCCCTTGATCCCCTTATGTTGTCTTATTGCTATTGCTAAAACTTCAAGCACTATATTGAAGAGGTATGGAGAGAGTGGACAGCCTTGTCGTGTTCCTGATTTAAGTGGGATGGCTTTGAGTTTCTCTCCGTTTAATTTGATGTTAGCTGTCGGTTTGCTGTAAATAGCTTTTATTATATTTAAGTATGACCCTTGTATCCCTAATCTCTCCAAGACTTTTATCATAAAGGGATGTTGAATTTTGTCAAAAGCTTTTTCAGCATCTAATGAAATGATCATATGGTTTTTTTCTTTCAGTTTATTTATATGATGGATTACATTGATAGATTTTCGTATGTTGAACCAGCCTTGCATCTCTGGTATGAAGCCTACTTGATCATAATGGATAATGTTTCTAATGCATTCTTGGATACGGTTCGCCAGTATTTTGTTGAGAATTTTTTGCGTCGATGTTCATGAGTGAAATTGGCCTGTAATTCTCTTTCTTGGTTGAGTCTTTGTGTGGTTTTGGTATCAGAGTGATGGTAGCTTCATAAAAGGAATTTGGCAATGACTCTTCTGTTTCTATATTGTGAAATACCTTAAGGAGTATAGGTATTAGGTCTTCTTGGAAATTCTGGTAGAATTCCGCATTGAAACCGTCTGGTCCTGGGCTTTTTTTGGTAGGGAGGTTTTTGATAACAGCTTCTAATTCTTCGCGACTGACAGGTCTATTTAGATTGCTCACCTGATCCTGATTTAACTTTGGTATATGGTATTTATCTAAAAAAGTGTCCATTTCTTTTACATTTTCCACTTTTGTGGCATACAGGCTTTTGTAGTAAGATCTAATGATTCTCTGAATTTCCTCTATGTCTGTGGTTATGTCCCCCTTTTCATTTCTGATCTTATTAATTTGCAGATTCTCTCTCTGCCGTTTGATTAGTTTGGATAGGGGTTTATCAATTTTGTTGATTTTCTCCAGGAACCAGCTTTTTGTTTCATTGATTCTTTGGATTGTTTTCTGTGTTTCTATTTTGTTGATTTCAGTCCTCAGTTTGACTATTTCCAGTCTTCTACTCCTCCTAGGTGAGTCTGCTTCTTTTTTTTCTAGAGCTTTCAGGTGGGCTGTTAAGTCTCCAATGTATGCTTTCTCTGTATTCTTTAAGTGGGCACTAAGGGCTATGAACTTTCCCCTTAGGACTGCTTTCAAAGTGTCCCATAAGTTTGAGTATGTTGTTTCTTTATTTTCATTGAATTCAAGGAAGACTTTAATTTCTTTCTTTATTTCTTCTTTAATCCAGGTGTGGGTCAATAGTTGACTATTCAGTTTCCATGAGTTTGCAGGCTTTCTGGGGGTAGCATTGTTGTTGAATTCTAACTTTAGTCCGTGGTGATCTGATAAGACACAGGTGGTTATGGATATTTTTTTGTAACTGTGGAAGTTTGCTTTGTTACCGAGGATGTGGTCAATTTTCGAGAAGGTTCCATGAGCTGCAGAGAAGAAGGTATATTCTTTCCTATTTGGGTGGAATGTTCTATAGATGTCTGTTAAGTCCATTTGATTCAATACCTCCATTAATTCTCTTATTTCTCTTTTAGGTTTCTGTCTGATTGACCTGTCCATTGGTGAAAGAGGCGTGTTGAGATCTCCCACTATTAGTGTGTGCGGTTTGATGGCATCTTTGAGTTTTAGTAATGTTTCTTTTACATATGTGGGTGCTTTTATATTAGGGGGAATAGATATTCAGGATTGAGACCTCATCCTGATCAATTGTTCCTGTTATGAGTATAAAATATCCCTCTCCATCTCTTCTGATTGATTTAAGTTTGAAGTCAACTTTGTTAGAAATTAGTATGGCCACACCTGCTTGTTTCTTAGGTCCATTTGCTTGGTAAACCTTTTCCCATCCCTTTACTCTAAGTAGGTGCCTATCTTTGTGGTTGAGGTGTGTTTCTTGTAAACAGCAGAATGTTGGATCCTGTTTGCGTATCCAATCTCTTAGCCTGTGTCTTTTTATAGGTGAGTTGAGTCCATTGACATTAAGGGATATTAATGACCAGTGGTTGCTAACTCTGGTCACTTTTTTAGTCATAGGGTTTGTGTGTTTGCTTTCTTTTAGTTGCGCTGGTAAAGGGTGTCTAGAAGTTTGAGTTATTGTGGTCATTGTTGGTCTCCTTGGTTTGTGATTTTCCTTCTATTACTTTCTGTAAGGCTGGATTTGTGGCTACGTATTGTTTAAATTTGTTTTTATCCTGGAAAATTTTGTTTTCTCCATTTATAGTGAACGAAAGCTTGGCTGGGTATAGTAGTCTGGGCTTGCATCCATGTTCTCTTAGCTTCTGCAGTACATCTATCCAGGACCTTCTGGCTTTCATGGTTTCCATAGAGTAGTCAGGAGTAAGTCTGATAGGTTTACCTTTATAAGTAACTTGACCTTTTTCCTTTGCAGCTCTTAATATTCTTTCTTTATTCTGGATGTTTTGTGTTCTGATTATTATGTGGCGAGAGATGTTTTTTTCTGGTCCAGTCTATTCGGTGTTCTGTATGCTTCTTGAACCTTCAAAGGAATATCTTTCTTTAGGCTGGGAAAGTTTTCTTCTATAATTTTATTAAATATATTTTCTGAACCATTGAGCTGTACTTCTTCTCCTTCTTGTATCCCAATTATTCTTAGGTTTGGTCTTTTTATTGTGTCCCATATTTCCTGAATGTTTTGTGATGAGAATTTGTTGGTTTTGCTGTTTTCTTTGATCAGTGTGTTAATTTTCTCTATGGTATCTTCAGTGTCTGACATTCTTTCTTCTAACTCTTGTAATCTGTTGGTAGTACTTGTCTCTGTAGTTCCTGTTCGTTTACCCAGATTTTCCATCTCCAACCTTCCCTCGGTTTGTGTTTTCTTCATTACTTCCATTTCATTCTTCAGGTCTTGAACCATTTCCCTTACCTGTTTGATTGCATTTTCTTGTTTCTCTTGGTTTTCTTGGGTATCTTTGAGCGATTTATTCATTTCCTCTACCTTTTTGTTTGTAATCTCTAATTGTTTATGGCAGTTTTTCACCTCCTGTTTAAGGTCTTCTATTATTTTCAAAAAATTCACTTTTGGGTCAATTTCTTCTACTTCTTCTGGAGTAGGGTGTACAATTCTTCTTATTTCGGGATCCCTGGGTTCTGGTGATGTCATGTTGCCTTTCAGGTTGTTGGAGGAATTCTTGCATTGGTGCCTTCCCATCTCCTCTTTCAAATGAAGCCAAGAGAGGCCTGGTGTCTTGGTCCAGTTTTTGCTGTGACTGAGCCTCTGGGTGTATCTCTTCAGTGTGGAAGCAAGGTCCGTCCTGCTGAGCTTGAACTGCCCAGTGATGTCTCTCCTGGCACCCGGATCTGATCTCCCTGCTGCTTGGGTGTCTCGTGAACAAAGGGCCGACCTCGCTGCCGCAGGGCAGGCAGGCCACCTAGACAAAGGAGCTACTACCCTCCTGGCTGCCCTCCCAATTCGGACCCTGTCCCAGCGCCCAAACAGGCTGAGCTGGGAGCTGTTGTGTGGTTCAAGGGGGGGCGGGGGGTCAGAGGAGGTGGGGGAGGGTCGTGGATGCAAGCTGGGTGGGATATGAATAGAGAGGAAGTATCGGGGGGGCAGTATAGCCCCTGCAGACTGACCAAGGAGTGCAGGAGAGAATTCTGTTAAGAATTCTCTGTTCAGATCAGTGCCCCATTTTTTAATTGGGTTAATTAGCATTTTAAAGTCTAGTTTCTTGAGTTCTTTATATATTTGGAGATCAGATCTTTGTCTGTTGCAGGGCTGGTGAAGATATTCTTCTAGTCAGTAGGCCTCCTCCTCTCCTCCCATTTCCTTCCCCTTCTCCCCTCCCCCTCCCTTGCCAGTCCAAAGAGCAGTCAGGGGTCCCTGCCCTGTGGGAAGTCCAAGGTCCTCTTCTGTCCATCCAGGTCTAGGAAGGTAAGCATCCAAACAGACTAGGCTCCCACAAAGCCAGTACATGCAGTAGGATCAAAACCCAGTGCCATTGTCCTTGGCTTCTCAGTCATTGGCTGAAGGAGTGGAAGAAGCTCCTGCAGCAGAGTAAAGCAGAGAGGTATTAAATAGTGTGCCTTGTTGAGATAAAGAGCATGGGCATGATGTCACTGAAAAAGCAAGTACAGATGAAACAGTCCTAACTATAAAAGAAATTAATGTCATTGAAGAGACACACTGGCTACTTTAGATTTGACATCAATGTTACCTAGAAGATAACATTTTTTTTATTGAAGACTCCAATGTTTGAATATGCCAACCCATTTTTAAAGCTTCAACTAATGTTATCTGAGGTTTAGTTTCCAAATAATTAAAAAGCAAATACAGTTATGTTAGAAGGATGCTGAACACCTTCTCTAGCTGTCAACAGAATCTGAAATAATTCATGTTGTGGTGATTTTCCAGATATGCAGAACGCAAGAATTATGAAATCATAGAATCTCTGGCTAGGTGATTTGTAGCAGGATTGAATTCCCCTGGAAAAGTCTCTAAAAAGGCAATTACAGATCTTAAAAGTGAAACATCAGTTTCAGTAGAATATAGAATTTCTATCACTGTATAATGCAGGTAATTAGTGAGGTCAGCTACAGAGAGAGGCCTCAAGTACTACAAATAGAAAGTGTATACAGATGGTGTTTTCTCAGATTCTTGTAACTCGGAGGTCATCACATGTGCCAAATGCCAGACAGAGAACTAGGTTCAGTGTTTGACCTCCTATTTACTTGTTTACATGTGTGCAATGTTTCCTGAAGCCCTCCAGTTCTTCCATGTTTGAATATTTATTCGGTACCATTGGAAACATAAAATTTACATTTTGACTTTACCAGGAATAGTCCCAAGGCAATGAATTTAGTCTCTGAAAATTCTTGGGGTTTCTGGACAGTTTGGGAGATATTAAAACTATAGGAAATTTTGATATAGGGATGACCATATTTTGCAATGTTAGTTGGATTTGTGCCTCACTGAGCTCAAGTGGAATGTTATGGTATAAATCAAAGATGCTCCCCAACATTCAGGTTTGAACACTTGGTCTTTAGCTTGTAGTATGACAGTAATTTTGAAGACTATGAAGCTTTTTTTTTTTCATGGGACATGACATATAGAAGGAGGTGACTAGGGTTAGGCTTTTGAAAATTTTATATACCGATCTTCTAGTCTTTTCTGTTTTTATTTTCTCATGTCATGTAGAATATATAGAGCATTGGCTACATTCTATGATGGTCTTGGGAGTCTTGTGGTTGATTCAAACTGCTACTGTTACGTACATAACTTGTTAGTAAAAGAATTATCAACCAGGGTTTATAGTAAATTAGGCAAAATTAACTTGATTTTTCTAACATGAGTTCAGGAATTCTTCATGGAAACACTTAGAGACATATTCAATTTATCAGTCATGATTAATGTCATAAATTAAGTTAATAGTTGAAAAAAGAATAATACCATAGATCTTTGTCCTCAACGAGAAAAAAGAATATGGAGAAGTGATTATATCACAGTAGTAATAGTGCACCTATATGTACTTACGCAGTCTTACAGGAACTTAGAGAGACAACTAATAATATTGTCACTAGTGTATAACAAGCTGAAATAAATTGAAGATAATATGGGACCAAAAATAAAATATTTTTTTACAATTGGGTCAAAATTTTATAGAACATGCTTGGCTAAAGGCATTCATTATTCTAACAGATGTATTAAAACATACATTTATAAATTTCCTAAAAACTTTTCATGGTGCTGATTTCAAAAGTAGATTTTCTGCTATATATTCACTGGCCAATTAAATTGCACAGTCTTCCCAAATATTCATTACTTAGTTTTTAGTAATTATAATACAAAGAAATTTCCAGAATCTCATATTAGTGTTGGAAATGATAACTCCATACTTAAAATTATAATAAAACACTATAAAATGATTTGGAGTATGTCTAGCTTGCACAATTTAATAAGTTCAGACTGGTCAATATGTCTTGTAGAAACTTCAACATAACTGTTGTTTCTGGAAATTTCAGTTCACAGATGTATATTCCTCTATTTCAAAACAATAGTAATAAAATAAGTAAGGAAGGACAGAGATAAAAGTAATATAGCTAAAGGAAAAAAAGAGAATAGGATCCAAGAAGGTAAAATTAAAATAAACTGAGTCCTGAAAAGATAACAAATGCCATTTAACATGTTTTTATTTATTTATTAAAGATTTCTGCCTCCTCTCCCCCACCGCCTCTCCTTTCCCTCCCCCTCCCCTCGATCAAGTCCCCCTCCCCTCCCTCGTCAGCCAGAAGAGCAATCAGGGTTCCCTGCCCTGTGTGAAGTCCACGGACCACCCACCTCCATCCAGGTCTAGTAAGGTGAGCATCCAAACTGCCTAGGCTCCACATTGAGACAATGGGAATGTTCTATCGGGAACTCACCAAGGTCAACTGGCCTGGGTCTGAAAAAACATGGGATAAAACCGGACTCGCTGAACATAGCGGACAATGAGGACTACTGAGAACTCATGAACAATGGTCATTTAACATGTTTACTCTCTGATTGGGCTACAAACTGAGGAACATAAAGGCCAAATTCTGTTCATATGTGACATAAACTTAATCAACAGTATTGCAGCTTTTCAAATATAGTATTCATAACTAATATTGCCTACAGTTATGTTCTTTGTTTTCACATCCATTCAAAGATTTGAGACCAAGAAGGCAAACACAAGTAAAGAAAAATTGTAATACTGTACTTAAAATATAAAACTATATATGAAACATATACTTGATGAAAATATGGAACTAAGTTTTCTGAGAAAAGTAATGTATTCACATTAAATACAACATATTTTCTTGCTTTAACTTGACAATATTTTGGTTATAATACCCATTAAAATTGCAACAGATCTGTTTGTTATTGTTGAAATACGATTGCTATCTGAATCACATGCTTCCCTTTATCTATTTTGCATCATAATACAAAAATAAAATTTCACCCACCTAATAAACCATGTGAAAAGAGCACAGAAGTCAATGCTCCAATTTCATTTATTTATAAAGATAATTTCTTCTAATATTAGCTGTTTGATAGTATTGGTTTTTGGTTACAAGTGTTCATAGCATCTGCCTTAGTGGAGACTCCATTAAGAATTGCTAGCCATTCTTGTGTCTTGCTTGAAGCCTCTCCACATCTTGGACATTCTCACAGAAGTTCCAGGAAGCCAGACAAAAGGCCCCTGTTTGCTTCCCAAGCTTTGTTCTCCAAACCACATCTTCTTCTGAAAAACAGTCTTTTCTACTTTATATCCAAGAGAAAATGAGGAAGAGACAAATTTTAAAGCAACATTTGATGTCTTATTTTTGTAGTGAGTTCAAAAGATGTTTACAGGTGATCTTTTATTTCTTGAAGCCTTGGGAAACTATTCATGTTTCTGCAAACAAAGAGAAAACACCAGTATCAAATGAGCCTGCAGATGTCATTTACAGGTGGTCCTAAAGATTTTTGAATTGGTTCCTTTTTTCTATTTTTCTTTTATAAAAATACATTGTATACAATATTATTCTGAGTATGGTTTCTGCTACCCCAACTTCTTTTAGACCTTAACCATCCCCTCAATCCAAACCCACACCCCCTATGTTTCTTTTAGAAAACAATTAAGCATCTAAAGAATAATAAGAAAATAGAATAAAACAAAAAAGTGGAATAGGACAAAACAAATAAACAGAAAAAAGGAGTCAAAGAAAAAGAACAAGAAGCATAAAATGTGGACCCAGAGACACACATGTCTGCATATACAAGAATCCCATAAAAACACAAAACTGGAATCCATAATATTTATGTGAAAACTTATGAGGTAAAAATAAATACATAAATAATAAATTAATGCCCTGACTGAGTATTATGAAACAAAGAATTTCCAAAGATTCCATTGAGTTCACTTTGCTTTGGCAATCCACTGCTTGCTGTGGGATCTACCTTTACTCACTTTGTGTTGGCTGCCCACTGATCGTTATGGGCTCTGGCCTTAACTTAGTTTGTATCCCCAGTAAGAAGCCATTGGAGAAAACTATTTTTTTCAATTGTGAGAGGTTATTAATTAGAGACAGATTCTGGGCCAGAAATGAGGACCTGTATCCACTTCTTATCTCAGCTCTGGGCCCCTTTCATGTAGGCTCTGTGCATACTGCCAGGCTCTGTGAGATCACATGTGTGATGGTTTAGACAGTTTTAGAAAGCCTTGCTTTCTTGGTGTCCTCTATTCCTCTGTTTCTTACAGTCTTTCTGTCTCCCCCTCCACAGGGATTCCTGTGCTTCAGGGAAATTTAGTGGAGGCACCCCATTGAGGATAGAGCATTCGAAGATGTCTCCCTTTCTGTACATTGCCCAACTATGGGTGTCTGCATTATCACATACCCACTGCAGGAAGAAGAATCTCTGATGACAGCTGAGCAAGGTGCTGAGCTATGATTATGGCAGAATGTTGTCAGCATTTCATTGCTATGCGCCTTCAACAGAACAACAGCATTGGTTTCCCTTAAGTCCCCAATCTATCGATTCTTGGATATATGAGCAAGATCGAAATAGGTTTCATCAGAGTGAGTGGACCTTAGATCCAATTAAATAGTTGTTGGTTACTTTCACATTTCATCTCACTATTTCACTAGGATATTTTGCATTAACCTGTGACTCATACCTATAAACATGTGACTAAAATGATCTAAATGAGGATTTATAATATATTCTTTATTATAAATTTTAGTGGAAATGACATATCTATGTAACTGGAGTACAGATAATGGGTTTTTTTGGGGGGGAGAAATGGCATGTCCATATAAATGGAATAATGTTATAATAGTCAGATTTATTATAAGGTTTTGCAACAAAACTAAATCTGAGTCTTTTTAACCTTTAATGTTAGATTACTTAGTTATTTTAAGATTGGTTTCGGGGGATTATTTTTATTTTGATCACTTATGGCTATATATTCATATTATCACAGTCCTTAAGCATATTCTCCAGTCTAATCAACAAGTATTAAGTCCTGAACTTTTCTGCATCTTTGTGTTGGTCCTTATGCTTTAACTTTAAATGCTTTTAATAATGTTTTTCCAAGATGGTATATTTTCTAAATTGACTCATACATTAAAAGTTTGGTATCTAAGGAGTGGAATGTGTAGCCATGTGAGGTTGTGTGGAGGTCCACGGCCCACACATAGACTGAGGGGAATGATTGGGTTGGTTGTTCTTATACGGCCAGGGTCCATGTTGCTATTTGTGACCTTTGTTAGTAAAGACCATGCACATGCCCATGGTCTGGGCCTCCCTCTTAAACTCATGTTGATGTTCATGGGCTGTGCTGACCTGGCTGGGCCCCTCACCAGGTCACTCACAGTGGTAGAGGCAGTGGCATGGGCATGGACATGAGAGGGTTGGCCCTCTATCTCTTGCCAACAGCTGCATGGTTCTGCATAGTTGATATCTTCTGGCAGAGTGCAGGCTGAGAAAAGCTCACCTTCCCATAAGGGACTGGCCATCAGTAGTTTGACTATACTCCAGTGAGTACATGGAAAATACAAAACCAACTTGTTTTCTTTGGGTGGGGGAGCAGTTACAAAGGAGGGGGCAGACATGGGAGGAGAAAGGACTGGGAGGTGATTATGAATGAGGTACATGATGTGATATTTCCAAATAATCAATCAATCAATCAGTAAATAATTAAAACTTGTCAGGAAAACAGATGAAATTGAATGTGAGATATTAATCAAGATAATAAAACCTCAAAAATAAACTACATGTTCTCTCTCATGTAGAATCTAGTGAATGATATATGAATATAGTAAGCAAATGCACGTGTGGATATGACAGAGATGAAGATGACAGAATAAGAGAGGGTGACTAAGAAAAGGAGATGAGGAAGGACTAAATGCAGGTAACAGACAGGGGTTATGAAGGAAGAGATAAAAATAACTGCTTTTCTACTTCTAACTCTGTCATAGACATTTTTTGTTTTGGTTTGGGTTTAGTGGAAGGTAAGAACATAAAATATATTTGATTCCAAATGTGTAATGTGTAACATTTAAGGTAAAGCTCTGCATCTTCTGTTCTGAATGTCTATTTTAATGGTATAGAAGTTCACTGAATTATATAGACTTTGAGCCTGGTTAATTTTGATATGTGATGTTTTGATTTATTTCCAAGGCTTTTTATACTAAGGTTTATAAACATAATTTTAAAAAGAAAAAAAAAGAAATTTTGGTATCTAGCTAGTAGCATATTGGGGCAATTAGATCGTAAGTGTACTAATATTCATTAATGACTTCATACTGATTGCACTATTAGAGCTGGGGCCTGGTGGGAGAAAGTAGGTAACGAGGGGTAAGCCTTTGAAAGGTCTATCATTTAACTGCTTGTCCTTTCTCTCTGTATCTCTTGGACCCTATTTTTCTCCATGTGTCTATGTCTCTCTATCTCTCTAAGTCTCTTGTCTCTCTCTTGCTCCCTCCCGCTCTCTATTGCTCGTGTGTGTGTGTGTGTGTGTGTGTGTGTGCGCGCACACACATCTCTCTTTCTTCCCTTTCAGCTGTTATGAGCTAAGTAGTACTGCCCCATCAAGGAGTATCACAGCCACTCTGTTCTGCTTTGCTTTAGCCCCCAAGGAGACAATCAATCTTCTGTGGAACCATGCATTATAATCTCTGAAAACATAAGCCCCTTAAATTGCTTGTTTTACTGAAAATTACAAAAAATTATTTAAATTTTCTAGTGCTCAACATTCTAACTATTAAATATGAGAGTAACTTCATTCTTTTGGTTTTAAAACAATAAAAATTCCTTTTTCATGAAACTGGTATAGAATAAGCCTTCTACCAGGGCAATAATATATACATGAGACAAATTCTCCTAGATTTTTACATACCTATGTACCATGGGTGCACATGTGTGTGCACATGTATGTGTGTGTGTTTTAAGATAATATAGGAGAAAATCCATAGCTTTCATTTTTTACTTGCAGTTATGACTCATGTTGGTAAATACTTCATGATTTTATACATTTAAAATAAAATGTGTGTGTATACTACATCAAAAATAATTGGATTGTATTTTTAGTAAACACATTTCAAGGAAACCTTAAGACTTCTAAATTGAAACATTAATATAACATTTGTAGAACCAAAGAAAATTGAAGTTAATATCATCCAAATTTGTAGCTTCTATAAAAACAATACATATATTCACAAATTTATTTTCAAGTCTATTTAGATAATAAGGCATTAAGCTCAGTAATTGTGTATTACATGAAAGAATTTGTTCTTGTTTTTAAACTCTTTTCTGTTTGCAACTTAATTGTTATCATAGTCTGAAAGAAAATGTGGTAAATAGATAATATACTTATTCTGATTATAAATCAAGACATTGATTATCTACATGACATTACTATGTAAAACAAGTGAAGGGTTGTTGCTATTTTATTATTTCTTCCTGAGCATGATGTTTTCTCCTTTAAATAATATTCATATCATCAGGTTAGCTTTAAATTAATTACATTTTAAAGGTGGGAAAAGTGTGTTTCCATTTCTTAAATTGTTGCCTAGCATTAATTCACAATGTCTTAGGTTTAACGCAACATAAACCAGGGAGGACCCACTACAAGTCAGCCTTTTAATCCAAGCACTTACAAGTGAGGGTTAGGGATCCTATTCTCTCTGTGAGTTCTAGGGCAGCCTGGAATACACAGGAAAGGTCTTAACAATCTCACAAACATACAAGAAGAAAATCCAAGAATGATAGTGAAGCACAGAAATGAGATCAGAATTAGAACTCATATGGTTTTCTGATATTAGAAAAGTGTTTTTTGTTTTATTTTCATCCATCTAATGTTCATGAGACATTACTTTAATAAAACACACATATGCTTTTACTAGTGACTTATTTTAGAATGTACATGTTATTTTAATTTTTGTCCAAAAGTTTTAAATTTTTATTGTATCGGTACTTTTCCATGCTGTGCAGTAGTGCAATAGTTCCTTGTTTTTCTTCTGTCATATATATATATATATATATATATATATATATATATATATATATTAATGCTTTGGATGAGGAGTACATTAAAATATGAAAATTAGAATAGAATGCCCTATTAGGCTTCATTAATGTGTTAGAGTTCAAGAAACAGTTTGGTTATTGTTTCTGAAAATCAACTGTAGACTTAATATATCTCTATATACCTATGTATATATAAATTATGTTTATATGTGCTTAATAAAATATGTACCAGAATATTTACTTTGTGAAATTTTTTCACATGGTTATGAAGACTAAGTAATCTCAAATTCTGAAGGGCTATTGGGAAACAAGAGCCCCAGAGAGATAACAGTTAATCCCCCTACAAGCCTGGGTGCAAAGAACTGATGTAGCATCAAAGTTAGTTATAAAAGACCCAGATATCAATCCGCACACCCATGAACACCTGATTTTTGACAAAGAAGCAACAAGTATAAAATGGAATAAAGAAAGCATATTCAACAAATGGTGTTGGCATAACTGAATATCAACACATAGAAGAGTGAAAATAGTTCCATATCTATCACCATGCACAAAACTCAAGTCCAAATGGATCAAAGACTTCAACATAAAGTCAACCACATTGAACCTCATAGAAAAGTAAGTGGGAAGTACACTTGAATGCATTAGCACAGGAGACCAATTCCTAAATATAACCCCAGTAGCATAGACACTGAGAGAAACAATTAATAAATGGGCCCTCCTAAAACTGAGAAGCTTCTTTAAAGCAAAGGACACAGTCAACAAGGAAAAATGGAAGTCTACAATTGGTAAAAGATATTCAGCATGCCCACATCAGACAAAGAAACTGGTCATCTAAACAACAAATAATTCATTTAAAAACTGGTGCACAAACCTAAACAGAGAACTCTTAACACATGAATCTAAAATGGATGAAAGACACTTAAAAAAATGTTCAACATCCTTAGCCATCAGAGAAATGAAAATCAAAGCAACTCTGAGATTCCAATTTTCATCTGCAAGAATGGCTAAGATAAAAAACACCAATGACAACTTACGCTGGAGAGGATATGGGGTAAAGGAAACACTCCTCCATCGATGGTGACAGAACAAACTGGTATAGTTGCTTTGGAAATCAATATGAATATTTCTCAGAAAATTAGGAAACAATCTACCTCAAGACCCAAAAATACCACTTTTGGTTATATACCTAAAGGATGCTCAGTCATACCACAAGGACATGTGCTCAATTCTATTCATAGCAGCATTGTTTGCAATAGCCAGAACCTGGAAACAACCTAAATGCCCCTTAGCCAAATAATGAATAAAGAAGATGTGGTATATTTACACAATGGAAATAATAATGACATCTTGAATTTGTGGGCAAATGGATGGATCTAGAAAACATCATATTGAGTGAGGTAACTCAGACCCAGAACGACAAATATAAATGCACTCATTCACAAATGTTTTTTAGACATAAAGCAAAGAAAAATCTGCCAATAATTCACAATCCCAGAGAATCTAGACAACAAAGAAGACGCTAAGAGAGACATACATGGATCTAATCTACATGGGAAGTAGAAAAAGACAAGATCTCTTGAGTAATTTGAGAGCATGAGGATCACGGGAGAGGATAGAAGAGGGTAGAAGGGAGTGGAGAAAAATATAGAGCTCAATAAAAACAATTAAAAATGTTCTGAGTAGAAAAATTGAATAAAAGATGAATAGCGAATGGAGACATAGAACAAAAGTACAATTCTTGCCCAACATGTGGAAACCAGTGTTTAATTCACAACACCAATAAATAAATATTATTTTTGTTTTAAAAAAGGAAAGAGCCAGAGAGACAGCAGTTAATCCCCTCCAAGCCTGGGGGCAAAAAACAAAAAGGTGATGTAGTCTCAAGTTAGCAGAGTTGAGACAAAAAAAAAGTCTAAAGTTTCAGTCAGGTGTGAAGGCAATGAAAATCCATCTGTGATGCTTTAAGGCTAAAAGGCATAAAGAAATAAGCAATGTTTCTCTTCTGGCATCATTTTCTTCCTAGAAATCTCATCGTTCTGAATATTATCTCCATTATCAAGAGAACTGCTTATGAACATATTGTCTTTTTATCACATTGTTAATGAATATATCCTAATAAAATACCATGTAAAAGATATTTTGTAATACAAATATATATTGCTTATCGTATTTTTGTTTTATTATCACTAATAATGTCAAGCAAGTACAGTAAATAAAAACAACTTGAAAGTAAATATAACAACAAAAATTCTGTTTTCTGGAATTTATAGTGAAGTAAATTGAGTAACTGGACCATGGTCTTTCACTCTTTATGTTCACATCCTAGAAACATGGATTCAACTAGATATCCAACCAGTGGTAGAATAAGAAAGTAAAGGAATTTACTGTTTTGTTTTGTTTTGTTTTGTTTTTATGAGCTTGGCTGTTCTGTTGACTTGGTTTAATCATAGACTTTGAATTGGGTAGCTTACAAACTCTGCCCCTTTGGTTCATTGGTCCGGGCAATATTTTCCTTTACTTAATTTTTTGTTGTTGTTGTTGTTTATTTTGTGTTTTGTTTGTTTCTTTTTGGTAGTGTAGGGTGTGTGTGTGTGTGTGTGTGTGTGTGTGTGTGTGTGAGAGAGAGAGAGAGAGAGAGAGAGAGAAATAGAGAGAGAAATAGAGAGAGAAATAGAGAGGAGGTGGCCTGCAAGTTTACTATGTAAGCAGTTTCTGGCTAGCATGGTAGAGCATAAGACATAAAGAGAACAAGAGCATCATCCAAGTAGAGCAACCCTAATGTAAATAACAATATCATCAGTTGATAAATCACTTCCTATTTTTAACCAGTGAATTTGGAGTGGTTTGCTAGATAGAAAAGAACAGATGTGAATATCCTGAAGACAGGGAAAGAGGTTATTCGACTGTTTCACATAGGAAGTCTAGCTAAACTTCTACCATATAACAAATGAATGGGTTGACATTTTAGTCAACTAAAATGTGAATTTGTGTTTCACAAAAATATATTAAGCGAACTTTAAGTATCACTCTTCCTTCTTTATAGTTTAAGGTCATATGAAGATATGTGAAGATCCTACTTGTCACTGAATTTCTGATTTCTAGTCCTGTCAGACACAAAATGTAAAGATTATACAGCTTACTTTTGGAATGATTACTACAGAACTGATTCCAGGTTTATAATCTTTTTCACATTAGAATGCCACACAATTTTCAAAATTGTCCAAGAAAATAAGTAACTTTTTCATAAAATATTCTGTATACATTTTGCAAAATGCAGCCCCAGAGGTTTTGCTTTGCCTTTCACGGTAACCTTTCTGTTGGAGACTGTGTGTGAGTGTTGTGTACATAAAATAGAGAATGGTAATAGGAACCAAACTGCCTGTCTTATTGTCTAATGTTAATTAAAACCAAATGTCCTTCCCACAAGGCAGCTAATGTACTTTAATTATTTTGGACTTGTGCTGAAGAGACAAGAAGGAACATGTAATTATTAAGAAGGAAGAGTACACATTATCCCAACAACTGTTCATAATGGGAAATGGTATCATTTGTCCTCTATATAACTTGAATATTTGTCAAGTAATCAACTTCATCTATTAAAGTAACACATTATTTTTTCCCAGGCATATAAATTTAGAATTGTCCTTTTTACTGAGGTTAACCTTTCCAGTTAAAATTTGTTCAAATCTATACTATATTTTTACTTTTTGTTTTGC
Source organism: Microtus obscurus (assembly GCA_963919715.1). NCBI lineage: Eukaryota > Metazoa > Chordata > Mammalia > Rodentia > Cricetidae > Microtus > Microtus obscurus. The sequence goes on along the minus strand of CAWTZC010001020.1, from coordinate 6,232,535 downwards.
AATAAAATGTAAACATAATAAACACCACTTTACTGAACAAAGAGCCTTGGAGACTATAAAATTAGGATAATTGAGAAAAAATTATCTTGAAGATTATTTTTGCATCTATTAAATTGGAATAAAAATAGCTATAAGGCTTAGGGCTAAAGATTTGATAAGACAAAACCTGTAAAAAAAACAGCTCTATCTCATCTGATCTTTGTCTTAAGTATCTAGCTTTAGGAAACAAATAAAACCTAAGGCGATCTGTTCACATAATTAAATATTTAAATTGTTTTTCAGGCTCTTCTTTTTATGAGTTCACATCCTTTGAATGTTAAATAATTCATTCTCTCAAAGAACCTTGCCTTGCCTTCTAAACAGTGAGTCTATAGCTGTCTGAAGACACCAAATCTTATCCCTGAGTATATCAGTTCTTCACTGTCATGGAAAACATGGAATCCTGGAATCCAAGGTAGATAAGAGTTTGATTTTCAGCCTTCAGAATGTCCATCTGCATATGTTCACTTAGTTTTCTGCATTAGATTATGTCTGTTCTATCTACTGTATGTATGTTTGGTAGTGTGCCTTCATCTGTGACTGATATGGCTTCATGTCTTTGTGCAAAGGCAGCAAGTTCGCTCAGCAAGGTGGGAAAGAAAGAGTAATAGGGACACCAGCGTCAGTTAGATGTTACTTCAGAGGCTGCTCAGAAGTAGGAACTCTTCCTAAGAACCAGGAACTCTTAATGGTTTGTGAAATGTCATGGCAGGTTTTTGGACAAAGAAGAGAATTACCAGCTTGCTTTAGAGTCCACACAAGGATCAGATAGAAATTTACCAGACTGCAGCTTGAGAGATAGATGAGCAGAAGCTGATCTTCTATCCGACTGAATTTGATTCTCAGAGCCCACCTCAGGCTACTTATAAGTGCCTTTAACTCATGCGCTCTGTTGCCAATGGATTTCATGGCATCTGCACTCGCGCACATGCGCGCGCGCACACACACACACACACACACACATACACTAATCTTTAAGTCTTTCAAACATGATTACAATATGATGCTTTCAAGAGAATAGCAAACATGAGCACAGCAATTCGGACATGAATGGAACATCTGTCATGCATATAAGTGTGTTTTTTCCCAGAAAGTACCATGCAAGTAGATCAGTTCTTGAGGCTTGACTATGACTTTTTTTTTTACAAGAACACCAATGAGATATTAGCAATTCCAAAACCAGAAACAAATATGACAGCAAATGTCTGGACTTGGATAAATACATCATAAATATCGGTTCTATTTTGTCATATTAATGGTAATAAAGCATTCTAATAGTTCAAGCCAAAACTGGCATGCTCTTAAGTAGATTGTGTTCACAGGCACAGATAGTTTACTTATGAACATCTAAGGAAACTCAAAACCAATGAGAAAACTGATTTCTGAGCCATTTTAAAAATAAGTATCTGCTATTGTATCAGATGGAGTAAAGATCAAGCCTCATTTGGGGATCAGGAAAGGGAAGCCCTTTGGAAATTATAGTGCTGTACATAGGACTTGAAATAAAATATAAAAGGGAAAATATTTTTAATAAAGCAGAATGATAATTAATGGAATAGAGAGAGAAGCTTTTAAATGATATTCATTGTCTTTATTAAAGATACATATCATGCTGAAAAATATGTACTCATTTGGTGGATTGTTTAGCTTTAGGTAAATTTTAAAAAGTGTTAAACATTGAACCAAAATCTGTTGTCAACTACAATATTTATGTAAAGACATGTTGCATTTGTTTGTGTTGCAGAATAATTGTTTAATTATGTAAAGATGTGTTGCTGTTTTAACTTGCATGACAAAGGAATCTGTTGGGCCTAATAAAAAACAGAACTGTCAATAACTAGGCAGAGGAGGGAGCAGACTGAGGTTGGGGGGTGGGTGCTGATGGGCAGAGAGAAAAAGGGAGTCAGCTACCCAGCTGGGAACCAGCCAGTCAAACATGGAACAATCAGGAAAGCAGGATGGACAGTATGTAGATGAGGCAGAAAAGCCTCAGGGCAGCACATAGATTAATGGAAATGGGTTAACTTAAATTTTTAAAAATTTAAAAAAGTTAAGCTCACTAGAAAGAAGCTTAAGCTAAGGCAAAAAATTCATAATTAAATCAAGTCTCTGTCTTTATTTGGGAGCTAGTTGATGGCACAAAGACAATTACTAAATCAATCAGTTTTACAGAAGGAAGAATATAGGGAAACTCCCAAGAACCCACAAGGATGACCCCAGCTAAGACTCCTAGTAATAGTGGAGTGGGTGCCTGAACTGGCTTTCCCTTGTAATCAGATTGATGACTACCCTAATTGTAATCATAGAGCCTTCATCTTGTAACTGATTGGAAGCAGATGCAGAGATCCACAGCCAATCAATGGGCCAAGTTCCAGGAGTCCAGTTGTAGAGAGAGGAGGAGGGATTATATGAGCAAGGGGCGCTCAAGATCATGAAGTGAAAACCCACAGAGAGAGCTAATCTGGGTTGTGGAAGCTCACCGACTCCGGATGGGCAGCTAGGGCGCCAGTATGGGGCTGACCTAGGCCCTTAGCATCTAGGTGATAGTTGTGCAGCTTCGTCTTTTGTGAGGCCCCTAGCAGTGAGATCAGGACCTGTCTCTGACACATGAGCTGGCTTCTTGGAACCTATTCCCTCTGGTGGAATGCCTTGCCCAACCTTGATGCAAGGGGTGGAGCTTGGTCCCGCCACAACTTGATATAGCAATGCTTTGATGGTTCTCATGGGAGGCTTTACCCCTTCTGAATGGTGATGGAGCAGGAATGAATGGGGGATAAAAAGGAGGTGTGGGGACGGAATGGGAGGAGAGGATGGAGGGGAAACTCTGGTTGGTATGTAAAATTAATTAATTAATTTATAGGAAAATATTTATTCAGTATTCTTAGATTAAATCTTTTAGAAGGTGGAGTTTACTTTGGCTGTATAAGGTTGTCTTCATAAAAAGGTTTCAGATTCATTTTTGCCAGCTTCACAAAGTAGAAAATACCATGACTTTATAGATCAGTTTTCAGGCATTTTAGGAGCTGTATGCCGAGAGCATGAGTTCCTAGTCAGCTACAGTGATTGAGTGGTAATGAGGACTTCTCTGCTGTCATATTGGAGTCGTGGCACTTGCCAGTTCTCACTGCTCCCTTCTGTGATTGCTACTGTGACCCCTGTATGCTTGAGAGATACAAATATGCTTTGAGGGGCCTCTTCCTCAGAAACACTCTACTAAATCTTTGTTCGCAAGATTCTTGAATAGCTTAAAATCTCTAACTTCTGCAAGATTTTTGGTAGTGTTTATTGTCCATGGAAATGAGTATGTTTTTATCTCATGTCTTCTTTCTTGAATAATTGTGCTGGTTAAAAAATGAGAATAAATGTGACTATGAGAAATATAAGTAAAGAATACAATTATTATGACTTATGAAGCCTTCATGGTAATTTTCTTATAGAAATTTTAAAATTGATACACTATGTCATGCTAATTTATTATATTTATGAGTTTATAACAAATTGTGCCTATGTGTTTTTGCAATTTAATTCATATTTGAATAATAACTGAAGCTACATCTTATTAATACAGTGTAAGTTTTGATTTAAAATAATCCTTGAACTTTTCCATAATAAGTAAGTTAAGTGAGTGATTCAGTAAAGCTTAGTTCATTGAATACCTTCTTATCTAGGCACATGGGCAGCTTTGATCCTGAGAAAAGGCAAATTTCTTGGTATTTGTAAGAGTAACATAGCTAGCATGTTTAGAAGACTGAGACATTGACACTGTAGGAACTTTGGATTACTTTTTAGCTGCAAGGTAAAGTTAAGGACTAGGCAGAAATGAGAAGACGCTCCTGGTCATGTTATTCCTGGGGCTCTAATTCAATTGCTGGCAGCTAAAGAGAGTGAAGGAGACAAGATTTCCATATCTTAGAGATGTGCTGTGTCAGCCACGAGCTCAAGCAAATACAGGTGAACTAAAAGTAAATGTTACTGGACTTTGAAACTTTCAAATTCTAATTTGGTATGTTTGCACCCACCGATTGCAGAGCCATGGAACCAGGAATACAAGCACTTAAGAGCAATTATTTGCTCACTAAAATAATTTCATAAAGTAAACCAATTTTTCAGCCATTGAATTAAAAAATATTAACACAATTCCAAATCTGCATATTCATGTAAAGTATATAGAATTAAGAATATCTTGTGGTTGTTTTATGTTATTTGAACAGAATACCAGCAGCACACCACCAGATGTCTGTAATGACTGTTAAACATATTCATGCATACCAGGAAGACAGTGGTACGCTACATTCAAGTCAAAATTCTGTATCATCAGGAGACAGGTTTAATTTCTATCATAATGTTATGTCTGGTAAAATCTGCCATGTGGTGTGTACATTAGCAGACATACAGGCATACTTCTTTTGTTTCTTAAGTTAGCATTTCTTTCTCTTCACACATCTCTTCAACAAAACAGAAAAAGACAAACAAGATCATCAGACATATATAGCCACTCCAAGAGCAGTGAATTCCATACAATAAAAGTACAAAACAGAGATTAACCCGAATTCACATTTTACATGGGGTAGTCTACTAGTTCCTTTGACTCAAGCTGTTTGGCTGCTTCTTTTTGCAAAAGTAGGCCAGGTTGGAGGCTCAGAGTAAAATGAGATATAGCTTGTCTACTTTCCTTTTCATATTCCAAGTAGTTATTTTAAAAATTATTTCATGATTTTTGTTTGTGTCTTGCCTTCCAAAGTAACTATATAAAATAATAAATGCAACAAATATTTGTATCTGGGTCTGCAAGCTTAAAATATATCCACAAAGAATATATTATTTGTAAAATAAAATCAAAATGTATTTCTGAATAAGATTAAAGATGATGAAATAGAGAATTCTGGCATTTCACAAATGAAGTTCAGGCCTTCAGGAATTTTAAAGTATTTCCCTAATTCTCAGATGAAGCAAGGCTCAGGGAGGCAATATTCTTCATTAAGAAATGTTTAACTCAGTAATGATCTGGGCCAAGTGGAGAATGAAGAAAAGCAATTTGAATGAACACAGAGTCTTTTAAAAAATAATCATTTGTCCTTCATAGAAAATGAATAATTTAGATGGCCATTAGCCGCAATTATTATAGGTGGCCAAAGGAAAATGGAAAAATTGTATACTTTCATGGATGCTAATTGCATTTTAGTTAAGGAAGAGGAATTCATGTGGCTGGTGAATTGGACTGCAATATTAACACAAAATAACTATTTGGTTGCTTGTGAACTCATCAGGCATTTAAATTACATATTGATGTATGAGTTTCTAACATATCATTTAATTATAAAAATTTATTTGAATACATCCAACTTCCAGCTTCAATGAGTCACATCCAAAATAGTTTCATGGAAACCTCAGACCCTGTCACTCCACCCATTCTATTTTGCGTTTTAAAAAGATATGTGTATATTTGTTTTGTAATTTGATTTATCTTCATGTTGAGATTGAATATAAATTTTTAGTTCTTCCTTTGCTTCCCCAATCGGCTAGAGCAAGATTCACCATGTTCCCCAACATTCTGCTATTCTTTGTTTTTTTTTTTTTTTATTTTTTTTTCATTTCATATATCTAGTCTATACAGAATGGGCATTGATAGTCATGCACATAGTGAGACAGCAAGTATAACTCCAATTGTAATCCATGCATAAACTTTTATGAACAAATATCTCTGCTATTGCAACTATATATTCAGATAGGCCTGAAATTTTTATGGCCATTATTGCTGAATTATTGTTATACATGTGTTCATTGCATTCTTTTTTAATGAGGTTACACAATCTTTATCTTTGTGGCCTGATTCTCGTAAAGTCCATATCCATGTAAGTACATTCCTAAAATCAGAACTGTAACAGTACTAACATACCCCCAGAGTAAAGGATGACAGGGCACACACTGTGCAAGACATAAGGGACAGCCTCTGGTAAGCTTCTAAACACTGAGAGAGTTGACTACTATTGAAAGTGCTCTTCCAGCAGGAACTGGGAAGGTCTGAGGGTCCACAGACGTTCTTAGAGCAGAGTTCCTTCTTCAATCATTTGGAAAGAGAGAATTCCCCTGAATGCCAAGAGAACCCTTTTAAGTTCTGATTTCTTCTCAATGTACCAGAACGAAAACTAACCTTCTGTCTCTTACAATTACACGATTGGAAGAAAAACCAAGGTTTTATTTATTCATCCAGCAGTTTGTAGCATTGAATCCCAATCTCCACATATGTGAATTATTTACGTTCAGATCTGCAGTACAGGCCTTCCAAATACTCTGAATATAGCCATTTTTTCACCCTGGAAATCTACCTAGGAGCACACTAATTTCTCTTCCCTGTTAGAAGCTGTGAACCTAGAGACCATTGAGCCAGGCTAGGAAGTGAAACAGGGTAGAGAAGTAGAAGAATGAATCTAATTCCTTATGTAGACAAGCACACCAAACTGCCTGGAGAGATGGTGTCAGCAGTACAAGAGCTTGTCCCAAGAGCCTGATGAACTAAGTTTCATGCATAAACCCACGTAAAAGAGAGCAGAGAAGATCAACTCCAGAGTTGTCAAGTGATCTCCACCTAAATGCTGTCTGCCGTGGCACACATGTGAACTCACTTACATGTATGTATATACACATACACATTCTCACACACACAAAATAATAAAACTAATTAAAGCAAAGTATTTTAAGCAAGAAAGAGACTGTGAAATATGCAACTAGAGTAAGATGCTTGCATAGGTATATAATCACATAAATGTTATGTTTTTCTGCTTGACAGTATCACCTTAAATGTGTAAGGGATTGTACATTGCCCTTAAGCTGGCTTAAGTATATTACAGTCCCTTACACATTTAAGGTGACTTCTATTATAAAATATTGAAATTCAGAAGATTGTTAATAATGTTTGGAGCATGCTAACACTTTGAAGATAATTAATGTGGCTCCTATAGAGTTGCTTGAAAGTTGTCATCCTCCGGATGTAGTGGAGGTCAGGACTGATTTCTTTCTTTTTATTTTTAGAAAAAGATATAAGCATATATAATGATCTGTGCTTTCTCTGTAAGTAAACATATGTCAGCCAGAGGCAATGCTGAACACATTTTGTAATTACAGTGGCGCCTGTTTGTGTTATCTTCAATGGACAGATTCAATTGAGGTTCTGAGTTTAACCATGTTCTTTTAGATATTTCTCTGTAACACCTCAGGTAGTAAACCTAATAACATTTAAATAAATAAAAAAAAGGCCATTCCAGACTTCATTATGTCCTGACATGCTTTTCTTTGTAAAGTGATCTGGGTGCCTATATTTCAGGAATTTAGAAAGTAGTCTTTGCATATTAATATATAACAATTACATATATAATATGCATAAATATTAACTACTATGTCCATTAAAATGTTTTAATGACAAAAAATAAATAAAATAAAATCCAAAGTCTTTAAAAAAAAAAGAAAGAAAGTAGTCTAGTAGTCTTTGACAATTTCATTTAGAAAGAATACAACAAAGGGTGGGTAAATATTTCATTTTCTATCCAAAACCCAGTTAAGAGTGAAAGTTCACATTAATGGAAAAGGATGAGTCATGGACTAAGACTTTTATTTCTGTGGTGTTAATAATTTATTAACAAATTAGAAAAATATACATACTAGTGATTAAAGCTAATCACTTCATACACTTCTTAATTTTTATTTATTTGTTTATTTTATGTCCCAACTGTAACCTTCTCTCCCTTCTCTCTTTCCTCTCTTTCCCTTTCGCCCCCCTCCCCAGGCAAAATCCACCTTCCACTGTATCTGCTCAGAAATGGGCATGTTTCCCATTGGAATCAGCAAAGCATGGCACTTCCCCATGTATTTAGAATGGGCAATGTAATCCAACATGAGGAATAGGTTCCCAGGAGTCAGCCAAAGCACCAGGGACAGCCTCTGCTCCCATAGTCAGGAGTCCCACAAAAAGACCAAATTACACAACTGTCACATATATGCAGAGGGCCTAGGCCAGTCCCATACCAGCTCCCTGGTTGTTGGTTCAGACTCTGTGAGTTTTCATGAAACAGGATAGCCATTCCTGTTGGTTTTTCTGCAATGTCCCCGCCCCTCTGGCTTCTACAATAGCCCCTTTCTCTCCTTAGTAGGACTCGCTAAGCTAAGTCCAGTGTTTGGCCATGGGTCTCTGAATCTGCCTTCGTCAGTCACCTGATGAAGGGATGAAGGTTCTCTGATGACAAGCCGTTTAGTCACCAATCTGACCACAGAGAGTGACCAGTTCAGGCAACACATCCACTTCTGCCAGGAGTCCCAGTTGGAACCGTCCTTGTAAACTCCTGGGAGTTTCTCTTGCATCAGGATTCTACCTGACCTGAAAAACGCCCCTTTCCAGTCATCTCTCTCAGCAGTCTCCCCCTCTGCCCATTCCCAACCCAATCGGTTTCCCATGCCCACCTACCCCAGTCTACCCAAAAGAACTCCTTTATTTCCGGTTGCCAGGGAGAGCCATGATTCTCATTTGGCCTTTCTTGTTACCTAGTCTCTCTGGATCTGTGGATTGTAGCATAGCTATTCTTTTCTTTACAGTTAATATCCTATGAGTGAGTACATGCCATGTTTGTCTTTCTGGGTCTGTATTAACTCATTAGGAAGATCTTTTCTATATCCATCCATTTGTCTTCAAAATTCCTGACATCATTGTTTTTAACAACTGAGTTAATGTGCTACATTTTCTTTGCCTATTTTTTGATTGATGGGCATCTAGGTTGTTTCCAAGCTCCATATATTATGAAGAACACTGGTATGCTAGTTGAGTAAGTATCCTTGTGGTATGTTTGAATATCCTTTGGGTACATGCCCAAAAGTGGTATGGATGGGTCTTGAGGTAGATTGACACCCAAGTTTTTGAGAAACCACCATATTGGTTTCCAAAATGTCTGTACAAGTTTGCACTCCCACCAGAAATGGAGTATTGTCTCCCTCCCTTGTTCCTCATCTTCTCCAGCCTAAGCTTTCCTTTGTGGTTTTGATCTTAGTCATTCTGACAGGTATAAGATGGACTCTCATATTCATTTTGATTTGCATTTTCCTGATTGCTAAGGGTAATGAACATTTATTTAAGTTTCTCTGTGTTGATAATTCATTTGATAATTCTTTTTATAATTCTCTGTTTAGGTTTGTATTCATTTTTAAATCAGATTATTCAGGGTTTTGATGTCAAATTTCTTGATACATTTTGGAGGTCAACCCTCTGTCGCATGTGTGATTAGTGAAGATTTTTCCTGTTTTTGTTTTGTCTTATTGACAATGTCCTTGCCTTACAAAAGCTTTTCAGTTTAATGAGATTCCATTTATTTATTTTGTTTTTTGAGACAGGGTTTCTGTATGTTGCTTTAGAGCCTGTCCTAGAACTAGCTCTTGTAAATCAGGCTGGCCTAGAACTCACAGAGATCTGCCTGCCTCTACTTCCTGAGTGCTGGGATCAAAGGCGTGTGCCACCACTGAGATCCCATTTATTAATTGTTGATCTTGGTGTCTGTACCACTGGTGTTCTATTCAGGAAGTTGTCTCCTGTGCATTCAAGGCTATTCCCCACTTTGTCTTTTATCAGCTTCAGTGTAACTGGGTTTATATTGAGGTCTATGATCCACTTGAATTTAAACCAAGAACAGATAAACAATTTAAATAGATTTATAATCCCTTAGTAAATAGAAGTAGTCATGAAAAGTTCCCCAACCAAGAAAAGCCCAGGGCCATATGGCTCTAGTGAAGAATAATATCAGACTTTCAAAGCAGAGCTAATTCGAGTACCCCTAAAGTTTATGCAAAATAGAAACAGAAGGAACATTGCCAAATACTTTTTATGTGGCCACAATTACCCTGATACTAAAACTACATAAAGACTCAACAAAGAAAGAGAATTACAGATCAGCCTCCCTCATGAACATTGATGCAAAGTACTCAATAAAATCCTGGAAAACAAAAGGCAATAATATATTATGTAAAAGATCATCCATAATGACCAACTGGGCTTCATCCCAGAGATAATTCACCGTATGTAAATCTGTCAAGGTGTTCCTCCATATAAACACAATGAAAGAAAAAAATCACATAATCATCTCATTAGATGCTGAATACACTTTTGACAAAAACCAGCACCCCTTCATGATAGAAGTTTTGGAGAGATCAGGGACTCAAGGAATATACCTAAATATAATAAAAGCAATATACAGCAAGTCAACATTCAATATTAAATTAAATGGAGAGAAACTCAAAGTAAATGCACTAAAATCAAGAACAAGACAAGGCCATCCACTCTCTCCATATCTATTCACTATAGCAGCCATAGTTCTAGCTGGAGCAATAAGACAACAAAAGGAGATCCAGGGTATACAAATTGGAAAGGAAGAAGGGAAAGTATTGCTATTTGCAGATAATATTAATATATATATTAATATATATATATATATATATATCTATATATTCCCAAAATCTCTACCAAGAAACTCCTACATCTGATAAACACCATCAGTGAAGTGCGTGGATAAGAGATAAGCTAAAAAATTAATAGCCCTTTAATATACAAATGATATAAGGACTGAAAAAGAAATCAGAGAAAAAGCACCCTTCCCAATAGCCACAAGCAATATAAGATATCTTGGGGTAACTAATCAAGTAAGTGAAAGAGCTTTATTACAAAAACTTCAAATCTTTGAAGAAAGAAATTGGAGAAGACATCAGAAGATGGAAATATTTCTCATGCTCATGAATCAGTAGGATTAACAACGTAAAAATGTCCAATTTTATTTGTTTGGTTTTGGTTTTTTGAGACAAAAACCATGTATCTTTGGCCATCCTGGAATTCACACTATAGACCAGGATGACTTCAAAACAATCTCCAGATTCAACACAACTACTACCAAAATTCAAACACAATTCTTTACAGACCTTAAAAGAACAATACTCAAGTTCATACGGAAAAATAAAAAACACAGTATAGCTTAAACTATCCTGTACAATAAAAGCACTGTCAGAGGTATTACCATCCCTGATCACAAACTCTACCTCAGAGCTATAGTAATAAAAATTATGGTATCAACATAAAAAAGACACATTGGTTGCTTGAATCAAATTGAAGATCCAGACCTAAATCTACACACCTATGGTAACTCGATTTTTGCCAAAGAAGATGAAACCATACAAAGGAGAAAATAAAGTATTTTCAACAAATGGTGCTGGCATAACTGGATGCTGATGTGTAAAAAAAAGGTATATAGAACCATATCTAATACCTATTTCATACACAAGTGAAATAAATATTAGTTTGCTTTAAGAGTTAAACACTGTTCTCAGCACTTCAAATATCTGACAACAAATTATATGGCCTAACAAGAAGACAAGGAATATATGGTTTTAGACAAGGGAAGTACCATACACTGTAAGACCTGAGAATAATTTTTATATGACCATCATATAATATTCAAACCTATATTAAGAAAATGTATTGATTTGTAAAAGTTAATATTTGTAATATAATATTTGTATATTATACTAAGTAAGTAGGACTGCATTTGTGGTTTTATTTTTTTATTTTTATGTGTATGGATAAATATGTTTCTGTGTGTATATGCACATAGAAAGACTAGAGGATAATCTCAGTTATCTTCTGTACATGACTGGACTATTATACTTGCTGCCTGCACAACAGTTAATATTAATTTTTAACTAAAAGGGGAGTCAGTTATTTAAATTAATAAACTAATACAAGGTATTTTTAGTTCATTGGCTAATAGTATTGTAGACAGTGCCTTTACTTATCTTTACAATTTTGATGATTCTAAAACTTTATTTTGAAATTTATTGTAAAAATAATAAAATCTTAAACACTTCATGGTTGAGAAAAATATTAATTTTGCTATGCTTTAATCTGCAAGTAAATAATTGATATCAGTTCTAAATTTCAATTTAGTTAGCTGATAGAGATACTATGAAAATGAGCAATTATTTTTCAAGCTACTGGGAGAATAAATTAGTATTCACTTACAATATTTCAATTATAAGTTAAATTAATGAGTTTTAACAATATTATTTCAATTTAAATAAATAATGGAGTGAATAATTTTGAGTCTGTGCTTACTTACACAGTCTGCTCCTACTTCAGTTGGAAAAATAAATTCAAGTATTAAATTATATGTATATATATTATATAGTTATACACACACACACACACACACACACACACATATATATATATATATAGCCTACTATGTACATACTAGTTCTTGTAAGTACACACATATACACATATGAAGATTATAGCAGTTTTAACATGGAAACATTGCTAAGTGACATTGTCTCCTGCTGAAAAAAAGATATGAGAGTGGATGACAGGAGGATATGAATACTGGAACCTTTTACATGAATGCCAGCGGTATCTTAGGAATGCCTTTTCTTTTTAGTTGTTATTGAAATTCAATGACTCTTGTTTGAATTTTCTAAATGTTGATGTGACACCCAAATATAAACCTATTTTATATATAAACCTATGCAAGGATACAAAAAGAACTGTTTATATGAGCAATGGAAATATTTATTTGCCTTGTCATTATTTGAAGTGTAGAGATGAATGCCTTAAGTAGATGTAACAGAGGTGTGTGAATTAGACCACGCTGGCCATATTTCCCTTCCACTCTGATTTCCTTTACTGCCCTGATTAGGTTTGTTCATCAAAACCTCCCAAGATCATGACTTTCTATAATCTCTAAGGCCCAAAACAATGGCCCTCATCAACTGTGGATTGAAACTTCCAGATCTATGGGACAAAACAAATCCTTTCTCATCTAAGCTGCGTTTCTGAGGCATATCTACACAGCACTGAGAATTCTAACTTAAACTGTGGCAAGTCTATGCAGTATGAACTATTAGCTCTGGGGATGTCTTTCCTTTTCTGTATGTGGGAGCTGTTCATGTGCTGAAAAGATAAGTTCACAGGATCTGAAATAGTAGGATCTAGATTTGTATACTCTCTTGTCTTCAATCAATAAAGAAGATATTCAAGCAAGGCCAATTTATTTAAAAGCCGCTCCTTCAACATTTGTTTTGTGTCAAGCCCGTGGACAGCAAATAAGGGAACAAAGGAGACATACTCTTCCTTGAAGAAGCTAAATTCCTCAGTATCCATCGATAGTTACAGTAGAACTATGGTGGCGCACGCCTGCACTCGGGAGGCAGAGGCAGAGGCAGGCGGATCTCTGTGAGTTCGAGACCAGCCTGGTCTACAGAGCTAGTTCCAGGACAGGCTCCAAAGCCACAGAAAAACAAACAAACAAACAAAAAAAAACAAAAAACAAACAAACAAACAAAACAAAAAAAAAAGAATGAGCAAATAAATTTTCTCAACGTCCTTTATAAATCACAAGCATTTCTTATTTTTAAATCTGTGTCTGACCATTGTCTGGGAAAAATTTTAAACTAAGGACATTCTTGCTATAGAATAGTTTGCAATTTCTGCTTCATGTATTTTAAAATATAATTAAATATTTATCAAGAGAGTTAACAGGTATTTGATAAGCACAAACAAAGAACCTGGCAGTGTTCTAGGTTAAAGGTAAGATAAGCATCAATTTCTAGAGTTTGGGTTCTTTTGAGAAGTATATGAAGATGCATGAGGTGGCATGAAGAAGACATGCATATCATGTTCAAAATCGCGTTGCTTTTTATGCTTAAAGCTTCTACTAAAAAATAAAGGTATTATAATCATTTTGCTACATACCTTTTAAAATTTTATGTTGTTCCTTGCCTGCATTTTGCCTTCTCTCCTCTTCTCCCAGTCCCTCCATCCCTACTCTGTTCACATTCCCCAATCCTCCATTTCTGTTTAGAACAGGGCAGGTCTCCCTTGAGAACAGATAAAACATGATATATTAAGTTGCAGTAAGACTAAGCACCTCCTCATGTATTAAGGCTGGGCAAGGTGACCCAGTATGAGGAATAGGATCCCAAAAACCTGTAAAAGAGTTGGGGTCAGCCCCTGTTTGAAGGACGATGAATAAAAATTCAGAGACAGAAATTGATGTTCAACCGGAAGACCAGAAAATCAAAGCAGCCAGCCACTGGTGCTCACCTTGACCTTGGTCTGAAAGTGGCAATACTGCCTCCAGGAATTTCAGAATGGGACTGATGCTGAGAGCTGTCTCCTCCCATTTTATATTCCTCTCTAGGGCTGGGATGAAAGGTATGCACCTCCCGGTTTCTATGACAACTAGTGTGACTACTGTGACTAATGGTGTGTGTTACCACTGTCTGGTCTGTAAGACTGACCAGTGCGGCTGTTTTGCTCTCTGATCTTTAGGAAAGCTTTATATATTAAAATACAAATGAAATGCCACTACACCTGTTTTTGCTGTTAGGAGTTCCACAAGCAGATCAAGTTACACAACTGTAACATATGTGTAGAGTGCTTACGTCCCATGCATGCTCCCTGGCTGTCAGTGAGCCCCTGTGATCCAAGGTTAGTTGATTATTGTTGAGTGATGTTTTTGCTCTTACACCTTTGGCTCTTTAGTCTTTTGACTTTTGGGGTGGCCACCACCTAGTTCCCAAATAAATCGCACATAGAGGTTTATTCTTAGCTATGAATGCCTGGTCTTAGCCTGTCTTCTTTCTTGTCATCTTTTCTTAATTTAAATTATCTCATCTGTCTTTGGCCTCAAGGCTTTTATCTTTCACTATTCCTGTATACCATTTCTTCCCTTCTTACTTTGTGTCTGGCTGTGTAGCTGGGTGGCTGATCCCTGAACTCCTGCTCTTTCCTTTTTCATTCCCAGATACTTTTTCCTCCCCATTTTCTCCTCATATTTATTTTCTCTGCCTGTCAGTCCTGCCTTTTTCTCTCTCATGCCTCGTTGATGTGGGAGTGATTTCTTATTAATAAAGAAACTGCCTAGGCCCATTGATAGGCCAACCCTTAGGTAGGCGGAGTAAACAGAACAGGATGCTGGGAGAAAGAAGCTGAGTCAGGAGTCGCCATGATTCTCCTACCGGACACAGATGCAGGTTAAGATCTTCCCTGGTAAGACACCTCGTGGTGTTACAGGGATATTAGAAATGGGTTAGGTCAATATGTAAGAGCTAGCCAATAAGAGGCTGGAACTGATGGGCCAGGCAGTGTTTAAAAGAATACAGTTTCTGTGTAATTATTTCGGGGTAAAGCTAGCCATGCAGGCAGCTGGGTGCCGGAGACACAGCCTGCCGCTCTTATTACTACACCTCGTTATTGACCCTTTAGTTCTTTTTAGACCATCAGGTGTTGTGGGCACAGTAACACAGCTTTGCAGAGCTAAATAAATGCAACACAAACAAAAGTTACACATCTTAAAACAATATTCCCCAACAGATTCTGTGACTTTTCTTGCAGTGTCCTTGGCCCTCTGGTTCCTACTTTTCTTTCTCCTTCTCTGAGGAGGAACTACCCCAGAGACTTCCAGAGTAACTGTACAAGTTTACATTCCCACTAGCAATGGAGGAGTGTTCCACTCACTCCAGATCCTTTTCAACATGAGATGTTGCTTGTTTTTTTTTTTTTTGACCTTAGCTATTCTAACAGGTGTAAGATGGAATCTCAGAGTCATTTTGATTTGTATTTTCTTGATGGCTAAAGATGTTGAACATCTCAAGTGTTTCTCTGCCATTTGAGATTTTTATGTTGAGAATTCTGTTTAGATCTGTATACCCCATTTTCTAAATTAGATTATTTGATTTGTTAATATCTAGTTTCTTGGGTTCTTTATATATTTTGGAAATCATCCCTGTGTTGGATGTAGGATTGGTTGAGATATTTTTCCATTTCCTATGTACTTTTAACATGCTGAGAAGTAACTGCAGGAAATGCAAATAAGTATTATGCATTGTAACTATGTAAGAAGTTAGAGAATGACAGCATAAACCATGTATGTTTGAAACTGTACTATGGGAGAAACCAAAGACATGAAGCTGTGTTCATGCAAGCAAACATTCTCACTGATGACTTCAAGATTTTTTAAGCATCTACTTACTGATAAGTTTTGAATCCTCAGTTATTTGAAACCAGCTGCCGTGGATGCAATAGGCCAATCAAACCTAATTATGAGTCCCTGTTAATGTAAATCCACAACTGCTGATGTATAAGTCAATTAAGACAAATTATTAAATCTAGCTTTAATGAACAGAGCAAAGCAACTCCTGGGTAACCCTTAGGAGGACAGGAGAGGAATCATTTGGCAAAAATGGATACCAGGTGTTATATAGCCTTTAGTCCTGGTCTTGAGCAGCCCCCAAGGAGAGGCATTTAGAGCACTTTCTCAGTTTGAAGTTTGAAAAGGGAAGCTCCAGGGAAGGGCCACCACTTGGCACACTGAGGTTGGGGTTTGGAATGGTAAGAGTGAGACCTGAGAGTGGAATGGGGCCACAAACTGGAGATTCCAAACATTTCAACCTTTTGGGGTAAATATAGATACTAGTAGGGCTTTCACCTAAACATCCCAGACTCCTGGGAACGGGGTGCTGCTTCAAGTCTGGATACTTTCAGTGGGCATGGAATGACGTGGGGAGGGAGGCTCAGTAGGAGGTATGAGTGGATTAGCATTCTGTTAACTGCCATCCTGTAGACCTCAGGCATCTGTTCCTTGAGGAGGTAGAGAGCTGGTGCTGGGTCTGGCATATTGGAAGGTCTTCTGTGGACTGGCCTTGGCCAACACAAGAGGGGTGAACCTGTAAAATACGTTGAAAATGGGTAGGGTCAAGATGTGGTCTGGAGACATAGTTTTCACCAGACCAGATTTTTTGATCCAGAAATAGAGCCCTTCCTGGGAATTTACAGGTGTCTGTATAACAATCAAACAGATTTACATCTTGGTATCCTGTCAAAAAGGCCATGTCTTTGGATTAAAAGTCATGAACATTTTAGAAGACAGTCAGAGGAAATTTAAAACTCTGAACCTCTAAGATTACACCTGAAATTTGGTAATCCTGGACTATGAAGCCTGTGCAAGAGGCACAGCTCTCTATACTTTTAGCAAGAAACAACTAATGAACTGATGACCTACCAGCATCCTAATCATAAACACCATCAGACAGATCTGAGGGGGGTTAAGTAAATAGTAGAAGTGAGACACCCGCTACCTAGACAGCAATCTCAGGTCTCTCTGTGGTCTATGGTGAACACAAGTCTCAGAAGCAGTACTTGCCTTTAGCTGCTAAGCCAAAGATGCCTGACAGACTTTTTCTGGGGAGTAGGAATTTGGAGATTGATCTTCCAGTCTTAAAAGGATGGGATGATTGATTTCCCCAGTGTCCTTTTGTCCAGCACAGGCAGTCTAAGCAGCTGAGGTGAAGGCAGTTATTTTGCTGTGTGACTGCACATTCCACATACAAATGCAGCCTCCAGGTGGATGTTATTCTGCAGTCATCCATCTTCTCTAGGGAGATACAGGATATTGTCAGGAGCTGGCATGTCTCTCTATCATAAGAAGCTTTTTTTTTTAAATGCCATCTTCTCATATAAATGTACTTGCGGACCAGGGTATCATTACCAATGTTAGTAAAAGCAAGAAGATTAGAGGGAGTATTTCAGTCTCTAGTTTTCAGCTGCAGTCGTGGGACCTAGAAAGCATGAATCGCAAAACTGTACGAAGAGCCTGAGAGACATCAAGGTGAGAGAAAGCCAGGAAGGAGCAGAAGATATGGGTGGCATTCAGTAGGCTAGAACCCAAGCCATGGGTCTACCAGGCTGATGGGAGAAGAGAGCAAATAGGAAAATGTTTATGTGGGAGAAGTGGGCTGCAGACTAGCACATAGGTGTCCCATTGAGGACCAGGTCATCAGATGCTCTAAGGAGAGAACAGAAACACAGGCGGGCAGGAGAGGAATCACGAGGCAAATATTGCTACCATGTCTTAAGTTGCCTATAGGCCTGGTCTTGAGCAGCCCCAAGGAAGGGCTGACTTTTGGTGGGTTTTCTCAGGGGTGGAGTTTGAAGAGCGCAGCTCCAGGGGAGGGGCTACTGCTTGACACACTGAACATGGGGTTTGGAATGGGAAGAGTGAGCCCTAAATGTGAAATGGGTCCCCCAAGCTGGAGATTCCAAGCATTCCAACATTTTTGAACATAATTATGCTAATAGGGCTTCCACCTAAACAATTGTTCGTAATTGTGTTTATATTTTCTTGTCTATATAGTTAAGCAGTCAATAAACTTCTTGCCACACATAATATCTGCCTAAAAATATGTACTATCATATTAACATCAATCACTATCTCAGGTGAAACAAATTATTTCAGATAAGCATCAGAGTTTCTTGAGTTCTCCTATGTTGCTACCTTGTTGTAAACAGAGCGGCAGGCTGCATCCCTGCCACCTGGCTAGGTTATACCTGAAATATCCACACCAAATTGTATTAATTAAATTACTGCCTGGCTTATTATTTCTAGCCTCTTATTGGCTAACTCTCACATCTTGATTCAACCCATTTCTCATAATCTGTATGTCACCACGGGGTCGTGGCTTACAGGGAAAGATTCAGCATGGCTGGCTCCATGGCAGCTCTCTCTGACTCTGCCTTCTTCCTCTCAGAATTCTGTTCTGTCTACTCCACCCACCTAATTTTCTGTCCTATCAAAAAGCCAAGGCAGTCTCTTTATTTAACCAATGAAAGTAACACATAAACAGAAGATCCTCCTACACCACTACCTTAAAGTTGAATGGACAATAGAAATAAAATTGCAACACAGAAATAAAAAGGAAAACGTAAAAGGAAGGGTTGTTACTCTAATAATTCTATTACTTCTTACTTTTCTTAGTTGTGTGGTTCAATGATCATTCATATTTGTGTTAAAATATTATCCAACTCCATTTGAAAATATGATTCTCAAAATAGTTATTATCCCATCTTTTTGAGACAGAAATTATTTAACATTAATTTTCATAATACTAAGTATGATTTTTTATCAGATGGACATATATATCTCATAATTGAATATGACCATTAATATGTCAATAGAGCTGTTTTTTGACAAACCACATTTGTAAATACAAAAGAGAATTCTATCTAAGATTCTGAATTTTTGTTACTGGTAGAATTATGGAAGACATGATTTAATGTACAAGATACATAGCTCTTGTCCACATTACTTTTTTGTGTAATAATACATTTAAGGAAAATACATCATGGTTTTCTCAGAACTGCTCAGTTTAACTAATAACATCCTATGTGAAAAGAAGAGAACTCTGAGGTTTCTTAAATATTGATTTCTGAGGAGGAGAAAATAAGTCACTATTCTAAAGACACAGTAGTTTTTTAATTTTGATTTATTTTGTTTCACATGGAAGAATAATACTCAATCCCTACAGGTTGCTGAAATAGCCTGATGAAACTACGAATTTCCAAGAATTTGAAAATGTTCACCATTTATTTTAGTTATTGCTTCAGATATTACTGGAGGAAAAATAAGGTCAATATAATGATGCCGAATGATATTCTACTATACTCATAAGTTGGTGCCTAGCTCAACTATCAGATGATTCATGTAGCAATAAGTAGAAACAGATGCAGAAACCTACAGTCAAACATTAGATCAAACTAAGGGAATCCTGCTGAAGAGAGGGCTAAGAGATTGTAGGAACCAGAGGGTTCAAGGACATCACAAGAAAACTCACAGAATCAATTAATCTGGGCTATAGGAGCTCACAGAGACTAACCGGATAAGCAGGGCGCCTGCATGAGACTGACGTAGGTACCAGCCCAAGTAGCTTGATAACTGTGTCCTTTTGCCTCTTGTGGAACTCCTAACAGTGGAAACAGGGGCTGTCTGACTCTTTTACTGGCTTTGGAGATCCTATTCCTCGTACTTGGTCGCATTGCTCAGCCATAATACAAAACAAGGTGCTTAGTCTCACCGAAACTTGTATGCCATGTTTTATTGATATCCATGTGAGGCCTGTCCTTTTCTGAATAGAACAGGAGGAGGAATGTTTGGGGGAAGGCAGAAGGGGGCATGGTAGGATAGACTGGGAAGAGAGGAGGAAGGGAAAACAGCAGAAAGGATGTAAAATTAATAAGTACATACTAGAAAATGAAACACTATATATAATCACACACACACACACACACACACACCTTTTAAAATCCAAAAATACATTAGCAGCAAATTTTAAATTTTAGCTGGTTTTTATTCCTTTTACTTTTTTATGGTGACATAACAAGATTAGTTTAAATCTTTTATATTAAGTAGTCAATCTGTTGAACATAACAATATATCACGTACTGTTCTATGGGAAATAATGGTATTTCCACAAAGGAAAAAAAATGTTTTTTCTCTGTCTTCTCAACATCCTCTGAGTTCTTTAGAGAAGTTTATATTTTCCAGATTTAACATAATTTTTGTTGTGGATCCATCTCCTTTCACACTTCAAATCCCTATGATGCAATAGTTGTAATCACTGATCTCTAATACTTTATTGTCTTTTTATTTGCTTAAGTGCTTAGTGATATTTGCATTCCTGAAATCCCATTCTCTCTGTAGTTCTTGGCAGACATATGAGTGTAACCCTCTTTCGGCTTTCAGTGCCTCAGTGGGTTTTGGTGCTGGCATGCACAATAAATAGCCTTCATTCACAGTGTGTTTCCATGTCTAACATTTTGTCAATGCAGCTCCTTTTTTATGCCTGTTTCCCCTTACAGGAGCCTTGTCACATTTTTCCTCTATGGGATAGGTTTGTTGTATTTGATTTACTTTTCGGAAGATCTTCCTTTATTTCATTGTTTTTTTTTTTCAAGGACATTTATTTTCTATCTGTTTTGACATCCATCTTGCCTAAAGCAATGTCTAATTCCTTGCAAGACTGAAATCCACTCCGTGTGTGCCTAAAGCTAAGATTTTCATGTTAATGTTCCTTCATGCTTGTACGTAAATGAGGTGCCAGTGGCTAATGAACTCTAACCAAATTTCATGGATGGTTTATGTGGCAAAGCAAATGAATTGAGCTTCCATTTCATAAGGTGACAGCAGCCAAGTGTCTTCACTAGCATGTAATAAAGCAAATGGTAAGAGAGACATTGGTCACAAAGCCCAGCTTACGAAAGTTGAAGAGAAATCT
Source organism: Microtus obscurus (assembly GCA_963919715.1). Classification (NCBI taxonomy): domain Eukaryota; kingdom Metazoa; phylum Chordata; class Mammalia; order Rodentia; family Cricetidae; genus Microtus; species Microtus obscurus. The sequence goes on along the minus strand of CAWTZC010001020.1, from coordinate 6,211,370 downwards.
GTTAAGAGACATTGCTGCCTTCTGGGAAACTCTGCTGGCTACAAAGCAAGATGAAGACATGTGAATAGTGATTCTCAGGAAACAAATACTCCAATCCCACCTTCCCAAAAGAAAGAACAAAACAGATAACTCATCTAACTTCTTTCTATCTACTTTTGCTTTCAATTTAACATCATCCATTTTAATTGCTGTTTGTATACAAAGAAAAGATACAGGGAACAAGATTAGAAAAATATATCAGAGATAGACTTCAGATTTACTTTTTCTTCTATTTTTCTAAACCACACAGATACAAAAAAGTTACCTGGACAAACCTTAGGCAAAGAGTCACTTTCATGTCCTAGTATAGTTGTTAGAGTAACAGTTGGCAACTAACTCTTATGAGACTTGTCAGGGAAAGTTCACAATTCTAAAGTAAATATTAGATAAAAGAATAATAAAACTATAAAGTATACAAATAGCCATATTTGTAATTTTAAATATCCATTCAAGTAACTGAAAAATCATGAAGCCACAGTCAGGAGCAGTTTCTTGCCCAGATGGCTAACCAACTTGATAAGGAGCCTCTCCGATGCCCATCTTCCTCTTGAAGTTATGGTGCTGCCAGGAGCAGATGTGTTTCGTTGTTATAAAGAGTCTTAGTTATTAAAACATTTGAAATTCCATATTTTGAAGGTTTCTGAAAGACTTGAAGAAAACCTGTCTAACTGAAAGATATCTCTGTATATCTAAAAAACCTAACTAATATGCCTAGAAATTTGACTATTATAGATGATTATCCATTAACCTATATTTCTTAATTATACATTACATTTTTAATTGAACTGCACAAACATAATACCTTAAACAAGAGTAGAAATATATATACAAAGTATAACAAAATTCACCTTAAATTTGTATCAATAGACCATGACTCATACCAAAGTATTCATATCTATAGCATATCCCCTTTAAATGTAAAAAAAAAATTATAAACAGTATTTATAAACAGTATTTGGGAATTTGGGCATATTTCCCTCCAAACTGCTGCCTACTTTTTTTGGATGAAGTATTTTTAGGGTGCTCCCAATGACCTTTCAGGCAGACTTGGCCCATAAAATCACATTAGTCTGGAAAGATTCCACAGATTCTCATCTTCTGTGAAAACAAAAGAACCTTTTTCTGTTTGGGTCTAACATTCTTAGACCCAAATTCTGAAGTTATGATACCTTTAAAAATATATATATATTTGTTTGACTTAGCAGCCTATACAATGAAATGTTCCTCTGTAATTAACTTCTTCATAGTCAAAAAATGTAAAGAAAACACAATAATATACATAATCTAGATTTTCTATGTATTTTCCATCTTTAAATGGCTTATTTTTCTTACTCTATTACTTTTTTCTACAAGTTTACTCTTTATCTTTAAAGACTTTGTTTTATTTTTTTAAAAAAACCATTTACTTCTTTTTAAAACTCCCTATACTCTTTTCTCCTCTTTCCCAAACCTACATACATTTTTAAGACATACTGTGTCTGGTTTAGAGGTCTTTAATGTCTGAATCTGTCCTATTGTGTATCTGAAATCCTTTTCTGTCCAGGAGCATTTCTTAAAATGCTTAGCAGCATTACTAAGACTAAGGCTGCTTTGCCTGATGGCTCTGCCCAGTCCAACATGGTAGAGATCCGTTCGGCGTGAATCATGCTTGCAGCCCCATTTTCAGCACACAGCAGATCTATGTTGCTATTAAGCAAGTTGTGCCCCCAAACTCCATTTAAAAGCTCTGTCTTCTGAAATAGGCAGTTTGTGCTGGCAGTATGACCCAGGGAGCCGCCATTTCAAAACTATGTATTTTATTTGTTTGTTTGTTTTTCTTTTCTTTTCTGCTACTGATGAATTAAGAAGACCTCTTTTAAGGGGAGCTGTGGAACACTGCCAGCCAAAAAAAAAAAAAAAAAAGAATGTGGCTAAACTTTGTGTGTGTGTGTGTAAGTCTAGAATTCTTTTTTTCAGGCTTTTTTGGGTTTATGTGGATTTAGTCAGGTTCCACATGGGTATGGCAATTTGTAGTAGGGGGGTTCCTGTTCATTTCCCAGCCTCCTAGACTACTGAAATAATCACACAGAAACTGTATTAATTAAATCACTGCTTGCAAATCACTGAAAAGTATCGCTAGTTAGCTCTTACATCTAGTATTAACCCATTAACACTATTTTATATCTTACCACGAGACTCAGGGCCTACTGGCAAGGTTCTACCTGGCAGCTCACATCTTTCCCCTCTGAAAGCTACATGGCATCTCCTTGACTCTATTCTACACTCTGTACATATCTTTTCAAGCCTGGCTATATTCTGTTAAGCCATTGGCTGGAAGCTGCTTCTTTATTCAATAACCAATAAAAGCAACGCATATACAAAAGGCCTTCCCACATTCATATTATATAATAGAAGATTAAAACATGTATATAGATGAGCTTCATATATTAAACTAGTTACTCAAATAGATCAAACTACTTACTATTTGCTAAAGCTATCTGTTTTTGCTCATGGCATCCTTTGGGAAAAGCTAAGAGTATATGGTTTAAACAAAACAGAATAAAATAAAAGCACACTGAGGTATACATTAGCTTTCCTTTTACTGTTAAACTACTAACTTAAATTTTATGATTGATACATTCCTAAAGGGGCTTGTTCTCAGAAATATGCACTCAGAGAAATCGTACACAGCTTAGAACAGAACAAGTGACTCAAGATTAAGTGCATCAATAAAGTCCAGGCTTGAATTAGAATTCAGCAGTTGTGGCTTCCAGTCCTTCCTTTAATCAACTGATCCTAGGACATATGAGGCATGCTAAAGGAAATAACAAAAGTAAGATATAGTGTCCTAGAAATAAGCCATTTCACAGTTTCCTTGGCAGGATTTGTCTGTTTTGCCTTTCATTAATAATATGCAAAGTTATTGCTTTCATTTGATAAGTATGCCTTCCTGGACCATGGAAGAACTGTTCACATTCCTTTCTGATGCCCAGTCTGCAAAAACAATGACTCGGTAGAGAGCCACTGGGGAATTAATTTTTAACAGAGCTTGTCTTAGTAGTCTAATTCTTATTTTAAAAATGTCATTGCTATGTGTGACTTGGTTGTAAAATTGCTTGAAGTTAACAAGTATGCATTAGCATGCCCTTGAGAAAAATCTGATATATACTTAGTTGGATTCAAGGTGTATTTTTTTCAAAAGTACATTGATTCCTTTTAGTTTTTTTCTAATAGAACAGTGAACCATGTTTTTTTTTTTTTTTTTTTTTTTTTTTACCAATTGTTTAGTCTAAAGAAAGCTAGGAGAAGTAAAATGGAAATGACTGAAAAAATTTTCCTGGAGGAGTCTTTTGAAGGTTTCAACGTACTGAAAAATTGCAAAATGCCCAGAAGTCTGGGTTAAAATAATCAAAATAATAAACCCAGGCCACATATAGTTCTGGGGTGATTTTCTGGTGGTATTAGTGTCACCAATAATCCCAATATAAAAATCAGAATAATTTAAGTAAATGTTACAAATACAAGCTTTCCCTCTCATTTTTTTTCATATGTATGAAAGTACATAGCACGTGGGTATGGTATGTGTAAGTGTGTGCTTTGGGTGTGCATGTGCCTGTGTGTGTGTGTGTGTGTGTGCATGTATATGTGCTTTTGGGAGGAGGTAGGGACACTTAGTGTTCTGTCTATTACTCTGCCTGATTCCTTTGGCACAGTTGATTTCACTGAACTTGGGGCTAGGCTATCAGTGAACCCCAGCAAAACTCTGTCCCTAACAGGGCTGCGGGGGTCCAGGCATGTGCAGCTATGCTTTATTTCTGTGTGGGTGTTGTATCTGTGGACTTTGTACACGTTATTGCAGCAGGTGTCTTTACCAACTAAGGAAGCCACCTGTATCAGCCAATGTGTTCAAGAATTTGAGATAAAATAGGTATGACATTAGAGATATTTATAAAATAACAAATGAAACCATATCCTGGATCTAGTTTGTTTCAGAGGCACCTAAATATTCTGAGCTGGCATGTTTTATTTAAAGGTAAAATACATTCTGCTAAACTATCATGTTAGAAAAAAATTCATTATTGAAAATAATATTAAAATGGCAAGAAAACATATATGCACAGAAATTTATAGAGTCAATAAATAAAAATATTGGAGTTCCAGCCAGTTTTATTATTTCTTCTTTTTGTTTTGAGATTATAATATAATTAGATAATTTCTACTTTCTCTTTCCCACATCCAATTCTTCATATGCACCCCTTCCTCTCTCTGAAATTCGTGGCCTCTCTTTATTAATTGCAGCTACAATTAATAAAGTATATATATGCATATATACTTATATGCGTATAATTTTCTAAATACACAAATATAGCTTGTTCAGTTTGTATAAGGTTACTTGGATGTATGTTTTCAAGGTTGACAGTTTAGTATTGGATAATCATTTGCTGTGCTTTTCCCTAAGGAAAACTATGTCTCCTGCCTTCAGAATTCTGTGTATGGTTCAAGTCTACCATTTCTACTGTACCTTTTTTTACAATTATAACTTGTAAACTTTACATCTTTGACTTCAAATGTCAGTTTTTAAATGTATGACTTAGGACCAAATTTTATCTACTTCTTGATAAGCAACCACATATGGGTCAATTATTTCTAAATAGTGGATCATTGTTCTATGTTGAAATATTAGCTAGACAGGCATTTTTTTAGTATAGGAATATACCTTAATCAAAATTATTAGCAAATTTAAAACAATATCTTCCATTTTGTTCTTCAGATGGTTCATGCACATTTGAGACAAGCCTGACAAAATGTCATTGATGCAGTTCTCATATCCATGTTTGAGCTTTGAGTGGTACAACATGCTTTTCTGGCTATTTGAGGAATCTGATACCTGTAGACTGAAAAGACTTCCAATACTTTGCATCACTAAAGATTTCAAAGTTAGCATCTGGCTAAAGAGTTACCAAGTACATACTTCCTGAATATACAAACAAATAACTGAGTATTTACCAGGAGATGGGCAGGTGTGCACAAAACATGAAGGAAGACAATCATATAGAACCAGAAGAGCATCAGCAGGGATGTGACAGAATTTCCCCCAAGTATGCATGAAGCTTTGCATTTGATCTCAGTGCAAAGAATCAACTATGAAGAAATGGATAGATTCAAAAATTATGTAAACGTAGTATAACAAAAAAGTTACTAAGAAGGCAAGTGTGTAAAGCAAAATAAACTCCTAAAGAAGCTTTATTCCACTTAGAAAAGACATAAAACTCACGTTTGTTTGTGTGTATAATTTTGCTTTCAGGTTTGCACTCATCTCTGGGACTCTACCACACCACAAGGAATTTCCATTCACTATGCTGAACTGATAGACAGGGAACAAGAATGCCCGTTGGAGGTTTTGAAGTGATGATATTGTGATAACTAAGCTTACTTTTAGTAGCCTTGTTTTTATAAAAGATGACATTTACATATTTTACAGCTGTAAAGCACTTTCTATTGTGCATATTTTGTGTATATCATGTTTAGTTCATTCATAATTTTACAAAATAATATTTATCAAATAATAGAAGTTAAATGGAGCAAGTTAGATTAGAAGAAGAGAGAGACAGATTCAAAAGCATGCTTTTCTGCTTAATTTAGTGTAGCCATTAGTTTCATATTGGCCAATGTATACAAGCTAGATTTGACTTTGCTTGGATTCTCAGCACATGGATAAGTCCCTGTATATTTAACTATTTTATTAATCTGAGATGATTTATGAGGATATACTTCTGTTTTGTTATATTTATGCATATGTAAAAATATTTAGCCAGGCACATTAATTTGTACATTTTTAACTTGAATAGAAATTTCATCTTATATATTAAGTGTTGTTGTCTCCTGTAGTTTACTCAGAGCTAGTTCTAATACCTCTCACTTTAAAATTTAAACATACATGTGAGCTCAAACATATACATGTCCTCAAATGCAGACCATATCTTAGCAATGTGTTCTATTATGAAACACAAAGTTGTCATGTTGTGATCATAACTGGTACTACACACTAAGAAAAACTTAATTTTAGTTTTAACATATAAATTATATGTGCTTCAACTAAGAATTAAACATTGCCAGTTGTTGAAATGGGGGCACCGGGGTTGCTTCCCCAACACCCCGGGCCACCTGGCTAGCTTATGCCCGAAATAACAACACACAAACTGTATTCATTTAAATACTGCTTGACCCATTATTTCTAGTCTCTTCTTGGCTAACTCTCGCACCTGGACTAGCCCATTTCAAATCAGGTTTGTAAGCACCCCAAGGTGCGCTTACCAGGAAGATTCTAGCCTATGCCCATCCCGAGTAGTAGCTTCATCGCGTGTGTGCCTCAGAGAGCCGGGCTATTCTGTCTGCCCCCAAGAGAGGAGCCTGGCTTCTCTGAGCGGAGCCGCATGATTTCTGACCTCACTTCCTCTTCCGCCCAGTTCTGTTTACTCCACCCACCTATGTTCTAACCTATAGGACCAGCCAAGCAGTTTCTTTATTTTAACCAATGAAATCAACAGATTGATATGAACACTCCCACATCAGCCAGTGTCCCCGAGAAGCCTAGGCAGACAGTAATAAATTATTATTCTACAAAAGAAAATCAATGAGCATTGACATATACTAAAAAAATAATAATCAATATGTTTCTAGAAGAACATGACAAGGTTATCATGATCATGGGATTTTAAGTGAGTGTCATTATTTATAGACTCTTTTTCTTTTATAAATTCATTTATTTTATACCTCAGCTGTAATTTCCCCTCCCTCCTGTCCTCTCTATCCCTACTACATATACCCTGCTGTTCCCATCCTTCAATCCACTCCTCCTCCAATTAAGTTTAGGAAAAGGCAGGTCTTCTATGAATACCAACAAAACATGGCATATCAAGCTGCAGTAGGATGAAACATCTTAGGCTGAGTAAGATGACCCAGGATGAGGAACTGGGTCCCCAAAGCCTGTAATAGTCAGAGACAGCTCCTGTTCCTGTTTGTAGTCCCACAAGAAGATCACAACTGAAGCTTATAGGCAGAGTGCCTACGGCAGTCCCAAGTAGGCTCCCTAGTTGTTGGTTGAGTCTCTGAGAACCTCTATGATCCCAGATTTGTGAGTTTTCTTGATGTATCCCCTCTTATACAGTATTATCTGTTAAGAATATCTCAGAATTTCATAAAACAAAGAAAAATTAGTGTGGTATTTTAGAATAATGACTTATACCTGACATTTAAATTTTTCTATCATTTACTTAATAACTAATTGTTAGAGATATTCTTAATGCTTATTAATATTAACATTTGACTTGAGGGTACTTATACAGTGAAAGCAGCACTAAAAACTGCATTATCATTATGTTTTATACTTAAAAATCATGTTTCGAAGACCAAATGCAAAGACCTAATAATATTTTTTTAATTTAAGCTAACTTCATCTTCAACTGAAAAAAAATTACCAATATTACTGAAAGGATAAGATTATTGTAATATATGCATACATTGATACTATTTATGTCTTGTTAAAAATATTAATCTTAAACATTTATTGCTTCTTTATGATATAAATATTCTACATATTGTCTTCTAGCCCTTATAGACACACAGGCCTTAATCCTTCACTGTTATTGATCTTGTGTCCAATAGCATATTAGAAAATCATATCTCATCCTGTCTTCCCTCTGCTCTCTCCAGATGTTAAAACCCATTGCTCCATCTGAAACTTATTTAAAAATAATTTAAAGTAAATACAATTATATCATTCTCCCTCCCCTTTGCTATTTCCAATTCTTTCAAACATCCCCTGCTGATCTCTCTCAATTTCAGGACCTCTATTCCTTTAATTGTCATGTTACATGTATAGATACACATATAGACATGTGCGTTTTCTGAAATATATGAATGCTACCTTCTCAATCTGAGTGTTACTTCTATCTGTACTTATATGCATACATTTTCAGGTCTGGCCAGCTGGGGTGTTGAGATAAAGAACATTTTTTGTGGTCACATTCACAGCATTTCTTTGTTGCCTGGAGTGGTTTTCTTGAGTTGAGGCACCAAAACTTTTCTCTCTACCATGTTAATACACCTATGAATAGCATCCTTTTTTAGGCCTTATTGAAGAAGCAATATTGTGAGACTTCATGGATGTGTATTCTTTGGTATTTCTAGGAGACACAGCTGCACCCTCATATCACATTTCCTGTTCCTCTCCAGGAGAGCAATGCTTTTAGAACCAATGACAACCAAATTTCATGACATTTATTCTCTTATGGATGTCTTATGGCTCAATATTATTGTATTGCATTGTATCTGCATGTGTTTAGATCACATTCTCTGTATGCCTTCTTCAGCTGATGGAAACTCCAATTCCTCTATACTTGGCTATTTTAAATAAATCTCCAGTGAACAGGGAGTGTAGATGTTTCAGCATACTGATTTCACTGTTTTGGATACATACCTAGTAATGATATTACTATTAAGGGTATTCTTTTTTGAGGATATTCTTAACTGGCTTCTATAATGGATTTACTAATTTCACTCCAACCAGCCATGTTCAAGAGTTATTAATTATTCTTGCCAACATATTAGCCAAGTTTCTTTTTAATTTAGTCTCTTTCTGTCTCTCTGTCTCTTCTCTCTCTCTTTCTCTCTTGGTGTGTGTGTGTGTGTATGCACGCATAGTTGCCAATGTAATAAAAGGGTTATTAATCTGTTTTAGCTGGAGTTACAAATGGTTGAGAGCCAACCAATTAGGTTCTACAAATCGGACTCAGGTCCTGTACAAGAGCAGCAGGTGCTTTAACAGATAAGCCATGTCTCCAGTTCTCCATGTTCATTGTGCTTTCAGTTGTGTTATTGTCACTGCAATTAGATGTTAATTCAATATGGTTTGAGATGTGATCTTTTTGATGATTACTAATGATTAATGAGACAGACTATCATCTTCCCTAAATATGTGTTTGCCATTTGCATATAATGCTGTTTTAGATATCTAACACAGTTGACTTTTCATTTGTTTGTTGGCTGGTTGTATATCCTTATAAATTACTGGTTCTCACATGTGCCAAGTTGGCTTTTAACTCAGTAAGTAGCATAGGATGGTCGTCTAAGCTGAAGACCAGTTTCCTATAAGGCCATTCTTTTTGTGTCTTCTAAGTAAGGTAGCCCCATATCCATTCCTAGAAATTATTAAGCAGCCTACTATAGGGACTTAGTTAGAGTTGAGAAATTAGAATGATCTATAAGCAACAAAGCAAAACATGGCATAAATAACCAATATTATTAGCCTATATCAGCTTCTAATGCAAGATAACAGATGGCTTGAATTCTTTTATACGAAAATAACTAGCAGCTCAAGAAAAGAACAATAAGTTTAATAGAAACAAAAGAGGTATTGAGTAAACACATCAGCATGAAGAAAACAAATATGAAATATTGCAAAAATACTTTTAAATTAATAAAGGGAGTATAGATAACCAAAATAAAATCTAAAGGTATTCTTGTGTGTCTTAAAATGCTGTGTGTTTCATGTTGAGATGGTAGTACTTGCTCTGATTGATCAGACAAAAATAAAATTTGCAGGGAATTATTTGTTCCTACATGAGCGGAAATATTGTGGTTGTGTTACAGCTTATCAAATATTTTTGGGTGATTAAATAATGAATTAAGCAATGTTTGGGTTGATGGATGAGTAAATGAACAAATGCATAGATTTTTTTTTTTTAATTTTAATCACTGCTTGGCCTATTAGCTCTAGATTCTTACTAGCTAACTGGTACATCTTAATTTAACCCATTTCTATTAATCTGTGCATCACCACAAGGTTTTGGCCTACCAGCAAAGTTTCAGCGCGTCTGTCTCCAGCGGCAGCTCCATGGCTTCTCTGACTGCCTCCTTTCTTCCAGCATTCAGTTTAGTTCTCCTCCTCCCACCACCTACTTCTATTCTTTTGCCCTATCACAGGCCAAGACAGTTTCTTTATTAAGCAATGGTATTCACAGCATACAGAGGGGACTCCCACATCACACCATTCTGTTACCCCTCTGGAGACCCACCAAGCACTGTGTGTACATTTTTCATTTCACTTTTTAAAAAATCAGTTTCATGTGTCCTCATAACTGTCAATGTAGTGGCTTCCTATCACTTGTGTGTCCCACCTCCAGGACATTTCCTAATTGTTATAACAGAAATAGCCTTGGGGCCCTCCAGCGGTGTTATTCCCTCGGATTCATCCGTGGAATGGTCCAGTTAAATGTCTGCACTAGGTCCAGCTAGAGCGAAAGCCTCTGACATCAACACAGGGTAACTAATGGAGGCACCAGATATAAGTGACTCGATGCCAAGGTTGGAGAATCCATGCCCAAAGTAATAAACTAAAAATCTCTTCAAAAATCCAATCTGTAAAATTGGGTCTCAGTTGGTAGAATGGTTGCCTAGCATGCAAGAAGCCTGAGGTTAGTTAGATCCTCAAAGCTCCATCAACTGTGTTCAGTGGTAAATGACTATAGCTCTTGGGGGGCAAAGGCAGGAAGATCACATTCTCAAGGGCTTCCTTGGCTATATAAAGTTCAAGGCTAGCTTTAGCTTGGGCTATATTGAGATCTTGTCTCAGGAAAAACAAAAACAAAAACAAAAACAAAAAACGTATCCAGCCTGTGACCTGTGACCAAACTCCCTGCGTAGCATCCTTCCTTCCCAGAACAGGGTGTAAGTTCTCTCACCCATGGACACCCACCCCTCTGTCTCACAACTGAGAACAATGCCAGTTGTTTCTTTTTTAAGATTTTTTATTGCTTTATAGAAATTTTCATGATGTAATTTTAATCTTTTTTGGGAATTTTTAAAGTTATTTATTTTATTTTATTGAGAAAAGGAAAAAAGTTTCCGCCTCCTACCAGCCTCCCATTTCCCCCCCCCTCCTCCCACCCTTCTCTTCCTCCCCCCACGCCTCTCTCCCTCCCTCTCCAGTCCAAAGAGCAGTCAGGGTTCCCTGCCCTATGGAAAGTCCAAGGTCCTCCCCCCTCTGTCCATGTCTAGGAAGGTGAACATCAAAACTGGCTAGGTTCCCACAAAACCAGAACATGAAGTAGGATCAAAACCCCGTGCCATTCATTGTCCTTGGCTTCTCAGCAGCCCTCATTGTTCGCCATGTTCAGAGAGTCCTGTTTTATCTCATGCTTTTTCAGTCACAGTCCAGCTGGACTTGGTGAGCTCCCAATAGTTCAGCCCCACTGTCTCCACGGGTGGGTGCACCCCTCGTGGTCCTGACATCCTTTCTCATGTTCTCCCTCCTTCGGCTCCTCATTGGGACCTTGGGAGCTCAGTCCGTACTCCAGTGTGGGTCTCTGTCTCTATCTCCATCCATCACCAAATGAAGGTTCTATGGTGATATGCAAGATATTCGTCAGCATTGCTATAGGATAGGGTCATTTCAGGTTCCCTTTCCTCAGCTGCCCAAGGAACTAACTGGGGACATCGCCTTGGGCTCCTGGGAGCCACTCTAGGTTCAAGTCTCTTGCCAACCCTAAGGTGGCTCCCTTAACTAAGAATTGTGCTTCTGTCCTCCCCTATCCAACCTTCCTTTATCCCAATCATCCTGTTTCCCCAAGTTCCCCCATCCTCCCCTTTTCACTTTTCTCTCCCCTTCTCCCCTTATCCCCATCGCACCCCACCCCCAAGATCCCAATTTTCTCCCCGGCAATTTTGTCTACTTCCCATAGCCAAGAGGATAATTATATGTTTTTCCTTGGGTTCACCTTCTTATTTAGCTTCTTTAGGTTCACCAGTTATAGATTCTGTGACCTTTATTTATGGCTAGAAACCAATTATGAGTGAGTACATCCCATGTTCATCTTTTTGGGTCTGGGTTACCTCACTCAGGATAGTGTTTTCTATTTCCATCCATTTGCATACAAAATTTGAGAAGTCATTGTTTTTTACCGCAGCGTAGTACTCTTTTACAGCTGATAAACACCTTTAGTAATGTGGCAGGATACAAGATCCACTCCAAAAAATCATTCGCCCTCTTATACACAAAGGACATGGAAGCAGAGAGGGAAATCAGAGAAGCTTCACCTTTCACAATAGCCACAAACAGCGTAAAATATCTTGGGGTAACTCTAACCAAGGAAGTGAAAGATCTATTTGACAAGAACTTTAAGGCATTGAAGAAAGAAATTGAAGAGGATACCAGAAAATGGAAGGATCTCCCTTGCTCTTGGATTGGGATGATCAACATAGTAAAAATGGCAATCATACCAAAGGCAATTTATAGATTCAATGCAATTCCCATCAAGTTCCCATCAAAATTCTTCACAGATCATGAGAGGAAAATAATCAATTTTATATGGAAAAACAAAAAACCCAGGATAGCCAAAACAATCCTATACAATAAAGGATCTTCTGGAGGCATTACCATCCCTGACTTCAAACTCTATTACAGAGCTACAATAATAAAAACAGTGTGGTGTTGGCATAAAAACAGAGAAGTCGACCAATGGAATCGCATAGAAGACCCGAATTTTAACCCACAAACATATGATCACCTCATTTTCGATAAAGGAGCTAAAAGTATACAATGGAAGAAAGAAAGCATCTTCAACAAATGGTGCTGGCACAACTGGATGGCAACCTGTAGAAGAATGAAAATAGACCCATCTCTATCACCTTACACAAAACTCAAGTCCAAATGGATCAAAGACCTCAATATCAGTCCGAACACACTGAACCTGATAGAAGAGAAACTGGGAAGTACCTTACAACAGAAGGGCACAGGAGATCGCTTCCTATGTATAACCCCAGCAGCACAGACATTAAGGGCAACATTGAATAAATGGGACCTACTAAAGCTGAGAAGCTTCTGTAAAGCAAAGGACACTGTCACTAAGACAAAAAGGCAACCTACTGACTGGGAGAAGATCTTCACCAACTCCGCAACAGACAAAGGTCTGATCTCCAAAATATAGAGAACTCAAGAAACTAGACTTTAAAATGCTAATTAACCCAATTAAAAAATGGGGCACTGAACTGAACAGAGAATTCTCAACAGAAGAAGTTCAAATGGCCAAAAGACGCTTAAGGTCATGCTCAACTTCCTTAGCGACCAGGGAAATGCAAATCAAAACAACTTTGAGATATCATCTTACACCTGTCAGAATGGCTAAAATCAAAAACACCAATGATAGCCTTTGCTGGAGAGGCTGTGGAGGAAGGGGTACTCTCATCCATTGCTGGTGGGAATGCAATCTTGTGCAAGCACTTTGGAAATCAGTGTTTCAGTTTCTCAGGAAATTCGGGATCAACCTATCCCTAGACCCAGCAATACCACTCTTGGGAATATACCCAAGAGGCGCCCTACCTATCATATGACAAAAGCATTTGTTCAACTATGTTCATAGCAGTATTATTTGTAATAGCCAGAACCTGGAAACAACCTAGATGCCCTACAACGGAAGAATGGATGAAGAAAGTGTGGAATATATACACATTAGAGTACTACGCTGAGGTAAAAAACAATGTATTTTTAATCTTTAAGAATATAAATTTGCTAGAATTTCCATATTAAGCTAGAAGATTAAAAAATATTGTTCCCTGAGTGAAATAATATTAAAAACTTCAATTATATTGAGACTTGTATTTTTTAAACTCCAGATGAAATTCTGTCTCTGAGAATTAAAGATGGCTTAGTCCACTTACACAAAAAAGTTATTTTAAGAGAAATATAATTATGGCACTAATACATTTTACATATCCTAATGCTAAATATTTAATAAGAATCTTTCAAACAATAGAGCAACAGGGAATGTTTGGTAGTAAGTGCTTAGAATCATTAATGCGTCTTTAATAACAGTGCTTACATATGCAGCAGCAATGCTTAAACGAGCTGTTTTAAAGATGGTCAAAGAAGGCTCAGGCTTTGATTTATAGGTGACACTAAGCCTTTTAGCTTTCGTCTAAGTCATTAGTCACTGACATGTTTACCAAGTTCTGCAAATAAGTCGAAATACATTGTTCTCTGAAATGGTAGTATTATCGTAAATCAGAAATAGACCAGTCCCCATACAAGAGAATATTAGGGCCTGCTCTGTGCATCTCTGATGTATTATCGCAGCAGTATTTAGCAATATAAGTAACATGATGAGCACTGTAGAAATGGTCTACACTGTTTTGTTTAAATTCTATTGCACTGAATCATTCTTCTGATTTTGAGACTTGTTTTTTCAAAAAAAAAAAAGCTGCTTGTTTTTAATTACTATATTTTCCTAAGGTTGAAAAGTACTTTCTTCCAGCAATATGAATCTATTTTCAGGGATGTGTGGGTTTCATACCTAGTGCTGGTATAATTCCTGGGCACTAATACAGAGAGTTAAGACTTTTAGTGTGGTATGTAGAAAACTGTAAACTATCTAATGCTGCAAATAAAATCTTAGAGAAAATCAATACCCAAATAGAACAAAAATTACAGCATAAAGTTTATCCAAATTCTAGTCATTTATTTTATTTTCTAACTATGTAATGTATTATTTGGTGAAAAATCACAATTGATGTAAAACTGCCCAATGTTCAATAAACTATTAACCTCTGAAGGTAAATGAGCTTAAAGATAGCATTACAAATGCTGGACATGCAACTGTATGAGAAAAAGAAAAACGAACAAAGACATGCTGAGATCCAAATGATCAGCAGGAAAACAAGAGTAATGATATGCTGCTGAGGGGTAAGTAGAAAAATGTCTTAAAGAGATGTAGTTACAATTGAACTGTCATTTATGTATAAGCCTTTCCATGCTGAATGCAGCTCACTCAAATAAATAAATAAATAAATAAAGAAAATTGTCTGTAATCTTTTAGGAGAACTGAATAAAACTTCCATGGTATAAGTTAATATAATTACTTTCTTTCACAGGACATTAAAACTCGGTATAAGTAAACTACTCTGAACATTTTTTTCTCTTATAGAACAGTTTGTTGTATACATGGAAGTTTTCTTTAATTAAATAAGTTGTCTATAGGATTCATATGAAGTAACTTGCTACAGTCAGTATAGAAAAGGTTTTACTTTATGAAAATTAAGCCAAGGTGAATTCAACAGCATAAACAAACTTATAAATAATGAGGATATTGATATAATAATAAAAAAACCTCTCATTTTAAAAAAATAACTTTCTACCAAAAGCAAAATAAAACAAAAACCCAGGACCAGATAAATTCATGTCAGCTATATTAGAATTAGCTATGAAGAAGAAGCTTCATAGCTAATCCTTCTAAAACAAGAGGGAAGGAGGGAAGAAAGGAAAGAAGGAAGGAAGGAAGGAAGGAAGGAAGGAAGGAAGGAAGGAAGGAAGGAAGGAAGGAAGGAAAGAAGGAAGGAAGAAAGGAAGGGAGGAAAAAGATAAAAGAGAAGGAGCACACCCAAATTTCTTCTAGTAACACCCAAACCAGGAAAAGACAAAAAAGAAGAAATTTACAAGACATTATGCCTACATAAAATAGGCTAAAACCTGCTCACTAAAATACTTACAGATACAGACATATATCAATAAGATAGATTATAAACCATGACCAAGTTGGCTCTTTCCTTGAAATGCAAGTATTCCTCAAAATATACAAGGCAAAAATGTAGTAAAAGATAAATTTATTTAAAGAAAAATTGATTAACATCTCTGTAGATGCAAGTGAAATCATTTGACAAAATCAAACATGTCTTTCTGATAAAAGTTGTAAAGAATGCAGGATAACCTGGGAGGTGGTGGTACATGTCTTTAATCCCAGCAACTAGAAGGCAGAGGCAGGTGGATCTCTGTGAGTTTGATGCCAGCCTGGTCTACAAGCGCTAGTTTCAGGGAAGGTTCCAAAGCTACAGAGAAACCCTCTCTTGAAAAACAATAAATAAATAAATAAATAAATAAATAAATAAATAAATAAATAAATAAATAAATAGTATATAGGGTTATAGGGAACATACTAGACACTATAAATATGCACAGCCAACAGCATTGACAGGAGAAGGAAATTAAAGGAATCCAAATAAGCAAAGAAGTCAAACTATTCATATTTGCAGATTACATGATAAAATGTACATTAGAGATTCCCAACATCCTGTCATATAAATTCAATAAACAAATTCAACAATGTGGCAGGATATAGAATTAACTTGCATAAATCAATATCTCTTCTACACAACAACAAACATAGAAGCATACTTTCGTGTAAAGTAGACTCGAAGAAAATTAAATATAAAAGAATAAACCACTAAAAGTAATTTGAGGACTTCTATAATGAGAAATTTAAATCTCTGAGAAAAGAGACAAAGGACAGAATAGGAGGCTTGGGGAGATATAGAGAGGAGTGTAGCAGGATTCTAGTGGTATAATCAGTGCAAGGAGAAAGTAGGGACTCTTTCATTAGGTGTAAAAAGTAAGGGGAAACGGCATGATCTAATAGGGAAAATGGGAAAAGATGGGATCTTTAGGGAGAGGAAAGACAGTAATACAGAAAAATTGGGTGAGTAAAGTAACAACAAGGATGTCTGGAAAAACACAAGGAGTCACACTACTACTACTTACCCCAAATAATCTATAATATTCATAATTCTCTGTGTAAATATATAGTTTTAATAAACATTTTTTTCTTTTGAGATGATGGGATTCCCCCCAGAAACCAAAGACTAGCTAATAAAACTCTGATGTCAAAATAAGAATTTCTTTTTTGAGTTGTTGGCCAAGACTGTCCAAGTGGCTCTTTTTTCCCCACTCTTTTTTTTTTATTTTTATTGAGCTCTACATTTTTCTCTGTTCCCCTCCCTGCCTCTCCCTTCCCTTTCAGTCCTCTCTTAAGGTCTTCATGCTTCCAATTTACTCAGGAGATCTTGGTTTATTTCTACTTTCTATGTAGATTAGATCTGGGTATCAACATGTAGAAGAATGAAAACAGATCCATATCTATCACCATGAACAAAACTCAAGTCCAAATGGATCAAAGACATCAACATAAAGCCAGCCACACTGAACTTCATAGAAGAGAAAGTACACTTGAATGCATTTGCACAGGAGACCCCTTCTAAGCGGCTTTTAACACACAGCCTATTGCTGTTGGCCTTCTCTAAACTCATAGGTGGAAGAGAAGTCCCTATTGCTGAAGACACCAAGCCCCTCAGAAAGGGGGCCAAGAGACTCCTGAGATAGAACTGACCTTTCTGCTATCTCCATGTGGACTAGCATACAAGGTAATGGAAGAAAACATGTAAGCTTCTAAAAAGGAAGGTATATTAGTCTCTCTGTCTCTTTCTCTCATTCTTTCTCTCTCTCCTATATAAATTCCATATGAAATTTTATGGAATGACTTACAAGCCACAGTCCAACTAATCTAACAGTAGCTAGCTGTGAATGAAAAACCCAAGAATGTAGTAGTTTCTTGGTCCCATAAGACTGGATGTCTGCGCTGGTCTTCTGTATATGCTAGAATACCAAAAATATAGGCTCCAATGCCAGTGAAGGAATAGATGTGATGACAAGTGAGGTCTAGCAAGTGAAGAATAAGCTGTTTCTTCTTCCATGGTCCATATAAGAGTTTCCGTTGGAAGGTGAGACCCATATTAACAGTGTGTTTTCTCACCTCAAGATGTAGATTAAGGGACTGTGTTGTCCGACATCAAGGTCTGCATCAAAAGCTTCTGTCTTCCAGACTCAAGATCCAGATCACAAGTGTGCCTTTCATTTCTAAATTGTAGTTCATTCCAGATATAGTCAACCAAGAATAGCCCTCACACTCCATCCCTTGTCACCTAAACATACAATCATATCTCCTTATGTCAATGTCATACTTAATTCCAAATGGAAGTAATAACACCTAAACAGAATATAACTATTCCTCATACAATTGCAAACACATATATTTAACCAGGTGATAATTACTCGTAACATGATATAACTATCCCTTGTACAACCACAAACACATTTTAGATTTTGAATAGATGGCCCCTTGTAGACTATCTTCTTAACATTTCAAACTTAAATAAGAGAACCATGATATTCTCTTAATTGATGCTAAATAAATTTAAATAAAGCCCAAATATCTGTACAAATGCATTCTAAAAAAAAGACAACAGACAACAGAAGCACTTAGTTATAATCTTCATTTCTGATTATGTGTCCTTAGATGGTATTTATAACTATCTCCTTCTGCTACCTATTCTGTACCTCCTCTACCCTCTGCAAGCACCTCAGCAGATCTTGGTGCTTTTTCTAGAGGAGAGATGAATGCCTCCATTCTTGATGGGTCTGTACACTTTGTCATCTTGCCTGGATAAGGATGTCGTAGCTTCTCAAAATTATGTAACTAAAATACATTAATTTTTTTAAATACAAAAATAACTCCTGGATCATATGAAAAAAATCTAATTTAGTTAATTATATATTTTGTAATATAACTTCAGCTGGAAAGTTCATGTGCTCTGAGTTATCAGTGAAATCACTGGCTTCCTAAATTATTTAGTCAGTATGATCTTTAATTCATGCTCATTCTTACAGTTATCTATTTAAACTTTCATATGCATAAATACCTTTAACATATCATCTCTGTATTATGTATAATGGTACAAAATTTTAAGAAAAAATACACACACATATAAGTACATACACACACACACACACACTTTAATTTTCTCATACCTGTAACACAATTAATAAAAACCCATGGAGAGATATTGGGGTTCAACCTGAAGATCAGAAGAATAAAGCAGCCTGTCACTGGCTCTTACCTCTGCCTCAGTCTGAAATGAATCCTCCTTGAAATCTCAGAATGAGACTGAGTGTAAGCCCTGTCTCCTCTCATCTTTTATTCCTCTCTAGTGCTGAGATTAAAGGTGTGTATGAGCAATGCCCAGCCTCCATGTCTAACTAGTATGGCTGCTGGGGTTAAAGGTATGTGAAACAACTAACTGGCCTGTATGGCTGACTAGTGTGGCTTCTTTGCATTGACCTTTAGGAAGGCTTATTTATTAAAACACAAAAAATACCACTATACTTACCTTCAACTTTCATAATTTTAATATTATAGCCATCCTAGAAGTTTATCCTGCCTTCCTAACATGATCTTCATGTTATGTGGTATGTTTCATAGATTGTTAAAGACTAGTTCTATTTGTTCCCTTTAAAAATCTTTATCTTAATTGAATACCCCACTTCATCGATATAAAGAATAGTAGTGAGTACATGAAAAATAATAAAGACCATCTTAATATTCACTTAATAAAAGATTATACATTTAAAACCATCCTTAAATCAGCACAATTATAATTTAAAGTGAATTGTTTACATTCATAATTATGATGCAAGCATTTAATAAACTCAACTACTATAACTTCCTAGACAATTATTAATTGCACTATTTAATGTACATTGATTAGTAGATTGAAAACTGCATGTATGAGAGTATAATCAAGTAAATATCAAAATTGCAAGAAAATATTATCAATTTAATTTTCATTTACTAGCCTCTGTTAGAAGAATTATTCATTGCATTAGATAAACCTACAAAAATATCTGCTCTTTAAACGCATAACAAATAATTTAACATTGTTTCTTCTTTTGTCTTGTGTTCTCTTTTCCTGATTTCTGTAACAAAAATTGTTTTTTTTTCTGAGGAAAGCATTATGAATGGACACCAATAACCACACCTTAAGAAGCTTAAGCCAGACAAGGTTCATTGTCTCTCACTGATGTCTGCCAATCTGTTTATAGGACTCTCAGTTATCTCTCCAGTACCGTATCTTCCTGAATCCCACCATGCTTCCTGCCATGATGACAATGGATTGAACCTCTAAACTATAAGCTAACCCTAATTAAATGCTTTCCTTTAGAAGAGCTGCCATAGTCAAAGTGTCTCTTCACAGCAATAGAAGCCCTAATTAAAACAGATAATTTCATTATGCAGTTAAACTGATTAAGTATTATTAGAAATGAATTTTCTTCTATATTCTTTATCTGAAGTGAATCTCATGCAAACGATCTCTCTGGTTAATTAGTCTTCAACTGGCTCATAAGCAGTTTCAGAAGCTCTCTGACAACATATTTTATTCATACAGTAATAGCCAAGAAAGGTATTGAAATAGGGTACTGAATATTTAACAGTTGCTGCATTTGAAAGAGAAGGCAGTCAATATTTTGGTCCACTTCATCTTACTCTTAATGATTCTCTTCTTCATTAGGGAGTATTTTCTTCTCTCTTAAAATTGACATGACTTAAATCCACATGTTAAAATTAAACTGCCCTTTAGACAAAAGAAAGAATAATGACTAAAATACAAATTCACATTTTAGAATAATTCAAAAAAGATAAAAGATTAAAACTATGTAATATATTTTTGCTTTGCTTTGTTTTTTATGTTAAGAAGAATAAAATGTGAATGTTTTTCTTGACCACATAAATTATTAGCAGCATCTTTAAGCTTATAGCCATTCTGCTAGTAATAATTTTGAGTTAAGAAGTAAGTGTATGATAAAGAAGCAAAAAGTATCAATTGGGAAAAAAAAGAAAGCATATTTAACAAGTGGTGTTGGCATAACTGGATATCAACATGTTGAAGAATGAAAATAGACCC
Organism: Microtus obscurus; assembly: GCA_963919715.1. NCBI lineage: Eukaryota > Metazoa > Chordata > Mammalia > Rodentia > Cricetidae > Microtus > Microtus obscurus. The sequence continues at coordinate 6,190,733 of CAWTZC010001020.1, read as the reverse complement.
ATATCTTGACCTCAGTGGCTTAACTTTTCCTTACTGATCTTTAGGCAAGCTTTATTTATTAAAACACGAATAAAATATCATTATAACTGTTCTAGTGGCCTGGAGAATTGGCTCTGCATTTAAGAGCACTATATCCTCTTCTAAAGGTTCTGAGCTCAATTCCCAGCAACCATATGGTAGCTCACAACCATCTGTAATGAGAGCTGGTGCCTTCTTGAGGAAGAAACCTGATCAATCGTCCTCATCAACTTAGACCGTGAAACCCAATATGGACAAGTTCAACATATAAAGGTTGTCCATGTATACTTCAGCATTGACAGGACATAAATTTCATTTCATTCACTAAGGGTTCTAGTAGAAAACCAAGCAGTACTATTCTGCTAAAGGAACATAACAAATAATGACCCCTAACTATTGTACTGCTGAGGACATTTATAGTCACATCAAAATAGATACAACCATCATATGATTTGGGTTGTTAATTTTTTGTAGTTATTGTTCCAGAGTTATTCTCCAAAATTTTCTATGAAATAACAAGCATATATTTTCTTTAGACAAGTAAATTTTGTTTAATGTCAAGATCAGTTTATTATGCCAGCATGGTTCTTGTCAAGTTTTTTGTTAGAGTGTTTAAAGGTCAGTAGCATGCCAACTCCAGGCTGTTAAAATGTAGATCAGAAATTTTTTTCATTTTATGTATATATTTATATGTAAATACATTGTGCTTAATTTCACCTTCTTATATCTATAGTAACAGACAAAACTGAGAAAAGACCTGCTAAGTTACCACTATCATTTTCTCATGTAGTAATAGGAGCAGTGGGGCTGCATCCCCAGCACCCGGCTGCCCACATGGCTAGCTTTACCCGAAATAATTACATGGAAACTGTATTCCCCTAATCACTGCCTGGCCCATTATTGGCTAGCTCTTACGTATTGACCTAACCCATTTCTAATAATCTATGTAGCCCATGAGCTGGCTTACCAGGAATGATCTTAACCTGCGTCTGCCTGGAGTGGGAACATCATGGTGACTCTTTGACTCAGCTTCTTTCTCCCAGCATCCTGCTCTGTTTACTCCGCCTACCTAAGGGTGGGCCTATCGAATGGGCCTAGGCAGTTTCTTTATTGATAAGAAATCACTCCCACATCATTCTCAGCTTTCAGAAGTCTGAAGTCTGAGAATTCCCAGTGTAAAGCTGATATGTGATACATAGTGAGACTCTCAAAAGAAATCAAACTTTTCAAAAGAAAGTAGCAATTACACAAAAGAGATCATGTAGGAGTCTAAAAGTAAGTGCTTGTGTAGTCATATTTGGGCCTTTGGTTCTGTTCCATTAGGCTACATGTCTGCTTTTGTAATGGTGCATGATGTTTTTATTACTCTGACTCTATAATATACCCTTTCTTCCTTTATTTAAATTAAAAAATTTTAATACATTTTTTTTCTGATTTTACATAGCTATTTCTGTTCCTAGTCACTCCCCTCTTTATGCTTCCTCCATCTTTCCTTCACCCCACATCTCTATTCACTCCTAAGAAAGGGTAAGACTTCCTATGGGGAGTCACCAAAATCAGACACTTCACTTTGTAGCAAGAACAAGGCCCTCCCCCCACGTCTAGGCTGAGCAAGCTAATCCCCCAAAAAGAATGTGCTCCTAGAGGCCAGTTCAAGCACTAGGAATAAATCCCGTCCTGCTGTTAGTGGCCCCACAGACTGTCCAAGCCTCACAACTGTTCCCCATGTTCTATGCAGGTTCACCCACTATCAGTCCACTGTCAGTGAGCTCTTACTACCTTCACAGTTTCTCTTGAAATCTCCATCATGGTCTTGATCCCTTTGCTCGTATTATCACTCCTTCCTCCCTTGGACTGGTCTCAGGTAGCTCTTCCCAGTGCTTCTCTGTAGATCTGTGTATCTACTTCTATCAGTAGCTGGTTGAAGGTTGTACAATGACAATTAAGGTAGTCATCAGTCTGATTACAGGGGAAGGCCAATTTATGCATCCTCTCTACTGCTGCTTAGGTCTTAGTTGGGGTCCTTCTTGAGGATTACTGGGAATTTCCCTAGAGCTATGTTTCTCTATAGGCTTTGAATGGCTCCCTCAATCAGGATATCCCTTTCTTTCTCTTCCTCACTGTCCTTCCCCCTGCTTGAGCATCTCATTCCCTCATGTTCTCCTCTTCTATCCCCTTCACCCCTACCCCACCCCTTCCTCCCTTCTTTCTCCCCCATCCTAATTTTCTAAGGAGGTCTTGTCTGTTTCCCCTTCACATATATGTGTGTGTGTGCATCTGTCTTAGGGTTCTCCTTATAATCAAGCTTCTCTGAGATTGATGACTATAGGCTGATTATTCTTTGCTTTATGTCTAATATCTCCTTATGAGTGAATACATGCCATGTTTGTCTATCTGAGTCTGAGTTACCTCACCTAGGATGTTGTATTTTTCCAGTCCATCCATTTGCATGCAATGTCAAGACATTATTGTTTTTTTTTTAATTACCGAGTACTACTCCATTGTATAAATGGACCACATTTTCTTTATCCATTCTTCAGTTAAGGGGATCTAGATTTTTTTCAGGTTATAGCTATTATAAATAATGCTGCTATGAGCACAGTATAATATACCTTAAGATCTGGAATTGTAATCCCCAAACACTTTTCATTTTGCTCAGAATCGTTTTGAGTACCTGGGGTTGTTTGTGGTTCCACATAAATTTTAGGATTGTTTGAAGCATGAATAATAATAACCCAAAGACAGATATTGGGGTTCAACCTGACAATCAGAAAAACAAAGCAGCCAAGCCATTAGAAGTCTTACATCTACCAAGTCTGGGAAACCAAATCTAAAAGAATGTATTTCTGTAAATTCAAGGACACCCTGGGCTATACAAGATAAATGCAGCAACAAATCCAGGTGTAGTTGCTCACATCTTTAATCCCACCCAGTACTAGGGAGTCACACACCTTTAATCTCAGCACTAGAGAAAATATAAAATGGATGCAAAGAGAGGCTTGGTCTGTTTAGCCTGCTTAATCTACTTAGTCTGCATAGTTTATAGTCTCCAAAGACTTCTCTAGTAGCTTAGTTTTGCCCTTCTGATCTTTAGGCAAGCTTTATTTATTAAAACATAAATAAAATATCACTATAATCGTTTTTTCTTCTTTTTTATATTTCTTTGAAAATTTGCATGGGACTTTGATTGGAATATCATAGAATCTTTAAATAGATTTTGGTAAATTAGACATTTTCAAGATGTTAACTTTATGAATTCTTCAACACAGGACATCTTTCTATTTTCTAGTGTTTTAAGAGAGGTAAGGGATAACTAAAAATTACTTGTATTGATTTTCATAAATTTGTTATCAAGTACAGTAACCAATACTAACTAAGAAATATTTTACATTATGACATATACTTTTGGCAATAAACTTAAGGGCATTTTAATCACAGTTATTATTTTTTTAATCTGTCTTTTCTAGTAGTTACAATAGGATAGCTTTTAATCTGAAATTAATTTTTATTTTTTGAATCTATATTTAAGGGAAAAGATTTTTTCTATTCTCTAGAGATTTACTAAGTCACAATAAAATAATAATGATACTAACAAAAGACCTTGGTTTTAATATAATTTGATTACAATATAAAGGTTAAGTATTAGTAAAGATAATATAATGTCAGGATGCATTTAGTCTTTCTCTGAATTATCAGAATATAAAATAAATATTCTGAATTTAAATTGCAATTGCGTTGTTAATGATGTATAAAATATCACTTTAGAAACAAATTATATCATTGATCCATAATTCAGATTCTTTGTATAAAAATTGTGTTATTAGAATGAGAGTTTTGGTGATTGGTTGTTTTTGACTTTGCCAGTCTTACTTCAATGAATGTGCTTACAGTAATAATAATGAGTAACTGATTTCAAGATGTGTGCATAATCAGACAAGTGCTAGTAAGCTATCCAGACACCCTATGGTGGATGCTGATGAAAACGAACTGCTTTTCCTTCCTAGGAACAAAGAAGTTTCACTCATCACTCAGATGCCCACCCAGCCCTCAGACTGCCGCCATTCTTTTCTTTTCCTTTCTCTGCGTTATTTTCCTTTCCATTCTATTCTTTTTGTCCTTTTCTCTTTCGCCTGTCTTTGCAGTACTTGGGATCTGTCCATCAAACAATCAACCTCCTGCTGAGCTGCATCTGTATCTCATTTATGTCTTTATCCCTAATTCCCTCACAGTACTAGGTGTGCTGAAAAACATTGGTACTCCAATGTTACATAGTAGAGTTTAAGCAGATACATCCTTTGTCTGGGGTGGCTGGCAATATCTTCATTTACTCTTGAAATGTGATCCATATTGTCTAAAGCTTTTTGGTATAAAAAGAGACAACTTTGGAAAGATAATCATCCCATTAAAAGATACCAGTCTTTAACCTTCATCAAGAAAACTTTTTTCTGAAACTGATGGAGACCACTGCAGAAAACCACAATCAATCAAATTGTGGAGTTCAATACCATGGATCCTCTACAAAATAACTCCTGCATATCTAATGTTTAGGGAACATTTTGAAAGTGGGTGGAAAGAATGTAAGAGTCAGAACATAGGGAGTTTTCTGTGAGATTGTGTCTTCTAGTAATGTCAGAAACAACATCTAGAAAGTCTCATACACATCACCACCCCAACAAGAGCTGAACAGTAATAATACCAATGACATGCCAAAGTGAACAGGCAAAAAGTAACAAGGCCTAAACTCTACACATAGAACTATAGAGAGTCATAGAGTTCCAAGAGCTCAGGATACATAGTCTAAACAGGGAAGGCTAGACCATTAATCAAATACCCAATCGTCTGCCCTGAGAATCTACATACAAGTAATAGTATACAGACTGATCAAGTTAGATTTTGAAGTATGAGTGCATATACACATATACACATGCACATATATGTGTGCAGTATCAATGAATCAAAAATGTTCATGAATTCGAGTGAAGAGGCATCTGTCTGTAAGAAGGGTTTAGAGCAGTGGTTCTCAACTTTCTCATGCTGGACCCTTTAATACATTCAGTTCCTCATGCTGTGGTGACCCCAACCAAAAATTATTTTCATTGCTACTTTATAACTGTAATTTTGATACTTTATGAATTATAATGTAAATAATGTGTTTTCTGATTGTCTTAGTGACCCCTGTACTCCTAAAGGGATCATTGTGCACTGGTTGAACTCTACTAGTTTAAGTGAAGAAATGGGAAGGGAGAAATACTGTAATTATAGTGTAATCTCAAGAGAATCTGTTATTTCTTAGAAGCCTGCTCTTTTCTAATGAGAGCCAGAAAGGGAGTGAATCCAGACATGAGAGATGGGTAGGGAGGAAGTGGGAGGAGTAGAGGGAAGAGAGACTATAATATGAGAAAATTATTTTCAATGCAAAAAGAAATTTTGGAAAAATGTAAATAAAAATTCAAAAATCAAAATAAAAGTGTCAAAGGAACAAAGTAGTGTATCAGATACTTGACAAAAACAAGTGAACTCATTGTATTCTTCTTCCCATGAGATTGGCTACTAAAGGAGATTATAATTGCCCTATCATGGATAAGCATTAAATAAGGCCTTATCAATTTGAAGATTTATTCTTACATAGATAGAATAGAAGAACCATGGACAACAGAGCACTTTGGGCTGGATATTTGGGAAAAGAAGTAACGTCAGTGAACAAGAAGCTAGATGACAGCTATAAGGAGTTTGTCCTCAAGATGTCTGTTGGAAGCTTGTACCATGGCATGAAATAATTTGAAATTTGTCAGACAGGGAAATGTTAGGAACACTTACGAACCTTTCATGCTTCTTTAAAATGTTGTGTTACAGGTATTTTACAAAGCAAAATGCTGGGTGGAGATGTGAACTCTACAAAATTCCAGTTTTGATTAATCACAATGGCAGTGCTGAGGTACAACGGAACAGTGAATAACATTCTGAAATTTTGAAATTAAGAATCTGTCATTCCTAGGTTCATTGTCCATAATAAAATTACAAATACCTTTGCTCCTATTCATTTTATCTTTCCAGTGATAAATTTATTTGGCTTTGAAAAATAAATTATACACTTGTTTCTTATATTGGATAAGTTTGCATTAGAGTGTAACTACTGTTGAATATATAGTGAGTTCCATTATATAGGTAAGGTAGTTTAGTCTATAAAATATATTTTAATGTTTTATGCTAAAATGTATATTATTCAGGGTATAATGTTGGATACTTGCATCAACGCTGTGATAATGGGTGAAATGTATTAATTTAAAAACTTTTAAGCCAGCTGAGAAAAACAATTATTCAAATTTATCATTATTGTCATAATTATATTTGCAAATGTAAAATATGAAATTCAAGTATAATTTTAAAAATATGTTCTTTTTTCTTGCAAAGCATTTGTGACTTGAATTCCTTTCTTCTTTCCTTGCAGTTTTGGTCTACTGTAGACTTATTTCCCATATAACATTTCACCAAAATGATGTTTTTTTAAAAAAAGTATCAATAATAATGAAATCTAAATCTTCTTGGGAACAAAATTTGTATGAAACTGGAGAAAGGATGAGCAATGTCATTTCTAATAGAATACATACCTGACAGAAAACCGAATATGGGCATCACAAGTCCTTAATTCAGTGAAGAAAAAAATTATTCTCATTTGAATAGCATAAAATGTTTTAGTTAAAAGATTAATTTTTAAAAAGTATTTTAATACTAGTATATCCAAATCACTGAAACAGAAATATTTGCCACTGAGAGCTTTGGTATGTGAGCATTATCAGTGCAAATAAATTTTCTTCAACAACATTATGCTTCATCCATTTTGTAAAAGGTTTATGCAAATGCAGAGACTGAATATGCTGCACATACCTCGAGGGAAAGGCTTCTGTGCTTTCTGGAGTCTTTAATCATTCTATCACCCTCTTTTCAACCAAACCTGTTAAATAAACATAAATCACTTGGAGGGTAGAAAGGAGCTTTGACTACTTAAGATGCAATATGATCTTACAATTTACTCGCTTTTAACTTTAGCTTCATTATATACAAAATGACACTCCAGGCTGATACTTCAGTTCTGGAGCAGCAGATAAAACAATTTCTGGATCTTATGCTTTTAGTCTTCTAAAAAAAAAAAAACAAACCTGTACAGATACTGTGAAAATGCAAGCAATTTATTATCAGTTTAGATACATGACTCCAGATACATTTTAAAAATGATCCAGTGAAAAGACAGGTGTAATCCTTTTATTGTACCAAATACAATAGAAGCATATGGAAGTTGTTTATAATAAATTGATTAGGTCCTTCTTAAACTTTTATTCTGAAATACTAATAATAGATTCATAAGGTGTTAAAAACACAAAGATGTATTCTTCATGATGATAGTTTCTTCAGCTTAATAATTATATCTCTCATAATTTAAAAAAGCCAAAACCAGAGAATAATTCATATATACTTACAAGTTATTTTATTCTATGTGTAGGTTCATGTAACACCACAAAATAATGTTGGAGAATATTGAAACATCATTTGAGCTAACATATCAAGGAAAATAATCTGTTCTTATTGTCCATCATCTGTGCTAGGTTGGATAACTTTCAAATAAGAATTTCAGAATGACTTTATGTATATATACGTATGTATATATATGCATATGTAATCTCTATTTGTATAAACCTTTTACAAAATGAATGAAGTAGAATATTGTTTAGGAAAAATTTATTTGTACTGATAATTCACACACACCACACAAACAAGCGCATAGTGGTAAATGTTTCTGTTTCAGTGGTTTGGATATACTATTATTAAAATACTTTTAAAAACTAATATATATACATATATATATATGTATATATATTCACACACATGATTCCTGTGAATAGAAAAGTTAAGATTCTTAAATGAAGTCACCTTAGATATAGAGTAGGAACTAAATCTAATGACTAAACATCTTTAAGATTCAACTGACCCATTCAGAATGGCAGATCATCAAAACAAGCAACACATTTGGATGCTTGTGAGCAAAAGAGAACACGTATTCTTTGTTGGTGGGATTGCAAATTGGTGTAGCCACTCTTGAAATCAGCATGGAGAATCGCCAAAAGGCTAAAATTACATCTATATATGACTTCTTGGCATATGACTAAGGAGCTTAATATCTTACCTCATAGGCACTTGCTCAAGCAAAGCTGTTGCTGCTTTATTCACAATAACTAGAAAGTGAAAATCATCCAAATATCATCAAATGATAGTGGTTAATGGCAGTGGGGTACCTATGAACTATGGAATATGAAAAGAATAAAAGAAGGAAACTTGCAAGCAAATTGATGGAGCTAGAAAAAAAACACAGAGTGAGGTAACCCAGACCTAGAAAGATAAATGTGTATTCTTTCTCACCCGACCTCCGTAGCCCCAATATTCTGATGTACGTAATCTGGAAGACTGCAGAAACCAGGGAAGTAAAAAGAACTGTTACTTGTGGCAAATGAGAAACAGAGAGGGGGGAAAGCAGATCACAAGTGAAATACAGAAAAGGGTAAAATAATGATAAGGGTGTCAGAAAACATTGTAAGGAATCACACTATTAGCTATCTACCCAGAAATACTTATAAAATATGTCATGTGTGAATATAAAAATATAGTTTAAATGAAATTTCATATATAGGCTGATAATGCTTCTCTCAAGACCCATAGGCTGTCTAACAAACTGTCTAACATAGCTGGCCTGAGGCGTTCTCTTTTGAGTGTTTGGCCAGAGTCATCTAACAGACTCCTGAAACAATGCAGGCTATTGCCCTTAGACTTGGTTTCCCCACAGAGGTGTAAGGTACAAACAATATGCCTTTCAGATAGAGGGCTCAGAGTTCACACAATGAATATGAGCTGAAACCTTCCTCCTCAAGGATTAGCATTCGTGGTAACAAAGGTAACATACAAACTTTCACAGGAAGGATACAGTCAATAACCCTACCAAGTTATAATGCCTATAAAGTACAACAATGGGCAGCTTTGGTGGATAATCCTGTGTGCAGTAGTGGCACACAGGCCTTGGCAGTAACCAACCTATCTCTAATTGGACTTAAGAACTGGTAGACAAAAGGGAAATCAGGCTGAACACTGAAAACACAGGCTATCATCTAGGGCTGATGACGTTGTGAATCTTGGAGGGGAACCTACATTTTCAACTTCATTTACTACCATAATCCCTAACTACACACTAAATATTTGCCCTTATACCTACAGATAAGTACAGCCCTCGCCTCTCATCAAGTAAACTTCACTTTGTAAAAGAGGGAGAATATTACAGAAAAACCTAACCAATCTCAGTGTATAGTTGTGGAGTCCTGATTCAGCTGTTAGATATACCCACAAACAAATCTGGAAACTAAAGCTCTGGGTTCATTGTGGCAAAGGGGACATAAAGATTGGTAGATCCAGGAGAGCAAAGGGTATGCTGTGAGATTACAGCACCCACAGATATCAAAAGCTACATCAATAAAGTCTCACCGGTATGGCTATCTAAACATGCACTGAATGAGGACAACTGATACTATAATATGGATTAGGGAAAGTTCACAGGACTTCAACCATACACACAAACTGCAGGCAACTAAGGAGTATGGGGAGTAGGAGAAATATTCTTCCCCAGAGAAAATAAATCAGTTATTCAATATCAAATGGCCAGTCTCCAAAACTTCTGATTTCAAATAATAACATACATAACTGAACCAACTGTGCTTATTTCACATACACACACACACATATATGTATATATAAGAATATACAATATATATTCTTATACACATAGTTATGTAAATACAATTAAAAAAAGAGTGAACATAAATTTGAAAGACAGCAAGAAGATTATGTGGAAGGTTTTGGAGCTAGAAAATGGCAGAGATATTTGATACAACAATTTTATAATCTATCTTTATATATATATATATATATAACAGTTAGAGAAGGTAAAGTTGTAATTATGCACTATTATTAATGTGAAGATGTCACAGATACCAAATTTTTGTTATAATCACGAATTTATTTTAATTGTACTGGTATGTGGATGATCCTATCACATTTTGGTCTTGATTCATATTTTTCAATTGACTACTTTTATTAATCTGTTATCTGAGTTCTCCTTTATAAAATGTCTATTCATGCCTTCCACAATTATATAATTTTATTGTTTCTGTTTTGCTGTTTCATATGTCTATTTTATGTTGAATTATAAACCATTTAGATAGTGTTCTCTAGTTTTTATCACCTTGTCTTAAACTTAGCCATATAGGAATCCGAATGGAGGACCTACCTCTTAGGTCTGACTTACAGTCAAATCTGTGTTGCATTTTCTTAATTAATGATTGATGTGGGAGATTCCAGCTTACAGTGGAATTTACCTTAGCAAATGGTCCTGCTCAAGCCAGTAGGCAGCACTCCTTCATGGCTTCTTCAATTTCTGCCTCCAGGCTCCTGTCTTGAGTTCCTATCCAAGTTCCCTTAATAGTAGACTGTAAACTATAAAGTAAAACAAACCCTATTCTTTCTAGGTTATTTAAGCCCTGGTATTTATTACAGCAAAGAAGCAAACCAGGTCAGGCAATGGTTGCTTCAACGCCAGAAATCACCACAAAAAAAAAACAAAACTATGATTCTAAAACATCTTGGAAATATAGACTTCCAATTATCAGACAGTCACATTAGAGAATAGATTTGGGACCTATATTACAGTATGGAGGGCTGCAGAGGTACCATGATGCAAGGGTCAGAGGCATACAGGAATCTTACTCTAGTACTGAGCTTCTGTGTCCATACAGGATAGATTTTTTTTCTCTTTCTACACACTGTGGTATCAGAGGGTGATATGTCACCTTCTCATTTAGTAGCAGTCTAGACTTCGCTTAAAGCAGCAAAACATCTGTCCTGTTGCCTGCCTAACAATGAAGAACCCTTCATCTTTTAGTCCTGGTGGAAACTCTAAATTGTAGCTCATCCTGGACTTAAGAGAAATTTCCACCAACTCCTACATGGAAGACTAGAGTCAGACTGATTATAGCACAAGATCTGAATACTTCTCTTCACGTTAAAATGAAAATGTGTTGAGAATAAATGTTTTTTGCTTGGTATAGCTTATATCATCCTTTTTTCTCTCATTTGGTTATGATTTTTCCTAGAATATATTTTTCCATTATTCTCTTTCAAAGTGAGTTTCTTATGAATAATGTATATGGCATTACCCATTTGGATAATTTATGTTTCAGTGATAAGAATATTATTTACATATGTTACTTGTTGATATTAAATGGTTAGTGTTATTATTTTTATTGTGTGTTTTCAAGTTAACTTGTACTTTTTTCCAGGTTTTAGGACTTCCATTGTGTTCTGTTGAAGGCAGTACTGTGAGTATAAAAACACACAATGCTATACCAGTGTAATTTTGGAGGACAAATCACTTTAAATACAGCTTGATATCTAAAATATGTTTTATTAATACCAAGATTACATTTAAAAACCAGTGTTAATGCAGATTCTGATAATAAATGAATTGAGAGGAAGAATTTAAAGTGTAGAATACTTATGTGGTCCTTGAATTACATTAACTATCTTTAACATGTGCTATTCAGTATAAGACATTTCTAGACACCCTCGAATTCACAGGGTTTTTTTTTTTTTTTTGCATGTTTTTCTGAAGCCTGTGCTGACATGGAGGAGAGCAGAAATGGGGGTGAAATAAAAGTTTGTCAAGTCAAAACAATCAATGAAACTCTAAGGAATTCCACAGGGTTTCCTTTTTTCTTTTTTCATTATTTCTGTTACCAGTCACTTCTGCCCTGACTACTCTGAAATGTTTTACTACCTTATCAGGACTGCTGTTTCTGCTAACTAGCTAACCCTGTTGACAACTAATGACTGTCACTGTGTCTATTACTGATCCCCTGCCACTGTGGCTGATCTGATCTTCTTGACCTGACTTCAAATCATTATATCCATAATGAAGGTCACAAGTAGGCAAGAAGACCAGTTGGAAAAAGTGCAGTGCGTGTGTGTGTGTGTGTGTGTGTGTGTGCATGTGCGTGTGTTTGTGGCAATGTATGTGTGCTTGTGTACAGGTGTAATCAAGTGTGGGTATGAATTGAGACCAGGGATTGACATCAGGATTTCCTACTTAGTCAACCCCACCTTATTTCTTGGGCAAAGTCTCTCACTAGACCTGCAGCTCACCAATTGGCAATTCTGGATGGCCAATAAAGGAGTGTCCTAGGATCCTCCTGTTCCCCTTCCCCCACATCATATAAGTGCTAACATCTGCTGCATTTATCTTCCTTTCTTGGACTCCTAATGCAAGTGCGACAACTCAACAAGCCTTTAACCTCTGAGCCAAGTACTTAGTAACGGGAAAATCAATTTATTGGGCTAAATGCTCAACATAAAGGACAGCATCCAAGAGTGTCTCCCAGCTGGCTTGAAAATAAGCTAAGTAGTTATGTTGTGTGTATTTAACCCTATTAAAATTTGTTGCACTTTTCTTTATAACACATACACACAAACACACATATGCACACACAGAGAGGGAGAGAACAGATATACCCATTTGAATAAAACTCATAATGTGTTATATCTCAAGTATTTTTTGTAGATTACTTTCTTTATATAAAAAACATTTTTTAAGTAAACAGATGAGATTTATTATCATTATTAGAACCTACAGGGTGTTTCCACATTTTAATTTTTATTTTATTTTTATAAAACAATCATTTCTTAAATTTTTACATACCAATACCAGTTCTCTTTATCTCACCTCTTCACATTCTCCCTCCCTTCCCCCACCTCACCCCTATCCACTACTCAGAGTAGTTGGGGCATCTCATGGAGAGTCAACAAAGTCGGCCACATCATATTGAGGCAGGGCCAAGGCCCTCCCCTCTGTATCTAGGCTGAGACAGGTATCCCTCTCTAGGGAGTAGGCTCCAGAAAGCCAGATCATGCACTAGTGATAAATCCTGGTCCCAATGTCAGTGGCCCCACAGCTTCCCAAGCTCTATAACTGTCATCCACATTCAGAGGACCTAGTTCACTGCTATACAGGTTCCCCAGTTATCAGTACAGAGTAGTGATGCATGCCAGTAGAATTTGCTGAAGGAGGTAGAGGCAGAAGGATCACGATTTCTAGGCCAGGTTGGCCTACAGAGTATTTTCATGTTTCAAGTATAAATATAGTCAATGTCTTCTTTTAGGGTATTTAGTAATTTTCCAATCTTTTAATATTAAATAAATTGGAGAAGATAATTGTTGAAATATTTTAAGAGACTGCTTAGATTCATATAGCAAGAGCTACAATTAAAATTGGGAGATCAAATGACATTGTGGTTATATGCATTGATAAGTATAATCAAAGTGTTCTCCAATTTTTTCAAGTCAATCTATATTTCTAAAAGGTGAGATGAATTTTATTTTATACTTTTCTTTCTGGCGATAGTATACAATCAAGCCTGTTAATCTTTGACAAGATAATGAAAGTAATACTCCCTTCTAATCTGAATATATCCCCCTTCATTTTGCATATTTTTTATTTAGCTATCAGTCTTTTGCAATTCATTCAAACCCTGGTGACATTTAATCTGCACTTACACTCAAATAATTAAATAATTAAAGTGTGTTTCTTTGAGATTGAATGGCTGCAAGACTGGGCAGGACAGAAACTTCTGTCTACAAGAGTGTAAAATATTAAGGATATCTATAAAAGCCACAAGGAATCATGCTATTAAATATTTACCTTACGATTACTTACACTACTCATAATTCTGTGTTTAAATATGCATACATAGTTTTAACGAACTTTTCTCAACTGAGATGATAATCTTCCCTCCAATGGCAAAAGGCCACCTAATGAAAACCCAAAACCAGCCATGAGAAGATCTCTTTAGAGCTATTTGTCCAGACTGTCCAAAAACTCCCAAAACATACAACCTATTGGTGCTGCTCTTGATTTCTACTCCTCCAAAGTGTAAGGAAAGTCCTTATTGTTGAAGATACCATAAACTTCAGAAACAGGGACCAAAGGTTTCTGAACTGGTACTGAATTGTGTGAAACCATTCTAAAGACTGAGCTAACTTTCAGGTGCATATTTTTGTTAGTTTTTTTCAATCATATTTCAATACTTTAAAATTTTAAGAATAACTTCCAAATACCATAAATTTGAGATGAGATGAAAACCATAGCATTTTAAATTTCTCTATTACTGAACTCTATTTTGCATTCAAAATAAATCTTTAAATTCTTCAATATATTTGATACAATTATTTATCATTGTATGATGAGAATATGATTTAATAGATTAGGGAAGGACTTTACTTTTGTTATGTTTTATCTTTCAGATATTGGTTCAGCATTGTGCATGTATTATGGAATATTTTAATAAATAGCAGACTATCTTTTATAGTCTCTAGAGAAAAATTATGATAAAAATTATGAAAAAAATAATAATCTCTTAGAATTGTTACACAAAGATCCTTATCTTGAGGCATAGTCAATAATCATAAATTTTGCCAAGAAGATTATTTTAAAAGTCACTGTCTAAGAGCAACTCTTTCCAACATACAAACTTCATGAAGGCATTAGGGTCATTTGACAGTAGAAGAATAGTAAGATAGAGTTATGGACAAAGGCTTCAGGTATGAGGGTAGAATAATTTAGCTTTTAATGCCAATTTTGTCTTTTGAACTTAACATTACCTTTCTAAACCTTAGCTTCTCCTAATGTAAAATTAGAGGAAGTGAGTTGATGATAGAGATGTATGGACTTCCTATAGTTTTGTGGTTTCAGAGGGAGAGCATACAAGAGACTAACTTGCAAAAATGACACACTCACTCCTATTTTAAGGACTGTGGATTAAACAATTCTAGTTCACATGTGTACTAGAAAAACATTTATTTCTAGATAAGAAACTGAATAAATTTTACTATATTAAAGATACAAGACCTGGAATCTGATTATCTTTCCTGAAAACTAAAGTCAAATTTCACCTTAAGAAATAGTGCAGTTACATTGATGGGAACAACAATAAGGGGTTGGGAGTATCTATACCACCGAAGATTAGTGTCATTTGGAATCAGAGACTGCTCATTCATTTCCTGGCTGCACAGACTCAAATGATCATACAGAAAGTGTATTAATTAAACACTGTTTGGCCAAAAGTTTATGCATATTTCAGGCTATCTCTTACATCTTATACTAATCCATTTCTATTACTCTGTGTATCACCACAAAGCTGTGGTCTACCAATAAGGTTCCAGTGACTTTCCTTCAGCAGCTACATGGCATCTCCTTGACTCTGCCCACTATGTTCAGGTTTCCTGCCTAACTTTATTCTACTAAGCCACTGCTGAAACAGCTTCTTTATTAACCAATGGTAATAAAAAATATCCATAGCATATAGAGGGGAATCCTGTTGACAGAGGTTTCTGTCCCACTTGGTCCCATAGCTATTCAGTCCCAAAGAAATATACAGAGGTCTACATTAATCATAAAGTGGTTGGCCTAATAGCTCAGGCTTTCTTATTAACTAGTTCTTACATCTTAAATTAGTGCATAATTTTTGTCTGTGCTAGCCACCTGGCTTGGTACCTTTTATCAGTGAGGCATTCTCATCTTGCTTCTTCTGTGTCTGGCTTCCACTGTGTCAACTGCAGACTAAGTTTTTTTCTCTTCTAAGAATTCTCCTGTTCTGGTTGTTCTGCCTCTACTTCCTACCTGGTCACCCCACCTATACTTCCTGCTTGGCCACTGGCTAATCAGTGTTTTATTAAAATACAAGTGACAAATCTTTACAAAGTATAAGTTCATTTTCCCACTGCAGAAAGTATAAGTTCATTTTCCCACCTCCCCTTTTATGTCTAAATAAAAAGAAATGTTTTAACTTTAACAGAGTAAAATGACATATACAAAACAGTTATCAAGCAAGAATTATAGTTACACTATTTAGTTTATTTACATTTGACAAATTAAGGAAAATTATCATCTATACTATCTTTGTGAGTTTAAAGTTGTAGGAGGAGTCTACTTGTTTGTTTCCTGGCTGCCTAGAAACTGAAATAATCACACAGAAACCAAATTATTTAAATCGCTGCTTGGTACATTAGTTCTAGCTTTTTATTGTCTTACTCATATATATGAATTTAACCCATTTCTATTAATCTGAGTATTGCCACATGGCTGTGGATTACTGGCTAAAGTTCGTGTGTCTGTTTCCGGCAGGCTACATGGCTTCTCTCTAACTCCACACTTTTTTCTCTCAGCATTCAGTTCTGTCTTCCCTGCCTACCTAAATCTGCCCTGCTATAGGTCCAAAGCAGTTTCTTTAGTCATTAATGGTAATCACAGCATATAGAGGGAAATCCCACATCATAAAGTTTTATATCTAATTTATCCTTTATCATAACTAAGGAAAACTATCTTCAAATTTTCAAAGACCCTAGAATGATATAATATTACCTAAGTAAACAGGAAGTACACTGTAAAAATTTTCCAAAATTCTAGAATTGACAGAGACCTTTTACTGCCCAGACAATAACCCAAAATTCTTCTGAAACTTTGGGGCAACCATCTTGAGTCTACAGGCCTATAGCATCCAACAGAATTTTCCAAGAAGCAGGAAATTTGAAGATCTGTTCTGCTTTGTAACAACAAAGTTCATGAGTTGCTTTATTCTGTCTCTTGTATAATGGCTGACGGTTTTTTTTTTTCTGTGAGGCAGGAACCCTGAAGGACCATACTGTCTTTTGAAAATTTTGGCAGTCACTTTTCTGTGGGTCATGCATGTTCAGTTCATACATTATACCATCAAGCAATCCAGGCAAGGACAGTTTCTTGCTCAAATGTTTAGCCTTGTCACATTGAAGGCAGATTCCACAATAAGTTTCTTCAATTCCCATCAACCTTTCTGAAATAACTGATGTTCGCAGAAGCAGATATGTCTCACTGTTGAGAAAAGTCTAAGTTCTTAAGATACTTGAAATACTGTATTCCATTGGTTTTAGAAGTGTTGAAGATTATCTAGCTAAGTGAAATATGTCTCTACGTATCTAGAAAACTTAACATGACTAAAAGCATTATTATTATAGAAGACTATTAATCAGTATTTAACTATACATTACATTTTTAAATGAGATGCACAAACAAAATACCTTAAAGAAGAGCAGAAATACATAAACACTGTATAACAGAATCAACCTTAAGTTTGTATCAATAGACCAAGATTTGCCCTAATACAAAGTATTCATCTCTATATTATATCTACTCTTTTTTTAGAAAGAGATTGACTGTGATGATTTAACCATTTATAATCAACCCCATTTACATGGAAACAAACATTTGTAAACAATCACTTTTGGAATTTGGGTGTTGTTTTCTCCAAACTACAATTTGCTCTTTGTTGGATGAAGTACTTTTAGGGTTAACAGAGATCTTTCAAAGGGTCTTGTTCCATTAAACCATTAGCCTGGAAGGAATCCACAGGTTCTCCTTCTCTGTAGGAACAAAATCAGGACCTCTTTTCCAAAGCAACATATCCTTAGACCCAAATGGTGAAGTCAAGATACTTTAATGTTGGTTTGGCTTAGCAACCCATGCAATGAAATGTCTCTCTGAAGTGAGCTCATTCATTCACAGTCAAAGGATTTAAAGAAAACACAATAATATACATAATCCAGACTTCCTGGGTATTTTCCATTTTTATGTGGCTTATATTTTTACTTTATTACATTTCAATATTTAATTACCTTTACTCCTTTAATCTATGGCTTTCTGAACTTTTTTCTCTCTCTCATAATCCCATGCACATTTATATAAACCTGTAACACATTCTTAGGTCTTTTTCATCTGAATCTGTCTTTATTGTATATCTGTAATCATTTTCTGATCAGGAAAATTATTTTTTCTTTTTTTAAATGATAAGAGGACATGGCTAGGACCAAATCTGCAGCCCTGCCTGTTGGATCTACCCCATCCAACATGGTGGAGGTATGTTAATTGTCTCTGTGAGCCATGCTCACTGTCCCAGATCCAGGGACATGGTGGGTCTATGTCGCCATTAACAACTAGTAGCAAGCTGCTCATAAACATTATTTAAGTGTAGGACCTCTCAAAAGAGCCAGAGTTCATGCTACCAACATGAACCAGGAAGCCTATGTTTCTTAAAGAAACCATTTTGCTGCTAATAATGAGTCTAGAAACCTTCTATTAAAGTACCCATACCTTTGTTCACCACCAGCAAACAGAACCTGTCTAAAAAAATACAGCAACCAAGAAATTGTGCTTGACTTCCATTTTTGTTGATCCAGAAGCCCTCTTTTTTTATCCTTTCCTTTTTCAGGAATAGACCTAAGAGTAGATCCATGTCCCAAACAGCAGGTAGCATTTTGTAAACAGGAGACTGATCATTTGTTTCCTGGCCACCCAAACCCAAATGATCACACAGAAACTGTATTACTTACAACACTAGACAATGGTTTATGAATATTTCTAGCTAGCTATTAAATCTTATTAATCTATTTCTATTAATCTGTGTATCACCATGTGACTGTGGACTACCAGTAAGGTTCCAGCATCTCTCCTTTGGCAGCTACATGGCATCTTCTTGACTCTGCCTACTTTATCTTTATATATCTGTTCAGATTTCCCACCTAGATTTACTTTTAAGTCATTGGCCAAAACAGCTTCTTTATTAACCAATGTAATATAACATATTCATAGCATACAGAGAAGACTCCCAATTAGTCATTTTTTCTTACTAATGAACTATCCATGAAACCAATGTGATAAATTCATTTATTTATGTATGATTCTCTGAATCTTATTTTCATACCAAATTAATACAAAGCTAGTTGCTTGAACCTTAACAAAAAAGGAAATTTTAATTTTTGTTGAACATAAATTTGTTGAATTTCAGGTAAAATATTTTTTATAAATTGGACAGTTCTTGAGTATTTGATTATTTTACTTATTTTGAGATAAAATGTGCCAAAAACTCACAGAAAATTTTATTCACATAGCACATACTCCATCTTTAGAACTTGTATTAATTCATTATTAACAATTAATCACTATTAAGGTATTATTTCAGATACCAGAGAGTAATTCCTTAAATATGATTCCATGTGCCTGGAAAAAATTTACATGCATCTTCTCCAAATATACAAATATTTCCAAATAACACCTGCATGTTAGAGACAAAAAAAATTAATTCATTTAGTAGTTCTTTAAACAGTCAAATTTTGCAACATTGTCGACAAATATATTTTAAATGTTTGATCCATAATTCTTCCAGTACCATACATTCCTTGATCAATGTCTAATCTGATTAAATTAATTTTTTTTGTTTCTATGAGAAAAAAAATGGATATAGTTCTTTAAAGTGGAAGTTCAAATTTGTATACGTAGAGATGTTTTGTACTTTGAAAAAGCACAATACAGACTCACACTAAAAAAGCTGAAGGAAAATCTCATCAGATTGAAATTCTGTGTGTAAAGCTTGTGCTGGCTGATGGCCATTGGGACATTTGAGTGAAGACAGTAATTAGTTATTGCCTATCTTGTCTTCAATGTGACACTGATGGAAATTTACCAACCCAATGATTAATGGAGTAGGGTGCTTATTAGTGTATCTGGAGAGTGGGAGAACGCATGGGGGAAAATTGCAGTAAGTAGCAATCATGAATGTGTGAGAAAGTCTTGGCACTATCAGTCCCTGAGAGTTTTCAGTAGTTCTAGCTAAGGAGAAGTTTATTTTGAGTTTGTAACCTTAATAATAATAATAATAGCCTTTTTGCTTCATTGTTATTTTTATGATATTTTTATCTTGAAAGATAGTTATAAAGACAGGTAAGCATGTTTTGCTCTAGAAGTGTGCTGGAAAATATGCCAAACTAATTTCCTAAATCAATCCTTTCCTTTCAAGTATAAGCTCAGCACTTTCCTAGGCACTAATGGAAATAAAATTATAGGTTATTAGGATTTGCTAATAGGACTTGTTACACTTAAGTTGTTAGTGTTTCTGGAGACTCAGATTTCATGAAGCAACAAGGACACCCTTCCATTGGGGTTTCAAAAGTATATAGATATTTGAGTTTATTTTCTCACATGCTGTAATGCATATGTTCCATATATTCAAATCATCTAACTAAACTGGAGGTTTTCTCTTTTTAGTTTGCTTTTACATTAAAAATTAGTGTTCTCTATCTCTGTCTGTTAGTGTGTGCTAGAACTGTATTCCATATTTTAAAATGGTTTTATTTTTCACACAGATAAGGATGCTCACATAATGATTTCAAGTCATGGTTGTAAAGTTTTTAATATCTTCATCACATAAAGGGTAATTACTGCATTCTACAAGAGGATTAACTAAATTGAGCCTTAATCATTTTTAGACAAGGAGGGAAATATTCCTTTTATATTTTGAAGTTTCTGTTTAAAATACATGGCACAAAGACAAATTTCTTATGTCTGAATATCAATTTATCAGTTGCTTCTTAAAATAAATTTTTGTTGAATTTTATATTAGATTAGTCTCCAGGCACTTGTCTTGTGATGTGTCATATATTAGCAAGTTTATCTCTTGAAAAACTATTTTTCATAGTTCCTTGGAAAAATCACAGTTGTAAAAAAATCTTAGCTTTTTCACTGTTTTCAACTTTTCAGGTATATGTACATCAAGATTCTCTGATAAATGTAGTGATTAAAATACTACCTGTTTTGATTTGTATTAAGATATAGATATCATTTCTTCTTTTTTGATATGGAGATATGCAAATTCCCTTAAAATTGATAATGAATCAAACATTAATTAAATTTCAAATAATTTTAAAGCTACGCAATACTTGCTTGTAAATTCTATTGTGCCTTCTAATCTTAAGTTAAACTCATCAGTAAACATTGTAAAGTTGGAGATAAAACTAATGTTTAAAGCCATCTAATGTGAGATATAGTTGGATAAGAGTAATTACCATTCAGAAAAAAAGCTGTATGTCTTAATTTCAAAATATTGCCAAAAGATGTTGCCTGCAGTATACTAGTGCAATGGTGACCCAAAGATTGTGGGAGTAACCGATCAATGTTTGATTTGACAAGGTCCTCTCTGTGAGATTCATCCCATACCTTAATGCTGGGATGAACAAGAATCAGAGACTAACTAAACCGTGGACCTAGGGTAAAACCAAATAATACTAGTAAAAAAAGTAGAAATAAGGATATTCTACTATACTCATAAATCAGTGCCTTATTCAGCCACCATCAAAGACCCTTTGTCTTGCCACAGATGAGAAGAAATACAGAGACATACAGCCAGACATTACATGGAGAGAAATACCTTGGAGCATACAGCTCCAGATGGGATGGCTCTATCAAGTTTCTCCCTTAAAAACTTAGGAAAGGACCCCCATGGAAAAGAAGGTGTAAGGAATGTAAGAGCCAGAGGAGATGAGGAACACCAGGAGGACATGTCCTCCAAATCAACTGACCAAAGCGCATATGAATTCAGAGACTGAGGAAACAAGCATAGGGTGTGCATAGGTCTGGACTGGGTCCTCTATGTATAGAATATAGCTTTTAGTTTAGTGTTTTTATGGAAATCATCAGTGTACAAATGAGCGAGTTCCTAATTTTTGTGACATCTCTTGGGGCTTTTTCCTTCAGTTGGTTTGCCTTTTACAACTTTGATGTGATAATTTTTGTTTTACCTTATTATATTTATTTTGCCATGTTTGGTTATTTTCTCCTATAGGTGTGTTCTTTTGTAATGAGAGACAAAAAATGCAGTGGATCCTGGTGGGTGTGGAGGAGAGGTGGTTCGGGAAGAAATGGGAAAGGAAACTGATACCAGGATATAGTGTATTAAGAAAGCAATATTTTTCTCAATAAAAGGGAAAAATAAACTCATTACTGCAGCAAAATAAAGTCATACATATTAGATTATTTTTCTCAAAGAAAACATCTTCCTACAGAATCTATTATTCATCTGTGGACTGTGAGATACAAGCTATCATAAATTTGGAATCCAGATCACAGCTATGCAACAATTTCCTTGAATATTTTAAAAATAAAAAAGAATAAAATTGATATTTTATTTACAGAAGATACATGATTATAATAATTGGTATTAGTAGTCAACTGATAAAAGAATCAAACAATAATATTTGAACCTAATTATTGATCTTCTTGAATAAAGCTATTAAAATCTTTGCAAACATTGTTAAAATTCAACATATGCAGAAATGCATTGTCCTTTCAACAATAATAAACATGCAGAAGCTCTACTCAAAACTGTTCTGATGATAATTTGATTAACAAAACCAATCAACATATTTTCAATAGCTAATGCATTAACTTCTGATTGCTATCCATTACACTTTTGTCTTGAAACAGCATCCCTTAGCTCAGTGATGGAGTTAGAATTATAGAAAAATTTAGTAACTAAAGACTTTTGAAGATAAAATAGTCAGAACATTCTTGAATATGACATATTTGATTTTAAAAATAAAAAAATAAAAAAATTGTTTTAATTAGCAGTTCACAACTAAAAATCTTCATTTGGAAGCATGAGTTGAGTAGAGGGTACATTTGGCTTCAGGGTTTTGAATATTAATTTTAATCTTGTATCCACAGCAATTACTATCTTCTTCTTCTTTTTTTAACCTAAAAATGCTACATAGGCATTTTAGTGTAGGTTGATACTTTCTGGTTTCAATCAGAATTTGTAAGAAAAATACTGATATAGAAATAACAAAAATACTTCTTCTAATATCAATCTGTCAAACAAACCCAACAGTGTTAAATAAACAGATCTCAAATGGGCTTGTCCTTGTCACACAAACAGGACTCAGGCACAAAATGTAATCTTCATAGTCAAAGGTTAAATCTCATTTCCATCCTATTTAACTTTTATAACATTTGGCAGTAATTTAAAAATAGTATTCACATACTAAAGTCACTATTTTATAGAATATATACTGCAATAACAATGTAATTACATTTTTATTTTAATTTTATATTATTGGTATTATTTTAATAGTTATATCAAATTGCAATATGTTATACAGCATACAACAAAGTATAAAAATGATATAATGTTAAATATGAGAAATACATAAGGGAATTGTATTCCCAGTATTATATATGATTGTATCATGAGAACCCAGTTAGTCTGGGAACAAATTAAACATCTTACTTAGTATTGACTCCTTGTTTTTTTTTTTTTTTTTTTTTTTTTTTTTTTTTTGAGACAGGGTTTCTCTGTGGCTTTGGAGCCTGTCCTGGAACTAGCTCTGTAGATCCAGGCTGGTCTCGAACTCACAGAGATCCACCTGCCTCTGCCTCCCGAGTGCTGGGATTAAAGGTGTGTGCCACCATCACCCGGCTTGACTCCTTGTTTTACAAAGAATAAAATAAATATGTGGTTGTCACATGTTTGATTGGTTATCAAGTTTGATAACTAAAAATAATTGAATCATTGAAAATATAAACCAAAAAGATGACAGTGTTAATAATACTAGAGTATAACTTGATGAATGGTTATTAGCTGGCAGCCCACATGCTCCTCACCTTCGAGGAGATGTATTATAATAAACAGCAAGCCTTTGTATCAGAATAATAGCATGATGTATTTTTACTTTATTCAATAAAAGATATATGTGGCCAGAGATCAAATTTAAAGGAATTCTTATTATTCCATTATGTCTTTATAAATCTCCAATATATTATCATTTATCACTGTAAGATATGCTGTCATGTAATTTTATTTCTTATAGAATCCAGTCACTTCATTGTACTTTGAGAAGATTAACTTATCCATATCTTCTGTCTTAATAGATTTATCTTATAAATACATTTGCCTTTCTAATATATTTTTCATTATTCTTGCTTCTAAAGACAGGTATTCAGCATATAGATAGGTGATAACAATATCAGAATCATTTCATTACTGATTAAGATATTAATGATGCATAGAACACTGCTGCTATCAGCTCTGACCAGAGAATCTTCTTTTTGCAGTGAATGGCAGTAAATGCTGAGACACATAACTGGCCATATGGTGTGACTAAGTCACTGAACATACCAATGGGAAAAGACTCTTGTTTGTTTGTTTTGTTGTTGTCATTTTTGTTTCTGAGACAGGATTTCTCTGGGTAACAGCAGTGACTGCTCTGGAAGTCCCCTTATAGACTAGGTTGGCCTAGAACACCAAGAGATCCACTTGCTTCTGCCTCCTGAGTGCTGGGATTAAAGGTGTGCACCACCACCTGGTGAGAAGAGACTTTTGAATCCAAGTATTTTTGCATTATTTACTAATTAAGTGAAAAAGTCTAAAAATCGTCAGTAAAAATGTTCCCTTTCGCATGTCTATGTGCACAGTTTGCATGAATATAAGCATGGATACTCACACTCCCGTGACACGAGCTTGTGGTTGCGTGTGGGGGCATGTCTGAGTCTGCATGTGGAGACTCACAGCTGACATTGGGAATCTTTCTCTCTTTTTTTTTTTTTTTTTTTTTTTTTTTTTTTTTTTTTATTAAATCACTGTTTGGTTCATTAGATCTAACTTCTTATTGGCTAATTCTTACATATTGATTTAGCCTATATCTATTTTTTTTTGTCAAAGCCTCCGTTTATTAGGGACAGGGTAACAACTTATATACCCCCTGAATGAGGGGCTTTGGCGGCACAGGAGCATGGAATCTGGCCGCATGGTCCCAGTCACGTAACCTACATCCGGTCAGGTAGGCCAAGAAGTCAGGAGTTGCCACACCTAGTTCCCTGGATAGCTGGAATTTAAGGCAGTTCCGCTGTGAGATTAGGTTCGTTAGCAATTAGCGAATAGCTAATTGGGTGTGGGGCAGGTTTTGCCAATATAACTATTCTTAACATAATTATGGGTTTGGGGTTCCCTGCAGGCTCCCCAAGGTGATGGTTTCTGTAACAATCTTTAGGGGGGGAAAACGGCTCCCGACATATTCCTCCTTTCTTATATAGAGGCAAGTAGTTGTAGGTGGAGGGCACCAAGACAGAGTCAACCATGGTGTCAGATCTAAAGGAGAGGGGACTGGGACAAGGAGAGACCCTCCTCTCTCGACTGGTGAAGCAATTAACCTCTCCTGGGAACAGAGGGGTGCCTTATGAGTAGCATTAGTTTCTTGGAGCTTCTCAAATAAAAGGTATCTAGTAGGATTAAAGTAAGCAGATCACAGGGCACCCTGTCTCAGGCTATGTGGAGAGCGCCCTCGTACCTAAAAACCATGCCATGTTGAGCCGGCCTGTACGGCCTCTGTATGGTTTGGAAATTTAGGTGAGGATCCACACTAACTCCCCGTCATTGGGCCCCTGTATCTATCATTAATGAAAAATCTGTGAGGTGCTCCTTAAACAAAAGATATGATATAATTTTGGCACCAATAACTCCATCTCCAGACAAGAAGAAAGGGGCACCTTCCAAACCCAGTATTCACCTTTTAGTCTGGCCCATGGTATGTCCTCCTTCCTAAATGCCTACTCCACAAAAAGTTACGTGTGCTTGCCTGCCATCAATTAGGGAGGTGAGAAAGGGATCAAAATCTAAAATTCTTAACATATGCATTAAACCCAAACACTTTACAGCATGTGTCAAACCTTTCCCAACATCTATAAGCAGTTACAAATATCATTAGATCAATTTCAGTAAAAGTACAATGACATACGGAAATCTTTCTCTCTTAACGCTCTTCTTCTTCTTCTTTTTTTTTTTTTTTTTTTTGGCGAGTCAGCATCTCTCAGTTGAATCCCAAACTTAGCAATTTGTCTAACTTGCGAGTTACACTGAGAATTCTGAATCCACTGTCAAAGCATTGACAGAGAAAGGGTACAATCCCATCTAACATTTAGATGTGTTTGGAGAGCTAAGCCCTGGCCTTTGCATATATGTATGGCAAGTACTTTATTCACTGAGTCATACTCCCAGTATCATCAAAATATCCTTAAATTGATACTCAATAACATTTAAATAGTCTTAATTTTGTCCTATAGTATTAAAAACAATGTATCAAAATTTGTGATTTGGGGATATTTTGTATCAAAAGGGAAGGTAGGTAAAGGTGTTCCCATGTGATCACAAGTGTAAGCAATGACTGGAGTAGCATGAAGGAAAGTCAAAAGTAAAAGAAAGCATTCCAGGAAAGGCTCACTTCGACTTGATGGACACATTGTACAAAATAATCTGCTTATCCAGCTTTTATTGCTACTACATAACTATAAAAAAATAGCTTTTCATATAGTTGTATTGAACTCTCCCCTGCTCCGCCGTTCAATCTCCTACCCCATTATAGTCCTATTTTATTATTGTTCCTTCCATTTTTATAACAGTGCATTGTATTCCCAACATGGTCCATTGATAGTTTTAAATAAAATACTTCATTATATTCATTTTGAGAATTTATTTAGAAATAATTTTATGAATTCTTCAGAATTTCATAGAAAGCATTTTGATCACTTGAGCCCATCTCCCAAATCTGTTCAGAAGAACCCTCCTCTCTAGTCACTACATTTCATGACTTTTTTTAAATTAATTTATTTATTAAAGATTTCTGTCTCTGCCCCACTGCTGCCTCCCCTTTCCCTCCCCCTCCCCCAATCAAGCCCCCCTCCTTCGTCAGCCAAAAGAGCAATCAGGTTTCCCTGCCCTGTGGGAAGTCCAAGGACCACCCACCTCCACCCAGGTCTAGTAAGGTGAGCATCCACACTGCCTAGGCTCTCACAAAGCCAATCCGTGCAGTAGGATCAAAAACCCATTGCATTGTTCTTGCGTTCTCAGTAGTCCTCATTGTCCGCTATGTTCAGCGAGACCAGTTTTATCCCTGGCTTTTTTCAGGCCCAGGCCAGCTGGCCTTGGTGAGTTCCCCATAGAACATCCCCACTGTCTCAGTGTGTGGGTGCACCCCTCCTGGTCCTGAGTTCCTTGCTCGTGCTCTCTCTCCTTCTGCTCCTGATTTGGACCTTGAGATTTCAGTCCGGTGCTCCAATGTGGGTCTCTGTCTCTGTCTCCTTTCATCGCCTGATGAAGGTTAATAATGAGGAGGATGCCTATTTGTTTTTCTTTGGGTTCTCCTTCTTATTTAGCTTCTCTAATATCACGAATTATAGGCTCAATGCCCTTTATTTATGGCTAGAAACCAAATATGAGTGAGTACATCCCATGTTCCTCTTTTTGGGACTGGCTTACCTCACTCAGGATAGTGTTTTCTATTTCCATCCATTTGCCTGCAAACATCAAGAAGTCCTTGTTTTTTACTGCTGAGTAGTACTCTAATATGTATATATTCCATACTTTCTTTATCCATTCTTCTATTGAAGGGCATCTAAGTTGTTTCCAGGTTCTGGCTATTACAAGCAATGCTGCTATGAACATAGTAGAGCATATACTTTTGTTGTATGATAAGGCCTCTCTTGGGTATATTCCCAAGAGTGGAATAGCTGGGTCATTTCATGACTTTTTAACAAACAAAAACAAAATGGAAACCAAAGACATCAATTCTCATTTATGTTGCCCAAATACTCCTGGCTATAAGGCTGCCCTTTAAGAAATGTCGACTCACCACTGGTCACACCTCTAAAGAAAACTGTGTCTTGTTCTTCCAGTAGATACCAACTAGTAGGTAACTAGATAACCAACCAGGTATGGACTGCATCCCTACCTCCCTTCTTGGTGCTGGATTTTTGTCAGCCTTGAACTTGTACAGTTTTGTGTGAACTGTTTCAAAAAGTTTCAGCTCAGAGGTGCAACTGCCCTGTTGTTTAGAAAAAAACCCATATAGTTGCCCACTACCTCTTTTGTATGAATGTTATCAATTTTTTTATTTTTCTTAAGTTTTCCTAAGTTTAATTATAATACATCTTGATGCAAGTTTCACTGAGAATTTTTTATTGAATGTTATAAACCTTGAATCTGTAAAATCGTGTCTTTTCCTATATTTGTAAGATTGTGTGATTATTTTTAGTACATTTTAAAGGCTTTTTTTGTTCTTTTCTCTTATTTTACGACTCTTAAGATGCAAGTCATCCTTTGTGAATTATTTTATAATATTTTTAGTTTGTTCTTCACATTGGTAGTTTCCATTTTATTTACTAATACTTTCATGTGTTTGTGTACCTGAGTGTATATATGCGTACAACATGTATGCAGTATCCATAGAATCTAGAATTAGGCTTTATCCCTAGAACTGTAATCACGGGCAGTGGCAAATCACCCAACCTGGGTCCTGGGAACCAACCCTGGTTGTCTGCAGGAGCGCGAAGTCTTCTTATCCAAGAGTCATCTCTTCAGCCTCTGCAATTTCTAGGATCTACCTAGGAGCTCTTTTTCCTTTCTTCCAATTCTGCTATCGATTATTTTTGCTATATATAACTTTAAAATGTTACAATATTTCAAGGTTCCAATATTTACATATGACTCTTTCATGTGTTCTATTACCTTCTGCAATTTGCCTCACTTTATATCTAATTCTCATACTGAGACTTATTCATTTATTTTACATTTCAAAGTTTGTTTTGAAAAGTATCATCTTGATTAAATTTTATTAAAAGTAAAATTTATGGTCAATTTTATCATTTCCATTCTGTTTCTCATATTTTTCTTCAAAAAGCTTTATTCAACATAAATAGGTTTTTAAAAACATCCAGTCTCTTTAATCACTCATTACTTTAAGTAGTTTTAGAATAGTCAGATACATTAGGTTATCCATCATGACAATTAAATGCTATTACCATATAGTATTCCTTTGTTCCAGTCCTCTCTGAATTGTTTTGCTATTCTATACACAAACTCATTTAGTATGATTAGGACAGTTGTCCACCGTGAGTACAATGACTCAAGTACCTTGCCTTTGCTAGCAATCCCATCAGCAGTGGTCTTTGGATATTGTTCTGTAGAACAGGAAAACACAGTAGGGGTGAATTCCAACATGGAAGCAAGGATTTTCTTATGTTTTCAATTAAGACATCAATATATAACTTCTCTCCCACAGTTTTCTTCCTCCTCTACCCTCTCCTATGCCTAATGTGGGGTTCCCCTCTGTATGTTGTGAATATGTTTTATAACCATTGGTGAATAAAGAAGCTGCTTTGGTCTGTGATAGGGCAGAATAGAGCTAGTCAGAAAAACTAAACTGAACGCAGAGAGAAAAAAAAGCTGAGTCAGGGAGGTGCCATGCAGCTGCTGAAGGAGAAAGATGCCACAACCTTTCTGGTAGGTCACAGCATTGTGGAGATACACAGATTAACAGAAATGGGCTTATTTAAGCTGTGCAAGCTAGCTAGAAATATGCCTGAACCATTGACCAAATAGTGCTGCAATTAATATAGTTTTGCATGATTATTCGGGTCTGGGTGGCCAGGAAATGAATGCACAGTCTCAGATTACATATGTCCTCCATACCAAATAGATACGTCCTTTTTCTTTATTATTGTTACATGTATGTATGTGTGTGTGTGTGTACACAATTGTGTAAATACAGCCTGCTCAGTATTGTTTTTGTTTTTCATGTGTATACATTTTCAAGACTGAAGTTTTTGTATGGGAGAATCAACAATGGCTCAAGCCTGGGAAAAGCTATTTCTTTCATTCTTTCTTTAGGGTTAGGGTTAGAGTTAGCATGGTTAAAGTAGTTCCAAAATTAAGAGGGTTCATGGATTAGGTCTTGGAGGTCCAAAGGGGGGTAGGAGGCGGGGTAAAGAGGAAAAAGCCATGGTTGGGGAAGGAGAAGGGGTGGCAAAGGAAACAAGAGACTTACCCTGCAAATTGATTCATAAACAACAGCAATAACAAAAAGATATTTTTCTTTTGTTGGGCATTTCTAACTATCTATTAAAACATTTATATCACAAATATTTCAATAAACTTTTTATGGCTGTGATATTTCCATTCTAGTGGTTAAATATTTTAGTTTTCAAACTTATTAAAAATTTTAAATCTCCTAACTTTCTGTGATTACATTAAAAATACTTAATATTTCAGGGTCCTCAATGCTTTTTCTGGACAATTAAATGTATTTTGCTCAGCTTAATGTACAAATAACATACAAATTAAAAATTGCATTATTTGATTACACACTAAAAAATAAATATTCACTCTGTATCAGGATACTGCTACTGCCAAACAAATTATTCTCAATTTTTATTACTTCTTTTATTTTTGTGAAACATGAATAATAAAAATCCAGAGTCAGATAGTGGGGTTCAACCCGAATACAAGAAAGGCAAAGCAGCCAAGCCACTAGGGAAGTCTTACTTCCGCCATGGCTGCGTAGCCATAGACTAAGCCAACTAAGCAGACTAGCAGGCGAAGCCACTCTCTCTTCCCATTTTATATTCCCTCTAGTACTGGGATTAAAGGTGTATGGCCCCCTAGTATTAGTATTAAAGGTGTGAGGCACCACTACCTGGATTTGCTTCTGCATTGATCTTGTGTAGCCCAGGGTGACCTTGAACTCACAGAGATCCATCTGCCTCTATCTCCAAAATTCAGGGATTAAAGGTATGTGCCAACACTGCCTGATCTCTAGTGGCCTAGCTTTACCCTTCAGATCTTTAAGCAAGCTTTATTTATTAATACATAAATAAAATATCATACTGATAGATTTGCATATGTTGAACCAGCCCTGCACCTCTGGGATGAAACCTACTTGATCATAATTGAAGGTGGATTTAATTAATGGAGACAAATAGTGATAAGTATTTATATATAACTTTAATGTAAACAAACTCACGGACACCAAGGTTCCCGCGGAGCACAGGAGACAGGAAGCAAGGAAGGGGAGGGCAACATCTGTGTGCCCCCTTTATCAGTAAAACATTTGCCCAAGGTGGGCCAGCCCCCAAAGTGGGCGGACTTGCCTCTACATCTCCCCCTTTTTGTCTAAATAAGACAGAACTAAACCAACTACAACTATAAACAATAATAACAAATAATAAATATAACAAACAATATTGAGAACAAAAGTTTTACCAGACATTCTATTTCAAAGAGTCTAAATAATGTAGAGAGTAAATACAGTTATATAATCTTCAACTCCATCAAAGATATGAGAAGGGAATAAATATTACTTAACAAATGAGAGTTATCCAAAATGTGCCAAAAATGACAGAGACAACTGACTACCTGGGCAATCACCCAAATTCTCATTCGCAATGTTGAGTCAACCAACTTTGGCTAAGGCCTAATATAACTGACATGCCATTATCAAATGCAAGGAACTTTCTTAGAATTATCCTACCCTGTCTTGGCAAGATAAGACAATCCTGTTTCCTAACTTTGTCAGTAGTTGAGGTATGGGCTTTTCTTAACCCAAAGGCCAGTTCTGCCAAGAAGACAAGCTCCCAGTGGAGTGTCTTTGGTGCTCAATGTTCTCTCGGGAGTAGAGTGGTGTTGCCAGGAGTAAACGTTTCTCGTTGGCACAGAATTCTAGGTTAGATTAAAGGCCATTTTCTACAGCTCTTCAAAGAAGCTGAAGATTATACTATCTATACTAAATATAATCTCTATATAAGTAGAAGACCTGATTAACCTAAAAATAAACATGACAAACATATAATTTTCAATACCTATCTAACTTGAAGACTAAGAGAATAAACAACTGTGCAATATATGAAGACAATAATCTTCATCTGTAAACAATGTCATTACATATCAAATGTAAACAATGATATTACATAAATAGTATCAGAGGTAGAAATGTATATTGTAATATGGTAGAGGTATCAATACAATATAAGCATACTCTTGTACAAAAATAGAGGTAGGAATACTCACATTCTATATTCAATATATCAATATACAGAAAACAGTACCAATACAATTTTCTAAAATCAGTAACTCACAAATACCAATCATCCCATCAAACCAGTTAATCCCCCTCTTTTTTTTTTGAACATACCCCGAATTTCATAAAACATCCCCCCATCCCCTCAACCCCAAACCAACAACTAAAAAGTGTCTCTAACCCTGAGGGCAAACTCTGTTGGGAGAGGGGACGTTGTCCTCTAAGATTGCTTTAAGCTGACATGGGGGCAACGTTCTTCTTAGGGGCTCCTGTGAATGCAAATGATGATAAAATTCCCAAATTAACCTTTGACCTAAGAAAATTGTAACTAGTCTCTGTGCGTTTTGAGAAGGTCTGGCCAGAATGTTGTCAAAACATCAAAACTAAAAATTCATATTGAGTTGATGTTGTGGGGCAACATCTTCATCCTGAAAACTTCAGAGATTACTGTAGGAAAATTTGTTGCTTGTAATGGGAAATTTAAACATTAACAACAAGGATACATACTGACATATAAAGAAAGACACAGATATGAGGAAAAGCAAGGAAAGTTTAGCAAGTATATAATTATTTTTATTCTGTCCCATTCCATGGCTCCTGATCTGAGACAGAAATTCTGAGATATCTCTTATCAACAGGCTTGAAATTGAAGAAATACTGAGCCATAGTCCAACTCCAAAACCAGCTCTACATATTTATATAGAAGTGTTCAATAAAACATATAGATATGTATATATATAAAATCAATACTTACTGATCCTTAGTGGGTTGTAACTATTTTCCATCCATCAATGATTAAATATTCAGGGTCTTTTAAGTTCTTTGAAGATCAGTATTTACCTGTGGAGATAAGAAAAGAAACCCTGCCCCCAACCTATTTATATTCCTTACCATCAGTATGCTCGCCATCCTTGTGAATGAATTGTTATTTATCTTTTCCAAATGGCTTTTCTTCTTCATACCGAACCTTTATTAATTTTGACAGTATCCACAATTTTTCCTCACCTGTGGAGATAAGAGCAAAACCCCTTCATCAATGCAGCACATCTCCTGGCTTCCATTGTGAGGTCAGCACATCCTTGAAATAAACTGGTTTAGTTCAGTAGACTTTTCCATTATCCAATGTCTTTCTGCAGCCCTTGTACCCTTCTCATTAGCGTTAAGAAAATTCAAGGTTAACAAAGCATTATGTAACCTATTTCTGGGGGTGTTTTCCACCCCTTTCTGTTTGTTCAACATATCCTTTATAGTTCTATTTGATCTTTCTATGACTGCTTGACCTGTAGGATTCTATGGTATACCTGTAACATGCTTGATATTGTAATAGTCAAAAAACCATTTCATTTTCCTAGAAACATAAGCAGGACCATTATCTGTCTTTATTTGTGTAGGTATACCCATGATAGCCATGACTTCCAATAAATGAGTGATTACTGAATCAGCTTTTTCTGAACTTAAAGCAGTTGCCCACTAAAAGCCTGAATAAGTGTCAATGGTGTAATGAACATACTGCAATTTGCCAAATTCTGCAAAGTGGAACACATCCATCTGCCAGATTTCATTCCTATGAGTGCCCTTTGGATTAGCCCATGCTGGCAGTGGCATTTGGTTATAGAAAGAGCAAGTAGGGCATTTCTTTACAATCTCTTTAGCTTGTTTCCATGTAATAGAAAACTCTTTCTTCAAGCCTTTGCTATTAACATAATGTTTTTTATGAAATTCAGAGGCTTGTAGCAAACTACCAATCAATAATTGATCAATATCTGCATTACCTTGTGCTAGAGGACCTGGCAGACCCGTATGGAATCGGATGTGTGTTATGTACATAGGGCAAAGCCTGTTCCTGATCAAATCTTGAACCTGGATAAACAATGAGGTTAGTTCCGTATCATCAGGTATAAATTCAGCAGTTTCAATATGTAAAATAACTCTTTCTGCATATTGTGAATCAGTAACTATATTAATAGGTTCTTTAAAATCCCTTAGCACCATAAGAATGGCATATAATTCTGCCTTCTGGACAGAATCATAAGGACTTTGTTCCACCTTACCCAAGTCTTCTGATTTGTAACCTGCCTTCCCTGTTTTATTGGCATCAGTATAGAATGTACGGGCTCCAGTTATTGGAGCATCATGGACGATTCGAGGAAGGATCCAAGAAGTTCTCTTTATGAAGTTAAGCCTCTTGCTTTTTGGATAGTTGTTATTAATGTCTCCCAAAAAAAAATTAGCACAAGCTCTTTGCCATGGTTCATTATCTTCCCATAATTTCTTTAGTTCATCAGCAGTGAAAGGCACTATAATTTCTGCTGGGTCTATGCCTGCTAGTTGATGAAGTCTCAGCTTGACTTTTATAATTAACTCAGAGACTTTTTCCACATAAGTTTTCAGTTTCTTACTTGATTTATGTGGTAAAAAGATCCATTCCAAGATAATATCATCTCTCTGCATTAAAATTCCTGTAGGAGAAATTTTTGATGGTAATATGACGAGAATACAATCGAGCTCTGGATTCACCCTGTCCACATGTGCCTGTTGTAATTTTTCCTCAATCATTGTCAGTTCCTTTTCTGCTTCAGCTGTTAATTCTCTGGGACTGTTTAAATCTTTATCACCATCCAAGGTTTTGTTCAAATGAATTATTAGATCAGGTGTTATCCCAATAGCTTGTCGTAGACTGGAAATGTCTCCTAACAGTCTTTGAAAGTCATTAAAAGTTTGTAGGCGCTCTCTCCTAATTTGTGCCTTTTGTGTCTTAATTTTTTGCAGACCTATTTTATAACCTAAATAATTAATAGAATCTCTCTTCTGTATTTTTTCAGGAGCAATTTGCAATCCCCATTTAGGCAAAAGTATCTTTATTTCTTCAAACAGTCTGTTCAAGTTATCCATGTTTGGATCGGATAACAATATGTCGTCCATGTAGTGATATATAATAGATTTAGGAAATTTCTTGTATATTATTTGCAATGATTGGTTCACAAAATATTGGCACAAGGAGGGGCTATTTAACACACCCTGGGGGAGGACAGCCCAGTGGCACATGTTGGAAGGTTGAGAATTGTTGTAAGTAGGCACTGTGAAGGCAAGTATTTCTCTATCTTCTTTTTGTAAAGGTATTGTGAAAAAAACAATCCTTTAAATCAATAACTATGAGAGGCCATCCTTTTGGTAATAAAGAGGGCAAAGGGATTCCAGATTGCAGAGAGCCCATAGGTTGAATAACCTTGTTGATAGCTCTGAGATCTGTTACCATTCTCCGTTTCCCTGATTTTTTCTTAACCACAAATACAGGAGAAATCCAAGGGCTGGTAGATTATTCTATATGTCCAGCATCTAATTGCTCTTGTACCAGCTGTTCTAAAGCCTGTAACATTTCCTCAGCTAAAGGCCATTGCTTTGTCCATATTGGTTTCTCAGTCAACCATTTTAGAGGCAAGGCTGTTGGTATCTCTGAAGGGACTTCAGTTGCTTGTTCTTGTACAGCCCGGATGGCCAGTTTTCTCTCTTTGTAATATCTTTTAATATTATTTTCAGGAATATAAGCTCTAAAAGTAGCAGGAATGTTAATTTGGTTATTCCATTGTTGTAATAGGTCACGACCCCATAAATTCATTGCAATATTGGCTACATATGGCCTTAATTTTCCTATTTGTCCCTCAGGCCCTATACATTCAACCCATCTCATGCTCTGCCTTACTCGAGATAGGGTTCCAATTCCCAGGAGCTGAACATTTACATTCTGAAGAGGCCAATATGGATGCCAAGATTCTGGGGTAATGATACTTACGTCAGCACCTGTGTCCAGGAGGCCAGTAATAAAAATGCCATTTACACATACTCTCAGCTTAGGTCTTTGATCATTTATCGAAGTTTGCCAAAACACACATAACTCATCTTTCTGATCATTATTGTTTGTAACAGTAGGCGTGGGGTTTCCTAATTGTCCTGACGAGGCATGTTCTCTGCTGAAACTGGAATTGACTGAACCATGTGTGCCATGGGGGCCTGTGAGGCCCCCCTCTCACATTTCCCATCTGTATCAGATTGCCTTGTCTATCCCTTGTAGATCTGCATTCATTCGTCCAGTGTCTGCCCTTTCCACATCTTCTACATAAACCTGAAGGCTGAGTCCTCCTATTTCTGTTATTTCTAGAAGATGCATTATTATTATTTCTGAAAGTCCGTGGCTTACAATTCCTTTTCATATGACCCATTTTGCCACAATTAAAACATTTGGTATTCTGGTGTCTCCTTTTACTATTGGAAATTGCTTCTTCTACCCATGCTTCAGTGCCATAATCAAATGTATCAACATCCAGTGTATGTAAGACCCATTCTTCCAAGGGTGCTGATCTTAACCTTAAAGGCCCCAAAATCTTTTTGCATTCCAAATTTGCATTTCATAAGCCAAATTTTCAATCATTATACGCCTTGTGTCAGGATCAGGTATCCCTATTAGCACAGCCTTAGTAAGTCTTTGTAAAAAAATCAGTAAAGGGTTCTCTCTGACCTTGTTTAATTTTGACAAATGATTCTGTTTTCTGTCCTGGGTCTTGTACCCTGTCCCATGCATTTAAGGCTGCAGTAGTGCACAGGAAGAGTGTATTTTCATCCAAATTACCTTGTTCTTGAGGGTCAGAAAAGAGTCCTTCACCTAGAATTTTATCTATGGAAATGTCACTTCCCTTCGCCTTTTCTTGCTGTTCTAAATGTCTAGCCTCTTGCCTGAATAAGCATTTCCATTTTAGTTGCGGCCCGCTCTCAAGTACCGCAGAAGTGAGCTGGAGCCAATCCGAAGGGGTGGCTCTGCTTGTCGTGGCCCAGGATTTTAGCATCTCTTTAACAAAAGAGGCGTGCATCCCAAAAGTCATGACAGCCTGTTTAATTTCTTCGAGATCATTCATACAGACAGGCTCCCATGTATCCTCCTTGATGACCCTAGGGTTTCTGGAACCAATCACCTTCTCTGTTGTTATTACTGGAAAGGCAGGTAAGGCTGTAGGTAGAGCTTTGTGGAAATTGTCCTGGAGGGATTTACCCACAGACGTAGTTAAAATTTGCCTTTCTACCGTTTGTTCTTCTTCATCAGAATTTAGAAATTTCTCAATCTTCTCAGTTCTATTCACCATTGCCTTCTGCAATGTCTGAATCTCCTGTCCAGAATTATGTTCCAAAGCCTTCACTGAGGATTCTAAAGTATGAAGTTTGTCCGTTAGAGATAAGTTCTCATCTTTGGACATAATTTTTATGGCATAAACCGTGCCTTCTTGTACTGACAATCTTTCCGCCAATCTGTCATAAGCTTTAGACAAAATTTGATTGTCACATTCAACAGTTTTGATCCTCTTAGTTAATGTTTCAATCCCTTCAGAAAGTGACTGCTGAAATTTACGATTTAAATCAGCTGATCCTTCTTCTATATTAATGAATTTCTCCTTAATATCAGCCACTAATGTTTTAGTTCCTATAGAAAGGGAATGGAGTCTATGGTCCAACTCAGCTGTTCCCCCTTCCATAGTAATGAATTTCTCCTTAATATTGGCCTGAACCTTAAACAAAGATCTGTTCTCTTCCTGTAAAACTTCAAGCTGATTCTTGAGAAGATCATGGTCATGTTTAATAATTTTTAGACATTCCACCTCTCCCTTAAGAATCCTGGATTCGTCTTCAATAGTTTTCAGACGTGCTGCTTCTGCCTTAAGGATCCTGGATTCGTCTCTTAAAGATTCTATCATATCTTTGCTGTCAAACCCTTTGGTGCCAAAGAAAATTACTAATCCCAGAAGAATGCATAGATGTGGGGTGCTAGACACCTCTTGTAAGATCTCCCACATGGCACACTCAAAAAGACTGTTAAAATCCTGATAAGTAATATTTTCAGACATTCTATTTATGAGAAAAAAAAATTTTTACCTGCAATGACTGGTTCCTGCCAGAGGTGGTGGAAGAGTCCACTTGAGTCCACGTGGAGAGCCGGTCTGAAACAACTCAAAACCAAGATTTATTTATCTGCCTGCTGAGTTAGATTGAATACGGGAGGGGTCACTTTGAATCAGACCAACTCTGCTGCTGTGTTGGTTTGTGTTGCAAATCGCTTGCAGGGAGGGAGGGCGGCTGGGGGGGCGGGGAGACGCGGCAAACCTAGCGGCCCGCCAGCGGCCTAGTGAGGGCCTGAGGCTTGCGAGGTGCAGATTCTAACTCCCGAGGCCACTCTCAAAGCGGCGGCGGGGTGCCGGGAGAGATGTGGGCTCCGAGCTGCCCGTGATCCTCAGGCGGGCGTGCAGGAGGGCAGCGCCGGGTCTGAACAGCTCCGAGCGGCCTGGGACTGCGGCAGGGTGGGCAGGCAGCTGCGGGCTGCGGGTGGCTCAGGAGTCACAATGGGCACCGGGCCTGGTGGGGGGGAAGTGCTCTGCGGCGATCGATGGCAACTGCCTGGGACCTGCTGTTTCCTGAGCTCCAGAGACTAATCCCACTCACAAAGGCTGGCAAAGATCGAGCTCTCCATGCCAGGGCGGGACAAATGAGCCCCCACGTTAGGGGGCCAAAATGAAGGCGGATTTAATTAATGGAGACAAATAGTGATAAGTATTTATATATAACTTTAATGTAAACAAACTCATGGACACCCAGGCTCCCGCAGAGCACAGGAGACAGGAAGCAAGGAAGGGGAGGGCAGCGTCTGCGTGCCCCCTTTATCAGTAAAACATTCACCCGAGGTGGGCCAGCCCCCAAAGTGGACAGACTTGCCTCTACACATAATGAATAATTTTTCTAATGTGTTCTTGGATTCGGTTTGCCAGTATTTTATTGAGAATTTTTGTGTCGATATTCATGAGTGAGATAGGCCTGTAATCCTCTTTCTTGGTTGGGTCTTTGTGTGGTTTTGGTATCAGGGTAACTGTAGCTTCGTAAAAGGAATTTGGCAATGACTTATGTGCTGTTCATGTTGAGTTATAGCCACTTCCTGGATTCTTGCTATAAACTTTCTCATAAGTGTGACCAGATATTTACCTGACAAGAACAGTAGAAAGGGATTGTTTGGGCTTGTGATTTGAGGACATTGGCTACCATAGTGGGAGGGCAGGGTGGTGGGATCAAGCACACTTGCTTACATCACAGTAGACCCAGGAGAAGAGGTGCTATTTTATTTTTTGCTCAGTTATTCATGTGTAGAATTTGAGTCATATGATTAAAATGTTTAAATTCATAAAATAAATAAATAAATAAAAAATCACTATATTTGTGAGATTATAATATAATTACATAATTTTTCCTTTCCCTTCCTCCCTCTAAATCCTCTTGTAAGGTCCTCCTTGCTTGCCTTCAAATTCATCATTTTTAAAATTAATTGTTATATGTATATATATTTACATAAATATAACCCATTCACTTTAATGTTGCTCCAAAGATATTTCCAAACAGTCAAGAAAATTTACATATAAAGTAACATTTCACGTGACTTAGTAACAAACTGGGCTGAAAGGCTTATAACTCAATTTTAATACAGAATTAATATTTCGATCTCATCTAGCTCCTCAAATTTACATTCCAGACCCGGCTGCCATGTTTTGCTTTTTGTTTTCACACCTGGCCCTTTCATCTCTGGGCATACTGCTTGTTGCCAATTGTATACAGACATTTGAAGAGAGTCATTCCACAGATGTGGTTATTCTATTAGTCATTTGGGGCCCATTGAGAAAGAAAGAGAAAGTTTTATATCCTCATAACAGCAATTTTAAAGAAAACAATTGTGGTGTTTTACTGCAATAATAAGGATGTAATCCTGAAGGTATCTTAAAACAGGGCATTGTGTTTTACTTGTACAAAATAAAATTGTAAGAAAATTTGCTCAAAACCAAAATTGAGTACACATTGCTTTGTACAATTATGGGTGAAAATACTCCATCTGGTTTAGCATTTGCAAAAAAAAAAAAAAAAAAAAAAAAGATTGCCATTTTTGTGTTCTGCCAAGGACCAGGTAATTTGTAGATGAAACTGGAACACATACTAGAGCTAAACAAGGTGGGGTTATTGCAGACAAACAAGAAGTGGTAGTGGTCAGGGTTTATACAAATGGATCAAAGAGACAGTTTTAGCTAATCTTCTCATGTGTAGTCTTTGTAGGAGAGAAGTCTTCAGGCTATCAATATCTGGAGAGAAAAAAAAAGAGAGCATTTTCTGTACATACTATCAACATATACACATGCACCAGAGGGAGACCTTGTCATTTCCCTCCGAGTTTAAGTGAAAAAAGAAGGTTTTCTCTTCTTCCTTGTGTCTGAGGCCCCGGGGAACTTGATAATGGCCTCACCACAGCAAAAACATGTATTCATTCAGAAATTCTCTTCAGTCTTTCAGGGGTTTCTCTGCTCCCAGTAGGAAAGGGTTTGCTTTTGACAGGGATGTGAAAGAGATTGGGATTTGGGCCTAGAAAAGCCAGTGAGTTCTCTAAGACATTCTTAGGGTGGTATTTGGAGAGGGGCTTGGGAAGAGAAGAATACAGAAAGAAAGGTGGACTCTAATGGCATGACAGAAATTTCAGAGGAAAACTCCAACTCTATCAGGAGCCATAATCGGGCCATTCATGTGATAGAATCTTCCGGAAATATGGTTTCATTCTGCCTGTGTGTTGAGAACTTGAATAAAGTTAAAGTTAATGAAGTAGTGGACTGATCGCTTGACAGAAGAAATTTCAAGGGGAGAGCCCTGTCGGGGGAGGTTCACAAAGCAGATGAGATAGTTAAGTAGATCAGCACTTAAGGAACCCTCCCATGATGCACGGGGAGACTAGGAAAGGTATGCTAATGGGAAACCTGTCCCATCAAAGGCTCTGTCCGAAGGAATTTCCTGCTACTTAAAAGCACCTGCCTATGGAAGCTTTCCTCTGTAGCAGCACAGAAACTGATGCAGTGTGACCAAAGGAATCAGCCCACACATTGAACTGCGAACAGAACAAAGCAGAGTCATCCCCTTGATACTTTGGGAAATGCAAAAACAACGGGTCAGAATGTTGTTAATCTAGTTCTAGAAAACCACTGATTTCAGACAATGTGTTCAAGGGTCTACGTCCTTAAAGGGGGGCTCTGAGAGGTCATGATATAAGACTGTGAAGGATTTTATTAAAAGCCCCAATGTCACATTTAGAGCTTTTGGTTTTACGCTTTTCCAGATGGATTTCATTCTTGCTTTGGTCTGATCATTTCTTACGATTCCCATATTCTTCCATTTTGGTGTGAGAGTGTTTATTCTGAGCCATCACATGTTGGAATTATATTACCTGTTTTATCCTTTATAGGAATTCAGAAGTAACACATTTCCCTGAGTCTCGGGTAAGATGTGGACTCTAGACTTTTAAACATTAGGAGATGTTAAAGCCAATGTGAATTTTTGATGTTTTATTTTAATTTACATTATGATATGAACTTCAGACTTTGGGGATAAGGATTGGAAAACTAAAATTTAAAGTAATGTATTTGGTTTTCAAACTGGCAAGGGTTAGTGGTGATGATTAATCTTGTCACCTTTTTATGATGTGCTTGCTAGGGATTATCTTGATTAGGGTAATTAAAACACACAGACTCACAGACTGTGAGTGCCATCATTCCCTGAACTGTATATAAAGGGAAAATTTATCACTATTTATGAACGCAATGTGATCATCTATCTGAATCTTTTCATACTGTTATTTCTCCATATGATGAACTGTAAGCTCAAACTCAGCCAAAAAAAAAAAAACTTTCACAGACAAGTTTATTTGTTGGAATATTTTATCAAAGCAATAGAAAAAGCAATGAAACAATTAATTAGAGAGATTTTTTTCTAAAATTATGGGTGGTTATTTTTATTACATGAATAATGAAATTATACAAAATGTAAGAAATTGAACAAATATTAGACATTGTAGAAATTTAAAACTGTAAAATATTGTTGTTTGATCTACCTTTTGTAGATGCTCAAACAAAATAAGAAATATTGTCACTGGCTTATTTCTGGGTTCATATACTAATTATTTCAGCTGTGCACTCTGTATTTTATGCTATATTCTAGATATCGAGAAGAAATATGCAAATAAAAAATATCCATATTGATCCCTCAAATTTTCCTGCTACCTCATAGTAAAACTAATTTCTTTAACATATAAACTCTCTACAGAGTTATCACATATATTTTATGTTGTCTAGTTTTCTTGTAGATACTCCTAATTTCAATGTAATAGATAGACTAATGCCTTATTTTCAAAAATGGCTGTACTCATAAACAAATTCATTAAATATCCTGTTCATGATGTGACTAAGCATCCATCTACAAAACCTGATCACATGACTGTTCCCAACTGCAACAAATGTGAGAGCTAGAATAAAGAATAACTTCAGGCCAAGGGATGTCCCACTAACCTACTCAGTCACTTAAATGGCCAACTTGGCACCATTAGCTTCACTCATGATACTACTTTCCAATTAGAAAATGTGTTTACTTGTTGGTGACAGGCATACTTAGAATTTAATTAGAACTGATGACAGTACTACTGTTAGTAAATTTAATGATGCCAACTAGCCACTTAGGTGGCTGTGCCATTAGTTACACAGGCTGATAAAATTCTTATTTCAACAGTTTACTGCATCGTTAATTAATGAGCAGATTCCCTCATTTCACATGAATAGATATAAAACATATGCATCCATTGCACCCCATGTCAAATTTAAGTACATTGGTGATATAAATGTGGATCTAACTATGGTATCCCACATGCAAATCTATGAAAATAACAGCA
The DNA here is from genome assembly GCA_963919715.1 of Microtus obscurus. Lineage (NCBI taxonomy): Eukaryota > Metazoa > Chordata > Mammalia > Rodentia > Cricetidae > Microtus > Microtus obscurus. The sequence continues at coordinate 6,148,096 of CAWTZC010001020.1, read as the reverse complement.
GCGAAAGTATAACAAGAATGGTTGCTTCACAAATTCTGTAACGAAAAGTAAATATACTAGAAGTTTCAAATGCCAGAAACTTGTAGTCAGAATTGATAACTACAAGACTGTTTCTGATTAGCCCTTGTAACTGTACAGATTTGGGGATTTCTTTACTATTAATTAGAGTGTAGAACCTGGTTTACTAGTGCTTTACTAGTGCTTTTCAGAAGAGCACAAATCACTAAATGAAATATTTTGTGGTTCAAAAGGAATATTTACCTTATCATATCATTAATTTGCAATAAATCTACAACTTCTGAAAATCTACCAATAAAGAAGTTTTCTCAGTCACATCATGACTTTAAATAGTCAAAGTTAATATAGTATCTCCTCAAAGTAAAACATATATGAACTAATTTCTTACTTTCCATCCAGAAATAAGAGTTAATTTCAAGAATATTACCAATATATAATAATAAGCAAGTCTTAGATAAATTGGATCTTTTATTGTCAGCTTTAATTTCTTTCTATTTTATGGAATAAGAGGTAACTTATATATAACAATGCTGAATTAAAGATAATACATTAATTATATTATATAGAAAACAACTGAATTCAATTCATGATTTAAGTATAAGCAGGCATCAATGTGAAGAAAAAGGAGTTACCATAGTAAACTAAACTGCTTATTCATGTTATCAGCAGCAATTATGAAAATAACAACATAGTAAATGGGACACTTCATTTGTGTACTAGAAAATTATTATCCCACATCCTGCTTTCTAAAATGCATAACAATTTTCTTTGAGCCTTATAAAATGAAGGAATCAAATTGACCTTATATTTTCCAAATACCCAAAACTCCTCTCAAAATGTGCATCCTGTGTCATATCCTTCACAACATGTTTCATTGTTATTTTCAGATCGGCTCTCTCTATGGAAATGTCTTCCAAGGGATATTGGACTCATTTCTAATAAAATTTAAGTATTTTGAACAAATTAATCAAAATTTCTAATTTCTAATGCCAAATTTGTGAAAAAATGGACCTTTTTGATCTAAAAATTGCTGACTTAACAAAACCCCACACAATTTAACACAACTAGTGTAGCTCCCCTCCCTTTCTTGGTGGTGGGTGAGTTCTCATTGAGGAGAAACACCTGCAAAAGGTGGCCAACAACAGGAATCTGAAACAATTAATCATCTTCTGAGTCTTGGCATCTTCTGTAAAATGATGGTTATAATACATGTTCTATGATAATATTTAAGAAATTGTTGATGTGTGTAAAATTATATTTTTGTCGAGTACCTACCATGAGTTAGGTGCTCTACAAATGGTGCTGTTATTGAGGATGATTTGGAAGAGAACATTGTGCAGTGAATATTGTGCTCCTTCACAAATATTTTAGTGTATTTTTATATAGACAGGATTTCATAAAAATGAAATTGTCAACATTAAATATTCCAAATATAGGCTGCCAGAAGTCATGTCCTTCCTTCACAAAACATACATGTTCAGCATGTACTTCTGAATTCAAAGTAATAATCACAGCCATTTAATATTATGGAACAAAAACCATATTTCAGAATCAAGTAATTTCATAGTTTAATTTAGGAAGATTGAAGATTCACATGAAAGTTAACTGTTCGTATGACTTGTGTCATCAGGGATAGGCTCTTTCTGAGCAGGATGAAATAGTGTATACATTATTGAATACTACTGAGATATAAGTCTGTGATGGAGATTAAATTAATTTTGGAGTTCGAGATATTTGTGTTCTTGGCAGCAACAATTATACTTATAATCGTAAATCAATCAATTCCTAATTTGTTCTTATGTTGCTTCACAGATGACTTTAAAACATTTTTTTAGAACACTTTTTCATCTTGGTCTTGCATTTTAAATATGTTATTTACATAAAAGGCAACAATCTTCGTGATGTTTTAAAGAATGGTTTTGGCATATTATCTGTTGATTTTTTTCTTTTTAACACTTTGTGTGCCCATCACCAATTTCCCCAATTATTATATGTAGACTTATTCTTACTTATGAAAGCCTTGAGTTCTGAATAAATTTATGGATGGAATTGCATGCACTCATTTCTTCAACTAATGAATGAATGCATCCTCTTGTGCCCATGTTCTGTCCTAGAAACTTAGTGGTGAGCAATCAGATATTTTTTTTCTTCAGAATGACAAGAACCTTCAAAATAGAAAGATACATATTTAGAACACATAATAATCCATTTGTTATAAGATTCTACCATGAAAAATGTGAGTTCATGAAAAACATATATGTAAATACAAAGGATCTTAGGCAATAACATCTTTCACAGAAAAATTAAACACTTTACATTTTAGTTATACACAGACTTTTGCTATGGAATAATGCTCTTTTATACTGTAAAGATTTGTCACTTGTTTTGGTTTAATAACACGCTGATTGGCCAGTAGCCAGGCAGAAAATATAGGTGGAAAAGGGAAAGGCAGAAAAACAGTCACCAGACAGATGCAGAGGAAGCAAGATGAGAAGCATTACTGAGAAAAGGTACCAGCTCACATGGCTAAACATATATAAGAATTATAGGTTAATTTAAGTTGTAAGAGACAGTAATAAGCCTAAGCAATAGGCCAAACAATTCATCATTACTATAAACTGTATATTTATTCAGGACTGAATGGTGGTGGGACAGAAACTTCCATCTACAGGCCTTGCTTTTTATTTTGAATTTCTTTTACCCTTTTATTAAAAACAGATTTTTTTCTTCATACAATATATCCTGGTTACAGTTTCTTCTTCCTCGTTGTCTCCCAGTTCCATCTCTCCTTACTTTCCATCAGGAAACACTCCCTTTCTGTCTCTCATTAGAAAAGATCAGGCTCTTCATAGATATAAACAAAACAAAATGTAAGATGAAACAAAAAACATCACAGCAAGTTGGACAAAATAAACCGAGAAAAGAACTCCAAGAGAAGTTGTAAGAATCAGAAACCCACACATTCACATTCTAAGGATTCCCACAGAAATACTAAACTAAAAGATATCTTATATAGGAAGAGGACCTGATGCAGACCTGTGCAGACCCGGGCAGACCCTGTGCTTGCTACTTTAGTCTCTTCGAGTTCATTTGGTCTTTGCTTAGTTGATTTAGAGGGCCATGTTCTCCTGGTGAATCCCTTTGGCCCTTACAATCAGTTTCTGCCTCTTCTTCAGAGGGGTTCCTTGAGCTCCAAGAAGAAGGATTTGATGGAGACATCCCATACAGAGTGGTGTGTTCCAAGGTCTCTCTCTTTCTCTCTTTCTCTTTCCTTTCCTCTCTGTGAAATCTGGCTGTGGGCCTCTGTGTTTGTAGATTCTTCTGCAGAAAGAAGTATCTCTGGTGATGTCTGCATAAGTCATTGACTGTGAATATAGCAGAATATCATTAAAAGTCATTTTATTGTTATGCTTTTATTTTCTTAACAAGCATTATGAGGTTTTGCCTTAGGTACTTGTGTTATCTAGTCTGAAATTCTTGGTCACTGAAGCAGTGTCAGGGAATGGTTCCATCTTTTGGAGTGGGCCTTAAGTCAAATGAGACATTGGTTGGTTACTACCACAAGTTTTGTGCCATCCTTGTCCTAGCATATTTTGCAGGCAAGAAAAATTGTAGATCACAGACTTTATGGCTTGGTTGGTGCTTATGTTTCTCTTTTGGTAGCTCTTAGAGCACCTTATAGTACCAATGACACTAGAAGGTAGGGTGAAGGATCTAAGTAGGCACCAACTATAACTTTTTACATTCAGTTAATTGTGGGTGTTCTCTTCAGCAATGAGGACTAGTTATCAGTGTGTGAAATGCAATATATGGTCTCAGCAACAGCCTTTTTTTTTTGTTTTGGGTTTTTTTTTGGAGTGGGGAGGTGGTTTCCATGGTAATCCTTTGTCAACAACTCAATTGGAAGTAAACCAGTTCTATTACCAGAAACTCTGTTTGGTGAGAAGAAGTGGCCAGTTGGCATCTAATCACCCTCATTGTGGTGGTCCACAATGAATGAAATGTCCCCTAAAGACTCATAGGGAGTGTTCTTATTGAAGGTGTGACCTTTTTGAAGGAAATGTGAGGTTTCAAAAACTCAAGCCATTCTTAGTGACTCACTGACTCTTCCTGCTACCTGTGGTTCCAGATGTAGAACTCTCAGCTACCTCTCCAGCATCATGTCTACATGCATGCCATCATGTTTCTTAGCATGATGAAAACAGACTTATGCTTTAAACTGTAAGTTAGCCCCAATTAAGCATTACCCTTTATAATAATTGCCATGGTCATAGTGTCTCTTCACAGCAACAGAAACCCTAACTGAGACACCCAGTATTTAGAGACCTCATTGGATTACCTTCATATATTTTAGGAAGTTTCCACTGTATTAGCTTTCCATACCACCTCTCAAATGTCCCCCAACTTTAGATTTCACTCTATGCCTTCCCTCCTTCAATTCGTCTCCAGTCTGCCTCGGCACCTGATCCTCTGATTCCAATTTTCTTAGGCCCCAGGCCACAATAGAAATCTATTGTATTCCTCATAAAATAGATTCTATGAGGTGATCCCATTTGGTTTTTAAGGTCTTTAAGCATCAATATTTCTCTGTTTAGTTTTTGTCTGACTGATCGGTCTATTAGTAAAAGTGGGGTATCAAAGTCTCCCGCTATCACTGTGTGAAGGTCAGTATATGACTTAAGCCATATTGCTGTTTGTTTCACAAACTTGTGTGCCCTTTCATTTTGACAAAGATATTGATGTATCGCATCAGGGAAGAGGGCTAGAAAAAGATATTCCAAGAAAATGGACCTAAGAATCAAGCTGGTGTAACCATTTAGATATCTAAGAGAGAGAGAGAGAGAGAGAGAGAGAGAGAGAGAGAGAGAGAGAAGAAAGAGAGGTCAAATGTAAACAGATGTTCCCTTTTAAAAAATGTTTTTCCTTGTTTTAGAAATGTATATAGAAAAGCCTCTTTCAATTTAGATTGCATATGGGTATGATTTTGACACTTTCCTCCAGTGCCCAGTGCTTAGAAATGTTCTATATCCATCTTTCATCAATTATGCTAACAAAGAATCCCAGTTTGGTTTAATTAGCTTGGTGATTTTAGTGAAAACTAAAATATGTTTGTAAGCAGAGGATAAAAATTGGAAGTCCCTTGAAAGCACTGAAGAGAAAGCAAAGCCCACATATTCCATCCTAGAAATCAACCAAAGATGCTGATTAACAACTCTTGAGTGTAAATATTTTCACTTATGAAAGACAATTTTTGACTGTCTGCTTTCTATGAATTTCCTAAATATTGTTGTTTACTTTGGAAGATGGAAGTTTGGCAATGGTGTTCATACATCTATAGTTTGACATTGAAAATAAATTCCCGTCCCTTTTTCAGGAATGATATAATCTTGAACTCCTGCAGTGGCTTGTGCTGTACTCTCCCATTAGCTTAGCAAATAGCCTCATTCAGTGCTTAGAGTTTGCCTAGATTTTTAAGAGCAAAACTAAAGATGACTATTATCTAAACACTACCATAGACATTTAAACTTTTAGTAAGAAGTGCGCATAATTTTCTCACTGAATTAAGAGTATGAATAGAACTTAAATTTTTCATCATTAATATAAGTAGTCATGTTAGTATCTCTGGAGTTGTGTCTTTTGGAAGCCATTTAATATGTCTTAATATTTTCTATTAGTCATGAAGTAAGCAAGCCATGTTCTCAGTAGCCAGGCTACTGCTCTTCACAACCCCTAAAAGTAGTAAAAGTCTGAGGTAATTACTTCTCCTCATCTCCCCTGCTGTTAAAATTATTCTGCTTCTTTTCCCAAGCAATTGTCTTTGGTGATTCCAGGTGATATCAGCTTCTAACTGGGGTCTTCTGGAAGAGGAATCCCATACTTCCTGCCCTTCTTCCAAAGAGTACTAATCTAAGACTAGCTGAAAATGGCCTGCTGCAAATTGTGAATTCATTTAAGGATATTAAAAATTGCAACATATTTGAAACTATGATATAAATATATAGAATCTTTTACATAACAGTAAAATAACACATCAGTAAATATTTTTAAAAACTCTGATGATATATTAGAGATTTCTTCTAAAATACAAAAAAGAAATTATTTATATTCTATTCTTTATAACTTATTTCAAAACAAAACATTTTATTTAACCAAGATGAATGAGAACATTTTATTTAAAATTATAGTAAACATGTTCTTCTAAAATTATGTGTAATTGTGCAAAAAGAAAATAAACAGAAAGTAATCTAGTCTTAGAATTATAAAACTGTAAATCCGTTCATTCTCCTACTTAATTTGTAGTACCTTACCAATAAATCATAGGACATTTTAATGGTAGTAGGCAATTTCCTAAATAACGAAAAGATAAATTCTTAAATAAGTTGCCTTAGAAGGGTTTTAAAATGGAAAAATACTATTTTACAGAGTTGGTCCCTTCAAAACTATATGAATAGAATTTGTGGTTGTGAAGAATAGCAAATTTCATAGCAATATCAATTAAGAGCAGGGATGCTTTAAAAATTTAGCATATTTGGAGTAATTATGATTTGGAGCAATTATGACTAAGTTTAGTGACCAACCTACAATTTCTATGTATAAAGAAAATGTGTTATATCTTCATTGAACACTGAGAGTTAATCATGAACCGTCAGTAGATTCTTGATAAGAAAAATGTCCTCACATATTGTGTAGTCGATGCCTTCATTGCAAAGTACTTCAAAGAATTACTAATTGTGTTGTATTTTTAAAGCTGTTTTTTCAACAATTTCCTTCTCTTTTACTATTCTGCTACTTCTAAGGCTACTGTTTATTATGAAGTGCTTTGTTAGATGTTCAATTGATGCAAAACAAAACACAGGTAATTGTTTTTTGTAAATGTCATAACCTTTAGGTTTGAAGGTTCATGCTAGAGTGTGTGTACTAGCACACAACATTGACTATGGGAAATGATCAAAGGAAAAATATCTAAATTCAACATGGAGACTCAGAGACCTCTTAAGAAATGCTTTAATGGACACCAAAGATAACCTGACTGGTCACCAGCATCAGCAAATGTACAGGTATGACAACTGTCTGTAATGAGAATCAAGATAATTCTCTAAACTCCACCTTGTAAGATCGCACAAGAGAGGAAAAAATCCTCTTAATTATTGATGAAAGTAGAAAGGACTCAAAGAAGCCTTATCCAATAGAACAGGTAGAAACAACAACATTCTAAGCACGAGAGCATACTGAGATTTGTAACCTGGAAAATGGTTTGAAGTACATGGGTGGATAGACTCTACGCATAGGATTTTCACATTCCGTGAGATGTGCTTATGGGAAAGATAATGGATTTACAAGTCTCAGAAACTCAAGAACATAATTGGATATATACAACTGTCAGCACAAGGAAATTATCAGATTGTTCACAAACTAGAGAGAGCATGAGAGTGAAGTGCAGTGGGTATCTGGAGCTCAATGATGTGGCTGCCTGTGGAAAGTCAGTGGGATCAACCAAACCACTGTGTGATGTGAATAAGAAATTTCACATCAAGATACATATTCTGTGGTGAGTTAACATTGAAAATTATTAGTAAATATGCATTAATGGAAACAAAATGAATGAAACTGAACATAGCACCAATATGGAAAATAGTAAACTAATAGACCACTCGTAGGCATTCCAGGAACAAATCTGACTTGAATTGAAGACTCCCACAGAAAGATCCATTTAAAAAGTTGAGAGGACTTCTTTGCTCATATTCTCCCTCCTTCTGTTCCTCATTGGAACATTGGGAGCTCAGTTTGGTACTCCAGTGTGGGTCTCTGTCTCTATCTCCATCCATCGCCAGATGAAGGTTCTATGGTGATATGCAAGATATTCATCAGTATGGCTATAGAATAGGGTCATTTCAGGTTCCCTAACATCAGCTGCCCCAGGAACTAACTGGGGACATCGCCTTGGGTACCTGGGAGCCCATCTAGGTCCAAGACTCTTGCCAATCCTAAGGTGGCTCCCTTAATTAATATGTGTGCTTCCCTGCTCCCCTAACCAACCTTCCTTTATCCCAATCATCCCATTTCCCAAGTTCCCCCCCAACCTCCCCTTCTCACATTTCTCTCCCCTTCTCCCCTTAACCCCCTCCCACCACACCCCCAAGATCCCTATATTTTTCCCCTTGCAATCTTGTCTACTTCCCATATCCAGGAGGATAGATATATGTTTTTCTTTGGGTTCACCTTCTTATTTAGTTTCTTTAGGATATCAAATTATAGACTCACTGACCTTTATTTATCTCTAGAAACCAATTATGAGTGAGTACATCCCATGTTCATCTTTTTGGGTCTGGGTTACCTCACTCAGGATAGTGTTTTCTATTTCCATGCATTTGCGTGCAAAATTCGTGAAGTCATTGTTTTTTACCACTGAGTAGTATTTTAATTTGTATATATTCCACACTTTCTTCATCCATTCTTCCATTGAAGGGCATCTAGGTTGTTTCCAGGTTCTGGCTATTAAAAATAATGCTGCTATGAACATAGTTGAACAAATGTCCTTGTCATATGATCGGGCATCTCATGGGTATATTCCCAAGAGTGGCATTGCTGGGTACATGGGTATGTTGATCCCGAATTTCCTGAGAAACCGCTACACTGCTTTCCAAAGTGGTTGCACAAGTTTGCATTCCCACCAGCAATGGATGAGGGTACCCCTGCCTCCACAGCCTCTCCAGCAAAGGCTATCATTGGTGTTTTTGATTTTAGCCATTCTGACAGGTTTAAGATGATATCTCAATGTTGTTTTGATTTGCATTTCCCTGATCACTAAGGAGGCTGAGCATGACCTTAAGTGTCTTTTGGCCATTTGAAATTCTTCTGTTGAGAATTCTCTCTTCAGATAAGTGCCCCATTGGGTTAATTAGCATTTTAAAGTCTAGTTTCTTGAGTTCTTTATATATTTTGGAGATCAGACCTTTGTCTGTTGCGGGGTTGGTGAAGATCTTCTCCCAGTCAGTGGGTTGCCTTTTTGTCTTAGTGACAGTGTCCTTTGCTTTACAGAAGCTTCTCAGTTTCAGTAGTTCCCATTTATTCAGTGTTGCCCTTAATGAAAGTGCTGCTGTGTTTATACCTAGGAAGCGATCGCCTGTGCCCATCTGTTGTAGGGTACTTCCCACTTTCTCTTCTATCAGGTTCAGTGTTTCAGATTGATATTGAGGTCTTTGATCCATTTGGACTTGAGTTTTGTGCATGGTGATAGATATGGGTCTATTTTCATTCTTCTACAGGTTGACATCCAGTTGTGCCAGCACCATTTGTTGAAGATGCTTTCGTTCTTCCATTGTATACTTTTAGCACCTTTATCGAAAATGAGGTGTTCATAGGTTTGTGGGTTAAAATCCGTGTCTTCTATTAGCAAGGAAGTCAAGACCACAAGGGGTGCACCCACCCACGAAGACAGTGGGGCTGATCCATTGGGAGCTCACCAAGGCCAGCTGGACTGTGACTGAAAAAGCATGGGATAAAACCGGACTCTCTGAATTTGGCGGACAATGAGGGCTGCTGAGAAGCCAAGGACAATGGCACTGGGTTTTGATCCTACTTCATGTTCTGGCTTTGTGGGAGCCTAGCCAGTTTGGATGTTCACCTTCCTAGACCAGGATTGAAGGGGGAGGACTTTGGACTTTCCACAGAGCAGGGAACCCTGACTGCTCTTCAGGCTGGAGAGGGAGGGGGAGGAGTGGGGGGAGGGGGGAGGAGGGGGAGGAGGGGGAGGGAAATGGGAGGCGGGGAGGAGGCAGGAATTTCTTTTTTTTCCAATAAAAAAAAAGGTGAGATGAAATTGAACAATAATCCTAACCAACGGGTGACTTTACCTTGAATTGTCTCTGAAAGGCACTCTGAATCTCATGAAAGCTTGGCAATCCGCCCAGCATATCGGACTGACAAAATAGCCAAGGGTTGTTCATAATTTTACTCTCCCCCTGACTCATCCCAGGAGTACATTATGTATGACTCCCACCAAAATATAGAGAGCCGATGGTAAAGATTATGATTCATGCTTCTAACTATCCTCCGAAACTTGAAGGCATGGCATGCACACTTAACAAACTATATTGGATTTCTGTCTTAAGCCTCAGAGAACATCATAGATGAGGAGATGGAGAGATTATAAAGCCAGAGAATGCTGGGAAGTGCTGTGAGATGCTATCTCTCAACATACCAATGCTTTTCCCACATATTAGCGAACAGCAGTTGTTGTTACCTGAACAAAAGCTGAAAAAGATTAAGCCAGTTACGTCTTCCAACAGGGACTGTGGAGAAAATACTAAGATTCTATCTCTAGCTATGGAGCAATGGGAAATCAATAGCTAGCGGTGAGGGGAGTATCACACAAAGGATGTGGTCATTGGCAAGTTGTCAATCTCTAGTAGATGGCCCCATATTTATGTATACATGGACATCACTAATTGTACTCTTTGAGCTATATGTTTCAGAAAAAAATGGCATTTAATTGGAAGGAGACTTGTTAGGGGATCCGAACAAGTTGGAAGAGGAAGTGAGAGGTAATCATGAGCAAGACACATTGCAAATATGTATGAAAGTATTTAACAACTAAATACTTTTATTTTTAAATACTACATGGGCTTTAGCTATAGCTCAGTTGATACTGTACTTGCTTAGGATGCCCAAAGCCCTGGGTTCAATACAAAGCACCTCAGAAACAAGGATATGTGGGGCTGTCTCCTAATCCCAGCACTTCATGGGCTAGGACAAGAAGATAAGGAGTTCCATGTTTTCCTTTGTCACATGATGGGATTGAGGCCAGCTTAGACCACACTTTTCTACTAATTAAAGTCCACTTGAGGTATTCAATAAATACAAAATGAATAAAAACAGTTTTCCCAACTTATTGTTACAACCACATTCTTCCTATTTTGCTGCTGTTAGATAAATGCTTCCCAAGTTAACATTTCGATATTGGTTGCTTAGCTTAAAATATGTGGTATAAACATATATAATTAAATGATTGAATATCAATTTAATACAGTAACTTCTCAATTCTTTGAACAATTATTGATCTATAAAAATTCTTTATACATGTGAAATTTTAATTATTCACCTATGAAATTAAATGAGTCCATCTTCTAAAGGCAGGATAGTTACATATCATAACATGTTCATAATACAGGTTTTCAGATTTTGTATTAGTGAAATGTTAAACCTGAGCTCCATCATAAATTCATCACAAATAATGTAAACCATGTGACAATTTCTACCTTCACCATTGTGAAGAAGTTCTGCTATAATATACTATTCCACACAGAAGCCCGGTATTAATCAACTCAAAAAACTTAAAAATTGTTTGCTCACACTGATAGGAGATATTGTGCCCAAGTTTAAATATTACAAAATAAGAAGGCTAATAAAACTAAATGGAAAAAATTAAGATATTTTCTCTTCCACTTCAGAATCATTCGTTATTTGTTGCTACACATGCTCTTATTTTGAAACAGTAATGTTGCCCCTGAGGTACTGTAAATTGCTCTTTCTATTTGTCTGTTTTTCTTTCTTCCTTCCTTCCTTCATTCCTTTATTATTTCTTTCCCATCTTTATTTCTTTCTTGCTTGCTAGTTTCCTTGCTTGCTTTTTATTCTTTTTGCCCTTTTGTGCAAGTGGATCTAAGACTTGGTATATAATCACAAACTCATACTCCTGAAACTGCAGATAAAAAGATATCATGCTTGTATTAGAGGCTCAATGTCTTTTGTTTATGTCTAGAAACCAAATATGAGTGAGTACATCCCATGTTCCTCTTTTTGGGTCTGGCTTACCTCACTCAGGATAGTGTTCTCTATTTCCATCCATTTCCCTGCAAACTTCAAGAAGTCCTTGATTTTTATTGCTGAGTAGTACTCTAATATGTATATATTCCATACTTTCTTCATCCATTCTTCAATTGAAGGGCATCTAGGTTGTTTCCAGGTTCTGGCTATTACAAACAGTGCTACTATGAACATAGTAGAGCATATACTTTTGTTGTATGATAAGGCCTCTCTTGGGTATATTCCCAAGAGTGGTATTGCTGGATCTTAGAGACACTAAATAAGAAGGAGAACCCAAAGAAAAACATATAGGCATCCTCCTTAATATTAACCTTCATCAGGCGATGAAAGGAGACAGAGACAGAGACCCACATTGGAGCACCAGACAGAAATCTCAAGGTCCAAATCAGGAGAAGAAGGAGAGAGAGCACGAGCAAGGAACTCAGGACCGCGAGGGGTGCACCCACACACTGAGACAATGGGGATGTTCTATCGGGAACTCACCGAGGCCAGCTGACCTGGGTTTGAAAAAGCCTGGGATAAAACCATCTTGGGAAAAAACATAGAGACAATGAGGACTACTGAGATCTCAAGAAGAATGGCAATGGGCTTTTGATCCTACTGCACGTATTGGCTTTGTGGGAGCCTAGGCAGTTTGGATGCTCACCTTACTAGACCTGGATGGAGGTGGGTGGTCCATGGACTTCCCACAGGGCAGGGAACCCTGATAGCTCTTTGGGCTGAAGAGGGAGGGAGACTTGACTGGGGGAGGGGGAGGGAAATGAAAGGCTGTGGTGGGGAAGAGACAGAAATCTTAAATAAATAAATAAATAAATAAAAGATATCATGCTCATACTCTCATTCAAAATTATACAATACTAGGTATAAATCTAATGAAGGAAATGAAAAAAATCTACAGTTATAACTTTAAACCACTGAAAAGAAAAATGAGAAACACAGTAGAAAATAGAACTCCCTTGCATGCCACAGAGATAGAAAAATATCATGTGAAATTACATAAAAAAGTTATGAATAGTTAAAGCAGTCTTTATAAAAGAACAAAGCTAGAGGGATTATAATTCCAAGTTTCAAGACACATTACAGAGCTATAGTAACCAAAACAGCATGATATTATTTCTAAACCAGACATGCAAACAAATATAACAAAAGAGAAATTCCAAATATGAGTACACATAACTACAACCTCAGAGGTAAACCCACTTCATTATTTTGCTAAAGTGACATAGTATCAAACTGCATTCTTCATTCATGTCACAATTCCCAGAGGTCAATGCAGCACTCAGACTTAATCAGAGAGTTTCTGTGTTCAGTGTAGGGTAGCTAAAATTAGAACTCCCAACTGGTCAAAGTGCAGAGAATACGTGTCGGCAGAGTACTCAGCCACAAATATGGCATCTGTATCAGTCCTTTTCCAAAGTGCAAGGACCACTGAAGAGAGGGTAGAAAATGACTGCAAGAACCAGAGGTTGAGGAGGACTGGAGAAAAACAATGTCCTGGGGTCGTGACCATACCACTGTACTTATGTCCTCACTTGTGTCCTAGCAAATGCAGATCAAGCCAATCAACCTTCCAGTAGGGAGGGGAAGAGGTTCACAAGCCTCTTCTCTAACTGAGGACCAAGGGCTGTATATTCCCTGATGAAGTATTGGGTTTCTTTAAGGATGTGGAACTTGGTAGATTAACCATCCTTCAGAAAAGACATACAATGTTACCTTGCTCAGTATGGGAGTATGTGAGTAGCACAAATCAAAGCTGTTGTGTTAATACTTCATTTGAAAACGGATTGGCTTTGTGGGAGCTTAGGCAGTTTGGATGCTCACCTTAATAGACCTGGATGGAGGTGGGTGGTCCTTGGACTTCCCACAGGGCAGGGAACCCTGATTGCTCTTTTGGCTGACGAAGGAGGGGGACTTGATTGGGGGAGGGGGAGGAAAATGGGAGGCGGCGGTGGGGAAGAGACAGAAATCATTAATAAATAAACAAATTAATTAAAAAAGAAAGAAAATGATAGGATTTTGGGAAGATAGAGAGTTGGGGTGGACCTGGGAGAATTTAGAAGTAGGAATGAATGGTTAATATTCAAAGTTAGCCATGCTTATTGGAGGAGAATCTGCAAGCTCTAATTTACCAAACCAACATAATCCTTAACAGAAATCTGTAAACATTTGTCCTTATACTCACAGAGTAATACAATCTTCACCCTCACCAAGGTAACTTCTCTTTGCAATAGACAGAGAATATTACAGAAAACAGCAGCCAATCAAAATGCAGAGAGTTAAGTCTAGTTCCAATGGATACATCTACAAAACTCTCCTGAATCTAAGGTTCAGGAAATATTAGAGAAAAGAGAGAAAAAAGAATGCAAGGGCCAGAGGACCAGGGAGTTTACTATGGGATTTTGGGTCCTAGCAAATGCAGAAATGACATCCATAAAATCTCATCAGCGTGACTGCCTAATGATAAGATGAACTATGATGACACCAGTGAACATATCAAACTGGACAGAGAGAAGCCCACCTCACTCTTAGAGAAATAACTATAGGGAATCTAGGAAGCTGGGAGCAGAAGAGGGGATATTCTCCAAGAACAACAATAAATTGTTCATTTCCAAATATTCAGATCTGAAAACACACATACAAATAACAATTATGAACTAGACAGATTGTGTTTGTGTGTGTGTGTGTGTGTGTATGAAATAACAATTAGTGAAAAAGGAGGCCATAAATTTGAAGGAGAATGTGGGGGATAATTGAGAGGGGTTTGAAAGAAAGAAGGGAAGGAAGAAATACTTGATTATATTATAATCCCCAAAATAAGAAAATATGAAATTCTCAAAGAATTAATGCAAAATACTGTATGAAAAAAGACTAAAGGGAAGAATCAATATTATAATTAGTATAAGGCAGAATTCAGTGTTCATATAATATCTGTTCTCATGTTCAGCTTGTCTCAGGCAATTATGAAAGAAACAAGCATAGGCTTTTGGGTCATTACTTAGCATGTTCTTCTCATAATAAGACTTTCAACTGTTTAAGCTAATTGATGTGGGATGTCCTTCTGTATACGTGTTGCTTTTATTGGTTGATGAATAAAGCTGTTTTAGCTTAGCAGAGTAAAGCCAGGCAGGAAATCTGAACAGCAGACTCAAAGAATCGCCCTGTAGCTGCTGAAGGAGCAGGATGCTAGAACTGTACTGGTAGGCCACAGTGTCATGGTGATGCACAGATTAATAGAAATGAATTAATTAAAGATTTAAGAGCTAACTAGGAATATACCTAAGCTATTGGCCAAACAGTGTTGTAATTTAATATAGTTTCTATGTGGTTATTTGAGTTTGGGCAGTTGAAATACTAACGTGTAGTCTCCATATACAGTTAATAAACTAAACTCTATAAATTTTATTCCTTTTTTCTTGTATCCTTAGCACCCATTAATGATTCAAAAATAGTTGCCTCTCTAAACATAGGTGTTTTTTCCTATTTAGAACAGAGAAGTTAAATATGCATAGGTGGAGGTTTTATATTACCGTTCAGTGTGATTCTGCTGTATTATCTAGAAATAGTAGCTTTTCCTGTTGAAAGCATCCAACTTATTATGAAGTCATCTAGGGAATTAATAACAGTGAAGGAAAATCAGAATTCTTTCCTCTTTTATTCTTATTAGCATCACAGGACCAAATGAATTATTTAATTAAATGCACATACTGCAGAGCCATGATGTCATAACATTTTACAGTTGAACATTTAACATTTTGTCACCAAGTGACATTTACAATTTTGTGTCTCTAGTTAATCTTTAAAATGACATATCATTCCAGAAGATGAGCCATAATGGTATATGAGGACCCTCAAATCATGGACTTTGGTATGAATAGATCACCTAATAAGGTGAGATATTATGAGGAGCTGGAGAGATGGCTCAGTGGATAAGGGCAATTGCTACCAAGCTTGATCACTGCAGTTAAATGACTCAGGGAGTATTGATGTAGTAGAAGGAGACCCCACTCTTACAAGTTGTCTTTTGGCATCCACAAAAGCATCATGGTGCTTGTTTGCAGGCATATACATGAGCACATGAGTATGTACATGCATGCACATACATCCATACATACAATAGAGAAAAATGTGTAATTTTTTAAATGTAAAGATTTAACATTGTATAGAATCTAGTCTCATTTACTTAGTTCCTAAATCCTGAAGTAATAGTGCTATAAGACACATGTAAAACTAGAAGAATAGTCCTTAGAATGTATACCTTCTATATTGAGTATACTGAGTTAATATTTCCCTAGTGAATGTAAGGGAAGAAATTCAATCTACTTGACATCAGCTAATGACCTTGTGTCTTTGAGCAGTTTTCCTTTCCATCTAAAACTGAATATCACTTTCTGATACCACTGTCCAGTTGACTGTATTTAGTGAAATACATACTGTGTGCATCTTCAGCAGACTTTTGTATCTTCATCTTTGTAAGATGGCCCTCCCCTTTATGATAAAACTGGTACACAGTAATTTAATTAACAAGAGTACATCTTTTTTCCTCTCTACTATCTCATGTGGTCATGAGAGAAACTGCCTCAGTAAAAGCTATGACTTCAAAAAATAACAAAGTGATTTTCTACAGCCAATATACATCCCAAGGAATCATATGAAGGAACAGAAGGTTACTACTTCTGGGAGATTAACATCAGATCCTGTGTAAAAATGATGAAGGCAGTATGTTCCTGTATGTACTGTAAATACTGTAGATGACAGTTTTCTCAGAGGAAATGGCATTTGAGAAGAAGGAAAGCATGCCACTACCATCCCACAATAACCATGCATGCCATTAATACTATAGTACCAGATGTAATAATTGTAGGGATAAGTCCCACCCCTTGGGGGGCGTGTTTGCCTCTGGCTAATGTTAGCCGATAAATTTGGCTGGCGAGCATGCTCCCAGACACTGCTTCTGCTTTCCTGGTCTCCGAGAAGTCTATTTCTCTATTAAAGCTGTATCTATTTTGACAATCTGTCTGCATTCACTTATGCCATTACATTTTGGCGTCCAACATCGGGCTATTTTGCCTCCGACTCAAGCGTGTAGCCCGCTAGCTAAGACAGCACGCTCCCGGGTGCCGTTTTTTTAGTTCGTGACTCAGGCCCCAGTGCTGAGTCTGAGATACACTTGGCCTTCAGGCCCATAATATCCAGAGAGGCAGGCAGATCTCTGTGAGTTCAAGGCTGGCCAGGCGGTGGTGGCACATGCCTTTAATCCCAACACTCGGGAGGCAGAGACAGGCAGATCTCTGTGAGTTTGAGGCCAACCTGGTCTACAAGAGCTAGTTCCAAGACAGGCTCCAAAACCACAGAGACCACCACTGGAAGGAACTGGTCATTGCAGGTAAAAAAAAAATTTCTTTTATAAATAAAATGTCTGAACACGTTACCATTCAAGAATTTAACAGTTTTTTAATTATACCATGTGGGAGATTTTACAAGAGGTGTCTATCACCCCACATCTATGGATCCTTCTGGGATTAGTAGTTTTCCTTGGCACTAAATGGTTTGATAGAAATATGATAAAGTCTTTACAAGATGAATCCAGGATTCTTAAGGCAGAGGTTGAATGCTTAAAAACAATTGAGAATGACAACAAGAATCAGTTTGAAGTTCTCCAGGAAGACAACAGATCTTTGTTTAACATGACTCGATCAACTGAGCAAAATTTAAAAAAGGTACAGGCTGATGTTAAGGAGAAATTCATTACTATGGAAGAGGGAACAGATGATTTGGATCGTAAGCTCTAGTCCCTTTCTGTAGGAACGGAAACATTAGTGGCTGATATTAAGGAGAAATTCATTACTATGGGAGAGGGAACAGCTGATTGTGATCTTAAGCTTCAGTCCCTTTCTGTAGGAACTGAAACATTAACTGAGAGAATCAAAACTGCTGAATGTGACAATCAGATATTGTCTAAAGCTTATGACAGATTGGCGGAAAGATTGTCAATACAAGAAGGCACGGTTTATGTCATAAAAATTATGTCCAAAGATGAGATGTTATCTCTAATGGACAAACTTCATAATTTAGAATCCTCAATGAAGGCTTTGGAACATAATTCTGGACAGGAGATTCAGACATTGCAGAAGGCAATGGTGAATAGAATTGAAAAGATTGAGGAATTTCTAAATTCTGATGAAGAAGAGCAAAGGGTAGAAAGGTAAATTTTAACTACATCTGCGGGTAAATTTCTCTGGGACAATTTCCACAAAGCTCTACCTACAGCTCTACCTGCCTTTCCAGTAATAACAACAGAGAAGGTGATTGGTTCCAGAAACCCTATGGTTATCAAGGAAGATACATGGGAGCCTGTCCGTATGAATGACCTCAAAGAAATTAAACAGGCTGTCATGACTTTTGGGATGCACGCCCCTTTTGTTAAAGAGATGCTAAAATCTTGGGCCACAACAAGCAGAGCAACCGCCTCGGACTGGCTCCAGCTGAACTCTGCGGTTCTTGAGAGTGGACCGCAATTGAAATTGAAATGCTTATTTAGGCAAGAGGCTAGACTTTTAGAACAGCAGGAAAAAGTGAAGGGAATTGACATTTCCCTAGATAAAATTCTAGGTGAAGGGCTCTTTTCTGACCCTCAGGACAAGCTAATTTGGATGAAAACACACTCTCCATGTGTACTACAGCAGCCTTAAGGGCTTGGGAAAGGGTACAAAACCCACGACAGAGAATAGAATCATTTGTCACAGTTAAACAGGGTCAGAAAGAACCCTTTAGTGACTTTTTACAAAGACTAACTAAGGCTGTACAAATAGGGATATCTGACCCAGAAGCAAGATGTATAATGATTGAGTCTTTGGCTTATGAAAATGCAAATGTGGAATGCAAAAGGATTTTGGGGCCTTTAAAGCTCAGATCAGTGGCCATGGAAGAATGGGTCTTGCATACACTGAATGTTGATACATTTGATTATGGCACTGAAGCATGGGTAGAAGAAGCAATTTCCAATGGTAAAAGGAGACACCAGAATACCAAATGTTTTAATTGTAGCAAAATGGGTCATATGAAAAGGAATTGTAAGCAACGGACTTTCAGAAATAATAATAATGCATCTTCTAGAAATAACAGAAATAGGAGGACTCAGCCTTCAGGTTTATGTAGAAGATGTGGAAAGGACAGACACTGGACGAATGAATGCAGATCTATAAGGGATAGACAAGGCAATCTGATACAGACGGGAAACGTGAGAGGGGGGCCTCACAGGCCCCCATGGCACACATGGTTCAGTCATTTCCAGTTTCAGCAGAGAACGTGCCTCATCAGGACAATTAGAAAGCCCCATGCCTAATGTTACAAGCAATAATGATCAGAAAGATAAGTTACGTGTGTTTTGGCAAACTTCGATAAATGGTCAAAGACCTAAACTGAGAGTGTGTGTAAATGGCATTTTTATTACTGGCCTGCTAGACACAGGTGCTGACGTAAGTATCATTACCCCAGAATCTTGGCATCCATATTGGCCTCTTCAGAATGTAAATGTTCAGCTCCTGGGAATTGGAACCCTATCTCGAGTAAGGCAGAGCATGAGCTGGGTTGAATGTATAGGGCCTGAGGGACAAATAGGAAAATTAAGGCCATATGTAGCCAATATTGCAATGAATTTATGGAGTTGTGACCTATTACTACAAAAGAATACCCAAATTAACATTCCTGCTACTTCTAGAGCTTATATTTGTGAAAATAATATTAAAAGATATTACAAATGGAGAAAACCGGCCATTCGGGCTGTACAAGAACAAACAATTGATGTCCCTTCAGAGATATCAACAGCCTTGCCTCTAAAATGGTTGACTGAAAAACCTATATGGACAAAGCAATGGCCTTTAGCTGAGGAAATGTTACAGGCTTTAGAACAGCTGGTACAGGAGCAATTAGATGCTGGACATATAGAAGAATCTACCAGCCCTTGGAATTCTCCTGTATTTGTGGTTAAGAAAAAATCAGGTAAATGGAGAATGGTAACAGATCTCAGGGCCATCAACAAGGTTATTCAACCTATGGGCCCTCTGCAATCTGGAATTCCTTTGCCCTCTTTATTACCAAAAGGATGGCCTCTCATAGTTATTGATTTAAAGGATTGTTTTTTCACTATACCTTTGCAAAAAGATTAAGAAAAATTTGCCTTCACAGTGCCTACTTATAACAATTCTCAACCTTCAAGGAGGTACCACTGGGCCGTCCTCCCCCAGGGTGTGTTAAATAGCCCCTCCTTGTGCCAATATTTTGTGAATCAACCATTGCAAATTTCAGCAAGAAATTTCCCAGATCGATAATATATCATTACATGGACAACATTTTGTTATCCCATTCAAACTTGGATACCTTGAACACACTGTTTGAAGAAATAAAGATAATTTTAACTAAATGGGGATTGCAAATTGCTCCTGAAAAGATTCAGAAGGGAGATTCCGTTAATTATTTAGGTTATAAAATAGGTCTGCAAAAAATTAAGACACAAATGGCACAAATTAGGAGAGATCGCCTAAGGACTCTTAATGACTTTCAAAGACTGTTAGGAGACATTTCCAGTCTATGACCAGCTATTGGGATAACACCTGATCTAATAATTATTTGAACAAAACTTTGGATGGTGGTAAAGATTTAAACAGTCCCAGAGAATTAACAGCTGAAGCAGAAAAGGAACTGACAATGATTGAGGAAAAATTACAACAGGCACATGTGGACAGGGTGAATCCAGAGCTCGATTGTATTCTCGTCATATTACCATCAAAAATTTTTCCTACAGGAATTTTAATGCAGAGAGATGATATTATCTTGGAATGGATTTTTTTTTACCACATAAACCAAGTAAGAAACTGAAAACTTATGTGGAAAAAGTCTCTGAGTTAATTATAAAAGTCAAGCTGAGACTTCATCAACTAGCAGGCATAGACCCAGCAGAAATTATAGTGCCTTTCACTGCTGATGAACTAAAGAAATTATGGGAAGATAATGAACCATGGCAAAGAGCTTGTGCTAATTTTTTTGGGAGACATTAATAAAAACTATCCAAAAAGCAAGAGGCTTAACTTCATAAAGAGAACTTCTTGGATCCTTCCTCGAATCATCAGTGATGCTCCAATAACTGGAGCCCATACATTCTATACTGATGCCAATAAATCAAAGAAGACAGGTTACAAATCAGAAGACTTGGGTAAGGTGGAACAAAGTCCTTATGATTCTGTCCAGAAGGCAGAATTATATGCATTCTTATGGTGCTAAGGGATTTTAAAGAACCTATTAATATAGTTACTGATTCACAATATGCAGAAAGAGTTATTTTACATATTGAAACTGCTGAATTTATACCTGATGATACAGAACTTACCTCATTGTTTATCCAGGTTCAAGATTTGATCAAGAACAGGTTTTGCCCTATGTACATAACACACATCCGATCCCATACGGGTCTGCCAGGTCCTCTAGCAAAAGGTAATGCAGAAATTGATCAATTATTGATTGGTAGTTTGCTACAAGCCTCTGAATTTGATAAGAAACATCATGTTAATAGTAAAGGTTTGAAGAAAGAGTTTTCTATCACATGGCAACAAGCTAAGGAGATTGTAAAGAAATACCCTACTTGCTCTTTCTATAACCAAATGCCACTGCCTGCAGGGGCTAATCCAAAAGGCACCCAGAGGAATGAAATCTGGCAGATGGATGTGTTCCACTTTGCAGAATTTGGCAAATTAAAATATGTTTATCACACCACTGACACTTATTCAGGCTTTCAGTGGGCAACTGCTTTAAGTTCAGAAAAAGCTGATTCAGTAATCACTCATTTATTAGAAGTCATGGCTATCATGGGTATACCTACACAAATAAGGACAGATAATGGTCCTGCTTATGTTTCTAGGAAAATGAAACATTTTTTGACTATTACAATATCAAGCATGTTACAGGTATATCATACAATCCTACAGGTCAAGCAGTCATAGAAAGATCAAATATATGTTGAACAAACAGAAAGGGGTGGAAAACACCCCCGAAAATAGGTTACATAATGCTTTGTTAACCTTGAATTTTCTCAATGCTAATGAGAACAATGGCTGCAGAAAGACATTGGATAATGGAAAAGTCTACTGAACTAAATCAACCAGTTTATTTCAAGGATGTGCTGACCTCACAATGGAAGCCAGGAGATGTGCTGCGTTGGGAAAGGGGTTTTGCTCTTATCTCTACAGGTGAGGAAAAATTGTGGATACTGTCAAAATTAATAAAGGTTCGGTATGAAGAAGAAAAGCCATTTGGAAAAGATAAATAACAATTCATTCACAAGGATGGCGAGCATACTGATGGTAACAAATACAGATAGGTTGGGGGCAGGGTTCTTTTCTTATCTCCACAGGAAAATACTCATCTTCAAAGAAATTAAGGGACCCTGAATATTTAATTACTAATGGATGGACACATTTTGTAAGTATTAAATATATATATATATATATATATATATATATATATATATATATATGTACAGAGTTTCTGGAGTTTCTGTCTCATGTCAAGAGCCATGATATGGGACAGAAAGAAATATGAGTTTAGAAAACATCTTTGCTTTTCTTCATATCTATCATACTTTTCATTGAATATATCTATCATGCCTTTCATTGAATATATATATGTATGTCTATATATGTCTATATGATTAATGTTTAAGTTTTTCACAATGAACAATGAGTTCTTCCTGAAGTGATATTTGAAGTTTCCAGGAAGAAGATGGGGCCCCACAACAACAACTCTACCTGGTTGATATGACGTCATGATACTGATAGCGCTACTATAAGACCTGTTTTGGGTACCAGCTGCACAAGAAGATCCCAACTTTGTTAGCTGAAGTGGTGCACATCTTGTACAACATTCTGGCCAGACCTCCACAAAATACTCAGAGACTATTTGCAATTTTAAAAGACATTGATCTTGAAATTTAACCATCATTTTACTTTCATGGGATCCCCCAGAAAGAACGTTGCCCCCATGACAGCTGAAAGTAATTCTAGAGGACGATGTCCCCTCTCCCAGTAAAGTTTACCCCTTGGTTTAGGGACATCATTTAGGGGTTGGGAGGTTGGGCGTGGAATTTTATAAGCTCAGGGATCATTTTGAAAAAAAAAACAGAGGGATGATGGGATAATAGATTTATAATTGTGAGTTACTGTTTTTAGACAAATATATTGGTATCAATTCTTGTATATTGATACAAAGTTAAATTATATTGACTATTGTATGCATGCATGTTTCTACCTCTGTTTAAAACATTTTTATGTATTGACATATATTGTATTGATATATATATTGTATATATTTACCATATTGCAGTGTACATTTCTACCTCTGATTAAGATACTTATATAATGTTTGTGTATTGATATATATTTACCATGTTGCAATGTATATTTGTACAGTGTTTTTATTTGGAGGTCATTATCCTCATTTGTTACACAGTTGTTTATTGTCTTAGTCTTTAAGTTAGATAGATATTGAGAATTATATAGATTAATAGTCATCTAAGTTTGTCATTTATAATTAGACTAATCAGGTTCTTTAGATATATAGAGATTATACTCAGTATAGATAGATAATCTTTAACCTCTTTGAAGAGCTGTAGAAAATGGCCTTTAATATAACTCAGAGTTTCGTGATAGTGAGACACAATTGCTCCTGGCAACACTGCTCTATTCCCGAGAGAGTGTTGAGCACCAAAGACACTCCACTGGGAGCTTGTCTTCTTGGCAGAACTGGCCTTTGGGTTAAGAAAAGCCCATACATCAACCACTGACAGAGATACAGAGTGTTCATCAATGGATAAAACAGGACTGTCATATCCTGCTAAGACAGGGTAAGATAGTTTTGAAAAGTTCCTTGCCTTTAATAATGGTATGTCAGTTATGTTAGTCCTTAGCCAAAGTTGGTTGACTCAACATTGCAAACGAGACTTAGGGTGATTGCCCAGGTAGTCAATTGTCTCTGTCAATTGTTGCACATTTTGGATATATCTCGTTTGTTAAGTAATATTTATTCCCTTCTCAGATCTTTGACGGAATTGAAGATTATATAATTGTAGTTACTCTCTACATTATTTAGACTCCTTGAGATAGAATGTTCCGCAAAACTTTTGATTCTCAATATTGTTTGTTATATTTATTATTTGTTATTATTGCATATAGTTGTATTTGGTTTAGTTTTGTCTTATTTAGAAAAAAAGGAGAGATGTAGGGATAAGCCCCGCCCCTTAGTGGGCGTGTTCACCTTGGGCTAATGTTAGCCTATAAATTTGGCGAGCGTGCTCCCAGATGCTGCTTCTGCTTTCCTGGTCTCTGCAGGAACGGTGGTTCTGTAAGTCTATTTCTCTATTAAAGCTGTATCTATTTTGACAATCTGTCTACATTCTCTTACGCCATTACAAATAATGCTACATTTTTATCTTTCTTTCTTGATAATAATATTCCTTTTCCTTTTCTTTCTTTATAAGTAGTAATTTCTAGTTAACTTGATGTATGAAGTAAAAGACAACATTTTTCCAAAAGGAAGAAAAATTATATGAAGAGTTTATTTGAAAAATCTGACAGATGATGGGTTGATGATGGAGCCAGGACATGATGGGGAATAAAAGTCAAGGTAGCGGAAAAGCAGGCAAGTATTGGTTAAAGAGTGATCAAAGAAAGGTAATTTAGGAACCTGAATACTTCTTTTTATGCAAGGAAAGATTTATTTTTATTTTATGAAGAGTATTTGAGAAATAGGGAATGAGGAAATTAAATAGGGAACAATATTCAAACTGATAAGCCATGCTATATATGAAGTTAGACAATGGGGATGTTCTATGGGGAACTCACCAAGGCCAGCTGGCCTGGGTCTGAAAAAGCTTGGGATAAAACCGGACTCGCTGAACATAGCGGACAATGAGGACTACTGAGAACTCAAGAAAAATGGCAATGGGTTTTTGATCCTACTGTATGTATTGGCTTTGTGGGAGCCTAGGCAGTTTGGATGCTCACCTTAATAGACCTGGATAGAGGTGGGTGGTCCTTGGACTTCCCACAGGGCAGGGAACCCTGATTGCTTTTTGGGCTGATGAGGGAGGGGGATTTGATTGGTGGAGGGGGAGGGAAATGGGAGGCAGCGGTGGGGAAGAGACAGAAATCTTTAATAAATGAATAAATTAATAAAAAAGAAAATTAAATACAGAAAAAAAGAAAAGAAAAAATAAAAAAAAAGAATTTATATTAGGGTTGATAAGACATGCATATTTCCAGGTCCCACAGCATCTGTACTTCAGGAGGATCAATGAAGCTATAGTTTGAAAACACACTAAGGAGTATTCTTCTGTTCCTAAATACTGGTTTCATGCTACACCTGTGTAAACCCAAAACCCCAAATCCTCCTATTCTAAACAGAGCTATTTATCATCCCAATATCAAATTATGTTTTCACATCCTCCATAATAAACAAATGACAATTTTTATGAAAATGTTATTCAAATGACAGTCAGAATTATATATATATATATATATATATGTATTTATTTATATAAGTACACAGGTGTATGTTTCTGTGTCTGTGTGTATAGACACATGCATACATATATGACATATAAAAATGTTATGATGAGCTTATTCATTTTTTTCCCAAAATGTGACTTTGTGATGAAAGCTAAGTAAAATTCATTATGGTCTATATAACACATTGGGGAAACCTGACTTATATTTTAGCAATTATAATTAGGAAGCAAAAATGGTGAAATTCCAAAGTTTGGGGTCCAGTAGTGTGAAGTACATGTCTCATATAACCATCTAAATTGAATAAAAGTTATGATCAATTACACATTTTTATATTGTTCAGTGTAAATATTTGGTCAGTTAATATGTAGTTTTAACATGCATTGATTTTGCTTTACTTTCAAAGCGTGTTTTCTCTTTAAGGTAATCATTTTCCTGTGAGCATACTTCATACCACCTTGCATCATATCACATCATAAAAATGTTAATGTGACTAAAGCATATTCCACAGGTAAGGAGGGGAGCCTAATGTGTGTAGAGAACATTTTCAGACTACTGAATATGAAATTAAACACAATTATGACCTGAGAATATATTAAGGTTAATGAGTATTGAATATATGAATTTCCATGAACTAGAAGAAACTGAAGAAACCTCTTCTTGCCTAGCTACAAAGTTTCAAGTAAGTGTTTTGTACACGCTTAACCAGGAGTATGTTCTTCTTTGGTGATAAAAGAAATACAGTGGAGATGAATAATCTATAATACATGGATGCATATGTAGCTGAATTTATAATTCTACCCTACTGTATCAGGAAATTTCTGTATAGCAAAGTGAAACTAGCTGATTTTCATGTATCTGAGAACATTTTGAAGTATCATGTGGTAGCTACTTTATGCCAACTTGAGACAAGCTAGAATATGTGAGAGGAAAGAATCTCAGTTGAGAAAATGCCTCCACTTAGATCCAGCTGGAAGGCATTTTCTTTATTAGTGACCGATGGTGGAGGGGTCAGCCTATTGTGGGTGGTGGCACCCCTGGGCTGGTGGTCCTGTGTTCTATAAGGAAGCCTACTGAGCAAGCCATGTTGAGCAAACCAGCAAGTAGCACCCCTCCGTGGCCTCTTCATCAATTTCTGCCTCCAGCCAGGTTCCTGCCCTGTTTGAATTCCTGACCCATTTTCCTTCTGTGATAAATTATCATGTGGAGGTGTAGAGCCAAATAAATCTAAATCCTTTCCTCCCCAACTTGCTTTTGGTCTTGGTGTTTCTTCACAACAATAGAAACCCTAACTAAGACATAGGGTCTCCTTCTCCATTCCTCAACAAATTAGGTTTTCTCCTCCAACTAGAAGTTTTTCTCTTCAGTCAATAATTAATTTTCGTTCTTTAATAATTTCCAAAGTATAGGAGTTTTCCCTCTCTCTTTATGTTGGTTTGAAGTTATTTGATTATTTTCTAGTTGGAAAAGGCTAGTATATCAATCTAAGTTAGAGGCCTGAGGCCAGAAACAGAGACTCCTCTGAAGACAAACGAACATTCAACTCTGGCTATTTTTGGTCATGGAAGTACGCACCTTTTCAAACACCTACAATTAATTTTGACTGTATAGTTAGTAAAGCTTGGTCTTTTGAATCTGAAAAACCTGTGTAAATCTGATCAGTTTTCATTTTATTATCTGATCGGTTATCATTTTATCACTGTCTTTCTCACTCACTCCGGTAACTTTTGGTATGACCGAAATTTAAACAACATGTTACAATTTAGTATAGATTCTATTTAATTCACTTCATTGTGTCCTTTGTGTACTTAATTTGGAGATCTTAGAATTTAAGAGCTTAGTTGCAATGTAAAATGAAATTTTAAGAAAATAAATATATAATAAAAGAAAAAGAGTGTATGCCATAAAAGAAACAAATAGAACTTCACAGCCCTATTTGATTACTGTCCATTTATATGAAAGAGGCTCCTTTTGTTTTCCATGCCCAAGATTTAATTTGTGCTTTATTGATTATATTAAATAGAATTCCATCAAGCTGAATAGCACATGCCTTCAAGCCCAGCACTTGGTAGGCATAGGCAGGCAAATCCCTGAGTTTGAGAACAGTGAGTTCCAGGATAGCCAAGGCTGTTATACAGAAAAAGCTTGTCATGAAAGCCAACAATAAATAAATAAAATAAATTAAAATAAAAAATTTTAAAGGCTGTCTAGAATTATATTTAAGAACTTAATACATTGCGTAGCAATACCTTGTCAATAAAAATAATTTTCATGTATGTATTGATTAATATTTAAATAATAATATTTTTAACATTTTTATAATTTCCTATGTAGAGTCAAATTTCTATAATAAAGCTGCCATAGCCACCTTTTCTTGTACCCTGTAACAATGGAAACAATTTGATAAACGATCTCCAATAGAACTGTGATGACTGGCGATTTCTGTTTCTATATTTTTCTTACTATTTATTTATTTATTTAAGATTTCTGCCTCCTCCCCTCCACAGCCTCCCATAACCCTCCCCCTCCCCCAATCAAGTCCCCCTCCTTCATCAGCCCCAAGAGCAGACCGGGTTCCCTGCCTTGTGGGAAGTCCAAGGACCTCCCACCTCCTTCCAGGTCTAGTAAGGTGAGCATCCAAACTGCTTAGATGAATCTCACTTGTCACACATGATTGCTGTGCCCTCGTTATGTGGCTTCTAAAGCAGTGAACTTAAGTTTAATTTAATGTACAATTTTAAACACTTTATATTATCCTCAAAAAGTAATAACATGTAACTTGTATCAACTCACTGTACAGAGCAGCTCTATGTCAGAAACACTCTAATGCATTCCACACCATGGAGAGAAGGCAGTTAGCTACAACTCCAAAGGACACTATGGAAGGGATGATGCTAGAACTAAAGTGGCTAAAGAAGTGCAGATGAGGACTCTGATGTGAAGACACATCAAAATAAATAGGAGTCTTCGAGGGAAACCTTGATACTATTCTGCTGAATGGATATGGTCATAAAATGACTCCTATGGAGTCATTGCTTTAATAATATATTTGTACATCACTCAGTTCCCATCATTGCGCTTCTTAAAATAGACGGTGATTAACACAGAGACCACACTTGGACAGCATGCAGAGAAGAAGAGGAACCAAATTCTCAGCCCTATGAGAGATTCCTGTATCACAACTTGCCCTTCAAGACTGGGCAATCTAAACAGAAGATGTGCAGAAAGAGTATAAGAAGCAGAGGATGACTAATAGGAACAGTGTTTACAGACACAGGCAGAGCAGATGCACTGAGGAACTCACAGAGATTGAGACAGTACATACAAAACCAGCTCAAGCTCGAGCCAGACAGAATCCTAGCATGGAAGAGGAAGAAGCGAGCTGAGGAGCTGTTGTGTTTGATGGCTGCTGGGAGAGGGAGAGTCAGTTTTCTTCAGTGGAGTATTGTCCAGCAAATCAACCAGGCCAACACAAGTAGACTTGGTTACACACACACTCACACACACTTACACATGGAGAGAGAGAAAAAGAAAGAGAGAGAGAGACTTTTAAGGGAGAAACATGTGCAGTTATGTTTTCCATCCTCATTTCTAAACTTAGATTCCTCTATTCACTGTGATTTGTTTTGTTTTGTATGTCTTCCTTTCAGTTGTATACTTCCATATATAAAAAAAATCACCAGATATAGCTAAACTAAATTTAAGGAGTATACTTCAAAATATGTATGCAGGTTCCCAACAGGTTACCAAAGTAAATTTTGGATTTTGGTAAACTGTCTTTTCTATGTGGTATTAATATTTTAAAAACACCTTATTTTAAGAAACTCGTGTTTTTCTATTTTATGATGTATTGGGGGAAATCTTTGATTAGTATTATTTCTTTTCCTCATACTAAGTATTCTAGTTAAAGTGACCATCCAGAGTAGCCAGGTTGAGAAGCAGGCAACATAGTTTTTTCTACTTAAAACAAACTACTATGTTGTGTGACATCTCTCCTCTCTCTCCTTTTATTCACATAATATGTGACCCATCAAAATAGTGTTATCTCAGTCTGTGGGCTTCTTGCCCTTACTTCGATGGGCAAGATATATAGTTTGATCTCTGGGTCAATTCTAAACTCCTGACTACTTTAACTCAAATGGAATCCCCTTTCTACTTATGCATTGCAGAGCAAACACATCCATTCCTATAGGTTTGACTGACATTCCAAACTGAGCTATTTTAGGCTTAACATAATCTCGTAGCTTCCATCGCTACATATTTAGTATGGACTCAAAGATACCATTTAGAGCTCTGTCTATATTTTTAAGTAATTTGATTTTAAGTTACAAGTACACAAAGGATGCAGTGAAATGTTGGTTAGCTGTTCGTACCTCTGCTCTTTGAATATGCACGATATGCAAACTAAAGCAAAACCTAAATTCGTTGATGCTACTCTTGTCAAATGTGAGGGTTCTGAAGCTGTTTTGAGTGACAGCCCCCATTGAGAGCTTCATTGTGTCTATTTCTGGATCTGAGCCTTCGGAGCCTGGCAGCTTCCAATTCATGCTTCTTGGAATGCTTCCTCTTGGTTGGCAACCATCATCCTAAGTGTTAGGCTGAGCTATTCTGTAGTGAGCACTAGCCTGCTGGGAATCCTAGCGAGCAGCCAGCTCCAACTTGTTGTTCTGTAAGGCA
The DNA here is from genome assembly GCA_963919715.1 of Microtus obscurus. Lineage (NCBI taxonomy): Eukaryota > Metazoa > Chordata > Mammalia > Rodentia > Cricetidae > Microtus > Microtus obscurus. The sequence goes on along the minus strand of CAWTZC010001020.1, from coordinate 6,118,025 downwards.
AGCCTCATCAACACCCTGATCTGAGAAAAGCATTAGCATCTGGATCCTGCTTCTAAAAGTGATACAGAGCTGGAATAAGTCTGCATTGTTTAGGGGAAGGATATATATATATTTCATAAGTGAGTAATGTAAACATTTCCAAAGAAAGCTACTGGGAGAAAGACTGCTACTGGCATAGTTTTCCTAAGTCATTGTGTTAAAGTTTTAGCTTCATCTGGCGCTGTTGAAAGATGGGGGGGACCTCTTAGAACTTGGGCCAATCAGATTATTTAGATGATTAGGGACATGTCTTGCAACTGTGAGACACCAGTTGCTCCCTCTCTCTCCTTTGTTCTTAGACATGAGAGGGACAGGCTTCCCTCCCCACCCGTGTTACATTCATTTCTCATAGGCTCCAAACCAATTTGATTAATCAAGAATGGATTAAAGACCTCAAAACATAAGAGCAAATGCAAACCTTTCTACTTTTAAAGCTGATTTCTCTCAGATATTTCTTTACGGTAATAAAAATTGACCAATGATATCACAGAGTTTGTATATATCTTCTGTGGAGGATTGTAGCTACCTTGGGTACATGAGGGTTGACAATTTAAGAGACCTGAAGCTTCCATTTCCTACCTCTTCTTAGACAGTAAAGAAACTGAAGTAAGTCCTTGAGGAAGTCCATAGGAGGAAGTTATAAGGCCGAAGTACAAAACACAACTAAGCACATGGCCATCAGCAGACAATTGGTACCGGTATCAAACTAGTCTCACAGAAGCATCTGTGACTGCTTCTCAAAGAATTATCCTCACATTAATCCTTGCAGAACTAGTTGATGTGTGCAATTAAGTGATAACTAAAATAATATATCAAAGTTTACTTTTCTGTCTTTCCAGATACTTTACTTACTCATCTTTAAATAGTTAGAAACTTACGAAACCTGATCTCAATTACTAAACAATGACTGATAATGATAAGCAATGTCATACAAGTTAATTATCCAGAATCAAAAATCTAGTTTTGATTCGTTTGATAACAAAATAGTATAATTTGAACAGAATTGATTAAATGTATGATAATAAATTATAAATAACCACATCAAAACATCCCACTCAATCTCCAGGAAGTATGTGATACGGGACTATAGCTCTGGACTCTCACCTGGATTAGCTGCTGCATTGGTCACATAATCTTACTATACAGTCAAGTTTTCATGAGGACTTACACACTCATTCAAATATGCTCAATGCATTTACATCCATGCTTCTCTCTCCCCCATCTTAGACACACACACACACACACACACACACACACACACACACATCTGCTAACAATATTTTTCACATAATTCAGAACTCAATTGTGATCACTACCATCTTTGATCAGAAACATCTATAGAATTGTGTATTTTCCTTTTATAATATATGACAATTGTTTACTTTCATTTGCTTCAGGACTCTTCATTATTTAGTTATCTATTGTTCTTTGAAAGTTTCATATGTGTACCCAATTTATCTTTGTAATGTCAACTACCACCATCTTCACTCCAGCTCACCTACCTCAAAACATTTCACTGCCTATAAAACAGATTATAATACACCTTATCAACAAAAACTCTTACCTTTGAGATTGTGGTTTGGTTGTGTGGCAATATGGAAGCCAGAAGACTATCTGCAGTTCCCCTTAGGTGTCATGTTGACAGTGACAGGAGGGACCCACTCTTAGGAGCATTCTGCCCTATGCATGGCTCTGATGATTCGGGAGATATCATCAGATACCAAAAGAAATAGCAGCCTCATCAAGGGAACCACAAAGGGGACAGGCGCTCTGGCTGCCTGTCTAAAACTCTAGCTTTTTGACAGAGAAAAACCTTGAGTAAAATCGCCAGGAAACAGCCTACAGTGACCTGCAGGGTATTCTAAGCAATTAGAACAGACTTTTGACAGCTCTTTCCTGATTGCTGCTAATTACTTTCTTAGCTGGCATCATAAATGTGGATGTTCCAGAACAATGTGGGATATTCTGGAGACATCGTGTGAAGAGCTCCGCAGAGGAGGAAGAGAAGGAAAACTGCAGATGCTATCAGACTAATGCTTCCTGGAACTGGAGCATTTCTCTGAACTCTTACTGCACTGGGATTGCATTCTCTGGCTACTGAGAGTTCAAAATGTTTCCATCTGAATTGTTAAATCCCATGTCACAATCTGTGTAAAGTTCTCTAACCCATTTGAGGTTATTAATGACAAATTCATTATAAAATATCTCCTGGCTGAGCATTCCTTGGAGCTTCTGCCACACTCTTACTCTTGGAGGGAGAGTAGACAAGACCTGGTCTGAGAAAGGAGACCATCTCTATTGATAACTTCAATCATTTTACACAACTCTTATTGGGTAGGCTTCAGCAAGTCTTTTCTGCTCTTCTCTTTCTGGCCTTAGGTGGATTTTCCTCTGATAAAGTTAATAATAAAGAGAACCCAAGGATTTCTAAATGTCCTAAAAGAAGCTAACATAAATGTATTATTATCGTTGATCCTTTTTCAAATGGGGTTGTGTGACTTCTCTTAGTAGATGTAAAGAAACATTTTTTCAGGACAGATAGACAACTCTGGCCCATTCAAAGAAGCAATTGTATCCAATCCTGATTACCTAATGAGTTTATTAGATTTCCTGACAGGAGAATGGATGACTCAAAGTCAACTTTCGGGCAACTTTACCAAAGACTTTGCTTTTCCTCAGCAATTGTTTTTTGGTTTCACTGTCTTTGGCAGTGACATTGTACGTTCTTATTTTCTGAGTTTCCTGAGTCTTATAAGTTTAATTTGTTTATGAAACTCCTTCCTCCTTTTAGGAGGTTCTATTTCACTCTGAAGGATGAAGACATATCTATAAAACAGAGACAATAGAGTTAGCATGTCGTCATGATAATCCAACTATAGTTGTGGTGACTAGATTCTTAGTGTCAGAATGACTCTCATGTTTTCCTGTCATATATTTGTAAATTCCCTATTACTGCTTTCCAAAAACATTAGTTTTCCAGTATCTGTGAAAATGCTTACTGAAAAAAAATGTTATAGAAATTTCATGGATGAATTCTTTTCCTATGACATAAAAATCCCTATCTCAAATTTCAAAGGAGCCACCTCATTATCCACTAGGGCCCTTTACAGAACCCAAGCAATCACACTAGTATTCCCTCCATTTCCACCCTCAGCCACTTTTAAATCCTGTCATCCAAATCACCGGGGCGCTAATACATTCTCAAGCACTGAGGACTCAGAGGAGCATGAGGCTTCAGTGTGTTTATAGAATACATTTCATGTAGACAGGCACAAAAGGAACAGTTTGCATAATCATCTGCCAAGAAGAATCCATCTGTCAGGAGAGTGGAAGCTGTTATCAAACAAGTTCATGTTAAAAACAAAATCGCAATTCACTTTCTATGCACTTCATTTCCTTGAGCCTAATTATTGGTGCGCATATAAATGGAGGAAAAAAATATTTCTTCTTGGTAACACTTCAAAATTCTGGTCTAAGCAAGGCCCAGAAATAGCTGCTCTGTCATGTGATTCCCCTCTGGGGATGCAGTGTGCATCAGAGAGTGTGGAACCTGGGAATTCCATGCAATTCTCAGTTGCCAGTGAGAAGTTGCGCTCCCCTGCTTGTGACAAAGGCAAACACCTGAAACATTGTTTCAGTTCCTTAATGTTAACTAATCCTGGCTGGAGTCCAAAGAAAAAAGCCCTGCACATTTCTCTGACAATAAAGCTTTCATTATCATAATTGTGTTCTGATAAAGTTCTTAAATTTCTGCTCAGTTAACTATGAAACAAACATCAGTCTTCAGAGAGAAACTGAAATACACAAAGGCTCGTTTTAGACACTATAGCATAATCCAAATGCTTAGGCAAAAATTCAAAGAGAGAAGAATGTCTTGATATACTCTACAGTGTTATGCCCTCAGTGTTTTTTTGTGTTGTACATATTCTATAAAAATGTTATACTCTCAAGTTGTATGTGGTTTGACTATGTACTTTTAAAATGTATTGATACTAACATAGGTATTTTTATACCCTATCACATGAGATGCAATATTTTTAAAATAAACATTGGAATTTATCTTTAATTATCAAAAATAGTCTAACAATTCCAAAAATAATTGTAAACAGAGAATTAAAAGTGATCACTTGACATTTATTTACAGGTGTTTGTTGAATAATCTCCATTGCATCAGGCAATCAATGGCCGAGGTTTGCGTATTGCAGTAAACTCAACTGAAAACACTTCCAAGTATTTTGATTCTAGGAAACAGATATGTTTTAAGGCTTTCATTTTCATTGTGTTTGTGCGTTGGGGGTGCAGTGCACATGGTCTTGTGGACCTGAATGCAGGTGTCTGAAGAGGCCTGAGACCTCGGGTTCCCCTGGAGCTGCTGAAGTTAAATTCTATTATCAGCTGTATGACCCTAAGATCATAGAGCTTGCTACCAAAGTCAGGTCTTCTGTGAGAAAAATGCAGAAATAAGAAAATGTTCTTAACTCCAAAGAATCTCTCCACTGTTAAAAATAGATACCTTTTAAGGTATTGTTTAGGACGTTGTAGTTGTGGTGGTTTGAACTGAGAGGGCCAGGTAAATATCATGATGGTCCCCTAATAACTCAGTTAAGAGCTAGGCCTCAGTTCCTGTATATACTAGGCCTGAGCCAAATCCCTCCCTCCTCTCACAGGTGATAACCATAAAAGAACAAAGCCTAGGACTTGTCCAGACTAGCCCAAGAATAGAAAAGTTATAGCCTTAGCCCACCACTACGAGCTCTTATCAATTAGAAATGTTCTAACATGATTGCTACTTAGCTATTCCTAAGTAGAATGCTCACACTGGTTTTAAAATTCCTGAAGCTATGCTTAAAAGCATTCTTACACATTCCTCTTGGGGTCATCACTATTTTGTAGAGGTGTGCAACACCACATACATATGGTGTAATAAATACCCTTGTTGATTGCATCGTGACTGGTGGTCTTTTGGGGACTTCTCATGACCCCTAACATGAATGATAATGTTTCCCATAGGTTTAGATATTTGAACACTTGGTCTCTAGTTGGTGTTACTAGTTAAGGAGGTTATGGAATCTTTAGGTGATGGAGCCTTCTGGAGGAAGTATGTCACCCAGGGCAGATTCTGAGTGTTGATTATCTCAACCTAATTCTAGTTCACTCTCTGCTCCTGCTTGCATTTGAAGATGTCAGCTCTCAACTTGCTGCTCCTGCCACCATGCCTAACCCTGGCTATCATGCTTCCCCAGCAGGATGGATTCTTATACTCCTGAAACTATCCATCCAGATAAACTATTTCTCCAGGAAGTTGTCATGGCTGTTGCATACAGGTAACTACTACAGAAGTTAGTGACAGAGAGTGGGCTGTTGCTATGAAGAATCTGACTATTCTTTCTTTGGAAGAATGTGGAAGACTTTAGAACTTTGAACTCAAAATTTAGTTTGACGCTGAAAACAGGGCTTAACGTTTGTCCTAGTAGGAATCCGGAATACCCACCCTAGCTAAGCTTCACAATTTTGGGGAAAAAAAAGTCTTAAAGAATTTTTCACTTCCATAAAGTAACCACAAACAAAAACTGCTGTTCATGTGGTTAAAGAAAGAAAAATTTATTTAAACCATGCAAAGGAAATCAACAGTGTTGTTCTTGTGGTGCTGGATTTAGAGGCAAGAACACTGTAAGAGTGAAGGGATTGTGGTTTCTACCTCCAAGGTTTCAGAGAGATTCTGGGGCTTGGCAGTATGGGGCGGAGGAGTGCATGAAGGCCCTAAAAGGTCATTACGTGAAGCTGTGAAGGTAAAGCTTGGGTTACAGTAGGAATCTCAAAATGTTGAATATTCCAAAACAGTTATAATCTGGCAAAAGAACTACTACACACATGAAGTGGAGCCAACTCAATGGAGAGAAGTATTTTACAGGCAGCAAAGTTGGAAGGGAAGTACCATCTAAGACTGTTGACATTGGATATGGAGCTACTGGATTCAGGACTTGTCTTTGCTGTATTCAGGAATTGCTTTGGTCCAGTATTTCCTTAATATACCCCACTCCTTCCTCTATTTTAAAATGGCCATGAATATTCAGTGCCGAGTATTGTAAGCATATACTACTTTTCTTTGTGATTTTTACAGTGCATTACAATTAAGAGGTTGCCTTGAGTCTCAGATACGATTTGGACTTTTAAACAGTATTATCGTGATTGTCAAAGTCTATGAAATTAAACTGAATGCATTTTAAACTATGGTTTAGTCAGGATTCTATGGGAGTCAGTAGAATATGGTGACTTGAATGATGATTTCCGTAGGCCCAAAGACCTGAACACTTAGACCACAACTGATGGTAATGTTTGGAGATGTTGTTGGAAACTTTAGGAGACAGAGCCTTGCTAGAGAAAGCATGCTGTAGGAGCCAGCCATCATAAGCTAAATAGAAACAGACCACCAAAGGGAAATTCTTTACTTCCAACCATTATTACCTACCAGAGTAAGACTGGTCCATTGATAAGTTTAATGGAAGCCTGAGTCTCAGTAGTTTACCCTCAAGCAATACTTCGTTGCAAGAAGGACCATAAACTAAGATTACTTGAGCGCCACCCAAGAAACCATCCAAAGGAAATGCCTAATATTCCAAATTCCAACCACTGTAGATAGGATTACCTGCCAGCACACACTCACCAGGACACCCCCCAGACAAATGTCAGTCAATCAGGGGTCCTGAACCTCAGAAAGTCCTCTTCCCCACCTTTACTACTATAAAAACCCAACTCTGATCATTGGGCACTTCGTTCATTCCAATACATTGGACATGCAGAGATACCGGGTTTGCAAACTTGCATAGAATAAAGGCTCTTTGCTTTTACATACGGGACTTGGTCTCCTTGTTGGCTTTTGGGGGACTTCACAATTTGGACATAACACATGCTAGGTGGTGACAGGCGTTTAGTGTTTATAGTCTCATTCCACTTCTGTCTCTTCTTATCTACTTCATGCTTGCATTAGAAGGTATGAACTCTCTCCTGCCTACTCCTGATGCTGTGCCTGACACTTGCTGATGTGATTCTCTGCCATAATGGTCTCTATCCTTCTGGAATTGCAAGCCTAGGTAAAGCCATTTTTCAGTATGTAACTCTGGTCATAGAGCTCTATCCCAGCAACAGAAAGGTAACTAATAAAGAAGTAGTGTATTATTTGTGCAACACTATATTTTTGTAAGGTCTGTACATAGTTACTAGAAAGATTAGTACATCCTTTGATGTACATAATTCTTTATACTCCTAATAAACTTAAAAATTAATAGGGACATCTAATGGAAGTATAGATGAGGGTAGGAATACTGAGAGTGGAAAGGTTTAAACACAGAAGTAGTGGGGGTATATAGTGAATGATGATCAGCAGGGAGGGTTAGCCGAAATAAAAAGTCATTTGGAAACTTTCCATCTTGGAGCCAAATTTATAATGAGTATGGCATATGTTCTAAAACAATTTGAAGGGACATATTTGTGATCTGAAAACACTGTTCTTAGAACCTGTGAGTTATTACACCAAAGCAAGACATGTGTGGGGTATCACTGTGTGAACCGGTAGTCAAGGAAGGGCCAGAAGATCCCAAACAATATATGTTCTTGTCTCTTGGCATTCCACCTGGCCTGGATGGTAAGGCACATCACACAGAGAAAGCATGCTGTTACTAAGCTGGAACGGACTACTTTTCACAGTCTGGAATGTACAATGAAAGCTATTGAAGGAGAAAGGCAAACAATACTATTATTTAGCTATGAAACCCTATGTACTATGAGAACAACCTACTTGGCAAAATGTACCAACAAGCTCAATACTGGCACTTTTGCTATAGGGGTAAACAACTTCTCTTTGGGTGAATTTCTTCACAGAAATTTTTAAAAAGCATATTTCTCAAATTTCATATGAATACAATAAGATTAGGATAATCAAAACCATTCTAAATAATAAAAGAATTTCTGGAGGCATCACCATCCCAGATTTCAAGTTATACTACAGCTATATATAGTAATAGGAACATCATGATACTGACATAACAACAGGTATATTAATTAATGAAATAGAATTGAGGGCCTCCATAGAAAGTTAAACTCATAAAGTCACTTATTTTAGTAGTAAAAAGGTCAACAATACACACCAGAGAAAAAGACAACTTCTTCAGAAAACGTTAGAGATCAAATTGGATTGCTACGTGTACAAGAAGGAAACTAGGTCTTTTTTTTTTCAATCTGCACAAAAGTCAAAATGGATCAAGAATCTCAACATATCCTGATTCTGATATCCTGAATCAGAGAGAGGCAAAAGTAAGGAGATATACTAAAATTATTGACCATTGACACAGAAAAAAAAAACCCTTTTGGACAGTATACCAATATTGCAGGCATTACAATTAACAATTAATAAATGAGATTTGGTGAAACTAAAAATATTCTATACAGCAAAGAACAACACCATTTGAATGAAGAAGAAGCCCACACAAGGGGAAAAAAATCTTTTCCAGCTATATACCTGAAGAGGACTGGTATTGTAATATATGTAGAACTCAAAAATTATCTCAAAAAATAAATAATCCGATTAAAAATGAGGTATGCAACTAAAGATACGGTTTTCAAAAGGCAAAGCACAAATGGCTGAGAAATACTTTTTAAAATGTTCAACATCAATAGGTACCAAAACTGTTTCTCTGAACTGGTCAGATAAATGTACATTTATTTGTACATTCTTACTTTGCTGTTCTGGGTAATTTACTCCTTCAATTTTCACTTACTTTGACATCAACCATAGAAACTACATTTAATTGCTGTGCAACAAAAATTAGACAGTGGTGTTCCTATATTCTTTACAAAGAACTATGAGCCTTCCCCATGAGATATGAAAAACTTCAAAAAACAAAGTCAGCTGCAATGTGTCAGTATCATTGTAAGGGTGAAACAAGCAAGAGGGAGAACTGACCTCTAACGAAAACAATGTAACCCATGTCAGAGTTTAAATGCCAGTCTTCAGGTGGCATGACCTGGATCTAAGGTTTAGAACCAAAGTCCACACCAGGCATTCTAGAAATATCTGCACTGTTTGACATCTTAATAACTCAAAAGCAGTCACTGTTAGATCACCTCAGATTGATTGAGGTGACCTGGAAATAAAAAAAAAAAAAGAAAGTCTGACCTTTACAGAATTAGATTATCCTTTAGCCAAACAATGAAGAGCAGCAGTCTCTAGGGGAGTGGGGAAAGCGTGTCCAGATGCATGGGGCTTGAACTTTTTAGGGTTTAGGGGAACTTTGTGGGCAGAAGATTCCATCTACAGATCTGCTGCTTTGTTGTCTCAAGGCTGTAAATACCAACAAGTGCTTGGTACATTGGTACATAGATCTTATCTGCAGTTTCCCAGAATCTTAGGACCCTGAAGTTATTCTCATTTCTGTGTTGGCATTCTTCTCAGGAAGGCGTTCTTATCCATCAGTTGAGTAGGGTTTTCTCATTTCCCCTGATGCTCTCTATTTTAGGTCATTAACCCTTCCTTCAAAGACAGGTATTTAAACAACAAAGGTGAAGGAAGAAGGGTAATGAAATCCAACCACCTAAAAATCTGCCAATGACAGGTAGTTGCCAGTCTGTGGCATGTATGTTTCTGAGATTATTGAAGATCCAAACTACCCAAAGGCTTTTGGGTTACCTACTCAATATAGAAAACTGAAAAACAGGAAACTTGCCTAATGCACATATAAAGGGCTTCTCTGTGGGCATTGAGGGGAGAAAACACCCAGCATTTAGATAGTATGTCATACTCTTTAGCTTCCTGACCCACTATCTACAGAGTCAACCTGTCAAGCTAGCTCATTTAGAAGTTCTAAAATTAGGCTGCCATGTCTGCCTTTGTTTGCTTATATTTCTGAAATTTTTTAGAAGGGGCAGGGATAGTCTTAAACCCAATGAAAAGATACAATATTGCCTCCAGTTTCTACTCTGATCACAAAATGAAATGCTAAATTTCTATAAATTAGCTATAACCCTCCATATGTCCTCTTGAAGTGACAGAGAAGCCATTAGTGACCTCCTCTCTTTTCCTTTCCTCAATCCAAATGGCCTGAGATCCTCTCTCAGCCCTACCTTACTATTTCCTATCTCCAATATGTCCTCATTTCCATAAAGACCTCCAGCTAATTTGGTCAGCTAATGGTTAGCTCCATCGTCTGATTCAACGTAAACTTTGTTGTCAGAATGTGATCAAAATATCACACAACTTCCTCTATCAGATTCCCCAGAGATTTATCAGAAAAGCAAAATCATTAATTTATTCTTTTTAGGATCAAGTTTTCTATCTTGGGTATGCTTTGATAATCTAAAATGAGATAACTGAAATTGTGTCTTTTGTGCCTTTGGCAAGTGAGCAGAGATGGAAATTCATGAGACCATTGTTCCTACATACTTAAAACCTAGGGATTTATGTTTGCAGAATTGCTTTTGGCACAGAATTGGGTACCTAGAAGGAAGCTGAGACAAGAGAATGAACCACTTTCCAGGGTGCTATACAGGGACTTGAGTACGAGTCCCAAAATTGATTTTTGGCTAGCATACCTTTTGTATGTGCGTGGTGACTAAAAATCCAAAGAAACCTGTATTTTTTCAAAAGGAAATTTGTAACCTTCCTACTTTGATGATGGGACCTTAATTGGCATGATTTTTTGCTTCTGCAGAGATAGTACTATCCTACTGTATTCCTCTAAATAAAAATGGGAACAGCATGAAATAGACTTTGTGATGAGACCTGAAGTTCCAAAGTGATTGGGAAGCCCATAATTCGGCGATCATTGTTAAAATAGGATTAGGTATAAGAGGCCGAAGTGCATTTCCGGAAAGATGAATGAAATATATTTTAAAATTGGACATGAAAGGTGAGGGTACCAGAAATTTCAGTAAACTGTTATTTTTTTTTATCACAGTTCACTTTATATTTGTAAATATCTATGTTAATAATGTGACATTCGTTGCCATCCAGGCACACCTTGGCCCTGTCCTTCGGGAACCTGGCAAAGTGTATCACTCCCTGCAATCTGTGTCATAACTGCATGCATGGCAGACAGTACCCTGTCCCTTTAGAAAGACAAGTCCTGCCTACTTAATCTCTATCTTCTTCTGGTCATTCTTCAGAACGTCACACACACACTTTCTCTTTCCCTCTCTCTGTCTCTCTCTGTACTGTTCCCTCTACCCTTCTCTCAATAAACTCTGCTCTTAAGCTCTGTCTTTATGCCAGAGTGAGGTGAGAGATAAAGGATGGAGACAGTGGCAAAGGTATCACCTAATTTGCATTAAACAGTGCATGTTCCATTCATAAGGCTCCTAGTACAAGTCTAATCACTATATGGGCAGGAGAGAAAACCTTCTGCAGAGGACTGCATCAATAGTTACACTAGAGATAAGTCAGGCATCTGGACCTCGAGACATTCTCCAGATAAGGTCAGGTGGAGAGTAGGAGGACCCCGGCCAGGCGGAGGGAGTCTGCCATGTTGTAGAGCACAGAGAGAGTGGCCAGGCTATGGTAGATTGCAACCTCTGACCAGAAGGGTTTCCCAACATATAAATATCAATGAGGGGAATTATTAAACTACCTCTCCCCTTCTGGATCATGTCATGTGTCAGCAGCCTTGTGACCTGACAGGTGGGGAGGCTGGACGATAGGATAACAGGCAGCATGCATTTGAGCTGCCGTCATTTCCTGATTGCCTTAAGTTTGAGAATTTAAAAAGTATTAAGATGATAGGATTTCTTAACAGATATTTATTATTTCACAAACATTATGCAAATCCAATCTAAGCCTAAAGAAGATTTTATACAACTAAAATAAAAGCCTAAAAAAGACTCATTCTTATGTGGAAGAAAGGCAAACTTATTGTTAGTGGAAATGTCACTATACTGACTTTTCTTTTTTTTTAGACATCAAAAAGTTATATGCAGAACAAAAATTGACTAGTACGATCTTCTTTTATATACACTCTGTGAAACTGTTGTGGAATCCATGCCAAATACTTTTTATGCATTTCATTTTCGATAGAATATTATGAAAATGGAATCACTTCATCTGCCTGGGGATAAATTCATTATTAAGATTTTTCATAGTTTACTAAATTTTATCTTAAATTAAGATCTTCAGAAATGATAGCTCCAAATTTCCGAGTCAACTGTCCTGATTATGTGAATCTCTTTAACGTGATGGAGAAGATGACACGAAGACAGAAGCAATGATTTCTGTGACGAAAATGACATTTTTTCTAATAATTATTTCATAAATAGAAACAAATGAATAGATTATTATGAGGAGCCTAGAACTCTCCAAGTGTCAAATCCATTGATTCATGCGTGAGGATGCCTGGCTGTGCTTATTGTCTGGATTTCAAATGACACTGCCCTGGCAGCAAACAAAGATGAACCAAATTAACAACGAATAATGAAGAAGAATGAAGTTGGCATCCTAAACCAGGGGACCCTGCCAAAGAACAAAGCTGATTTCCTCATGTTCATTGCTTTCCATTTTCAGAGGGTGAAACGGATCCTCTACCATACTTTAGGAAAATGGAGGCAGAATTCGGGAAAATTCTAAGGCTTTTGAATAATTCAAATTATTGGAATTTGCATTTATGCAATAAATACTGTAGGTATAATTCAGGATACTATCCTTAATAGTTGCTATTAGTTTAGTGTAGCAACATACAATGTTTATGAAAGATGGAAAATAATAATCTGAGATGAGCATGTACTAGACAATACTGTTAGCAGTAATTCAAATATTGATCATCCATGATTGTTCTGTGCAAAGAATGGAAATTTCTACCTTTCAGTGGATCTATGATAAGCAGTTTCACAGTTAAAGGAACACCATAGCCATGCTGCAATAAGTTAGCATTACAACTGAGAAAATAAGTAGTAGAGGAAGTATTACTTCCTATATTGACTCATGATTGAGTTGGCGAGATATGGTTTTTAGACTACAACTAAGGAAAATGTTTCTGGTGCTGCCCTAGATCATCATCAACTACCAAGCATTAGGAACTACCAGAATGTCTCATTCCCACATTCTACTGACATGATATTTAACAATTTTTACTTTTATATTTAGTTGTGCTCATAGTGTATATGTGTGTGTATACAAGTATGTTTGTGTACATATATATGCACCTTACTAGACCTGGATAGAGGTGGGTGGTCCTTGGACTTCCCACATGGAAGGGAACCCTGATTGCTCTTTGGGCTGACGAGGGAGGGGGATTTGATTGGGGGAGGGGGAGGTAAGGGGAGGCGGCGGTGGGGAAGAGACAGAAATCTTTAATAAATAAAAAAAAACAAGAGTTATCTAGTAACAAGCCAGAGCTATTGTCTGAGCATTTATAAGTAATATTAAGTCTCAGTATGTTTTGAGAAATGCTGGAAAAATAGAAACTTCTACAAATATATGGTGCCCAAACATTTGTCTGGAATTTCCACATACGCCTTGACAAAGCTTAAAAAAGGATTCTAAACACACAAAAATGGAGTCAAACTCAGCTTCTTGACAACCTCTTCTTTTTTTGGTTAGTGTTAGTGACAAAAACATATGACTCTTTACAGAGGCCCTGCTACCACTTAAATGGAGTTTATCAGCAGCGGGTAGCACATTACTTGGTGACAGCATGGCCCTAGAAACTTCCCAGAGTTGGTGCAGTAAATATGGCTCCCAGAGCTAAAGGTAAACCTGCCTCTGCCATAACCCTACACTTTTCGGGGAACTGAGGGAAAAGAAGCAACACCAGCACACTATGATCTAAGTTACATAGCAGCTTTTTTTTTTTCACAGAGACAGAAAAGGTTACAGATACACAGTATAGACATGTTCAGACAAAAAAAAAAAAACCTCTTAATGGGTTACAGTGTGTATATAAAATATACGTAGGCTTGGGAAAGAGAAGAGAAATAGTATATAGAGTCTTAGAATAAACACAGATTTAAAATAATAAAATAAAGTCCTTAAAGGGGAAAGTAAAGTAAAATAAAGAAACAAGCCATGTAAACATGGAAAATACTTAAAAAGTCTGGACTATGCATGTTATTGTTCTGTGTTTAAACCTTTTATCTGCTAAGAGACCTTGAATTATTGAAACTGTCTACTAAACCAGTCTACAAATTTTTAAATTACCTTGATTTCAAAATTTAAGTGAAAAGATATGTCACTGTGGGAAAGAGGTTATGCTTTTATTTCATTTCCATAGGAAATGAGAGGCTCTGGATTTATTCTGGGTTAAGAAAAGTCAGGTTTGATTGAGGAAGACTACCTGAAATCCTGACTGCAGACACTGAAAAACAAACCGAAAGAAACTATAAGACATGTGATGTATATTTTACCCGCTCAAACACATAACCAAAAAAAAAATCATCTTCGGCTTACTTGTACACAGTGCATGCAAAATCTATACTTATATTAACACAAATATGTATGTTAACTTTAAATTTTGTGTGTTTTCAGAACAAGGGAACCAGACACAAGTGAAAAGAGGTGGCTCAAATTAGCCAGTATTTCAAATTACCTCTGTTACAAGTTCCTCTGAGTTCTACATCCAGAACAGTTTCAAGGAAGACGGGTAAAATGATCTAGTTTTACAGAGCACTCCAGCCAAGACTTAACCATTATTCTTAATTTTCTCAGGGTTCCTCAAAGATTACCAGCACACCAAAACAACAGGAAGTAATCTAGAGAACTATGTCCATAGTTCTCCCAAATATCAGTTATAAATGTTTGTCATAGTTTGTAGGGTCTGGTTGCAATTATTATTGGTCAAGGAAAAAATAAGTAACCAAAGAAGATTAGATTCAAGAATCTTGTCCTGAAAAGAAAAACAAGATAAAAGGTTAGATTATTGAATCTATTTTAATCTATAAAACAACTGTTAATCTCAAAATATTTTATATTTGTAGGGATTTTGGTTTATTGATAATTTTTTTAATTAAGTGATAGTAGGGAGGGCCATGAAAACAAGTCTCTAAACAATTTATGAAAAAAATCATTGTCTCTTTAACACATGACAAAACTTATTTTTCATTATAAAGAAATAAAATTAATACATTGACATAATAACTTAATTTATAAACTATACATTATTTTCAGTCAAATTTTATTTCCTTTTATTAAAAGATATACATGTGAAACCAAAATAATAAGCCTGGAGAAAGTCTTACTTTTTCCAAAGTTCATGTATAAATTTAAGAACATTAAAATGTGTGCTTAAAATTACTGTGCTGTTTCATGAAAAATAAATGCACGTCGGTACTCTTTCTATTGTGAGGTTTACATTTTTATCAGGGGTGGAGGAATTGCAAAAAAAATACTCTTTACTTTTTACTGTATTTTCTAAACTATTTTCCTAAGTAGTATAAAAGGTTTGAAAAACTTCTTGGATTCAGAGAATTAACTCACTTGTAGCTGCTGCCTAAAACATGTGTCATCTTGTCCTTCAAGAATCCATGGGAAGAGTAAGTCGAGGTGCAGTAATTTGGCTGTGTAACCTGTGAGCTGTTGAGACGCTATGGGTTTTGCCTTCCAATGAACCTTGAATGTCGTTTCATTTCTTTCCTCTTCCATGCCCCATGGAGCTGATCTGAGCACAGAAAACGCTTTGAAGTCACATGGAGTTTTGTGCTCTGATGAGGCCTGAAGGACACATAAAGTTAGAAACACAGCCATGTTTGCGAATACGGTGAAAATGCAAACAACTCCACAAGTGTTTCATTGCAAAGCACATTTATGTGTGCATATATTTGTACCTACAATAAAACAGCAAAGCTTACAAAACATTTATGTGGTTATATCTATTGTGCTTAGGCCAAATTATTTCTCTCTCTCTCTCTCTCTCTCTCTCTCTCTCTCTCTCTCAACACACACACACACACACACACACACACACACACACACATACACACATGATCAAATAAATTAATCCCTTCGGGTACTCAATGATTAATTTTACTTGAATCACAATAAATATAATACAACGATGCTTGTTTTAAAAAAAATAGCGCTGGTAATCTGTTAGCCTTAGTTACATATGCCAGATATTAAAACCAAATAAGCAACAATCCACTTGTTCCCAATTAAGCATTTCTTAGTATGCCAAAATATGAGCAGCAAAGGATTGTGAACTTTGGCTGCTCTTGTGGGAGCCACACTTCTGCTTGCCATGCCTCTGTTGCCAAATAGACTCTGCAATTAAACCCAGGTAGAGGGAGACTCAGCGCCAGAGGCTCTGCGCCACTGGCGTTTGCTGCCTCCTCCTTTCTGCTCCTCTCTACTTCACCTAGGCCAGCTCTTCCATATGGAAGAAATTCTTCAAGTACCTCTAGCAACACAACTAATTCTTTTTGCTTTTTCTCAGCATTTATTGAATCAGTTGCTGCATAAGGAATCAGAAGCATATGCTCTGTTGGTCTACATCCAGGCTCCCAAATCCGATACTCGTCTTCACGAGAAGCAGCCTTCGTGAAGAAACTAAATTGCAAGAAATTCATTGTCTTATTTTAGGTTATCCACTCTTAAATATTTTAATTTTATCCGTGATTACTATACTTTAATATCTTGATTAAGTGTCCTATGGTAAAATTTCTCATATCAAATCTCTGTTTGAATTTCTCATTTTTTTTTTCCATCAGAATGGAGCGCCTATTTTCCAGCATCCACAAAGATTTAGATAATCTTATAAGCTGCTCTGTTCTAGACTGAAAAGACACATTTGAGGACTCCCACAGTGATAGTTACGGATCTCTGCATCTGCTTCCATCAGTTGCTGGATGAAGTTTCTATGATGACAATTGAGGTAGTCACTAACCTCCTTACAGGAGAAGACAAGTTCAGGAACCCTCTCCACTATAGCTTAGGCTCTTAGCTGGGGGCATTCTTGTGGATTCCTGGGAATTTCCCTAGTGTCAGGTTTCTTGCTAAGTCTCATAGTGGCTCCCACAATCAAGATATTTCTTTCCTTGATCTCCCTCTGTGTCCTTCCCCCATCTCAGCTGTTCCATTCCATCAGGCTCTCCTTCCCGCTCTCTTGTCCCTCCCTCCTCTTCTATTCTCCCTTCTCCAGCTGAACACTCCTAATTTTCTCAGGTGATCTCATTTATTTCCCCTTTCCAGGGGATCCATGTATGCTCTTCCTTGGGTTCTCTTTGTTACGTAGCTTCTCTGGGATCATGGTTATAGGCTGGTTATCTTTTGCTTTACATCTAATACCCACTCACAAGTGAATACACAATTGTTTGTCTTTCTGGGTCTGGGTTATCTCACCCAGGATGGTTTCCTCTGGTTCCATCTATTTGCTTACAAATTTCAAAATGTCATTGTTTTATTTACCACTGAGTAGTACTCTATTGCATAAATGTACCACATTTTCTTTTGTTCAGTTGAGGGGTATCTAGGTTCTTTCCAGGTTCTATGATGAATAATGTTGGTACGAACATAGTCGAGCAAAAAAAAAAAATGTCCTTCTGGTATGGGTCTGAATCGTTTGGGTATATTCCCAAGAGTGGTTTTGCTGGGTCTTGATGAAGATTGATTCCCAGTTTTCTGAGAAATTGCCATGCTGATTTCCAAAATGGCTGTACAAGTTTGCACCCCCACCAGCAGTTGGAATGTAAGTAATGTTCCCCTTACACCACATCCTCTCTAATATAAGCCATCATTAATGTTTTTGATCTTAGCCAGTCTGACTGGTGTAAGATTGTATCTCAGAGTCATTTTGATTTGCTAAGGATGTTGAGTATTTCCTTAAATGTCTTTCGACCATTTGAGATTCTTCTGTTGAGAATTCTCAGTTTAGATCTGTACTCCATTTTTTTTAAATTGGAGTATTTGATATTTTGATGTCTAGTTTATTGAGTTCTTCATATATCTTGGAGATCAATCCTTTGTCTAATGTGTGATGGATGAAGATATTTTCCCAAGCAGTTGGCTGCCACTTTGTCTTAGTGACATTGTCCTTTTCCTTATAAAGGCTTCTCGATTTCAGAGGGTCCCACTTATTTATTGGTGCTCTCTAGTCTGTACCACTGGGGCTATATTTAGGAAGTGGTCTCCTGTGCCCATTCATTCAAGGCTACTTCCCACTTTGTCTTCTGTGAGGTTCAGTGTAGCTGGATTTATGTTGAAGTCTTTGATTCATTTGGACTCGTGTTTTGTGCTTGGGGATAGATTGGGATCTGTTTGCATTCTTCTACATGTCAGCATCCAGTTATGCCAGCACCATTTCTTGTCTTTTTTACCATTGCATAATTTTAACTTCTTTGTCAAAAATCAGGAGTTCGTAGGTGTGTAAATTAATATCCAGATCGTTGATTCAATTCTATCAGTCTGCCTTTACTAGTCACACATGGGTACTATCCTACCTCAGCCTTCTGAGTGCCAAGAATTCAGGCACAAACCACAATACCTCACAGACATTTTGTTAAAAACTTCGTGAAAGTGAGTTTGAGAATTCAATATAGAGTATAATTTTGACAATTTTGAAGAAGTTGAAACTGTAAATAACATCAACAAAATTTTACTTTCTAATTCCTGAATTTGGTATAATAAGCAGACATATCATATGGGTATATTAAAGGTTAGGACTAATAAGAGAGCTCTAAGTCAAACCAAAGATTCTCTCTTCCATGTAATTGAGAACTTTTGTGTACATCCCATCTTTACGTGTTAGTAACACTTACACAAGTAGCAAGTAGATATGTTGATGGGATACTTTGTTTGAATGAGTATTGCCTATATGTTTCAATACTTGTTCCCCAGTTGGTGGAACTTTTTAGGAAGAATTAGGAGGTATGATCTTGTTGATAACAAACAACTAGCACGGGCTTTCTCTTCTTTAACTCCTGCTTGTGGATCGGCAGTTATGAGCACTGGCGGCTCTCCCAGATGGCTTGGGTTTTTATCCCAGGACACACACAGCAGCTTCAAATTGTCTGTCACTCCAGTCCCTGGGAAATCAATGTTCTCTCTTGCCTTTACTGCTACCAGGCACACATTTGATGCACCAACACATATGTAGGTGAGGCAACCATAGATATGTTAATTAATTAATTAAGATAAAATTTGAATTGCAAATGAATATTGAGTTTAACCCTTTTATATTATGCTTATTCATAAGACTTTTGGGTGTTTTCTCTAGTATAAATCTAGGGATTTATTTTATTTATTTATTTAAATTTTCACATAACAGTTTTAAAATATAGGTACTAAAATAGTACCCATATTTATGTTACTGTAATCACACTACTACTACATTTTAAAACCTGATATCATATATGTATATCCTCACCAGATAATAATATAGGTTTTGGATTATGTAATGGAGAAATAAATAAAGCCTATAAATCACAGAAAAAATTTTGTTAAGTTCAGCAAACATATCAGGAATTGCTTTCTAAAACTCATAGTAATCATTTAAGTCACACTAGCAAGGGAGAATGGGAGAAATGCAAATGCCTGTGATCTTCCTATGAGGTCCACATCTTTCCCTATCTTATATTCACAACGCCCCATTCAAGAATACTTGTGAATAAATGACATCTAACACATGTTACTTAACCAGAAAGTAAAATCTTCAATAAATATCTGTTGCTAGAAGGACAAATTCAACAGTTTAATGCTACCTCCTTGTATAATCATTTAATGAATCATTTTTAGGAAAAACTGGCCAAAAGAGGGTGAGGCAAGAAGGACTGGAAAATATCAGTAAGGCTGCTCAAAGCTTGCAAATGCCATTGCTCATATTTTCACTTTGTTACTTTGGAGAGTAATGGGAATGTTAAAATAGAAGAATGCTATGGGACCTGCTGCTGCAGAAAAAAAAATGATAGAAATTAGAAAGTACCTGTTGTATAGAATCTGGATAAACTCCTGAGCTAATGCTAGAGTGTTATCAGACATGAGTGAATGAGATAATTATATAAAATAAGATGTATTTGAAAAAGGTGATTCAATAATCAAAATACTACTGTGTAAAATGGAACTGTGATTTGGTTATTTTTAATATTTGTTTTGCTAGTATATAACCTTGAAACATTAATAAAATGATTACATATCTACAAATAATAAGCAAAATGAAAATAATTGAAAGGTAAATTATAAGTGTAAGCATGCAAAGGTGAAGAAAAGCAGTAATCCAAACTCCTTGCGGGATTCCTTAGAAATTTGTATTTATAGTTCCCTGGAATTTCATTGTGTTGTTTCATCTATTTTACTTTTGGGGGAGTTATCCACTTGTCTCTGTCTTCCTGCCTATGAATATTTTATGTCTCTTTCTAAATAAATTTTTAAGCCGGTATCTAGGCCTCACAGTGGTGATTGTTGCTATATGCACTCCTGGAGACGAAAAGTAATCAATATCACCCTGTTACAATAGCAACCTGCCTGTAAGTCATGCCCACTGGTGTAATAGTAGCAATATTAGCATGAATGTTGTGGAAGCAACCGGCCACATATTGTTTTTTATTTATTTAAGTCCTGCTCCACAAGGTGGAATGCATTTTTAACACTGTCAGTGATGCAAAGAACTCAAGACTAGTTAGGACATGGACATTAAGATATTGCCTACTAGTATTTTGAACATGACAATAAAATGCACTAAAAATATACCGCTACACCTATAAATAAATGCATTGTTCAATCTTACAATAGAGAGTAATTAATATAACACCATACAACTGCTCAGTATATAGAGAATAAGAGACTTTTGAATGCTCTGTACTAAATGGGATATTCATGTCACAGTCCCCTCTCGAGTCTCATGGATCTATATGGAATAGAGATGGGATGTTGTATGAGCCAGAGGTGGTAGATGACTTGTAGAAAACAGTGCTTTCAAGACACAACCTGGCAGATGCACATATGAATTCACAGAGATTGTGACAGCATGCACAAGGCCTGTACAAGCTCAAGCTGGACAAAATTTCAGCGTGGAGGAGAGAAGTTACACATGATAGTCCATACCTTGTCAAGTAAATGTGGGCAAGTGACAGATTCTGGGAGAGGGAATATCATTGTTTTTCAATGAAATGATGCTGGAAGTATCAATAATACCACCAGACAGCTCCAATGCCCAGGAGTAGTCAGTCAACACAAACTGGACTTGATGGGAGAGGGAGAAAGGAATACATACATATATACATACACACAGAGAGGGCGGGGGAGAGAGAAAGAGAAAGAGAGAAAGATCATGGAGTTGGATGAGTACAGAGATGTGGAAAGATCTGGGAGGACTTGGCAAAGGGAGATTAATACGGTAAAAATATATTTTATGAAATTCCCAGAGAGTCTATAAGCAAATTATTTTTTCTTAAAAATAGTTTTCCTAGATGTTAAATTGAAAAGCAAACTTCATAACAAGTATTTGTTTTTATTCTAATTGAATTTGATGAGTCCTCTCTTTTTTGTGGCTTTATTTTGTCCAATCAAAATTTAAATGCAAAGTTCCAGAATTTCAAAATCCATTGAGAATATAGATTAAAATTTTAAAACCTTTATTCTGCTTTTAAGTATTAGCATTTGGCATTTTATATAGTTGTCCACATTTATGGACTCTTAAGCCTTTTATACTCATTTTAAAGAATTTGCAACATAGGAAGTGGGTGAGATTGCTAAGTATGTAGTTGCACTGGGCTCCAAATCGGATGGTCTGAGATGATCCCCAGAACCTATAAGGTTGGTGAGATCACTAAGTACGTAGTGGCACTAGACTCCAAACCTGATGGTCTGAGCTGATCCCCAGAACCCATAAGGTGAAAAGAGAGAGCCTAACCCCATAAGTTATACCCTAAAGTCCACACCCATGTTGTGTCACATACATATACATTGCATGTATACATAGCCAGATATATACATCTGTATCTATACCTTTATTAAAAATTAAAAATTTGCAAAATTGATGCCTATCAAGGAATCTTAGTCAATTAAAACAGAGACATGAATCCTATGCTGGGTTTCTCTTATGTCTTTGCAGACTTATTTCTCATCAAATATAAAATAGGGAGTGAGGGAGACAAAGGTCATACCCCCTGAATAATCTTACTATATCCCAAGAGAAAAGCTACATTACTCTGGGAATACTTAATGCGTAGCACATGGATTAATAAAAAAGGAAATAGTTCACTAATAATATGATTTAGTTATCGGTGTCAGTTATTGCTCTCTTTATGGATAATTTCAAGATTTTATTTGAAGGAGCAAATTCCCATGTTGTGAGAGACCCTGTCTGAGTGGTCCTCTGACCATTTTCCAGGGAATTGCAGTATGACCTAACATGACCTCGAGGAAGCAAAACACTTCTAGTCAATATCCAAATAAAAAGCTAAGACTGTCACACAGTTCCAGGTGTGTGATGACAATCCAAGACTTAAGAAGTGGAAGTATTGCTATTTTCTCTTCCAGATCCCATTCAAGTAGTGCAGAAAACCTAGATTATATTCCCACACAAAGCTCAGTTCATTTTTGTCCACAATCTTGAAACATAAAAACTGTGTGATATTGTTTTTATTTATGTGTATGAGTGACTGACATTTTATAGATTTTAACATTTGAAAAATTTTCCCACTCTACGGAACTTCCACTGAGCTAGAAGACTAGGGTGTCGGATGATGTCAGTAAGGGGGAATGTCAAAGCTGAAAGACCACAGCACAGCAATGTATAAACAAGTGTCTATAGCTGGAAAAAGCAGTGACTTTCATTATATCACTTTCTCCCATAGAATGCCACAACAGTCAAGGGAATCAACAAAGACAGAAATGGAACAACTATGAAAGAGATCGGAAAAAAAGGCCCAGACAGTCTTTTAAACTTCAGAGCAAACTAGGAAGAGGAAAAAAAAGGGAGAAGATAGGTGAATCATAGCAGAGAAAAATTGGCTTGACACAGCCCCAAATCCCTCTGCAAAGACACCTGAAAAAGACCTCTTCCTACCAGAAAAATGAAAATGAAACATACTATATAATATCATCACATTCCAGTTAGGATGGCTTTTACCAGCTAATCAATAAGTAAATAATTTTGAACCCTTGGAAAAGTGGGATGCACATACTCCTACTTAGAAGTGAATCAGTACAACTGTCATGAAAAACAATTTGAGTTGATCACAGTGACTGATTCTTATCATCTCATAACTCAGAGGATTGAAGCAGAGAGGATAGCAATAAGTTCAAACCAAAACAAGCTACAGAGTGAGACTCCATTTCAAAAACAACAACAAAAAATATCCAAATACAATAAAAAATACTACTGTAAGATATGGGATTCTTCTTGGTATACAGGCAAAGGAAATACACATATCAAACAGACTCTGTTGTCATGGGTAGTTTTCTGCACTGTTAGAAATACCCAAGATATGAAAGCAGTAAGAATGTACATCAACCTGTAAATGTATAAAGAAAAAATGCTACACATAGACCACAAAATAATACTCATTTAACAAATGATATCTAGCCAGTAGTGCTATCTTTAATCCCTGCACATGAGAAGAGGAGAGGAGAGGAGAGGAGAGGAGAGGAGAGGAGAGGAGAGGAGAGGAGAGGAGAGGAGAGGAGAAGAGAAGAGAAGAGAAGAGAAGAGAAGAGAAGAGAAGAGAAGAGAAGAGAAGAGAAGAGAGAAGAGAAGAGAAGAAAGAGAAGAATAGCTGTTGGAGACCATCCTGAACTACATAGGGAGTTCCAAGCTATAAGGGGTCCATATCCCACTTAAAAGAGAAACAGAACAAAACACAATGGGAAAATGAATGAAATACTCTTGTAACAAAAATAAGTGAAAGTGAAGTTCTTTGTGTTAAGTGAAGAAAGAATGGCACAAGAAGTCGAATGTCACATGATATAATTTTTGTGACATCTATAAAAGTTGAGACTAGAGTATTGGTTCTGAGAGGATATGGAGATTGAAAGGAGTGATGAGGACATGATTGATGATCTACTTACTGAGTGTCTTCGCTA
This sequence comes from Microtus obscurus, assembly GCA_963919715.1. Lineage (NCBI taxonomy): Eukaryota > Metazoa > Chordata > Mammalia > Rodentia > Cricetidae > Microtus > Microtus obscurus. Next base: position 6,093,997 of record CAWTZC010001020.1, on the reverse strand, counting down.
CTTCTCTGCTTCATGATCAAGACAATTTGCAAAATGAAGCATTTGATTGGGACTTGACTACAGTTTCAAAAAGCTAGTCCATAATCATCATGGCAGGGAACTTGGCCACAGGTAGGCATAGTGCTGTAGCAGTAGCCAAAAGATCACATCTGATCTGTAAAATGCAGTCAGAGACAGAGTAAAACTCAGTCTGGGTTGGGCCTTTGAAACCTCAAAGCACCCCCAAGTGACATACCCCTTCCAATATGGCCATACCTACTTTTATTTTTTAATTGTTTTTATTGAGCTATATATCTTTCTCCTCTCTTTTCTTTTCCTTCCCTCTCCTCTCCTGCCCTCTTCCATGATCCCAATGGCTCGAATTTACCCAGAAGATAGTGTCTTTTTCTACTTCATGTAGATTAGATCCATGTATGTTTCTCTTAGGGTCCTCTTTGTTGTCTATGTTCTCTGGGATTGTGAATTGTAAGCTGGTTTTTCTTTGCTTTTTGTCTAAAAGCCACTTATGAGTGAGTACATTTGATATTTGTCTTTCTGGTCTGGGTTACCTCACTCAATATGTTTTCTAGATCCATCCATTTGCACACAAATTTCAAGATATCATTTTTTCCACTGTGTAGTACTTCATTGTGTAAATATACCATATCTTCTTTATCTATTTTTTGGTCAAGGGGCATTTAGGTTGTTTCCAGTTTCTGATTATGACACAATGTTGCTATGAACATAGTTGAACATATGTCCTTGTTGTATGATTGAGTATCCTTTGGGTATATGCCTAAAAGTGGTGTTGCTGGGTCTTGAGGTAGGTTGTTTCTTAATTTTCTGAGAAATCACCACACTGATTTCAAAAGTGGCTGTACCAGTTTACACTCTCACTAGCAGTGGATGAGTGTTCCCTTTACCCCACATCCACTGAACATAGTGGACAATGAGGACTGCTGAGAACTCAAGAACAATGGCAATGGGTTTTTGATCCTACTGCACAAACTGGCTTTGTGGGAGCCCAGGCAGTTTGGATGCTCACCTTACTAGACCTGGATGGAGGTGGGTGGTCCTTGGACTTCCCACAGGGCTGGGAAACCTGATTGCTCTTTGGGCTAACGAGGGAGGGAGATTTGATTGGGGGAGGGAAATGGGAGGCAGTGGCGGGGAAGAGACAGAAATCTTTAATAAATAAATAAATTAAAAAAAAACACTGCTGACAGCTTATGACCATACCTACTTTAACAAGGTTACACCTCCTAGCCCTTCGCAAACAACCCTACTAACAAGGGACAAAACATTCAAATTTATGAACCAATAGGGGGAGTTTTCTTTTGAAGTACCAAGTTGAGTCACAACAGTAAGGTCAAAGTAGATAGCTCCTGTTAAGTACAATGTGTTGACCTAAAATTAGACTTCCCACCTTTAAGCAGATATGAGGTAGTTTATTATAGGGCCAAAGATGAGTGATGATAGCCAGGAAATACATTTTAAGTTACACCAGTTTCCATGTTCCAAGGTTATATACAGGTTCATGAAGTTTTTATAGTAATAGAACTAAGAGAGCCATAAATTGAAACATGTTTCAAATATCTTGGCAGGTGCTGGGTAGGCATGTTATAGCAGAGTGGAGAAAACTCTGATATAGATCTTTTATATAATCTGACAGCATTCCTAGCCTTTTCATTGGTGGATCCCAGAGCTCTAATCAGACATTCCAAAGGATTACCATCTGTTAGTGATATTGTGTTAAACATGACACAGAAAGAGATAAGGAATGACTATTTAGGTAACTAAAAATAGCCCAAGGAAAACCTTAATTAGGTTTTGGACTATCAGCATTCAAGCTTCTCCACATCAGTTAGGTTATAGTCAGCCAATCAGCCTTTACAGGCCTAACTTTTCCCTTTCACAGGTGATTATCCATAATATTATAGCATATTTATGAGTTGGGGGATTGAAACCAGAGTATTATGCAAACTAGGTAAGTACTCTACCCATGTATTATATCTGGAGTGATTTTGTTTGTTTGTTTGTTTGGTTGGTTGGTTGGCTCGTTTTGGAGGCAAGGTCCTATTAAGAAGCACATGCTGACCTTGAAATCTTTACGTCTTCCTAATTATATCTGACAAACAGCCCCTTCCCAAACAGGACAAAGGCAGCAATTCATATCAGAGCACATTCTCAACACAAGTCATGAAGCTAAATCTGTCAGCCTTTCTTATGGCCATGAATGCCACAAACCTCTCTAACCCCTTGAAAAACAAAACAAAAAAACTCTTGCCAAACTTATTCCCCTTAGTCTTTATCATTGATTCTGTTATTTACTTTTTTTTCCCAATGGGGATTTGATGTATTAGTATGTTTTATTCCCATGAGCAGTATCAGTCTATGTAACCAATAACCTTTTACACACATGAAATTGTTGAAAACACTACTTTTGTAAAGTTCAGGACCTATAAAGGGAGACTGTGTGAGAAACAACTATTAAAGTAATAATGAGAAGGCAACAGAAACTTATTAAAGAAATAGATATCTTGATTAACAGATGGAATGTATTAGGGTTCTTCAGAGAAACAGGACAAACAGAAAGGGGGGAGGGAGAGACAGAGAGAGTGTGAATACACAGAATAAGGAAATATACTTGAATATAACTTAATCAAGGGGATTGGCTCACTCATCTTTGCAGAACACTCTAGGCATTAACTACTCTCGATCACCAAATCAGTCAGTCATGTGCTGACTCTATGTCTAAAACATAAGAAGTCATGATAACATGATTAAGGCCAAAGATCTGAGAACCAGAGAAACTGCTAGTACAATCTGAGAGCCCAGAGAAAGAAATCTTTCTGGTCTCATAGCAAAGGATGGAAGTAGATGAGCAATATCAGCACTTCAAATAAGGGAAAACAAACTCACATTGTCTCTTCAGCTTTGTTCTCTATGTGTCCTGATGTGCTCACTTGCTGTTCTCCCACACTAGATGAGAGTAAATCCTTATTCAGTCCATTGGTTGAAATGTCAATCTTATCCTAGAGACTTGGCAGGAAGTAAGGGATAGCTGTATGTATAACTGTCTTACAGTTAAGTAATATTCACACCTAAAATTATCTAGCATTGCATCTATAGTGGGATCTGCAATATAATTAGGAATTTGTCAACTGTACAGTTAGGATAGGGTAACAAATTATTATGCTTTAAATGAAAGAAATGGACAAATGTAGATAATGGCTATTTAGTAGGTATAGTAGTGTAAATTAGAAAATAGTTTGCTCTATCTCATTTATGGTATAATTATTTACTGGGAATACACTTTAAAAAGTTAATTCATTTCATTTCATTATTAACCCAGTAATTCTTGAACATTTGTAGTTTTACAATAACTGTAATATAGACATAATTTGTCATAGTTTATAAATATGTTTCAATAAAGTTTTATATATAAATGATGTGTTAATATATCTTGTTTTATAAAAACATATTAAGCAAGAGAGCTATAAATTTTCTACTGTGAATTCCAGAACAATCTATACTCTCATTATATGAATTAGAGTAAAAATATGATATATCTACCTATACCACATTCTGACTTAAAGCAAGGATCATAGATTATTTACAATATTCTTTGATAATTTTGATATGTCACTAAGCATCTCAATATTTTTAAATTACTTTGCTTTGTGTCATTACCTTGACAAGGTTTTTTGATTCTCTTTCTAAAAAGACCAATAGGCAAAGTACAGATTAAAGTTTAAACATAATTCTAATTAGTGTTTATTCTTTTACTGTGTTTTCTTGGTTGTTTGTTTTGATACACTGCTCATCCTAAAAATGAGAACATGTTGAATTAAAGGATTGTCCTTTTCCCCAGGGAGAGGAAACAACCTCAGCTGCCAGGCATGAGAAAGATGGTGGGGCATAGGTGACCCAGTTCTCACTGTTTATGGACTTGTTAGGTCCATCAAATCGTTTCTTGGTTATTTTCATTATTGCAGAGCAGACAGAGAAGAAATTACCTTTAATGTGCTGTTTCGTTGCATGAATCACACTTTACAAGCCATTCTTGTCAGCCCATAATATGAACTAATCTTTTAATAAGACACTGTGTCCTTCCATATAGTTCACTGAAGTGCACAGTGGTTTGAATGTTAATTGAAAACGATTGTTTTGTTCAGAGGTGACCTTTCAACCCAGACTACAGTCCAAGTTCATTTACCTGTATGTTTCCAAGCATTGTTTTTATGGACTAGAGGATACTAAACCAGGTACTACTGGTCCAAGTTTCCATTATAAAGCAAAAGAACTCTTTGCATTGTAAATAGTCACTTGCTGCCTACACAGCTAATGTGAATGGCAGACTGGGACGGAAGTAGTATCCAGCTTGCCCAGAAACCTATTTATGTATTATAAATACAATACATTAAAATTAAAATGCATTTCCCTTTGATATTCATTGTTTTAATGGTGAACCCTTTGCAGTCCTGTTTAAAAATGATGCTACTATCTATTAGTTTATTTGACAAGGAAGCTAACTTACACTCTCATATTTAACTCTCCTCCATATTGTAATTAAATCAATTTTCTTATAACACATGTATATCTTTTTACTTTGTATAAAATGTAGTTTGAGTCACCACAAAGACACACAAAGGAAAAGGTATTCAGCTACATATAACAACAGAAAATAGCACATTCAAACAGCATTTTATCTTGGAGGCAGATTACAATACAGCAACACTAGAACTAAGTCAAGATGCATTATAGTTTAATCATATATTATTTATTTATTTGCTTATTTATTTATATATCAATCTATGTGTATATATGTGTTTGAACATATAGGCATGCACATTCCATGGTGTGTTTAGAGGTCAGAGGACAACGTGAGGAATAAATTCTCTCCTACAATGTGAGTCCCAGGGATCAGACTCAGGTCTTTATGCTTGGAGGCTGAATCATTGCTTAATAAGACATTTTGTCAGTTCTAAAATCCTTTTACAAAAGTGTTTAATAGAGCTTATTGTCATAAAAATTCAATATCATATCTGAATTAGATGGGAATTCATTGTTTTTTATAATTTACCTTTTAAACAGAGATGTCTCTATACACATTCTTTCATTTTAGTACACCATCCTAGTTAAGAATATCAACAGCAGTAAAGAGGAGGCAGGGAGATAAGAACAGTGTTCAAGTGAATCACTTTCAGGAATGATAAAAAAGATCTTTCATTGACTGAGGTAGCAAGTCTTTAAATTGGGAGACCATTAGGAGATGGGGTTGTGGATCATAATAAATAGCTTTATATTTTTTTCAGTTAGAGTCTGTGTGATGGTTAATTTTCACTGTCAATTTGACTGGGTTTAGAATCACCATGGAAACAACATTTGGGTGTGTATGTAAGTGTATTTCAGGAAAGGTTTAATTGAAGAAAGACAACACACTCTGCATGTGGGTGACACCATAAATGGGGTGAGATCCTAAACTGAATGAAAAGAAGAAAATGTGTTGAACACCAACATATTTCTCTCTGTTTCCTGACCACAGACATAACATGACTTATTTCACATTTTTGCCATAATAATTTCCTTCCCATGGTGTACTGTAACCTTGAGCTGTGAGCCAAAATCAACCTTTCCCTATTTTTTTTAAAGAATATTGGATTAGTCTTCAATGGGTTTTTGTATCTGATATATGGTTAAATGAAATAACATCTTTATTTGTTGACGTCCTTATTTCCATTATCAAGAACATTTGTAGGGGGATGGGGAATATAGTATAATTTAAGCTACTTGCAATACTTAAATGAACAATTTATAGTGACTTATTTAATGTTGGTAACTATTTAATTCCTAAGAACTTTCCCACTTCTGTTGACATCCCCCAAGAGTCATGTATATTAGAGTATTTCTGATGTCAACTGGCAGAGTTTATTTTAGTGCAGGTTATAGTTTATTTATAATAATTTCTATGATAGTTATATTATTTTCCTAATATAGAAATAATTTTCCTAAAAATACAAATTTTAATGATGCTACACATAATTATGAGACACTAGCATGACTAATTTACTTCATGTACAGTTGTTCAATGAGTTTTGTCAACAGTAGAATCTAGTTTGTCTATACAGCAACTGGTTCAAGAAAAAGTAACTTTCCTTATACAATCTGTGCAAATTAAGCTTTGATCATCACGGCCATCACCTAATTACAAGTTTGTATTCCTAGTCCTGCTGAGATGTGCCAATTAAAAGAATTTGACTTTAATGCCAAACAACGTATTAGGCCTAATTAGCTGATGCACTGCCTGCTCTTAATTTAGTTTAACCCTTGGTAATGTGTGTGGAAATGTATTTAATACCTGTATTGTGATGTCTTGTGAGTAGCAAAGCATTTCTGTAACTTCTGCTACAAACTAGGATTTCAAAAATGAAGTTGAGTGGAAATATGGTATATTTATACAATACAGTATTATTAAAGCTTTTGAGAAAATATGAAATTATAAAATCTGCAGGTGAATGGATAAAACCAGAAACAATCATTTCGAGTGAGGTAACCCAAACACAAAAGGCAAATGTTCCATGTTTTCTTTCATCAGTGGATGCGAACTATGAGTCTTCAGCTATGTGTGTTTCATTTGGAATTCCCACAAAGGTCAGAAAAATATTAAAGGCCTGTATAGGAGACATTAAAAGGACCAGGGCTAGAAAGTAGTAGTATAATGGGTTAAGAGGTAGAAAGAGTTAAATTAGCCTCGGAGAAGGGAGGGCAGAGTAGAGGATAAATTTGGGGAATACATAGCACTGGAGTTCTTTCAAAAATCACATGGAAACCTACTATTGTAAAAACTTCCTAATATCATTATATTTTAAAATGGGATCATCAAATAAGGAGGAGACAAGTTCTCAACTAGTCACAATAGCTTAACAAATAAAAAGTCAAGGATTAGTTGTTTATTTTGGAGGTGTTTGCTGGTGAGAGCCCATAGACCCTCAAACATTACAAGGTATGATTAATGTTCTTGACTCCCCTCCAATACTTGACCATATTGCTGAAGACATAACATATGTAAGTCATAGAACATGGAGAAATTAATCTAATATTGACCTGGAAGCTTCATACCTTCTGGCCAGCTTTCATAGGACTATATGATTCTATACAGGACACCAGAGGCAAAAATCAATTATCAGACATACCCAGCTGGGAACCTTGAAAAATACAATAATGGTTAGCTTAGCAAGACGAGCTCACTGGTGTAATACTGTTGTAAACATCATGGGAATAGCCAACAATTTTCTGTTTTCATTTAAGCTCTACCCCACAAAGCAAAACCCATACTTGGCACCATTATCAGGCTAACATCCTATGGCTAGACAGGTTGTAGGGCCTAGGGACAAATCTACTACTATTGTCATGCTATATTGTCATAGTATTAAAGTGGCTCCTAATGACTTTTCTTTATATTAGATTAATCTATCTTTCCACCCAAACCAGATAAGCTTTTGTTTGCAGTAGACTGAGGTTAACACAGAGATCCACAGCTTGCCAAAGGTTTAGAGAGTAAAAAAACTGCAGAATGCTCTGCCGAAACAGAATATATCTTCACACCCCTTCCTTGTGCGGCTCTGAGATCATTACAGAAGAGGGGTCAGAAAGAGTTTAAATGAGACAGCGACTACAAATACTCTTGTCTTCTGGACACTGTAGGGCAGCTGGACTTATGAACTCACGACAGCTGTGTTAGTATGCAAACATCCGCACTGGCCTGCCCTTGGGGTTCTGACAGGCAATGTCCTCAGCTGTAGCACTAAAAGTACCTACTGTGCACATTCACTAGGTTTCCTTTTAAAAGAGCCCTGCTCACCTCCAATCTCTCTCTCTTTTTTCTGTCTGTCTGTCTGTCTGTCTGTCTGTCTGTCTGTCTGTCTGTCTGTCTCTCCTCTTTTTTTCTGTCACTCATGTCCCCAAATGCTGGTCATCCCACTCTCTTTCCCTCTTTTTATGTGCCCTTTCTACTAATATAAACCCCTCCACTTGAACTCTGTTGTATGGCATCTTTCTTTCTAATGCCACTTTTTTTTTTTATTACAACAGTAAGAACATAGACAAAGGCTTTACATATTCCAGCCAGACAAAATCCCAGCACACATGGAAAAAGTGAACACAAAATCTTACCCCCAGTAGAGTAACTATTAAATGACTCTCGCTCTTTCACAGAGAGTCTGTTTTCTAAGAGTATAGTTCCGGATAAGTAAACCACGCTATAGCAGAAGTTCATACAGGGCAAGACTATTTGGGCATCCCTAATTACTCTTGGCAATTTTCTTTTCTAATGAAGGACATAAAGTTGTGTGGCTAGGAACGGGCTAGTGGGTCTAGGAAGAGTTGATGGAGGGAGGTAAGTATGATCAGAACACATTGTGAAAATTTGGGAAAACATGAATTGTTTAGCTTTAAATGGAATCAGGATATTCATAAATAACTTCCACAAGTCTGCAAAACACCTTTCCAAATCTAGAATTCCTCGGATCCTAAAACTACCACTCACTCTCCACTGATTGCTCTGACAAAGCTATTCATTTGTGGAATGGTGACTCAGTGTCTTTAATTTTATAATGCTATACCCTACTTTCGTCCATTAAAGTTGTATAAAAATCTATGTGAAGATACCTATTTTAGCACAGTCAAAGCACAACTATACCTTTCCAACTGTGTCTCAAGACACATTTTTTTTAATATGTGCTTTTATCTCATAAGCTCCTGAATATGTTCTTTTATTTATTGACCTTATCCCCCTCGCTAGGGTTGGGGTTGCTGTATCATCCTACACAGCCTATTCTTCATCTTTACCAACTGTTATGTTGTCTAAAGAGTTTTAGGGTCTTTACTGTCTAGACTGTCTAAATGATAGAGGATGGCCTTTTAAGATGTAGGTTGAGAAATTGTATTTGGAGAGCATCCCTGTTTATTTTCAGGAAGGTGGATAGATAAGATTTGGATTGAAGCCACAGACACTTTGAATGACTAACTAGTTTTCCCTGCATCTCCTTAAATGAGAAGGCACATGTTTATTTTTTTTTGGAAATATTTGCCTTAATTTAAAAAACTTTGGATGAGAGCATTCATCTCCCCAAGTTCTTAAAACTTTAGGAGATATTTCAGTGTGTAAAAGCACTTGTTACTCAAGCGTGAGGATCTGAATTTATTTTAAAGAATATGCAATACGCATGTCAAAGCTGAGGATGTCTGATAAGAGCCTGTAACTCCAGCATTATTTAGAACAGAGACATGAGGGTCACTAAATCTTGCTAACCAACAGCCTAATTGTACATTCCAGTGAGAGACTGTGGAAGAGAGAGGTAGGACAGATAGTAATGATGAAGGAAGAAACCAGATATTCTCCTCTGCACATGCACACAGGTGCGCACACCTACACCTTGGCACATCTAATACTTACATAGTCATATACGCACTAAAATTTTAATTAGAAAAAAGTTATTGACTGAACAGGAAGATGATAAAACTGTGGTACTATCTTCTAATATAATGCTATCTTTGGTTCTAAGGGTCATGTGCTTTTTAATAAAGCGCTTTTTATTGGTTTGTATCTCTTAGGCTTTCATGACTTTCAATTTCTTTTCTGTTCTTGCATACATACTTATCAGTCCATCCAGTCTTCCTAACATGTGAATAAAAGAATAATAATAGAAAATTTGAAAAAACAGAGTAATGTTACACTATTTTATTCATTAAACATTCTGATTATGCATTAAAACTATCAAACTTCTATCAGGAGACTTAAAATATTCATTATAATAATCATCTCTACTTTATGTAATAGGTTAAATACAGAGAGCTGTACTTATGTACTATGTTCATATCTATTGCAATAAGCAATTTTGCATATACTTAAATTTTTTTCAAACTCATATTGATATTAAACTATTAAATTGCAACCTAAAACTCAATTTTATCACAAGAAGAAATATCTAGAAACTACTGTAGCATAATATATACTAAAAACAGGGTGGTTAAGGTCAGCTATTTAGAATACTTTTTCAGATTCTGCAGTAAGTAGTAATTTATGCAGGCTTATTGATTAAACTGCTATGAGTCACCTCATGTACACAGGGAAAGATTTTTTAAATCATTCTAATTTGTTTTTTCTTCTGTATGTGCTATAACTTCCAACTTTTTAAAGCATCTCATATGCAGTACCATTCACTTTAAAGCTGTTTGAAAACCATTATTATAGATTTCCCGAGACTCAATCATTTGTGTCTATGCAGCAGGACTCAAAACTACTTTGTTCTGCATAAATACCTTACCACTTGAGAGTCTTGTGCTTTTGGTTGAATACAGTAAAAACATAAATAGTTTAATTGATTATATTTCCTTGGGGCTTAATATTCTCTATCTATTGACATGGTTCATCTGTTTTGTTCTGTTTCTTTTGGCAAAGGAACCAATGAAGCCCAAACTTCAAATTAGCACAGAAAAATAGTATTTACAAACACTGAATTGTGTTATTCTCCTAATACTATCTCAATTGCAAACATGTCATGTCTTCTTGGCATCAATAAATGAGATATATTAGCTTCCACTGAAATTTGACTTAGAAAAATGCATAAAATGTGGAATGCTCAATCTAATTTACTCGTGAATTTCCGTACGTCGATTCAGCTGCACAGGCCTTAGGAAACTACAAAGTGGCAGGAGCTGGTCTGTGCTCAGAGCCATGAAAACTCCATTTCCCTGGAACACTTTGATGTTATCCATCTTCTTTGGGCTTGTTTGCGGGTGGCCTCGTTTTTTAAGTAGCACAACAATGGACTTTGAAAAAGACGCAGAATTTTAACAGAATGTATCCTCTTCCCTTTCCCCTGATTTCCTGCACTCTACAACATACTCTTGAAGGAACATCATTCCTATGGAAGCCAGCGCTGGTTTATCTATAGTTAATACCAGGTGACAGTCCTGTCCCATTGAACCCTCCCCCATGCTCTGCCCTCACTGTGCCCCCAGGCTCTGGCGCTTGCTCCCCTCTTTCCTTCTCTGGACAGAAACTGTGGAAAGTATTTCTTTTCCTTCTAAACTGTTTTTACCATGTAAAACTTGCTCAATAGCCTTTTCCTTCTAAACATCATTATAGGATGTTTTATTACTTTGAAATTTCAATTACACATGTTAATTTTGGAAAAAGAAAGTTTTAAAATTCTAATGGTAAAATAACTGGAAGGTACACAAGAATTAATACTAATAAGTTGTTGCTTTGATCTTTCAAATAGTTTCCAGGCAGTTCCACTGTCTTTCTAATTCATTAACATTGCTATTGTTTTAGAAATACAGAATTTGTTCATGTAACTACTACATTAAAGTTATCTTTCACCAAGAGATATTGGGTTTTACAGCATTAAAATGAATATATTTATGTACAATGAAGATTGATTATAAAAAAACTAATTTTTTAGTAATTGTGTGATACAAGAATGTAGTTTGTTCTTTTTTTTACTCCATGTGGGCCCATAACCCAGTTCCCAAATTAATACACAGAGACTTATTCTTACTTATAGATGCCTGACCTTAGCTTGGTTTCTCTCTAGCCAGATTTTCTAACTTAAATTATCCAATTTCTATTTAAATACATTTTGCCTCAGGATTTTTACCTCTCTTTATTCTGTATATGTTTCTTTCCTTCTTACTCCATGACTGGCTGAGTTGTTGGGTGACTGGTCCCTGGAATCCTCCTCTCCTCCTTTTCTCAATCCTTAGTCATCTCTTGAGTCTAGGTTTCTCATATGTATTTGTTCTCCCTGGTATTTCCACCTATCCCTCTCCTGCCTAGTTATTGGCCATTCAACTCTTTATTAGACCAATTTGGTGTTTTAGGTAGGCACAGTGACACAGCTTTACAGAGCTGAAAAATGCAACATAAAAGAATGTATCACATTTCCATAACATTAAACAAATATTCCACAGCACAAACAAATGTAACACATCTGAAACTAATATTCCACAACAGAAGGAGATACATCTAGGTCTTATAGTCAACATACTGCAATAATTTAAAATGAGCAAATATTTCCTATAGCAATTTTAATGTATATGTTTTCTAAATTAAAATTTTTTTTCCTATGACACACAAAAACTTATTCAAAAGTATTTAACAAAGAAACTTATTCTAGTACTTCGTATTGTCCAATATATTCTTGTTGAAGAATAGAACACATATATTCTGGTTTAGTTTTGACAACTTGACACAAACTGAAGTCATTGGGAAGAGGGAACCTCAACTGGGGAGTTGCTTTCATCAAATTGGCCTGTATAAATGTCCTTGGAGCATCTTCATTGATGACTGATGTTGGAGTGGAGTGGTGGTGCAACCCCTGAGGACGTGGTCCTGAGTTGTAGAGAAAAGAAAGCTACACAAGACATGGTAAGTAAACCGGCAAACAATATTTCTCCAAAGTACCTGCCTCCGTTCTTCTCTATGGTTTCCTGTCATGCTTTTCCTTCCTGTCTTCCTTCATGACAGAAGATCAGCTATAAGCTAAAATAAACCCATTCATTACAAAGTTGCCTTTGGTCATGTGGATTATCACAACAACAAAAATGAACTAAGACATCATAAACATGACACAAAAAGTAAAGAACTTTACATACATATAAAATGCTTTAGCTGAAATACACTTAACTTCGAGAGATTTACAGTATTTTAAATAATGCAAATGAAAGTGATTATTTTCTACCACATTGAAAGAAATAAGGCTGTAAACATATGTACCTTGTCATACAGAATACAGGAAGAACATAATTTTCAGATTCTTTCAATTATGCCTTCCTAAAAACTAATTAAGAAGGTCTGCTACCTTGACTAGAAAAAAGTGATGTCTGAAAAGATATTTATGAGTCCAGAAATCATTTAGTACAAGAAATCTTTACATTTTCATTTACTTAGAAAATTTTAAGCCATTGTTTTTGTTTAAAAGATTTTTTTTATGAAAATCAGCCTCACAACAAGAGCCTTATTTAAGCATTTTTATATTGATGGGAGTGGAAAGAGTGACTTGTCAATGTACAAGGTTTTTTTGGCCTCAGAACAAGTGACAAGAAGTGTAAATACTTTAACAGAGCCCACTTATGACATCCTTTCAGTACACAGATCTATCTTATCCGTAACAGAACACACTATGACATCACCATTTCAGTACACAGGTCTATCTTATCCATAACAGAACACACTATGACATTATCATTTCAGTACACAGATCTATCTTATCTGTAACAGAACACACTTTGACATTATCATTTCAGTACACAGGTCTGTCTTAACTGTAACAGAGCACACTATGACATCACCATTTCAATACACAGGTCTATTTTAACTGGTTCCTCAGCTAAACGTTTTCCCTAGGATTCATTCAAATATTGTTTCCACCTAGTGAATTACCTGGAAAGAATGTACTTCCAGGGATGACTGGAGGCCCAGATATTTCCCACCCTTATTTCCAGTCCCTTATTGCATGGCCTTCTTTAGAGAAGCTCACAACATTGTAATTTACTTATCCAAGGCCATGTTATAGAGGGAACAAAACTGTAATGAAGAACGAAAACTATAGAGCCTAACGCTAGGGAGATAAAGTAGAATAATGATAAGAACATCATTGTGGGTGGGGCATGATTATACAACACATGAATTTCAGAAAAGGAATCACTGGGATGACCTGGGCTTGACTATGGTTGAAGTCCACAATATCGTCTATCTACATATTAAAGAGTTAGATAAGTCAGTAACTAATAGATGGTGTTGACAAAAGAAATTGCTAGCTAAAACAGTTATATTAAGAACACTAGGATGATGCAGAGGGTAAAAGCACTTGTCACCAATCCTGATGGCTTGAGTTCAATTCCTAGGACCCACATGGTGGAAAGAGACACCTGTAAGTTGATATGTGACCTCTCCATATGTCATATGACATGCACATGCACATACAATAAATGTAAAAAAGTCTTATTGTTATCAATTAATTAGCTGATATGTTTACTTGAATAGAAAGAAAGGGAAGGGAAGAAGGAGCTTCAAGTGCTAACACTTGGCAGCTTTTGTGCTCTTTAGCATTTGAGAGCTTTCTGGCAGCTGATAAACAAAAGCAGCTGCAGGTTGCCTCTGCTACCCAGAGCTACGAAACCAAGACCTTTAACCCTACCTCCTAAAACTCCGTGTGTACCTCGAATGTTGAGATTATTCAGCCCTGGAGAGCAGCTTGCTACAGTCATAGCCTCAGCTGTTACCGTCCACGAAACCCAGTCCAGAGCTTTGTCTCAGCTTGGGTCCCTGCCAGCTACTGCTCTAGCAGTTTCACCTCTTTTGAAGGTGTCACTGTAGCCTGATATTTATCTGTGTTTGCAGCTCACTTGGCTGACTTTTCATCTCTGGCTCTGGCACCTGTCAAGGCAGTGTGGTTCCCACAGCTATGCTTTCACTGCTTGTCAATCCGTGGACATTCTGATGAACTCCATCGGCATACTCAGTAGCTCTGCCTCTATGGCAGCTGTCAAAGCAGCCAGCTGCTCTTCCCCTTCTGTAGCTCGGCTCTCCCATTGTTCCACAATCGCTGCTACTGCTACCTTTAGGTCCCAGCAATCTATGTTGTTGCTGCTGCCCTGCTCCGGTTGCCGCTACTTCTTTCTTCACGGTACCAACTGAGTTCATTCACCAAATACAAGCAAGGAACACCATGAAGGAGTGGAAGCCTCTCATTGGGCTGAACATTGAAATACTAGGGTGGCAACGCACGAGTCTTTCAGCAAGCTCAAGCTCACTCATGAGTCACAAGGCTTGTCTGTGTTATCAGAGAAGGGGAGTTTGTACCAATCACAGCAAACCTTACACTCAGAGTAAAATTTCTGTTTACACTAAACACAGCCTGCCCTGGCTTGCAGAGCAGTTTGCAGCTCCAGGAGCGCTCTTGCATGGAAAAGCCTTAGAGATCCCCGAGGCTTTCCATAGCAAAGCATGGGATGTAAATGGCCATTTGAGATAGTTACTTAGCGCTGAGCTATAGCTTCACGAGCTGCAGCTGCCACTCGACTTCAACTGTGATATACATTCCTCAACTTACCTGTCAAAATGCCCAAAGCAGCCCTTGTCTGCAGAATGACAGTCCTGTTAGCTTCCTTTTAATAGTCCTTCTGTTCAAGGCGCCGTGGGTACAACAGCAAGAGGAAACCCATAGATTTCAGTTAGGTAGTCAAATCAGCACCGTTCTGTTTTTCTCATTCCCAGGCAGATAAACATCAGAAGAAGCCCGTATAAATAGCACTTATCAGTTATATTATCATCAGTTTTAACAAGGCTTAACATTACTTTTAATAATTTTTGCTCCTATCAATCCAACAGCCCAGGGAGAGATGAGTCTTCATCCATTTCAATAAGCTATATCTCTATTGGTCTACATTCTTTCTTTTAAATAATGCTGTAAATGTCAATGAAATAGTCACACGTGGGAATATTAGTTTCTTATCCTATTGCTGTGAAGAAAATGCCTGCACGAAGCATCTTAATGGACGTGAGTCAGCGTTTAATTTGGCTTAGTGTTCCAGAGTACCATCTAATTATGGCTTACAAGTTCTGGTGGCAGAAGCTTGAAGCAGCTTGTCAGATTGATCCACAGTCTAGGGGCAGAGAGTGATCACCAGGACCCCAGCCATTGAGTATAGCCTTTCCATTTCAAATGGATCTCCCCAGCTCTGTTAACTCAACCAAGACCATCTGTCACAGATGTGCCCATGCTTTTTCCTATGTGATGATAGCTCCTGTAAGGTTCGTGTTCACTATTAACCATCACAATGAGTCACAGGTTATGTTGTTTAGGGTAGGACCTGGCTTTTATCTCTACATGATAGAGTGTTTGGGGAGGCATGGTTTAGAGTTCCATGTTGTGGTAGACTGGTGGGTGAGCTGATGTTTACTCCTTCGTATCTCACTGTCCCATATTTAGTTCCTTATTTTCTCAACCTAGTACTTGGCTATTTGACTTCCCTCTGATTAATAAACAGATAGAAAACATGTATAAACAGATATGTGGCTATTTTATTTTATTTTATTTTGGTTGTTTTGTTTTGTTTGAGACAGGGTTTCCCTGTATAGCTTTGAAGCCTGGTCTGTAACTCACTCTGTAGACCAGACTGGCCTTGAACTCACAGAGATCCACCTGCCTCTGTCTCCCAAATGCTGGGATTAAAGGCATGTGCCACCACTGCCCAGTTTACTTAGTGCATTTTAAAATAAAGCTACACCGCATAGCCTCTCATCAACATTCCCTGTATTACTAAACCATAATTTTCTTGGGGTATTTTTCTTGTCTAAATAACACAATAATTGTCAAAACAATATCCAGCAAAATAATATGCTAAACAATAGAATATTCTGAGGTAAGTTCTAACAAATTAAAATACTTCTTTTTTTCTCTGAAAAAAATAAAGGGGTTACTACAGCCTGATGGATGTAAGCAAGTTTGTAATCAATGATTTCCAAGTAGAATGTCACTATTTTAGCCAATTTTTAGTAACCAGCACATTAAAACCCACATTTATACTGCGTGAGAAAACAACTTTTAATTAGTATTTTTAATTAGTAAATATTGTATCAGACGATGCAGATGCAGATGTTTTTAAAATGTGCATACGTCAAATAATGAAAAGTTGCTTTGATTTTGTTTTTACAGTAGGAATTAAATATAACTCTTTTGGCATAAAATTCTATTTAATTTCATTATACTTGAGAAATTAATATCAAAGAGACATCTTGGAAATCTTTGAGGCATGTTCCCCAATAACAAATGAGAATTTAGGAGTTTCTGCATAGCACAAAAGTACTCTATGCCAGTTATCAGACTTCATGTTTAAATATCAGTACTGATTAAATTTTAAATGACATAAATCTTACTATTTTTAACAGTATATAACTGAGGGCTGGAAAGAAGGTTCAGTGTTTAGGGTCAAGTGCTGCTCTTACAGAAAACTCAAGTTCAGATTACTGCACCTTTATTGGAATACTAGAACCACCTGAAAGAGCAGATCCAGGAGATCTGAAATCATTCTCTGGCCTCTGTGGGTACCTGCAATCAGATACACATGTCCATATTCAGACATACCCATAATTAAAAGTGAAATAAAATTTTATGGCTGTAATTTAAAATACTCCCCTCTGTTTACTAGTAAAATACCTTGTTGAAAGGCAAAATATGACTAACAATCCATGCACTTATATAAAGATTGTGCAATAACTGGCATTTAAATACAAAATAATTTTCTTCTATAACAATTTAAAGATTGATAATATATTGGATATTAATGGAACTAAATACTCTCTCTTTCCCATTAACTGCAAATTCCTAAGGATTTTTATTCTTTACCTATTGAATCTATTTTTTTCTAATTTTATTTTTGATAAAACCTTCGGACAAATCTAATGCATTGCCTTGAGTCATCTTTCTTCATTTTTGTTGTTTCCAGATCTTCGAATATGATATTTCAGCAATATAAAATTAATAGTACTTACCCGCACATATTGACTCATAATCCCATGTATACTTCTATGTCATAATATTCCTTAAAATTATATACTATATAAGAATCTGCTGTTTTCAAAATGGGTTTATCTATTTCCCCGAATGTCTTTATCTCAATTAATATCACACAGCAAATGTGACTCCAGTTTGGCCAATATAAAATAATTAGAAAGTTATTTTAGAAGACTAATTTAGAGAGATTGTAACATATATGTATATCATTTTCACAAATTCCAACACTCAATAATTTAAAATATATTATAGCTTGAAATTTCCCATGAAAAATTCAAAATAAATATGGCCACTTAGTATATTCTACATAAATTGTAGGAATAACATGAATTTTAGACTGATATTTTCATACAAGTTGAGTCAACATTATAATAACAACAAGAAGAAAAATCAAAATTATGATTGACATACAGTTCTTTCAGGTGTCAGCATTAGGAGTTAACTATGTCTGTGACTCTACATTTGAATGATTCAACTATCTTGGCAAGAGTTGGCAATTAATCTCAATTGACGTGTCATCATGTAAAAATGTAATTGATCAGTATAGCAACAATAAACAAAACACTACAACAAAGTCTTTGACAGAGCCTGGTTACCATTGCAAATATGACATGAATTTGAAAGTACAAATCAATTTATGTATAGTATTAAATTTGTCTATTCCATGAGTATTCAGAGCTTTGGTTTGGAGATTTCGATTACATGACAGATTCTTTCACTTGGTTAAATTTCGGATGTGTTTTTTTTTTATGTTAATGTGAAATGAGTAGCTTGCTGACACTGTTTCTTTAAGAAATGTCCCTCAGAGGCTCAGATGTTCAGGTACTTGGCTTCTAGTTTGTAGCACTCTTTGTAGATGGTATAGAAGGTCTTGGAGGTAGAGCCTTGCTGGATGAAGCACATTACTACAGAGAAGGTATGGGGCTTTACAGTCTCACTTTTTATTCTTTCTCTCTGCTTCCTATGAGCAGTTGCAAGGTGATCAGTCTAGTTTTCTACTCATGCCTTGCTTTCTCTGTCCTTTTTGTCATGCTCTTATAGTGATGGACTCCATCTTTCTGAACCTGTAAGCCAAAACAAGTCATTTCTCCCTTACATTGCTTTTGGTCATGATAGACTGAAAAGTACCTGATACACCCATCAACACAGTTATTTCAGTCATTACAATATTATCTAGTAAAACATTTGGCACAATATTTGCTTTAATCTATTAATATTTAAGCTACAAATTGGGATAAAGAAAGGGTATATAATACTGGCAACGTTGTAGGGGATGTGTTACAGTTGTAGTGTTGCAGAGATATCCTGACTTATCAGGAAGCCAAGCTTAGAGCTGCAATAGGACAGCTCTGGAGGGGTAGAGCCTAAATACAACAGCTCAGCCCTGGAGGATAGAGTCGCAATAGGGCGGTTCTGGTGGTTGGAGCCACAATAGGACAGCGCAGCCCTGGAGGACAGGTGTTCTATCGGGAAGCCAGGCTACCTGAATCTGGGGTGCAGTGGGTGATGGTCTCCTTGCAGGATATAGTGATCCTGCTCTTCTCCTGGAAAGCCGCCACAGCTGAGTTCGGCTCTGTTCTCTTAAGAGAATATCCCAGCAGTGCTATCTGCTTCTTCTCTAGCCCAAGATGTTTCTCCTTTGGCTAACACTCTGCTAAAAGGGAAGCCCCTGCAGAAATTAACAATCTCCTCCTGCTCAGGCGAAAAGTAATTACTTCTTTCTGCATGTCTTGCTCAGCTCCTTCAAGGAATGTCCTAGCGAGGTTCTTCTGTTCTGCTCTGCCTTGCTGGGTCCCCCTAAGGAAGTGTCTCAGCAAGGTTTTTCAGCTCAGTCACCTAAGAAACGCCCCAGCCAGGTTCTTCTAGTCTGCACCTGTGAATGAAGGTCCTCACCCAAGACTCTATTGAGAAAGAGATGTATTTGGGAAGGAGGAGTCCAGGAGAGTGCCTCATTCTGGCAGGGAGGGATTTATCAATGTCCTTTAACTAAAGGGGCAGAGAAGTCTATATAGGGCTTTTTAGGGCCAGAGTTTTCCCAGGGAGAAAAGGGATTGGTTAAGCTTTTCCCTGCTCAGGGATTGGTCAGTTTAGTTGGTCAAGGGCAGAGATGGCTCCGACTTTATGGCCAAACCGTGTTTCTTTCACTGGTCCTTTTTAGCTTTTTGACTCTAATATTAGTACCAGCGCATATTTCTTTCAATGTCTCTGACTCTAGGGACAAAGTATGTTTCTTTGATAGTAGTTTCAGAGTCAGGCCAGGTGTCTTGTCCTGGGTTCAGGGATAAAGATGTTTCTGTCCCTGGATCAGGTCTCAAATACAGGGTATGTTTCTTTCACTGGCTCTGGGTTCAGAGTCAGGGTGCTCAGTGATTGGTTGCTTCCCTGCTTCTTGTCCCTTTTACTCTACAAAAGAGTTTCAAGAGACATATTAGTCTATTTCTTTATAAACATATTACTAAGCAATAAAAATATATGTATGCATAACTGGATCTGATATTAATACCTAACTGAATATATATTTATTCAGATATTGCATATATGTGTTCAAACTCTTGGAAACAGATATTTTAAAATTCTGTTCAAACAAATGTTGAAACGGGTAACTGGAAGATAAAATAATGTCACTAAACTAACCAATCACACTGCTTGTAATTTCTTCCCCTGATGTTGCCCTAAGTAGGTCTTTATTTATATCTCCAATTAAAAAATGAAATTGAAATGTATTTAATAAAATTTTTCAGTGTCAAGAAAGACACATGAAAGACGAAGAAAATACACCAGAGTAAGAATAGCAGATAACTACTACACCTAAATACAAGAGCCACCTATTCATGTTAACACGGGAAAAGAAAACAGCTTTATAGAACATCTACAGGAAACCTGTGAAGTTTCAGGATAGACACAGGGCCCCAGGTATATGATATTGTATCAGACAGGGAGGAAGATAATATCCAGCAATGGTGGAGAAGATACTGGGTTCTGGTGTTTCTTCTGTTTGCTCTTAAGCCCATTTCCTTTCTTCTTTTCCTTCTTTTTCTTCCTTCCTTTCTTTTTTCTTTAATTGAAAATGGATTTTTTCATGCACTATATTCTTATTATGGTTTTCCTTCTCCCAACTCTTCCCAGTTCTTACTCCCTGCTCCATCCCATCCAGATATGCACCCTTTCTGTCTTTTGTTAGAAAATAAACAGGCATCTAAGAAATAATGCTAAAATAAGATAAGAAAAAAATATAAAGTCAAGGAAACCTCAACATGACAAATTGAACAAATGAATATTTTTTAAAAATACAAAAAGAAAACATAAGAAACACATATAAACACACGTGTAGAGACACACAGGAATTACATAAAAGCATAAAACTGGAAGTTATAATACATATCAAAAGGACCTTTAAGGAAAATAAATGCCCTGACAAAAATTATGGCCAAAAATAACAAAGATGTCACTGAGTTCATTTTTTTTATTTTTATAATTTTATTATTATTATTTTTTATTGAAAAAAAAGTTTCCACCTCCTCCCCGCCTCCCATTTCCCTCCCCCTCCCCCTTCCTCCCCTTTCCCCCCACTCCTCCCTCTCCCTCTCCAGTCTAAAGAGCAGTCAGGGTTCCCTGCTCTGTGGAAAGTCCAAAGTCCTCCCCCCCCCCCCAATGGGAGCCTAGCCAGTTTGGAAGTTCACCTTCACTGAGTTCATTTTGCATTTGCCACCTACTGTTGGGTATGGGGTCTGTCCTTAGGAGTGGTTTGTAGTTTCAGTGAAAATCTCTTGGAAAAAAACTAAGTTTTCATTTGCAAGTAGTTATCAGCTGGAGATAGCTTATGGGTTTAGGGATGCAGGCTTGTCCACTTCTCTCTGCTCTAGAATGTTATCTGGTAAAGACCTGTTCAAGCATGTGCATGCTGCCGCAGACCCTGTGAGTTCAGAGGTGCTACCGTCATGCTATGTTCAGAAGGCCTTATCTTTGCCATTCTCCATCTGCTCTGATTCTTTACATTGCCTCCTGTGCAGAGTTCCCTGAGCCCTGGGGGAAGGACTTGAAGGGGTCATTCCATTTAGGGCTGAGTATTCTTCTTTCAGGAAGTTGTCTTGATTCTGAAATTCAATGTTGTTCTAATATCCATTTAGACACAAAGGAAATAAAATATTATTTCTTTTAATTTCAAATAATCTAGAAAACTCTTACAAATATATTGTGTATAAAAATCATGTAGTTGAAGATTTAAATTTAAATTTAAAAGACATGGAGTGGAAACAGAAAGGGCCTGAACAGTGGTTCACAAGGAGACTGCTCCAAAGCGTAGTAACTTAGCAATTTATTAATGCCCACAAATTGTCATGACAGTCGGGGCATTCCGTGTTACTTTCAATTTTCATTTTCATTTCATGTTTCATGCTCTGAAATTCATCTAACAAACTGGGTGGGTACGGTTATGTATAACTGCAGTATCATAGACTTCTGTGTCTTTCTCCATGTTTCACTGATTTAGGCAGATGCTGGCTGGCATTTCTCACACAAGATGTCTCATAAGAAATGAGAGTAACAGTTTTCTTGTTACCATTTTTGCCGTATTTATGAAAATCAAGTCTCAGACTATAGAAATAGAACCCACCTCTCACTGGGAAGAGCAGACATGGTTTAATGTACATTTTATTTTTCAGACCTAGCCATATTTGCAATAGTTATGCTTTCTGCAGAGCATTAGTGCAAAACTTTCATAAATTTGCATATCTCAAACATAATTTTCATGAAAAAGTCCTCCTTCCTTTTCCCTCATTCCCTATACTCTCCCTTGTGAGATGCCTTTAACGGAAAAATAAACCCTGCTCTGCTGCTCTCTTTCATTTTGAATTTCTCTGGAGCACTTCTCTGACCAACTTTTATTTGGAAGCTGAACTAATTTATGAATACATTTCACATGGTAAGTTAATGTCACTGCATCGTATTCTGAGTTTAACATTAGAGGTGTTTTCACAGAAGACCTAACTCACTGTAGTGCTGTGTTATTTCTAGGTTATGCTTTAATTAGTAGTGCAGAATAGGAGTTTTTAATTTTAGCAAATGAACCTTCTAGTTTCCCTCTAAAACATTTCACATAGAAATTCAGTAATTAAAAATGTAAATGAGATGGTCAGTTAATATAAAATCACAGGTCACCTTTAATTTTTATCATTTAAACCAAAAAATGAAATAGAAGGTATCAGATACACTTATAACATAAATGAAAAGTGATGACTGCACCTGGGGGCATGGAGCACACCTGTGAGGCTAGTGCTTATATTACGAGCTTGAGAGACCTAACTGTGTACCAAACTCTGTCTCAAATGGACAGATTGCTGGCTGCAAATGTGGTCCAGTGTTACAGTTCCTGCCTACCATGTGCAATACTTTGAGATGCTTTCCTCGCACTATATAGAAATGGAAGGAAGGAAGGAAGGAAGAAGAAAGGAAGGAAGAAAAGAAGGAAGGAAGGAAGGAAGGAAGGAAGGGAGGGAGGAATGGGTTATGTGTAGTTGCTGGTATATATCATGTACACTATGTGTACCACATAGTATGTTGAGGTATTTCTTAATTCCTGTTTCCTATTAGGGCCCCCAAACTCCTTTAGTAGCCACAGTTTTCCCCATTTGAATTTACAATGCATCTTAAATAGTCTCCCTGAAAGAACAAACCAGGTTTCTTTCTGTCCTTCACTCTGATATTTCTCCCACTTAAAAGTTTCCATGGTCTGCCATCACTCAAATATGAACATTTTGTGTTAATGTTTATATGCCTTGTTATATTATCTTCACCTAATTCAAAAACTTGGATCTGATAGGAAAGCGTAAATAGGCAATAATTAACCAGAAAATTTCATTACAAATCACTGCTTTTGATATTATTTTAATAAAATATGTTCCATATAAAATTATTCATTTCTTAAAAAACGTTGCTATAAATGAAATCTAAATGGAATCACCAAATAAAAGGGAGAAAGAAAATCACAGCTGGATATCTCACAACACCAAAGGAAGCCCCCAGTGCCATGAATGGGTTACATCTAATTGAGCTTTTGTCCATGTATGTCTTTCTTAGGGTCCTCCTTGATACCTAGCTTCTCTGGGATTGTGGACAGCAGGCTGGTTATTCTTTGCTTTATGTCTAATATCCACTTATGAGTGAGGACATACCATATTTTTCTTTCTGGGTCTGGGTTGCCTCACTTCTCAGGATGGAATTTTCTAGTTCCATCCATTTGCATGCAATGTTCAAGATGTCACTGTTTTTTACTGCTGAATAGTACTTCATTGTGTAAATGTACCACATTTTCTTTAGTCATTCTTAGGTTGAGGGGCATCTAGGTTCTGACTATTACAAAAATATTGCTATGAATATAGTTGAACAAATAATTGAGCATCTTTTGGGTATATGCCCAAGAGTGGCATTGCTGAGTCTAGAGACAGATTGATTTTCAATTTTCTGAGAAACTGCCATACTGATTTCCAAAGTAGCTGTATCAGTTTGCACTCCCACCAGCAATGGAAAAATGTTTTTCTTACCCCACATCCTTTTCAATATAAGCTGTCATCCGTGTTTTTGATCTTTGACATGATGGGGGTAAGATGTTATCTCAGAGTTGTTTGAGTTGCATTTTCCTGATGGCTAAGGATGTTGAACAATTCCTTAAGTGTCTTTTATCCATTTAAGCTTCCTCTGTTGAGAATTCTCTGTTTAGATCTGTTTCTCATTTTTAATTGGCTTATTTGGTACTTTGATGTCTAGTTTCTCGAGTTCTTTGTATATTTTTGAGATCAGCCCTCTCAGATGTGGGGTTGGTGAAGATCATTTCCCATTCTGTAGGCTGCCATTTTGTGAGATCTCCTGAGTAAACTGGAAATCTGAGGGAGAGGGGAAGTATGAGGAAAAGAGAGAGTGTGGATGGGGAGGAGAACATAAGGGACTGTGTAGTCCAGTTGGGGGAAGAACAGAAAGGGAGAACCAGGAAAGAGGTATTTTGATAAAGGGGGCCATTATGGAGTCAGTGAGACATCTGGCACTAGAGAAATTGCGAGGAATCCACAAAGGTGAGTCCAGCTAAGCCTCTAAGCAATATTGAAGAGGGTTCCTGAATCAGCCATCCATGTATTCAGATTGATGACTGCCTTAATTGTCATCATAAAACTTAGTCCTGTAACTGAAGGAAGCAGATGCAGAGATCCACAACTAAGTGCAAGAACACGCTCCCTGAATCAAGTCAAAGGGAGGGAGAGATGAACAATAATATAAGGGGTCATGATGGAGAACCCCATAGACACAGCTGACCCAAGTGAGGAGGAGCTCACTGACTCCAGACTGACAACTGGGGAACCTGCTTAGGACCAAACTAGGCCCTCTGAATGTGGGTGCTTAGCCAGTTTGTAGGGCCACTGGCAGTGAGATCAGGATTTACCCTAGGGCATGAACTGGCTTTTTGGAACCTATCCCCTATGGAGGAATACTTTGTTCAGGCTAGATACGGGGGGAGGAGCTTGATCCTGCCTCAGTTTGATGTGCCATGATTTGTTGATTCCCATGGGAGGCCTTCCCCCATCTGAATAGGGATGAAGGAAGAGTGGATGGGGAGGTGGAAGGGAGGTAGGGAGAGGGAGCAGGAGGAGAGGAGGGAGAGGGAACTGTGTTGGTATGTAAAGTAAATTTAAAAATTACTAAAGGAAAAAAGAATTAGTTCTCTTCAATGGAGTCTCACTTTTTATACAAACCACACTTAAGGGCAGGCCCCATGTCAAAGAGAAGATAGTAAACACAAAAGAAACTCAATGGTTATTTGTTTGTTTGCTTGCTTGCTTTATAATACCTTGGGATTTTATTTTTCTCTACAGATCTTTTACTTATATATTACAGTTTCCAATTTTGTGTGTTTATGGATATCTGTGTGTACAAACAATGTTTGTGTTTCTGGATCTATATCTGTTTCTTTTGCTTTCTCTTTGGTACTTTTTATTTCTGTTCCTTTGCTTGTTTTGTCCTATTCAGGTTTGTTTGCCTGTATTTTATCTAAATTTTTTTCTTTCTTTTTCTCCCTCTTTTGGTAAAGTGCATGTTTTCTATTTAGAGAGAACAAGAAAGGGTGTGTATTTGGGGGTACGTGGAAATAGGAAGATATGGAGGTAGTTGAAGAAGGAGAAATGTGATCAGAAGAAACTATGAAAATATATTTGCAATAAATCAATGCAGCTATAAATATATAATAACCCTCAGTCCTAATGTATACCTGTGGTGACGAAGACATGAGGCCAAAACAGCAACAAGAAAGCAACATTTTCCTACACCACACACTCTGAAAACCTAGAGTTCAGAGAATGGGTAACTCAGCATGATTATATATAGCATTTCTCTTTTCAATTATACATATATTAATTAAGTAATTAATTTAGTTATTACCATTTACCTCCATATATATATACATGTATAACATTTCTCTTTTCAATTATACATAAATTAATTGATTAATTAATTTTAGTTAACTATATTTTATCTACCTATATGTAAACTGCCCCTGAATGATGATAGGCATTTTTAATTTCTTGTAGAATGTTATATAAAGCACAGTTTTCCATAATATTCAAGGTTATTTAAAGAAGAAATTAATTTATTAATCTGACATGGTAATTTGCCAAACAGCTTATAACTTGCATATGAATAATATAATAATTGATCTTCTGAATCTAACCTGGAGATCATAGACTGCTATCCAAATGCAGGACATTGGTTAGTTATACCATGTAAACACAATTTCTGGCTTGAATATTAATAATGAGCATTTATTCCCTTTTATGCATAATTCTATGGTACCTTGGAGTCCTACAGACATTTGCATAGCTTAAGAAATGTGTAGTATTGAAAAGCGCTCCTCATTCCCCGCAGCAACAAGGGCAGACATTCTCTGATGTGACTTTCAGGAACTACTTGTTGAACAATAGTTCTCTAAATGTGTTTATGTCCTCTACATATTCTCATACTAAAGAAAAAATGGTCAGTAACTGCTGAGAAGGAGGACTTTCTGTCTTGTGAGTTAATCTTGTAAGTTTATGCTCAGCACCAGCTAATATTTTCCTTGTCATTCATTCCATCCACTGTTTCACAGGTGCCTCTGTCTGTTTTGACTCTAGGGGTCAAATAGCTGAGAGAACAACCATTTTATGTGTGCACCTTGATAAATGTCAAAGAAGCGTTATGTGCTGTGTGGTGCCATTAGAAGACAAGGTTTGAATAAAACAAACATTTAGGAAAACTGATATGGGAGAAGTCACTTTTAGGTCTAAGTACACTTATTTGTTTACTTAACCTATCCAGTTATTCCCTCACAACTTCACTTTCAAAATAATTTACAGTGGCTTATAAGACTCAATACAGTGTGTTCAAAAGTAATTGACAATTGGAACTAGAAGATAGCTCAGACTGTGAGGTATTTCACTCATAAGCATGAGGGCCTAATTTCAATCTTGAGAACCCATGCTAAAAACACAGACATGGTGGCACATGTTTATAACCCCAGCACTGAGGAGGTGAAACAGCTAGATCACTGGTACCCAGATGTCAGTCAGTCTAGACAAATGAGCAAATCACAGTCTAGTGAGAAATCCTGTCTCAAAATATGAGATGGATTGCCCTGGGCTATCACACCTAAAATTGGTCTCTGGACTCCACCTGTACATACGCACATATTCACATTTATACACATAAACACACACAAAATGGTATTACATAATATAGTGAGGCAAAGTAATTTAGTTGAAATGTAAAAAGATTAAGTAGAAATTAGAATTGGTTAAAAGAAAAAGAATCCATTGTAATCAGCAGTTTAGCATATGTTTTAATCTGTCAGTATAGAATATAGTACCATGGATAAGTAAGTACACACTCTATAGTTCCTGGAAATGAAATGCTCACTTGTCTTGCTTATGAAACTGTTCCTACAGATTTGCATGTATATCTGTCATCTTGGGATCAGAAGAGCAAATGTCAGCAGTTCATGAACTCAAAGCACTGTGGTCAGTAAATAAGAATAATAACCTCCACAAGTCAGTAAGTGCTGACCACAAAAATGCATTCTTTTCAGTGATTACTAAACTTTATCTCACTAAGCAAGATAAAACAGTTAAGTCAACAAGAATGATTCCCCATCTCTACAAGACAGGTGTGATAATCAGGTAATGCAAAAATAAGCCTTTTTGCATCTAATAGAACAGTCATTTGGGAGAAAAAAAAAACCAGCAGTTGACTCTTGCATCTGATCAAGAAAGTAGTGAAACCACAAGAAAGAAATGCTGCTGTGGCCAGCTGTTCATACGACTTGACTGAAGCCAGCAACTCCAAGATTTCGCCTTTCCACTAGGAAAGGAGACAAATGTATAGTGAATCTACCGGTGAAATGTCACATTCATCATCTCGTTTCCAGCGAGAGACACATATAAAAGCACCTCTGGGGTCATTGCAATAGATGGTTGATGGATCCAGAAACAAAGGACTTTTTGTGTTTAGGTGAATGTGGAATTCTTTCTCTTATACCATATATCTTTCAACTAAATACATCTGAGAAATGTTGGCATACTTCTTTTCTACTTCCTTGTCACTAACTCATTTTTTTATTCTCAAAGTTTGCAGAGTCCAGTTAGGCCCTCCCACTCTTTCGTTGGGTTTATACACACTAATGGAACAAAATGAGTGATAACTAATCATTCGTCACCTACATATGACACAAGTCCTTTGTTTCTTGATCAGGTCATTAATAATAATTGGTTTACTTAATTGAGTAAATGCACAGTGTATTAGGCAGGGTTCTGTAGAGGAACAGAATTTATTGAATGAACATATCTATATCTATCTACATATTGTCTATATCTATTTTCTGTATATATATGTATATATACACATACACACACACACAGAGAAAGAGAGAGAGAAAGAGAGAGAGAGAAAGGCTTACAGGCTGTAATTCAGCTAGTCTACCAACAGAAGGTCCAAGACTCAGTCCACGGGGCTGGATGTCTCAGTTAGTCTTCAGTACACACCTGAATCCTGAAGAAATAGGCATTAAAGTAAGCAAAGGAATGAACTTGTTAGGTAAGTGACAGCAAAGAGGCAAGGAGAGAGCAATGTGTTATAGTTTACATAACTGAAGGATTTGGAGATCTGAAGAGTACTTTGACATCAGACACGGAGATGAAGAATTGAGAATTTTCCCTGCTCGGTTTCTATCTTGCTTTGACCCAGTATTTTTCTCTAAACTCCCTTTCCTCCCTTTTGGAAGGGTAATATATATTCCATGCTGGAAATATATGATCTGCTTTTTGATTTTGGTTTTACAGGGAGTTACAGTTAAATGATTGCCATGAGTCTCAGAAAGGCGTTGACTGAGGTTTCTGTCCCACCTGGTCCTGCAGCAGTTCAGTCCCAAAGAAATACACAGAGGTCTATATTAATCAGAGAGCTCAGGCTCTTTATTAACTAATTAATTATTCTTGTCTATGTTATACAAGAGGCCTGGTACCTTTTATCAGTGAAGTGTTCTTATCTCATATAGTTCAGACTTAGCTATTTAAAATAGCATTTTTGTTAAATCTAAATGGTAATTTATAAAGAACTAATCTAAGTAAAATTCTGAGTTTTCCACATGATAGATTATAAACTATTTCACTTTTTAATTAATCTTTGCATGATTTTGTTGCTTTCATGATCTGGCAAACATACACAAACATGTGTATATGTGAGAAGATATATATATCACTGTTTGGCATTGTGGTGTTATTCCAAAAGTTTTATTTTTCTACTTCAGCATCCAACATTCCACTCCTAATACATAGAAATGCAATTTTATTGTATTTCTGCACCTGACCTTTACTCTACAGTGTTGTCCATTGTTACCTGTTAATTTTTCAAGCAGTTTATACATACAAAATGTTGTGTACAAGTTGAGTTTGGATTTCTTTTATAATAATTTTTATATTTTTACTGAGTTTCTGTAAATAGTATTAATTTCCATGGAAAATATCAAAAACGGTGAGATCTGATACTATCTTTTTATTAAAGTCTGTTCTTGCTTAGCTAAACTAAGGTATCATTTGTTATTTTTCAGGAGACATTCTTTATTAGATTAAATGTATTTTTTCTTTCTCTTTGTTGAGTTGAGGTTGTTTGTTTGCTTGTTTGATGAATGACTGTTTAACTTTGCTTAATGTGTTTTCTGAGTGTACTGAGATCATTTCTATTAAACTGATACACTCTGTTGATTATTTTAAGTGTGAAAACAACTACACTTTCATGGGATAAAACCTACCTTTTGAGATGTATTATTCTTCTTCCATGTTTTAAGACTGAATATGCAAATGTTTTGTTTAGAATGTTGCTGTCTCTAACTGAAAGTGAACTGTTTTCACAATTTGCTTTTCTTATAAATATAAATCTTTAAAGAAAAACAAGATTAGATTAAGCTGACTGCAACAGGAAATGGAAATCATTCTTTTCCTCCATTCTTGACCAACGTTTCTGTCCTGCCCGGTCCTGCAGTTATTCAGACCCAAAGAAATACACAGAGGTCTACATTAATCATAAACTGGTTAGTCTATTAGCTCAAGCTTCTTATTAACTAATTCTTACATCTTAAATTAGCCCATTATTCTTGTCTATGTTAGCCAAGTGGCCTGGTACCTTTTATCGGTGAACCGTTCTCATCTTGCTTCCTCTGTGCCTGGGTGATGACTACAGACTAAGTCTTTCCTCTTCCCAGGATTCTCCTGTTTGTGTCACCCCACCTCTGTTTCCTCCCTGGTCACCCTGCCTATACTTCCTGCCTTGATACTAGTCAATCAGCATTTAACTGAAACAATACAATACAAGTAACAGGGTATAAGTCCATTGTCCTACAGCAGGCCCCACACCCTTTTTTCAAAACAAGAACTCTGAATCTAATCTCTTTTGTTTAGTTTTTTTTCCCCAGACCATCATCCATAACAACTTGTAACCAATACTCTAAAACAGAGAAGAATATCCATAATCCATTTTATTTTGTAATGAGGACATAGTTTTTTAGGCTACTTCATGATGATTGGGGGCTCTAATCATCTTATGCAAACTTAAAGAAAATTGACAATTATGATCAAGTCCTGACTAGAATATTCTGTGAGGCTTGATTATCTCAGCCAGAAGTCTTGAAAATATTCTGGATGTAGAACGCAGAGGAAACTCCAACAAAGGTCTTCTGAAATGGTGAATCATCTGGGCCATCTGCTCTTATTGGAGAACCTTCAGGGGTCTTCCTTCATCAAACCGAATTTTTCTTAATCCAGAATGAATCCACAGCCTCTCGTTTCCTGTGGAAACAAAAGTAAAACCTCTTCTCCAAAATAACATATCTTTTGACTTAAATTTTTAAGTTAAGGCATTTTAAAAATATATATGTTGGGTTAATCCAGCAGCATTTATAATCAAATAAATGTCTTTTAACTATTGTTACTCATTCCTTAGCATTCAAAAAATTCCAATACAACACAATAACATACAGTATCCAGATTCTCAGTGTATTTTCCATCTTTATGTGGCTTTATTTAAAGTCTTACTTTTTATATTTAATTTTTTATTTTTTATTTTTTTAGAGACAGGGTTTCTCTGTGCATCTTTGGCTATCCTGGAACTCACTCTGCAGACCAGGCTGTACTAGAACTCAGAGAGATCTGCCTGCCTCTTCTTCCCAAGTGCTAGATTTAAAGTTGAGTGCCACCACACCCAACTTCTATTTCTCTCTTTCTCAAAGGACTTTATCTTTTCTCTTTTCTCCCACAAGCCTACATATATTTTTAAACACACTGCAAACATTTAGAGGCTTTTTTGTCTGAATCTATCTTTATATCTCTCTTTTTCTGACCACATGTGTCTTTAATTCACTAAGTGATATGGCTAGGATTAAAGCTATGGCTTTGACAGCTGGATCCACCCCATTCCATAGCTTTCTGAGAGTCTAGCTACATGGTGAAGGAACTGGCGGGAGCCATGTTTATTGCCACAACTCTATGAAGTCTCAAGGTCCCTGCCACCACCAAGAAGCATGTTGTCAGCTATACACAAACACCATTTAAATGTTTTGTGGTGGGGGGCTCTTAAAAGGGCTGCAAGGTTTTTGCAGCTAAACCTGAACCAAGAAGCATCTCTTAAATGAGATACACTTGCCTCTAGCAAACAGCCCACCTGGGAAAATGATGCTACCAAGAAGCCATGGTTAACTCTGTTCTTTTAGTGTCTAGAATTCCTTCGCAAACTCTCTTGGGTTTTAAGTGAATTTAGTTGTCCATGTTGGCACCATCTGTTTTTTAGCACAGTTTCTTGGTAGCCACATTTTTTTTTTCTAGATGGGCTCACAGTGAGCAAAGATACCCTGACTGCTTTAAGAGAGGTACAGTAAAAACTGTGCAGCTTCTTTAAAAAGTGCCAGATTCCTGATTTGCCAGCACAAATGGCCCTGACTCCTTTGGGAGGTCTGGCTATAGAGCATTTGAATGGGGTTTGTAAGCAGAGTGCTACAACTTGCTTAATGACAACACAGACTTACTGTGTGCCTGAAAATAGGGCTGTCAGCAAGGCTTGTGCTAAGCAGACCTTTGCCCTGCCATGTTTGTTGGACTGGGTGGAGCCAAAAGTAAAGCAGCCTTAGTCTTAGTAATGACGCCTAGCCATTTAACATTTTAAGATGTGTTTCTGGACAGAAAATAATTTTAGATACACAACAGGACATATTCCGACATAGAAGACCTCTAAACAAGACACAGTGTGTTTAAAAAATGTACATAGGCTTGAGACAGAGAAGAAAAAGGGTATAGAGAGTTATAAAAAGAAGTAAATATTTTTTTTAATATAAAACAAAGTCTTTAAAGAGACAGAGTACAGACAGTCATAGATTTAAAAAAGTAAAGAAACATAAGCCCAAAAGGATGGAAAATACATAGAGTCTGGATTATATATTATTGTGTTTTCTTTGATTTTTTTTTTTGACTGCAGAGAGACATTTGATTCTGGAGACTGCTAAGCTAACCCAACACATATGTTTTAAAAGTTCCTTGACTTCAAAATTTGAGTTCAAGGATATGTTCTTTTGGAAAAGAGGATCTTCTTTTGTTTCCACAGAAGATGAGAACCTATGGATTTCTTCCAGACTAATGTGGTTTAATGGACCAGTTCCCCCTGAAAGGTTGCCAGGAACACCCCCAAAAATACTTTATCCAAAAAAAAAAAGAAAAGCAGTTTGGAGATAACTATGCCCAAATTCCCAAATATTCTTTATAAATGTTTGTTTACACTTAAAGGGGAATATGCTATGGAGATTTGTGTTGCTGTGGATCTTGGTTTATTGATACAAATTTAAGATAAATTTTGTTATACTGTCTTTATGTATTTCTGATCTTGATTAAGGTATTATGTTTGTCCAGCTCATTAAAAATGTATAATTAAGAAATATAGGTTAATAGATAATAATCTATAATAGTCAAGCTTGTATTCATGTTAATTAGGATTAAAATGTATAATTAAGAAATATAGGTTAATAGATAATAATCTATAATAGTCAAGCTTGTATTCATGTTAATTAGGATTTTTAGATGTATAGAGATACATTTCAGATGGATAGGGATTCTTCAAATCTTTCAAATACGTTCAGAATATGGCATTTAAGATGTTTAAAAACTAATGACTTTCATGACAATGAGACACATCTGCTCCTGGCAGCAACAATAACTTCAAGAGGAAGATGGGTATTAAAGAGTCTCCTCATGGAATTTATTAGCCATTCGGGCAAGGAACTGCTCTTGCCTGGATTGTTTGATGTTATTCTGTGTGAACTGGATATACAGGACCCACAGAAAAATGACTGCTGAACTTGCCTAAAGGTGAGACAATCCTTCTGGGTTCCTGATTCATGAAAGACACTATTAGACATTCTATAAGACACAGAAAAAGTGAGTGACAAACTGCCAATTTAGGTGGAACTTCCTTGGAAATTTCCTGCTTCATGGAAGAGTCTGTCAGACACTATGGACCCTTAGGCTGAATATGGATGCTCCAACAGCACAGAAGAACTTGGGGTAACTGTCCAGGCAGTGAGATGTTTCTGTTAATTTTATAGTTTTGGAAGTTGCTTACAATGCATTTTCTGTTTACTTAGGTAATATTATATCCTTCTGGGGATGTTTGATGAAGTTGAAGAATAGATATTTGTAATTATATTTTTCCTTAGTTATGATAAAAGATAAAGTAGATATAGTAACTGTAATTCTTGCTTGATATCTGTTTTTAATGTAATCTTGCAATATTAAAGTTAAAACTTTCCTTTTCATTTAAACAGAAAAGGGAAGGTAATGTGGGATTCTACTCTGTATGCTGTGGATACCATTGGTTAATAAAGAAACTGTCTTGGCCCAGCACAGAGCAGAAAAGAGGTAGGTGGCAAAAATTAAACTGAATTCTGGGAAAAAGAAGGCAGAGTCGGGAGAAGCCGTGAGCCCCACCAGAGACAGATGCTGGAGATGGAATTTTACCTGGTAAGCCACAGCCATGTGGCAATACACAGATTAATGGAGATGGGTTAGTATAAAATGTAAGTTAGCCAGAAATATGCTTAATCTATTGGCCAAACCGTATTGCTAATAATACAGTTTTTATGTGTTTTTTGTTGGTTCTGGGCAGCCAGGAACAAATAAGAAGCCTCCCACAACAGAAGGGCCTTTGAAATTTGGCCTATTAAACAGTGTTGAGACTGTAATAGACTATGGGAACTTTGAAGCTGTAGTAAATGAATGCACAAATTGATATGGTTATAAGCCTATGGGGGCCAGGGAATGGAATGTGCAAGCCCTCAATAATTCTCCACCACCATGGCTGACATGTCTGCTGACCTGCTCCATACCATGATGATAATGGACCAAGCCTCTGAAATTGTAAGCCAGTCCCAATTAAATTATTTATGTTATAAAAGTTGCTAGTGTTTCTTTATAGCAGATGGACGGTGACTAAGACACATGATATTAGAAAAAACATTGAGCTTTAACAATTAATATCATTGATAAAGCAATAAATTATCAACTTAATTAGATGCCAGCCCTTGCACATGAACCTTTGTAATAGTAAATCAACATCTGAGTAAATTGGAAGAAGGAATAAAAGTCTCTGCTGGGTACTAAAGTAAGAGGTTATCTCAGGTAAATCACCTACATAATGCTGACATACAAGCATCATTATGTGTTTCTACAACAAAGTTCTTTCTTGAACACATGAGTGATAGACACAGTGTAATTATTCAGACACATTTGACAGATATTGTTTCAAAAGTTACTGAAGGGAACCTGCCACTTCAAGGAAGTAGCTGACAATATTGGCTGTAGTGATAAATTTCAAGATTTCAAGAAAAAATTAGAATTTGGAAAAGCATGCTTTTACAGTGAAGTTGACAGTTTTCCAATATTCATAGAATATTCTGATAAAAACTATATAATGTTAATAAATGGATAATGAAGGGTATAGGTTTGTAGAAGCTCTGTCTACCTCAGTTAATCTATATTTTCAATAAAACAATATAAAATACTTCAAAATGAAGCATGAATAAGAGACAAATTGTTTGTGTGATAGGTCACTAACTTTTGCACTGTTAACTTCAAATATCTGCTTTTGTTGTTATTTGTTATATTGATTTTTCTTGGATTATGTTTCTGCACGTCAATCAACTTAAATAAGCTGTCAACCATCACATTCTGTGTATTTCAAAGAATCTCCAATTATCTAAAAAGATTTTCACAAAACTCCTCCTTTCCAATGAGATATCTGAGATATCAGTGAAGAACCAAGCATTCCATTGTTTTAAGGCCAAACACATCAAAACAGTTCAAATGCAGAGGCAAAAATCAGAATTTAGACATAAACATTATTTTCAAACACTATATAAATAATGACATTCCCTCAATGTTTCTTAGAAGGAAATGATTTTATAGTATGGTAAAATAAAAACTTTAATCAAACTGTTATGTATAAAAGAAGTCTTCTGTGAACATAGTTGAGCACATGTCCTTGTGGTATGATTGAACATCCTTTGGTTATAAACCCAAAAGTAGTATTGTTGGGTATTAAAGTAGGCTATTTCCTAATTTTTCTGAGAAATCGCCATACTGATTTTCAAAGCAACTGTACCAGCTTGTATGCCCACCAGCAATTGGGGAGTGTTCCTTTTACCCCACATCCTCTCCAGCATAAGCTGTCATCAGTGTTTTTGATCTTAGCCATTCTTACAGGTGTAAGACAGAATATCAGAGTTGTTTTGGTTTGCATTTCCCTGATGGCTAAGGATGTTGAGCATTTTTTTAAGTGTTTTTCAATCATTTTAGATTCATCTGTTGAGAGTTTTCAGTTTAGGTCTGTATCCCATTTTTTTTATTGGATCATTTGATTTTTTTGATGATCAATTTCTTGAATTCTCTGTTAATTTTGGAGATCAGCCCTCTGTTCAATGTGGCATTGGTAAAGATTGTTTTCCGTTCTGTAGACTGTCGTTTTGTCTTATTGACCTTGTCTATTGCTTTACAGAAACTCCTCAGTTTCAGAACCTGGAAACAACCTATATGACCCTCAACTGAAGAATGGATAAAGAAGATCTGGTCCTTTTACACAATGGAGTACTATACAGTGGAAAATAATAATGACATCTTGAAATGTGCAGGCAAATGGATGGATCTAGAAAACATATTGAGTGAAGTAACCCAGACCCAGAAAGACAAATATAATATATACTCACTCATAAGTGGCTTTTAGACATAATGCAAAGACAACCAGCCTACTACAAGTCACAATCCCAGAGAACCTAGATATCAAAAAGTATCCTAATAGAGATATAAATGGATCTAATCAATATGGGAAGTAGAAAAAGACAAGATGTCCTGAGTAAATTGGGAGCATGGGGCTTATAGGCAAAGGTAGAAGGGGAGGGGGAGAGAGGGGATGAGAGCAGAGAAAATATATAACTCAATAAAAAACAATAAAAATGAAATATTCAATATCCATTTCATAAACCCTTAAACTATCCCAACTTAAAGCTCCTTACTGATGTCCAAATATACCTGAGATTCTTCAGTACCTAGGGAAGTTTTGCTAACAACACAACAACAGCATTCCTGACTAAAGCAAGGGCACCAACAAGCACGTGTTTAACTTCGGAGCCGAACACCTTTTATATTGCTTCGGCTACTTTGCTTCTTAATTTTATATTCATCATATTTTAAGGCAGAGTTTTATATTAATTATGTGGTTTATCATTATACATAAATGAAACAGAAAGCAAGTAATTACTTTTTATTATTTTATTCTACTGATTTCAGCTATGAGTTTGATTTCTTACCATCTAATCATTTTGGGTGCAATTTTCTGTTTGTTCTAGAACTTTCAGGTATATTAGTATGGGATCTCTATTTTTTTTTTTTGATGTAGGTACTCAGTGCTATGAACTTTCCTTTTAGAATCACCTTTATTTTTTCCTGTATGTTTGGGTATTTTGCGTACTCATTTTCATTCGATTCTAGAAACTATTTAATTTCTTTCTTAATTTCTGGCTTTACCCATTTTAATCAGTAGTGGGTACTTTAGTTTCCCTGAGTTTGTAAAGTTTGTGTTGCTGTTGATATCCATCTTTAACCTGTGGTGCTTAAGCAGATGGAACACACGGTGATTGTACTGAGTATGTGAGCAGTTTTAGAGAATGTCCCATGAGGTGCAAAGTAGAAGGTACAGGCAAATGGATGGATCTAGAAAGCATCATATTGAGTGAAGTAACCCAGACCCAGAAAGACAAATATAATGTGTACTCACTCATCAGTGGCTTTTAGACATAAAGCAGAGAAAAATTGTGTATTCTTTTGTGTTTGAGTAAAATATTCTAAAATATCTATCCGGCCCACTTGGTTTATGTCAGTTAACTTCAGTATTTCCCTGCTTAGATTTGAGATTTGTCTGGATGGCCTGTCTGTTGGTGATAGGGTGGTAGTGAAGCTTCCCATTATCAAAGTGTGAGAGTCAATATGTGATTTAAGCTCATGATATATTTCTTTGACAAACTTTTGTAACCCTGGGTTTGGTGCATAGTTGTTTAGAACTGCAACGTCTTCTTGGTGGATTTTTCCTTTGATGTGCATGTAGCATTTTTTCTTACCTTTTCTAATCAGTTTGGTTCAAAGTTTATTTTTCCAGATATTAAAATGACGACACCAGCATACCTTTGAGGTCCATTCGCTTTGAATACCCATTTTCATCCTTTTATCCCTGGGTGATATCTATCCTTGAAGTTAGGGTATGCGTCTTCGATGTAGCAGAAGGATAAAATTTGCTTTTGCATCCATTATGGGTAGTTTATGTCTTTTTTATTAGAAAATTGAGACCACTAATGGTGAGAGATATCAATGAGAAGTGTTTGTTGATTCCTGTTAGCGTGTTGTGTTGTAGTTGTGTGTGTCTCCCCTTTTAATTTACTGGTCTGTGATTATTTATTTTTTGTGTTTCCTTGGGTTAACCACTTTCAGTGAGGGTTTTCCTTTCTAGTGCCATCTGTAAACTTGGATTTATACATAAATATTGTTTATGGAATGTCTTTCTTTCACCAGGTATTATGATTGAAAGGTTTTTTTTTTTGTTTTTAGTAGGCTATGGTGGCATCTACTGTGTCTTAGAGTCTGTAGTAATTGGTTCAGGTCTTTCTGACTTTTAGAATCACCATCACAAAGTCAGGTGTATTCCTAGTGGGTCTGCCTTTATATGTTTCCTGTCCTTTCTTCCTTGCAGCATTTAATATTCTTCTTTGTTCTGTACATTTGGTGCTTTGATTACTATTTGCTAAAGGGATTTTTTTTCTTTACCAGTCTGTTTTGTGTTCTGTATGCCTCTTGTATCTTCAAAGGTGCCTCATTTAGGTTAGGGAATTTTTCTTCTATAATTTTCTTGAAAAAATTTCCTGTGCCTTTGACCTGAGCTTCTTCCCCTTCCTCTATCACTAGTATTATTAGATTTTCTTCTCATAGTGTCCCAGATTTCCTAGAGATTTTGTCTCTGGAGGGTTTTTTTAGATTTAATATTTTCTTTGACTGAGTTATCTATTTCTTCTATCTTGTCTTCAATTTTCACTCTTTTATCTCTTGTACCTCTGAGATTTCTGTTTGAGTTCCTAAATTATTCACTTCCAGATTTCCCTTAGTTTGGATTTTCTTTATTTATTCTATTTCACTTTCAAGTCTTAAACTGTTTCATTCATTTTCTTCCACTGTTTTGTTTTTCATAGATTTCTTTAAGAGATTTGTAATCATAATGGCTATTTTAAAGTATTTGTCTTGTGATTCAGCTATGGTGAATATCTAGAGCCTTTTGTGTTACGCTTGCTGAGCTCTAGCAGAGACATATTACTCTGGCTCTTATTGATCATGTTTTTATGCTGGCATCTAGGCATCTGAGTTTGGGAAGACTACAATTCTAGGTGTGGATATTTGGTCTTAGCCTTGCTGAGTAGGTGTTTTGTTCCTTGCTTTCTATTGCCCTCTCTGGTTCTTAGAAGGATATGGTGATGCTGTGTTTTCCATTAGGGAATTCTAGGATCCTGCTAGGTGTGCCACTGAAGATTAATGGTAAAATGTATTTCTAGGTACGGGGATCTGTCCCTTAGGAATAGGGATTTTTGAGGTGGGTGCATGAGAAATACAAAAGGAGAGGAGAAAGCAGGGTATTCCCCAGAAACTGTGTAGACCCCTGGGAACAGGAAAAGGGAGCAAGAAGAGGTCACAGATCTGCTACAGATCTTGGGATGAAACTGGGGGATTAGACAAGGAAGAGAGGACAGAGAGTGAAGATAGGAAGCTTGCCTACTTGCTGACAGGTTTTGCTGGAAGGTCCCCAGGGAATGCCTGCTGGAGTTGGAGTCTGGAGTAAAGCAATGAGTTGGGGAGGGAGAAAGTTTGGTGGGGAAGATCTATGTGATCCACTGGGGAATGGACAGGGAAGGAGGCAAGGCAACTACCAGTGGTCTGATACAAATACAAAGACTCAGTGAAGAAAAGGAGTTGGTTCTTTGAAAACACCATTATATTAGTGAAAAACCATTATTCAAATTAATTAAAAAGCCAGAGAGAGAAAATTCAAACGAACAAAATTAGAGATATAAAGGGCAGAAGATGAGAAAATCCAGAGAATTATAAGGATTTACTTTTAAAATCTGTACCCCATCAAATTGGAAAATCAAAAAATAAATAGATATTTTTCTCAATATATACCACTTACCAAAGTTAAATAAAAAGTCATTAAGCAATTTAAGCAGACCTCTAACCTCTAGTTAAATATAAGCAGCCATTTAAAAGCCCAGGGCCAGATAATTCTAGTGAAGGATTCTACTAGACTTTCAGAGAAGAATTAATGCCAATACCCTCCAACTACACACAAACTATAAACATTGCTCTGTTTACTTTATGAGGTTACAATTACCCTGACACCTGAATCACATAAAGACCCAACAAACAAAAATGAGGGCAGAGTCTGCCCAAGGAAGTAGAGCAGAGTTTGTCCTGCTTTCATCAGTAGATGGGGACAAATACAGAGAGTCACAGCCAGATATTATGCAGACTGAGAGACCTTGGAATGCTCAGCCCTAAAGGGGATGGCCTCATCAAAACCCTCTCCTCCAGAAGAGGAGGAAGAAAGGATGTAAGAATCAGAGGGCATGGAGGACACCAAGAAAAGAAGGTCCTCTATAGCAACAAGATCAACCCACATACAAACTTGTAGAGCCGAGGTAGTAGGCATAGACCTGCATTAATTTGCACCAGATGGGGTCCTGGTACTGAAGGGATTAATGGACACATGGCCCCATCCTTAACCTAGAAGCAATGTCTAATTGATAACCACTTGCAAATGAGTGTTTTGCTTTCTCCAAAGACATTTCACTGAGAAAACTACTTTTCCTTCCTTCCTTCCTTCCTTCCTTCCTTCCTTCCTTCCTTCCTTCCTTCCCTCCCTCCTTCCCTCCTCCCTCCCTCCCTCCCTCCCTCCCTCCCTCCCTCCCTTCCTTCCTTCTTTCTCTTTTTCTTTTTAAGAGAGAAAAAGGTTTATTTCATCTTGCTCATTCTGATCAGAGCACATCATGGAGAAAATTCAGGTCAGCCACTCAAAGTCAGAAGCTGGAAGCAGGAACAGAAGCAGAAACCACAGAGGAACACTGCATAAAGGCTTTCTTTACACGGCTTCAGTTAGCTTTCTTCTTACAGCACTCAAGACCACCAGGGCAAGGGGGTCACTGCTTACAATAAAGTGAAACCTCCCCCATCAGTCATCAATCAAGAAAATGCCCTGTAGACTTTCCCAAGCCCATGCTAGTGGGGGCCTTTTTGGAACTGAGGTTTCCTTTGTCCAAACCCCTTTACCTTGTATAAAGCTGGAATGAAAACTAGCCAACCAAACTTACCCCTTGAGAACTGGGCACACAAACTAATCACTAGAAAATTTGAACTTTGAAAGAGACTTTGGGTGCTTTAAAATAGCCAACTTTTAAAGTTTTTGAATTTTTAATGACCTAGGGGCTTTTAAATGTTGGAATGCTTTGCATTGTGGTATTGATATTAATATGCCATCTTGGGAAAAAAAAAACACTATTAAGAGCTGGCTGCATGCCCAGTAGTGGATAGCCAACAGGAAAGGACGTCAGAGGCATCTATTAATTTCAAAATATTACATCAGGACTTTTATTACTATTTTATATGATTATTATCATTTTTATTTTATTTATAATTGTTTTCTTTTTTCCTTTTACCAGACATGTCCTTTGCATATGTTCTATGGCTTCTAGTTTAGTGTTTTTATAGAATTCCTGCGTGTGAAAATAAGTTGGTCTCTGTTTCTTGTGCCTTGAACTTGTTTTCTTCTGTGTTTGTTTTGTCCTATTCCAAAGTTTTAGTTTTTGTTCTATCTTAATATATCTTATTATTACCCTTCAGAGGTTTTGTTTCTTAATGAGAGAGAGAAAAAGGTTGGATCAGGATGGGAGGGCAGGTCAGGAGGAACTGGGAGGCTTAGAGGGGGAGAAATCATAATCAGGATAATATATGAGCAAAAAAGTGTTCTCAGTAAAAGGGAGAGAAAAACAAGCAAGTGAGTCAACTTGTCCTCTTGTTTAATTGTCTGCCGTTTACACCATGGCTATCCTAGTCAGCAAATGCAACTCTGCCACGACCAGCAGCAGCTATGCCGCAAGAGCCACAGCCTGAAGAAATTCTGTTCCCTCAGACACCGACTTTTTCAAAACTACTAAGAGAAATTTTCAAAATCGCTGTCCCACAAAAGAATTCAAGATTCAAAGGTTGAGGTAGAATCCAACTCCCCAGACAGGGAGAATGGCAAGTGGCAGCTCACCTAGACTTCCCCCTCCAGCCTCCCAAGGAGTCTCGGTGCTTTTTCTAGCCTCTCTTTATAAACCCTTCTCCACCTTGCTCCTCCCTACTACTTCCTGTCAGCTAGTTCCTGCTGCAGCCTCCAGACCACAGGTGAATTTTATTTAATCAAACACACCTCTGCATCATTAAGCAAATATTCCAGAGCATAAACAAAAGTAACACACCTTAAAATAATAGTCTACAACAGCAAACAAACAAAATAACAGAGGGGAAAACGCAAAAGATTAGTTAAACTTTAGAGTGCAGTCACTGTGTATGGACTGCCAGATACAGAAGGATTAGTGCAGGGGTGAGGTGGGAGCATGTAAAAATGCCAGCAAGGAAATCACGTTTTGCTATTTCTTTGTCTTTCCACTGCTTGTGTTGGTGTCTTCCTGCTTGCTTCAAATGGTTACAATGTGTTTTCTGTAAATTCTTCCAGCTCATCCTCCCAGTGAGGAATTCCAACTACAAGCAATTGCACTAGGATAAACAATTGTCTTTAAAATTGTTTCTCAACAAGGAGGAATGTCCCTCTTCACCCCCCTCCTAAAAAAAAAAAAAAAATAAAAAATAACTGGTCTTCATTTTCCTGTAATTTCAGTGACAATCTGGGACTGGTCTAAATAAGAAAATGACAACAATGACTGCAAATTGTCTTCTACAGAAACACATGACTGCTAATTAGATTTTAAATTCTTAGGCCAGTGAAATGACTTAGTGGATTGTTGCCAATTCTGATGTCCAGGATTTGATCTCTGGGGCTTAAATACTGAAGAACAAGAATCCACTCTCACAAGTTACCCTCTGGCTTCCACACATGTGTTGTGGCTGGTACCCCTGAACACATACATACACACAGGCTTCCACACATGTGTTGTGGCTGGTACCCCTGAACACATACATACACACAGAGAACGAGCAAATAGATATAATTAAAAATTACATTTTAGATTTTATTGGCAAAGGAAAGAGCTGAATGGCTGCTTAGAGTCTGTATTTGCATTCATATTTCCACAAAATAATGTCTCTGGGTTAAAGGAGAGATAACTTCAAGCAAAGCATCTCATTGCTGGTACAAGAAGCAAGCTCCAGTCCCCGCTGCGTAGCACTGTTAGACTATGTTAGCATATAACTGCCTTAGAAAGCAGTATAGGAAAGAAGCACCTAAGGTAGTAAGTACATCTGACCCCATTTCCTCTTCTGATGAAGAGACACCTTCCGGGATGTAAAGGCATGAACCTCTGTATCTGAAAGGAGAGGGGGAAAGTGGCTTGCTGCCCACATGAGGGAAAATGTTTGAGGTGAATGAGTCTTTATTTTGAGGACAGTGTAAAGTCATCCATAGCTGTCAAGACTACAGAGACAACTCTCTTGCCAAGCACTCTTGGGACTTGTTACTTAGAGGGTTTTGTGCATTTGTTCTGTCTGTGTGTTGAGACACAGTTGCATTCTGCAGCTCTGTAGCTTTACTTAACATTATACTCAGTAAGTAGCTCAGGCTGCTGTTACGCTCAGGGCAATACTTAGGCCTCGATGGCCCAAGTGCTGCAGCGACAGATGTGACCCACCGCACCTAGCTGAAGTTATTCATTCTTTACGATTTCCTGACAGATGTGACCCACCGCACCTAGCTGAAGTTATTCATTCTTTACGATTTCCTGAAGAGTTGTATTCAGAAAACTCAGAGTAAACGCAAGCAAAAACAAATAAACAAACCTGAAGAAATCACCTGCCATCCAGTAGCACCATCATTTCTTTTCCTGCTTTACAAATATGTTAAAGTAATTCAATTGCAAGGGAGGCATCAACTTAACAAACATATAGTAGTTAACCCTCAGTCAAAGATACATGTACTGATTTGTATCAAAAGAAAAAGTTTCTCCTAGATAGTAGTATGTGTTTGGTGATATGTGTAGGATGGAAAGTAAATAGATTCGAGAAGCCTAAGGTATAATTTAAAAGTATTTAGCCTTTGAAAAATCAACTCTAGTTATAGCTTGATATCCTTAATTCTTTTTCAGAATTCATTGAAAACCTAATAATGATTCATAACAGTGAATATGTAATAAAATATATGTACATATGTACACACATACATATAAATAACATATATATGTGTGTGTGTGTGTGTATGTGTGTTAAAGAGGTCTATTTATGGATAGGGAGATGCAACTTTCATTAAGTGCAATTGCCCAGTTGTCCACTGATATTTTGAAAGCAGCA
The DNA here is from genome assembly GCA_963919715.1 of Microtus obscurus. Lineage (NCBI taxonomy): Eukaryota > Metazoa > Chordata > Mammalia > Rodentia > Cricetidae > Microtus > Microtus obscurus. The sequence goes on along the minus strand of CAWTZC010001020.1, from coordinate 6,049,749 downwards.
TCTTATTTTTTTATTGTTTTCATCCAAATTTGTCTTCCAAACAATATGAGAGCAGGAAATGTACCACACAACTGATTTTCCGTAGAGGGACCCTATAAATGACTATTTCAAATTGAGCTGCCTTAAGTGTCACTTAAGAATTCTAAGAAGAGCAGCCAGAGGCAGATCAAACTAGCTCCGTGAGTCCTATGCTAGTTTCAACTTACTAGAATAGTTTTCTTTGAATTACTGTTCATATTCAGAAAACATATACGCTCAGTCTCCTCCTATAGATCAAGCAAACCTGGTCTCCTGGAGACATTGTGCACAAAGTACTAAGGAAATGTGTGAGACTTTTGTGGAATTGTATTGACTACTCACCCCATTTCTCCTCGGATATTTTCTCCTTTTGTCATAGCTGCTGGAAGCCTGGAGAACAAATTTTTAAAAACTTCTTTTATTATCACTCTGGGTTACACTCTGCCAAGGGAAGGAAAGTCTGTGATATTAAAAAGCATTAGAAGCATCTTTTATTTTCACGACTGTAGATGTAACCAACAGGGACTCACATCATATTTTGTCAAGAAGTATCCTGGGGTCTCCCAGAGTACCACTTGCTACAGAGCAGTAGATAGTGGAATCAATGACAATGGTCTATGAATTAAGCTGTTAATTTTCTAATTGGCATAGTGACTTTCTTAATTTTTTTCTTTCCCACTCTTCTAAGGATGTTTCTTTCCTTGGCTGCTTGGTTTGCTTTTTATTTCATATCCTATTTTACCACTACTTTATTGAGTTATTAAGAGTGATATCATTTCAAGGTGATGGTGGCCCATGCCTTTAATCCCAGCACTTGGGAGGCAGAAGCAGGTGAATCTCTGTGAGTTCAAGGCCAGCCTGGTACACAGAGTGAGTTCCAGGACAGCCAGGGCTACACAGGGAAACCTTGTCTCAAGAAGCAAAAAAGAAATAAACAGATAGAATAATAAATAAACTAGAAGAAAGACTTTAAAAAAGAGTGACATCATTTTCCTGACCTAGCACCCAGCTGCTATAGTACTCTAAAACAACTAAGGTATACAATTCATTCTTTTCTTCGTAAAGTCCTCTCATTATTTTGATTGAATAAAGAACACAAGTTGATGATTGCAATCAATTTCAGAGTCATCTATATAATGTAAGTTTATCTGATAATCTGTAGAAAGAAGTATGAAAAATATCTGTCCCAGTTTTTCAGGTACAAGGGTCATACTTTGACTTAGTTTCTGAAAATGCCATGGATAACTGAAATTGGTAACTATGAAAACATGTAAGGAACCACCCCAGCTGGTGGTTCCAATTTTGGTAGGAACAGGGAAGCACTTGCAGGGTTAAGGAGAGACACTCCCTTCCCATATTAGCCTCAAACAGATGGAAAGGCTGTCATTACCCATGATGCTAAGCCTCCTCCTGGGTATACTGTAGACCTGCACCTGCAGTTGTCTTATCTGGCTGGACAAGAAGACCTTTCATGCTGAATAAAGCTGTTATTTCTCTGGTGAACTCTAACTTCTAGCTACCTTCTCTCAATATTTAACATCGTCGTCATCACCAAATTGTTCTCATAAAGGACATATCCATAAAGGCCTCATTTTACAAAGCTAAAGTTTATTTTATATAGTTTATTAGTGGACCAAACTTAAGCAACTGTATTGACTTTAAACCATTTACATGTTTTCACTGTTCACTCATTCAAGTTTTTTTTAAATATCACTATATAAACTATTGTCTAGATAAGAGTATTCTTCATGCATTAAATTTTTATGAGCAAGTATTACATAGCAGTACATGAGAATATTTACAAAATGAATGAGTGCTGCTTTGATAATGATTTGCAATTAATATCCATTATCTGCTTAATTTCTACTTGATACAAAAAGACAACTGGTAAAATGAACTCGTTGTAAAGATTGAAATTGAATATATATAAGAGAGAATGTTATCTTCCTCTGCTTGGTTTTTGAATCTTAATATACATAACAGTATGTTTTGGTTATGATGGATATGATCTATGAATGAACTCTGAATAGTAAACATACAAAACACATACTTTGAAACATACAAATAACAAATTGTTTGGTTGATTCAGGAAAATCTTCCCAAAAATCGGAATAAAACTAGGAGTGATTTAAAGTTATGACCAATGGATTAAAAAAAGGTAGGATGACTAATTACATTACAGCATACAGTAGTCACCACAATTAATAATCTGAGTTTCATTGTTTTCTCAGTAAAACGATTTGGCTAAGGAAGCTAAGTTCTTATCTTAATCTCATGGAGCTCCAGTACAAGTCTTTCTCCAATGACAGAAAGCGTTCTTAATTTTCTTGTTGCCCTTGACAAATTTCCAAAATGAGATAATTTTTGCTACTACTTATATTATTGCTTTTATATTTACCTAAGGCTAACATTATTATTTCACAAGTTATTTTTTAATACTTCTTTTTACCTCAACAACAACAATGCTGTTATAATGCACAATGCATATTTATTTCATGTGTCAAGGCACTTAAACATGTTGATCTTCTTTCTTCCAAAAGTAGCCAAAGGAAAATAGACAGTTTTTCAGAAAGAGATCCCTCCTTATTCAAAAATTATTTTTAAAATCAGTGAAAGAAACATTACTAAGATCACTTAAATTATTTTTTTCATGGAGACAAATCACAAGAAAAGTTAGATACTTATCTTGCCTATTTAGAATAAATCAACTTAGTATCACAAAAATTATGTCTTGTGTGACAGCAGGTAGAGTGGAACAAAAAACATTAATTTTCACATTTGAAAAGCATTGGAAGGAACCAAAGGGGAAAGACTGGTTCTCTTTTATCTATATGGTCGCTGAAGGCTATAAATGTGGAGGTAAGATTCTAATTACTAATCTTATGAATACATGATGGAAGTGTTGAGAGATGGAACATACACTCAACACGATGTATACTGGGTGGATATACGTGAGTTGAAATTTGTTTTCATCCAATGCAGTTTAATAGGAAGAAAGAAAGGGTGGCTTTACATTTGTTGAGTGCCTGTTGTGTCCTTACACATCGTAAATGCATCCACAAAAGCATAAAGGAAAGAAACTATGAAAATAAGTGGTTTAAGACCATGCAATATTTACCATATATTTCAATAACTAGAACTTTTAAATCACTAGCAATTTTGTTTAAACTATCTATTTATTTTATAAGTACCCATTTTCTCAAACAAATTAGGTAACTGAAGTTTATTTTTCTGTAAACTTTCTAATATTTGCTAAATACCACACTTGAATTATTGCATGTATTTCAAAGCTCACAGAAACAGCATGATGTAAATATTTCTATTTATAATACAGAGAGTAAACTACATAAGCAAAGAAGGACAAATATACACTAACCTTAAAAAACCTACAACTGTTCATCTTTCTTTAGGAATTTCAGTTAAGCTGGATGACCCAGAGTGGGTTCTCCAGATCAAGATTGTACCATTCCCCAAACTTAGTTGTCCTCATTTCCCAGGAAGTAAAAAGGAAAACAAGGCAATTAGCAGCAAGTCAGATGTCTTTTTCAAGAATATTATCTGAAGCCTGCACACTCTATTTGCCCCCACCTGCTCGCCACAGTAATTAAGAAGGTCTCGCATACAACAAATCAGACTAGGCAGTTCAGGCCATATCTGTGGGGAAAAAAACTATACGAAAATGTGTGTGCATATAGTGGATTTATTAGACTGAAAAAATGCTAATGATGGTTAAACTTCTGAGCCTTGTGTGTATGCAGTCTTTTGTGTACACTTTCACACAGCAGATACACTTATTCATTTTTCTTAACACTTCTGTGGTGGTCTAGGTAAGAATGGTCCCCACAGGCTAATGTATTTGAATGTTTAATCAGCAGAAAGTGGCAATATTTTAGAAGGATTATGATATGTGCCTTTGTTTGAATAGGTGTGGCTTTGTTGTCAGAAGTGTTGCAGTGGGAGTAGACTTGAAGGTTTCAAATTCCACTTCTTACCCAGTCTCTCCCTCTCTCTCTTCTCTCTCTCTCTGTCTCTCTGTCTTTGTCTCTTTCTCTCTCTGGCTCTCTCTCTCTGCTGCAAATTAGGATATAACACTTAGCTACTGCTCTAGCGCCTTGAGTGCCACCAGACTCCTGCCATGATGACAATGGACTAAACCTCTGAAATTATAGGCAAAGCAGTGGACATCACCTTTCCATAGCCTCTGCAATGGCTCTGCCTCCCGATTCCTGCCCAGTGTCGTTTCTGCTCTGAATTCCTTCAATAGTGAACAGTGGTGTGGAAGCAAAAGTCAGGTTACCTTTGGCCCTGGCGTTTCTTCACAGCAATAGCCACCCTAACTACGACAACTTCCAAAAGTTCACTCTGTCCACAGCAGGCAAAGTCTATTTTTCAGTCAGAGGAATGAGAACGCACTAATCAGGAAAATTTTGTCCTCCTACCCTAAAATCTTTCATTCGTTTTACAAATGAGGGTCATGGGTCAGAAAGATTGAGTATCTTGCAGTAAACTAAACAAGGTTGGAGTTGAAATTAAACCTGGGTCATTGTTGTTTTAATATTTCACCTTCAATTATTTTTTTAATGAATCAAGCATGCATATCTTCTAGAATTTTGTTTCTGAGCTTCTCCCAGGAGAAAATCTGAGCAATCTTGAATTTACAAAGTAACTGACTACATCATCTTGCTTTCATCAGTTCAGTTGTTTTTAAAGTACAAAGAGAAAGGAGAACGGATCAAGGAAAGCCCAGTTGCAAGCTGCCAAGACAGCCAGTTACGCATGGCAGTGCCACCGTTGTCTGTTATTAACTCAAAGGTTAATAACACAGACGCAGTCAAAAATCTGGAGGACAGAGGCTGTGAACTCTGTATGAGGAACATGCGGCGATAGCCTGATGTGAATGAAGACAGTCCTCATCAATTAAGCATGGCAGTTCATTGTTATAAAGATGTCAAAAAGACTTGTTAGATTTCACATCTTGGCTTGCTTATTGGAGGAAAATCAACAACACCAAAAGTTGCATTTTTTAAAATAAAGTTTAGTGTAAGCACTAGCTTTGGGCCTCAGGCCAAACTGTCAAAAGACATTTTGATCTATAGTTTATATTTTCCTGTGTCTGAGCCAAGGCATATTTTATGCTGATAATATAGCTTCTAAATTTAAAAACAAATTGGTTAATAGTTTTAAGATTTTTATGAATTGGTAATGTATTTTTCATCAAGTAATCTACCTCCAAATCAGAATATGAGTGAGGGTTGAAAATGTGTTCAACAGATTAAATATATTTGCATTTCTAAAGTTTGATTTCATAACCAACATTAGACACTATTCTTGCTTTTTGTATATTTCCTTATTCACAGTCAATAATGTGTGCACTGAGTCATTGAATATTTGTACTGCTTTTCTCTGGGTACATATGCTCTTTCCCCAATTTGGATTACGTAAAGTGGCTTCTGCTGAATTTGACTTGAATTCAGTGTGAATCATCTTAATTCTTTTATCTTCTATAGCAAGATTTAACCTTTATGTTTGGTGAACTTGTTTCTAGAAGAATTACCTGCTGCATAACAAATGTTCACAAGATATAGTATTAGACCCTTTAAAAGATAACGTGATGGTTAGTTTGAATTGTTGACTCTGCCTTAGCTGGAATTACCTGGGATGTCTCAGTGAGGGGATATCTAGAGCAGAATTACCTATAGGCTTGCCTGCAGGGAATGTCTTGATTTTCCTAACTAAGATGGGAAGTTTTACCCACTGTACACTGTACCACTCCCTGGAATTGCACAGTGACCTGTGTAAGTGCAGAAGGGGCTATGCAGAAATAAACATGAAATAAACAGAAATAAGCATACATTCCTTGTCTCTCTTTTTTGACTCTTAATATTACAAACTGCTACAAGTTCCTGCTTAGATTTTGTGCAGACTATAACCTGGAAATGTTATCTAAAATAGACCTTTACTGTCTAAGTTTCTTATGGTCTTAGCATTTTATCACAACAACAGAAATGAAATTGGTACTCTACTCACAATGGAAACAATGCTATAAAAGACAAGTGCTCATTTAATAAACTTTCTTATTAAAAAAGCCTTCACACTTAATATTGCAATACTCTATGAATGACTATTTGTTATTGTACAGCTATTGGACTAATACTTTCTTGCAAAAAGGTCTTACATTCTTTAGTGTTAATTGAATCCTGTGCTTACCCTTTTTACGTCTCTACCAAACTGTACAATGTTAAAGTTCATTTTTTAATTCTCTCCCAATATGGTTCCTGGTTCCCATCTGGACAATTAGGTGGTGGAAATTTTAATCGTGGAGTCTCCTTGAGCTGTCTCCTGTTTACTGGAGAAATGACCTGAAAGATTGCATAGAGATTCTGACCCTTTGTGCTTTCTCTCTTTGAGTCTTGGCCTGGACTGGGTAGTTTTGTTCTGTTGTGACTCTGCACCATGACATTTTTGCAAAAGGCCTAAGACAAAAATGTTAGTCAACTCTTCTAGTTTTATTTCAGTTGCTGTGGGAAAAGTAGAAGCGGAAGGGAAGGATGGATAATTGGGTAACATTTCATCATTTTGAGGAAGTCAAGGAAAGAACTTAAGCATCTAGTCACATCATAACCACAACCAATAGCAAAGAAAGAATCAACAATTTTGTTTACTTGCTTCAACGTAAGGACACAGATACTCTTCTCTACTCTTATGGTTCAGAACCCAGCCTATGACAATCACATAAAACACCTTCATCTAGATAATTCCTCAACTCCCTCCTCGGGTGATTTTAAGCTATAAAAAATTGACATTTTAAAATAGACAAGACACAACCAGCTGATATCTCCCTAACAGTGAAAAAAACAAACCTTTCTTTTTATATGACAATCATCTCAAGTATTTATTTGCAGTAGCTAAAATCTGGCAAAAACACATCTTATTCTCTAGTATGTTACACTCAGTTTAGTGATGTATTTCATAAATAACACCAAAAGAATTCTAAATCTGACTTTTTAAAAAGTAAAAATTTTACAGTGATTACTTTGTAGTTGATACACTAAAATATGTCCATATTGAAACAAGAAAGTGCAAAAGGTTACTGAAAACTCTGTCCCACAGACTTACATAATAAAGAAAAGAAAATTCCAAGTTATAAGTCATAGTACTTATATAGGTCAATATCTAATAATTAAACATGAGATGCACTGAGACCTAAATCTGATTGAAGTTATAAAACACATTGTCATCTGAAGCTGACTTTAAATCTTGTTTTTATTATATTTTAATAGTTATTTTACTTTTTTTTTATTAAAAATTTCCACCTCCTCCCCGCCTCCCATTTCCCTCCCCCTTCCCCCACTCCCCTCCCGCTTCCTCTCTAGTCCAAAGAGCAGTCAGGGTTCCCTGCCCTGAGGGAAGTCCAAGGTCCTCCCACCTCCATCCAGGTCTAGGAAGGTGAACATCCAAACAGACTAGGCTCCCACAAAGCCAGTACATGCAGTAGGATCAAAACCCCCTGCCATTGTCCTTGGCCTCTCAGCAGCCTTCATTGTCCGCCATGTTCAGAGAGTCCGGTTTTATCCCATGCTTTTTCAGACCCAGTCCAGCTGGCCTTGGTGAGCTCCCAATAGATCAGCCCCACTGTCTCGGTGGGTGGGTGCACCCCTCGTGGTTCTGACTTTCTTGCTCATGTTCTCCCTTCTTCTGCTCCTCATTTGGAACTTGGGAGCTCAGCCCGATGCTCCAATGTGGGTCTCTGTCTCCATCTCCATCCATCGCCAGATGAAGGTTCTATGGTGATATGCATGACTTTAGATCTTGTTTTTATAAATTAGACTTTGATTTTGCCTAAAATTAAATAAGCCCCAGATTGATATGAACAGGCCAATAAAAGCAGCCTTAGATTTTGTTTACTGTAATTAGTTGTTGATATATACTTCATCCTTAAATTGCAATTTCTGAGCAACCTAGTGATTCTGTTTTCTTCAACATATCAGCCCATATCATTTGCAGGATCATGTATTTACTGGGAAAAGAAAATTTGTATGATTTAGTTTCTATAGTAATTGACATTATATCAAGAAATAAAAATGAGTTGGTTGATCACTGGAATGATTTACAAGCTAACTGCCTGACCGATTGTCTGGTGGAGTAAAGATCCTTGAAGTGTCAAGGTCATCATTATTTAGAGGTTCCTGAGGGAAATTTATGATGTCAAACATAATTGACAAATCTGATATCTGTAGTAAATGTTTTCAACCCACACTGAGACAAATTTCTAAGTGTTACAGATTTTCTCTTAGTCTTTCGACATCATGTGACAGATTGTTGTTTTATATAAAATACAACTTTAAAATAAGAAATTATTATTTATATATAAGAATTAAATTGTGCAGGGAGCAACTAAATATGAAAATGGCAGTAGTTTCATGTGTAATGCTTTCAGACTCATAAAATTATTTATTACAATATCCAGACACAGTCTAATGTCATTATAAAGGCAGAACACGCAAACTTTAACATTATCTTTTTTTCTTTTTGAGATACTGTAACAGTTTGATATACTTTGCTCTGCTATTCTTGTTTGGAAATATTTTGTAAGTTTAAAGGCAAATTTGGACAAATTAAAGTAATCTCACAATTTCAGATAAGATGTCAAAGAAATAAGACAAGAAATTATAACAAGAGATGAAAATAGTTTGGGGAAAGACAGAAATGATAAAAAATGAAAAATAATTTTATTTAACAAAATCTCTTATTTTTAATGTCATTGTTAATGTGATCTGAACCTTCTAATATGAGTATGTAATACACTTATAAATTGATTAAACTTTTATCTGTATTTATTGAATTATGTCTGGCAAGTTTCTATTTCAAGTAAAAATACTTATGCATTCATTTTCTTCCTTATTTTTCTGCTGAATTTTAAAATACTTCAAAGCACATGACACAATCATAGTAAGACCATATGCAAATCTGAAAAACTTAAAAACAACTTACCTACTGTTTTTCACACACACTGTTCACAGATTTTCAATGCTTGTAATCAGACAAAGTCAGTTCTAGGGTGTGTAATTTTCCATTCTGTAGTCATATAATAATATACAAAGGCAGACCAAGGGTAAGTAGAAAAAGTCTTCCATCCATAACTCAAAAGTTATCTCTAATCTAAAGCTGCTTGCAAATGAGAAATTAGTTTTCTTCAAAGGTGTCTCACTGGATACACAAACCACTCTTAAAGGCAGGCTCCATGCCCAACAGTAGATGTCCAACACTAAATGGATTCAGTGCCATTTTTTGAGATTCTTCGTTTCATATTGCTTTGTCAGCACTTTGCTGATGTTGGTACCTTACAGATCCTTTGTGTGTAATTTCAGAGATCTGTACATGTGGGTAAATCTATACCTATAAAGATAAAGATAGGTAGGAGATAGATAGATAGATAGATAGATAGATAGATAGATAGATAGACGGATGGACAGACGGACAGATAGATAGTTAGATGATAGATAAATAGATATTGGTGTATATGTATTATATATATATATATATATAAAGAAAAATATCTGTATTATATATGTAAAGCACCTGTAATGAAGAAAATATATTAAATATATATATATATATATATTTGTAGGTGCATATATTCTATAACTATAATATACACACATGGCTTAATATATATAGAATAATAGACATTTGTGATTTTATGGAATTTCTGTGTGTGAATATATATGTCTCTGTATATATATATATATATATATATATATATATGTTTCTTAAAGTTATTTTTTGACCTTTTTTCTGTTTGTGTGGTCATATTCCAAATTGTTTTTATTTTATCTTATTTTGTTATAGTTTTAGATGACTGTTTGCATTCTGATGAGAGAGAAAAGGGATGTGGTTTTGAGTGGATATGGAAGTGGGAAGTATCTGGGAGGAGTCTGAGAAGGAGAAAGCATAGTCAGATTAGACTAAATGAAAGACTATTTTCAATAAAAATAAAATAAAATATGTACAAATGATAATAGGGTAAAACAAGTTATTTATATAGCTCTGAATGGCAGCAGTCATATAATCAAGTACTGAGTTTAATTGACATGATGCTTATGTAGATAACCAAAACAATATTTTGATTCTGGAAGAACAAGGATAAATACAGCCATCTTTTTTTCAGGAAAGATTAGTAGCTTTTAGGATTAGTTGCTGCTGACCGAGATCCCAAATACATGAAGTGTAGATTCTACTCCCTTTACTGAGTTTTATCCTCTTAGAAAATGCTTGTATTCAGGGGTTACCCTCAGAGAGGTCTCTGCTTCATGGGGGTCGATGCAGTCCATCTGAGAGTGAAGATTACAAAAGATTTTTCTTTTGAAAGTTGAGAAGTCTGTAATGTCTGTAGAAAGCTGTGGAGACCAGAGGTATAAGGTGATAACACTGTATTACTTGGGAACATTGGGTTAATCGTACACCTAAGCTGCATTTAGTGTATAAGAAGCAGAACCAGCTTTAGGTGTGAGAAGAAGACAATGTAGATTCTCATTTATCCCTGTTTTGGCAACTTTCCCTGTAGTCTACAATCAGCTTTACCTTTTGCCTACTGCCTACATGGCCTTTTGAATTTCAGGCCTAGCTCCAAGTAGCCTTCCTTAAACTTCTATAATTCTGTAAAGTTAAAAGCAATGAGAAATTTATGATCTGCATTGTTCAGACCCACTTAGGTAAAACCTTGACAGAGATGTTAATGTTGAGACATAAACAATGACAACGAAGGTTTTAATGCTCTAACATTCTAAAAACTAACACCATTCTTTCATCTATTTTGACTTTGATTCAGGTCACTGTGTGCTATGACGCTTCTTTCCTAGCTTAGCTGAGACATTGGACAAAATCTCATCCATTTTCTCTACAATTCAGATCTAGTTCTAAGGAATCTTCCTGAAGATTCTCTTTCTTTTTCTCAATGTCATTGCACTCCAGTCTGAGGTGTCATATAGCTCAGCTTTTGCCTGATGACTGCATGGATAGATGTCTTCAGTCCATGCCATCACCCCTTTGAAAATGTATTGCAGATTTTTCTCTGTGTATTAAGAATAGGATCTTCTGAGGCCATTATTTACTGCAGACTTGTGTAGACTACACTGTGGATATTTTCTTCTACCGTGTACACTTATGGCAGAAGCTGAGTAGAGCAATGAGTCTTCCTTCTGTTCCTGCTCTAAATCACTCATTATGTAAAAATGTCTATCAGCTTTATGCCTAGGAGACAGCAGATCATGGTTTTATTTTCTCACAGTAAACTTGCCTTATGACATCCTGAGTATTCCATTTTTCTTCTATAATAAATGTGTCTGAATCACAGGCTCCCCAGAGGTAGTCTTTCCTTTTCCTACAGTGGCATCCTTTATCCCCTACGTTATTTACTCTGCGTTTATCATTCCTTCCACTTGGCTGAATGAAGGCTGGGCTGAGACCAAAATGAAATACAGTGGAAGGCGACTCTGAGATCCTTAGGCAGACAGGCTATCCAAAGAGAGAATTGTAACGGCTTTTGAGGATAAAAAAATATATACTTGTTCACGTATTTTTCCCCTAAATTTGAACTGTTGGAGATATGCATAATGTGGACAATAGTTTCTATTTCTTGGTTTCAGTCAATTTTTGCCTGTCAAAAGATGAAAAATATAAAAATTAAAAAGGTGAAAGAAATTGACTACCCTTCACAATTATACACATAACATGTCTATGCAACTTCAAGGGGGTCAGACAAACTGTAACTATTGAGAAAAATACTTAAACAGTTTTAATTACTGTTTGATTAAATAATAGATATAAAGCTCATGAAAACAGTGGGCAATCTCAGTGTGTGAAAATCAATCATGATATTTTATGTTTATTTAAAACTGTTCAATTCTTTGTACTACTAGGAAATAAATTGGAGAGCAATTTAGTCACTGCTTTTAAGTCCTGGTTGTGTGCAAGGAAAAACAATTAATAAAGGCAGACATTAAATTTATATGAAGCAATGAATTTCTTTTACCTTTAAACCCCTTCTAGTTAGGTTCCAGGCCATATCTTTTTGACTATTGCACACACATATTGCCTATGGGAGCGTTTAAGATTCTGGAACAACAATCAAGTTATATTCGATAGTGGTTACATAGTATTTAATATAATTCTTAGCAAATCCCTTGACAATGTGATGAACAATGTTGATAGTTGAAAAAATGAGTTCAGTGATTTATGCTAGAGTAGTTTTCTGATACAAAACTTGTTAGAAAAAAAAGCCCTGTTTACTAATTGTCAAAAACAGATTTACTATGCATTGTAAGATGGGAAATATGAGATTCATAATGTAGGATAAGTATAAACTTTCTTAGTATGTGTAAATGAGCTAAATTTTAATGCAAATTCTTATTCTCCTCTATCTTGTTGTTTCCCATATTTCAAATCTATGCTTAAGCGTGTGTTCCCTAAATAAAAGGAAGAAGTGGTAGAGGATGGGAGACAGAGAAAGAAGTTGTCAAGGTATACCAAAGTATCTGACATACTACATAGTTTTATTTTTTAAATAGCTTTTTTGTCTCTTTTATTTATTTATTACATATGACTATTTGGCAGTTAAATAAACTTACGTAATGAATTCTATTCATTTTCCACCCCATTCTTCTCTTGTGCTCATCTCTTTCTTGTTGAAAGTCCTCAGCTCCCACTAGGGCCATCCTTTCTTTCATGCACCCTTCTCCTAGGTGACTCACCTTGTTTAGAGTTTATTTCCTAAGAGGGAGTGGGAATTTATTCACTTGAGCAAAAGCAATTTATTAGTGGCTACATCACTCAAGAAAACCGTGTTTTCTCCAAGCAATCATTAGCTGCCACTAGTTCTCAGGGAGTGCTGGACCTTCATGGCCACCATTCCTCAATGATTAAAAAATGTTTAGGGGGAACATCTTGTGTAATCTTGTGCAAATAGCTTCAGTTACTGTAAGTGTGATTTCAATGGCTCTGTTATTTCACGAAGACAGCTCTATACTGTTTTCCTCTGACTCACATTCTTCTTGTGACTTCTTCTATGATGTCCTTGGCCTTATCCATGGCTAAACAGCTCTCCTATTTGAAACAGAGAATTCCATCATCGTGTGTTTTTGGCACTTTAGTCAGTTATAGGATTCTGCATTAATCACCTCTTCGTACATTGAGAAACATAGATTTAATCTACATGGGAAGTAGAAAAGGACAACATCTCTTGTTTAAGTTGGGAAAATGGGGACCATGGGAAAAGTTTGAAGGGCAGGAGAGAGGCAGGGAGGGGAGCAGAGAAAAATGTAGAGCTCAATAAAAATCAACTTAAAAAATATGAGAAGCCTCTATGATGACAGTTGACTAATTTCAAACAGGTGCTTTAGTGAGGTCAATGTATGGATGGGTTGCCTTTCTCAAATGGCAGATTAGAATTGGATCAGACATTCTTCCAACCTCAAAATCTAAATAGCTAGCCGGGCGATGGTGGCGCACGCCTTTAATCCCAGCACTCGGGAGGCAGAGGCAGGCGGATCTCTATGAGTTCGAGACCAGCCTGGTCTACAGAGCTAGTTCCAGGACAGGCTCCAAAGCCACAGAGAAACCCTGTCTCAAAAAAAAAAATCTAAATAGCATCTTAGCTTAAATACTTTTCTGCATCTTATATAATTGTTTAATATGGGAGTGTCCCTAACTCCGTGGATGATGAGTTTTCCAATATGATGATGTTGATTCAGTGAGACTTTTCCATTGTATCAGCCATACCCAATGTACCAACACTCAAGACTCAGAACTCGGTCGATACCTGTTTTATTCCGAAATGAATGGAATCAATTAGTGATGTCTCTGTCTCTGAGACTGAAAATTAGATGAAGTTTAAATTTACAATTTATCTTCTGTCAACAAAATAATTTCTTATAAACCATGTTCTTGATTTTGTGAACTACTCTTATATTGTTTATACCTGGGCATGTTCTTAAATTTTAATAGCAGTATGTAAGGTGAGAATTCACTGACTAAATTATATGTATATATATATATATATATATGCATTATTATATATACACACATATATATTGTTCATTTAAAATAAAACACAAATCAGAAACTTAGCAGAATTATATGACATTGATGATGGAGAAATGGAAATGGTTCCTAAAAATATGCTTTGCAAACTTTTGCTATGAATTAAAAATTATAATTTCCATATTTGGTATTAGATGGTAGTGAAGTCTACAGTGTACTGAGCTCTTCTCCAAAATGATCAATAATTTGCACATGAAATTGAAAATATGCTGAAACACCCACTTGACTCTAAAACATAAATAAAGCATTCCACTCCAGCCAACTGAATGAGTGTTTCCTTGTGCTGGCCAATCTCTGAGGAGTTAATCCTTTTATTAAGGCTAAAGTTGTGAACTATGAAAATACATAAAAATTAGTTTAAAAAACTGCACAATTTAGACATGCGAATATTTTATGTCTCATAAATAAACTCTGTGTAAGCAAGCAATTTCCCAAAGCCCCTCACAACACTGCCGTAAGTACAGACATAGGTGTGCAAAATTGCATCATTGATATGAGAGATGTGTTAGAAAGAAGTTTTCGTTACACAGCTACATTCCACACAGAAATGGGAGTGCTGACTGATAAATACTGTCATGTAATCACCTGTGAAATGCTGACTACCCTGTAAAACACTGTGCTCTTCTTGTAGAACTCTTTCCCATCCTATTTGTGACCTGTTGATTGAAATCTCCATTTGTAGGCCTTTTTGCCAGCTAACATCTTTCTTTTTCCCTTCCTTCCTTCCTTCCTTCCTTCCTTCCTTCCTTCCTTCCTTCCTTCCTTCCTTCCTTCCTGCCTGCCTGCCTGCCTGCCTTCCTGCCTTCCTGCCTTCCTGCCTTCCTGCCTTCCTAATTCCTTTCCTGTCTTTCTGCCTTCCTGGCTGTTTCCTTCCTGCCTTCCTGAGTTCCTCCCTCACTCCCTCCATAGTTCCAGTTACTACCAGGCAGTGAGGCTCATATGTTTAAGGAACAGCCTCTCATCTCCTTTACCTCTAACTCAAACATATGAGTAGTAGCTAATTTCCCAGAGTCTTACATGCTGCTCTTTTTTTCTTTTTAACTTTTCAAAATCAAGATCTCTAAGCAGTTTTGTGTTATGTTTACTGAAATTCTACATGTCAGCATTATTTCTTGACCTTATTCCAACTCATGCTCACCTTGTTTTGACACCCTCATCTAACTAACTTTACCTGTTGAATTCTGGGGTTATAGTTGTGTGTGGCGATGCAGAGCTAATCACATATTTTAATTAATTGTTGCTAGGAAAAGGGAGTATTTTATATTGCATTAAAATAGCACACATATGTGTATACCAAACATCTTCTCATATAATTTATAATTTGCATGACTGTATAAACTCATGTCTTTCGGCCAAGTTTTGTTTATTTGTTGATTGCTGGTTGTTAAAATCAAGACTTTTTATACATGGAGCCTTGCTCATGTTCTGGCATTGAACTGAATTCCCAAACACAATACTTTCACTAAACCATGATGAAGATTTTATAACAGCAAAGGATAGTTATTGAAGAACACATATGTATTGAGATAAAATCAGTACCCTTGATCTGTTAATCAACAGTAAAATCTTCCCATATTCTGAAATCCCTGCTTTCTAAAGGCTACATTTTGAATGTCTTATCTATTCAAGCCTGCTTTCCAATGCTTGTGTGTTGCCCTTTTTGTTTGAACGCCACTGTAGCAAGTTAAACCCACCAATGCTTCCTCTTCTCAATTCTGAGCTACCAGCCAATATTGGTATTTGTCTGTGAGAGCTTAAAATAAATCGCAATGGTGACTTAACTGCTAAGCTATATTTACATTTGAATATTATACAGTGTATTCATGCTGCCAAAGAACTCAAAACCTAGGGTATTCAGCTGAGTACATGGAAAACCACATACTTCATTTATAACAGAATACTTTACAGTATAATACACCCTGAATTGGAGTTGTTGGAAACTATAATAGCAGGTTGAGTTCTCCCTAAAAATATTCCTGAGCGTCAGGATGATGAACGAGAATAATCCATTAAAGGGTATATACATAGGCATTACAAAGCTCCTGGCACTGTTTGTAGCATATCATGAGCATTTACTCATAATTCCCACACTGAGTACATTCATTATCTTCAATCCACATATATAGACAACTGCCAGGGCCAGAATGGCATGAAGAAAGAAAAATAAAAATGCTTTGTTACTGGATATATGCTTTATAGAGTGCTAGATATTAGTATCTATGAAAAATATATAAAACATAATAAAGTAAATCACCTAAATTAAATTAAATATACATAAATTCTAAATGTCAAAACGAACACATTGTCTTTCATATGTCCTTAAGAATATTATAGACACTAAAAGGATGCCGCTTTGTGAGGTCATTGACATTTCGAAGATGGATGGAATCTTCCCAGCTTCATTCAGGGGAAATGACAGTGTTGTTTTCTCAACACTGTTCCTTTTATATATTTGCGTAGGGACTATTCTTTTTTCATTTTTTTCAAATATTGTATCAATACTCTATAAACACAGAACTGAATTTCCTATGTTGATTTTATTTCCTACAGCACCACACAATTTACTTGTTTCCTCCACAGTTTTTGTGATATCTTTAGTCATCTAGGTATAAGAGAATATCATCTTAAGCAGAGACAATTGGAACAGTATTTCTTTTTCTGCTACCTTCATGCTCTGATGAAAATATCCATCACATTAATACCCTGAATAAAAATGATGGGATGGACACCATAGTATTGCCTTAGATCTCCAAGGACAAGCATCCAACTTGAAAGCCTTGAGTATGGTGACATTTGTATCATCACAAAAATGATTTTTATTGCACTGCGGCACATTTCTCTAATGACTAATATGTCAAAAGTTTTTCATACCTGCGTAAAATACTTTCTGGACCTGCTGTGATGATCAATTTTTATTTTGTTAATATTTTAGTATGTTAATTGGTTTTAGTCTATTGAATCATCTTGATCAGGGATCAACTTAAAGAACCTTTGACATCATCTATTTATAAAAAATAATTTCATGAAAATGATTTATAGTATCCCATGTAAATAATCTATATAATTTATGTATTTCTAAAGTACACATTAATACACATCTTAGTGAAACACCACTATAGATCAAGAATTCATAAATAGCTGAGTAAAAATGCTTTTGGCTTTTGTTTTCCTCGAAAAACTACACCAAGCCTAAGGCTGAGCTGCATCTTTTGACTCATAGTGAAGAAATAATTCCCATGCTCGTTTAGGTAGTCACTAGAAACTATTTCAATTTCTTGATTTTAAAATATCTACAGAACCTTATCTAAACAAATCTAAACGAAGAAATTTATAAATAAAACTCTTGTAAGCTACTTGCAGCCTGAACTCACAATTGGCATAACCTTGTCTTCTGCTATATTTGAGTGGAAACAGACACCCTTCCACAGTTTTATTAAAGATTCTGGGGCATCAGAAGTCATTTTGAAATTCAAACATCCCCTAAGATGAGTATAAGTTCAGGTGGGCATTCTAGAAAGGAAAGTGAAAATTCCCACTTTTCTTGTTATAATCCAAGTCTCCATCTTTAAAAAAGACCACCTTGTGACCGTAATTGGCCATCTGTGTCATAGGTAATGAGCACAGTTATCATTCATGAGACTTGTAATATAATTGTATTTTTAGAAGAAGGGTATGCTCCAAATTCCAGGATTACCTTCTTCTTTTTTTCCCTACTTAACACAATGGCTTTATGAATGAAGCCTATTCTTTTTTTTTTTTTTTTTTTTGCTAATACACATTTTATTTTTGGAGTTGTGTATTCAAATAAATTCAATAAACAGATAAGCAGTGATATACCAAATACAGGCATTATAAATTTTCTTTTTAAAATAAATGTTTGTTTAGAATAAAATGCTGTTACAAAGACCAGAATTGGAATCTAATAAAACAATTTAATAAAACAAGGCACAATGTTTAAGGCAAAATTCATGAAGAAAGTATATAATGTTAATATAAGATCATATTTTTTCATGTCCTTTAGGGGAAGGAGGCAAAAGAATTTAAATAGTTTAAGCATATTCTTAAATAAAATAAAATATTTTTTATTTGTGTAGTCTTTATTAATTGAAAATAGATTCTTATACAATACATCCTGACCATAGTCTCCCTTTCCTCCATTCCTCCCTGCTCTCCCCCAACTCCCATATCCCCAAATCCCCCTTATATTTCCTTTCAGAAAGAAGCAGGCCTCCAAGACACAACAATCAAACACGGCAAAAAATGGATAAAACAAGAAAATCAAAAGCCTTCATATTGAGGCTGGGCAAGATATTTTCTCAGTGAAAAAAGGCTAACACAGTTACTCAGTACGATGCCTCCAATACTTAGTGCCAGAGCTATCGGTTCTGCCACCAGTTACAGTTATCCTCTTAGGATCCATGTAATGGCCCATCTCTTTCTGCGTGTTTTGAGTCAGAACATTAAGTTTGTCTCAAGGCTATTCATTCTAGCACAACATACTATTGCTTATTCTGAATAAATTAGCCTAGTGGGAATGATGTTTTCTGAACTGGCCATCGGAATACAATGCAGGAAGAGTTTGAGAAGGGTAAGGTCTTGCTCCAAGTTTGCATCATTACACATAACAGTAAAATGTGACATACATTTTCCAATGTTTTCTGGCACACCATAAATTTGTCCATTTTGCAATAGTCATATAATCACATGAATGAGATAAAGTAAGAAATACTTGTGGGTTTGGCATTGACTACTCTTCATTCACATTAAGTAATAGATGCTTTTTTCTATATTGACTTTTTTTCTGCTTATGACAGATGACTAGATCTTTCTCTGATTTGTTTCTTTTCTGACTCGACATTTCTTGTAGGTGATTCACTTGCTACTAATGGCAATTTCTGTTACCATATTGACTAAATATGGCATAACTACTGAATTGAAACTTTTATATTGTTATAGCTTACTATAACTTACTATTGGTAAGTACAATTTTATGAGCTCTACAATATCTCTGACTGTGACATTATATATGCAGATATGCAAGAACAGCAAAGACAAATGCATATTAAAAATCATCAACAATGGAATCACAATTTCAGTGTCTACCAACTTTACTGGAAAAAATACTTTTGTGTCTGTAGAAGTAAGGAAAGCACATGATTTTGCAAACATTCCTATCTGTAAGAGATTTCTGTTTTTCATTAGAAGTTTTACTTCACTTGGCACATAGAATAAGATTGATCATTTATAAACTATTAACTAAAATGATTATTTTGTGTATTGTTTTATTTTTAGTCAAGGAGGTTTTTTTTTTTTTCTGACATGTAGAACCTTGACAGAGTCAGTAGGTGCTATTTGAAAATCTCTTCAATTCACTTCAATTCATGCTCAGTTATACTAGGACAGTTCTCAACCATATAGATTCCAACTGATCTTTGTATCATTTCTAATATGTTGTTGGTTTAAACAATAAAACAATCAATATTTTTGTACTTCTGTGTTTGTAGCTAGAATGCAGGTTAATGTCCTGTTTTATTCTTGATTTTTATGAAGTCTTTATTTATCTTGAATATAAACTGCTTTATATAGAAAGATAAAATGTTTCCCTGCTTGTGTCGCTTCTCTCTATTTCAAAAATCTGGCAATAACACTTAAATGTAATATTCCCAAATAAACAGGTTCTTCTAATCTGTCATGTGTAGTGGGTTTTTTTTTTTATAGCTGTGCCCACCAGATCTAAAAACACTTGTTGCTGACCATAGACCCAAAATTTTTTGGGAAAAAAATGTTTTATTTGTAATTTATTTTTATTTTTTTGAAATTATAATATAACTACATCACTTCTCCCTTTTACTTTTCTTCATCCAACCTCTTCCATGTACAACCCCATACTTTTAAATTCATGCTGATTTTTCTTTAATTTTTGTGTCATATAAATGTAATGTAATATTGTTAATTATTATTTTACACACAGATATATATGTAAACGCAATCTGATCAGGTTGTAAAATGTTACCTTGTATGCTTATGATCTCAAGACTGATCTCTTGATTTTGCTTAAACAAAGCCAGATGTCTGCTTGTGCTGTGTTATTAATTGTAAAAAAATAGAGAAAAATTTATTCATCATTAACTTTTCTAATACTATCGGGGATGTGGAATGTCTAAACTAATGGATGGTGACACATTTCCGTATAATTGTTATTGTTGTCTTAAGTGTTTTAAATGTGAACTACTCTTTTTCCAGGCCTTACTTTATACGTGGTTGCTCATCAAATATGGTTATGCTTTAAATATGGGATATTTTAGAAATATCTGATTTCTAACACAGAATCTTAGGGGTTTTTTGTAAATCTACTCTATTGAGCATGTGGAATACTTTTACAATCAGTATATCCAATTCTAGTTTGATAGTTGATAGGTCTTACTATGCAATCTTGCCTAGTCTTGGACTTAACCATGTAGAATAGGCTACCCATAAACTTGAGAAAATCTTGTTTCTGATTCTTACATGCTATGTCAGTGCTGTATATAATCATACTTGGTCGGAAGGCTTATTTTTTAATAGGGTTTCACTATGTATCTCTGATTGTCTTGGAATACACTGTGTAAATCAGGTCAACCTTGGATTCACAGAAACCTGCCTACCTTGGCCTCCAAAGGGCTGCTATTAGGCCATGTGGCATTACATCAGTTTGGAAACACAACTAACCTCATCAAGCTAATTGAATCATTTTGCAGTTCCAGTACATTTGTGTAGTTGTTCTTTAATTATACTGTGCTTTGGAATTTAAGAATTTATAGATTTTATAGATTCTATTTAAAAACACTTGTTGCTGGTCATAGACCCCAAACTTTTTGGGAAAATATTTTTATTTATAAATTCATGTTATTTTTAAATTATAATTGCATAGTTTCTCCCTTTTGCTTTCATTCATCCAACTCCTTCCATGTACAACTGTATACTTTCAAATTCATGACACTTTCTTTAATTGTTTTATATAAATGTAATATAATATTGCTAGTTACTTTCACTGCACACACACACACACACACAGTGTAAATACAACCTGATCAAGTCATAAATGTTACCTATATGTACATGATCTCAAGGTAGACCACTTTGATGTTGCTTAAACAATTAGAAAACTCTACAAAATGCAGAGAACAAGACGCCCAGTTCTAACTAACAAATCTACAGCACAGTTCCTGCTGCTAAGACTCAGGGATCATTGTTGAAAGGGAGCAAAAATACTGTAAAACCCATAGGTACAACAAATTTGCTGTGAGCCTGTGTCTTTTAGAAATATTAAATAGACTATATCCATGAAGTCTCATCAACCTGGCTACTTAAAGAACATGTGAAACACATGAACACAAGCAGACATGCTAACATGGAAGAAGAAGTGCTCTCAAACCTTGATCAATTATCTGATTCAGTGGTTTGGCGTCTTCTCTCTCTTTCTCTGTGTCTTTACTAATGAGTGCAATTGGTGGTATTTGTTTCTACTTCACAAAAGAAAAAAAAATGCTACTTTTGATTATTATATGCGTGATATATTTCTACAAAGTAAACCAACAGGTTTGAGAAAAATATGTTTTTAATACTTAAATTTAATTTTTTAATATTTAAAAAATTCAAGTGTGTACAATAAAACATGATCATACCTACCTCCCATTTTACCCTCTGCCTTCCACCTTACTTTCCCAATATACACACATACCAATTTGATGTGCTGGTTTTTTTTATGAACAATTAAGTCCAGGTGGTGTTGGTGTTGCCTATATGCATATAAGTATAGAACCATCCACTGGTGCATAGGGAACAAACCGTTGGCCATATTTCCAATAAAGAATGATTCTCCCCTCCCCACAATTATCCACTGTCAATCTTTCCTCAGTTTGAGGTGCACAATGCCTGCTTGTCACTAGGTTTTTTATATGACAGCCTGCTTTTTCTGGGAAAGACACTGACCTTTTTTTCGTGGGATAACTCCATTTAAATATATAATTCTTTTATATGATTCATGTGTGTATGTTTTACATCCTCTACCTAGACATTCCATTGCCCATCCTTTTCACCCCTTTCTGTTACATTGTTCCTCCATCCCAGTAATGTCATCTGACTTTATTCCTCATCTTAAAATCCCCAACTTGGCCCCTTACCAGGGTTCTACTAACTAGGTGCATTTCAATTTAGAGATTCAAAACTGCCATCCATATTGGAGAAAGAATATGGGACATTTGTCTTTCAGGTTTTGGGTTATTGCACTCAGAATGAATATTTATAGCTTCACCCATCTGAAAATTTTGCAACTTCATTTTTTTCTTTACAGACAAATATTACTGTATTGTGTAAATGTGCCATGTTTCATTATCCATCACTTGATAAACATCTAGACTGTTCCCACTTTCCCATCATGAATGTATCAGCAATGGACATGGATGAACAAATATCTTTGTAGTAGATAAAGCATCCTTTTGGAATTTACCCAAGTAAGGTATAGCTCAATCATACTAAGGATAAATACACTTCTACATTTTTTTGAGAATGTTTCACACTGATTATTGTAGTGGCTGAACCAGTTTTCTGTCCTACCAGCAGTGAGTAAATGTCCCCTTTCTATGCATCTAGGTCAGCTACATCCTACGTAGGTTTTATTTCCCAAAGATGAATGTTGCAATAGTTTCCTTGACATGCACCCTAAGATGGTTTAAGACATCTTGCAACTGACGAGACTCTTGTCTTTCACAGAAGGCTTCAAGTAAAGAGCATTAAATCCATAATCCTGCATGAAAATTTTACACAACATAAATTCAATGAACTAAAATAATAGTATTACTTTTTCATGGCTTTTGTATATAAGAGGTCACTACCAATTATTTTTCTGCTTGACATCATCTGATCCTTAGAATGACAGGAGTGAAGGTCTTCTCAGTAAGCCATGAGACTGCCCTCTACTTGGCAGTCAGAGGCTATGCCCTGTGACTCATAGAGAATAGACTATGACTCATATAAACATAGGCTATAACTCAATGTCTTCTCTACATCTCTCTCTCATCTTATTGCTATAGGATGAGGAGTTCTAATTTGCCCTGTTTATGACCTAACATTTATAGTTTCTATAACAACTATGCTTTAAAAATACAGTTAGAACCATGTCAGTTATGTCAGTTGAACCATGGAAGTTAGACAACAGTAAACAAGATTTAAGGTAATATCCGTCTCAACAAAAATAAATGAATCTTATCTGAATCCAATGTCTAAGAGTGCAATATCATTAGTAATGGAGAACCCACCTTCAGCCTCCAAGAGGCAATCAAAGCTGATATCAATATTGTATTGTTCTGGGATTTGTAGTCGGAGACTGCTCATTTATTTCTTGACTGTCCATACCCGGAAAAATCACACAGAAACTATATTAATTACAGCACTGGTTGGGCAATTAGCTCCTACATATTTCCAGCTAACTCTTACATCTTGAATGAACCTATTTTTATTATTTTGTATTTTACCACACGACTTGTGGTAAGGTTTTGGGTATCTGTCTCCTTTGACAGATACATGACATCTCCGTGACTCTGACTTCTTTCCTCCTCTATCTGCTTGGAATTCCCTCCTTACTCTAGTCTGCCCTGTCATAGGCCAAAGCAGCTTTATTCATTAACCAATGGTAACAAAACACATTCACAGCATTCAGAGGGGAATCTCACATCTGGGAGTCACATGGACATCCTGACCAACTGTTGGAAAGTATCATTCTTAACACTAGGTACTGGTGATTTTGTTAGTCTATGCCTTTAGTGGGAAGCATAGTCAGCCTAAGTGAGTCATCCTTCTTTAGGATATCTATATAACTATACCTATGTCTGTATTTATATCTTTCTTTAATATATATATATATATATATATATATATATATTTATCTTTAAGATATATAATACAGACCCATGCCCTGTAACCTCAGAGAAACTCTGAATCACAGGTTGCACCTGCACACAGCAGTCCAAGAGGTGAGTGAATAGTCAGTCAGTCAGCTGGGCACTCCAATCTCTAGGCCCTCAGTACCTGGGCAAAACTCATGCCCCTCCCCCACCTGCCTCAGCTTTATGAGCCAGTCAGCAGGAAAGCTTCCTGCAGGTAGGTTGCTTCAACAGCCCCATATGGATCAGACCCTGTAAGCTACAAGGCCCACTCTGCCCCCAAACCCACCCAGCCCCTATGACCTCAGAGAAACCCTGAACCACAGGCTGTAACTGCACAGGACAGACCAAGAGGCTGCAACTACACAGAGTGAACCAAGAGAGCAGGCCAAGAGAGAACTCAGTGGCTCCCTGAGACGCAGACAGTGACTGCACAGAGAAGACTAAGAACAGCTCCGTAAGGCACAGACAGCAACTACAAGGATAGGACAAAGAGGTAAAAACAATGCCAGGAACAATTGGAGAAAGATTCATCAGTCAAAGGAAATGATAAATAGAAGAACAGATAAAAGAAACGTGGTACACTTACACAATGGAGTACTACTCAGCAGCAAATAAATAAATAAATGAATAAACCACAATCAATGACATCATGAAATTTTTATGCAAATCAATGGAACTAGAAAAAAGCATCCTGAGTGTGGTAACCCAGACCCAGAAAGATGAACATGGTATGTACCCACTCATGGGTGAATGTTAGCTGTAAAGTAATGGATAAGGAACCTATAATAGTTCATGACCCTATAGAAGCTAAGTAACAAGGAGAACCCTAAGATATATATATACATAGATCCATCTGGAAAGGGGAAATAGACAAGATCTCCTGAGAAAATTGGGAATGTAGGGGAGATTGGAGAAGAGAAGGAAAGGTGGGAGGAAAAAGGGAGAAGGGGAGAGGAGAACTTGAGGGAACAGGATGGTCAAGATGGGGGAAGGACAGAGATAGAGAACAAGGAAATTGTTTGAGAAAGCCACTATGTGGCTAGCAAGAAACCTAGCACTAGAGAAGTTCCCAGGAATCCACAAGGATGACCCTAGCTAAAACCCTAAGCAGTAGTGGAGAAGTTGCCTGAGCTGACCTTGCCCTGTAAACAGATTGATGATTGTTTTAAATGTCACCATAGAACCTCCATCCAGCAACTGATGGAAGCAGATGCAGACAACCACAACAGAGCATTGGGATGAGCTCCCAAAGTCCAGTCGAAGAGAGGAAGAAGTGAGAATATGAGGAAAGAGATCAAGACTATGATGGAAGTACCTACTGAAACAGCTTAGCTATGCTAATAAAAGCCATCCAACTCTAGCCTAACAGGGAAGGAACTAGCAGAGGACAAAACTAGGCTCTCTTTATGTGGGTGACAGTTGTATGGCTGGGACAGACTGTGGGGCCACTGGCAGTGAGACCAGGATTTATCCCCATGGCTTGTTCGGACTTTTCGAACCCATTCTCTTTGAATGGATAAGTTGATCAGCCTAGATATAGTGGGGTGGGCCTTGATCCTGCCTCAAAGCAATGTGTTAGACTTTGTTGACTCCCCATGGGAAGCCTTACCCTCTGTGAGGAGTGGATGGGGAGTGGGATTGGGGTAGGAGGGGGGAAGGTGAAGGGAACAGGAAGAGGGGAGGGAATGGGAAATAAATTTGGCAAGTAAAATGAGAAAAGATAGTTTTTTAAAATAAAATTGAAAAGATACATAATATATAATTTATTAAATATATATATGTACACATAAACTTACAATATATTGTGGAATTTTAGGCAAAAATAAAATCATATAATTTCTTCAAACTTTACCAATCAATGTTGGTATTGATTGTCCCCAAATCTTCCTTTTCCTTTGGCAGGACCTTCCTCTCTTCTCCCTAGCACGCTTGCCATCCCATTTTTCCACTTCTGATTTTATGTCACCTGTATCTGACTAGTCCCCTCTTAAACCTCACCACTACTTATAGTCCCTTTATATATCCCTGGTTTCTTTGGTTACTCCATGATACATGCTCACATCTGAGGACTTGGAGCTAAGAATCACAGGTAAGTCAGAAATGTGGCTGTGGCATTTGTCTTTCTGTCTTCTTTACCCTGCTCAATACAATACTTTCAGGTCCAGTCATTTACCTGAAAATAATTATAATTTCATATTCCTTTCCAGCTGAAAAATATTTCACTGTTTGTATGTACCATATTTTAATGACCAATTTGCCAGTTGAAGGACATTTAGGTTGTTTTTATTTACTGGTTATTTTGAATCAGGCAGCAAGGAATATTCCTGAGCAAAAATCTGTAGAAGATGAAGAGTATTTTGGACATACGCCAGGGACTGGAATAGTTGAATCACATGGTAGATTTACTTTTAGCCACTTTTTTTTTTCTTTTTTGAGGATGCTCAACACTGGCCAGCAGAGTGGACACACCAATATGCTTTCCCACAAAGAGTGAATGAGTTTCCTCTTCTTCACCACCTCATGAGCATCTGTTGTCTGGTGTTTTGTTTATCATATTATGCAAACTGCCAAGGGAAAGAAGCAGTTGAACTGTGCTACCCATCTGCAACAACTATGAGTCATGGCACTTGCCAGCATGCCAAGATAGGCACAAAGGTGCAAGAGTTAGCATTCATATTTCAGTGGCACCAACATCTTCCTAATTAGACTTAAAATCCATCAAGTAGGAGAGAAATGATTACCAGTACTGGATACGTTGTCAGATTTCCAGGACTAGAACCATAGGGTTTCCATGGGTCCTAGAAAATAAACTGCTACTGATAGTTTTATAGAACAGTACAATTCCTTACTATAGTCTAAATTTTATCTTTATATTCACAGACTGATTAAGCTACCATCCTTCATCTAAGAAGCCTTTCTTTACATCAAATGAAAACCCTCACAGAAAATCATAACTAGACATGATACAGTGAACAACAGATCCTGGGATCCCGGCCACAATGGATATGGCTACATCAAAGCTCATGACTCTACAGGAAATGAGATATTGGGGAAGAGGGGCAAAAGGACTGTCACAGCCAGAATGCTAGGAAGTTTGCTACAAAATTGGTTCTCCTAGAACTGGCTGCATAAATAATAATGGAACAATGACAATATCAACAGACCTTTTAGTGTAAAACGGAGAAACTCTCAAGGTGTCCCATCACTAGAAAAGGAAGTACAGGTAACTAATCACTGATAGGAGGAGAATTAGGTGCTTCTGGGGATAAGCCTCATTATTGGTTATCCAGGACACAGTGGTCAGCCTTGAAACAATATATACACAAAAAGAGAAAATTCATAACATATATATATATATATGTTTAGATAGATGATATAGATATAAATCTATATGGAAAAGATGATAGGTAGATAATATAGACATATTAATAATAAGAAACAAGCTATTGAGGGTGTGGGTGTGTTGTGAGAGTAGTTAGAGGAAGGATACCTAGGAGAGGCTCAAGGCAAGAAAGGGAGTGGAAAAGTGATGTAATTTACTTCAATTATGAACAAATTTTAAAATACCACTAGATAGTTTAATTTTAATTATTCTTTATATTCTTTATGATGAACAATGTTTGTTTTAGTTCATTTGATTTTACCAAAGTGATATAAAATCAGAATTTTAAATCCTACCTTTAACAGCAGCAGCAACAACAACAACATATTCTCTAGTGTCTGAAATCAATGTCTAAATCTAAGGCAATTTCTGTTTTTCATATTTGTTTGTTTGTTTTTGCTTTGTTGAAAATGGTTCCAGACTTTGTGTTTGAAAGGAAAGTACTCTAAGATCACCCAATTCTTTTCCTATAGTGTGAGCAATCCAGGAAGCTATAGCTTTCCAAACATTCAATTTTGTTACTTTGAAATAGCAATCTGCAAAGTTCTCTTTCAGAAAGAGATTATATTCCTGGATGAAACATCCCTTCTGTCGCTATCACTCTTCAATAATATCATATGCCTGGAAATGCTACTTCCCCTGTGCTGGGTGACAGACGTTCATTCCATTTGCTTTGCAGAATAAACATCATAGTTTTCTCAATTCAAGTTCTCCGACATTCTAAATTAAATTCAAGTTGTATTCAGCTTCCTCAAAATTGTTTCAGAAGCAAGTATTCATGTATAAATCTCCTCACTCAAAGCAATTTATCTTTGAATTTATAAATCTTCAGAGCAGCAACATTTAGAAACATTAAAATTTCACTCGTGTGACACTGGTGTCCTTTGTAAGAATACTCTGCTAGAGTCGTTCTATGTAAGTTGATGTAAGAATGTCCTGTTCGATTTGGAGATTCTCTACACTGTTACACATTCATTTATTTCTCCAGCTTTACTGTCACAGAATTAACACATAAAATTAGTAAGTTAGTAAGTACAATCTGATGTTATGTGATCTTTTTATATATGAAAACTTTGTGATTACCACAATTAAGCTAATTGACATACCTTCTTTGATACTTCACGTTTATGAGTGTGTACAATGTCAATTCTTTATTTCTCTTCTTTCATACAAATAACAAATTAATTATTAATTGTAATCATGATGTGGCAAAATAGGACTCCAGATATTTTTTACACCTACAAAGATTCTTATTTTATGTGCTCAGAAATATCGTATTAGTAAGAAACTGCAATAAACATATGAAACTTAAATTCAGTGAAAATATTTAGGATTCCTACAATTATGTATTTTATTATATAAGGTTTTAATTATAAAATTAGTACTTTTCACTGAGTGGCAGTGGTGGACATCTTTAATTCCAGCACTTGGGAGGCAGAGGCAGGGGGTTCTCTGTGAGTTCAAGGCCCTCCTGGTCTTCAAGAACTAGTTCCAGGACAGGCTCCAAAACTACACAGAAACCTTGCCTTGAAAAATAAATGAATAGTTTTAGTAGTTTTCTACATCTTCTTATGTAAACTAGCAAAATCATATCACCATTTTCCTTTAAAAACAATTACACTGACATGAAATATGCTTATCTTAAACCTAAATATGTGACTAAAGATAACTGCTACAGAGTCCTTTATTCCTTTACACTTTACAAGTGATG
Source organism: Microtus obscurus (assembly GCA_963919715.1). Taxonomy (NCBI): domain Eukaryota; kingdom Metazoa; phylum Chordata; class Mammalia; order Rodentia; family Cricetidae; genus Microtus; species Microtus obscurus. The sequence goes on along the minus strand of CAWTZC010001020.1, from coordinate 6,020,618 downwards.
AATGTTAAAACCTTAGAAGGATGTGAGTAACTGCACATGCAAATATCTTGTTACTCAGTGAATGATTTTTATTTCAAACTTCACCCTTCATAAGACACATTTCAGATTGGCTGAGGCCTTCTCATGTATGCTATGTCCATGTTTTGCTTGTATATGCATTAAATGTAGTAGGGTGATTATTTTATAAAATTACAGTTCTACTAATCATTTAGAAGCGGGTTAAGCAGGTATTTCTCTCCACACACCGTCTCCGTTGCCAGCTGCTGCCCTCATCTTCAGTTAGCTTGAAGCTTCCATCTATTCACTCTGAAATAAACATTCTTTAGCATTTATTTTTGTGTAAATGACTGAAATGGAAGTTTTTCATACTAAATTCTGGTAAAATGTGTTCATAACCAGTTTCAAGGATAGTCTGATGGGATATGGAATTCAAAACTGGTATCTTTTGATTTCCTGGGACATCTTCACGATGCTACTGCAGTGTCTGCTGTCTGTGAGTTGGAGAGGGCATACGCCTTCATTTGTGTTTGGAGGTTTTTTCTGATTTTGTATATCACGTCTGAGTCCGGAGTGTGTCGATCTGGATCCTTTTCCATTTCTCTAGCACAACAATCTCTGACTTTTGTGAAGCTTCAAGTCACAGTTTTCTATCCATCAATTTTAAAAGCTGCCTAGTTTACTTCCTATCCTCTACTCTCTTGACAATTCCAGTGTGTATTTATTTAACTATGATTTTCTTCTACAGTTGCATGAAGGTCATCCTCTTTATTTTCCTTATATCATTTTATTCTTGAAATAAATACTATAATTTCTATAGAGCTGTTTTTGAAAAAGCTCAAACTCTCACTGAATGGGCCAGTGTCAATCTCTTAGCTCCATTTCTTTTAAGAACTCTATTGGCAATAGGTAATAAGTTTCAGTAAAGTGTATCTTTGGTTCCCTTGACTAGCCCTCTGCAAAGGTCTGTGAGCCATGTGGATAACCCTATTAGATTGTGCAGCTTCGCTCCATATTGGCTTCCACCCACTGTAAAAGCGGAGAACTGTGATTTCTGTCTGCTTAGATTTCAACCTGCCCTATTTCTATTAACTCAAGGTCTTTGCCCCAAATATTGCAAATTGTTCTACAATTGTGATGTTCCGTTATTTGTTCATGACGAGAATCAAAGCCCATTTATATTATTGCCTTCTTTTGTAAATACTGTTCCTAATCCTACTTGGCTCAGCTCTGCCCATTTCAGCGGCAATTCTTTCCTTCTTACTGTTCTCAATTCTTTCTGTGACATTTCCAGCATGCCTTTGCCGTCTATTTTTGATACATTCTGTTAGACCATTACCCAAAAGTTCTGTTATTTTCATGTATTTTTTTTCTGGACTTCTAATTTTTTTTATCGTTTTAAAGGTTGTTTATTTACCTTTATGTAGAAATTCTCTATTGTTCAATTAGTGGAGCGGACCTCCCAGTTATAGAGAAGGAATAGCAGACCCAAAAAACAAACAAACAAACAAAAAACAAAAACAAAAACAAAACAATGGGCTGCTCTCGTTATTGCTCAGAGAAGCTTTTGTTTGCTTCTTGGTGACCATTAATGCATGGAAACATAATACAGGTCAAAGTACTGAGAAGAAGTAACTGTCCCACAGAGGAAATCTGTGTAACGCCCTCCAAACGCAATAAAGATCAAAGAGGAGGTAGAAAGAATAAAAACCAGAGAATGGAGGCATGACATTGGTTTGCTTCCAACCAGATACGATACATTTCAACCGTCCAGAAAAAAGAATATGAAAAGAACACAGAACCTTAGGGAATTAGGCTAATAGAATGTTCAAACCTAGGAATTCAAGATAAAATTGCAGTATCACAGAGAGAATGTCCCAATAGCCCCCCTCTCTCTTGCATTCACACACACACACACACACACACACACACACACACACACACAGAGAGAGAGAGAGAGAGAGAGAGAGAGAGAACAGAGAGAGAGAGAGACAGAGAGAGACAGAGAGAGAGAGAGAGAAAGAGAGAGAGAGACAGAGAAACAGAGAGAGAGAGAATGAGAATGTATGACTTTGTTAAAGAGTAAAATTTAAAGCATTCCAAAACAATAGCATGAAAATGTGAGATGAGTTCTTGCCATCAGATACAGTAAGAAATGATCATTAACTTTGAACCTCACCATTAATGGACAAGCATGGATATTTTGACATTAGAGAATAATTATTAAACTTTCTTCCTAAGTGTGATTCAAATGAAAATGTAATGTTTATTGATATTTGATTTACATTTTCCCTACTGACATGAACATAGCTGTGTTGGAACCCAAACATGTCTGTTTAATTGCTAAACTTCCCAGGTTTCTCAAAAATTAAATACATTCATGTTAAGTGTATCAACTACCACCAAACAAGCACATCAGCATCAGCTGAGACTTCTCCTTTAGGTTAAATTGTAACTTTCTTATTACAAAAAAAGAGTGTGTGTGAGAGAGAGATTGCTTCTTTCTATGTCTGTTCTCCACTAGCCTTCTATTTGACATTAGCTTTGAAAGGAACCTGATTCCTTTACTGAACCCTTTAGTACTCTGATCCTAGAAGAATATAAGAAGTTACCTGGTATAAACGAACTAAGTAGCTGGCCTAGAACAAACTACAGAGAGGTTGAATCTGAGTTAGCAACATTTTAGTCAAGCATACATGAAAGAGAAATGTTTACTTGCTGTATGCCACTGTGATTTTATTGTTACTGGTTATGCACTATAATCCCAGGAACAGCAGATTGAAACATTAAGCTAGAATTAAGACATAGGCATATTTAATTAGGCAAATATAATAACAAAGCAGCAGATAATGTTGTTTGCTTGTACCAGCAGGGTTCAATATTCTTCAATGCTATTAATCACATAAGTTTTAGAAAAATTATTTTATTTCTCAGTTTTCTTAGTTTTAAAATAATAATAATAATGGTGTTTTGTTTAAAAAGAAGATAATTATTTAATATTTGCTAGCGTGATATAGAGTGCATGCATGGCCCTCAATGTTTTAGCCACTATTAAATATAGACTAGTTCAAACTATAATCAGCTGGCCAAAATTTTAAGTGAATTTTGACAAAGCTTATGTAATTGGAAACATGGATTTTTTTTAATAAATTAGAACATTGTTTTGTATTCCCAGTATTCCCACTATACATATCAACTTGATCAATTTAATATAAATTTATTATAAAATGTTTTTTAAATATCGAATGCTTGGAATAAACTGTAAGTTAAATGATAAGTGAATGACTAATACATGAATATTAATAAAATTCAGAAACAACTATTTACACCAATTTTGGAAAATATGTATTTTTTATGTTTATTATAAGTTGTATTTTAAATATGAATGTGCTTAAAATATATTTTTTAAATTGCAAAAGCAAACTAGTATTTTTCTCAGGGAAATTGCTTCTCATTTGTATTACAGATTTGATAGTGTCTCTACACTATAATGTTCTACTATAATATGTTATCTTTAATGAGCATAACAGTCTCCAGGTGGTTTGGTTGCTTACTATTATTGCTGTGAGGACTGGGGATTTTAGAGAAAAAAAAGTATTTGTGTTTTGTTATTTCAAGCTAGACCTGAATTTGAAAAGTTTCTCTAACAGTAATTTAGACATTGCAGTTTTAGGTTAATGCATAAAGGGCAGGAAGCAGAAAACATGTAGCCATAGTATTATAAAGATTTCCTGTAACAAGGCAGCGGTAGTGCAAGCCTTTAATCCTAGCACTTGGGAGGCAGAGGCAGGCAGGTCTCTGTGAGTTCAAGGCCGCCCAGGTCTACAAAGCGAGTTCCAGAACAGCCAGGGCTGTTACACAGAGAAACCCTGTCTGAGAAAGAAAAAAAAAAGGTTTTCTAGTCATAGTTATGGAGCAGAAAAGATGTTGGGAAAAGAGAAAAGATAGAACCCAGATGTAGGCAGTGAGGAAAGAAAATGATTCTTGAACACTGTTTTTACTTATTTATGGTCTGTGTTACTACTCTTAAAAGTCGTGTCTCAGAAATTTTGAGATATAGGGATCTAGATACTATACTTTCCATATCTCCCGCCCTTTTTTAAATTCAAGTGGTCAGAGTTAGATTTTGAGACACATTGGAAAACAGTTTTATTTTAATAATTTAAAAACATTAATCTGACTCTCAAATTCAGAATGATTTATATTTTGATCTTTCCTAGATAGATTGGCATGGATGCTTATAGATGTGAATGTTTAGGTAGCAAACGGTGTCCTAATTTTATGCCTAGCTATCTTGGAAAAATCAAAATTCCATGAAGAAAAATGAAGGACAAAATATCAGAATAATGATTCCTCCCTTCATCCTCTGTCACTATTCCTTTCCTTGGATAGTTAAATTCTGGACCTCTTGAGAGGTCTGAGAGAGTGCATTTGGATACTAACACATGCAGGTAGGTACAATTTGGGATAAATATCTGAGGACAAAGAATGGAAAATAAAATGAGCCAGTTCATTGCTCATAAATGTCAGCTGGAAACTGGCAATGAGATGTATCACACACCACACTGCGGCCCACATTGAGATGACTTCCTGACAAAGCTACAGGGTAGAGCAACTCCATCAGTTAAGTACCCAAGCTCAGGTGAAAGACATACAGTGTGGTCCCTGCTGAAAGCAGCCACTGCAAATTGGGTTCTGTATATCATATACTGTCATGTGGGGTATATATTACAGTATTATAGTTTAGTGTGATTACACTGTCATTCTTATTGAACTTGCATTATTTGAAGACAGGCAGGAGGTCTTTTGTTCACTGGCATTCATAATTTAGCAGAATATTTTCAAAAAGGTTTAGAAAAATATCAACTAACTGAGACTAGATGTTTTCTTTGAAAATATTATTAGTAGAAAATGTCATGCAGTGTGTTTTGATCATATTCATTCTTTTCCCAACTCATTCAAACTCCACTCCTCTTCCTTATCCTTTCAATTTTGCATCTTCTAATTATTTTTTTGACACCCATCAAATTCAGTTTGTGTTTCTCATTTATTCTTGGACAAGAGGACTTCTATTGTTGTCAACTTACCAGGGGCTACACTCTTGAAGGAACCTGCCCCTCTTTCTCCTAGAACTTATCAATCTTATTGTTCCTCAGCTGAGGGTAGTGGGTAGTACTTTCTGTCTACCTCTGATTTGTATCCGGAGATATAACATTTAATTAAATGATTAAATTAATTAAAAATATTTAGATTAATTAAATTAATTTATTTTTTAAAAGTTTGCACAGGTCTTGTGCGTGCTGATATTACCACTGTGAGTTCATATTACAGCCCAGCTGTCCTGGGGAAAAAAAAGACCTCTGATGTAATACTAGCTGTGGTAGTTTAAATGTAACTGGCCTCCAAAATCTCATAGGGGTGTCACTATTAGTAGGTGTGGCTTTGTTGGAGGAATGTGTCATTGCTGGGGTGGTCTTTGAGGTTTCCTGTCTTCAGGATACCTTAGTGTATCAGTCAACTTCTTGCTACCTTCTGATCAAAATGTAGCCAGCACCACATCTGTCTGCATGCCTCCATGCTCCTCATCATGATGCTAATGGACTGAACTTCTGAAACTGTACGTGAGCCACCCCAGCTAAATATTTTCTTTATAAGAGTTGTTGTGGTCTGAAACAGAGACTGGGCTCTCATTTCTGGGAAACCCAGACCTGAATAATCACACAAAAATTATAATAATTACAATATTTTTGGTCAATGGTTCAGGTGTATTCCTAGCTAGCTCTTGCATCTTAAATTAACCCATTTCTATTATTTTATATTTTACCATGAGCCTTGTTGTTTGTTAACTCACATCTTGTTTCTACATTACATCTGCCTAACCCCACCTTCTTTCTCCCTGCATTTAGTTTAGTTTTCCCACTTAGGTATATTCTGTCCTGACGTCAGCCAAAGCAAAATCTTTATTATTAACCAATGGTAATAAAACATATTCACAGCATGGAGAGGGGAAACCCACATCAGTGGTCATCATATGTCTTCACGGCAATAAAAATCCTAAGACATTGGCAAAATGTCATGGTGGTAACCAACCACTTTCTTATGAGATTTAAATCCCACTCCACAACATGAAACCAATACATGTCAGAATTATTGAATTGATAACCTGTGATGAAATAGCTCATGGACCTTAGAGCACCCCCTACTATTATCCTGCTATAAGGACATAGAATTAAACTAAACTTGTAATGTCTTGTTACTCTGCCCATAGATTACTGCATCTCTCAACTCCCATTAGAGAAGAATCTGTGTTGTTTTTAAGTAAGTCTCTCTCATTCTATTTTATCAATAAACACTCAGGAGCCAAATACAGTAATGATAATCTGCTAGCTCAGAAAGGCAGAGAAAGTGCCCAGCTGCTTCCTCCTCCCCATCATCTCAGAAAAAGAGTTTTCTACTCCTCCATTTCTAACAAAAACTCTTTCTACATTCTACTTCTTATGAGTTTCTGTCTCCTTCTTCCCAACTTCCTCTTATATTCTATGATTTTTTTTTCCCGTCGACTGGTTGCTTGCTCTTCCTTTGTACCTATGGTTGATTTTATTTAATACTGTTTATATTATTCAAGCAGAAAGTGATGTGGGATTCCCCTCTGTATACTGTGAATACCATTGGTTAATAAGTAAACTGTCTTAGGCCTGTGAGAGGGTAGAGTAGAGCAAGGTGGGGAAAACTAAACTGAATGCTGGGAGAAAGGAAGAAGAGTCAGGGAGAAGCCTTGGAGCCATCACCAGACAGATATGATGAAACCTTGCCAGTAGGCCACAAACCTCGTGGTAAAATATAAAATACTAGAAATGGGTTAATACTAGATGTAAGAGCTAGCTAGCAATGCAATTAAGTGATTGGTCAATCAGGGATTCAAATAATATGGTTTCAGGGCTGAGCAGCTGGGAACAAACAAGAGGCCTCCTACAACAAGAGAGTTCTTGGATTAAAGATATTTGGTAGAGCTGAGCCATTGCACTAAAAACATTTTTTTTCCAGCAAATAATGCAACTTTGGGGTTTACAGTGCAAAAAAAAAATCTTGCAACATTTCTCACTTTTGTCCAAATGAAAAGAAAAGATTTTAACTCTAACACAGTGAAACAATTTACAATCATGAAACTATTTCTGACAAGCTTAGCAAAATATGCAATGTGGTTGCATTTGGCAGTTTCAGGTTTACTTTTAACTTCAACATTCTATAGAATGTTTTTGTCACTCTCATATGAACACAGCTATTTGAATGTCCTGAGCAGCTCTTAGTGTGAAGCTGATCTTGGGTTAATGTTTGTCAGCTTGGTGGCATTACTACAATCCAAGTGGCTTTGTCGTTGGAGGGCTCCATCATCTGGGAGACCTCAAAGGTTAATGTTAGGGCAATTTTCTTTTTTTCTTGGGACATGTTTTTTTTGATGATATGTCCATTCTTTTTCAAATGTTTTTCGTTTTTTCAATGGTCTCTGGAGTCTTTAGTTGTATGCTTTTATGTGCCTGAAAAGATAAAAGCAAAACCCTGCCCCAGCTCTAACTTTGGGTGGGAGGTTCTTTTCTTGGTAGTTATATCTTTCCTAGGAAAATATGGTTTAGACAACAAAAAAGGTATTATCTTTCAATTATTTTTTTGAAATATACCAATATTATTCCTCTCTCTCTCTCTCTCTCTATCTATCTATCTATCTATCTATATATATATATATATATATATATTCCAAGGCTAAAGTGTATTTATTTTAAATGTAATCTATCATTTTTAAATATAATCTATCATTTTAAATGTAATTTGTCATTCTTGCTGATTTATTCTGAATTTGTTTCCTGGCAAATTTTAAAATCTAGCCTTAATTAAGCATGATGCCAATTTTCCCACTATTTTATTATTTTCAGACATTTTGTCTGTTTTGCCTACATAAGCTACACAAAATTTGAAGGCTTTGCTAAGTTTTGCTAGGTTTTGTCTTTTCCATTCATGCATCCCAGGATCAGATATCTTTGCCATTTATCTGCCCATTAGTGATTTTCCATTTGATGCATGCACACCATGAATTATACAGAAGACACAAATTTCCTTTTGTTGTTCTTATATTTATCCTATAGCCAATAGTGCTGCTATTACTTCAGTGTATTATTCTGATTTGGTAGTGTCTTTCTCAGTAAGAGTAAACCAGGCATTATCCAAAATGCTGTGACCATTCAATTGGTCCACACTGTGTGATGATGCTTCTTTAGGGAGATGGGTGTGTGGTTTAGGGATGGGGAGTTACAAGCAACTGAGCTATTTTCTCTGTGTGGGAAGGTATAGACCCCTTTGCTACCATATCCTGGTCACAAAAGACTTCTTGCAGGTACTAGTTCCACTGTAATACCTTTCCTTCCATGGCTAAGCTGTGAGAGAATCTCCCTTTGAACAACCCAATTACAGTAATGGTCACTCCCATGGCAATGACTGAATATAATGTTCTCCATGCCTTGTAAAGTATCCTGATTTTTTTTGTCAAAGAGAGAATATTTATTCTCCGTATGTGGAAAGTGTTTGCAATAGAATCCAACGGGCAAATGTTGATGGATGCCTTTTTGCTTTATGAAGAATCCCCACCGATAATTCATCAATAAATATGATATACATAATTAGAGTATCATCTGGTTCATTATTGGTCTGGGTTACATTCATAGAGAAGCGCTTACTGGCAGTCACAAAAGCTGCTCTTTGTTTCTGTCCCCACTGGAAATTAGCGAGTAAATTTCTAGTAACTCTGTAGGGGGGTTATAATAATCTGTAAATATGGAAAGTGCTTTCTCTAGTGTGCAAACATACCAATTATGAATGTATATGAGTTTTATCACTAGGTGTTTGGATAAAATGCATGTGCCACCAATACCTGCTCACTGTAACTCTAGTATTTAGAAACAACTAACTTTCAGAGATCCAACTATCTCCACTGGGATTAAAGGTGTAGGCTACCACCACCATGCTCAAATATTTCATCTTAGCTCCAAATAACTGGAGCATTATCAGTATTAGTTTATACAGGTATCCCCATAATAACCATAACTTCTAATAAATTTGTAATTGTAGAATCAGCCTTTTCAGAACTTAAAGCAGTTGCTCAGTGAAATCCAGAATATGTTTCTATGGTATGGTCCACATACTTTAATTTTCAAAACTCTGTAAAGTGAAAGTCATCTATTTGTCAAATTTCATTTCTTTGGATACCTTTTTGATTACTTCCTGAAGGTATCGGAATTTGATTATTCCAAAAAAAAAGTAGGACATTTCTTCTAATTTCCTTGGCTTGTTATCAAGTGATAAAAATTTCTTTCTTCAAACCTTTGCTGTTTACATGTTCATATGAAATTCTGAGGCTTTGAACACATTTCCTATTAATAGCTGATTGATCTCATCATTATCTTGTGCTAGAGTGCCTGGTAGACCCTAGGGAATCTGATATGTATTATTACAATAGATGGTTTCTATTTCTGATTACTTGTAATTGAAAAATAGTGAAGTTAATTATAAATCATCCATAATAATTTTAGCAGTTTTAATATGTAAAACAACTCTTTCTGCATTTTAAGAGATTTAGCAAAACCTACTAATACCATAAGAATGGCATATAGCTCTGATTTTTTTATCTGAATCATAAGGCCCTTAAGCAACTTAACTTATTTTGCCTGGTTATAACCTTCCTTTAGATGATTAATTTCCATCAATATATAATGTAGGGGTTCAAGAAATTGGTGTCATTTACTATGTAAGGAACAATCCAGTTAGTTCTTTTTAATAAACTGAAGTCTCTTGCTTTCAGGATATATTCTACTAATCTCTTCCCAAAATTACTGCAAGCTCTTTGCCAGTGTTCATTTTCTGCCCACAATGAGGCAATTTCAACATTAATAAAATGTACCACAATTTCTGCTGGGTATACTCTTTAAAATTGATGAAGTCTAATTTTTCTTTTCAGAATCAGTTTAGAAAACTTTTCTACATATGTCTTTGATTTTTTATTCTGTTTGCATGCAGTAAATACCATTCTGAGTTATCTTCTCTCTGCATAGGACTTCCTGTGGGAGACCAGTCGAAGACAAGGAAAACCTCAAATAATATAAAGTTTTGGATCCAAACAATACACATGTGCATCCTATAATTAATTTCTTTTCTACCAGAGTCAATTTTCTTTCAGCCTTAGATAAAAATTTTCTTGAACAATTTAAATTGTTATCACCTTGTAATGTTTGAAATAAATTACTTAACTCTTAGTAGTTAATTCAATTGTGGATCATATTCATTTAATACCACTCAGCAAAATTTTAAAATTCTTATACGTTTGTAATTGCTCTCTCCTGATTTGTTTTTTCTGTGGTTGAGTTTTCTGTAAACCTATCTTATGTCCTAGATAATTGATAGAATCTCCTCTTTTTCTCTTTTCATGGTTAATTTGCAATCCCCAACAACACAAAATTCTCTTTATTTTATCAAACATTTGTATCTATGAGTTTAATTTTCCTATTTGTACTTCTGGCCCTAAACACTCAACCCATTTTGCACTTTTTTTTTTATCTGAGATAAAGTTCCAATCCCTAGAAGTTGAATTTTACCTCTTAAGAAGACCAATCTTAAAGACAAGATTTTTGTGAAATTATTGTTACGTTTGCTTATGTGTTTACTAAGCCTTCAACTTTAATGTGATTTGTTTGCAATTTTAGCTTTGGTAATAGATAATTTATAGGAGTTTGCTGTAAGTAGATTTTTCTCTGTCCTGCCTGCCACCTCCCAAATAACCACAGAAGACTTCATATTAATTACGAAATAAGCCGCTAGTTTAGGCTTATTTCTAAATAGCTCTTATAACTTAAATTAAACTATTTATATTAATTTGAATGCTGCTACATGACGTGACTTTAATCTCTTTTATTGTGTGTTTTCTTGCATGTTTGCATGGGAGGGATCTCATCCACTGGAGACTCTGCCTAATTCCTCCAACATTCTTTTTCCTCCAAAAAGCCTGTTTAACTATTGATCGTTGTCGTTTTTTTTTTTTAAAAAAAAAACAATCTGAATGACAATTCTTCAGAGTGTATAGAAAGATTATTCTACAACAGTTTGCCAAGATACTTGTTTTCTGGTCTCTCCTGTTCTTTCTATTTTGCTTTATCTACTGAAACTGTTCAGTCCCTTATTACGTTCAGAGCAGTTTCATTTTAACAGGCATTCAATCTTTTAATTTCTGTGTGGGGAATTTCTCCAATGATGACAGGAAACAACTGAGTTAAATCTGATATTGGGGTCCACAAAAAACCCTTAGGGCATTTCCCAATGACAAAGGATTACCTTGTCTGTTATTTGTTCATCTGCATTAATAAGTCCAAACTGGCCTTTGCCACACCTGCTGCAGAAAGCTGGGGCCTTCTGTTTTGACTATTTTTAGAAAACCAAGTGTTTCTAGGAATACCTTGTCTACAATCCCTTTTCAAATGTCATTGCTTACCACAAAATTGAAATACCTGACATTTTGATTTTTCTTAAAACTTTTAGAATTTATTTCTCCTATCAGAGTAGCATCATAAGCATGAGATCCAATATCAGATGCATTTTCAATCCATTCAACTATTGGTGCTGATCTTGACCGTAAAGGGCTGATCACTCTTTTGCATTCTAAATGAGCATTTTCAAAAGAAAAATATTTAATTAATATTTGTCTATTTTCTACATTTGATACTATTCTATGTAGATATTATTCTACATTTGAAGTCAATCTTTACAAAAAAAAAATCTGTGAAGGTTTCTTTGGGGCAGTGTACAATTTTAGCCCCTTTCCTGATTTTTCAATATTGTCCCAAGCACTTAAATCTGTTAAACTATATGGTGTGAAGGTATGTCATCAAATTCAAGCTGCATTTGCTATTCAGCATACTGGTATGCATGTAGAAACTGATCTTTGGAAATATTAATCTCTCTAGCCCTCTTTTGTTGTTTCATGACCCTAGTTTCCACTATGTTCACCATTGTAACTGAGGATCAGGTTCCAACATTGCTGTTGCCAAATCTTTCCAGTCTTGTGGTAATTCTGTTCTGACTTGACCATGGATTTAATATCTGCTTTACACTGGGTAAATGCATCCCATATTCCTTAAATCTCCTCAAATCTAATTTTTTATAGGATTTAGTTTACCTTCTTGATAACTTGAGGGTACCTATCATCTCCTGGTATTCTTGCATAGCAACTTGATAAACTAATGTTAGTTTCCTAACAACATTAGGCCGATTGTCTTCAGTTTCATCATGTGGGTTGTGCAGTAGGTTCTTGTCTAAATTCCCCTCTCTGTATCTCGCTACTTTTATTTTATTTATGTCTTTCTAAGGCTTCTATTATTGCACCCATGTCACGGTTCCCCTAAACAAGACTACCACAGAGTCCACTGGAGTTTATTGATTACAAATTAGCAAACTGGTACCACAATTCATCACACGACTACAGTCAGTAGGAGAAAATGGCCCTGAGGCTTCAGGTTAGGGGATTTTAAAGGGAAAAACTGCAAGCAGGGTGTCACAAGTCTTGGCATTTGGGATTGGGTAAAAGTATACAACTTTTGAATTTGTTGGTTGGGGTATAGGGGAATTTCAAAACAGTCAAAACAGTGATTAATCAGGTATCTACAAGGACGTTTGAAGCAAGCAGATGTAAACAGAATTTTTTTTTCGATACCTTGGTGGGTCACTTTGACCAGGGCAGACACAGTTTCTTGTTTATGACTTCACTGGGCTGCATTTACCTCCCTAGTTAGGTCCTATCTAAAATAAAGTTCTTTTTCAAAATGGAGTTTGTTCTCTCCCTTCACTGTCTTATCAGTCCACTTTGCATATTTGACATAAAAGGTTTACCTTTTAATACTACTTAACTCTCTCTTTAAGGACTTCCTAGGGATCTTCCCAAATCTGATGATTCCTAAGTTTGTCCTCCACTGGCATGTTGTCTCTGTCCGTGTGTTTGTGACACGTGTTGAAACACCAAATGCTGTTTTCAAACTAAGTCTCTATTGGTGTATTTTATCAATAAACACTCAGGAGCCAGATGCTGGGATGAAAACCTGCTAGCTTAGAGAGGCAGAGAAAGCACCCAGCTGCTTTCTTTTCTGCTGCCGTTCCACAAAGACCTTTCTTCTATTTTTGTCTCATCTCAAACAAAAACTCCTCTTACTGGATCTCTCTCCCTTCTTCTACTTCCTGTGTGTCTCTCTATCCTTCCTCTTGACTTCTTACACTCTATGGTTTTATCTTGTCAGCTGGTTACTTGCTGGTTACTTGCTCTGCCTCTTAACCTATGGCTGATTTTTATTTAATCCTGTTTACAATATTCAAACAGAAAGCTCTTGGATTAAAGGTGTGTGCTAGAGCTGATTCATATACTGGGGGACAGCTTTTCCCAGTACATAATGCAGTCTCAGGGTTTACAGTGTAATCCTATATCCTGCAGAATATCTGTACTTGATAGTAATTGATACAGATACTTAAAACTGGTCCAAATCAGATGTGCTCTTGCTAATCTTTGCTTAAACTGGAGTTCTCAATCATTGGAAATCAGTTTGTTGAGGTCCTTTATTTTTATTTGGACTGAAAAATTGGTGGGTTAGGAGAATATTTTCTACTGGTAGCAGTTCTTGAGGACAGAAGGCAGAGCTGCTCCAAATCCTGCTACCTGGGAGCTTATTGCACTTGTGTCCAGGTGCTTAGATTGGAGGCTTCATTCTATGAGATCTTAGAAGCCCCGACTTTTGAAATTCTCAGCAGTGAGCCAGTGCAAACCAGTTGCAAACACTAATACGCAGAGATTCCCAGAATTGGAGGGACCTATACTGGACTCCATGGTTGGGACATTCAGAGTGACAATGACAAATGACACAACTCACTAGTTGAGAATGTCAGAACCCTCAGCCCTGACAGTTTCTGTTTTTCAGGCCTGCACTCATTGAAATAACTGCCCATTAAAGTTCAACAGCATTCTGGAAGACTTCTGATGACCAAGGTGTTCTGTCCAGATCACGGAGACACCACACAAACAATGAGACTGAGCCGTGTATGTAAAAGCAAAGAGCCTTTATCCAAATTCGAACTTGGACTCTCCGTGTGTCCAGTGCATTGACATGATCAGAGAGTCTCAAGCTCACATGGGGTGGGGTTTTTATCTTAGCAGAGGTTGGGTGAGAGATTTCTAAGGTTCAGGACCACTGGTTGGCTGACATTTGCCTGAGGGTGTCCTTGTGAAAGGAGATGGGTGTGTGCTGGGCTAAGGGGCATCAGGTGTTCCTATCTACAAGGGTTGAAATGTTACATATTTCCTTTCGAATGTTAGGTACTTTTCTCTCAGGTGGTCCATTTCTGCATGGTGCCTGGGTGGCCTCTGTTCAGCCTGTCATGACTGGGCCCTACCCAGGATTTATTGTTTCTTTCTCTGCACACTATTGAAAGTTTGTTGTTGTGACATCTCTTCCTTTGTTCCTCTTACAACTTTAACTCCAGTCCTGATGAAGATAAAAATGTTGGCAGGAAAAGACGATACAGAGGAAACCACTGTGCCCAATGTTGCAACACTAGGGAACAACACAGAAGACTGTCTCCTAGTGGCTCAAAAATAAACTCAACAGCCTACTTACAGGATGACTAATCACAGCAGACCTGCAGGTAAATGACAGTGAATCAGTACAAATCACAGCACAACACCTCGTAGGGATTGTACCAATCACAGACCTCTTGTGGGCCAAGAAGATGTTACAAAGTTCTTGACTCCTGGGAAAAGACCACAGCCTCAATCCAATTATAATTAAAAGGTTTATTTATTATTATTTTTTAGGTGAAATCACAAGAAGACCTTCAATATTTATGCAAGCAAGCAAAAACTGATCTGTTCTGCCAAGTTTACATGGTTAAGGCCACTCAAAACAATCTTTGGGTATCTGTCTATTTAGTTAAAGAAGTCCAAAAGGCAGTTAGTCATACAGTAATGTTGTACATTTCCGGGTGAAGTCACAAGTGAGGGTTACTGGGAACTTACCGTCCTGGTAAGACGAATGGCTATTGGGTCTGAAGATGGGTGCTTAGCATAAAATGTAGTGCTTTTTCATTTCGTTTTGTTTTTATTCTTCTTTTCAGCCACCACAAAGGAATTGCCTGAGGTCTCCGGTGAAAACGGCTACAGAATTAAGTAGAATTCATCAATGCTAGTCTTGCTTCTTACTACTGTCTTTTCTGGAGCATGTCTTCAGTGGTCCTCTGTAGCTGCTGGAGTATCTTCAGAGTGATCTTGCCAGTTCAAGGACTACACTGCAGCTCCAGAACCTTAAACATCTGTTGAAGGACCAGGAAGAGTAGAGCCAAAAATCTAGGTTAGCCGGTTCAGTGACTTTGTTCTAGGAACTAGCTGACCTAAAGGTAGATTATAATCTTGAGAACAATCTTGAGAAACGGGGGAGTTACCCCCTTGTGATTGTCATTGGTATTTTCAGAATTTTCCAATGATGCCCTCCCTACCCTTTTTGGGTTATGGTTTCTTTCCTTAAATACTCCTTTTCCCAGCTACTCGGGGTCGAACTCCTCTACCCCTGCACTCTGGTTCCTGTCAGTAAACCTCATATGATTGCAGCAAGGATGGTCTCTCGTGAGTTCTTGGAGGGGGGGTCGTGTTATCCAGAGACTTGAGTGAGAGTCTCCCCACTCTGGGGGTCTTTCACTGTCTCTTGAAAACTTTACTCTTTTAAGAAAGACTTAAAAATCTGTTTGTCATAAAGACTGAAAGAAATCTCAACAAAGAACCAAAAACTCTATCACATTTACCATTACTGTGTAGTATTTAACAATATCTAACTATATTCATACTCAACCCTTGCCCCACTGCCCCAGGAAAATGTAGGTATTTGTTTTATCTTACTGTTACTTAATGGGAAACTGAAGACAAAGACAGCATTATTTAAATGTAAGCAGACAAAAGTCTGACCTCAAGTTCTGTAAGATAAAACTGAGTGGGCAAGTCACGGGTCCACATATTTGATAAGTTAATACTCAAAGGGAAAGGCAGCTTTCTGTGTTCTACAAGTCGAGGAGTCGTTTTGCAACTTGAGGCAAGAAACATGCCCGGGTTAGAGTCCTATCCTACAGCAGAAACTAAGAAATATGGAGACTGTTCTCTTGCTGATTGCCTTTCAGAAGGATGACTGCAGGTCCCTGAAATCTAACAAGAAGGATTTACAAATGTTTACCTTTTAAAGTGAAAAAAACTGAATTAACAACTGTACATTTTCTAAAATAAAAGCTTCCAAGAAAAGTCGGCATCCTTTAAGCTTGAAAAAGCTCTCCTTGAAATTTGTAATGCTGATGAGGGAACTGGGACCAAAAGCATACTGATGAGAAGCAGTTTTGAAGTTTGGCATAAGGGAACTTAATTTAATTTCCTTTCACTCGTGTGATGCACACGTCACACAATTCATTTTCATTCACCTTGCTCTGGTTACCAAACCCGGGCCAGCCAGTTCACTGAAAAAACTGAAAGCAAAGTAAACAAAGTTGGCCGGCCAGAAGGTCCCACTGCTGCGCGTGCGCAATCGGCTCGAGCCGCTGACGTCACCGAGTGCGGCCCGCCCCTCCATATTAGCAACCAGAGGCGTCCGTAGCAGCAGTGGCTGCGGAGATGTACGAACTTCCGGTTGTCCCGGCGAGTTCTCGTCGCCGCCAAAGCCGCCGCCGCCTTCTCTTTCACCCGCCACCCGCCGTGCGGGCTCTCGGCCGGTTCCGGTGCGCCCATGGTCGGCGTTGCGGACCGGGAGGCTGGCCCGGCGGCTGCGGCGTGCTGAGAGGGCGGCGTGGGGACGATGTGGGCCCTGCGCGGCTGCTCCCGGCCTGGCCACCTCCTGGCTCCGGCCTTCTTCCTGCTGTTGCTGTCCGCGCTGAACGGGTCCGGGGAGGCGCTGTCCACGGCGGCCAGGGCGGCGCCAGGATCTGGGCCTCCCGAGTCCGGGCCGCGCACGCAGTCCCCGCTGTCTCCCGGCCCCACCGCTGCCCAGCCCCAGGGCCAAGCTCAGGGTGAAGCCGCCGGCCCTCGGGGCGCGGAGGGCCGCAATGGCAGCAGCCCCGCAGCGGGGCCTGAGGCGGATGGCCTCGGAGGGAAGGCCGCGGAAGGCTCGGCGGGTGGCAGCTTGGCTGCTGTGAGCCCCAACCCTGGCGAGAAGCCCATGACCCAGCGGGCCCTGACCGTGTTGGTGGTGGTGAGTGGCGCTGTGCTGGTGTACTTCGTGGTCAGGACCGTCAGGTGAGGCATAGCCTCGATCCCCACCCCCTCCCCCGGCACCCACACACACACACTCACACACACATGCACTGTGGCCTAGAGCCTGCGGACAGGTGACCTGCCCCATGAAGCTGGACGGATGTTTGAGATCCGGGTTTGACTCCCTTCCCTGCCTCCAGTGTCAGAGACCTGAATTCCAGACCGTCTGGTTGG
Organism: Microtus obscurus; assembly: GCA_963919715.1. Taxonomy (NCBI): domain Eukaryota; kingdom Metazoa; phylum Chordata; class Mammalia; order Rodentia; family Cricetidae; genus Microtus; species Microtus obscurus. The sequence goes on along the minus strand of CAWTZC010001020.1, from coordinate 6,003,094 downwards.
CTGTCTTAATGGCCCTTTCTACCTTACCACCGTGACACAAGCTGAAGCCTTTCATTTATAAATCAGTGACCCATCTCCAGCATCTCGTTCCCCCAAGCTTGCCTCTGCCATAAAAGACACCCTTACCTTGAAGTGGAAGAACTCCCATCCCCCGGAATTTTGATTGCACAGCTGTGCAGTTCTCTTACCACTCTGCAGTTGGTGCGGCTAACTTGTCGACGGGTTGCCTGTTAGAGTGCGCTCCTGTGCGTGAGTCAGGGTTCCACTGACAGTAGTTCAAAAGTGCCCGATGCGTGTTTCACTTTTATAAAACTTAGATGTCCCTCCTTGCTGGTTTCCAGAATCTTCCCCTAAGTTGCACTCAGTGAATTGGGTACTGCATCTCTGGAAAGGTGTCAGACAGAGCAAGACCCCCATCAGAAAGGGCAATCCAAGAGAACAGCTGAGGAGAAGCTAATGGCGCAGATGGTATTTTGTGACATTTGCACTGGTTTATTGCTTTCCAAATTAGTTCACACTTTCCCCATCATTACACACTATTATTATTTAATATATGTTGTTAAATCGTCAAAACAAAATTTCGTTTTTAGAGAAGTGTTTGTGAATGGAAAACCGACCTGACTTGATTAAAAAGTGTTTGAATAAAAAGCTACGATGCTTTTGGCAATGTCATCCAAGGAATATTATTGAATTTGTTTTTATGACACATCTTAATATTTGGTTGCAGTGTTTAAAACTATTCGCCATATAATATATTATCTTGACGCGTATAAACTACAAAATATTTACTGGGAAGGTTTGAAATTCTACACTGAAGCAGATATTAAGGAAATACCTCTTGTCAAGCTTTGTTGTATGTATAAAAATGAAGAAAAATCAGAAAAGGGTAATGAATTGCTCCCTTATCTTCCAAGTTGATATGTATTTGAGGCTGGATTTTCTTTGTAGTCACTAACCAAATATTACAAATGATTGGATGCAGAAGCAGATTTAAAAATCTAGTGCTTTTCTTTCCTGTTTTTTATTTTGTATATACAGTTTAGGCCAAATGTTAGATTTGAAGAAAAACATTGTGCCACTCTTTTTTCAATTTTTAGTTTTATGAACCGTTAATATTCTAAAACATTTAAATCAATATTTAATTTTTCTCAGTTTTTACTGACAATTTAGATATTATTGTGTGTAATCCACATGTATAGCTCCCTAAAGCCTGTAATAACTATTAAGAATGGAAAGGAGTTCAAAGCATTTGAAAAACCTCTTGTAGAAGCAATGTTATTGAACTGAAAACCGTTGATTTAAAAAGTTCAGAAAATCCACAGCTGCTCTTGGTCACTGGGAAGTTAGACAATGTTGAAAAGGTATTAAAAGCTTGTGACTACCAAAGTGAGATTGCTTGATGTTAAGAAATATTAAAGGAAAATGAACTTATTTTTCGTTATATAATGTTATTTAATATTGTGTGTAATTCCTGTAAGGTACATAGAAAACGTGGTAGAATGATAATTTGCTTATTGCGTTTTCTCTTCCTTGTCATTCCACCTTATTTCATTTATAATCTTACCTGCACATGTTTACTGCCTTTGCTTTTCTATGTTCATTTCTGTTAAACTTGAGAGGACTCAGCCTTCTCTGCTTCTGTTAGATGATTCAGTAACATGTGTTATGAGAACAGCCAAATTCACAACTGGGACTGATCAAAACTGCGTGGCAGCATTTAACACATGGTGTAGTCCAAGTTCTAAATTTAGTTGGTTGCCTTGCATCCAAGGCTTGATTGGTGCTGATGGAATCAGGGGATCTCCAGAACTTACAGTCTTTACTTCCGACTATGCTTTTCATCCTCATTATGGCGGTTGCTCATTTAGGCTCCCTTTCCAAAATATGTGTGACAGCGAGCCAGAGTTGGCTTGCTTATGCCAAGGGAGAATACTCGCAGATCATTCCTTTACCTGATGATATAAGGTGAAACTGAATATTTTAATTGTAAAATTTTATTGTATTAAACTTTATGCGACTTCAAATTTTTTTTTTTTTTTTGGTTTTTCGAGACAGGGTTTCTCTGTGGTTTTGGAGCCTGTCCTGGAACTAGCTCTTGTAGACCAGGCTGGTCTCGAACTCACAAAGATTCGCCTGCCTCTGCCTCCCAAGTGCTGGGATTAACATAACTCAGCATTGCAAATATTTGGATAGAAATAACTTACACTGGCAGTCTAGAAATATTCCAAACAATGACTTTCTTTCTGTAGAGGAACTTGACTACATTACAGGAGTGCTGTAGAGGCAAAGTAGACTTCACAGGATGTATACAGCCTCTCTGTGAAAGTGCTCTTGCCTGTCTTATTCTTTACCCTGTGCCCATTACTGAACTTTGTAGCACTGTGCACAGCGAATAAAGCACACTGTTGGTTTGTGAATGAGCTTTAACTCATTCTTTATGTTGCTGAATAGGTAAGTGGTGAGAATTAGAAACTTAAAGGATAATTGTTACTTGCTGATAGAACAGAGAAATATGAAGATCTCAATTACTACTAGGATTTCTTTCTTTTCTGTAGGACATTCTTTCTATACTAAGATGTATAAGGCCAGAAGCTACAATGGTCTGTAGCTTGTCACTTATATTTTAAATAAACGCTGATTGGCTAGTAGTGAGGCAGGAAGTATAGGCGGGGTGACTAGACAGGAGGTAGAGGTGGGACAATGAGAATTCTGGAAAGAGGGAAGTTTAAGTCTGTAGTAGTGATCCAGACACAGAGCAAGCAAGATGTGACTGCCTCGCCGAAAGAGGTACCAAGTCACATGGCTAACATACAAGAATAATGGGCCAATTTAAGATTTAAAATTAATTAATAAGAAGCCTGAGATACTAGGCCAATCAGTTTATAATTGATGTAGACCTCTGTGTGATTCCTTTGGGACTGAACGACTGAAGGACCAGGTGGGACAGAAACCTCTGTCAACAGCCAGAAAACAAGCATAGAGAGTTACTACAATTTTAAGCATTGTATGTTGATTATGTAAAAAATAGTTCCTATTACAAATTTATGATTAATTATTCTTACCTTAAAGCAGAGGTTGTTTTCCCGCCCTCCCCCCATGATGTGTACGTGTGTGTGTGTGTGTGTGTGTGTGTGTGTGTTTTATTCAGTGTAATGCTTAACTTGTCCTTTTTTTTAAGAGAAGGTTTCTCTGTAGTAACTTGTTCTTCTTTAGGAAGGTCCTTGACTTCTCCAGTCTCAGAACTCTGAAACAGGGATAAAGAGCTCTTTGAAGTGGTGTCGATGAGTACCAAATTTAGCTTTGATAGTCTTCATTCAGCCAGTCAGTATTTATTCAGCTGTCCTGCACTGGGCAATCGCAGTGTAGTTTTGAGATAAATCAACATTATTGTCCCCATGGTACCGCCCGCCTAGAGGAGCACAGGGACATTCATCAAACAGTAACACAGATAATTAACAGTCACTCCAAAGGCGCACTTAAGTACCCTCTCCTCAGTCTGTCCTCCTTGCTAGTGATCCTTCTTCACTTTCCATCCTGGCTTCTTTGGATGACAAGAATCATGTGTATGTACAATTATTGTACAACAAGTAAAAGTAGAATTATAATAATTATGTCTGTGTCTTATTAATACTTAGTGTTTAGAAACTACATAGCATTAGTTTAGTTTAACCAGAGCCTGTATTCTAAGCATAAAGTGGAACTTTTTCAAAGAATCTTGCTTTGTAACTAAAACACTCCTTTTGACATCATTATCTACCATGCATATAAACTGATTAATATTAATATTAATTGATGTATATCATATATTATGTCACATAATTTGAGTATATTTTCTAATTCTTGCAAAAATCTTCAAAGTAGCTGATGTTCATCTGAAGGTAGTTGAGGCTGAACGAGGTCAAGGGTTTGTCTGGAGCACATCTGTAGGACCTGCCCAAATCCAAGTCCACCTGAACCTAACATGGCCAGTGACTGTGCTGTCTGCTTTAACAAATACCCCTTATTCAAGGTGATGCTGTACGTGAAGATGGCCTGTTCATTTCTGGGAAAATGAAGTGGGTAGCCATTCTTTGTAAAATATGATTTTTGGTGAACGTAACTTTCTAAGACTTTACAAATTGAAAAAGTAAGACAACCTTAATATTTGCTGATACTTATTACTGTTCTAAACTTTAAAATAGTGTAGTGCTATGTCAGTCCTACATCCCACCCTTCAAAGATTTTCTTGGTTTGCTATATATAGTCAGAGAGTGGATGTATTTTAAAGTAACTACTACTGCTGGACATTGCCTTGTCTGCTTTTCTTTTCTTTTTTTTTTTTTTGTTTTTCGAGACAGGGTTTCTCTGTGGTTTTGGAGCCTGTCCTGGAACTAGTGCTTTGCTTTTTCTTTTCCGTCCTTCTTTCCTTCCCTTCTTTCTTCTCTTCTTTCTTCTTTCTTTCTTTTGAGATAGAGTCTCACCATCTGACCTTAGGTGGCCTATTTCTTGCTATGTAGAACAGGATAGCCTTAAACTCAGAAACATCCCTGCCTCTTTGCCAGAGTGCTGAAATTAAAGCTATGTGCTACCGTGTCCAGCTTGCTATCTGGTTTCTTAAGAGTTAGAGTTACTGTATGATTTTCACTACCAATTATAAAATTATGTCATTGATGAAAGTTCAGCTTAGACAGTGACAGAGACAGAAAGTTTGTAAAGCTGTTTCCATCCATTAGTCACTGCCATTAACTTAATAAATATTGCTGAGTGCCTGTCAGTTCCAGGTCTTGTGATAACATCAGCAGCTCATAAAGTTGGAAATGTGCACAATTTTAAAGAATCTGTTTATTTGTTCAGATGTCCTTTGAAAGTCTCATTTGTGCTCTGGTTTGTCATCACTTAGACACGAAATATATATTGAATATATAATATATAGAGAGATGAAGTGCTTTGAAATAGAATTAGCAAGTATGACTCCTCAAGGAATTGTATTTTTTGAGAGCTGAAGCTTTCCCAAATGTTTATGCATACTGTGAATAATACAGTGTATAATATATAAGCTGTGTGGCCTACTCGCCTAATGTCAAATAGGACCAGTGATGGTGATATTAGTGATATAGCCTGTCGGTCATCAGTGTGGAATGAAACACTGGAGAAAGCTAAGGAAAACTAGGGAAGGGTGGATATTTTACTTAACACTCTTCATATAGGAAGGAGCATAGTGCTTGCACCTGAATATTTAGTAAAGTAAGTGGACGTGAGCTGTAAATACTCTACGAGGGAAAATCAGAGTTACTTCATTGAGCTTTTCAGCAAAAGTATCCTCTCTCAGCCTTCTCTCTCTACAAAACATGCACAAAAAAAAGCTGACCGAGTGCTAGCATTTACTAGAGTTTTGTGTTATCAAGAAGTCAAAGGGAAGAAAGGAAACACAACAGATTGAGGATTTGAGGAGCAGGCAAGGATCACTGAAGACTAAGACAAGAAGGATCTATATTGCGGGAATACGACTTTCCGTTGGTTTTTGTTTTTTGTTTGTTTGCTTGCAATGCTTCTTTGCTTTCGTCCTTCAGCTTGGGAATTAAATACTCATGGAAATATAAGTTCACTTGTTGCCAAGGATGATAGCAATCCTTATGGCCATTTTACCAGATGGTGATTTTTGTGGGGGAGAGCATACCAATAAGGATATATGGAGTACTACAAGGAAGGTGAAATTCGTAGTCGTCAGAAACAGTTGGTGCTCATCTTTATCTTCGCTTTAGGTTTGGGGAGGACTATTATTTTATGTTTTATGTTACTGTTTTATAACCTAGTAATTTAAAGCTCCAGTCTTTGGAATTGGCTCCAAAACATTGTATGATTTGACCAGTTTGCATAGGAGATAATGTAGCAGGACAGAGTCCAGCCCAGCACTCTGGGCTATTCAAATACACACCCCTCATAGTCATAATTCTATAGAGAGGGTCCATTCTGAACAGTTCCCGTACAGTAATGGGCTATTTTGTGTTAATCTTCCTATGCTGGTTTCTTTTCTGTTGTCCTAGCCCAGGTCTATTTCAGTGTGGCCTGTTGGGAAGTCAGCCCTCCTGCAGTGTATGCCTTCTTTCATGTGTGACTTTGATGGTGCACTCACAGTCCATCTCAGGCTTGTGAATCAGGGAAGTGAACTATTTCTACCTGCAAAGATTAGTCAAGGACTTACATATGTGTGGTACGGGTTCTGCCAGGTCATGGCCGTTTTGGTGGTGATGGTGGTTATTGTTTTTTTTTTTTTTTTTTTTCTCTTCTTAAGCATCATCTGTAAATCTCTCTCTCTTTTCTCCTATAATTTAAGCATAAGCTGTACTTTTGAGAGTTTCTTTTTTTTCAAGGCAATATTTTATTTTTATGTAGCCCAGGCTGGCCTCAAATTCCTTACATAGCTGGAGCTGACCTTGATCACCTGATTGTCTCCATCTCCTGAGTACAGAACTTACAGTTGTGTACTACAGTGCTAAACATTTTCAGCATTTCATTTCTTTTTTCAGTTGATTTTATTATTGTTGATGAGTTGTGTTTGTGTGTGTGTGTGTGTGTGTGTGTGAGAGAGAGAGAGAGAGAGAGAGATATGCAGTCTCATGTGGACCATGGCACACAAGAGGAGTTCAAAGGAAAATTTCAGGAATTATTTCTGTCTTCCTATGATAGGATCTGGGACAGGATTCAGGTTGTCAGGCTTTTAGGGGAAGTATTTTTATTCATTAAGGCATCCTGCTCTCTCTGAGTATTGTTAATGCAATCTTTTCACCTGTCTTTCCATACATGCTAAAACTGCTGCATTTAGTCAATATTTTTCTCTGTGTAGCTGAAAAGGGAAGACATTTTAATTTTTCTTAATGTTAATTCCAGGACTGTGTTTTCCTATCATCTTAACACAAGGGAAATTGATATTCCCTATGATGTCCTTTGGTTTTATCCACCCAAGACCCTGCTCTGTAACTTTAAGAATGGAGAGTGGGAGGAGCATTGCCTTAAGCATCAGCATGTATATACTGCATTTGTGTGTAGGACACATTATTCGGGAACCATTTGAAGGAAGGCTGCAAGTGTGGACTATATTAAAACATAGTCAAGCATGTCTATGAGCCACTTTTGAATTTATGTAAGTTAGTTCATGGTAAATTTGAGTGACTGTTAAACTTCTCAAATTGCTCTGCTTGTTGGGACCTCAAAGATAACAAGTTCTGTTTCTCCTCAAGAAGCCAGCTGTCCAGTCGAGGAGTCTCACTGCTGATTAGGGTACTAAGTTGAAGTCAGAAGAGTTTAGGAATGAAGGATCAAGCTCAGTGTTGGAGGAAACTGCCCTGGGTTCTTACAGAGGTCATTTGAAAAGGTACTCATTGTTGTTAGCATTGACTGTTGTTAGCACTCCAGTGTTTGTAATTAACAAGTGTCCTCTTCAGGTCCAACTCAGTCTGTTCTCAGCTGACCTTTACAGACAAGTATTTGGGTTACTGTTAGCAATCATAATTTTGCACATGGATGTCAGGGACCACCCCCGCCCCTTGGCATTCAGGGAGATGGTTCATATAGGTGGGATGAAACTCTGGTCAGTGTTGTCTTCTCAGGCACTGGGTCAAAACTTCCAGAGTCTGGTGCTGTGTTCTATTCTTCTTACACATGTAGACACAATAAAATGTTGGAAAAAGGTTTCCATGTAACAATTATCACAACAAAGCTTTAGACATAGCTACATACATACTCCCTAGTAAAGTCGCAAAGCATCTATGACCGTTGCAATAAGACTGAGTTCTATTGGCCAGATAAACAGAGCTAAGGAGGACTTAAGGAGGAAGCAATTGTATATAAGCATAAGAATGGAGTCTATGGGTGAGGATGCAAAGAACTCTCTCATAAGGATGCATTCTAGTCACTGATTGTCCAAGCTCAGGATCAGAGCCTACACAATGCTCAGGATATTGGAGGGTTTCAGGTGGAGGCTGGTTCCTAATAGAATAACAAATTGAGAAGGAACATTTGAAGGTATGAGAAAGCACAGAATCTGAGAAAACAGGAAGAAGTACCTAACAACACTCACATGGTAGGAATAACGGGTAAGGCAGCAAGTGCTTTTGTAATGAAATATTCCCATTTGTCTATGGCCATAGTACCCTGCACATACACGATCTCATTGGACACATCCCAGTTCCCACATATTTAACCTCTTTCTTCTAACCACACCACTCTCAGACATCTTTACAGAGGACAGTTTATAAATACTTTGCCTTCCTTCTGTGTACTCCCTCTGTTCTCTGTGAGCAGTGGATACAGCAGTTTATACTTTGGCTTCTGAAGCACCACTTCTCAATTTCTCTTTCTATTTATAGTATCTTGTTTTTATGTTTCCTTCTTGATAAAGTTTATTTTATGCTTTTGGTTTGTTGGTTTGTTTATGTTCCTTTGAGGCCGGGTTACATGTGGTTCAGGCTGGTATCTAATTCAAAATATAGCCGAGGCAAGCTTTGAACTCCTGTTCCTCCTGTTTCCGCCTTTGGAGAGTTCTGATCTAGGCAGCTATGGACCACCGAACCTTTTTCCTGTTTTGATCACCATTCTTTTGCCTCGGAGAGCAGGTCTGTGAGTTCTAATGTCCCTTTCCAGATAATAGAATATGAATATTTGCAATGGGATAATCTTAGCTCTGCTAATATATTTCAGTGACATGTGAATCATCCCCTTAACCCTTTGCATCTTATTATCCGTGCTGCTCAATGATCTATCCAATATTTGCTTTTAAATTGCCATTTCAACCCTATTAACAGTGTTGTGAGTTATAAGCTACCATATTCAGCTAGCTTCTTACTAGATAGAGGATATTGTCTTGCAAATTTCAAATTTGAAACCATCTTTCTGTTTTTGAGACAGTGTCTTCCTACTGTTAGGAATATTTCTAAAGAGGAGCCTCTCTGCTGGTGCAAAGAACTCCAATCAAACCAAATTAGACCAAATCAAAAATGCCCACGTTTATTGAATGCAGCACTCTTGGGGGTCAGGAGCATGGTGGGGGAAAGACACAGAGGGAGAGCACAGGCAAAACCTGAAACCATGTGTTCCTTTTTCTGGCGCGAGCCTTAATAGCCTATGGGAATGGTCCTGACCCTGGGGAGGGGTCAGCATTTGGTTTCCTGGAGATGGAGGCTGGCCCAAAGCAACTCTTGGGAGGGGGAGGGAGGTTGACATGGAGCTTTTCACTCCATTGGTGCTCCATTGACACCCCAAGGATGAATGTCAGAGACTGGGGTGATGACCCCAACCTAACATTACATTTCAGACTCTTTGGACATAGGAGTGTTAGAGGGCTGAGTTCGCGCTTTCAATCAAACATCCCAGAGTCCTTGGATATAGGGGTATCGGCTCAAGTCTGGCTACTTTCTGTGGGCATGGTGCGATGTGGAAGAGGGGAGAGCTGGGAGTTAGTGTGCTCACACTCAGTGAAAGGTGTGGCAGGAGCAGCATCCAGTTTGCTGTCCTCCTGGATTCCTCAGGCAGCTGCTCTTTGAGGGAGATGAGAAAGCAGGTGACTAGGAGAAAAAATATTGTTATTATTGGCTCTATGAAATGGGGCTAGCCATGGGATGAGGCAAAATAGCAGATAAAACCAGATTTTAGTTGGCTGGTGTCCTTAATCCAGTAGAATTGGTACCAATGGTGAAGTCCCAGCAGCTGGTGCAGGTGTTGGCATTGTCTGGAGAGTGCTTTGTAACTTGGTCCTGGCCCAGGCAGCAGGAGTGACCTGTAAAATATGCTTGAAATTGGCTGGGGTTAGCATAGCAGAACTTTTTCCTGGAACCTATAAGAGAACCGGAACAGATATACATCTTGGTGTCATAGCAAAAGGCTATTGCTTTAGGTTAAGACAATTAAAGGAATTGGGAAACCTTGATTTTTTAAAAATACACCTGAAACCTGTTAGTCCAAGACTATGTAGCCTGTTAAAGAGGGACACTTGTCTGTATTTTAGCTGGAAGCTTCATTAAATGTCATGGACGAAGTAATAAGTTAACAGTACCTGAGTTATTAAATGCCATTAGACAGATCTGGGAGGGATAAATGAGCAAAAATGAGACTTTTTTATTTTATTTTATTTTTTTGCTACACGGGCAATCCCAGATCTTCTCTTTAGTCCTTGGAAAACACCAGTCATAGAAGCAGTGCTTGCCGTTAGCTCCTGAGTATGAAAGACCCAAAGATTAGTCACAATTCTGCCTCAGCTCATGAGTTTGTGAGTGACAAGCATGCAGCACTATGCCCAGTTTCAACCATCATATTTTTGCCTGCCTGTAATCTTAAGCTGAATAGTTTCCACTAGGTGACTGCAATCACATTTATAATTCCTCAGGCTAGGAACTAGACCCGCCTCTGGCTTGTTTACCATTTGCATCCAGTTATTTAGTTTCAGTTTACAAATGTCCCTTATGTGAAAAAGCCATGTATTTATTAGGGTTTCATAAATTTGGTTGCATAGATGCTGTTCTCATTTCTTTACCTACTCTAAATATGCCTTTTCAGTTTATCTTCCATCCTGAACAAATTATCCTCCTTCTAAACCATAACTGTTATATGTGCATGTGTGTTTATAGTTCTGGTGTGGCTCTACTCTCTAGTCTGTTGATGTGCAGCTAGAATGAATGCAGATTAAATGAAGTTTAATTACATCATTAATTACATCACTGGTAGCAATAGAATCAGGACAGAAAAAATTTTACTATTACAAAAAATTCTGAGCAGCACACATCCATGGGGTTAGAGTTGTTCTTAGAAAATTTCAGCTATAGGTTTAAACTGTGTTTTCGAATTGCTAGAATAAACTCAACAGTTTGCCTACCTATAATTACCTGGTTTTGTTGTTACATAAGTCACTTGTCAGAGCTTGAAGTTATTGATTGGAGACTATGTAGAGTCACAGCTGCTTCTATCCATGCTTTAGTAGCTACAATTAGATATGGCCCTAACTGTTTGAGGGCTAGAAAGTATATGTGTGTGTCAGGGAGCATGGCGGTATGTTCACATTTGGTGAACATAGTTCTGTCCACCAAAGGCCGTGATGCTTCTGCACAACCACAGCCCTGCAGGAAGCAACTTCAGTTCTACTTTGGACATTTCTTTTGAGTTTGATAACCTTGGTGTGAGAAATTGTGCTCCTCTCAAGATCATCATATGTTTCCCTGAGAGATTGCAGTTGTTTGTTTCCATGGTACAAACCATGACTGTAATTGCTCTTCCATTCACAGGAGTGTATAGAGAGAAAACATTTTTGTTTTTTGGGAGGATGCCATGAATAGGATTATTTTGTGTTTTATGTATTTTTATATGCAATATGTAATATTTTGTGCATTAATATTAGTTCTATTTGTGTGTGTGTGTGTGTGTGTGTGTGTGTGTGTGTGTGTGTGTGTGTGTGTATTAGTGTTAGGATCCCAGTATGTAAACTAGTTAGGAAAAGAAATGTTGTACTGTTTGGCCAGTGTTCATTGAAGTAAGAGTCTGAGGAACTTAGTAGAACTGTGTTCTTGATTTGATATAAATATAATGATAAAGATAGAATGCTCAATGTATTAGAAGTGCTGTGCTAAACTGAACAATATAAGACTGTCAAAAATTGATAGGGTTTGTTTTATTCATTTTACTTTTGGCTCAGCACTTTGACATTAAAATCTGCTGAGAAATCCCGATGAAGGTGTTCAGAGTAAAGGGCTGTGAACAGAACTGACCTGCTAGGTCTTGAAGAGAGTTAGGAGGATGTAGTCACTGGTGGAATGTAGATGGCAGTGTCTGACAGACAAACTAAAGTACTTGGTATTTGTTAGGAGGGTTTTGATACTCAGAAACAACATGCACAATTGACAGAGGCTGCAATGGAAAGACGTGTTTCAGCTTTGCTTTCCTCTTGTGGATATGAGCAGGTCCAAATTTGTTGCAGTGATTTTTATAAAATTATTATACAAAATTATCAAGAAGTCTTAATTTTTACTCTTTGTATCTATAGGATGTATAATTTAGCCATATTCTTGTGTTTCCATATAAAAGACTCATGTAGAATTGGGAGCAACCTGAATGGAAGAAAGGAGACCTTTTCTTTTCCCCCGTAGGGTGAGGCAGTCTTTAATAGAAAGCCCACAAGAGAGATTTCTTTCAGTCTCATTTGTCTAAATTGTTTAATTTCCTCACCACTCAGAATGCCTTCAAAAGGAAATTGTTTTTGTGATTAGTTTATGACAGTTGTTATGATCATTTTGTATTCTTTAGGGCTGGGTAGACTTCATTGCTCTCTAAGTAAAATTGTGATTACAGTGTCTAAGAACACTCACTAATGAGAAAGATTCCACATGGTTAGAATGGAAGAGATGGGCTCATATGATCCTTGTTGTTGTGCTTGGAGTGTCAGTAGATGCTAGGTCATTATTCTTCACCAAAATTTAAAAAGGGGGAGTGTGAATAACACAATTTACATTGACTGAAATTATCCATTCTAATATATTGTAAGAATATTGTTTTGAGCATCAAAAGGTGATTTGACCAATTAACTTTGTAACTTTGGTTAAGATAACTTAGGTGGATTATGATGATACTATATATGTATATATACTATACATTAATGTTTAACATTTTTAGTTGTGTAGTCAAGCTGTTCGTGTGTGAATCTTATTTTAAAGATTATAGAGGCTAAGGCATATAAACTAGATAGCTCATGTTTGCCACTTGTGTCTGCACACTAAATAGGAATTACTTTTATTGGGACTGTTTTGTTTCTCATTACAAATGTAATATAGTCTAGAAAATTTTACTATATGTTTTCTAATTCCTGCACCATGTTTTAAGAGTTTATCATGTATTCTTTTGATACTTACAATATGTGGGATATATACATAGATATGTATCATAAATACACAGAATATATTTCATGCCTGTATTATTTGGTCCTCCAACATTTTATTTATTGATTATAACTATTTTGCGTCAATTTTAAGAACATATTTACTTAAACTGCAATATAATGAAGTTGAAATTTCAAAATACATTCTTCAGTATGGGAAATACTAGTAAACAATTTAAGATGTATATAATGATTAGAAAATGTCTCTAATGCCAGATGGTGGTGACACACTTCTTTAATCCCAGCACTCAGGAGGCAGAGGCAGGCTGATCTCTGTGAGTTTGAGTCCAGCCTGGTCTACAAGAGCTAGTTCCAGGACAGACTCCAAAGCTACAGAGAAACCCTGTCTCGAAAAAAAAAATAAATAAATGAATAGATAGATAAGCAAATAAATGAATGAATAAATAAATAAATAAGAACGAAAATATCTCTACTTTGACCACACTAAATAAAAAAATTAAAATATGAGATTAAAAAATAGTTCAATACTATGGCAACACTTGAATAGAAGTATTTGATGGAATTAATTGAGTAATAAATTATAATTCCTGAGGGGAATAATTTTGCTGAAATTACATATTGCATATTGGGTTAATATATGGCAACTTCTTTAATCATATTTTGTGGGATTTACTTAGAAATATGGAAAAGGAAAATGGTATTAGCTGAAGTAAACATGTGCATATGTGTAAATTAATATATATGTAATTTGTATGCTTTCAAAATTAAATAACAAAATATGAATGAATATATATACAGTTAGAAAATAAATGCTCCAAATTTCTAATGTCAAATGTCAATTTATATGTAATATGTACGTTATGTATAACATTGGAGTTAAATACTTAATTTGTGTGATATTGGCCTATGAAGTGATCATAAGAATATAGTTTGAAAACCAGGTGGTGGTGGTAGTAGTGGACACCTTTAATCCCAGCAATTGGAAGGCAGAGGCAGGTGAATCTCTATGAGTTCAAGGCCATCCTGGCCTATAGAGCTAATTCCAGGTCAGCTAGGACTATTGCACAAAGAAATCCTGTTTCAAAAACAAACAAACCAAAAACAACAACACCAAAAAAAAAAAAAAGAAAGAAAGAAAGAAAGAAGGAAAGTAGTTTGATAGTGCTGGACAAAGGGCTGGCTAAGGGAAATGGGGAGATTGTGGAAATCTGAAAGGATAATCGTAATACTAGTCAGATTTCAAGAGAATATGTCTGGTAGTCCTGGTTTTCAGATCAGACTTTAAGACTGGTTGTGAAGCAAATGCATGCTACAATTTTGGAATGGAGGTCAGAAAAATTCCCAGGACTAAAGGAGAAGGCTAGACGTGCAGGGGGAATTAGTAGACTACTAAAGTTGATAGAGTAAGCTTTCATTAGACACGATGGGGGTGATATATTGATTTATTTTTAAGACAGCATCTTCCCTGTCACAGGTTTGCTTTCTAGCTTGGAATGCCCTTGAAATTCTGACCCTCCTTCCTCCACTTCCTAGTGTGGTGAAGGTGAGTGCTGAAAGTGTTGCTGTGCATCACTACCTCAGATTTCATGTGGTGCTGGGGATGGACCCAAGAGCTTTGTTAATGGGAGGCAAGCAGCCTTCTAGCTGAGCTAGAATCCTACAATATGACCTACTCTCTGTAGAAGGCATGGTTGTCTGGCTAAGTCTCCAGCTGCCTCAGGTTTAAGTCCAATGTCAACAGTCATGACAGGACCATGGTTCTTAGGCCTTTTCTTAGTCAGTGCCTGAGTATAGCAGAGCATGACCATTCTGACAAACAGCAGACTCCTTAAGTAGCTGGCCTTTGCTTATGGGCATAGCATTGACCAGTCAAGACTAAGTGGCCTTATGTCTCTATGCCTACCTTTCTTCCTTAGTTGTCAGAGGGTACCAAACTCTCGGAAGGAGCTATGTGTGTTGTACAGTTCACTCTTGTCTCTCATATGTTTTTCTCATGTCAGTGTTAGCATTCTGTATTAATTTGTGGCAGTTCTAACAGATTAATACAGAATCTAAATACTGACATGAGAAAAACATATGAGAGAATATATTGACTCAGTTACAGAGGCTGGAAACTCAAAAGTGTTAGTATTGACATGGTTGGTTCATTCTAAATGTTGTGAAGGAGGATCTTATTCAGCCCTTTTCATTTACTAATAACTGTCTTATTTTCATATAACCCTATGGGAGCCATGGAGAGGAAAGTGGTGGTTTGAATAAGAATGGCCTCCATAGGCTCATATATTTGAGTGTTTGTTTCCTTGTTGGTGGTCCGTTAGGAAGGACTAAGAGGTCTGACCTTGTTGGAAGTGTGCCAGTAAATGGTATACTTTTGAGTTTTCAAAAGCCCCACCTGGCCCATTGTCTTTGCTCTGCCTGTTGATCAGGATGCAAGCTCTCAGCGACTGCTCCAGCTTCATTGCTGTCTACACCCTGCTCTGATGTAATGGATTTCCCTCTAAAATTGTAAGCATGCCCCAGTTAAATGTTTTCTTCCATAATAGTTGCCTTGGTCATGGTGTCCTCTTCACAGCAATAGAACAAAAGCTAAGACAGTCTCCTATCCATTTAAAACACACACACACACACACACACACACACACACACACCGAGAGCACCTTTGTTACCTGGTCCAACTTGAGTTTCTCTGTAAGGATCATAATACCAAAATAAAGCCACATTCTGCATTTCTTATAGTTATCTCATCTCCTCAACTCTAACTCAAGTTTAAAATTTGGAAGACGTTGTTCAGTCTACATGTCATAATCATTATTTGTGTCTGTTTCTAGAAGAATTTCAACTGAAAACTGGCATATTTGGTTTGATGAGGTGAAATGAGAGCTGCCCAATTAGTCAAAGTTTTGATTATGTAGCACATCCAATTTTGAATTCATGAAGAAAACTGTAAAGAATTAACATTGTGGCTCATTAATATTATTTGCTTATATTACTTTTACCAAAAGTGCTTCAGATTAATTCTTATTCACAAATTGCTTCATTAATTCTTGGTTATTTTTATGGTAAAGAAAGTAACGATAAAAAGTTTTATTTGTGAAATATTTAAGTATATAAATATGTAGGTGTATATTTATATATTGAAATCTACTCTGTTTTCTGTCTAAGCACATAGCTGATTCATAAGTATGTGTGTGTGTGCATGTGACTGATTTATATATCCCTCGGTCTAGTTAGGATGTATTATAAGACAAAGAAATTCCAATGGCTCTATTATTTTTTACTTAATACATTCCTTGCACATATTCCATTAAAAGGAAATGAAAAGATCCAAATTTATGGATCAAATGAGGTGTTCACACTTTTGTAGAGTAGTAAAGTGACATGGAATTTTATTCTGTTGTGTTTATTTTATGTGGCATCTAACATTTTTACATAAAATTTTATCGTGCTTACTTTAGTACTTTTATTTTCATTCTATAAATAACTGATGCATATTATTGAAACAGAAAGTTCTGACTGAGCTGAATATGTTTAATGAAACATTAAGGAATCTGCATCTATGTTAAGACAGCCACTTGAATCACTTATACTGTGATTAAATATAGCTGAATATAGATTACTGCTTCACTCTCTCCTGCCATTTCAGGATTCTGTACTTTTCTATTGTTTTAGATAATATTTCTAATTTTATGAGAAACCAACAAAATATACATTCATGTTGCAGTATGTGTTTGTTATGCCTAATTGAAAAGTATGCATATTAATAACTATGTATATGACTATTAACAGTTATATGTATGAGAGTAAAGACTAAATGTAGTAGATTTTAAACTCTCCTTTACGTTTTGATTGAAAAATAATGTAAACTGGATAGTACAAAATAAAATAGCTTTTTACCTTAAATTTTTGTTTATTGAAATTAATATTTTGTACTTAGCATTTTAAGTAGTTCATTGGATCATCACAATTTTTTAAAAATTTTGTTGGTTTGTGTTTTCCTTGTGAAATACCACTACATATAGCAGTGTTTATATGGGAGTTGATATTTTTATGAAATGTAGCTGTCATGACCAAGTAGCCATCACTGCATATCACTAGAATAAGGAAAGATGTTTTGAGAGAAATAGCATTTCAAGTTGTTCTAGTAATATAAGGCTTTTAAATTTTGTTTAATCATTTTATGAGTTAATACATATACTAAATGGGAAATTTATTTTAATCAAGATGTACCTCAAATTTTAATGTTTAGTACTTAACTATCCTGTCTATATTTATGAAATGGGTTCTTGTTTTCAAGAGAGTTTTGACAGGTGATATTTAGATATGTCACTTAATAAATCTTCAGTGTAAACGATAGTGAGAATATGCCTAGAGAATACATAAACTGGAACAAATGACAACATTCTGCGATCCATGCAGGCAGGTGTTTATATCACACCCTGGAATGGAATATAATGTTAGACGGATACATTTTTCTGTTGGCTAAAGATTAAGAAATCATTCATTAATGATGACTTTTGTTCTAGATAAAGGATTAGCTGAGGTTAATCCAGGCTACTAACATGTTGTCCGCTGGACGTACATGACCTGAGAGAATTTAGTTTATAACTCAAGATAACTTCACATGACATCAAGTTCCTCATTGACCGAAACTCATTGACCAGGAAGTCATGTGATTTAGAAAACCCCCCTGAAAGACTTGCCAAAGAGAAGAGGCTCCATTAGAACTGTCAGTGTCCACAGCTTGTACTATGGAAGGCTTGACGCAGCGTGTACTCTTTCAAATCACAGGACAGCATGGGAAACATCACAGATATTTGAGGAGCATTTTAATCACTAGTCATAAGGGAAAAGGGAACAGAACAGTAGTGAACTACTCTCCTTAACTTTATCTTCTTCTTTCCAAAGTAATGTTTTTAATTTTTCTGTCAAGTGCTTTAATAAGTCTAAATTTAACCTTGGTAAACAAGCTAAATTCCATCTGTGAGCAGGTTTTTGTAAAGTCCTAGATACAAGAATTTTTTAAACAGTTATAAACAAAACAAAATACTAAGACAAAGATGTGACAGAAATCATATTGGCCATAAAACCTAAATGACAGGAAAAATGTAGGATTCTCTTCTAGGATATGTTTGAATGCTTGCAGGCATACATGTATTTGTCTATGTTGATTTATACATGCACTGTAAATTTGTTAGTTTAAGCTTGCAATTTCTTACTATAAAATGCTTCTTTATACTTCACTCTGTCCTGTTCTTCCTAGGGTTTTATAATGGTTAAATATGTGATGTTAAATCCTGTACTGAAACCAATTTCTTAGTCCATCACCTTTAGTTAGATATAAAGATAAGTCAAGAATGACTTTTAGAAATTTTATTTTTCTCCATAGTTACGTATTATAAGTTTTGATTGCTGAGAATAGATTATTTTATAATCAAAAGGTAATATATTGTTTATTGGTTAATACAATTCAAACATTGATTTAATATATGTTTATGTAAATGTATGGGCACTTTGTCTTTCTAGGTTCTCAGAGTTTTTTTTGAAGACGCTCCTGTTACTCTCCATTGGTGCTGAAGTGAATATTCTAAATATCAATTAGCGTGCTAAATTGATTGTTTTCATACTCCTGATTGTAATCATTTTTGTACTGAGTATGTGCTTGGGAGGAAACGTGGACTAATTTCTTTAATTTACAACTACATTTGAGGTGATGATTAGGCTATATTAAAATAATTTTATTTATTTGTTCTCTTTAATAGGATGAGAAGAAGAAACCGCAAAACTAGGAAATATGGAGTTTTGGACACTAACATAGAAAACATGGAATTGACACCTTTAGAACAAGATGATGAGGATGATGACAACACATTGTTTGATGCCAATCATCCTCGAAGGTAAGTGGTACCGTAGTTAAATAGTGATGCATATCTTTGCTCAGAAAACTGACATGTGATTTTTTGTAGTCTTTATTTTAGCAAATGTTATTGGTTTGTGTTTAATGATGTCCTTTGTCCTGCCTAAACCCCCAATCTCATTCACATGCCTTTGCTGAAATGCATATAACCAATAGTATACATTCCCTAAAATGAGCCTCCTTTTGCAAATTTCTTTGCAGTATTTGGGGCTTGAAATTTTTTATTCTTGCGGTATTATTTTTGCATATATTTGTTTTATGTTTGTGTTTGAGAAGTATTTAGTAAGCTTGCTTTTATTTTTATATTCCTAAATGGTTTTCTTGTTTGATTTAATTTTTTTGCAAATAGTACTTCCAAACAGAACTCTAAGACTTCAGGTTTTATCACCTCATGTAGCTGTGATGTCTGTGTTCAGATCTAGTCCCATGACATGCCAGGATCTTTCCTAAGGGGTTTGGTATGATTAATACCAGTGCAAATAGAATGAGAAGAGGCATCAAGAGTTACAGCATGTGGGGAAAATATGCTCAGAAAAAGGGGGATTTCTTGTGAAGGAAAGTTAGAGTCTAGAATCATGTAAATCTGAGAGCACAGAACTCATTCATTTACTTGATTAAATGTATTTAATCAGGTGTCATACTTGTGTGTAGTGCATTCTTCCTAACCTCACCCTTTTCCTTGTTGCTCTCTCTCCTGGGGACCCCCAACTATCCTTTCCCCACATTTATGCCTTTTCGTTTTGGTTCCGATGTGCTGAGTTTAATCTGGACCGTGTGTGAACACAGGTATACAATAACCCATTGAGCATGGTGGTCTTGCAGTTAGGTCCATAACTCAGAAGAATGACTGTGCCTTCATGAGAATTGTTCAGGAGCCAGTAGCTCATTGGGGAGGACTGTGGCCCCAGTTCACCATTGGCTATTGACAGGCCCAGTGTTAGACATGCTTGGTGCAGATGACTCAAGCCGATCTTTGCAGTGGCTGTGTCATGCCCTGAAGTCAGCAATCCATAGTCCTTTTCTGTATCTTCCACATGTTGCATTCTTTCCACTCAGTCTTATGAAATGTTTCCTGAGCCTTCTGGGGTAGTTTAAGTGTTCTGCTTAGGGCATACCATGACTGCATTCACTGCTGTTCATTGAAAGAAATATATCTGTAATTACAGATAAGAGTGACATTTGCCTGTTGGTATAAACAGGTGTATAGAATGCAATTTGGTTCCATGTCAATTTATTAAAGCAACAGTAATGAATCCCCAGTTAGGCCCCATGCTCCTTAGCTTCTAGCTTTGTGGGTTTTCTGTTTGTTTGTTTTAGTATGTTTGTAATATCAGGCATGTATTCCTCTCTGGAGAGGCCAGTCTAAAAGCTGTTGGCTGTCCTTGGGACGCTCGTGTCACTATTGCACTGCTGGGCATATCCCGCACGTTCCCGTTGTTCTTAGGATTCATGCTGGGTGACTTTATATTCATGTAGAATTGAATAGCCCAGTTTGTGTTACCTCTGTTTCAATCCCAAGGCTTCTCTGTTCTTAGGATGGAGATATTCTACATGGCTGAATAGCATTACTCCCAGAAGCTATTATTCTCAGTGCCAGATATGGGATACTACTTTACCAGTTGATGGTAGAGAGGCCCAGCAGCAGCCTTTATAGGACCCTGCAGTCCTATGAAAACTATCACGGAGAAAAACATGGCTCAGTTCTAACTTGATTTCATTTTGTCATGCATCTTAATGCCTGTTGTCTTCATCTGGTTCTGATGAGCAAACAAGAGGAATGTCAAAAGCCAGTAGTTTGGTGGGTAAGACTGGCTTTATTGGTTTTCTCTTTTTGAAGTGTGGGCCAACTAAATTTGTTAGCTTGCATTTAAAGGTCTATGTATGTAATATGTACTTGTCTTTATATTAGAATTAAAAGAAAATAAAATGAAGTAGCATTGAGAACAAAGACTTACTGAGTAAATACAAGATGATCTCATCTAGAACTCCATGTGAAAGTGTTAAGTAAAACAATAGCATTAGAATTCAATTTACTTTTCAAAATTATTATTATTATAATTTGCAATGACCATAATTTTATTTAAGCATGCTAGGTACTTATGAGATGCCTGCTATATACATTCATAGAAAAGAATGACATAAAATGAAATTAACAGTTCATGATTGCCTCCAAAGAAGAAGTCGATTTGAATATCAACTCATCTGTCTATAACAGGCTATAAAATGAATGTGAGACATCCTCCGTACACTCATGTTTCAACACTTGCTTTCAGCTGATACCATTGTTGTCTCCAGCTTGTAAAACCGTTAGCCAATAGAGACTTGCTAAAGAAAATAGGATACTGTCAGTAGGACATAACAGTTCAAAATCGCCCCAGTTCCTGCTCACTTTGTTTCCTGACTGTGGGTACAGTGTGAAGAGCCATCTCATATTCTTTCTACTGCCATCCTAGTCTAACTGTGATGGAATGTGCCCTTCAAAGTGTAAACCAAGCTAAACGCTTGCTCCCATGAAGTTAACTAATACAGGAATTCATCAATGGCAAGTTTGCAAAAGGCAGAAATAACTACCTAAAATTTAGTTGTTGTGAAGGTGAAGTTTCAGAAACAAAAGAAACTCATGAAACTACCACATATAATCATATAACATCAAGTTTGTAACCTAAAAAATAAATTCCTAGATAACCAATTGGTGTATTGGTGTACACTCTGCAGGAGAAGGTCATCTCTCCTGCTCCTAGCATTTCTTACTTTCCAGTAGTTCTTTGTATAGGGTTGAGGCTACCTGGACTTTTCTCTGTTCAGTTTGTCATGTTCTCTTGGGTCATTTAAGTTCAGGTCACATTTGGGTGACCATGTTAGTGAGACTTTATGGGTATATCTTCTAATATCACCAGGAAATACAATCTCACAGCAAATTCCCTGATCTTCTTGCTCCTGCAATCATGTCACTCTGGCAATATTCCTTGAGCCTTAGGTAGGGAAGTGTTTTGTAGGTGTATCCATTGGGACTGGGCTCAACCACTCATTTTGATGATTGCTGTAGGATTTGAAGGAGGCGGGAGTAGGAAGAAAGGTGAGTTAAATCCTGCAAATGTAAGAGTGATTTGTGCTATTTAAGGGTTTCAGAGACTGTCAAGCAGACTTAGGAATTAACCTTTTCTAGGCAAAGGAGAGAGAGATAGTGATAATAAAGGTGGTGTAGTGTTCAGAGATAAAGTAGTGAAGTCATCTTGAAATTTTAAATCACAGTAGGTATTAAATATAGCCCAGTTATACATGGGGAGCACACTCAAACTGTATGAAACTGTAGAAGTTTTTATTGATCATCAAGGATTAAGCCAGTTTTATTGTGAGGAAGTACGGATGATTATGCAGTATTCCAGTGATCAGAGCAAACTGGATGGTGGTGGCGCACACCTTTAATCCCAGCATTTGGTAGGCAATCCATTCACCTTTTGAAAGTACGATTCCTGAAGTAGACGAGTTGAGAAATGTAGCATTCCCCTTCCTGTTTCAGTTGTTAGAAAGAGAGAGCTGCATTCAGTGGTGGCAACTTCTACTGGTGCAGCAGTCGATGGAGCGGGCTTTGCAGCGGGCTGGTGACTGCAGCTTGTGCTGTGCTGCGCTGATTGTGTTCATCACATACGGTGCCATAAAGAGGAAATAAAAGCTAGCCATCAAAGAACGGACATAAAACTGTTAAAGTTTAGAGTTTGTCACACTATAAAAAGGATGACTGGGCCATTTCTGGTCTTTTTTTCCCTTAGAACTATTGAAAATGTGATAGAAGATAGAATTATAAAATCCTACCTAAGACCTGAGCTATAGCTCCATGGTGGCGTGCTTTGCAAGAGGGGAAAAAGACCCAGAGCAGGTTCCTGTTGTTAGCATAGGTGGATCCATCCAAACCTCACAATTACTTAAGAAGCCACTTTAGCAACATAGAGTCTCAAGGGGGAAGGCTAACCTGAGTAAACCTACCAAGCATAACTTAAGGTAGGTATTTTCATGAATTTCTTTCTTTTAATCATTTAGCCAGTTTAGAATCTATGCAAATAAATATTCTAAGTACATGTATAAGACAAACAAATGAGTATTATTCAAAATTAAGTCATATCTTTGCTACCATAACTTTGCAAACAAGGTCTGTGGTTTACTTTTAATCCTTTTATAATTCTTCATTCAAATTTGTTTATACTGTTTTGCTCTTTAATTTTTATTTTATTTTGTAAGATTATAATTGTATCATTTCCCTTTTCCCTGTCCTGCCTCCAAATTTTCCCATACACCATACCTTATTCTCTTTCAAATTTATGGCTTTTTAAATGTATCGTTAAAACATACATATATGTTTATATGTATGCACACACATGGTACACATACATACACACTCCGAAATACATAAGTACAACCGGCTCAGCCTATATAATGTTACTTATCTATGTTTTCAGGGCTGACCATTTGGTATTGGATAACCAATTGATGGGCTCGTCCCTGGGTAATACAGAAACGGGCAGCCCCATTTCTTCCCCTGTAGTTTCTTTGTATAGGTTTGAGGCCTTGTGGTCTTTCCCCTTGAGTTTGGCATTTCTGTTGATGTTGTCTGTGTTTACCTCATCTTAAGCAGTTGTGTTGTTAAGAATTTGTGGATGAAGCTTTTGACATTTCTAGGAAATACAATAATCTGACAACAAACTTCTTAATCCTCTGACTCTTACAACCTTTGCACTTCTTCAGCAGAAATCCAGAGTTATCGATACCAGTTCACCTGTCAGTTCCATTGGATGAATCTACAGCACCTTTATCTATCTGTCTTATCTATAGGTAGGTAGGTAGGCAAGCAGACAGACAGACAGAGAGATGTATAAGTGCAATATAGATAGGCTAGTCTTTAACTTGTGGTGATCTTCCTGCCTAAGCCTCCCAAATGCTGAGATTGTAGGTGTGAGCTTTTATTACATGTCTCACTTTTATTACTGTCATGTATAATAAAACTTAGCAGTGAGTCTACATTCTATTGGCAGAAATAATACTCAAATTTAGTGGGTAGAAAGTATCTCAGTAATCGATGCAGCTGTCCCTATATGGGAACAATTCATTCTGATTGGGAACTGTAGCAGGAATGACTGAGATGGCAGCTGGTCTCAGGTGCACTGGAAGAAGAGTTAGCAACATGCTCTCTACAGTTAGCAACATGCTCTCTAAAGTTAGCAACATGCTCTCTAAAGTTAGCAACATGCTCTCTACAGTTAGCAACATGCTCTCTAAAGTTAGCAACATGCTCTCTACAGTTAGCAACATGCTCTCTACAGTTAGCAACATGCTCTCTAAAGTTAGCAACATGCTCTCTAAAGTAGTTTGGTTGACTCTCATTTGAAAGAGGAGAATTGGAGCTGAGAGAATTTAAATAACTTTAGACACCCATCCTGTGACAATCTCTTTCCATTTGTTTAATATTCATTGATTTATACCTGTAAACGTAATATTTTGTCTCTTATGTCATGCTAAGGTTCTCCATTGCTGTTAGTTTTCCAGAAGTGCATTCATAAGTTAGGAGTCTGAGACCTGTGGCTTGTTCTCTTTCCTGCTTCGTGAAGAACATTCGTGTTCTGCGGTAGCAGTTCTAGTAATTAGCTCTAGTCCTATCTTACTTCTATGGTGTAAATACTTTAAAATTTTGCTTTAATGCCAGGAAACAAATCATTTCTAGAGAGGGAGGGGAGTTTTCTTCCTCACAGTTTTAAAGTTAGTTTTGGGTGCTGTTTCTAAAGAGTATTCCTGTCATAGTATCTCATCCTGTTGTTTAGGGACTATAAATGCAGGAAAAGTCAGGTTTTCAATGATGGGTGGAGTTTTTTCTTCCTTTGGGCAGAAAAACTCAGGAGAACAGGCAGCCCTATTATCACTAAAAATACTTTTTTTAAAAAAAATTGAGACTGCATTTTCTTCTGTGTCAATATTCCACTTTAGTGTTGGACACTTAAAACAACTTTATAGTTCAAATAACAAATAGAAATAATATGTTAGTAGTTAAGTTTAACTTTTATCAAAAGTAAAATTATTATAATAATACATGCTAGAAGACAACTCTAAAATTAAGAAGATGGAATATAAAAGCTAATACTAATGTCATTTTAATGCCATGCTAGTAATTTGTGTCAAATATGTTATTTTAAAGCCCCGAATTTGCTTCCTTACTTTTTTCACTCTGCTACTATAGTTTAATACTGTATGTGTCCATTATAATTTGTACCTGGAGATACCAAGTCATAAAATGTTTTCTAGCTGTTTGTATCAGCTTGTCAGAATCCGAAAACAGATTTGGTAAGTTTTGACATGTGCAATAATTAGCAGGACCTTATCGGGCTGGCGATACAGATGGGTGATTGAAAAGTGCTGTGACATGTATTAAGCAGTTAGATGTGGTGGGCTGACATGGTTCCTGAGCGTCCCTTCTTGCTAAGGGAATGGCTTAGACCAGTCTCTTGAGGCCGGACTCTACTTCCTGGCCACATCACTGTCACATAATGGAGACTGACTGCATTACTAAGATTTTGGCGCTGCTTTCCACTCTGGAGCCCTTGCCTGTTCACATTGTGAAGACTACTTCTAGAAATCAACACTAACCTTTCCTTGCAAATTATAGTTTGTTCAATTAAATTTTTCTTTTAGAACTTCAGCAACCAACTGGCCAAAAAGGTGTTTTAGAAAAGAGGCTTTAAGTCAAGATTGCCTTCATCTTCTGAGTGACGACCAAGCTGTGTGGGTTCTTTTGCAAGTACAGCTGTCTTACAAAGTAGAAAAGCAGGATTTTTATCTTAACTAATTTATTAATTGATCACTATCTTCCCAGCTTTCCAAAATTAAACAAAATTTCTGACCCAGAAAATAAAGCTAGGGGATCAGAAATTTGCAATCATCCTTAGCTATATGAGAAATAATAATAATAATAAACAGGAATTTGCAAGCATCTTTAGCTATATGAGACATGATGATGATGATGATGATGATGATGATGATGATGATGATGATGATGATGATGATGATTTTAAAGGGCATTATTTGTGACAGTTAATATAAACCTAGAACTAAGCATGGTAGATAATGCCATATTGTAGAACTTGGGATACTGAGGCAAGAGGATTTCCGAAACTACAAAGTGAGATCCTGTCTGAAAAAAAAAATAAGATTAAATTCTTTAATATATTTTAGGTGATTAAACAAAAAAAATGCTTTAAATTTTTTTAATGATGTTCCGCACACAACACATGCAGATCAGTATATTGCATAGCTGTTTTGAGTGTACTGGAAATCATGAAAGCATTGACTGCTTTGTTTAACAAAGGATTCTACCTATCTTTTGTCTATTTCAATTTGTTGTAAATTCTGCAGAGACTTAAACTGTTACTTAATCTAAAGCTCTGTTGCTTTTAGGCTGACCACTAAAATATCTAAACAAGGTGCCATTTTAACTCTGACAATGCAATTATACTTCATGCAAGTATTTTTCTTACCAAGTACTTTTGCATTTTTTATATTCTTGGAATAATTTGGCAGCTTGTGATTGCAGTTGTACTTCTTGGTATGTGATAGATTTTTATCATCACAGAAATGATTGAACGTGGCTTATCTAGGATATTATTCCATCTCGCAGTGTGGCTCCCTTAGTAGGACAGGGTGTGCTAGTCCTGCCTTCGGTGGTTACAGTCTGTTCAGTTTCCAGTGTCAGTGTCTGTCTCTGCCTTAACTTAATAGGCATACTTCTCACTACCCAGCATTCCGAGACTGTGCCGTGCCCTCTTGACTGGCCTGCCTGTCCACCTTTTATACCATCTCGATTCTTTCTTCAGGAAGAGGAACCCGGGTATTTTTCATAAATATTGCTAATGTCCTCCTGGTTTTCCTGAGAAAGGGCAGTTGAGTTAAGGATAGCAGTTGAGAATGGCATATTGATGCAGTGATTTGTGAGTTGTAGTTATTTTTAAAACATTCACAAGATAGCCAGATAAGTTCACGTAGGAGAGGAAGAAATTGTGTGTCAAAGGGAGCTGAAAGTTCCAGCCAAGGTGTGATGTTATATAAATGTGCATTTGTTCTCAGGCTTTGTGGATGTGGAATATTCCGGAGTTAAATTAAGAAGTTCATATAAAAACAAAAGGAAAACTCTAAGATAGAGTTCTCAGACCATGCCATGCTTTGGAATAAATGAGTGATACTGTTAGATTTATGTCCTAGATGACCCCAGTGCTTTGTAAGTTACTCACTACTAGAATTAAGAGCTGAGGTGCAGTGCTTTGATCTGCTTTGTATGATTCAGTGAGGAGTGAGTAAGAATAAAGATTCACATGGCTATAAATATATAAAAGAAACATAACTAGACATCCCAATGTATGAGATTATTGAAAAATGTGTCTTTTGTTTGTTCACTTGTAGTGAACCATGTAGTCCAAACTAGCCATGAATTTATGGCAATCCTCCATACCCACCAAAACTGTCTTTTCGTGATTGTTTTTGTTACCATACTACAAATATCTAAATTATTTTTTCCCTTGAATGTGATTTCAGACTTAGGCTTTTGATTGCATTTCAGAAGCTGAGAAGAAGATTAAAGAGCTGTATTCATAGAAATTGTAAAACAAAAACATTGTATTGCCTTAAGTCAGTTGAAATTATTTGTTAATGTTCTGTGAGGAAACTTTATTGTGAATATAGACATGGTTTTATGACTCAGAATAATATATATATATATATATATATATATATATATATATATATTTTGAATAGCCAAAATTACAGTTCAAAGGATAATATTTGAAGTGGATAATAATGACAATGTCACCCAGTCATGGTGACTTATAATAAAGATGTTTTTTTAGCTTTACATTATTCCCCTCAAAACTGCTGAGTATTTAGAGGTGTTTAGACTTTATACAGAAGTGTAATTTATATATTTATTTATTCATTTTACAGATGAGAATGTGCCTTTCATGAGAAGACTTCAAATTTCTACTGAAGAACAGTTTCTATGTCTAAGGAATAAGAAGCCACTCTATGGAGGGGAGGGGAATTTAAGTTGCAGACATTATGACAACCTTTAATTTGTTGTTACTGCAATAAATATTGTATCATTTTGTTATATCTTTGTATATTTGGAACTGCTCTATTAATGGGCTCCATGCTGTTAGAGACAAACAGTACTGTACTGGATTTTGCATTTGAAAATTATTTTAAAATGTTTTTTTCTGAAGCGCTTTTGTTCCTTTTACCATATTATTGTAACCTGTTCTCTTTGGAGTACTAATCAGTTATTGTTAATTATCTTGTTAGCGTCATAATTTAAAGAACTATAAGCCACAACTAACTGGTATGAAAAAATAATTAAAATTCTTCTTTACTAAAAATTTCTCATTTTTATGGGGAAAGAAAGCCAAATTTGTTATGTTGTTTTTGAGTTTTTAAATAGTAGTAATTGTCTGTGCTATTGTATGCAAAAGAATGAATGTAATTTAAAATTATTTAAGTAGTACAGACAGAATGTGTTTACAAAATAAACACTTCCATTGTTATATAGTAACTTGTGTGTTTTTATATTATCTCTATATACTGAGTCCAAAATGTAATTTTGGACACTAGCTTGGTGTCTCACATTTATAATTCTTGCATAAAGCAGATTTCTTTTGAGTTTGAGTCCAAGGATAAATGTGGCAAAGACTGAATATCTTCTTAGAGGTGAGATATTTTGGAAATCTATGAATGTCAAAGGCATTTGTAGTTTAGTATGAGAAAGTGAATTACAAATAAGAATTCTTGTCAGAGATGAAGAGATTGAAATATTCTATCTGTAGACTTTTATGTAGTGATTAGCTTCATTATCACACAGCAAGTCTAATCTCACCCAGGTCTGGTTTTACACATTTTAAATTTTAGAAGAAGACTTACAGAGAAGTCATGGGTCCCGAATGCCATTGCTTGCTAGCATTAATGAGGTCATTCAGATGTGTGACAGAATGGGATAGTCGCCAGTCATAGGATTTATTTTTAATTTATCAGCTATACTTTATGGTCTCTAGTTCTGTTCTGTATCATATTTTCTCTGTAGCAAAGCTAATCAGGAAATCTCCTCAGTTGGTAAACTTAGCTATTTTATAGGCTACTGCTTCATAATGAATTAATTTCAGTTCTACCGTGCTTGTATTGACCTTAGAGTTACTCCCATTCAACAAGCCCACGGTAGATACTCCTCTAACAAAGAGGAAATGTTCAAAAGAAGAATGGTTTTATATTTGAATATAACCCAGGCCTGTAATATTTCAAATAAAACTGAAAACTTACATGCTACAACGTCTTCTTGTTGTAATGGAAAAATTAAAAATGCTGCAGGATCCCGACAGCTGTAGGCAGCAGAAATGCTGTAGGTCCCCCAAGCAGTGGTAGCAGACCATGTGGCGGGAGGCAGCAGGCCCTGAGAGCAACCAGTCCCAGGCAGAGATGGCTGCTCATCCCCAGCAGTGGCTGGTCCCAGGCAGGGAGACACGTGGTGGATGGGCAAGAGACAGAGACATGGATAGGCAGGAAATGTAGAATGAAGTTGAATATTTATTCAGGGGGTTATGAAGGGGAGAGAGAGGAGAGAAAGACAGAGGGGGGAAGCAGAGAAGTGGGGAGAGAGGCAGAACGGAAAAGAGCGAACTCAGGCCGGAAGCTGAAGATCAGCCTGCCTCAGCAGATGAGGGAGTGGGCGTGGCTTGTTTCTTAAAGAGACACAACAATCATTACACTTGTCACCACATCCTCTCTTCCACTGACAAACTTTTGTGGGCTGTCTTGGAATATTTCCTGTGGTGACAGCAGACTGTGGCTGTGGTTCTCTGGAGTGTCACCTTGACTGTGACGCCAGAGCAGGTCGCTCACACATCTGGGAGCTGATGTTGGCTGTCAGAGAGAGTTCAACTCAAATGCATAGCAAGAATTTGCCGACTAGACTCTGAGATCCTACAAAGGTAAGCATGGAAAGCAGCAACGTCTCTTGCTAAGATTTCAGTCCAGATGTGGGCGAATATGGGTTCCCGCACATTCTATTCCTTGTGCTTGACACTGTGATTAATTTAAAGTCAAGTGAAGGAAACTGATCTACATGTTCATCACATGAGAAGCAACACAAACACACAGCAGGAATCCAGTGGTGGCCAGTTTTGGAAACCCCCGATATAGCTTGTCTGACTACAGGATGCATGTCCTTATCTGCAGGACAGACCAGTCTTTCTCGAGTTCTCCAAATTATATCCCATTAGTGCTTAGCTTGATCCCTGAGATTTATACATTTAAATTTAAAGGGAAGATGAGGGGCTTAGATGTAGTTAGAGGAACTTAGATGCAAATAAATAAAAAAAAAAATATAAACAAAAGAGACAGTAGTATAAGGGAGATACACAGGTTTGAAGTTCATTAAAAATTCAAATTTTATAAAAGGTCAATTTTGACTGGAGGTACAGCATGAGCATAGCATTATGAAGTTATGCTTATATATTTCTATGTATTATTAAGTGGTATTTTGCTTTACTACAGTGTTGAATTGTTAAATTGAATGTCTTAAACTGTCATCTCTAATACATAGTAGTTCTTCATGAAAACATTTGAATTTGTTCTGGTGATGCTGAAACAGCACTCAGGTATTGGCTCTTCCTATCACTCTCATTCCCCAGCACATGTCACCTGTTTGTCCCATCACACAGATTCCTCGGTACATGTCAAACATTTGTTTGGGTTCTTATTGTGCTCCAGGGGACTGGATCTGTGCCACTTGGTCTGTCTTCCAGGCTGCTGACACTGGGTTTTCAGACCTTCCTTTCAGCAGGTTATATGGGTTGTATTGATTTTGAATAGCTGCCTGGGCCTGCTTTATGTTGATAGAAATTTGAACCTTCGTTTTCATTGAGGTTTACCCCTTTGGTAATGTGATTTATCTTAGGTTTCTGCTTTTCCTAGACAGCTTCACTGTTTGGTGGCTTTGAGTCTTGATGCTGCCTTGGCATTTGGTTGAAGTTTGAGATTTGGGTCTTTTTTTTAAAAAAAAAAAAAAAAAAAAAAAAAACTAATAATGGTTTATTCACAAAGTGGAAATTACTTAGATTATTTGAACCATGGCAGCCAGAAAGTCATGAAACAGTTGAGTCTGACTGACCTACAAGTGTGGGAAATGGTCCTTGAGAAATCTATTTTGGAAGTAAAGGGCCTCACTTTGCACTTTGACCTTGAAGACATGAGTTCACCTTTCAATATGAGGTGATACCTATCATTGTAAAGTCTTTCCCCCCCCCCCAGACAGTGTTTCTCTGTAACTTTGGAGCCTGTTCTGGAACTAGCTCTTGTCCTTGAACTCACAGAGATCAGCCTGCCTCTGCCTCCCGCCTCCCGAGTGCTGGGATTAAAGGCGTGTGCCACCACTGCCTCAGATCTTGGTCTTTAAAGGAGTTTACTATGTTTGTTTGTTTGTTTATATTATACATCTCCCCTCCATGGAGGTGTCATAACAAGTTTCTCTAAGTGCACTATTGACCAGAAGCCTGCCTTAAGGTGCTGCTAATGTTGCATGTTATTGAAAATTAGCTAAGACTGCATTATGTTCTGATGCATTTCTTATTTTGAGAGAAGATCTGTACTGAGAAAGACTGGATAAAGTGTCCAGTTCTGTGTCTTCTATTATTTGTCGTCTGAAGTCTTGTAAAAATCACTGAATATTGTCGTTTTTTGTTCTTTGTATTATGTTATGGATCCAATAGAAACTAGTTGGCAATTGTATCCTTCTCCATGGCATATGCATTATTGGAACCCTTCTCCACTGTCCACATTTCTGTGGTTTTCTTCTGTTTTTGAGACACGGCCTCACACAAGCCCGAGCTGACCTGCAGCTCACTGTCAATCTCATAGTTTTAGACTGGTGGCAGTCCTCCTGCGTCAGACTCCAGATACAAGGATTATAGCTTAAAACACCATCTTTGGCTGTTTTCTGCATTATTGGAGC
This sequence comes from Microtus obscurus, assembly GCA_963919715.1. NCBI lineage: Eukaryota > Metazoa > Chordata > Mammalia > Rodentia > Cricetidae > Microtus > Microtus obscurus. The sequence continues at coordinate 5,971,303 of CAWTZC010001020.1, read as the reverse complement.
ATGTTGCCCATATGTAATTTTAGTTTTTGCCAATGGGAAGTTTTATATGATATCTCAGGAACTTCTCAGATGTGATTTCTGCTGTACTTGACCATTTAAGTTAGCCACTAAGTCATTCCTGTATTCAAGACAGGAGTAATTAAATCCCTTCTTGATAGAAGGGATTCATGTGTGAAGACAGAGAAAGAATTTTATCATGTCTGTCTTTGGGAACAGAATACAGAATTGGAAAAGTCAAATTGCCTAGGGTTTCTTAGCATTCTTGCACTTTCCCAATGGTCAGAAGCATCTTATTGAAGCTGCTCACACTAAGAAAATACAGATTTTTGTTTGACTTTATTGTCAACTCAAAAAATTCAGTGGTCCTTTAATAAGGAAAGAAATGGGCATTTGATTGGAATCCCAACAAAGTTAACTGGCTGTAGCTCATCCTTTGGTGGCTTCCCCACACCCTGTTTTAGGAGTAGTATTCTGTAATTAAATCTATTTCCGTAGGTACATCACAAGTGTTCCCCTCATGATGATGGCCAATTTAGATAGAGTTCAAGTTGTATGTTCATCAGTGTGCCATCTTACCAACAGGAGTGCCTGCCTGTTCCTAGTTTCCTGTACATACTACCTAAGATCGGAGGTCACCCAGGAAATATAATGGTGGGAAGATATAGAATAATTTTTATGAAAACTTCCAGTCAAGCAAAGAATATTAAGAAAATTCAGAGAAGTATTGATTTATACCAGGTCTCACACTTTGCTAATAAGCATGACGAGGATTCCCTGAGCTAGTGTCAGTGACTTCTCTTGTCAGTCAATCTTTCCTCCTTTAACGTCAGTATCCCTGACTTCATCCTATGAGATGGGCACAGACCTAATACCTGCAACTCTTTCAAAACTGTTGTGGTTGGAGCCTGTTTGGTTTGATTTCAGTGAAGCACCAACAGTCACCCTGTTTTACAGTCTAGACTGTGTCTTCACACTAGGTGTTCTTTGCATTGATTGGCTTTTACACTGCCCCCTTTCCCCTCCCTTCACTTACTGGACATTGACTTAGTGTGAGAAAACAATACTGGGAGGAAGCCAAACCCTTACTTTCATTTCTTCCTTGATGCTATCTGAATTTGATGGGCTTCTTACCAGCTTATCTCTTCCTAAGGCTGGAGTTTGCTCTCCTCACAACGGTTTCTCTTAAGAGTCCTGGCAGAGCTTTTATCTTTTAATCTTCTAAAGGTCTGAATTATAGGATTATCTGTAAATATAGATGTCAAGCTGTGGGCAGAAAGTTCTCTTACTTTTAAAGCAGCATTTTCCCCATCTGTGCACTTCAGAGTTTCCTTAGAATGTCAAGCCGGCTCCTCCCAACATTCTGCCAGTTCTTGTTCTCATACTGCAGGCATTAGCACACAGTTTGCTTCACACGGTATAGCAGGTGAATGTCTCACACTACTGTTTTCCATTGTACATCAAAAGTAATTCACTTCTTAGCCTCAGATCTAAAACTCCCATGTTCATCTCTCCACATTCTCCATTAAGACAAATCCACAATATGTTAGCTGTTATTTATAACAACCTCTTACAGCAGTTACTAAATCAATCGATGTAATTAGGTCCAATAGCCATATATTTAAGCTAAACTGCAAGCCACTCTTAAAATCTCATCTCCAGAATGGCCAGAAAGAAAACATTTTCAAAGGGAAATCCTGCTTCTAAACTTGTCACTTTACTCTTGGGACATTAGAAACAGAAAAAGAGAAGCTTCAACAAGCTGCCCCTAAAACAGATCTTTGAAATTACATATGCTAGAAGATCTCCTGTCCTTGTTGGGGGCTGCCTCATTTCGTCCTATTCTGCTCTTGGCATTGGAAAGATATCCAAGGGCTATAGTTTTTTAACTTTGTGCAAGTGTTTAGTTGGCATAAAGTAAGAAAGATAAAAAGAATGCAAGAATGGATGTTAAGCCATGATGTAAGTAGGAGTTTCTGTACCCGGATGTCCTGTGCCTCCACCCCTGCTGAAAAGAAATACATCATATGGCAATACAACCTAAGAGTCTCCACACATGGATGTTGAGGACGTTCATTCTTCACTCACCACAGGAGCATTGTTATTAAATTTTAAGCTTTAGTATCATTACTTGACATGTTCTTGGATGTGATGATAATGCAGCGATAATGAAATTAGCTTTTAGCAAAGTGTCTATTTGAAGTAAATTTGTACTAAGTGATGGATGGCGTCTATATTATATATTTTTTTTCACTTTGAAAAAAAAAGTCTCTGTTCTTTTGTTCTTCTCAATTTAAAATCTCTATATTGGCATAAATAGTAATTCAGACCTTGATATTTCTCTCTAGAACAGGCATAATTTGCATTAATTTGAATCTGTGCTAGAATATGAAAAGGGTTGCATAAAAATTAGATTCTAGAAGCTGAATTCCTTGGGGTATTCAGCAGTAGCTGAGTATATTTTGGAGAACACAAAATTTCTGGAGAAATAATGGCACTTCAGATGTGTCCTTGGATGATAAATAATGTCACTTAGTCTCAACGCTTAGACGTCAGTGCCACAACAATTTTGTAGAAACCCTGCTGTGCACATAAAGGCAAAAGGATTGAAAGGAGATGCAACCAAATGGAGTGTGTATTCCAGCTACAGAGCAGACAGCAAGCACACAGCCAAGTTCAGTAAGATGATTACTAGTTATGACAAGAATTTTGAAATACTGAGTTTTTATGTTAGAAAATCTCTGGTAGGAGCAAGATAAACTGCTGTTGTGTGGTATTCAAGATGTGCTTCTCAACACAGTTACATATAAAATGAGATGTATAGGAAAGAGGCAGATATTTGAAAAATCAGTAGGACAGCATTCTTGGGGAATTGCTTTCTGAACACTGCTCTGATGGAAGCCAATTTGAATTGCTATAGAAATTTAATGCTCAAAGGTGTGGTATTGTTCACTATGAAAATAAACAGGCACAATGGTGGACCAACATCATGGATAGGCTGTACAGAGCAATTAAGAGCTGGCAAGAATCCTTGTTTCAGTATGAGTGGTGTGAATAAGTATCTATGGGAAGTTTTAAGGTAGTCAGTGATGCAATTTATTTGCATTTAAAAAGGCCCTTTTTGCTGCTGTACTAGTATAGACAGGTGAGGAAAACAGTCATGAGGCCTTTGAAATACATAAGCACAGTATTAGACAGAAATGGTGGCAGATGAAATGGATTTAGAAAGAAACCTGATACAAGTGGACGTAGGCAGCCAGCTAAGGCACTGGGTCAGGAAGACTGAAGGGATAGGAATAAAAACCACCACACGTTTAGTTTCAATAACTGAATTCCTCATAATATTCTCAACTGAGATACTGAATATGAATAAAAATAGATGTGGTATAATTCCTAAAATTTCAAGTTTTACTCATGTGAATGAAATGTGAAATTTTGATGAGATTGTAAAAAGTGAGACATTTATTACAGGCCAAGAACTCGGAGGAATTAAATATTCATTTAAAATATTTATTTATTTAGTATGTGTGCAAGTGTTTTGCCTGAATGTAGGCATGTGTACCACATTCATGTCGGGTGCCTGTAGAGGTCAGAAGAGGGCACTGGATCTTCTAGAAATGGAATTATAGGTAGTTGTGAGCCACCATGTGGGCACTGGGAATTTAACCCAGGTCCTTGTTTGAATAACAAGTAATCTTAACCACTGAACCATTTATCCCACACAGGGTATTTATTTAATTACTACTATTTTGGAGATGTAATTAGGCTAATAATAGTTACACATTAGATGTGCAGCACCTTGCTACAGAGTTTTGAAATTTGCATCATCAACATAAAGGTAATACTTTATTTGCAAACAGAAATCATCTGCTGAAATTGTTCACATTGCAGAAGAGAAATTATAAGATTCCTGTCTGCAAACCTTCAGGAATTGTAGATTCTAGTAGGAGGTCTGTGGTACATTGTATTAAATTCTACTACAGTAGAACTGTAGTGGCTTCTAGTGATGTGTGTTTAATACTATGTTAAGGATTAATGAAAACTGTAGTAAAAGGAGCGGCGGGGCTGCATCCCCGGCACCCAGCCGCCCACATGGCTAGCTTATGCCCCGAAATAATTACACGGGACTGTATTCTTTTAAATACTGCCTGGCCCATTATTGGCTAGCTCTTACATATCCATCTAACCCATTTCTAATAATCTATGTAGCCCACGAGCTGGCTTACCAAAAATGATCTTAACCTGCGTCTGCCTGGAGTGGGAGAATCATGGCGACTCTTTGACTCAGCTTCTTTCTCCCAGCATTCTGTTCTGTTTCTCCACCCACCTAAGGGTTGGCCTATCAATGGGCCTAGGCAGTTTCTTTATTGATAAGAAATTACTCCCACATCAGAAAACACCTATTTATATGTTTTTGTGAACAAAATGTGATTTGAAAATGGTCAAGTCATAAGAATAGCTGAAGTGTCCTGTAACTCAGGAAAAGTATGTAAATTTGGTACTGTATAAAGAGTTCCAGAGTAGGATCTCAAGAGGAAGAACCACATTGAGGAAGAGAGATGCTTGGGAAAGATACTGCGCACAGTTGTATCAGGTAGTGCAGAGATCTTTAGCAATGTGACGTGCAGATTAGAAGCAGAAATACAACAGATCCGAGTTGTGTTTCCAGGTGGAAATTGATTAAATGATGCAAATTTAATCCAGATAAAAGATAGAATATGAAATGAAGTATTACATAGGAACATTAACAGTTCTAGGAGTGCAGGTGGAGATGGGGCCCAGGAAGGACTCAGAAGTGCTTTGGAAATAAAAAGGAATGCAAGTGCAGCACTTTGTATTTTAGAGGGAGGGGTGCAGAGTCTTCCTGAAATGTCACCAGAGGCCACAAAAAACTGGCGTAGACACTGAAGACAGAAAATTAGCAATGCAAAAGTGAGAAATCTTGGTGTTCTATGAGACTGTGAGTATTTCATGCAGGATTATAACAGGAGTATGTGGAAAGGGATTAAATGAGGTTTGGGCTAGTAGGAAAGTGAGGTGACCTGTGGGATATGAGACTGTCAAGTAGTACACAAAGCAATTACATCCTGGTTAATATCTTCAGTTTCCTGGCAGGTATGACAAAATCTCAGGTCAACTTAACAAGGCAAATTGATTTTTCTCAAACTATAAATGAAGTTCCCACATTGCATTATCCTAGAGCTGCCTCAGTTAATAATTCTCCGCAGTCTGTATTAACTCCACTTCATTTCAATGTTGATCTTTATGACTGGAAACCCTGTTTGTAAATGGCTGCCACATCTCCAGAAAGTCCCATAGAGGCATTCAAGGAAGAGAAAGCATAATGCTGTGCTTTCTTTGTGAGAATCAAGAAGTTGTTTCCAGGAGCTACAGTCAAAGCAGCCCCAAGCAAAGAGACTACTATAGTGATTGTTCTTCCAGACCTCAAGAAACATTAAAGAGCTATAAAATTAGAATGGCCAAGAAATACCTGATAATGTATTCATAGTCTTTAGCAATTGGGGAATGCAAAGTAGAACAACTTTGAGATTTCCTCTGTCACAGCCATAGTGGACAAGGTCAACCAAACAACTGGCAACAAATGCTAGCGAGGGTGTAAAAAAGAGGAACACTCATTCACTGTTGGTAGGAATGAAAATTGATGTAGCCACTCTGCAAATCAGAATGGGAAATCCTCAAAATGTTAAGACAAAAACCTAGCATATGCCTGAAAGGACTCAGCATCCTATTCCACAAATGGTTGACCTGTCATGTTCATTGCTGCTCTATTAACAACAGCCAGAAAATGGGAGCAACCTAAATGTCCTTCAGCTGGGCAAATGAATAATTAAAATATGGTATGGGAGAAAAACAAGAAAAGAAAGTGATACAATTTGATTTCAATGAAAAACAATTAAAAATAATTTTTAAATGAGAGAAAGTTTCATTGAGCAAGCCTTTCTCATGTTTTCTAGCTAGGTCACTGGGGGACAACACACATGGATGGTTTAATATCATTAAGGCAAACTACTTATTTTTTTAAAGCCTTAAAAAATTTTCTTTTATTTTTTATTTTAGTTTTTGAGGTTATAATGTAATTACATCATTACTTTCTCTTTTTCTCTCTCTAAAATCTCCCATATGCCTTCATTTGCATTCTTTCAAATTTATGGCCTTTTTTTCATTAATTAAAGCATGAACACATGAAAAAAAAAACCATGAAAGTCATTTGTGTGTATGAGGGAATGTTTGACATAGAGGCAATAAGCTTTTATTTTATTGTTAAGTAAAATTAAATATAAGTTTTGCAGACTATCAGAGAAAGAACAAATGAATTTAATTTTATATTGCTTACAAATGGCGATTGGATAACTCACAACTCAATGCAGGATGGATAATAAGATAATGCAAAGATTGGGGCTACTCTGAAGCTTTAGAAAAGGGAGACCAGGAAACTGGACATCTTCAAGAAGTCAAAATACTGTGTAAGTCATGAATATATTACTAAAGCAAACTTTCTGGTGGAAAAGGTTTAAAGTCACGAGATATTTAAAATTGAGGATGTGAGAACAGTAACAATGCCAATGTGAATGAAGAGAAGACTGCTTGATTTATGTTTCTGTCTTAAGAACTTGGAGAGCATTTGCATATACACTGTCTACATTTATAGGTCTTCTTTAAATAAATATCTCTTCTAGTCCATTGCCTAATATTCAATTGGGTTATTAACTTTTTTGTAATATCTTGTCTGGGCATTTGTCTAAAGCTAGTATCTTGAAGAGATATTATCACTGCTCTGAAAGTTGTTGGAAGTATTAAGAATAGGCAGGATTTGGGAAAAGCATAAACATTTACCAGTGGATGAATGGATGGAAATTTTTTTGTGTGAGATGGATTAGCCACCTATGTGAACGGTAACCAACGACATGAATAAACTTGGAGGCTGCTGTGCAAAGTGAAATACTATAATGAAACAATTCTTCTGTGACATATTTCTAACATTTGAGGTTGCAAATACAAAAAAATAAAAAGATGAAAAGCGAGAGTTAATGTTCACTGGACATGAAATTTCAGGTATGGAAATGAACAATTTCTAGAGACCTGATAACACTACACATAGATGATCATTCTTCATTATATACATAAAATATTAAAGTTTAGGTACTATTCTATGAGTCCAACAAATTAAGGCAGAATAAATGCTGGTGAAGATGTTAGACTTTCTTATGCTACCTGCAACAATTAAATTTCCTAATATTTTTCATGGCATGTATAATAGCAGGCATTTTTAAATTGGTTCGCAGGGCATCAGAATTTATTTTTCTGTAGTTTTCAAAAGAATGTCCTAGTGACAGGTTTCAGTTGAAATAAGTGTTTATGTTCATTAGGATTGCCTAGAAAATAAAAATTAAAGAAGTTTATCATAAGGAAACCTTATCAATAAAATTATACAAAGTCCACAGTATGTTGGTGGGCTGCATGCAAAAGACATTTAATTTATTGGGATGTAAACACATGCACGTAAAAATTTGCTGTGTGCGTTACTTACTGACCATTGTTGAAGACTATCACCAACAGATTGCCTTTAGAACAATAAATATTAGCATCCAAAATTCGAGATTAGTAAAAGGAGAATTAGAAATAATACTTGATGTGACAGGTGTCATGACAGAGTATTCCTTAGTGGTTTCTGCATTTTAGTATCCTGTTTTGCTTCTTCCTCTTGTTTGTCTTTGTGTCCTTGCCACATCTAGGTCCTTAGCTGTCCCCATGCAGAGTTGATGTGAATGCATATTAACTGAAGTAGCAGGCAGAGCTGCCAAGGTCTTTGTTGCAACCAGATTCTGCCTTGCAGCTGTGTCCTGCCATCAACGTTGGCTGACGAATGGGATTTAGGCTTATGCACCCTTGACCAGCAGGCCTTGTTTTATGTAAAAGTGTCTATTAGTCAAACATCAGTGTTATAAAGCATAGCAGCCCCTACTTGGATACTTGATCTTCCTTTCTTTTTTTATTTCCCCTGAGAATTTAAAGCTATTGTTTCATTCAAAGCTAAGTCAGCCAGAGGGTGAGCTAGATCATGGGCTCTTCAGTCAACCTGTTGCCAAGGTACATTAGTTATTTATGTACTTACAAACAAACAAACAGCAGCAACAGGAACTACTTCCTGGGGCATGGCGGGGGTGGAGGGAAGACAGCTATTTCTATTCCCATTGCTTTTCCTCTGAACAAGGAAATGAATAAGCAAATGGCGCAGGGAAATAAACTTCGAGGACAGGCTTCTAATTTGCCAGGATTTTCAAAAGGTAATTTCTACACTGTATTAAAAAGAAAATGAAGTAGTTGCATGAAACACAAGCTATATTTTCTGAACTGACTGGTGTCATTGTTCTCATTTACGTAATTCTTTCATAACAATCCTTTCATGATCCCTTATAATATGGAAAGTGAATTGGGGTGTACACTTTTTAAAAAAAAAACGATTATTTATGTAGACACTTCAATTCATAGATTATATAGAATGACTTAAAAGAAACTCCATCTATTTAGGAATGTAAATACTACATTTTACTCTCTACATTTTATTTCAGAAGATCTTAGGACAAGGGTCACAACAGAAATTTCTGTATTTTTTCCCTTTTTCTCAACATGCAGATTATCAAGAAGATACTTTACAATGATTCAAAACTTATTTTCTTCGTAATTCTTCCCATTCTTGCCCTCATTTAGTTATTGATTTTACAATTCTGTAAAAGTCCGTAATTACCTTGGGAAACATTCTCTTTGATGCCGGCAGTCGTCAGCTGTTTCTGTCTGAAAGTGTGATGAGGCCTTTAGGATTTGAAGTTTTATCATGGTTTTGAAATGAATATTTATTGCACAATTTTTGCCAATACAAAGCATAAATTTTAAAAAGTCGCTGGGCATTCTGTGCTTGTGATAGAATATATTTATATGCACAATCGCTAAACTTACAAACATAAATGAATATATCAACTTCCATAAGAATAAGGTGGCTTTTTGTTTTCTATTTAAAATGGGCTTGTGTCAGGCATGGTAGTGCATAACCCCAGCACTCAGAACACTGAGATGAGAGGACTGAGAATTTTAACATTTCTCAGTCTTAGTTTTCTTTATTTAATTTTTGAGATTATGATTGCAACATTTCTCCCTTTCCTTTCTTCCCTTCAATTCTTCCCCCATTCTCCTTTCTATCTCCCCCATAGTCACGGTCTCTTTCTACACTGCTATTTCATAATGCATGTATGCTTATATGCATACATATTCCTAACTATAACCTGGTCTGTCCATACAATCTTACTTGTATGCATGCTTTCAGGCCTGTGCGGTACTGCACAACTAATCAGTGTGCTCTTTCTTGGGGATGGCCACCTCTCTTGCTCCCAGCTTTCCTCAGTTGCCTGTAATTTCTCATGGACCTTGTGGGCCTTTTTTACTGTTTGGTTTGGCATGGCCATTTGTGTCATCTTTGTGCAGCTCATGTTTGGGCTGTCATGTCAGTGAAACCCTAATAATTTTAAGAGACAATATTATAGCAAACTCTTTGATTTTTGGCTCTTATAATCGTTCTGCCTTCTGTTCCCCTATATTCCCCAAGTCTTATATGCTGGAGTGTTTTGTAGGTGTATCCAATGAATTGTTTTTGTAAAAATTAATTGTTTTTCTCTGGTTTGTCAATAATTCTAATTATATATTATTTTTAAACTGTCTATATAGTATTTTCCCCCTGTGGAATGATATTGATTGACATTGATTTTTAATCAAATATTTATTTTCAATTATTTGTTTCATTTTTTATACTTTTATAAAAGTTACTAAAACATATGTTATCCTGCATAGCACTCTACATAGATGCTATTTGAAATAAATTATTAGAATTACTGATGATATTGTCTCACATTTACAGGGGTCTCTGCTCTTTTACCCATGCAGAGAACTGTTTATGACACAATAAAACAATATTGCTATGCTAAAAAATACATAGACAGAAAACATCTGAACTGTCTCAATGCAGAATAAAATCTTTTGTCTGAGAGGTACTGGAATTAAAAACAAGAATTGACACCAAATCTCATCTCTGCATGTAGACAGATTTCTTGTAGCTTGTAGCTTCAGCTTGTGTCAACATTGCTGGGGGAGCTACAGGAATGATTAGTAAGCTATTTTTTCAGTAGGAGAAACTCTGCATGTATATGTATGTTTGAGTGTAAGGTTGTGTGTGTACTTCTTTGTGTGTGTATGTATACCTGTGTGTATGTAAGTATGCATGCATGTGTGGGTATGTGCACGTGTAACTGGGATGCATGTGTGTATATGTGCTTGTGTGTACCTGCATGTATTTGTGTGTGCGAGTGTGTGTGTATGTGCATGTGTGAGTTTGAAGCATATGTGTATATGGACATGTGTGTCTGTGTGTGTATGTGCTTGTATGTGGTAGTAACAGTAGAGAGAGGAAAAAAGATATAGCAGTATAGCGTGGCTTCTGGCAAAGCCACATGCAGAAGACATATACATTCCCATCTGGTGTTCTAAGCATTCTCAGTGACCTATTTTCGTGCTATGAATTCCTGAGCTGAAATAACATCATAGCACAGGAAGGGATGATCTTGTGAAAAAGTAGAAAATTGAAGGACAAGGTGAATTTTAATCTGAGATTTACTAAATTAAAGGAACAAACTTTTGTTTCTTTTTCAGATATCAGTAAAGCGGGAGGATTAAATTTTGACACTGGCTTTGACAGATAAAATTATTCAAGGGCCAATGTCTTTGATGATTCTTCCACCTTTAATAGCTAAGTTCAGAGATTGCTTTAACCCACTCAGATCACTGGAAAGTAGAAAAATGATGTGAACATACAGATCTGAAATTTGTGGGCCATCTGTATAAGAGGTACATCTTTTTATGATTGATTTTCATATTTAATTATGTATTTTTATTTTTGGTGTTGTATTCTTAATTATTAATGCATATGTGTTCGTATGGACATAGGTACACATGCATGTAGATGCTCTTGAAGGGTAGCAGACATCAAAACTCCTGGAACTAGCTTCATAGGTGGTTGTAAGCTATCTAAATTTGTTCTGGGAGTTGAACTTGAGTCCTCTGCAATAGCGTAAAGCGTTCTGTGCTGCTGAGCCTTCTCTTCAGTCCCATATATCTTATAGTAACTAAAAAAAAACTTGTTAAAGGTTACCTAAGAGTCTAAGATGCAAATGATTTATTAACTAAAAATAAAATTAGTGCCAAGATAGAATAAAATAAATATATTAAATTAGAATTATATAATATTACATACTAATTTTCATAGAAAAGGTTTATCACATCCTAGATATACCTAGATACAATTAGTATATTCAATGCAGAACTGATAAAATCATCCTGAATTTAAAAAACAATGAAACAGAAATAAGGTGAATACTGGGTAATTGCATTTTTAATTGCAACATGGGCACTTGATTAAGGAAAGATAACTCAAAGTTTTAATACCTGAAACTTTTGAAAGGAGGGTAAAGAATTATAAATGAACAAATAATAAACCAAACCAAAGCAAGCAGAGTGAAAAATAAAACACAATTTGTTACATTCTAATGAAGCTGTTTCAAATCAGGGAAGAGCCAAATCTATCCAAGAAAGAATATTTTACATTTATTTGCAGTGATATAAGATGATAGGTTTTCTATTTGGTAGATATTACAGCAGAGTGTTAATGTGGAAGTTCCTCTACGCACAAATGATCAGAGGCTAAATATAGCATGCCCCTTGAAACGTATCTGATATCACACAAGGAAGCAAGACAAATCCTTCAAATAAGGAAACAGTCCAATATCAGGTGGATCTGAAGATGTAGGACCACGAAGACCCAAGAGTCCATGCTATGAGGACAACAATGGTCGGAAAGATGAAGTTTGAGCACAGCCGTGTGGAGAGATTGAGGTCGGGACCTCTGAGTGAGACTGCATCAATGCAAAAAAAAAAAAAAAAAAAAAAAAGAGAAGCCTCTTCAGACTTATGTTTTGGGGCCACCTGAGAAACTGGCTTGCTTCTGCAGGAAACTCATCCTATCTATCTTGGGCCCAAGTCATACTCATGCTATAAAACAAAGCAGCTGGATCATAATCAAAACTGACAGAGCATGACGTTGGGAGACCTTGAGGGTCAGAGGTTGAAGTCTGTCATCATGGCCTGGCAGCTCTCTGCAAAGCTCAACAACATGGGGGACTGTCCTCAGGGAAAGACAGTGTTCTCTATCTGCCCTGATCTGGAGAATGTCTCTAGAGTTGGGGAGGACTGACCTTATCTAAAGGCTCTCTCTAAGCCTGGATGCCTGATTTATCTCTAGCAGGACTCCTGGGACAGTTTCATGCTAGAAGCCTTGCCCCTGTTATGGTAACTAAAACTTACACTAGGAACTTTGCTATAGGACCCTGCTGTCACTTACAAAGTCTTATGATAGGAGTGTGTCACTTAATGCAAATTAGGGTTTGTCCCCAGCTTTCCTATCCTATATATTTCCAATACTCTGGCATAAAGTTCAGCTGGTTCCCCAAAGTCATCTCCTGGAGGACTGTCTCTACTGTATCTGCAGTCATCTGAACCCTCTTCCCCACTTCTGCTCCCTCCACCCTCATGGACCAGTGCACCAATGATCCCGAGGAAGAAGGAGAACCACACATAGTTGTTGCATTATATAAATAACAATCATTAAAATTTTCAGTCATATTTAAATGACATAAGGGACTTCGTAAACATGTTTAAGATGTCACAAATATGAGCAAATGCAGAGTAAGTGGAGTTCAAAGTAAATGTTTGTTGCAAGCATGCTCATAGTTATGTCAACGATGAGTGAACTTCATAGGAGTGCTTCCGTGTGCTAGACTGAGAGGAATGGCAAATTCTTCCTCAGGTCTGAGTGCAAATGTTATCAATGTGTGCAGAAAATGTCCACCAAAGCTCCCCTGCCCCATATATTAGTGGTATGAAAACTGCTCTTCCACATAAACTGTTTGTACCCAGATTGGTATACTTACTTCTGTGATTCGACTATATATCATAAACTCTGCATCCTTGATTCAGCTGTATATATAATAGCCTCATTGCTTATCTATATATATTACACAGCCCTAGCCTATATTTAGGGCTGTGTAATATCCCTACCTCCTTGTTCAAATATATATATATATAATGTGCTGAGCTTCTGGAATGTTGTGACTTCCCTATTAGAGAACCCAGTCCACTTGATTCAAGCTCTTTGTGTGTTTGTGTTTCTTTTCATTTGCTTACCTTATCTGGGAACTTCTGGAGCACTGTTGGATGGGGCAGTTGGGAAATTAACAATTTAGGGAGCTTAATAGGCAAATCCTAAAGAGAATAGAACTGATAAAGAAAAAAAACCAGCAATAATTATTTAACTAGAAAACCAACAATAGGGGCTGGAGAGATGACTCAGTGGTTAAGAGCACTGACTGCTCTTCCAGAGGTCTTGAGTTCAATTCCCAGCAACCACATGATAGCTCACAACCATCTGTACTGAGATCTGGTGCCCTCTTCTGGCCTGCAGGCACACATGTAGACAGAACACTGTATACTAAATAAATAAATAAACTTTATTTAAAGTTAAATAATTAAACTTTACAAAAAAAAGAAAACCAAAAATATATTGAATTACAGACTAAACACAACTAAAATTGCAACTTGTATCTAAGAAAAAAAAAATTACCTGGTTATAAAGTATCACGCTTTGGAGGTATTGTGAAACTATAGGTAACAGGTATGCTTATAAATTTGAGATAGTTAATAAAAGAAAATTAGGAGTCAAAAAAATAACAAAACTGTTTCGCTGTAGTCAATGGCTAGTAGAGAATTTTATTTAACCAAGTTATTATTGGGTCTGTGAACTGCCAGTATTTCGTTCCATGACATGGTGATAATAATATGGCTGGGCTTTGAGCAATCAGCAATGTCTGTGTGAAGATGACAGAGGGGCCATGCCTGCAGAGATAAATTGGGGCATCAGAATCCAACATCTGGTCATTAAGGAATGAAACGAAGATGATTGACAAAGGCACAAGTGTAGAGAAGGGGGGAAGAGGAGTGTCAAAACGTCTTGGAAGATCGAAACACCAATGGGTGAAAGGACAGGGGAAAGAAAAGAAATATGAAGCTTTTGAGTTGGATGAAATTGTTTCCATAGGAACAACCTATTCCCAAGAGCCCTGCAGTGACTTCAGTCTGTCCTGAGAAGTGATCCTGAACACATGAACTTACTCCACAGGAACCTATCCCTGTTTCTTTCAGGAAGTCACACCGGGTTGTCATTTCTGTCATTTTTAAATGTCATCTTTCCCAAGCTTTTCCTACACATTTGTAAAGAATGAGCCAGTGCAAATTCTCCCCACCAATTGTGCTTAACTTCAGCCTTCCATTAACTTAGGACTCGAATTTGATTATTTAGCTTAATGGTACCTTCTTGCATTTACCAGTTTAGAAATATCGGCTTCATTTAGTCAAATTTCCATCACTATTGTATCCTAATAAGGCATTTTAGAATATAGTCAGTTTATATTCTATAATCTGAATGAATAGAAACCAATGAGCAAATTCCCCAAATGAAAAAAGTTGAACCAAAGTCTTCCCAGTATATTCCACTACCTTATTGAATTAACTTATAAACTTAGAAAATAATATGTAATATGTTGCTTGAAAATATTTCTTAGCTATGTGGCAACAAGTTTTATGGTTTTATAAGTGCACTTTTAAACTGGGTGCTAAGACTCCCCTCCTTTTCTAATCTTAGCATTCAGGTGGTAGAGGCAAGAGGAGCAGGAGTTGAAGGTTATCCATCCTTGGTTGTCGGTTAGTTTGCTGCTAATCTGGTATACATGAGTCCTTGACTCAGAACATGATATGTGGGAAAAAGGTGATTTTTGTAACTGAGGTTTTTTATTCTGTTTGGTCACAGATACTTATATTATTGGTTCAAGGATTATAAACATTGAACAAAATTGTTTTATTATCCATACAGAAGAATTACAATTCCAGAGAATGTATCCCTACTGACAAAGGTGGTTTCCCCATTCACACACACACACACACACACACACACACACACACACACACACACTTCCTACTATTTCTTTTACCACCTGAAGTACACAATGAATTTACAGTTTTAGATTACACTTAGTGTTCAATAGGTCTTTGTGATGTTTTGAACTCAGTACCATATTTGCTTTCTTTTATAAAAAAATGCATTTATTTATTTTACATGCTGGCTACAGTTCTCCCTCCCTACTCTTCTCTCAGTCTCTTTCCCTAATTACCCCCCCCCAATCCACTTCACCTCAGTTTTGTTTCAGAAAAATGCAGGCCTCCCAAGGATATCAACAAAACTTGGCATATCAAATTGAAATAAAACTAAACATTTCCACTTGTAAGAAGACTGGACAACATCTCTGCCTTCTTTTTATATATTTATATTTTTAAAATTAATTTATTTATTTATTAAAGATTTCTGTCTCTTCCCCACCTCCGCCTCCCATTTCCCACCCCCTCCCCCAAACAAGTCCCCCTCCCTCATCAGCCAAAAGAGCAATCAGGGTTCTCTGCCCTGTGGGAAGTCTAAGGACCACCCACCTCCATCCAGGTCTAGTAAGATGAGCCTCCAAACTGCCTAGGCTCCCACAAAGCCAATCCGTGCAGTAGGATCAAAAACCCATTGCCTCTTGCCAACCCTAAGAAGGCTCCCTTAATTAAGACGTGTGCTTCTCTGCTCCCCTAACCAACCTTCCTTTATCTCAATCATCCCGTTTCCCAAAGTTCCCCCCAACCTCCCCTTCTCACATTTCTCTCTCCTTCTCCCCTTACCCCCCTCCCACCACACCACCAAGATCCCAATTTTTGCCCGGCAATCTTGTCTACTTCCCATAACCAGGAGGACAGCTATATGTTTTTCATTGGGTTCACCTTCTTATTTAGTTTCTTTAGGATATCAAATTATAGACTCACTGACCTTTATTTATCTCTAGAAACCAATTATGAGTGAGTACATCCCATGTTCATCCTTTTGGGTCTGGGTTACCTCACTCAGGATAGTGTTTTCTATTTCCATCCATTTGCATGCAAAATTCGCGAAGTCATTGTTTTTTACCGCTGAGTAGTATTCTAATGTGTATATATTCCACACTTTCTTCATCCATTCTTCCATTGAAGGGCATCTATGTTGATTCCAGGTTCTGGCTATTACAAATAATGCTGCTATGAACATAGTTGAACAAATGTCCTTGTCATATGATCGGGCATCTCTTGGGTTTATTCCCAAGAGTGGTATTGTTGGGTCTATGGGTAGGTTGATCCCGAATTTGCTGAGAAACCGCCACACTGCTTTCCAAAGTGGTTGCACAAGTTTGCATTCCCACCAGCAATGGATGAGGGTACCCCTTTCTCCACAGCCTCTCCAGCAAAGGCTATCAATGGTGTTATTGATTTTAGCCATTCTGACAGGTGTAAAATGATATCTCAGTGTTGTTTTGATTTGCATTTCCCTGAGCATGACCTTAAGAGACTTGGCCCTAGAGGGGCTTCCAGGGGCCCAAGGCGATGTCCCCAGTTAGTTCCTGGGGCAGCTGAGGATAGGGAACCTGAAATGACCCTATCCTATAGCCATATTGATGAATATCTTGCATATCACCATAGAAACTTCATCTGGCGATGGATGGAGATAGAGACAGAGACCCACACTGGAGCACCGGACTGAGCTCCCAATGTTCCAATGAGGAGCAGAAAGAGAGAGAATATGAGCAAAGAAGCCAGGACCACAAGGGGTGCACCCACCCACGGAGACAGTAGGGCTGATCCATTGGGAGCTCACCAAGGCCAGCTGGACTGTGACTGAAAAAGCATGGGATAAAACCGGACTCTCTGAATTTGGCGGACAGTGAGGGCTGCTAAGAAGCCAAGGACCATGGCACCGGGTTTTGATCCTACTTCATGTTCTGGCTTTGTGGGAGCCTACCCAGTTTGGATGTTCACCTTCCTAGACCAGGATTGAGGGGGGAGGACTTTGGACTTTCCACAGGGCAGGGAACCCTGACTGCTCTTCAGGCTGGAGAGGGAGGGGGAGGAGTGGGGGGGAGAGGAGAGGAGGGGGAGGAGGGGGAGGGAAATGGGAGGCGGGGAGGAGGCAGAAATTTCTTTTTTTTCCATTAAAAAAAAAAAACAAAACATTGCCATTGTTCTTGAGTTCTCAGTAGTCCTCACTGTCTGCTATGTTCAGTGAGACCAGTTTTATCCCGGGCTTTTTTCAGACCCAGGGCAGCTGGCCTTGGTGAGTTCCCGATAGAACATCCCCATTGTCTCAGTGTGTGGGTGCACCCCTCGCGCGGTCCTGAGTTCCTTGCTCGTGCTCTCTCTCCTTCTAGCCATAAATAAAGGGCATTGAGCCTATAATTCGTGATATTAGAGAAGTTAAATAAGAAGGAGAACCCAAAGAAAAACAAATAGGCATCCTTCTGAATATTAACCTTCATCAGGCGATGAAAGGAGACAGAGACCCACATTGGAGCACTGGACTGAAATCTCAACATCTCTGCCTTCTTAAGGAAATGTTTGTTTCTTTTGCCTCCAGTTATTTAAAGGTTTCTAAAAATATACTTTTGTTTGACATATAACTCTAACACAGTATAATTTCTCTCATCTTCTTGACATTTTTTTTTCCAATCTGGAATATGTAAATCTGGAAAAAGCACTCAGGGCTTTGAATAATGGGATTTCATGAAATTACAAATACAAATGTATGCATTTATAGGACATGCTTATAGAGATGAGAATTATATTTAAGTATAATTATGAAGGATGAAGTTATGATAGAAAAAAAACAAAAGACAATTCTCACAGCACATCAAGAGATTTTCCTGGAGAAGCTGCAGTTTCTTAGCAACAATTGTAAACAGCGTCTGTGGAGCTTCCTCAGCAACCACACAGATGTGTCAATTATTTAAACAACACAGTCTTGACTTTTACAGCTAAATAAACCCCCAGGACTTATGCGCTCCCTTCACGACTGTGTTCTGGGTTTATGATCTTTTTATCCCAGAGTGCAAGAGCTTTATAATTTGCCCAATCAGTGAAGAATATCTGATTGTATTATTTATTAGGAAAAATAAATAAATTCAGCAATAATACAAAACTTTTCAAATATGCTTTAGTGGTCTTTCTGAACAAATATATATTCTCTTTTAAAAATATTTATTGGTATGATAGAAATATTTTTAAATATATGATAGCATTGCTGTTACAGTCATTATAATCATAATTATAAAAATGTTTTATTCTTATGTCATTGCAATTTTATTGGTCTGTAATCCCTATTAAAAATATTTTACCAAGTCATATACATTTAATTCATATTCCCTATAGTTAAAGTCAAGTGTTTGTGCCAGTTGGAAACATAAGTGATTTTCAATGTCCTATAATTATTTTGGAACCATTTTATAATTTAGATGTGAGTGTTTTGAACCTTTAACTTTTGTGCAAGTGAAAAAATGACACAGGTAGAGCATTGTCTGTCTCAAGGAATCAATGGGAGTCTTCTAGAAATTCATTGTTTCCTATATGTAAGCTCTGCCAGCATTCAGGCTTGCAACCTTCATGTTGTAAAGTAACTGTTTCAGTGGCCTGTGAACAATGTAACTCTGTCTCATCTGCCTCTTTAAGTCACTATGAACTGTAGATTTCCATCTGCTGTTGCTACACTTTGAGTCCTGTCACTTAGGACTCTAATGATTCTAACTGAGGCCAGTAAGGGTCTTTTCTCACTGTCTTTTCTATCATTTGGAAGCACTTTCCAATAAGCAGCCTTGTTTGCTTTAACAGCAAATGTTCCAGCCCCATGTTGTAATTTCACACTTTAAGCTAGGAATGTTTCCAGTAGCTCCAGTTCATTTAGCCAAGAATGGAGTAGGTTTCTTATAGTAACCGCATCTTTATGGCCTCCAAATTATGTCCTAATGTATGTATCTCACCAGTTTATTTTGGCATTTCTAACTAAATAAGGGATATTTTACTTTCATTATTTGGTTTAATAATCTCATTAATTTTTTAAAGAAATCTCTTGGTTATTATTGATTTTTCTTTTCTTTCTTTCTTTCTTTCTTTTTTTCTTTCTTTTTTTTTTTTTTTGAGACAGGGTTTCTGAACCTGTCCTGAAACTAGCTTTGTAGACCAGACTGGCTTCAAACTCACAGAGGTCTGCCCACCTCTGCTTCCTGAGAGCTGGGATTAAAGGCGTGTTACACCACCCCCCCCCCCCAGCTGCAGCACCATATTTTAATGAACCAACCTTTTGACTAGCAATGTGGTGAGAAATTTTAGAGCATTCCTTTTTAATTCTAGTATGGTTTTCTACTAAAGGTGATCTGAATTGTGCTCAAATGCAGGTGCTTATTTCCTTAGTGTTTATGCCAGTAGTTTAACGTATAGTTAAATTGAACTTAATCACTCTTAATTCCCTGTGTCCTTTTATCTCTTCCCTTCACATCCTGCCCTCCTATCTTCTTGGCAAATATCCAGTAAAGCTCACCATAGCGTATGTATTCTGTCTTGCAAGAGGGTATGATCTATCATGTTGTTTAGATTCAGTATTTGAGTATGTATTTTTATCTGAACTGACACTTCATGCAAGCTTTATAATAATTATTATATTTTGTAATGATTTGAATAATCTCTCTGAGGTCCTGCTTTAGTTCCTTCTAAAGCTCTCACAGCTCTTCTGAACTCCATTATGTTTTCATTTCTACTGTTTTTCTTACCTTCATGTTTTAATGATAAAGCCAATGGTGCATGTAAGATTTAGAAACTTAGCATGTAAACATCTAATTTTTTTTTCCAAATTAACTGTTCAGTGTTTTTAATGACTTTAATGAGGCTTGCAGACTTAGTTAATGCTAGTTGCAATGCCCTGTGTCACCCAGCAACTTCTTTAATAGTGAGAAATGGTTAAAGGAGAGAGAGTGCCTTGTACTGAGGGAGCATGCTCTGTATTCCCTAGACTACCGAATGAACAAAATTGTTACTACTAGAAAACATAAGCAAATCCTCTAGTTTTACTTACTTTTAACTGTTTTTTTTTAAATTGCTAACTTTGGCAGTCACACAGCTAAGGAGTACAATATGAGTTATGTTGAAGATGACACTTGTGCCTGAAGCCACTAACAGGGTTCAAACTGTCATCCAGTGATGGTCTCATCCGTCTGCTCTCCGGGACAAAGGTACCATTCATTTCCCTCCCAATCTTGTGTGGCTATTGGGCTTTTACCACCCATATTCTTGGAAAAAAGAGACATTGCTTAAAGATTTACTAAATAATTGGCTCTTCCAGGAAAAGAGAGGCAAAAATAGGAGAATTATGGAGTTCAGGAAGGTAAAAAGCCCAAGGCTGGGGGTATACGTGGTCAGACTGACAAAGTCAGTGTTTTTGTTTCTACCCATAGACAAAGCCGTCCTCATCATTCCTCAGAGAAGGTTGTTTTGTTTTGTTTGGGACTACTATTAATATAGAGACTCATGGCTGCTCATGAAAAAGGGGATACAAAGAATGCAAGAGCCAGAAGATGGGAGGAACGAGAGCAGAGAAATGCAATACGGACATTGCAATCACGGACTCACAGAAGCAGGGGTTGAACACTGGGGACATTAGAGGAGGTGTCTTTCAAAGTTCAGTCACTATGGGAAAGAGGCAGGGAGAGATTATTGGCTGTAGACAGCTGCTGGGATACGGGAAGGTGACTGTTGGCAAAATAGTCCTCGGTGAGTCCCCTGTGCTCCAATGGACAACTGCACACTCTTTGTCTTAGTTGGTGTTTCTTTTGTAGTTTTACAATTAATGAAAAAAAAAAGGATCTGAAAAACAGCAGGAAGGGATTTGTGGGTGGTTTTGGTGGGAGGATAGAGAAGGGGGAAATATAATTATAATCTCAAAAATAAAAGAAATAACTAATAAACAATGATAAAAATCACCATAACTAAAAGCAGCTTGGGGAGGAAAGGGTTTGTTGTGCTCACACATCTAGTAGTAAGTAGTTCATCACTAAAGGAAGGTGGGGCAGGAACCTGAAGGTAGGAGGTCGTACAGAGGACACTGGGGAGAGCTACAAAAAGACTTGGCCTCCATGGTTTACTCAGCCTGCTTTCTTATAGAATCCAGGACCACCAGCCCAGGTGTGGCACCACCCAAAGTGAGCTAGGCCTTCCCACCCTAATCACTAACCGAGAAAATGCACAACAGGCTTGAGTTGACATAAAACAAGCCCCGATGCCCTTGTATCATTTGAAGATAAAAGACACAAAACAGAGAGAGGAACCTGGAGGAAGGAAGCGGTTGTTTCCCAGTGGTGAGAAAAGAAGAGGAGGTGGGGGTAAATATGGTCAGATTACCAAATACAGGTATGAAATTCCCAAAGGGTAAACTTCACTTTTTTTTTTTTTTTTTTTTAACTTGCCATTTTTTTTTTATTTTTAAATTAATTTATTATGTTTTCCATTATTTAAAACAATTTTCAAATTCAAATACACTTTGATCATATTCTTCCTCTCCCTCAAGTCCCTTCAGATCTTTTCCCCATCCCTACCCACCCAACTTTAAGTTCTTTCTTTAACAAGAAGCAAAAATCCTGTACAACAATAAAATCTTCCAAAACTTAGAAACAAGAAAGTCATACCAAGAAAAGAAAGAAAAAAAGATTGAAAACAAACAAAAAGCCCAACTTGTAACCAAATAAAGCACAGACAAAGTCCTGTGGAGTCCAACTATATGTTGTTGGTCAATTACTCCTGAACATGAGGCTTGCCCAGAATTAGTTGACATGCTCAGTGTCACTCATCGTAGAAAACTGATTGTCTCTCCCCTAACTTGGTATAAGTGATAGTTCAGTTGTTAACCTTTTTTTCTTTTTTTTTGTCAAAGCCTCCGTTTATTAGGGACAGGGTAACGACTTATATACCCCCTGAATGAGGGCTTGGGGAGTAGGGCACAGGAGCATGGAATCTGGCCGCGTGGTCCCAGTCACGTAACCTACATCCGGTCAGGTAGGCCAAGAAGTCAGGAGTTGCCACACCTAGTTCCCTGGATAGCTGGAATTTAAGGCAGTTCCGCTATCAGATTAGGTTCGTTAGCAATTAGCAAATAGCTAATTGGGTGTGGGGCAGGTTTTGCCAATAGGACTATTCTTAACATAATTATGGGTTTGGGGTTCCCTGCAGGCTCCCCAAGGTGATGGTTTCTGTAACAATCTTTAGGGGGGAACGGCTCCCAACATATTCCTCCTTTCTTATATAGAGGCAAGTAGTTATAGGTGGAGGGCACCAAGACAGAGTCAACCATGGTGTCAGATCTAAAGGAGAGGGGACTGGGACAAGGAGAGACCCTCCTCTCGACTGGTGAAGCAATTAACCTCTCCTGGGAACAGAGGGGTGCCTTATGAGTAGCGTTAGTTTCTTGGAGCTTCTCAAATAAAAGGTATCTAGTAGGATTAAAGTAAGCAGATCACAGGACACCCTGTCTTAGGCTATGTGGAGAGCGCCCTCATACCTAAAAACCATGCCATGTTGAGCCGGCCTGTACGGCCTCTGTATGGTTTGAAATTTAGGTGAGGATCCACACTAACTCCCGTCATTGGGCCCCTGTATCTATCATTAATGAAAAATCTGTGAGGTGCTCCTTAAACAAAAGATATGATATAATTTTGGCACCAATAACTCCATCTCCAGACAAGAAGAAAGGGGCACCTTCCAGATATTAAACTCTTAATTTAAACCAGTAGCCTGTCTGGTACAAAAGGGCAGGATAAAAGCTAAAAAATGGCTTGATCCCCAGATGATTATTGCTACAATTCACACAACTGTATTTTGCTAATGTTATAGCAAAAAAAATCCCTTAAAGGATTTTATGCTAAATTTTACAAATGGCTCTTCCAATGGAGGAACTGCATATATGGCTAATAATAATAAAAAAAATATTATGGAGCATAATAAGGCTCCTTGTAAGCAGCTTATGAAACTTGCAAGTAGATCCAGATGCAAACGGATCTGACATGATAACACCAAGCTGACCTTTGCTAGGGCAAGGTGGAAAAGCCCTTGCAATGCATTATGAAAAAACCCGACCTATATATATTTGGGGTCGAGGATATGTTTATGCTTTTTTCACAGAAAGAAAATAAAAGCTGGGCCTGATGTCGAGGCTGCGCTGCGGACACAGAGGAGTTCCTGAGGCGATTGCAGAGAGGTCCTTAGTCTGGCTTTTCCTGCCCCCAAGGAGAGGAGTCCCTGATAACAGAACCTGCTGCTCCACTCTACAGGGTGTCAATTCTGCCTCCTGAGTCCAGGGGAGACCCGGCTGAGATAATGCCAGGATGTGCTTCAGATAGCTGAATCCAGCTCACCTCACCCAGGAATCCCACCGGCCCTGAAGCACAAGTGCTAAACTGCTTCTGCAGCTTGAACTCCTGGTCTGCTTTGGAGCTGAGATGCAGACTGGACATCAGACTGTTTTAATCTTTGGGACACAGAACTCATTTTAATTAAAATACTAACCTCTTCACTTAAGAAGGGGAAAGATTGGGGTTCCTGTGACTGATGCTCAGAGTCTGGAAATGGTGGTATTTGACAACAATGTATGTCATTGTACTCTTACTGAAATTGATCTAATGATATTTGTAACTGCTTATAGATGTTGGGAAAGGTTTGACACATGCTGTAAAGTGTTTGGGTTTAGTGCATATGTTAAGAATTTTAGATTTTGATCCCTTTTCACCTCCCTAATTGATGACAGGTAAACTTCACTTTTTAAAAATCTTTCTAATCTATAACTGTTTTTTACATTCGCAGAAACCAGAATATCTATAACCCACAGACAGCAGCAGCCCCTGGGTCAGAGAAGCAGACCAGTAGAAATCTCTAAGTATCCTGAAATTGTAAGCACACTGTTCCCCACTTATCTGTGTGGCTCCCACAACTCTCTGCAGGAGCCTTTGTTCCTGCAACTACTAAACAAATGGTTTGTTGTAACAAAAACCTGATGTAAGTAAGGCCCTGTTGCAATGATAACTATGCTTAAAAGCTTTCATTCATAATCACCAATGAGTAATGAGGATATCACGCTGGCTTCCTTACAGTTTCAGGAAGTACAATTGATGTAAAGTTTTAGGTGGGTACCTAATGCAAGACTTCGTTCTGTGATTTGTCTGTTTTGTGAAAAATACTTTTAAATTTACTTTCAGTATTTTACTTTGTATTGAAAATTACTTTCAATCAATAATTGTGAAACTGTAATATGAATTCAGTTTATGTAAAATTTGAGATACGATGTGGGAAGCATTCTGTATATGTGTTGTTTTTATTGGTGAATGAATGAAGTTGTTTTGGCCAATAGCTTAGTAGATTAAAACCAGGCAGAAAATCTGAACAGAGACAGAGAAAGAGAGTAGGCTGAGTCAAGGAGACACCACGTAGCTGCCGAATGGGATAGACACGGGACACTTACCAGTAAGCCACAGCCTCATGCCAATGCACAGATTAATAGGAATGGGTTAATATAAGAGGTAAGAGTTAGTTAGTAAGATACCTGAGCTAATAGGCCAAGCAATGCTGTAATTAATATAGTGTCTGTGTGATTATTTGGGTATGGGCAGCTGGAAATGAACAAGTGGTCTCCATTTACAGAGATAATTTCAGAAACAGAAAATATACATTGTCACTATTTTCTGGGCTTCTATTTGCTTAAAGTGGTCCAAAAATGTGTGTAAGTATATCTTGGAGGTGTATTTTATCTAAAATAAAGCTTGCTTACTTCATAATATATCTTCTTAGGCTAATTCATTCACTATTCATAAACACGACAGGTCAACTCAATTGGATTTTGTGGGATAAAGGGCTAAAGGGATAACACTGAACAGCTTTTCAGCAACATCACCACATTTGGCAGCATAATGTAATGAACGAGCCTTTTAAGCCATTCACATATTGTTTTTAAACCCTAGTGACATTATTTAAATGCTGAGTCTCCATTCATTAAGCTACAGAATTGAAAAGCTTTTGTCTGGGCTGTGGGTTGTTATAGGATGAAAAGGCTACAATGCTTTTCTACGTAGCTAACTGCCTTCAGTCATATCACAGAAATGTGTCTTCTTAGACTCGTAGAAATGTTCTTCTTAGACTCTTCCATTTTTCTTCACATTTGAGAGGAAGACTTTAAATCAATAAATGAATAAGAAGAAATGAAAGTACAATTAAACATTTATCAAGAACACCTCTATAAATGATATCAAAATGAAGTTGACATTTGGAGACAAATATTGTCATACTTTTATTTAATAAAATTATAAAGATCAGTACCCAAACTTCACAAGGAATAATCAAAGATATTATTTTTTTTCCATTTTTTTTATTAGAAAAAAAAAGCAATTTCTGCCTCCTCCCCGCCTCCCATTTCCCTCCCACTCCTCCCTCTCCTCCTCCCCTCCCCCCACTCCTCCCCCTCCCTCTCCAGCCTGAAGAGCAGTCAGGGTTCCCTGCCCTGAAGAAAGTCCAAAGTCCTCCCCCCTCAATCCTGGTCTAGGAAGGTGAACATCCAAACTGGGTAGGCTCCCACAAAGCCAGAGCATGAAGTAGGATCAAAACCCGGTGCCATGGTCCTCGGCTTCTCAGCAGCCCTCATTGTCCGCCAAATTCAGAGAGTCCGGTTTTATCCCATGCTATTTCAGTCAGAGTCCAGCTGGCCTTGGTGAGCTCCCAAAGAATCAGCCCCACTGTCTCCACGGGTGGGCGCACCCCTTGTGGTCCTGACTTTTTTGCTCATATTCTCCCTCCTTCTGCTCCTCATTGGGACTTTGGGAGCTCAGTCCAGTGCTCCAGTGTGGGTCTTTGTCTCTATCTCCATCCATCGCCAGATGAAGTTTCTATGGTGATATGCAAGATATTCATCAGTATGGTTATGAGATAGAGTCATTTCAGGTTCCCTATCCACAGCTGCCCCAGGAGCTAACTGGGGACATCGCCCTGGGCACCTGGGAGCCCCTCTAGATCCAAGTCTCTTGCCACCCCTAAGATGGCTCCCCTTAATTAAGATGTGTGCTTCTCTGCTCCCCTAACCCACATTCCTTTATCCCAATCATCCCGTTTCCCCAAGTTCCCCCCACCCTCCCCTTCTCACATTTCTCTCCCCTTCTCCCCTTACCCCCCCTCCCACCACACCCCCAAGATCCCAAATTTTTGCCCGGCAATCTGGTCTACTTCCCATAACCAGGAGGATGGCTATATGCTTTTCTTTGGGTTCACCTTCTTATTTAGTTTCTTAAGGATATCAAATTATAGACTCACTGACCTTTATTTATCTCTAGAAACCAATTATGAGTGAGTACATCCCATGTTCATCTTTTTGGGTCTGGGTTACCTCGCTCAGGATTGAGATATCACCTTACACCTGTCAGAATGGCTAAAATCAAAAACACCAATGATAACCTTTGCTGGAGAGGCTGTGGAGAAAGGGGTACCCTCATCCATTGCTGGTGGGAGTGCAGACTTGTGCAGCCACTTTGGAGAGCAGTGTGGCGGTTTCTCTGGAAAATTGGGATCAACATACCCATGGACCCAGCAATGCCACTCTTGGGAATATACCCACGAGATGCCCGATCATATGACAAAGACATTTGTTCAACTATGTTCATAGCAGCATTGTTTGTAATAGCCAGAACCTGGAAACAACCTAGATGCCCTTCAATGGAAGAATGGATGAAGAAAGTATGGAATATATATACATTAGAATACTACTCAGCGGTAAAAAACAATGACTTCGCGAAGTTTGCATGCAAATGGATGGAAATCAAAGATATTATTAAGAAAACTAGCCAATGATGTCAAAATTGTCAGGACAATCGATAGGCGATGACATTTATTTTGGCAGTGAGCATGTGAGAATTTATTCCCAATTGATAAAGGAATATTTGTGAACAATTTATTGTTCATTAACTGCTATTATTTATATTCATAGAAATGTCTAAGTAGTCTTATTTTAATCACAGGCCCTTAAAAGTGAGACAAGAATTAGGGTTAAAAAAACATATGCTCAAGCATACATACACGACGAGAAAGGGACAAAGAGAGAGAGAGCGCGCACATGCATTGAGCACACTATATGGCTAGTAATTTCTGAAGTGGAGAAAGCAGTCATCAGCCAGGAAATGTATGTGCTCTTTAGAAGCTAAATTTTGTTCCTGTAAAATCTATTTACAACTACCAACTTCTAAAACTATAAGAATTGTGTTGCTTTAGTTCATTAATTTGATACAGCAGCAGTGGAGTTTTAATACAGCTTTGTACCCGATTAAAAGTCTATAACTAAAGGTAAAGGTGGATTTAATGTGTTCATGGAGTTTAAAAAGTAGGAATCACAGCACTAGAGAAACCTCCTCACATGTGACTTGGGTGCTTGTTGGAATTCTCAACTTGGCTCATTATTCTGACTCTCTCAAGAGAATTTCAGATCTCTGTGGAATTGGTCTCATTGTTAAAGCAACCAAACAGATCCAACACAAAGAAAGAAAACATTTTAGGAAAATTAATTTTATCTTTCCTACCAAGAATCAATATTTTAGTTTGACAATTTTGCTCTCACAAGTTTGCTGTGGTGTCTTGGTCTAAGAAGGGCGTCTCAAGGTGATGTTAATGCTGTTTTTCTCCAGCTGTGATTTACATAGTCAGTGTATTCCTTGTACAAGCCAAAACAAGATCTGTTTTCCCCAACAGTGTGGAGTTCAGTATTCACTTTAAAATCAAGCTGTTCTTTCTTTACACATCTAATAAAACTGACAGAAAATACTGAAAACTTTATAAAATAGACATGCCCTGTAGTTTGATTAATAAAGGGAGATACAGAAAAATGTTGTTTGACTTTTTTTCAATATAAAATCTAATCTTGCGGTGATAATTGCAATCCAAAGACTCGAATCTCATAAATGGCTAGAACATGTTCTGGCAGATGATGGAGAAGCAGATAAAACAAATACATACGGAAGTTAGAATAGAGTATCAACTTGTTAGTGAATATTGTTAAAAAAAAGTGCAATAATGTATTTTTCATTAAATGTTAATTTTTATCATATGAAACAAGATCATAAACCAAGTCAAGCTACCAGTGTATTATTCACAGGAATCTTTAAGTCATATAATAAATGAATATTTAGTTAAGATTATCTCAGGACTATTTATGTGTTTATAACTATTATTTTAATATAAGAGAATGTTTCTAAAAGTCATATGGCTCATTTATAATGCCCTTTAAAATTATTTTTCTAATTTCTCCCATTATCTTCTGCTAATTTTCAGAAAGGTAAACATTCAAGTAATCCAAAGAATTGTCATTGTATCTAAATCCAATTTATTTCATTGTTTTATTAGACACATCAAATATGCTGTTGCATTGAGAGCGGGGGGGGGGGAGCTCCCTAAATACCTAAATACCCACACAGAAACTGTATTAATTAAATTACTTCTTGGCCCATTAGCTCTAATTTCTTATTTGCTAATTCTTGCATCTTAATTTAACCCATTTTTATTAACCTATGTATTGCCACATGACTGTGGCTTACAGGCAAGATTCTATCCAGTGTCCATCTCAGGCAGGAGATCCATGGTGTCTGCCACTCTGCCGTTCTTCCCAGCATTCAGTTCTGTTTACTCTGCCTACCTAAATTCTGCTTTATCAGGCCCAAAGCAGTTTCTTTATTCATTAGCCAATGAAAGCAACACATAAACAGAAGGAACTCCTACACCATTTCCCCTTTTCTATTTAAACAAAAAGGAAGGCTTTTACTTTAACATAGTAAAATTACATATAATAAAACAGGTATCAAACAAAAACTACAGTTACCATTTTTATATCTATTTTATCTTTTACCATAACAAAGGAAAACTATAATTATAACTATCTATTTTTTAACTCCATCAAAGACTCCAGAAGGATATATTACGTAAGTAAACAGAAAGATCATTGTAAGCAACTTTCAAAACTCTGGAATTGACTGAGACATCTGGCTGCCTATACAGTCACCCAAAGTTTTTTTGAACCATTGGGACATCTATCTTTAGCCTACAGACCCATAGTATCCAGCAGACTTTTCCACTAAGCTGGAAATTTTAAAGACAGTTTAGTCACTTTCTTCTGTGTCCTATAGAATGTCTCACAGACTCTTTCATGAAGCAGGAACCCGGAAGGACCATCTCACCTTTAGGCAAATTTAACCGTCATCTATCTGTGGGTACTAAATGTCCAGTGAAGCAGTCCAGGCAAGAGCAGTTTCTTGTCCAAATGGCGAAGGAGCCTCTTCGATGCCCATCTTCCTCTTGAAGTAGCTTGGTACTGCCAGGAGCAGATGTGTCTCACTATCATGAAAATCCTAAATTTTTAAAAACATTTTAAATGCCATATTTTGTAGTCTTTGAAAGATATGAAGAATACCCATCTGAAATATATCTATGCACATCTAAAAAATCTGACTAACATGACTACAAACTTGACTATTATAGATGATTATCTATTAACCTATATTTTTAATTATACATTACATTTTTAAATGAGCTACACAATCACAATACCTTAATCAAGATCAGAAATACATATACATATAACAAAATTGACCTTAAATTTGTATCCGTAAATCAAGATTTATACCAAAGTAAATTATTCATATCTATATCATATCCCACTTTAAATGTAAACAAACAGTTATAAACAATATTTGGGAATATGGACGTAGTTATTACATTCAGGTAATCCAAAGAATTGTCATTGTATCTAAATCTTATTTATTTCATTAGACACATCAAATATGCTATAATTGTGTATCAAATATTGTACGCATTAGCTTCAAAGACCTCCATAAATGTTACCCAAGATGGTGAAACTGAGAAACTAAAGAGCAAATGTTAACGAACACGGGCGGGAAGGGAAAGGAATGTCTCAGTATGTTTTGAGTGTGATCACAAGTTTAAACAATCTGACAAATGCTTTTGTGCATTTGCTATGTGTCCTCCTTCTGCTTCAGTGTTTACACCTAAGCTGTATTTGGCAGTCTGCACAATTTCCACAAAACAATAATGTAGAAAAGAAGCACCCGGTTGAGCCCTAGGGGAGAGCAGCCAGCCCGGCTTACACTACAGAGCACACTGTTCTGTATCTCTGCGTGATCGCTAATAGCTCTGCTCACATGATCAAGACTGTAGTGCTAGCAAAATGCTACACCCGGTGAGTATTAAAGCATTTGCTAAAGAATAAATATTACTCACAGTGGCCCTGGTGACCTTTACTTTTCTCTCCCTTGTCCCTGCTGCCTGTGTACAAAATCTCATCCTGTGTCTGCAGGCATCTTGATCTATTTTATGTAGCTCCTGAGAAGTGTAGAACATGCTGGTTTTATCAAAACAGATGGAAGGTATAAAAATACAGATTCATATGCTCTTAGATTGTTAACCTTTTTCTCTCTGATCTCTATCATACTACTTCTTCTGATAGGATACCTTTGTTTAGAGGTCCATTAACTCCATTAGTGTCCATACCCACTGCTAGTAGTTTGAACTGAAGAAAACAACTGAAGTGTGACTCCTTGAAAATAGTTACATAATACCACAATATAGCCCTTTTACATTATACTTTCAGTATTATAATATATGCTTGTATTCAAGATTTTGTTTTTGTAATGAAATGTGTGGTACTTTATTATCATGTTCATCCCAATGGTAAGCATGAGTAGATACTTCAGAAACTTTTTTGAGATAAAGTATATTAAATATTGATCATCAACATTTTTTGTGGCCATAAAGCACTAAATGATGAAGAAATAAACTGGTGAAATTTCATAACTCACACATTCCCCTTTTTTTTTCTCAGAACAGAAGAGCAGGCAGTATTAGATTCAGAACCATGAACCGCAATTTCAACCACAAATCTCATTTCCATCATTTAAAAATAACTCTTTAGCCTTGTCCATTTATTTTTTAAATAGTTTGTGAATATTTTTTTTCTGCAAGGATTTAATTGTCACAATGAAAGTAAAACTAGTAACAACAGCATTTGTTTCCAGTTTCTTTATTGGTGTGAATTGGGTGCTCCAGAGATTTCACACTATGGCTCATGGAACTGAGCACATTAGAACAGTGGAATCTGCCAAGGGTGTTGCTTCATTGACCTCCACCAGACTTCTGCAACGCTATGGGAAACATGTTTGCTCTTTAAATCATTTCTTCAAGATTCTAAGCTCAAAAGTGATTGTTCAAAACACAGGCAGCAAAAAGGAAAAACTGGATTGTAGCATGATGGAAAACTTCTGCCCAAAAAAAGTAAGCAGGAAACCAAAAGGATAGTTTGGTAAATAAGATATATTATTTGCAAACCATATAATAATTATATGATTGATATCCAAAAATATAAAACATTCATAAAATTCAATAATAAGGATCAACCTGATTATTAAAAAGAACAAAAGTTAAAATTAGATTATTTTCCAAAGAAAACTTAAAAGTAAACAGATGGTACTAAAAATAAAATAGTTCAAGGTAGTCTGCCCGACACTAAGGATAAAATGCAAGCTGCCAATGCCTTGAAGCACTGGACAGTAGGGCAGTAGGGCACTATTATGATGAGCAAATATATGGTGTGATGTGAATACATACATATATATATATATATATATATATATATATATAGAGAGAGAGAGAGAGAGAGAGAGAGAGAGAGAGAGAGAGAGAGAAGGAGAGAGAGATTCATGTTCTATTGACAGAGACATATCTAAAGAGGTAAAAGCAGTGAAGAGCAGGCTTAGGTAGATGGCTTGATTGCCACCCAGGGTCATACTGATGTCTGAGTTTATGGTCCTGTTGCAGACATAGTCTGTATGTTGATGTCAATTACTCCTGACACCACTGAAATCCAAGAGAATAGGGCTGTACAGAGTTGGCGCCCGGTCTTCACTGGCTGCAGCACTTAGGAGAGCAAGTCATACAACTAGCCTGGGCAGCAGAGTAGAACCGGCCCTGTTGATGGGGGTAGGGGCATGGATGGTGGTGTGTGAGGGGTGTAATGAGTCTGCCCCTCATCTGCCATTTGGTGGCATGGGTGAGCAAGAGATGCTCTTCTCCACCTGTGGCAGATGGGAGAGTGGGCCCAGAGGTCACAGGAGCCAGAGAGCTGACCAGCTGTCGCACTGAGGAAAACAGGCTCTGCTCCTCACCTGGGCAGCACAATAGAATACCGTGAATCATGTTGACAGGGGTTGCTGGTGATTCAGCCCAAAGAATGTGAGCTTGGGAGATCTGGTTCTGACTTTGTTTGCCATACAGTGGCAAAGGCGAGGGAGAGATACCCTCTCTCCCTCCTCCCCACCCGTGGCAGTTAGGAGAGCTGACCCTGAGGTCATTAGATTAGGAGAGCTAGGCCTGCCCCTCACCAGCTGAAGAGCTCAGAAGAGTAATCCTACACCTTACATGGGCAGCATAGAGCTCGCCCAGGTAATGTAGGTGTGGGTAAGCCAACGCTGGGTTCATGAAGCAGGACAATTAGCTATGACCTTTGCTCATTTCTGCATAAGATGAACTAGCCTGGGGAGCTCACCATAGGGTTGTGGACAGGGGAGCTGGGATGTTGACCAACCACAAAACTACCCAGCCCCAGAACCAGGGTTATGAGTTGGCTCACCCCAATATCCACCCCAACTGTGATCTGATGGAGCACGTAAAGGGGCCAGTTCCACAGACCCAAAGCTGCAGGTTCTCCACACACATGGCACAGGATATCCAAGAGGAGTCCCAGTGAGGGCCCAGAATCGATGGTGGAGCAGAAACCAGAGGCCTGAACCAGACCAATGACTCCTTGCAACAAACTCTAGCAAGTAAAAATACATGAACAAAAGGCGGTACTGTGTGACTCACTGCGTCACACTAGAACTTCCATGATGAGAATTTTCTCTTTTTTCTCTCTCTCTCTCTTTAATTTTCTCTTACATTTTATTTTGTTTTATTTTGGGGAGGCGGTTGCAAGGGCAGAAGGCAGATACAAAGAGACAGAGATATAAATGGCCTCCACAATGTCCTATGGCACACACACATGAAAATTGCTCAATCAATGTTATTTTTTTTTAAAAGTCAGAATCATAAAAGGAATAAATTTTCATCTACCAGAGTCTTGGCGAGGAAATGAGGTGTTGACCAAATATACAAACTGCAGATAAGCAGGATGAAGGTGGTCTGGAGACCTAAAACATTGCATCGGGACTATTGTACGTAATTGTGCATTGTAAGGTGAAACATAACTAGAAACTAGATCAAATTTTCTTATAAACTACCTACTTACACAAAGATAAATATGTGAGAAGGTAGATAATCCAATGTGTTTGAAATTGATAATATTTTAGCTGAGTTTTGACAAGCATGACCTATTTAGGGTGGTGGGCTCCATAGAATCAAAGATAGCTATGAATGTGACCTAACATAAAATTATAAATTTACTTAAAACATTGAGAAACTGGTTGTATATGACTTTTTTGTTGTGTGTCTGTGCAACTTGTTTGTTCAATTTTTGAATATTTACTGACAACAATGTTGTCTCACAATGCCAGAAGACTGAACATCATGAGTATGTCTATAAAAATACCATATACAATATATTAAACATGGACAATTTGTTTGTCAATTTTATCATCATAAAATTGAGAAGAAATGAGAATGGAATTAGAATATGAGACTAGAAAAACATTAGACACATTATTTATTTATTTATTAAAGATTTCTGCCTCCTCCCCGCCACTGCCTCCCACTTCCCTCCCCCTCCCCCGATCAAGTCCCCCTCCCTCGTCTGCTCAAAGAGCAATCAGGGTTCCCTGCCCTGTGGGAAGTCCAAGGACCACCCACCTCCATCCAGGTCTAGTAAGGTGAGCATCCAAACTGCCTAGGCTCCCATAAAGCCAGTACGTGCAGTAGGATCAAAAACCCATTGCCATTGTTCTTGAGTTCTCAGTAGTCCTCATTGTTCGCTATGTTCAGCGAGTCCGGTTTTATCCTAGACTTTTTCAGATCCAGGCCAGCTGGCCTTGGTGAGTTCCGGATAGAACACCCCCATTGTCTCAGTGTGTGGGTGCACCCCTCACGGTCCTGAGTTCCTTGCTCGTGCTCTCTCTCCATCTGCTCCTGATTTGGACCTTGAGATTTCTGTCATGTGGGTCTCTGTCTCTGTCTCCTTTCACTGCCTGATGAAGGTTAATATTCAGGAGGATGCCTATATGTTTTTTTTTGGGTTCACCTTCTTATTTAGCTTCTCTAGCATCATGAATTATGGGCTCAATGTCCTTTATTTATGGCTAGAAACCAAATATGATTGAGTTCATCCCATGTTCCTCTTTTTGGGTCTGGCTTACCTCACTCAGGATATTGTTTTCTTTTTCTATCCATTTGTATGCAAAATTCAAGAAGTCCTTGTTTTTTTACTGCTGAATAGTACTCTAATATGTATATATTCCATACTTTCTTCATCTATTCTTCCATTGAAGGGCATCTCGGTTGTTTCCAGTTGCTCAACTTCCTTAGCGATCAGGAAAATGCAAATCAAGACATCTTTAAGATGTCATCTTACACCTGTCAGAATGGCTAAAATAAAAAAAACACCAATGATAGCCTTTGCTGGAGAGGATGTGGAGAAAGGGGTACACTCATCCATTGCTGGTGGGATTGCAAACTTGTGCAATCACTTTGGAAAGCAGTGTGGCGGTTTCTCAGGAAATTCGGGATCAACCTACCCCTGGACCCAACAATACCACTCTTAGGAATATACCCAAGAGATGCCCTAACATACTACAAAAGTATATGCTCTACTATGTTCATAGCAGCATTGTTTGTAATAGCCAGAACCTGGAAACAACCGACATTAGACACATTTTAAAATAGTTTTTAGAAGAAAACTTGTCTTTTTGCCTCTAATGAAATTCTCAATCTCAATCCTCCTGTCTCACCCTCCCACATACTAGTATTACAGGCACACACTCATTATATACTGTGGCTTCAATAAATTTATATACCATGTGTTGTTTAATGTAGATAAATATGCCTATCTCCTCAGATATTACCATATTTTTATAGTGAAAACAGTCAAAATTGTTGGCAGAAACTGTTCATTCATTTCCCAGTCACCCTGACCAAAATAATCACACAGAAACTATTTAATTAAATAACTGCTTGACCAGTCACTTAAATGTATTTCTAGCTAGCTCTTGCATCTTAAATTAACCCATTTCTATTATTTTATATTTTACCACGAGGCTTGTGGTTTACCTGCAAGGTACCTGCATATTTGTCTCCTGTGGAAGCTACATTGTGTCTCACTGATTCCACCTATTTTCTCCCAGCATTCAGTTTAGTTTTCCTGCCTAGCTCTATTCTGCCCTATCACGGGCCAAAGGAACTTCTTTATTGGTTAACCAAAAAAAGCAACACATAGAAATACTCCCCACACCACAAAATCCTTTCAACTTTTGCAATATAATAATTAACTAGTTATTTGTACTCTGTAATAATCACTTATCAAATTCTCTTGCTTTTATTAACTATAATTATTATCCATCAACTAACCTTTTGCCCATTTCCCCAAAACCCTGGTACCTAGCACTCAACTCCTCTGAGGACCATTGTTTTGATTCTCACTCATTCTATGAAAATTATATGTGAAATGTTGCTATAGGTGGAGAAGCATAGATAATTAAAATTTTCAAATAGTTATCCTAGATTTTGCTACATTACCCTTTGAGACAACTGAAGATTACTCTAAGTATATACACCTCTTTGGAGAACTCAGCTTATGACATGACAAAGATGCATTCCAACCCTTAAACATTTTCCTGGAACAACTGCCTTTCCTCGTTGCACAACATGCATAATCATATGTTGGTGGACTTAATGTACTCCATAGGTTACTCCCAAATAAATACTTTTTCTAACTTAAGAACATTAATGTTTATGTATAAATAAATACTTGAAATAGTAATATATCAATATATAACCATGACATAATATTCAATGCTAAATATCTCAACACTCTTACTATTTAGCTTTATAAAATATTATAGCTTAATTTACGAAATGAAAGTTTTATTTGTGCTCATGTTTTAAAAATATCTTCTACCAGGAGAGGGAAAACATGGTAAATCTCATCTGAAGTTGCAAAAGAATGGTGTTGACTGCTGACATTGGGATGGTGAGAGAACAAAGGGAGAAAAGGAATAGGCCACGTCACAAAATTTTAAGGCCTTCCTCTTAGTGATCCTCTTACAGTGAAACTCCACATCCTTAAGTATAAGAGGCCCAGAGGCCCTTGTTTTTACAGATAAGTATAGGGGAACCAGGAATGCTAAACACACGTGGGTTGTCTCTTCAAAGGATGCGATGTCTAGTTTGTTTTCCACCCAGAAGTTTGGAGATGGATGTGGTAAACAGGTTGGTGAACTTAGCACTGTCTGTGAGGTAGAGACCACACTGAGTCCTCCAGGCCTTTATCTGAAGCTGGATTTCTCAGTTAAAGAACCTGTTATCATGAAAGATGTCACTTGTAATTTACAAAGAGTTTTGATCTAATCGTGTCTTAAACTTTGTTGTGCACATGGGGTTTAGTTAATTATCACCACGAAACTTTGCCAAATTGTGCTGTACTTAAATATGCCTACAATATACCACCCTCGAAGACTGAACCAACACTGGTTATTGAGCTATAGAACCAAACTACCTTCTTATCGAACACAGATCACTACTCCTCTGGCCATGGTATTTTCAGAGATTCCTCCCCACACACACTTAAGGTTCCTCAAACTCCAAATGCAGTGCCACACTGAGGACAGTCCAAACACATGAGTTTATGGAGGACATTTCCTGTTTAAACCACATTCCCATTCCCTAATCTGTATTGACTCATGAAGCAACACATATTCAGTTAGTATTCAAAGTTACACAGTCTGACCAGTTTAAGCTCTACTCAAAGTACAAAGATTTAATCTTCCACCTGTTAGCCCATGTCATCATCACCCTGACATACAATGTTACAAGTAACCATTCCCATCCTAAATGATAGAATGAGAAGTGTAACAAAGAATTCAGTCAGAGGAAGATGGAATCCCTGGATCTTGTAGTTCACATGGTAGCATATTTGACCCCAGTGGGTGTGGGTAGCTGTTACCTCTCAGTTCTGTTCCTTGCAGCTTCATGTTTCAGGCATTTCCTAAATCATTGGTGCTTCAGCACAAGGCAGGCTTTATTTTCACGGATTCACAGACAGTTCTATTCAGAAGTTCCAGACAGAGTTTCTGAATCTATTGTGCCTTGTCTGGATGTAATAGCTTTCTTGAAACTTTGTGAAAGGGTCTAAGACTCCCTCACTCTGACTTCAGTGTCACTAAAACCAGCACTGCAAGGTGTCACCAAGTTTCTGCTGCCAGATTGACAGTTAACCTGGTATCCCTCAATCAGAATCATAGGGGTCTTCTTGTACTTCACTGGATGAACCGCAGTAAGCACAATAGGTTTCCTGATGAAGCAAGATGTTCTGGGTGCAGTTATTGTTCAAACGATCACGTTGCAAATGGACATTTTAACAGTTTGGGTTGTTACAACCTTACACCCTGGAATTCTTGATTAGTAAGCTTTTACCCTCAAGGCACATTTGCTATTGTGTCAATGCAAAGTCCAACATTTATCCTTGATGGTGCTCATCTCTCTTTGGGCCTAAGGCTGTCCTCAGCATTAACCACACTTGAACTTACACACATTATTTTTGTGTTTTTCTGCCCTACTTTCTATTCCTCTGCACTATGAACTTAGGTGAATGTAGAAAGCAACAGTCATACCACAAATTAATGTTACACTGTCTCGAAATTTTCCCCACCAATTAACTTGGCCCATTAGTCTTTTATTCAACTTCATGTAAATTTTCATGATATAAAAGTAATATGGATAGTGGTTTCACCAGAACACAACATGGATAGTCTGACTCAATCCTTAATACAATCCTTACTTTCCTTGGAAACAATATGAGCTTAATATTTACTGTCTAGATTTATGGCAGCTTTCCCCCCTTCCACACTCCAACCATAATTGCCCATTGAGCTATTCTTATATTATCTTAGTCTTGCTCTATCTTGCAGTTCCAAACCCTTCCATACTACTTCTCCAATCTTATTCCTAAGACCTACAAACATGGTTAGGGTTGTCAGAGAAACTACCCCACTTAATAGCATTGATTTTATGTGCTAATTATGTTGCAGTGAGCAACAATTACTTAATAAAAAATCAAGTATCAATACTTGATATAAGCAATTGTTGTAACATGTGGGCTGGCTTGTTGGAGTTTCTGTCCCGCCTTACCCCAGCCATTTAGTCCCAGAGAAAATCACACAGAGGTCTCTATAAATTATAAACTGATTGGCCCATTAGCTCAGGCTACTTATTAGCTCTTATAGCTTATATTAACCCGCTGTTCTTATCTATGTTAGCCACATGACTGGGTACCTTTCTCAGCAGGGAAGATCATATCTTGCTTCTTCTGTGGTCTGGGCAAGAATGGGAAGAATGGGCTTCCTCCTTCCTAAAATTCTCCTGTTCTCATTGACCCATCTCTACTTCCTGTCTGGTTGACGCACCTATACTTCCTGCCTGGCCAATCAGCGTTTATTTAAAATATGATTGACAGAAAACATAAAATACTCACGCACCAAGCATTAAGTTAGATTTATTATAGGGTCACTGATAAAGGGTGTAGTTTGTTATTATGAAAAACAGTTCTAAGTTACAGTTGCCAAGATTGAGGCTGCTTGCTCATATCTGAGAATATGGGAAGTGGAGCTAATGCTCACTTTAAAGTGCTGTCATTTTAGTAAAATTTGCAGTAAGCATTACCTGTTCCCCTACCACACACACAAATATAAATGTGTGCATGACACACACAAACACACACACACACACACACACACACCACTTGATCCTCACAATGGTCGTTGGAAATAATAAGCTTTTAGGAGATAAAATGGAATAATTGTGTGTGTGTGTGTGTGTGTGCTATATAGCACCAATAATAAAAACCCAGAGAGAGAAATTGGGGTTCAATCTGTAAACTAGAAAAGCAAAGCAGCCAAGTCACTAGAGAAGTCTTACCTCTACCAAGGCTGGGTGACTGCAGACTAAGTGGACAAAGCAGATTTAGCCGACTAAGCAATCTGAGCCTCTCTCTTCCCATTTTATATTCCCTCCAGTGCTGAGATTAAAAACATGTGATTCCTGAGTACTGGGATTAAAGGTGTGGAGCCACCACCACCTGGATTTGTTTCTGCAATGATCTTGTGTAGCTCAGGGTGACCTTGAACTCACAGAAATCCACCTGCCTCTAGTCTCCCAAATCCTGGGATTAAATGTGTGTGCCACTACTACCTGACCTCTAGTAGCTTAGCTTTGCCCTTCTGATATTTAGACAATCTTTATGTATCAAAACATAAATAAAATATCACTATACATATGTATTCTAATTGTGTTCTAATATATTAATATACTATCTTCACAAACACCTCTCTCCATCAAAAACCAAGCTGTTACCTCAAACCTTATTAGGAGGCATTCATAGTTCTATATTGATCCATATAACTAATCATGACCTATATTTTTATCTAATTTCTAAATGACTTTTGTGGCATGAATATGTATTTTCCTTTTACCCTATCTTGAAAATCAATGAACCTGTGTCAGAGAGATTAGTTTTTTAATAACTAGAGTTGAGAGGTAGAGGTAGATAGATAGATAGATAGATAGATAGATAGATAGATAGATAGAGTTGTGGAACACTAAGCATCACTCTGAATGATAGACCAGAAAACTGTCTTATTATTTCTTTTTTTTTAATTGAGAAAAGGAAAAAAAAGTTTCCACCTCCTCCCAGCCCCCCATTTCCCTCCCCCTCCTCCCAGCCTTCTCCCCCTCCCCCCACTCCTCTCCTCCTCCCTCTCCAGTCCAAAGAGCAGTCAGGGTTCCCTGCCCTGTGGAAAGTCCAAGGTCCTCCCCCCTCCGTCCATGTCTAGGAAGGTGAACATCCAAACTGGCTAGGCTCCCACAAAGCCAGAACATGAAGTAGGATCAAAACCCCGTGCCATTGTCCTTGGCTTCTCATCAGCAATCATTGTTCGTCATGTTCAGAGAGTCCGGTTTTATCCCATGTTTTTTCAGTTACAGTCCAGCTGGCCTTGGTGAGCTCCCAATAGATCAGCCCCACTGTCTCAGTGGGTGGGCGCACCCCTCGTGTTCCTGACCTCCTTGCTCATGTTCTCCCTCCTTCTGCTCCTCAATGGGACCTTGGGAGCTCAGTCCAGTGCTCTAGTGTGGGTCTCTGTCTCTATCTCCATCCATCACCAGATGAAGATTCTTTTTAAATATAAACAGCTTACAAATAAAAAAAAATTACACACGAAAATTAACAAGACTCATTACTTTATCTCAGTATTTTTGGTGTTCACACTGAGTCCAGGGACTGGAAAACAATAGCACTTTCTCTGTAGTTAGCTATTTTGTCATCTGTAGAAGTCAGTACTTTCATTCTGCAGGACTTCTATTTTCATTCTGTCCTGCTACTTTCTATCTTTTTGCTCTGCTCTTTGATATTGCTTGATATGTGGGCTATTACTATCCTTGAGGGGACGTGAGAAGCATAAACTAGTTTCTTGCAGAAACTGCACAAAGCATTTTATGTGTGTATGTGCAGATTTTTACACATTATTGTTCCAAACAATTGTAATAATAACTGATTTTCAGCTACATGTCAAAACTAAAAAATAGCATAGCGGATAAAATAGGTACAGAAAACTATATCTAGTTGTATAATTTATCAATTAGAATTAAAATCATGAAATTGAAATTTATCCCTGTAGTATCTATATGCCATTCCCTTTATATAACCCACAATTATTGGCCACTACCAACAGTAAAATTTTTATCAACTTGGGGAAAAGTACATCACATGCCCGTTTGAGTTGTGATTAGAAAAGGTTCTTTCTGGATTTGAAATAATGTTTCCTCTGCACATTTGTCCAGCTTGGTACATCCTAGAAATCAGATCTGCTTATTTCACAGACGAAATGATCAAGTGCATCGTTAGCAACAGTGCAGATCCGTAAGGTTCCCAGAAGCAGGTAGAATGGTACTCTCTCTGATGCAGTGTCAAAACGCCTTAAGCAACCCTCTGACCTCAGGATTTTTATTGCCGGTGATGATGCGTGAATTTGAATGCACATAGCTTGATTTTTTGAGTAAGGTGTTAAACTTGAACTTCTGACTATATTATTTTTAAAAAGAGGAACTTAGCAACTGGGTATGACAGGAAAGTTACTGATGAAGATGAAAACCAGATGTGTTACTTCTATAAAGCCACTTTCTTTTTGAAATATTAAACTTTAAACTGAAAGAGGAAAAACAAATTGCACAGAAGTGTTTAAAGGGAGCTAGCAATGCAGAACCACTGAATATAATATAATAGTCTCTTCCAAGATGTTTCCAGTGGAGGGCAATTGATGACATGAAACAATAACAAGAGGTCCATGGGCATAAATTGCCACACTCAAATGTTATAAGAAATAATAAGGTATATATAACAACAATATATTTTACACCATAATATTTTCCTTTATTAAGGATAGAATTATTTTCTCATTCAACATATCTTCATTATAGTTTATCCTCCCTCTAGTCCTCCCCAGATGGTCTCCCACCTCCCCTCGAGTCTGGATCTACTCCCATTCTGTATCTCATTAGAAAAATGGGATTCTAAAAGATAATAAAAAATAATAAGATGAAGCAAAATTTTTCATAATCAAAGTTGGACACAGAACCCAACAGGAGGAAAAGAGTCCCAAGAGTAGACACAAGACATGGAGATCTAATTGTCCTCATAGTCAGGAGTCTCATAAAAATACTAAGTTAATAACTATGATATATATGAAGAAAACCTGTTGCAGGCCCCTCTTGTAGGCCCTGTGCTTGTTGATTTCATTTCTGTGAGTTCATAAGGTCCTTGCTTAGTTGATTCAGAGAGTCTTAGTTTTCTGGTGTCCGTGGATTTCCTAAGCTCAGGGGGTAGGGATTTGTTGGAGAGCCCCAATTTAGTCTCACTCTCCTCATGTCTGTCTGACTTTTGGTGTCTGTGTCTGTTCCCATCTGCTGCCAGAGGAAGTCTCTCTGATGATGGCTGGATAAGGCACCTATGTCTGAGTATAGCAGAATATTATTAGGAATCATTTTACTGACTATTTAAGCCAGCAGTGTTTCATTTTAGCCTAGGTCTCTGGGCTATCTAGTTTCTGGTTCTTGGTTATCCAAACATTGTGGAGTATGGGTTCTTTATCACGGAGTGGGCCTTAAGTCAAATCAGACATCGGTTGGCTACTATCACAAGTTCTGTGCCACTATTGCCCTGGCATAATTTGCAGGCAGGACAGATTGTAGGTCCAAAGGTTTTGTGGCTTCCCTGGTTTTCACATTTTCTTTTGGTAGTCTGTGAGTACCTTCCCCTACCAAAGAGTCTAGAACTTGGAGGTAAAGACTTGATGTGGGCTCCAGCTGAACTTCTTCATTTTCCATGGGGTATGAGAATGTTATACTCAGCAATGGGACTCATCTGTCAGTTTGTGGAGAGACAACCATTTACCTTAGCATCAGCCTGGGTTATTTGGAGATTTCAATGGGATACTCTTGGCCAACAACTCAATTGAACATGAACTGGGTATAGTTATTGGAAGTCTTGTTTTGCTACAAGAGATGGCAAGTTGAGACTCTGTATCTCTCATTACTAGAGATCTTCATTAGGATCACTCTCATACACTCAAGGAAGTTCCCATTGGGCTAGGTTTCCACACAGTCCTCCAAATTACCCCTCAATCCCAGTGTCTCTCCCTGCATTCACTCTCTCCACACTCTCTCCACTCATTCCCCAACTCCTATTCTTAACTACTTCCGGCTTTGTGGGAGCCTAGGCAGTTTGTTTGGATACTCACCTTACTAGACCTGGATGGAGGTGGGTGGTCCTTGGACTTCCCACAGGGCAGGGAACCCTGATGGCTCATTGGGCTGAAGAGGGAGGGGGACTTGATTGGGGGAGGGGGAGGGAAATGGGAGGCGGCGGTGGGGAAGAGACAGAAATCTTTAATAAATAAATAAATAAAAAATTAAAAAAAAGAAACTACTTCCAATCTACTGATAAAATCTATCTTGTTCCTGCCTCCCAGAGAGACCCCTGTTTCCCCCTAAACCACCTTCCCCTTTACCAACCCTCTCTGGGTCTATAGATCATAGTTGGTTATCATTTGCTTAATTACTTATATAGCCCTTGTATATCCCCTTATAAGTTAATACATAGCACATTTATCTTTCTGTGTTTGAGTTACCTCACTCAGGGTCATTTTTTTCTAGTTTCATTCATTTGCCTGAAAATTTCATGATGTCATTGTTTTCACAGCTATATTATATTTCATTTGGAATATACCACATCTTCTTTATGCATTCTTTGGTTGAACAACATCAAGGTTGCTGCCAGCTTATGTTTATTATGAGCAGGTTGTGCATCAGGTTTAGCAATTATCCTTGTGGTATAATTGGAGCATCCTTTCGGTATTTGGCCAAGAGTGGTATAGCTAGGTCTGGAGGTCAATCAATTTTTAATTTCCTGAGAAATCTCCATATTGCTTTTCAAAGTGGCTGTACAAGTTTGCACTCCCACCAGCAGTGAAAAAGTGTTCCCCTTGCTTCACACCCTCAAAAGCACAAATTGTCACTTGTGTTTTTGATCTTAGCCATTCTGGACATGTGTAAGATGGAATCTCAGAGTCTTTGTGATGTGCATTTCACTGGCTGAGGATGTTGAGCATTTCTTTAAATGTTTCTTAGTCATCTAAAATTCTTCTACCGAGAATTCTCTATGTAGGTCTGTACCCCATTCTTCAATTGTGGCCTTTAGATTTTTGATATCTAGTTTTTTGAGTTCTTTGTATATTTTTGATATTAGTAGTCTATCAGATGTGGAGTTGATGAAAGTCTTTTCCCATGTTGTAAGCTGTTGTTTTGTTCAATTGATAGTGTCCTTTGCCTTACAGAAGCTTTTCAATTTCATGAGTCCCCACAGTTTATTTTAGTGTTCAAAGTTTTATCCTGTGCCAATATACTCAAGGCTGCCCTCCGCTTTCTGTTGTATCAGCTTCAGTGGATCTGGTTTTATGTTGAGGTCATTGATCCAGTTGGACTTGAGTTTATACAGGATAGTAAATATGGATCTATTTGCA
Source organism: Microtus obscurus (assembly GCA_963919715.1). Classification (NCBI taxonomy): domain Eukaryota; kingdom Metazoa; phylum Chordata; class Mammalia; order Rodentia; family Cricetidae; genus Microtus; species Microtus obscurus. The sequence goes on along the minus strand of CAWTZC010001020.1, from coordinate 5,926,907 downwards.
TTCTTCTACATGCTGATATCCAGTTTGACCAACGCTGTTTGGTAAACATGTTGAGTTTTTTTTCAATGTGTGTTTCTGGCTTCTTTGTCAAAAACCAGCCATACATGTCAAAAATATGTCCATACATATTTGGACAATCATATAAACTCACTACATTAGTATATCAGTGTAATTTGTAGTAATTAAATTATATTATAAAGTTATCATCACCATTCTCATATTTCAAATCATTCTTACATTTATGTGTTTGTTACCTGCATATGTGTGTGTGTTATGTACAAGTGCCACAGCACACATATGAAAGTCAATCCTTTCCTACCTTTATATATACTTTGGAGATTCAACTCAGGTCATCAAATTCATCAGCAAGTGCTCTTACTCTCAGAACCATCTCAGCGGAACCCAGGTTCATACTTGTAGAATATAACAGAGAAATGTATATTTATCTATCTCTCTGTAAATCCCCCCATGCGCTGTATAAATCTTCTCCTTTTAATATCCTTTGGGAATTATTGTTTTCTTGGCAGTCTCCTTGCCTTACTGTTCATTCAACATATGCTGATTCTGAAAAGAACAGAAACAATTCCAGTGAAGCAACACGGGAACTTCAAAGAAAAGCTTTTCCTAACAGTCCATGCTGAATGGATTGCACTGTGCTTTTCAGTAGAGCTGCTGCAACTTGGGTTACCAGAGGATTTTTAAAATTTTTTTTGGTTCACTGCAGTATCTAGACAGACTCTATAAGCACACTGGCAATTTAAAACACATTGTTTCAACGTCACTGCCACAAGCTTACTGATCACCTGGCCATAGGGCTTTTGTAAAACACTGATAAAATAACAAATTAATGAAATGTCTGTCTTTTACTAAAAGATCTTCCTCAGGAACTATTATATTCTCAGGTTGTTGGGGAAAACTGTGATGGGGGCACTTTGAAACACATTGGAGCTCTCTATGTCAGCTCCAACGCCAAGGCCACTAATAAATAGTTTGTATCCATTTGTACACTTTGCAAAAGGAAAGTCAGTGCATGCTATAATTTGTAATACCCAAAGATCTGAAATTATTTGCCAAAGGGAAATGCCCTTTTAGTGCACATTTTAATGTTTATTATCATTTCTAACAGTTAAAGTTTTACCTTATTTTTGTTTTGATAAAACTATTGGCACTTGGAAACTGTGATACAATTTTTTAAATTTTCCAGAACATTCACGTTTCAAAGAACATAACATACAACAAATGCTTTCCAATAAATACTAATAGGCAGTCATTCTTACAGATGCCCAGAAAGCTTAATCGTTTCACTCAAGGTCAGGTAGTTCACCAATATTTTTTAGAACATTTGCCATATTCCAATTTCAGAGAGTTAAGCCTTAATAATTTCCCTCATAATTGTACTTTAAATTTTTATATATTTTTATGAAATGACTATTGTATCTAGATTTCCAACAGATTTGAAAAACCAATTTAATTTTAAACTAGGTGTACATTTTGAGTACTTACTGCTCACTCAAATACTGTGTGCTCAGTACAATACTACTTATAAAAATGTATTCAAAAAGGAAAGTATTTAGAATATGTATACATTATCATGAGACTTTTGAATAGTAAGAACTATACCAGGATTTTCCAGTCTATATATATTATATATACAAATAATTAGATGAGAATAGATGCTTATTTTTAAATTTCATCTGATTCACAGGAGGTAACTGAACCATGAAATGGGAAGTTCTCACTTGTGTGAAACTAAGGAGCAAACAGAGCGTGCCGAGGGCTACTGTGTTGTGATATTTTGCTTGTGCTTTAACAAATAAAGGTAGTCCACAGACCAGAGTGGGGAGCTAGCCACTAGTAACCATGGTGGCACACACTCTAATCCCAGCACTTGGGAGGAGGAAACATAAAATGATATGGCTGAGCGGCATGAGGAAGTGGTAAGATGGGGTAGAAACAGGAGCCTGGCCCCTTTTTGACTGAGGAGTTGGCAAGGCTAGGAATGGCTGTGGTTTGCTACTTTGCTTCTCTGATCTTTCAGCTTTCATCCCCTGATTTCTGAGCCTGGGTTTGTATTGATGAGACCAATTAGAGTGCGTGCTGCACGACTGTATTGGTTATGTTTTCTTATTGTTGTGATAAAACTATCCAAGATGAAGAAAGAGGGAAGAATTGGCTTGAGGCCACGGCTTGAGCTTTTACTTCATGGTCTGAGCATACACAACATCATGTTGGAGAAAGCACGGCAGTGGAAGGGGAAGGTGCGTGTTCCCCTGGTTTCTGCAGTCAGGAAACACAGACTGACAAATGCCCGTGATAGTCATTGTAAGCCTTTACCTTTAAGTTGCTTTATCTGTTGAAATACCCTTACAGGCTCTTTCAAGACAGTGTCATCTAAGACTAAAGCAATTTGTTAACTGTGAGGCCCTGTACAATACAGAATAAATGTTAGACTTCTGAAATATCCAATGGCATAAAGTAAATCTTATTCTGAAACGGGAAGAAATTTACAGCAGGAAAGATCAGACCAAAGCATGATCAAGACCCAGCAGAGCCCAAACCAAATCCTGCACCCTTGCATCTTCATCTAGGGCCTTAAAAAGAAGTCATCCTGACTCCAATGACCATGGATACCACGCACTTTCAGCTTATTTCCTTTCAGAGAACATGACCTGCCTTGTGTGGGATCCATCTATTCTTGGCATTCATCACAGAGTCCTCGCATTTCTGAGGTCCTGGGTTTAACTATTGCAATTTAAGCTTAACCTACATCTTCACTGTTCAATTTAGGCCTCACTCAAATTCTCAGCACAAAAACTGGAAGCACATTCTTAGTTGATTGTAGCATGAAAGGCCTTTAGGCTCTTTGTTCCCCTGTGACACCTCATGAGCCAGGTTTCTAGCTGTCCACATTTCTATCTGCACTCTAGTCTCTCAAATTAACCCCCTATAAAGGCTCTTTGGGTTCTACTTAGAACAGTCTTGTGGTTCTCCACCTCAGAGTTCTCAACTCTTCGATATCCCTCACCAGTCCAGTTCTAAAGGCCTATTAACTATCTCACTAGGTTTATCACAGCAACAGTAACACTCACTGACACCAGTTTTCTTTTCTTACTGTTGTTATGAAATGCCTGATGGAAACAACTTAAGCAAATTGAATTAATCAAATTGAAGAATGATGAAGTGACTTTGAAAGAAAATCAAATGAAAATTCCAATGTTACTAAATCCTTTGATTTGTATTTACAGAGTAGAGTCATCATGGTAGGGAAGTATGGCAACTGGGGTCGAAGGTAGTCAAGGAGCAGACACACACACACACACACACACACACACACACACACACACGGAGGAATGCTAGGGCTCCTCCCCCATGACAGTGCCTCCTACATTCAGGATTGCTCTTTCCACCTCAGTTATAACTTTCTGGACATGCCCTGGTAGACATAGTCAGAGTTGCTCCTACGTGATTCTGTGATTCTATAATATACCAGCCAAGTTGGCAACAAAGATTTGATTATCACAGTAGGTAAACAGTCTTGTGTGGTTTTTTGTTTCTTGGTTGTATTTCTTCTTTTGTTTTTGTTGCTGGCTGCCTAACAGGTATGCTTGTAATAGATAACATTATAAAGTAATATTCCCTGAGCTCAACCACCTGAACCTTGAATAAATTATATATTTAGGAACTTATAAAAATGTCATCTTATATGGTATTGACACCTTTTTGGCAGGAATTATTATCAATCACAGCAATTGTCCAATTCTTTTTCAGTTATCTAGTAAAGCTTATACTGCAGGTATTATTTTAAAGTTACAGTATAATATTAAGCTCAGGATAAATATTCATCAAATTGAAGAACTATGAAGTGACTTTGAAAGAAATCAAATGAAAATTCCAATGTTACTAAATCCTTGAGAAAAATTACTTAATTTCATAGTGATTTTTAAAAACTTTTTCACTTAATCTCCCCCTCTGGCCATCCTCACAATGAAATGGAAGTTGTAAGTGGAAGAAAATGAAATTTTGACTTCACAAAGGTTTCAAAATTTTTAAATATCACTATGAGAGAGATGACCTTTAGAAATGGAGTTTAAAAGAGATGGTATTATGACAATAGACATTAGAATACTCAGACTTGAAAGCAAAGCTCAAAGACTCAATAGCCCAAAATCGGATGTATGCAGCAAGTTTAGCAGCTTGATGGTACTGGAAGATGAGGGCAGTGTTATGATGTTTTAAAAATGCTGCAAGATCCCTGGTGGCAGTAGGCAGCAGAAATGATATTGGTCCCTAAATGATGGTAGCAGGCCATGTGGAAGCAGGCAGTGAGCCCTGGGAGCAGCCAGTCCCAGGCAGAGATGGCTGCCAGTCCCCAAGCAGTGGCTGGTCCCAGACAGGGAGACACATGGTGGGTGGGCTGGTCCCAGCAAGCCCACTGGTGTGAGCAGGTGGAAGGTAGGAATAGAATTGGATATTTATTACTTAAAGGAGGGAGGAAGAAGGAGAAGAGGACAGAGAGAGAAAAAGGAGAGCAAAGAAGTGGGGAGAGAGACAGAAACAAAGCTGCATCTCTGAGAGGAAGACAGAAAAAAGAGCAAGCTCAGGCAGGAAGCTGAAGATCAGCCTGCCTCAGTGGATTGGGGAGGGAGTGGGCATGACTTGTATGAACAATCATGACATTCCCAGCTCTTTTTTATAACAAAACGTGGGAGATTAGATATCACAGGTTGACAGAATTGGGGCAGCAGATTCTCAAGACGCCTTCCGGCTTATTTGTGGGCATCATTTTTGGGTGTGGGGGAACCAGAGAAGGCTGGGTGCTGGCCACATCCTGGCATAGTTGGTCTCTTTGTTCCTGTCCAGTGCTTGTGCCATGGCAATGTCTGGTGTCTCTTATACCTGTTTAAGGAATTGGCAGAACAAAGAACAAAGTTAAATTAAGGAAAAAATTTAGGAACAGGGAATTGAGGCATGTATCTGACCTGTTTCAGGTGGATCCTTTAATTCAGCTCCCTAGAACTCACAAGAACTCCTTGTTTTGTGAAAACAGAAGTTTTAGACACATACATTTTATAATGACTGTGACATATTTTTGTACAATGAAAAGTATTTTTTTAAGACTATGAAAGGCAGCATAAGAGAGAAATCTGATCTGAAATTTGTTTGGTGAGGTTGTTTTTTTTTTTAACTTGGCAAAACCTCTCAGCTATCAAACTGTATCAGAGATCTTTGAGAAGGGTAAGATTTTTCTTGAGTTACTGATTAAAAAATGACAGAGAAGAAAGACTGGAGAAATTTAGACATGCCTTTGAATGGCAAGCAAAATTTGTCATTGATGTATTGACTGATATAATTTTTATTTTGTTGTAGATCTCTTTGTATAGTACAGGCTGACCTATAACTTTCAATGTTCTTGCTTCAATGTCCCAATTCCTGGAACTGTAATTTTGTATCATCATGTCCAAATTTCTGTCACAAAGCCTGACCGAACTTGAGTGCTATCCCAAGGACTGCATGGTAATAGGAGAGAAGTGACTCCTGTGCACATTCTTATACACACATGTGCACACACACACACACACACACACTCTATACACACATAAATAGAAATAAATGTGGAATATATTAAAAATCCATTAACTTTTAAGACTACTTCTATAAATGTTAATTTGTTGGATGTAATAAGGCTTCTGTGTACATTTTATTAGGAATATTTCTTTTTTTTTATTGAGAAAAGGGAAAAAAAATCCCGCCTCCTCCCAGCCTCCCATTTCCCTCCCCTTCCTCTCCCCTTCTCCCCCTCTCCCCCACTCCTCTCCCCTTCACTCTCCTGTCCAAAGAGCAATCAGTGTTCCCTGCCCTATGGAAAGTCCAAGGTCCCCCCCCTCTGTCCATGTCTAGGAAGGTGAACATCCAAACTGGCTAGGCTCCCACAAAGCCAGAACATGAAGTAGGATCAAAACCCCGTGCCATTGTCCTTGGCTTCTCATCAGCCCTCATTGTTCGCCATGTTCAGAGAGTCCGGTTTCATCCCTGGCTTTTTCAGTCACAGTCCTTCTGGCCTTGGTGAGCTCCCAATAGATCAGCCCCACTGTCTCTGCGGGTGGGTGCACCCCTCATGGTCCCGACTTCTTTGCTCATGTTCTCCCTCCTTCTGCTCCTCATTGGGACCTTGGGAGCTCAGTCCGGTGCTCCAGTGTGGGTCTCTGTCTCTATCTCCATCCATCACCAGATGAAGGATCTATGGTGATATGCAAGATAATCGTCAGTATTGCTATAGGATAGGGTCATTTCGGGTTCCCTATCCTCAGCTGCCCAAGGAACTATCTGGGGACATCGCCTTGGGCTCCCGGGAGCCACTCTAGTTTCAAGTCTCTTGCCAACCCTTAGGTGGCTCCCTTAACTAAGAATTGTGCTTCCGTGCTCCCCTATCCAACCCTCCATCACCCCAGTCATCCTATTTCCCCAAGATCCCCCAGTCCTCCCCTTCTCATTTTTCACTCCCCATCCCCCCTTATCCCCATCCCACCCCACCCCCAAGATCCCAATTTTCTCCTCGGCAATTTTGTCTACTTTATTAGGAATATTTCTGATTATTTTCATTTTCCTGTTATTTGATCCGAATGTGACCTTAAGTTTTCCATGCAGCCAAATGTTCTTGTGTTTTACAGTGTTGTTTTTAGAAAGTTTTTGAGTATACTTTTAAATATCTATGATGTTAGTAAATTAAGTTCTTGGTAAGACATTTGTTTTCTTGTGAGGGTAAATATCACTCCTTAAGGGAAAGTATGCATCTGTGCAGCCTCAGAGCTGAAGAATAAATAGCTCTGAGTTGGGTAAAATTTTTGAGTCCACACCTTTCTTGATTACTCCATGTCTAAAATCTCACCGTCCTGGTGTCTTTTATCTCTAAGTATTATGAGCTGTATTGATATTCTGATTCTTGGAAAGGTAGTGTTGAAAAGTTCTGATAGAGTCCTAATGAAGGTGTCAATGGAAGGAAACTATTTCCACGATAAGTAGAAATCTCTGTAAAATCACTCAACTGTGGTTTTATGTCCTTTGAGGAGGGTCAAGATGGTTCTAGGAGTGATGGTAGGAGACAGTTTGGTCCCATGTTGATGGATGGGATTTTTACTATGACTTGATGTCTTGAGTTTAGATAATATGCAGGCATTTTTCAAAACCTAAAACATCAGTAACATCATTTTTGATACTACCAGGTTTTTTTTTTTTGTGACAGTAAGTGGAACATTTGAATTTTCTTTTTCAGACATAGATAGGGCAACCAAGTAATTCCTCCTGGACAGAATTTACTTTCTGGAATGCAAAACAGAAAAGGAATCAATCAATTCCTCTACCCTAGACATAAGTTAAGTTGAGGAGGACTTCTTTTTGATCTTTTTAGCCTTAGGACTACACCAGCTTCAGTGTCCACATTTCTCAACTTTGCACCCGCCATACTTGTCTTGCCCGGTGGGATGAATGGAGCACATTGGGAGCTTTCCTCTGAGCCCGGATGTGGCCCAAACCAGTAGCAGTCAAGTCAATCTTCTCCTCTCTTGGCTTGCACATCCTGTAGAAAGAGTGACTCTACCTTCAGAAAATACCGTTGTGTTGACTCTCATTCACATCTGGAACAGATGTTCCCTCCTTAGTCAATCCAAACAATATAAAAAGGCTGATTTCCTATAATGTCAAACAATATGTACATTTTTATGTCTTAAGCAGTTGCAACTGATATAATGTATCAAATCCATTTTTATATGGAGCCAGATACTCAAAATATAGATAATTATGCATTAATTGATATTTTATAAAATGGAGAATCCCATTTCTATCAGTTTTTATTTTGATCTTGTTATAGAGATTTGAAGGCTTTATATTCCAACTGGGTGAGTCCTACTATAGACTTAAAACAATTTGGGGAATGGAATTATAATTTTATAGATTTAGGTCAAGATCTGTCAACTATGGACTTGTAAAAGTCTAACTGTGTCTTTAAAAATGTGTCTTAACTCTTTTCAAGGCCACTGTATGAGAAGCAAGACATCTGAATCCATTCCAAGCCACACTCAAGTGGAGTTGAATTGGTGCTTCTTTCTGAAAGCAAAATGAACCAATATAAGGTCACTCTCAAAACATCAAAGTAAGTATCCTTAACGCCTGGAATTCGTTTATAGGACTTTTCTATTAAAGCACTGATACTTAAAGGGAAGAATTGCTTCCCAAGATCATATCAGGATGCTCTTGTTATGTGGGTGTCTGTGTTAGGTCTTGCCAGGAGTTGCAGGCAAACATGTCACATCCGTGTGATAACAGCAAGGCTGTTTCAAGTATGCCTTCAGCCATTCACTATAGTTTTCCTTCTCACTTCTGAATAGTGTGAATAATCTCTCTGTGATTTTAGCCCTCTTCTGCAAACACTCCTGCTTTCATGAGCCCCATAGTCAGCATTTACCAGGCATGAAAAAGCAACTCTGTGCTCAAGACATGACTGATGGAAAAGCTGCCGCTTAGACTGAGTGCACTCTGATCCTTTACAGGAAAGTAAGGCAAATTTGAGTGTGAGGAATCCTTCAAGTACTTTTGCTACTTTCTTAACTTTACAGTCACTGCTTCTTCTGAGTAAATTGGCCTAAGAAAAAATAGTAAATTAAGCCCCTGAGCTTAGAATACTTTTCTTCACTATAGTACCTTTGTTTATCTTGTTTATTGAGTTTTTAAAAATAAAAATAAACTGTATCTGTGAGAAATGTCTAGAGTTTGAGTATTATTTTCTACTCTGGTTGTATGACTTCTATGTCGATATATACAGAGAGGACTTGTTATTATTTGAGATACCTATATGTACACTTTAGGACTGATCTTGCCATTATTTTCTAGGAGAAAATAATGAAATAACGTTTAAAGTGTTCTATAGTAAGTTTCTCATCCCCATTCCCACAGGGAAGGACTTCCAATTCTTCACACTTTACATTCCTTATAATTGAAGTTATTGAAGGGTTTGGTTAAGGTAATGAAGGTAAGGGCAGAATCATGTCTACGGAAAAAAAAATAAAAATCTTAAGTTTTTAAATTGTAACAACTTCGGTTCTTGCTTAATGTTTTGATGAAGAAAAATACTCTATAGGACCAGGCATTTGATCACTTAAGTAGTCACCAGTTGGTGGTGCCGGTAGGAAAGGTCTTACAGGTGTGTGGCCTTGGTTAAGGGAGACTGTAATTGGTAATGGACTGAGAGTTCGTAGCCCCACCACTTGTCTTTACAGTTTCTGTTTCATGCTTGTGTTTGAGGCTTTGATCTTTCAGCTTCTCTTTCCTGCTGTCAGGTCAGCCACTTCCTGCCAGGTCTCCCCACTGTGATGGGCTCTTTCCTTTGGCACCAAAAGCCCAAATAAACTTGTTTTCTCCTAAATTGCTTTTGGTCATGGTGTTTTCTCGCAGCACAGTAACTAATTCACCTTTCTAGGAACAAGATTGGAAATGAAAGGATTCAAGAGACCCATGATACAGCGCTGTACTATACTGAGTATTTGAGCTGAAATCATTTGAAAAATAAACAGGGGAAGTAAAATCTTTTTATTCCCGCTCATCTTCAGGACTGGACCATGCATTGCTGCCTCTGTATTACGTATTCTCTCCCATGTACTATGCACTGCCTGACCTGTACTATGTTCTGCCTCCCTTGCATGTCTTCCATTCTAGCTCACCTTGCAGGCTTTGAGATTTGTTCTATAATAGCATAAGCTGTATATATGTATAATATATATATATACATATATATATAAATTTATTTGTACATTTATTACATATGTATATTCTCCCAATTTCATAATTGCCATATACAGATTCTTTATATATAAGAATAGACTAAGGTGATCAATGAACATGCATACAAATAAAAATGAAGACTGATTTCATTTACTGTCTTTGATTTATGCTGACACAAAGCACAAAAAGAACAGAGAGTTTGTGCAGTTGATTCTTATTTCTCCTTTCTTCCTTCTGAGACATTTTTTTAGGCTCTCTGCACTTCTCACAGACCAGACAGAACATGTAAAAGAGACAGCAACTGTCACTTTACACAGGCAGCGCTGAGCCATGACTGTGGTTGCTGTTCGGTGTAGTTATTATGCTATGACAGAAGAACAATGCAGACTGATCATTGTGTCACCCACAACCAGGTCTACAAGATGAGAAGCAAATTGGTTATGACTGTGTCATTTAATTCCAGCATTTAATTTGTGTGCACGGCCTTGCAGATACACACAACTGTAAGAGTGAATGGAGTGAGTCAGACACCCTACGTAGGAAAATATGGTCACCTGGAATCTTGAAGCTTTTCTCAATAAAATAACTCTTCCATGTCTGTGTTTTCTGAAAGATATGAAGAACCTATGTTTGGAAACATGATAGACAAGGAAGTAGTGGCCTGAAAAATATTGTTGTAGTGTAATAGTATGTGATACATATTCAGTTTTGGAATAAGTGGGATTAAAATTTTCTCCATTACTTTCATGCAGAATATTGAAAGGCATACAGGGGAAAAGAAAGTATTTTACAACACATTAAACTAACTGTGAATAAAACCCCACATGTTTGAAAACTTCTATTTATTGATAAAAGCTCTGAAATATTTGAAAAAAAGTTTTTTTCCCCGCAGCTTAAATGGATATTTCTGTACCATAGGCTAATCAACAGTTTAACAACTTCAGGCTATGTGTTTAAAATCAAGAAGAAAAGTGAGTTCAGGGATTGGAGAATAGTCCAGTGGTTACCAACACTTATGGCTCTTCCAAAGGAGGCCAGTTACATCCGCAACACTCACTTTCAGTGGTTCACAACTGCCTGTAATTCCAGCTCCAGGAAATCTGTGCCATTTTCTGGGCTCTGTAGGCATTTCCATTCACGTGGCATACAGAAACTTATTCAGGAATACATGCATACATGTAACTTCACAATTCTTAATTAAAGTGAATGAAATGTGAGTTTCTCCAAAACATAAATATAGAATGAAGTAAATGAGCCCCTTCATTAAAACACTCCTAGGTACAATTAGTTAAGTCTAAGGATACATGAAAAGGAATTCTGTATTAATGCTGGGTTAAGATATGAATCACTATATAAAAATGAACTAAGTGAACTTAAATTTCATAGAATTTTTAAATCATCACTCACTGAGTAGTAATGGCAGCTACCACACCAGTAGCACAAGTATTGGGTCTATCAAAGACAGTGAAATGTCATCTGTCCCTACAGAAATTGTCTTTCTAATCTGAAGTAGTAATATCTAATATAACGTACCCTCTCTGTCTGTCTTTCTGCCTGTCTGTCTGTCTCTCTCTCTTTCTCTCTCTCCTTCCCTCTGTTTGTGTGTCTCTCACATCACATCACAAATTTGATACAGATGGAGAAAGCTGGAGTGAACTAGTGACTGCCTTCAGAATTCACTGTCAAATGTCTTCCACTAAAAGTAAATAAATGAGCAAAAAAATATCTCAAACATGTAGATAATTAGGTAAAAATAAGGAGATTCAGTGCAAGAGTAATACACAAATCTGTAGTAGTGACTATTTAGCCAAACATTTAATCTGCAAAGGTGACCCTGATACAGGGATCTGAAGAGATCTTTGTTGCCCAGGCAGTAGACACCTGAACTCTGATTATTTTTTGTTAAAAGGCAGCACATATGGTTTCATTTTGGATTTAGATTGCTTATATTCAGTTTACTCAGACTTACATAAGGAGAGAATTCTGGCCAGTAGCAATAGATCAACACAGCCAGATGACTTAACATAATGCTCATAAGAGATAAAGGACAAGCTGATCATTTTTCCAATAATGTAATGGAAGGGCAAGTCCCATATCTATTATTATCCAGTTTTAGCTAAATGTTTTATAAAAACACAGCTTTATAGATCATAACTGTAATGATCTGTCCTGTCCCTTTAAGAGACAAGCCATGCCCACTCCCTCCCCTGCCTGCCAAGGCAAACTGATCTTCAGCTTCCAGCTTGAGTCCTTTCCCTTTTTGTCTCTCTCTCTTGAAGCAGCTTCTGTCCATTTCTCCCTACTTCTCCCCTTTCTCCCTTCCTCTCTCTCTCTCTCTCTCTCTCTCTCTCTCTCTCTTCTCTTCCCCTTCTCCTCTTCTCTTACGTAACCCACTAAATAAATATCCAACTTCACTCTGCATGTTGTGCCTATCCATGTCTCTGTCTCTTGCCTGTTGCATGGCTCCCTGCCTGGAACTAGCTGCCTTTGGAGACCTGTGGCATGGTCTCATGGTATGCCCATCATCTCTCCTTCCTTGTGGAACCGGCTGCCTCATCGAGGTCTCTCACCTACCATGCAACTCCCTACTGGGAATCATGACTGGCTGCAACCACACAGGGAGCTGTGCCATCCCTGCCTGGGACTGGCTTCTCTTGGGACCCACTGCCCACTGCCTGCTGCAACTTCAGGGACCTGACACATGGTCTCATGACCCCTGCCCCCTGCCCCCTGTAGCCACTTGGGCATTCACAACATTTTACCTTCGACATAACAATGGTGCTGTGACTTGACCAGGCTCTTCATATTCCCTCTGGCCTGCCAGGGGGCCAGTTGAGGATGTGTGAAACCCTGGGCTTGGAAACCAGGTTTCTTTATAACAGTTCTCCATTCCATCTGTCTGAAAGAAATTTCCCACACATACTACCAGCTTCAGCTGTTGAGTTTTCCCATTCTGGTCAGGTTTACCATTTCTCTGAACCTGAGCAATTGACTGTTGAGCTTCCATCAATCTTCTAATGCTCCCAGAAATGGGGAGGCAGCCCCCAACCACAGTTTTTATGACTACAGTTGAGCCCTTTATTGACATTCATCTCTGAATTGCTTCCCTTAGCTAAAATCGTGTTTGGACGACCTGGGGTCAGTCCTTCCACAACTGGGGGTCCAGGATCCCTCAAATTTTTCTTTCTCCTTTTTTCTTTTCTTTTTTTTTCCTACTGCCATGAAAGGCTGCTTGGAGCAGCCTCTGACCTCTCTGGCTTCCAAGTCGCCTTGACTGAAGCCAGTCAGGTTTTAGCACCCTTAATGCCCTTCTTCTTCAGCTCCTACCCTCACTCTGCCCATGTCCTACCAGATCCATTTTTATGGGAGCTTTCTAACTACTGCCAGCATACAGGCAAATGGAAGGAGTTTCCTCAAACTGTCCCTGCCACTGCTACTGCTGCCAACAAGATTTGTTGGATCCGGGAGGTGGCTGTTTTCAATTCCAGCCTTTTGCTTCCTGCCATGGCTTGTAGTATGGCAGCTCAGAGACAGGGCAGTTCATGCCTCCAGTTCTCTCATTATTAAACTTAAAATCTCTGAGGCTCAAAAATTATGGCTTTACTATACAACATGTGATGGTTGCCATTTTGACTGAGGTCAAGCCACCTTACCATCATTTTAACTGAGGTTAGGTAACTTCATGGCCAATTTAACTGAGTGGCTCTTCCATACAATATGTGACTACTGCCACTTTGACTGAGGTCAGGTGACCTTACCACCATGCTATTTGAGAGCCAGGTCATGTGACCATGTCCCACCATCTTTACAAAAGCATACCTTGCCTCATCCCCAGGATTACTTTTTTTTTGTCTTTATATTCCTCTTGCTGACTCTGTTGCATGTGTATTTTGTGTGGTGGCATGAGTTTGGTAGGGCCCACCAAAGCATCCACTCTGCTTAACTCCTGATCACTCTGTGTGTGTTTCTGTGTGTGTGTGTACATGTAACTTAAATATAACTTTTTACTGTTTAATGTTATAATTGTCTGTTCATTGTATCTCATTCCAGACTAAAAAAGCAACAGGTTTCATGTTTTAAACTGGTATGTACTTTAAAGTCTCTTACAACAATATGGTATATTTAATCGAACCCTGATATAAAATATATTATGCTGTTCTCTACTATTGTCACTTCTGCTGTTAATGTTCTATTACAAGTAGTTTTTTCTTCTTTCTGTCTTTTTATAAATCCTACCAGTTAAGAGACAGTACAGTCAAGCTCAGACCCAACTCTCCAGGCAGATTCTATACTGTAGTTATACCTGATAAACAGCACTCAACTGCTCAGAGATCTGGGGAATATGGCATTTAAATATTTAATTATTAAATTTTTTTTATAACAAAAAGAGACCAGCTTGGCTCCTATCAGCAGCAATCTACTTCCTCCAAAGAAGACAGAAGACAAACAAGCACAGAGCAATGTCTATCCGACATTGGACAAAACTACATTTCATCTAAATTAAGATCACCAGACAGCGGAAAGAATTGCTAGAATCAATAGCCTAGCTACTCAGGCCAAGGTAGGCTTGTCTTCTTACAGATTTCTTAGCCCACAGGATCTTCTGAAGCCTGGCAGGCCCTGCACGAAACAGCAAAAGGCAAATATAACTTTTAGTGATCATGGAGAACGCTGAGGAGTAGCTCTAGTTGCCAACCAAGTATGTTCGCTGTCATTTTTAAATCAATAACTCAAGTAAAATCTTATCCACCTCAAAGATCTCTGATGTAGTTTGACAGCTGAGAGGTTTTGTCAGCTTAAAAGGACAACCTCACCAAATGCATTTCAGTATAATACAAATATGAGACTTGCAAGTTATAAAGGTGTGAGGACAAATGCAAGTTATCAAATTTCTCTCTCACACTGTCTTCCATAGTCCCAGGATCAGCTGCCTTCAGAGACCTGCAGTGTAGTCTTGTGGCATGCCAATCTAACCATCTCTCCTTGTGGGACTGGCTGCCCTGTTGAGGCTGAGGTCTCTCACCCACCATGTGGCTCCCTGTCTGATACTCATGGCCCACTGCAGCCAATCAAGGAACTGTGCCCGCTGCAGCCACTTGGGAATCCACAGCATAGTCTTTTCATTGTGCAAAAATATCTGTCACAGTCAATCTGACATAAATATGCTACTGCTTATACAATATATATGTCTAAAACTTCTGTTTTCACAAACCCAAAGAATTCTTATGATTTCCAAGGAGTGGAATTGAAGGATCTACCTTAAACAGGTCAGAAACATCCCATCTCAATTCCCTGGTCATAAATTTGTTTTTTAAAGTTAACCTTGTCCTCTGTTCTGCCAACAGGTGAAGGAGATACCAGATATTTCCATACCACAAACACAGGACAGAAACAAATAGACTAGGATCCACAGCATTTTTACTTAAACCATTACAATAACAACCTAGGATTTTAGTTATTTTACAACGCAAATGGAGTAAACTTTTCAAAATATTGATCACATCAAGGGTAAAATCACTTAGAATACTTTTGTAATTCCAGTGACTTAAGAAGAAATGTCAAAAAGGCAGGATTTGTTTATTTAAATTTTAATAGATGTTCTCAAACATCTTATGTAAAGATATATCTCACATAATTGAATGAATTTGGCCCTGTATCTTACAATGTGTTTCTGGATGTTTATGCAGCGTGAGTCCAGAAGAGGTTAAAACCACAAAAAGACCAGGTACAATGTAATCAGAAGCACAAACACCACTGGGTGAACAGCAAAGCGTATAACATCACAGCGTCACAGCTTTTCCTTATACAGAAAGATCTGGGCTGGTATATTTTTTCTTTCTCATATTGTTCTTATACTTTATAAATTTCAGTCCAAGTTTCATTATTTCTTGCTGTCTACCTCTTTCTGGTGTAATTTCTGCCGTTTGTTCTAACACTTTCACGTGCCTTTTTTTTATTAATTTTTTTTATTGAAAGAAAAAAAAAAGAAATTCCCACCTCCTCCCATCCTTCCATTTCCCTCCCCCTCCTCCCACTCTTCTCCTCCTCCCCCCACTTCTCTCCCCCTCCCTCTCCAGTCCGAAGAGCAGTCAGGGTTCTCTGCCCTGTGGAAAGTCCAAGGTCCTTGCCCCTCCATCCAGGTCTAGGAAGGTGAACATCCAAACTGGCTATGCTCCCACAAAGCCAGAACGTGAAGTAGGATCAAAACCCGGTGCCATTGTCTTTGGCTTCTCATCAGCCCTCATTGTCCGCCATATTCAAAGAGTCCGGTTTTATCCCTTGCTTTTTCAGTCACAGTCCAGCTGGCCTTGGTGAGCTCCCACTAGATCAGCCCCACTATCTCAGTGGGTGGGTGCATCCTTCGTGGTCCTGACTTCCTTGCTCATGTTCTCCCTCCTTCTGCTCCCCATTGGGACCTTGAGAGCTCAGTCCGATGCTCCAGTGTGGGTCTCTGTCTCTATCTCCATCCATCTCCAGATGAAAGTTCTATGGTGATATGCAAGATATTCATCAGTATGGCTATAGGATAGGGTCATTTCGGGTTTCCTATCCTCAGCTGCCCAAGCAGCTAACTGGGGACATCGCCCTGGGTACCTGGGAGCCCCTCTAGGTTCAAGTCTCTTGTCAACCCTGAGATGACTCCCTTAATTAAGTTATGTGATTCCCTGCTCCTCTATCCAACCTTCCTTTCTCCCAATCATCCCGTTTAGCCAAGTTCCCCCCATTCTCCCCTTCTTACTTTTCTCTCCCCATCTCCCCTTCCCCCCTGTCTCACCCCACCCCCAATTTCCCAATTTTTTGCCCAGCAATCTTGTCTACTTCCCATATCCAGGATAATAACTATATGTTTTTCTTTGGGTTCACCTTCTTATTTAGCTTCTTTAGGATCACAGAATATAGACTCAATGAACCTGATAGAAGAGAAAGTGGGAAGTACCCTACAACAGTTGGGGACAGGAGATCGCTTCCTATGTATAACCCCAGCAGCACAGACATTAAGGGAAACATTGAATAAATGGGACCTCCTGAAACTGAGAAGCTTCTGTAAAGCAAAGGACACTGTCACTAAGACAAAAAGGCAACCTACCGACTGGGAGAAGATCTTCACCAACCCCGAAACAGACAAAGGTCTGATCTCAAAAATATATAGAGAACTCAAGAAACTAGACTTTAAAATGCTAATTAACCCAATTAAAAAATGGGGCACTGAACTGAACAGAGAATTCTCAACAGAAGAAGTTCAAATGGCCAAAAGACACTTAAGGTCATGCTCAACCTCCTTAGAGATCAGGGAAATGCAAATCAAAACAACTTTGAGATATCATCTTACACCTGTCAGAATGGCTAAAATAAAAAACACCAATGATAGCCTTTGCTGGAGAGGTTGTGGAGGATGGGGTACCCTCATCCATTGCTGGTGGGAATGCAAACTTGTTCAACCACTTTGGAAAGCAGTGTGGCGGTTTCTCAGGAAATTTGGGATCAACCTACCCCTGGACCCAGCAATACCACTCTTGGGGATATACCCAAGAGATACCCTATCATATGACAAAAGCATTTGTTCATCTATGTTCATAGCAGCATTATTTGTTATAGCCAGAACCTGGAAACAACCTAGATGTCCTTCAATAGAAGAATGGATGAAGAAAGTGTGGAATATGTACATATTAGAGTACTACTCAGCGGTAAAAACAATGACTTCTCGAATTTTGCATGCAAATGGATGGAAATAGAAAACACTATCCTGAGTGAGGTATCCCAGACCCAAAAAGATGAACATGGGATGTACTCACTCATAATTGGTTTCTAGTCACAAATAATGGTCATTGAGACTTTCACGTATCTTGAAATTTTTAGTATGATAAGATCTCTCCTTTTTGTTACAGCCAACATCCACTTGTGAGTGAGTCCATATCATATTTGTCTTTCTTTCTCTTGGTTGCCTCCCTCAGGATGAATTTTCCCAATTCCATTCATTTGCCTTCAAATATCCTTGTGCCTTTCATTTTTAACAACCATTGTATAAATATACCACATTTCCTTTATTCATCTTTCACTTGAGGAAAATCTAGGTTATTTCCAGGTTTTGTCTATTACAAATAAAGCTGCTATTAACATAGTTGAGCAAATGCTCTGGTGGTGTAATTGAGCATCTTTTGGGTATATGTCTAAGAGCAGTATAGCTGAGTCTTGTGGTAGATTGATTCCCAGTTTTCTGAGAAACCACTACAGCAACTTCTAAAGTCACCAATTGAGTGATATTTTTTTATTCCTTTTATTTTGTTGTTGTGAATCTGCGGTGGTGATGGTTATTCTGTGTATGTGTGTTTTTGCTGTTTTGATTTTCTGGTCTGGGATTATTAATTTCCTGTGTTTTAGTGAATGTGGTTAGTCTCAATTTTGAGTTTTCCTTCTAGTACATTCTGTAGGACTGGGCTTGTAGACAGATTTTGCTTAAAATTGGTTTTATCATGCAGAGTTTTATTTTCTCCAGTTATTGTGATTGAAAGTTTTGCTGGGTTTCATACTCTAGACCACTGTCTGTAGTTTCTTAAATCTGCCCAGGCCTTTCAGGCTTTTAGAGTCTCCATTGAGAAATGAGGAGTTATTGTCACAGGTCTAAGTTTATATGTTACTTGGTCTTTTTTCCTTGCAGATTTTTATAGTATTTTTTTTTGTTCTGTTCATTTATTGATTTGGATATTATGTGGCAAAAAGACTTCCATTTCTGGTCCAGTCTAAGTGGGTAGGACTCTGCATGTATCTTGTAGCTTCATAATCATCTCCATCTTTAAGTTATTAAACTTTTCTTATATAATTTCTATTGAAAAAAAATTTCTGGGCCTTTGACCTTGGTTTCATCTCCTTTTTCTATTTCTGTTTTTCTTAGTTCACACATCTTAGATTTCTGGCATTGTGGAGGCCAGAAAATGTGAGCCTCTTTCCAAGTTGACCAAAGGTCAAAGAGTTGGAACTTGTCCCTAATTTCTTCAAGGCTATTGTGTGCCTACCTCAAACAAAGGTCCCACCTAGAGTTGCTCAGAGAGTTCTGCTCTCTCAAGGTTAATGTCAACAGGTGTGGCTAGTGCTCCAGGAAGAGAGAAATAGATTTTTCCTACTTCAAAAAAGAGTTTAAGGATTCAACTAAGTTCCAGCTCTCTTTATGGAGATAACTTGGGATTCCACCCAGGGAGTGGTTTGCCTACAGAATGTTTTGGTCTAGTGTATGAGTGACTTATTTTGTTCTAGCAAGAGAATGTTTAACTATGAATGTAGTCCACGACTTTCAATTGGTATGTTCATTTCCTTTTATCATGTTAATGCAGCCTTTTGTCTTACTCTTACTTTTTGGGGTCAGGGCTATTTTAAGCAGCTGGAAATTAACATGGGAGAATTTTAAGTACTCACTGGAACTCCCTCCCTGTTCTATCCTATATGTTTCTCTGTTTTTATGATTTTCCTTCTTGTCTTCATGTTCTTTACTATATTTCTAAATCTCCATGCCTTTACCCTGGCAAGAGGTAGTTTTTGTTGAGGGTAATCCCTGACATGGCATGTTTTGTGCCAAGACATTTTTCATAAATATTTAAAAGTTTCTTTGGCCAAGATACCCATAATTTTTTTTTTTAAAAAAAAATCTTATCTTCAATGTCTGAGATTTCTCTTTCATCTCTTGAATTTTTTTGGTAAGGCTTGACTTAGTGGTTCTTTTTCAAGTTCCCAAATTTCTGACTTTTTTTATTGATTCTTTTCAGGTCTTGAAAAAGTTTTATTCATGTCTTTCAAGTTTGTGTGTTTGTGTGTATGTGTGTGTATGTTTATGTGTGTATTCATAGATTTTTTTAAGGGACTTATTCTTTTCTTTTTTTAAGTCCATCTACCATATTTAGAAAGACTATTTTGTTGTCTTTTTCTTGTGCTTCAACTATGTTGCAATATTCAGGGCCTGTGTGGTAGGGCCCTGGGCTGTGTTGGAGACAATTTCCCTGTTATTTATTGTATTTTATGCTAGCATCTAGACATCTCTGTTTGGGAATATTGTAATTCTGAGTACTGATATCTGATCCTGTCTTTATTGTGTGTTTTTTCCTTGGTGTCTTTTGCCCTCTTAGGAGAGTATGGTGTTTCTTGGTAGGAAATTCTTCTGGAATCCAGATAGGTTTGCCTACTGGGGTTTCTAGGTAAAATCTGTTTTTAAATGTTGGGAGCTGACACTTAGGAATGATGTTTAGGTAAGATGCAGGGTGTAAGGGGTTCAACAGAAGGGAGGAAAACAGAATCTTCCACCAGAGCCTGCCTAGTCCCATGGGAGCAGGGGCAGAGAATGAGGAGAGGATTAGGTGGTATTCCACAGATTTGGGGCTGAGACTGGGGAACTGGACTTGGAGGAATGGAGGGGGATATGAATATTTGCAGTTGGCCTACCCCTCCTTCTCTGGCCCAGGTGGCCTGTGGGTCCCAGGGAGTGCCTGCGGGAAGTAGGGAATGGGATACAGTAGTGAGTTGGAGGAGGGAAGTTGGGAGTGGAAGATCTATTGGAAGTGGAGAGAAGTGAAAGGAAGGGAAGTTGCAATAGGTGGATTGTTGCAGAGCTGGTAATGAGACTGGGGATTGGATTTTGAAGAAAGGAAGGAGACATGAAGATCTGCAATTAGCTTGCCTGCTTCCCTGAAGAGAAGGTGGTATAGTGAGAAATCCACATACGGTTGGGAAGAAAATTTATTTCTTAAGAACAGAAATATGGAAAACACATACAAATACAGTGGAAAGCAAAGCCATTGCCTCTTTTTCCACCATGGAAAGATGGAGAGATCACCAGTTGGTGTGTCCGAAGCCTTCCACCTCCAAGCTAGAGTGATCCCCCCACCTCAGTTCTTAACTGGTCACATACCAGAGAAAACCATACCCATATGGCTAGTCATCTCAAATGTCATTGACCAATTAAACCGAGCTCCCACAGCAAGGTGGTCTGCATAAGAGCTGGAAATAAGACTACAGGATTGGATTTCAAGGAGTGGAGGTATAGGCAGAGATCTGCAGTTAGCCAGCCTGCTTCCCTGGCTGGAGTACTGTGATGTGGACACTTGCATTGGATCATGCCTTTCCATTCAGAACACTGTGGCAGTGCTGAAATAAAGGTAGAAAGCATACTCTGAAGTCATCTTGATAGTGAAGCAGGCTGCAACTTAAATATGGGCTGAAGAGATGAGCACTACCTGTTCTTCCAAAGGTCTTGAGTTCAATTCCCAGCAACCACATGGTGGCTTACAACCATCTGTAATGAAATCTGGTGTCCTCTTGAGGAAGAGACCTGGTCATTCGTTCTCATCAACTTAGACCATGAAACCCAACATGGATAACTTCAACAGAACTGCCATATACCGGCTGCTCATACTTGCTTCGGCGTTGCTAGAGCATAACATTCATTTCTTTCATAAGGGTCCTAGTAGAAAACCAAGTAGTACTATTCTGCTAAAAAAAAAAACACACACACACACACACACACACACACACAACAAAAAATAACTCCTAACTATTCTGCTGCAGAGTACATTTATAGTCACATCAAAACAGATACTTTGTCCAATGTTCTGTGTAAAAGAAAACATATTGGCTTTCTCCTTTCATTCCAAGGCAAGAAGTACTCAATCATTTTTTTGTCAAAGTTTTATATTATTTTTAACTGGACATATAAAGGTGTTGCATATTTAACAAGAATAATGCAATGCTTTTCATTAATATGTATATTATAGAATGACCCCAACATAATTTTTAATGCTCCTAGAGGATGCTGTCTCTTGCTGCCATAGTTTCTTAATTACTAAAATCAACCATCTTAAGAACAAAGATAAGTATAACTGAATCAGGCAGAGTCACATTAACAAATCTTGATAAGAGTAATCACACAGAAGTGCTCTTTAAAGAAAGGTCCTGAGCTGAAGTAAACCTATTGGTAATACTCACTTCTCAACTTTTTTTTTTTATCATACCTTCACCCCAGGAAGCTCATTGCTGTACTGCATATACAGTACACAAAGTCAGTGAGTGAGCTACTAAATCACAATGGAATTCTGGAACACAAAAAATGAAATAGGTGAACCATGTCTGCTTAAATATCTAGTTTCTTAAGTCAGTTTGATCCTAGTTCAAGACTTGTTCAATTTCCCACTTTCTTGGTATTTCCAGGTCTTAGTGGTGAGTCATGCTTCTACCATCAGTTTAATTTATTTTGCTGTTTATGTCAGACATGATTATATTGTCCTCCCAACACCAAAGCCAATTATTGGATGTAGATATTCTCTAGAGTAGCAATGTGCTTCAGCCTGCACAACTCTCTGAGTTTCAGGGTCACAGTGTTTGTCTAATTAATTAGAAATTCCACTTTACAGTCTACTCTTCACACTTTACAGTGATGTGGGATTCCCCTCTGTAAGCTATGAATAGGTTTTTATTATCATTGATTAATAAAGAAGCTTCTTTGGCCTATGGCAGAGCAGAATAGAACTAGGCAGGAAAACTAAACTGAATGGAGGGAGAAAGAAGGCAGAGTCAGGCAGATGCCATGTAGCTGCTTAAGAGAAACACACTAGAACTTTACCCAGTAAGCCACAACCTCATGGCAATACACAGATTTCATAGAAATGGGTTAATTAAAAGTATAAGAGCTAGCTAGGAATATGTCTGAGTCATTGGCCGAAGAGTGTTGTATCTAATAGTTTCTATGTGATTATTCAGGTCTTAGTGACCGGGAAATGGAAGCACAGTCTCTGACTACAGCCCAGAACTCTTAAACAAAGATGGTTCTACTTTCAAAGACTCATTTACTTCTAAGTTCACTTGAGCATATGCATATGCAGATTTTCACTCTAATCCATTCTGTTAATCACTGATCCTGCAAACAGAAACTTCTCTGGTGAGCATTGACGGATGCATTAATCTATAGTTACAACGATAAATCATTAGGAATTGGTTAGCTACTCTGTTCTCATTTCAGAACACAATGATACGTTCACTACTAGGGCTTATGACCTATCAAACCACAGGTTATTGATTTAGCAATCATTCAAATATGGGTTCCATCTTGTGGAGCAAGACAATATTAATCAGAGAGTGGTTGTTTACTTTCATATGCCCCTATTGTAACAGTGGCCATGTCTTGCCATGCCAAGCATTATTGTAGCTCACAGAGTCCAGAGCTGGATAAGACTAATGGCCATCTTTTTTACTCAGGTAGTATTTATAGTACCATTCACCACTGTGAAAGCTAGCAAGTAAGAATGTAAGGGTGAAGCTCTGAGGTTAGTACAGGTATGATTTCTCCATGTTCTATGATACAACTGTGTGACATCTTTAGCAACAGGGTATCATCATTATGATCTCAAGAAACCAAGAGCACTGGCAATAGCCGGTGATGTTTAGGAACTTTTTAGGAACTCACTTGCCATAGGTTCCAAAAGAGGTAATCTATTCCTGGCACTGGGCTTCCTATTTGTAAGCTTGTATTGTATAGTAGAATCATTGTTGCTTCATTACAAAGGAACTCCATCTTATCTTGAACACCATATATATATTTCTACACCATTGATATAAAATGCTCTTACAGTCTTCTATAAAAATAATGTTCAAATAAAGATAAAATTTATTATGAGGGCAGAGAGCATTCTATCAAATATAACACTTGTTTGTAAAATAAAAAAAATATTGAAGTTAGAGTTACTGTAGTGGGTAAAGACTCCAGCAAATGTGTATCTCTTCACAAGTCAAAAAGTAGCTATTATTAACTTAGCAATAAATTAATAATAAAACTCTACTAATTTTTGCCTCTTCTATTATGTCTTCATCTTACCCTAGCATCCACACACAGAAGCTCTAAATTCCTGAAAACACAACCAAGGAAGTCGAAACGACTGAACTAACTTGACTTCATCACATCGTGGAAGGGCGATGGTGAAAAGGAGTGCATTGCTGGTTTCTACTGTTGACTCCCCAAAGGACAAGAAACCCTAGTGGCCTCAGTATCCGATCTGCCTGTCTGTCACTATCACTTTATTTATTTATTTTATCTTGAATTTACGAAGATTGTAAGTGACCTTTATCAGTTACAGTGAGAGAGGAAGCAAGCCTTATTCAGTGTCTGGCAGTTAAAGCACCACGTCATGGTATGGTGTTGGAATAATATATGTTTTAAGGACAGGAAATACTGGTTCATTATTTTTGTCCCCATGAGTAATATAGGTTTTATTTCACAGTTCTTTATAACCAGAGTTTTTGGATTTATCTAAAGTTATGCTGGTGTACTTAAAATACTGACAAAGAGGCTGGACCCATACTTTGTGGCTCTGCTGCTAAAACTGCTCTGATTAATATAGTACTAATTTCCAGATCTATATACTCTGTGTAGCTGATTTGGAGTGTTAATTTGATGCTATTGAATCTTGAATAGAAAGTCACATTCACATTAAGTATCTTCTGTCAGTATTCCTTAACATGAACAAACTGTGATACTTGGACATAGCAGATAGAGGTAGGAAATCCCCTTTAGTCTAGAGCAAGCTTTTCTATCCCCAAATCTTGTTGAAACCATCTGAAACTCTTACTGCAAAAATCTACTTAGAAGCTGAAATAATATAACCTGGAATAAAAAAAACATCTTCTAAAACTCAGTTAGCTCTAAGTTTTAGTGACAAGAATTGATGAATTTTGTCTGCTTGGTTTTTTTTTTTTAAATTCTGTTAGTAGCTCTGTAAAAATAGTGTATGTCTTACTTGAAAAATAAATTACGTTTGGTGTCTTTGAAGGAAAGTATGACTGCCTTGAGAGATGAATTCCAAAAGAAACTGCTACTTATTCCATCCAACCTTTCTCAAACATTTTATAATCATAGTAAGCATGTGCGAAGGTTCATTTTCGAGTGCCTGTCTCTTGACAAGCCCTTAGGTTATCAGTGTTGAATAATTAGCAAAATATGGAAAGCTATGAAGTTTGTACATTGTATACTGATTCACCACAATATACCAACAAGCCAATTACTATAAAGATATTTAATGATTTTCCCGAATGCAAATTGGAAGGCTAGATCATCGAAACTCTTCTTAAGAGCGCTGGTATCAGAATTGCAGCCTACACTTCACTCTTGTCATTAAATATTGAAATCCAAGTCTCATATTATACCTGAATTACTGCACTATGAACTACATGTGTTAGCTACCAGTATCTTAGGATACAAAAAAGTGTTTTAATGTTGTTTTTCAGCCATCAATGCTGTATTTTGCAGACAGGAGAATATTAATTATTGATGTGTGATATTCTTATACAAGACAGAATAAAATCATAAATAGAAGTATATTGCTTAGGAAAATTAAAATCACCAGGTCACCAGGTTTTATTTATTTTTTTGTTACTATAGAAAATTTTGCATGCAAATAAATTATACTTTGAAGCTAACTAGAAATATTTCCAGACCCATAGATGAAGGTCTCAGTCTCCAAGACTCTCAAGTCCACTTTGGATGCCAATAAAACTCAGATTGTTTTACCAATACTTCGTATTGGCATGCTATAAATTAAAGTTCAGTTAGCCCTTTTGCCCAGTATGATTAATTGTTCAGAGTGGCACCATGAACTAAGTGAAACCCGTAGGTTTATGGTTTTCAGTGAGAAACATCATAGAGGATATAGATGAGATTGTGGATAGTTCAAACCCTGTGGGAAGCAGTACATAGCTTGTACAACTTCTGCCACAAAACTCTTTAAGAATCTCCAGGTGTGTCATTATCTAGAAACTCTATGTGTTTATATGTGGTTCACTATGCAGGCATTACTTATTAAATTATTGAACCTTCATAATGATCTTAGCATTTTAGCCCCTCTACCCCTCTTGAAGGCTGCGAGTGAGACTGAAAGTAGCAACTCTCTAATCCTATCTTGGTCCCTGATGACCAGTCTCAATTTGATGCATCCTGTTACCAGTCCATTCATTAGCACCAAAAATACACTTATCAATGACACTACTAATGACTTTTAAGACTAAGTAACAGGAGACTGGGTGAAACTTAAATGTGATTTTTAAGAAATAAGAGTGGATCATTATTGTTTGATTTATATGGTATGATTAACTCCCTGGATGACAAAGGAGACTGACCGTACACAACATCTAACTCAGACTTGGACATTCTGTATATGGGTATGAAAACAAAAGTCATGAGCCAGTTGACTTAAATTTATGTATGACATTATTTTGATTGAAATCCATGTTTTGGTGGCATTTACACTCTAACTTGCCTTTTTTAAAAAAAAACAATTCAATGTTATGCCCTTTAGAATCATGTTATTTGATTTAATATTTGTTCACATTCCCCAAAGTAAATATGTAAACAGCAAAGAACTTACTTTCAGGGGTCAATTTCAACATCCTTCATAGCTGGAAAAAAATAAACAAATAAACAAACTGGGCAGCCAACAGCGTATTTTTGTTGGGGAATCACTTTATGCATTTAGCTACTTTATGCATAGATGATTACTCACATAGACTTTGGTTGACAAATTAAAATAATTTAAAAATGCTTAATTAAGTTGTTTTAAAATTCATTTCCATTCATTTAAATTTTCTGAGATACTGTCTACCTTGATCAAAATGACAGTTCCAATTCTTTCACTAACATTGACTTTGATACAAAATATTTTTGAAGATATTTAAAGTTCAAGAAGACAATATTCTGCTGGTATTCACCCGTGCTAATGTTTTGTCAGAACCAATTATGGTGTATGTAATCATATGGATGTAGACTAATTAGTACAAATCCCATTGGAACTTCCATACTTAATGGAGTTTTTTTTGCTTGCATATGAGAACAGTTGCTTTGATGTGTCAAGTTGCATTTACAAAGATCACCAATCAAGGAATAGTCTGAGGTAACATTGCATGATATTTCCACATCACATATAATGAGGTTTACACATATCAATGTCATCATATTTGACTGTGACATACTTCTCTGTGACATAAAGCATGTGTCCAGAGGTCCTCAGCAGTTTTTTTCAATACAATGATGTATCATTAACAGAACTTAATACTCAAAGTGGCCTATCTTCATTCTAGTCAACATATTTATTCAAATAGTGCACTTCTACAACCATAACTATATTCTTGAAGACATATCTGAAAGAAAATAGTTCTGGTCTATTTTTTTGATGATGTCACAAAAGACTGAGTTTTATGGGGTTTATAATAAGATATATAGAGAGGATAATATATACCTTATTAAGAGATGTTAGTTGTTCAGATTAGTAGTTTTTACTTTGGTGTTTCCTTTTCTATTATATTTTAATATATCCTACAGTCTTCATCTTCTCAGACTTTCCTGCCTGCTTCCTTTCAGTTTGCTTTTCTTAGGGCTCTGTTTTTTATTTTGATGAAACCTTCCTTGACCCACTCCACATTCAAGATGAAATATTTGTTGCTTGTCTTTCTGTATCTGGCTTACTTCATTTAACATGATTTAATTCCCTATGAGTACATAAAACTGTATTTTGCTTATTTACTAAGCTTTTCTTTATCCATTTCATTTTAGCTGAGCAACCTAAAAGATATTGTGAACATTGCTGTAAGAAACATAAACATAAAGGCATTTCTTTTTACTGGGTTTATTTTGTTTCATTTAGACAGAAACCTACAAATGTGATAGCTGGATCACATGTTGGTTTTATATTTAACTTCTTGAGAAATATTCATACTATTCAACACAGTGACAGTGTGAATTTGCATTCCTATCAACAGCTCATATAAAGTCTGCGGTTTATTCTCAGTCTCAGCAGGGGTTATAATTTTTTATAATAGTCATTCTGACTGAGATGCAATTTCAATGGATTTGAATTTGCATTTTTCAAATTTTTAAAAAATATTTGTGCACATTTATTGGCTGTTTATATTTCTTTTGATCATTGGCTACTGAAATCTTTTGCTATTTATGGATTTATATATTTGTTCGTTTTCTGTCAGCTCTTTGGAGATCTTTAGTGTAGAAAAAATGAATGCAGGTAGAAAATTTCCTGAATATTTGTAAGATATGGACATGCATGCACATGTACAAAGGATCTACAATCCCCTTATTGACATTATCAGAAAAGAAACTCTCCAAGCCACATGATAGCTAATTTGCCAAAAAGTAAAGAACACCAAAAATGCACAAAGCAGCTGGATATTGATCCTATTGTAGGAGTAAATGGCAAATGTTTTTCCCATTCTCTTGGCTTTCTTGTCACTCTATTTCTTTTGTTGTGTAGGAAGATGCTAATATAATATAATCAATTGCATATTATATTCTAATTTCCTGAGCTACTGAAATCATTTGGGAGCACATTGTAGTGCCAATGTCTTGATGTTTTACCTATATATTCATTTATTAATTAAAACATGGTATATTTTAGATTGAGGCCTTCACTAATTTTGGATTGATCTTTGTATGGGGAGAAAGACAGAAATCTAGCTTCATTTTTTTTTTAATAAGTGTGTATCAAGTTTTCCTAGCATCATTTGCTGAAAGAAATGTTATTTCTATAATGTGTCTTTTTGGGCTTTTTTGCTGATAATCATATGGGTCTTCAAGCAAATTCTTCTGCCCTGGTCCTTTATTCTATTGCATTGGCTTCTGTGTCTTTATTCTTGTTTATCTGTTTGCATTTGTGCCTTTGCTGTTGTTGCTGCTGCTGTTGCAATAGAATGCTATCTCTGTCATGGTTGGGAGCATATTTTTAAATAAGGTATGGTTATGCTACCACATTCCTCTTTTTGTCAGAACTGTCACTTCTAATTGATCTTGGCTTAAAATCTGCTTTTTTGAACACATGCCTTTTTACTTTTGTGTGTTTTTTGGTTACTACTTAATTTATATCAGATATCATTTTGGATATTTGTACTTTCAGGCAATGATACAAGTAACTAGAAGATAGTTACTATTGGACATCAATTTTTATCCAACAAGATAATCTTTTTTTCAACTGGAAATCTGAGGTGGCTTACAGTGACGACTACTAGTAAAAACTTATTTTCTTGTTTTGGAGAGTGTTTATTTTTTTTTCAAAATTTTACAGTTGAGAAGTTGGTGACATGCTGAGTTAATATAGTTTGATTAGCTTTTTTTAATTCTTTTTCTGTGTAGGAGTCCTTTGTAATATTGCTTACTGGGCATGAATTCTTTCAGTTTACATGTACTTTGAAAGATCTTGAATTGTCTTTCAAATTTGAAAGACAGTTTTGGTGGCTATAGTAATCTTAGTTACCTATTAGATGCTTTCAGAGCCTGAAATATATTATTGCATGCATATCTGGACTTTGTGATCACCACTTGAGAAATCTCCTATTCTGAGTGTAATATTCTGTATGACTTTCCTTTCTCTTATAGATTTTTAACATTTTCTCTTTTTCTATGCTTTTAGGCAATTTGTCTATCTTTGGATGGAGAGTTTCTTCTCTGATAATGTCTACTTGGGTTTGTAAACACCATGTATGTCCATTTTCTTACCAAATTTCAGGAATTTTCTCCTCTCATTAATTCTTTATTTATTTAGAATAACTGTTTATGTTTGTATAAGCCACATACTGTATAACTTTGCTATGCTTATTTCCTCTAGGATTATATAGCATATACTTACACTGTCTTACAAGGCAAACATGTGTTTGCAATGGTTTATGGTGTTAAATTTTTCTCAAGGTCATGTTTTGCCTAAAGTTTGTTTGGTCATCAGTCAGTGACATCACTGGGGAATGGTAAAAGTTTAGGAGATGGGGCTGGGGTAAAAGTCAGTTTAGTTGGAGCATGCCTTTGAATAATACGGGGACTCAATTCACTATGCTTTTTTTTTCCCAGGGGGTAAACCATGAGATTTTTTCTTATGTTTCCCATATTATTCTGCCCCAGTGACAAAACATGTTATTATGTTTCCTGAAATGTCATTTCCTCTCAGTGATGAAAACTTAGGTTTTACTGTTTTGTCCCTCTCCCCTTTAGTGTCAGCTCCAGTCCACCTCCTTCTTATGACTCTAACTAGTCTTTTTAAGATCTCAGTAATAATACTGAGCTGTCACGATCTCAGACACAGAAAGAAATCTATGTGCTCCTGAGATAGAATCTTCTCTCTTAAGTATACACTATATTGTGCATACTTTTGCATGTATTTTATAAACATTTTTAACATTCACTTTTACCTTTGTGCCTCACTTATAACACTCAATAAATACATTAAAAGAGGTTTACTGCAAAACTCAGATGACGACAAAAGTTTACCTGTCCATCCACAAATGGCAGAATGGTATCCATGACACAAGTTTGTAGGCTAAGAATAATTTAATCATTATAACTTATTTCTGAATTATTTCGTGACTACTTCATTGGTTCACTGGATTAAAGAAGCATGGTAAAGGATTTCTGTGTTTTCAAAATATCTTTAAACCTTGTCACAAGAAAATTTCTTACAAATACAAATTATTTTTAAGATGCACTTAAAAACTTTAATGTTTGATTCACAGAATATTCATAAGCTAGCAAAGTATCTATAAATGCATCACATATTTCATAATGTGTGGAATGAAACAATTACTGAAATTATAAACTTAAAATAATGTAGGTAATCTCTTACTTCTTGTGTATTTCTTTCTGTATACATTATCCATTTTTCCTTAAGTCTGATTAATGCCATTTTTACAATCATGTTCTTCTTTGCTTTTGTAGTTCTGTAAGTGTGCTGACATTTAATCTGGAATATAGTTGAGTTGCTTGCTATACTTTCACATATTGCCTTTTAAGATACCTTATCTTTTGGTCACAGAGAAATAGTCCAATATATATCTTACAAAATGATTAAGAAAACTTGACTAGCGGAAACCCCTGCGCCTGCAGCAGACGCGGCGGAGACCTGCAGACACCAGCGAGCAGAGGAGGTCCACGGGGCGGCAAACGGTGAGCCTAGTCGTATCCCTGAAGACCACCCTGTATAGGGAGAGTGTTCTTGACCTGCGGCTGGACACAGGAAACGGAGCAGGGGCACTCCCTGACCACCTTGACTCCCCGGTTAGCCTGCGAGGGCTGCTACCCTCTCCTGGGGCTGCTCCTCCTCGCTGAGACCTCTCTCTCCCTGACATATCCCAGATTGTGCCCAGGATCCTCCTTCACTCCCCCTCCCTTCCACTGGGCGCGGGACCATCAAGTTTAACCTCTTTGAGCGCTGGATAGGGAGCTCAGGGCAGAGGGCAGCAGGAGTTCCTCTGTTTTGGTGGCTGGCCTGCAGAGGGGTAGGCCTTTTGTTGGCGAGGTCCCTGGCAAGCTAGGGAGAGTCTTCTTGCCCCGCGGCTGGACACAGGAAACGGAGCGGGGGCACTCCCCGACCACCTTGACCCCCCCCTTAGCATGCGAGGGCTGATACCTTCTGCTGGGGCTGCTCCTCCTCACCGAGACCTCTCTCTCCCTGGCATATCCCAGATTGAGCCCAGGGTCCTCCTTCACTCCCCCCACCTTCCGCTGGATGCAGGACCACCAAATTTAACCTGTTTGGGCGCTGGTTAGGGAGCTCAGAGCAGAGGGCACAACGAGTTCCTCTGTTTTGGTGGCTGGCCTGCAGAGGGGTAGGCCTTTTGTTGGGGAGGTCCCTGGCAAGCCAGGAGCGTGGTCCTGGTCCTGAAGACCCTTCTGAGTAGTGAAAGAGATCTTGGCCAGCAGCGAAACCCAAGAAACGGGGAGAAGGCATTTTGTAAGCAGGGCCCCTGGCCAGCAGGAAAACCCGCTCCTGCATTAAAAGACACATTAGACAGCATCGATAGGACGAGATGGGCAGGTGCCAAGGCAAGAATTCACCCAACAATCTGAAAAGCAACATGAAAACACCAGAACCCAATGATCTCACAACAGAAGGACTTGAACACCCTAACACAGAAGAAGTGGAAAAAAATGACTTTATGAAAGCAATAGAATCCCTTAAACAACATGTAAAAACACCCTTATAGAAATAGAGGAGAAGTCCAACAAAAAGTTTGAAGAAATGAGTAAAAAGTTTGAAGAAATGAGTAAATAATTGAAAACTGAAATGGAAGCAAGAAAGAAAACACAGACTGAGGACCAGCTGGATATGGAAAATCTAGGTCAAAGAGCAGAGTCTACAGAAACAAGCATAATCAATAGAATACAAGAGATAGAAGAAAGAATCTCAGATTCTGAGGACACCATAGAGAAAATAAACGCACTGATCAAAGAAAACAACAAAGCCAACAAATACTCATCACAAAACATTCAGGAAGTATGGGACACAATAAAAAGACCAAACATAAGAATAATAGGGATAGAAGAAGGAGAAGAGTCACAGCTCAAAGGCTCAGAAAATATTTTTAACAAAATTATGGAAGAAAACTTTCCCAACATAAAGAAAGATATTCCTTTGAATATTCAAGAAGCATACAAAACGCCAAACAGACTGGATCAAAGAAAAATATCCCCTCGCCATATAATAATCAAAACACAAAATATACAGGTTAAAGAAAGAATATTAAGAGCTGCAAAGGAAAAGGGGCAAGTAACTTATAAAGGTAAACCAATCAGACTTACACCTGACTTCTCTATGGAAACTATGAAAGCCAGAAGGTCCTGGATAGAGGTTCTGCAAAAACTAAGGGATCATGGATGCAAACCCAAACTACTATACCCAGCCAAGCTATTGTTCACTATCAATGGAGAAAACAAAACTTTCCAAGATAAGAACAAATTTAAACAATACGTAGCCACAAACCCAGCCCTACAGAAAATAATAGAAGGAAAATCACAACCTAAGGAATCCAGCATTGCCAACACTGCCTACAATAACTCAGGCGTCTAGCGAACCTTCACCGGCACACCTCAAAGAAGGGAGACACACAAACGCTACTACCAAAACCAATAATAATAACCGGAGAAAACAACCACTGGTCATTAGTATCACTTAATATTAATGGCCTCAATTCACCCATAAAAAGGCACAGGCTAAGGGATTGGATACGAAAACAGGACCCAACATTGTGCTGTTTGCAAGAAACACATCTCAACCACAAAGACAGGCATCTACTCAGAATAAAGGGTTGGGAAAAGGTGTTTCAAGCAAATGGTCCTAAGAAAAAAGCAGGTATGGCCATACTAATTTCTAACAAAACTGACTTCAAACTAAAGTCAATCAGAAGAGATCAAGATGGACACTTTATACTCATAACAGGAACAATTCTTCAGGATAAAGTCTCAATCCTGAATATCTACGCCCCTAACATAAAAGCACTCACCTATGTAAAAGAAATATTACTAGAACTCAAGGCAGACATCAAACCACACACACTAGTAATAGGAGGCTTCAATACACCTCTTTCTCCAATGGACAGGTCAATCAGACAGAAACCCAATAGAGAATTAAGAGAATTATTGGAGGTAATGAAGCAAATGGACTTAACAGACATCTATAGAACATTCCACCCAAAAAGGAAAGAATATACCTTCTTCTCTGCAGCTCATGGAACCTTCTCAAAAATTGACCACATACTCGGAAACAAAGGAAACCTCCACAGATACAAAAAAGTATCAGTGTCCACCTGTGTCTTATCAGATCACCACGGACTAAAGCTAGAAGGCAATAACAATGCTACCCCCAGAAAGCCAACAAACTCATGGAAACTGAACAGTCAACTACTGAACCACACATGGGTCAAGGAAGAAATTAAGAAAGAAATTAAAGTCTTCCTTGAATTTAATGAAAATAAAGAGACAACATACTCAAACCTATGGGACACGTTGAAAGCAGTGCTAAGAGGAAAGTTCATAGCACTAAGTGCCCACTTAAAGAAAACAGAGAAAGCATACGTTGAGGACTTAACAACACACCTGAAAGCTCTAGAAAAAAAAGAAGCAGATGCGCCCAGGAGGAGTAGAAGACTGGAAATAATCAAACTGAGGGCAGAAATCAACAAAATAGAAACACAGAAAACAGTCCAAAGAATCAATGAAACAAAAAGTTGGCTCTTTGAGAAAATCAACAAGATCGACAAACCCCTATCCAAACTAATTAAACAACAGAGAAAGAACACGCAAATAAATAAGATCAGCAATGAAAAGGGGGACATAACCACAGACACAGAGGAAATTCAGAGAATCATTAGATCTTACTACAAAAGACTGTATACCACAAAACTGGAAAATACAAAAGAAATGGACAGTTTTTTAGATAAGTACCACATACCAAAGCTAAACCAAGACCAGGTGAACAATCTAAGTAGACCTGTTAGTCGCGAAGAACTAGAAACTGTTATCAAAAATCTACCTACCAAAAAAAGCCCAGGACCAGATGGTTTCAATGCAGAATTCTACCAGAACTTCCAAGAAGAGCTAATACCTATACTCCTTAATGTAGTTCACAATATAGAAACAGAAGAGTCATTGCCAAATTCCTTTTATGAAGCCACAGTTACCCTGATACCAAAACCACACAAAGACCCAACCAAGAAAGAGAATTATAGGCCTATCTCACTCATGAATATCGACGCAAAAATTCTCAATAAAATACTGGCAAACCGAATCCAAGAACACATTAGAAAAATTATCTATTATGATCAAGTAGGCTTCATCCCAGAGATGCAGGGCTGGTTCAACATACGCAAATCTATCAATGTAATCCACCATATAAATAAACTGAAAGAAAAAAAACATATGATCATTTCATTAGATGCTGAAAAATCATTCGACAAAATTCAACACCCCTTTATGATAAAGGTCTTGGAGAGATTAGGGATACAAGGGTCATACCTAAATATAATAAAAGCTATTTAGAGCAAGCCAACAGCTAACATTAAATTGAACGGAGAAAAACTCAAAGCCATGCCACTAAAATCAGGAACAAGACAAGGATGTCCACTCTCTCCATACCTCTTCAATATAGTGCTCGAAGTTCGAGCAATAGCAATTACACAACATAAGGGGATCAAGGGGATTCGTATTGGAAAGGAAGAAGTTAAGCTTTCGTTATTTGCAGATGATATGAAAGTATACATAAGCGACCCCAAAAACTCTACCAAAGAACTCCTACAGCTGATAAACGCCTTAGTAATGTGGCAGGATACAAGATCAACTCCAAAAAGTCAGTGGCCTTCCTATACACTAAGGATAAGGAAGCAGAGAGGAAAATCAGAGAAGCATCACCTTTCACGATAGCCACAAATAGCATAAAATATCTAGGTGTAACTCTAACCAAGGAAGTGAAAGATCTATTTGAGAAGAACTTTAAGTCTTTGAAGAAAGAAATTGAAGATGACACCAGAAAATGGAAGGATCTCCCTTGCTCTTGGATTGGGAGGATCAACATAGTAAAAATGGCAATTCTACCAAAAGCAATTTATAGATTCAATGCAATCCCCATCAAAATACCATCAAAATTCTTCACAGATCTGGAGAAGACAATAATCAACTTTATATGGAAAAACAAAAAACCCAGGATAGCCAAAATAATCTTATACAATAAAGGAACGTCTGGAGGCATTACCATCCCTGACTTCAAACTCTATTACAGAGCTACAGTATTGAAAACAGCTTGGTATTGGCATAAAAACAGAGAAGTCGACCAATGGAATCGAATAGAAGACCCTGACTTTAACCCACAAACCTATGAACACCTGATTTTTGATAAAGGAGCTAAAAGTATACAATGGAAAAAAGAGAGCATCTTCAACAAATTGTGCTGGCAAAACTGGATGTCAATCTGTAGAAGAATGAAAATAGATCCATATCTATCACCATGCACAAAACTCAAGTCCAAGTGGATTAAAGACCTCAATATCAGTCCAAACACGCTGAACCTGATAGAGGAGAAAGTGGGAAGTACTCTACAACAAGTGGGCACAGGAGACCACTTCCTACGTATAACCCCAGCAGCACAGACAGTAAGGGCCTCTTTGAATAAATGGGACCTACTGAGACTGAGACGCTTCTGTAAAGCAAAGGATACTGCCGCTAAGACAGAAAGGCAACCCACTGACTGGGAGAAGATCTTCACCAACCCTGCAACTGACAAAGGTCTGATCTCCAAAATATATAAAGAACTCAAGAAACTAGACCGTAAAAGACTAATCAACCCATTTATAAAATGGGGCACTGAGCTGAACAGAGATCTCTCAACAGAAGAAGTTCAAATGGCCAAAAGACACCTAAGGTCATGCTCAACTTCCTTAGCAATCAGGGAAATGCAAATCAAGACAACTTTAAGATACCATCTTACACATGTCAGAATGGCGAAAATAAAAAACACCAATGATAGCCTTTGCTGGAGAGGATGTGGAGAAAGGGTACACCCATCCATTGCTGGTGGGAATGCAAACTTGTGCAACCACTTTAGAAAGCAGTGTGGAGGTTTCTCAGGATATTCGGGATCAACCTACCCCTGGATCCAGCAATACCACTCTTGGGAATTTACCCAAGAGAGGCCTTATCATACAACAAATTATATGCTCTACTATGTTCATAGTAGCACTGTTTGTAATAGCCAGAACCTGGAAACAACCTAGATGCCCTTCAATTGAAGAATGGATGAAGAAAGTATGGAATATATACATATTAGAGTACTACTCAGCAATAAAAAACAAGGACTTCTTGAAGTTTGCAGGCAAATGGATGGAAATAGAGAACACTATCCTGAGTGAGGTAAGCCAGACCCAAAAAGAGGAACATGGGATGTACTCAATCATATTTGGTTTCTAGACATAAACAAAGGACATTGAGCCTCTAATACGTGATCTTAGAGAAGCTAAATAAGAAGGAGAACCCAAAGAAAAACATATAGGCATCCTCCTGAATATTAACCTTCATCAGGCGATGAAAGGAGACAGAGACAGAGACCCACATTGGAGCATCGGACAGAAATCTCAAGGTCCAAATCAGGAGAAGAAGGAGAGAGCGCAAGAGCAAGGAGCTCAGGACCGTGAGGGGTGCTCCCACACACCGAGACAATGGGGATTTTCTACCGGGAACTCACCAAGGCCAGCTGACCTGGGTTTGAAAAAGCCTGGGATAAAACCGTCTTGGGAAAAAACATAGAGACAATGAGGACTACTGAGATCTCAAGAACAATGGCAGTGGGTTATTGATCCTACTGCATGTATTGGCTTTGTGGGAGCCTAGGCAGTTTGGATGCTCACCTTACTAGACCTGGATGGAGGTGGGTGGTCCATGCACTTCCCACAGGGCAGGGAACCCTGATAGCTCTTTGGGCTGAAGAGGGAGGGGGACTTGACTGGGGGAGGGGGAGGAAAATGGGAGGCTGCGGTGGGGAAAAGACAGAAATCTTAAATAAATAAAAAACAAGAAAGAAAACTTGACTAAAATGAACAGTAGCCTTCCATGCCTCTATCTGTAGCTAATAGAATGAAATAGAATTATAATTAAAATACTTAGTTATTTGAATGGCTAAATTACTTATTCTGAACCAGACATCAGCTTAGTGAAATATTATAATTAGCCATCGGACTGTCCAAGAGTGTTAAAGATTTAAAAATAGATAAATAAAAGAGGCAGGAAATAATTTGCCATATTTCTTTTAAAGTAGACATGAGAGAGTACGCTTTAAAAGAATCTCCTTTTTTTAAACTTTAATTTTAGAGTTGCTTATTTTCAGTCATTATTTCCCCCAGGATTCCCACATCTCTGCACTGCAGAGGGGTGGCAAAGAGCATTTCAGACATATGGCAGTCCAAGGTGGTCCTTTGTTCTTTGAGGTTAAGTAGAGACTAAAGCAATCAATCATTGAATTCGCAACACGTGGAAAGGGACTGGCTCTCTTTTGTGTAGGGGATAGTACACTGATTGAAAAATGCTGACTTTATTTTAGTTTCATTTTCTGTGTATAATTTGATGCCACACAGTCACCTAGAAAGGGAGGTATGCTAATTTAGCTCACTAATGCAGGATTACATGAAATATTCAAGTGATGTCCCTGCCATGTCTCTTTTCATCTGTTTTTAGCAGCTGAAGTCAGTATACCCCTTTCATCACAATTCTAACTGCTTAAGCTCCATTAAAAAAAAAAAACTATTTGATGAAATTATTTTAGGCAAAGACATCTATTTACTACCTGTTATCATGGAATAAAACAATGATAATCACCATTAAGCAAAGAATTGATGGAATAAGTGCAGAGACCCATAGACAGAAATTTCATGGAGATAGAGTCTAAATTAGAAATCTCCATCTTGTCCTCACTTGAAGATTCAGGCAACTTGGAGGAAGAGGCAGACAAAAGATTGTAGGAATTTGAGGGGATGGTGGACACCAGGAGAATGTGTCCCACTGAATCTGCTAGCCAGAACTCACATGAGCTCACCAAGATTGAGGTGGCAACCATGAGACCTTCATGGGTCTACATCAGGTCCTCTGCATAATGTGTTATAGCTGCTGTTAGTTTGTGAGACTCTTCTCAGTAGGAGTGGATGTGTCTTGGACTCTTTTGCCTGCTCTTCAGACCCTTTTCCTCCTATTGGGTTGTGGTGTCCAGTCTTAGTATGAGAACTTTTGCTTTGTCTTATTGTATTTTATTTTGTCCTGTTTGGTTGTTGTCCCTTGGAGGCCTGGTCTGAAGAGAAATTGGGAGGGGACATATTGGGGAATAAGGGAAGTAAGGGGAGCTTGGAAGAGTGGAAGGAGGTGAAACTGTGGTCAGGATGTATTATATAAGGGAATAATCTATTTTTACTTAAAAAGAAGAAAGATAATATTAATTTGAAGAGAAAATTGTGAAATCATTTATTGTATGCCTAATGAGGAAGTTTCCCAAAGGTGAATTTAATAGGTAGGCATATTGTTATACTAAAGCAATTATAAGTAAAATCAGATACCAAAAAAGTCAATATTAAAAAAATTGTCTTTGAAAATACAAATCCCACATTTAGAAGTCTCAGCTACAGTGGGTTAGCTGGCAAAAATTTGGAGTTGAATTGTAGTGGTTGCTAATATTTCCATCTCTCAAAAGATTTGTGCCAACACATATTAGGCCATTTTTCACTTTTTGAAATTGCCTTTATGCTTAGCCAGAGAAGAAATGAGGCTGAAAATTAATTCACATGGCATTTTAACCAAGAGCCAATAATTTCTATTCTGCATGCAAGAGGCAGTCCAATGAATTAGGAATGATTTTCCCCAAAAGCCATTCTGCCAGTTGTCACTCTCAAGTGGACTAATATGTTTCCAATTTAAAGCATTTCAACGAAGTCCCTGTCTTTATTAAGGTTATTGTAGCTAAGCTATATTTTATTCAATATAGAGGCCACTTTCGTCTGACTTTGGCCAGCCATCTTATGAACCCTTTTTAATACTTGATGATTACTTCACTGCTTGAATTTTGCCAATTATCAAGGATGTCTTTGTTATCAAAACTGAAAATACAAGATAGAGACTTTCCCAGCTTTCCTGTCAGTGACGACACCACAATCATTTTATTTATCAGATATACCCAGCTCAGAAACTTTTGAATGGCAGAGGATGCAAGATGCAAGGTGGTATTCGGTGTACGCTGCTATTTCTTGTGATTTGTAGCACTATCATGTCCTCAGCAAACAAATCCATGATGTGATATAAGACACCATCCTTGGCTGAATTGTTTGCATACTGAGTCGTTGCTAATTAAAAAAAAAAAACTCTTTGAGGGCCTGCCACTCAGCTCCCAAACAAATACATGATACAGAAAGATTTTTTCTTACTTATGAATGCCTGGCCTTAGCTTGGCTTGTTTCTAGGTGGCTTTTGTAACTTAAACTATCCTGCTTCTCTTTAACTGTGCTTTGTCTCTGGCCTTTTTACCTTTCTTTACTCTACGCATCTTTCTTTTCTCTTATTCCATGGCAGGCTGTGTGGCTGTGTGGGTAGGTGTCTGTGTGGCGGCTGTGTGGCTGTGTGGCTGTGTGGGTAGGTGTCTGACCACTGGCATCCTCCTTTCCTTCTCCTTTTCTTTTTTTTTTTGGTTTTTCGAGACAGGGTTTCTCTGTGGCTTTGGAGCCTGTCCCGGAACTAGCTCTGTAGACCAGGCTGGTCTCGAACTCACAGAGATCCGCCTGTCTCTGCCTCCCGAGTGCTGGGATTAAAGGCGTGCGCCACCACCGCCCGGCTTCCTTCTCCTTTTCTTTTTCTTTACTCCTTTCTTTTTCATTCTCTGCCTGCCAGTCCCACTTTTATCTCTCTCTGCCTTGCTATTGGCCATTCAGCTTTTTATTAGACCAATCAGGTGTTTTAGACAAAGTAACAGAGCTTTACAGAGTTAAACAGAAGCGACATGAAAGAATGCAACACATCTTTGCATCATTAAACAAATATTACACAGCATAAATGAATGTTACCCATCTTAAACTAATATTCCTCAGCTCTAGTTTTCTGTTCCAGATAACAGTATTTTCCCTAAAGATGTTTTAATCTCCTACAATATAGTGGAAAAAAATTAGTTTCAGTTTTTGCTTGTTGTTCATTTATTTAAGTTATAGTAGTAATCAATATAATACATTTTTTTTTGCCTGTCAAATTGAATTATTATCCAAATTATGGGAGCCCATTTTATATATATGCATCTTGGTTTATTAGTTCAGCAGATTTCTATGAAAGTTGCTAAATCTTAAACTTTCAAAGTCATTTTTAGACTTTATATGATAGCCATGACATTGAGAATTGAAAGACTTAGAGCTAAATAATCATGCAAATATTTTTTATCTAGCAATTTAAAAGTTCTATGCTGATTGTTCCAAAAAGAAGGAGCAAGTTATGCTGCTCCCAGGCTTAGTTGAGATCTCATTCTTGCCCTAATGTACCATTCTCTGTTTCCTTCTCGAGAACATACCTATTTGTCATGTTTATTCTGGGTAGTATCAACAATAGATCATTTCATTAAAAATTGGAAAAGTAGACATATTTACAGCTAAAATAATGCATCAGAGGACAAGATAGATGAACTATATTTGATTTTTATAAGTGAAACAGTGTAGAGACAGAAAATAATTAGAAATGTACCGGTATGCTGCACATAGACATGCACTTCAGGAAAATTTGACATTGTTTGACTCATGAAAGCTGACTGAGTTGAGGAAAATGATGTAATAAACAATAAATCTGTTTTATACAGTATGAGCTTTGGGATCCAGAGAAACATGTATGTTTGCCAAGTTTTTCTGTGCCAACAAATATGTTGAAATATATATGAAACAGGTATGTTTCATATATTATCTTATCTTTATCTCTGACACTGATCTGAGTACTCTATATTTTTTCATAGAAACTGTTTGAGGCAGAATTTGTTTTTACTCTACATACCAACAGTTCCCATTCCCATTCCTCCTCTTGCTCCTCCTTACCCGCCTTTCTCCCAACCCACCCCCATCCACTCCTCATGGGGAGTCAACAAAGCCTGGCACATTAAGCTGAGGCAGGTCCAAGCTACCCGGCCCCCTTGCTCAAGTTTGAGCAAGCCATTCAATCATAGGGAATGGACTCAAAAAGCCAGCAGATAATTTTAAAAGCCAATTGACAAAGTTTTGTGGGTGAAGCGATTACAAAAAAAGGAACGGATAAATCTCTATTTGAGAAAGTGGAATGAAATTTAACACCAAGAACTGAGCAAAGGATCTGTTAGAAACAAATAAATGGAAAATACAAAAGGAAAATTTGTAGAGGAAACACTCCCAAGTCTCTTGTTGTTACTGAAGAAGACAGGCTTTGTCAATGAATCAAGGTGGTGATGTATTCAGAAAACGCCAATAGGAAATTCTCAGCATGGAGGATTCGGAATGAAAACCTCCCTAAGACTTGCGATCTGTGGTCAATATAGTTTAACATGATGTTTAATTTTGATTTTTAAAAGCCAGGCAATAGAGAGAGAACAGAGCAGATTATGAAAAGCCACTGGTCCAGTAGATAAAAAACCCATGAAGCACAGTTGTAACTGATGGGACAGCGGTGTCCATTGCCAGGAATCTCAAGAGCAACATGGAGCTCTCCATAAGTAGGCACGCAGTGAAAGCAAACACGAGTGAGTTGTGCAATCAAATGAATGACCACAAATGATAGCTGGCTCGTAACTGGAGATGCACATGGGTGCTGTCCCACGGATGCCCTACGATGTGGTGTAGTGTTTTGAAATCTACGTTGCAGTTTCATTGTATGTTTGTGTATGTGTTGGAAGTTATTGGATTGTAAAATCATACTCTAAAAGTTGACTATAAAAGTATGTCTAAACATGAACCAAAGTTAAATTAAAGAAGAAAATTAAAGTAAATGATGCTTTCTCCTTTCATTTTTATGTGTTGAATGTTTCCTTTTCAGTATATCTACTTTTATAAAACTAAAAGTTTTTTCTTGTTTTTCTGGTTTGGAACAAAAATTCAAAATTAACCCTAAGATAGGAATCATCCCCGGAAAACTTTTGTCCTTCCTCGATGATTTTACGTGTTTTCACTTTCTGGTGAGTGATAGCGACTAGAGGCTCTCCAAAGCTAAGAAAATGGAAAGAAGGAACACAATAATTTAATATAAACCAGTGATTTGGCTCATACTACCTATGTAAAAAACTCATGTTGAGTGACTCCAAAGACAGTATAAAAGCGATATATGCCATTGCTAATGTCTTTGCATCTGTTTCCACCTAATCTCAAATGTCAATATTTATACCATTTAATTTCAGTGCAGAAAATAATTTCTATAAATTCATACTTTTAGTTTTCTGTGATATGATAAATGTATAAAAAACTTTAGGACCTTAAAAAAGTATAAATGATGCAATCTATAATGTGCAGCCACTCATCAGGAATATTAACATCAAGTCATTGTTTAGTCAAAGGTTTGACCAAACAGAAATGCCTAACATTCCCAGTGTTCTGGGGATGAAGCAGTGTGATTGAGACAGGGAGGGGGGAGTACTGTGGTGGTTCACTTGGGTGGGGTCTCTGTACAGAGAGATACCAGGAGGCTGAAGTGGAGAGGCTGCCTTATTGAAGTGATGAAGAATGGAGAATGAGTATTATTTTAGGATGAGACTGTTGATATGTAATCCAGTGGTGGTTACCTAATCCCAAATAGTTAGTCTAATCTATGCATATATGTATATATATAATGTGATTAAATATATCACATATATTTATTTAATCATATATCTAATCATATAATACACAATATATATTATTTAATCATATTAATATATAAATTAATATAATATAAATATATATTATATCATATATAATTAAAACTAAATGGATTAGAGATTAAGAGGACATCTAATATATACACATTCATATGTATATATAATTGGCATAATTCAATTTGTAATCCTGATAATTATATA
This sequence comes from Microtus obscurus, assembly GCA_963919715.1. NCBI lineage: Eukaryota > Metazoa > Chordata > Mammalia > Rodentia > Cricetidae > Microtus > Microtus obscurus. The sequence goes on along the minus strand of CAWTZC010001020.1, from coordinate 5,883,786 downwards.
TATATATTTATAAGATAAGCATATTAATGTAAGGATGTTTAAAATATTTGTTATTGGTATTATATATACATGTTTCGATAATGTATATGTTATAAGAAAAAAGAGGTTATGCATTCAAGAAGGACTGGAGGTAGAGGGGCACACAAAGCTAGAGGGAGGAGAGGGAGAACCAGACATGAATCATCAGAAAGTCTAAGAGAAAAATACCAATAGATATAAAAATCGCACTGAAATGAGTGTTAGATGTCCCCATATCGTGCACATGGGTAATTGTAGAAATACTGGTGAATCATAATAGACAAATAACTGCAAAAATAAAGGCAAGGCACGTTACGAACTGCTGAACTGAAGAAAATGCAAAGGAGTAGTAAAACTGCCAAATTTCTGTGAAAATTGTCATTTAATTTGGTTTGTTTTATTGTTTTATTTTTGTTTGGGATTTGCTTCACTAGATTTAAAATGCTGGAGAGATGCAATCTTGTGTGCTACGCTATTAAACACAAATCCAAAAATTCATATAACAGTGGTTGACTTTTCATATTACTGGATGTTTTCAAATGGGAGTACAAATAACTACCTTCAGGAGATGCACCAGATATAAATGCTGAATGACACAAATATGTGACTTTTGTAGCTTTCCCATTGTTTTTTTCTTTGGAATTATTTCAGATTGATAATCCATCTTCATCAAATTTCAGATGAATAAGTTCTTTTCTGATTTGTAATTGAAGTAAAAAATTCACTATGAGCTCGTTTTTAGGAATGTACTATACAAATGTAATATATATATATATATATATATATATATATATATGTAAACATGTTCTCATCTATTATCTTTTTAAACATGTTTTAAAATTGCATTTCTAAGTAGAAATTACAAACTCTTAGCGACAGTAAAGAAAATGTTTCAACATGGGAAGCATCCGTGCTCACATGCTGCACTGCCTTCATCCACTCTTTCAATCATTACAGTTATTTTCCGAGTCTAGAACTTGCTTGTTAAGGCTATCCAGGCATAGGCACACTAGTCTGTAAGTATTTTCGTGCAGCAAAAGCAACTAGCAAAATACCTTTTGTGATATAATAATAACAAATAAATAAATAAATAAATAATTTGTATTGACTGGTAATTCAAATTTTATCTTAATTAGACTGTCAGGTATACATTGAAAAGACATTTTTAATCATCCAAGCAATGTGCTTTTGATATAGTTCTATTCCAGGTGTATGTTCAAGTCCTGTCTAATAATATAAACTACTGAGCATGTTACCTCTCAGCAAGAGGCATAAACTTCAAAACCTCAAGGAAATGAGAGTATCCATAGATATTGATAAAAGTGTCTTCAAAATTTCAATTCCGAGAATGCATCAGATTTTCTAATCATTATAACCAACTGAAATCCTTTTTAAATTTAATTATATATCCTCTTCCAGCATGCCCAACCCTTGACAGCCACCATTACCCCCATTTTATTTCTGCATTATAAATAAAATTATGCTAATTATATATTTTATAAGGTAAAAACATTATGCTTAATCTGTGTGTTATTGTCTTAAATTAACCCCAAATCCTCTCATGCTAGCAATGGGGCACGGAATTGAGAGGGATATGATTATGGGTAAAGAATAGAGGCCAGCTCTTCCTTGTATTTTTCTTCATACAGCTACACAATTATTCTCCACTCCCCTACCCTACTGTTGGTCAGAAATGGTAGCAGCACCACCACAGGTTTTCCTATAAGGTGCCCATGGTGACTGGGGCTTAGTCCAGGTTTTGCTGTCAGTTGGAACATGTTAAATAAGAAGCATGCATTTCTTTCCATTATTTGCCCAAGTAAATTCTAAGCACATTGTGTTAATGTTGAGTCCAGGTTGTAACTGTGGCCATGCTGGCTAACTTCTTATCCTTTTCCCCATCCATTTGTGTCTCATCCATGAACCACACAAGAGACCTTATGTAAAGTTCTAAAGCTAAGCGTTGTGATTGTTTCATTTGAAATAGACACAGAGAAGTTTCCATCAATGGTAATGCTTCATTTTAGTGAACTGTGTATTCAATCAATTTATTCTTTGTATGAAGTTTTCAGATTTTTTTTTTTTTGGTTTTTCGAGACAGGGTTTCTCTGTGGTTTTGGCGCCTGTCCTGGAACTAGCTCTTGTAGACCAGGCTGGTCTCGAACTCACAGGGATCCACCTGCCTCTGCCTCCCGAGTGCTGGGATTAAAGGTGTGCGCCACCACCGCCCGGCATCCAGATCTTTTAAAAACACAGCTGATATCAAAGTAAAGTAGTCCAAAGGTTGATTGATTAATTGATCGATCGCAAAATACATGTTTTCTACAAATTAAGTCAAGGTTTTTGACATGTATATTTTCTTGACAGAAATGAAGCATTTATTTTGTGCTGCTCATGAAGTACATACACCTAAGCACAGTAGTGAGATTCACTGAGTCACATGGTAGCTCTATTCACAATATTTGAGGAACCTCCATGCTTTGTCCATAATGGCTTTACAAATTTACATTTCTATCAACATCATGCAAACATTTTGGCTTGGACTTGTGATTTATGGCTGTTTTGTTAAAAGCCTTTCTTATGTGAATGAGGTTATATTTGTGTTTTGATTCATTTATAGCAGTAGGAATTGAACTTTGAATCTTTCCTTTGTTACAATTGCTCAAATAATATCTTAATTATGACCTCAGTAATTTGAGGCTCCAGAGACACTTTCCATTTGGGTTTTGCAGAGAGCTACTATGTTTGTCCTAGCTGTGGTGATAGCATATGATCCTTTAGATGCTTCTAAGAATCTGACCAATCCCAGGCTCTTTTAGAGGTCCTGATGAAAGTACAAAGGAAACATTAGTTCTGTGTCCTTGTCCAGGAGTGGACTTGGCCAGGTCCAATCTGAGGCTGGGACCAGTGCCATGAAGAAGTCAAGGCTGTAGTTTCTGGGGATTGGACTCTACCACCTGGGCTGTGGTTATCAGTCCTGAGGCAGCTGTGTCAGAGGTGTCCTGTGCTCTCATTGTCTGCTTAGCTTTCTGTTGACCTTACCACCTTCTCCCCTGAAAGTAGTATGTAATAAGCTATGATGCTGAATTAGTTAGCTCGTGTGAGTCATCAGCATAAGCAAGATCCCTAGATTGCAGTCATTGCTTTCGTCTTCTTTATTTCTTGGTCCCGATCATCCCACTCAACACCTTCATGTTCAGGACTCTTATTTCTGTAGGGTTGGGTCACACTGAGTTACTAGAACTAAGTTTTTGGATACTCAAAAGGAAGCTAAAAGGAAAGGGGATGAGTTGGACTTGAATAAGGGGTATATTCTTCATAAAACTCTGGGTTAGAATTTGTAAAAAATACATATACCCACATAGACAGCTGACCCACTGTGCTGGGATCTCAGGGACTCTAGACTGACAGCCAAGGAGCTTGCATGGGACCTAACTAGGCCCTTTGCATGTGGGAGACAGTTGTGTAGCTTGGTCTGTTTGATAGACCCCTGGCAATAGAACCAGGATCTATCCCTGGTGTGTGAGCTAGCTTTTCGGACTCCTTTCCATATAATGGGATACCTTGCTCTGCCTTGATGCCTGGGGAGTGGCTTGGTTCTGCCACAATGTAATGTGCCAGGCTTTGCTGTCTTCCTAAAGGCAGCCTTACTCTTTCTGAGGAGTGGGTGGGGGATGGGTTGGAGGGAAGTGGGGGAGGTGGAGGGAGCAGAAGGAAGGAAGGAAGCCCAACTGCGGTTGGTATGTAAAATGAATTTTTAAAGATTAAAATAAAAAAGAAAAAGCAGAAAGACTAACCCTAAGTTTTATGTATTTATGTCTTTTAATGATGTTAGCATGGTACATGGTGAACATATAGTGTGAAATTAAGATAGTTTGCAGATAAGATTCTCTAATGAGAGAAAGACATGCAGGAAACAACAGTTATCCCTGAAGACATGCAGAGACCTTGCAGAAACTTCACAGAAAAAAAGTCGGTCACTAAAAAGCTCCTAGGAGTGAGGCAACCAGGCATTCAAGGAGCCTAGCTTTGAAACTTGCCAAGACTTCCGAGGCAATTTGAAAAAATATATTAAGAAAACAGTAAACCTATTTATTTTTATCCACCAAATACCTTACGAGTTCATTTATTGTAATAGTTGCTTGAGTATTGATGGGAATGAAGAATTAGTCTGTAAGACTATAGATTAAAAAAAAAAACCCTTGGTAGTAGAGATAGAAGAATATGTCTTCAATTTGATCCTTTCAAGCTGATAGTTACAACTTTGTCTTTCATTCAGCATTTCTCCCTCTGAAGGAGAGGCTTTAGATTGAAATTTTATTGTCTCAGACTAAAATGTGCTATCCAAGCTCAAGGTGGACAATGCTTTCAACTCTGTAGGAAGCAGCAGTTGCCAACAAGAGATTTGAAATTGGCAGGTCAATTAGGACAGAACCTGGGTTTTTGTGTGGATTTCCGTGCTGATTCTGAATAAAGTGTTGGCTAATCTACTCTGCTGGTGAGGTATGTGACCTTACTAAATTTACATCTTATGTTCAGAAGTAAGTAATGGAGTTTATTTTCAGAACAAAATTGTGGCTTTAATAGAATCCAAAATTTACAAAGAGATTATAGTTTCATTTTGAGTATTGGTTATTTAGAAACTTTAAAATTTAACAGTATTTTTATTCTTTCAAAGTTTCCTATATTTATAAAATGTGTATTAATCAAACATATCTACCACTACCTTCTTCCAACTCTTCCCAGGGCTTCCTACCAATCTCCCTGGCAACCTCATGCACATTTTCCATTTTATTACTTTGTTTTTAAATTGCCTCTTTGAGATCCACCAGTGCTTCCCATATGCATGTGACTATGTGGCTGTTTACTGGGGAATAGGCAATCTATCAGTGGCCACATCCCCCAATGAGAGTGGTTCTCCCTCCCTCAGCAGACATCAACAGCTGATAGATTCTCTGATATGGGAAGAACCTCAGAAGCCTCTCCTGAAACCATGCTGGATTTTTTTCTCTGAAAGGTCTTGTACATATAACTATAGCTACTATGTGTTAATGCATGAAACAGCTGTGTCAGTAAAAGAAATAATACTTTGACGCTCTCCTCTTCCTCTGCCTGTTCTTACCTCATCCAGTTTTCAAGGGTGTTTCCTTGAGCTGCAGATGGTGGAAAGTTGGTAAGGTTAAGATACTCATTTGTTGAGCACTTGAGTAATTTATACTTTATCCTTTGACCAGTTACGAATCTCTGCATTGAGGAATACCCATTGCAAAACAAGCTTCTCAGAATGAGGTTGAGAAAAACACAAACCCGTGGGTATAAATGTACCTTTTTATAATTCACTTGGCAGTATAACTATTTAGCAATGCCCCCTTCCTCTGGCTCTATGATCTCTGAAGTCATTGGCTTTGTGTTAATTTTACTGTACACTACCAGGCATGAAAAACATCTTACAGAGACAACCTTATATTGAATGAGAAAGATGTTAGTTGGTTATTCCATAACCATGTGCCACCATTGCAGCTGTGGGCACATCTTGGTATGAGGGCACAGCACTGTAGAATGGAAGATCTAGTGAAGACAATTCCTTTTTCTTCTTCCCTAGCATCCTGCATGCCAGCGACAGCTACTCTGTAAACTATCTATCAGGAAGAGTTATCTGGACAGTTTAAGATCAGTTTCTTTAAGTATCCAAATTGAGTGGTGTCTTCAGGCAATAGGGCCTTAGCAGCTACTTAGAGGGGACAGTCAAGAACAATGGCAAAAGCCTGTGTTCTTTGGGCAGCCTCTAGGGTTCCCTGACAGATAACTACTTAGGAGGTAAGCCGTGTCTGGCGCTGAGATTTTCAATTAGTAAATAACACTTGTCTTCTGAAAGAAGCATTGTTCATTGCTTACTGTTTCTCTCTGCTTGTACTTTCTTACACTCCGTATTCCACCTTTCAACTTTCATTTGCCTGCATTTTACTACCCTCCCTTTCCCTTAAACCAACCAAACTAGCTGCCCATTTTTAGCTTGCCAGCTTCCCCAGGAACTCCAGGTTACACATATAAAATAAAAAAAATTCAAAGCTAGAATCCACATATGATAAAGAACAGAAGATATGCAGTCTCTGTCTTTCCAGACCTTGGTAAAATATCCTATAAAATGTGCTATAACTTAAACATAGAGTCAGCACTTTCATGCTAATAAACGAGTGACTCAAATAACAGTCCTGTGTTACATGTAGAATAAAGTGGCCTTAATTGCACTGACTAAATCACTGAAAAAAAGCAGCACGTGTGGAAATAAAAGTTAAATTTTCCTAACCCACAGGTTTCTTCAGACTAGGGTCATTAATTTAGTTTATATTATGAATAAAAGCATGCATTTTAGAAGAGTTTATTATTTTTGCAATATTTAGATGGCAATAAAAAGAACTACATTAAAATTTTTACATTGCTAAACTCCATTTTAACCAACTGCTTCTCCACACCACTCAGTTGAGTATGCATACAGACACATACACACTGTGTGCGTGTGTGTGTGTAGTAATTGATGTGATGTCATTTTACTTTAATTTCTTAATATCTCAACCAAATTAATAGACAAGCAAACACACATGCACATACAGTGGCATAAGACATTATTTAAATTTCTAAACATAAAATATTTATTTTATAAAAAAAGAATGTGATTTTTATATTTACTCCCATAGAGTACCAGGAAATCATGATCAAAAGAAAATCTTAAAGAAGACAAATAAAAATATTTTACTATAATTAAAAAATATATGTATTATGCAGGGTTCTTTGGAGAAGTGGAAATAATAGAATAACTCTTCCCCTCTTATGTATAGACAAACATTTATCTTCCCCCACTAATATGATTATGTATACTTTTATTATATATTTTTATAAATGTATATTATACAACAGTATATTATACATATAATTCATATGTGTAATATATAAAATACATTATATATAAGTAATAACTATGAATAATACAATATATAAAAATATATAAATCCACGATATAGTATACTTGTTTATTATATTGCATATAATAATTATTATATTTATAATTATAAATACATATATGTGAACATACATATTTTGGATTTATTGGAGTGATTTACAGACTGTGGTGCATCTAGTCCAACAATGGCTACAAATCCTCATAAAAATCCAAGAATCCAGTCTTTGTTCAGTCCAGAGGATAGGTGTCTCAGACTCTGTGATAAACTGAATTTGGTATTCAGAATCCTGAAGGACTCAACTCTTATACCAATGAACGAGTAGACTTGTCATCAAGAGTAAGGTCAAGCATGCAATGAACAAGAGCTCCCTTCTTTCATGTCAGAGAAGTCCACTATACTCCGGCAGAAGGGCCACACATCCTAGATTAGCTAGAAAGCATGTACTAGCCTCGATGGAAAATAACAAATGGAACAAAAGAATAAATAATATAGTAATTAATAGACACAAGTTCGATGGATAGGGAAGGACACATCTGGAAAAAATGGGAAAGTGAAGGATGGAATATTCAAAATACCTTTTACAGAATTCTTGAAAAGCTCTAAAAGCTTTTAAAGTACTATGAGAAGATAACACTGCCTCTACCGACTCTGTGTGTGAAACCCAGTGAACTAACCTCACTCTCATCTCTGGATGTAGTCTTATTCAAACTACTCAGCTTAACCCTTTATTTAATGAATGGAAGCCCTTGCCTAAGGCATTTGTTAGTTTACTTTTGGATAAGGATAAACTATAATTGCATCTCTTTCCCATTGAATATGGATGATGAAGTGAGTGGTGCTGAAAACCATGTCACAGGAGAGCCATGACCCTCAGGAGAGTCAGCCTTGTGATGGCATATACCCCCTTAGAGTCAAAAGAAAATAACTGGAACAAAGATTAATGTCTCGTAATACTGTTAAACTTTTTAATTTAAACTCTATACAGTACATCTCTTTAAATATTTCAAATATTTAAATTTAAATATTGGAGCTAATGTATTCATTTACTTTACTTTAACAGAAGTTTTCACTAAGTTGCCTTAGTGAATAAGATATTTCCACCTCAAAATACTTTTCTTGGATTAATTTTTCTTAAACACATACTCAAACTTTTAATCTATACCAAAGAGCATTTTTAATATAGTTGACAAGATGTAAGTTCATTCCAATTCGGGAATAAAGGTGAGTGGGAGGAAACAGATTTCGAGCTGGATGCTAAAACAGGGGCAAGGTAAGCTCATAAAACCAGGTTGTAGGAGTTTTACACAGCCTGAAAGAGGATGTGAACTGAACAGGAAGGAGGACGAATCTTTTTTTTTTTCAGATTGTGCTAATAGATCCTTTAGTAGCTACTGCACTAAATAAAGGGATTAATTATGGGTTACATTAGTGGTTATATTTGTTCCTGTTGATGCGGTTCTGTTTGCAGCTTAACCATCTATGACCTTGTGGAAGGGTAACCAAGAGTGGGCTTTTAATGTCCTTAGAGTAGAACGTTAATTCTTTTACAGAACAGAGATTTGGCTCTGGCTAGCTTATGTGGCCGTAGTGGGGGTAGTTCCCAGGACCTCTGCTTTTTCACCACTGCCTGAGCTGACTTGCAGGCTGTGGGAAAATGTGTAGCATCACCACAGTGAAGTGACCTCTGAATAGAGAGCAGGGAGCAGACACCAGGGGGGATGGCAGAACACAGTTCAAGCATATGATCTGCATGGGAGGCTCATCCTTCTGATAAACAGATGTGATTCATGTAGATACGGAATCTGTGCAGACAAAACAAGAATGGGGGGGGCATGGCTGTGGAGGACAGGTTTCTTCATCCAGCAATGTTAGATGACAGGATAACTGTAGTATGAGGAGCGGCCAGGCTGTGTTCCCCGCACCTGGCCGCCCACATGGCTCAGCTTAAGCCCCAAAATAACAACACACAAACCGTATTCATCTAAACACTGCCCGGCCCATCAGTTCCAGCCTCTTATTGGCTAGCTCTTGCACCTGGACTAGCCCATTTCTGATAATCTGTGTAGCACCCCATGGTGTGCTTACCGGGGAGATTCTAGCCTGCGTCTCTCTGCAGTGGGAACATCATGGTGACTCCTAACTCAGCTTCTCTTTCCCAGAATCCTCTCTGTCTACTCCGCCTACCTAATTTTCTGTCCTATCAGGGCCCAGGCAGTTTCTTTATTGAACCAATGAAATCAACAGATTGATATATGATACTCCCACATCACTTCCCCTTTTTCTATTTAAACAAAAAAGAAAAGCTTTAACTTTAACATAGTAAAATCACATATAACAAAACAGTTATCAAGTAAGAATTACAGTTACAATATTTATATCTACTTTATCTTTTATCATAACTAAGGAAAACTATAACTATAACAATTCTTCAACTCCATCAAAGACTCCAGAAGGATATAAAATTATTTAAACAAACAAGAAATCCAAACTCTAGAAATGACAGAGACATCTCGCTGCCTGGACAGTCACCCAAAGTTCCTCTGTACAGTTGGGGCATCCATCTTCGGCCTCCAGGCCCATAGTATCCAGCAGACATTTCCATGAAGCAGGAAATTCCAAAGACAGTTCAGTCACTTTCTGCTGTGTCCTGTGTCCTGCAGAATGTCTTGTAGACTCTTTTATGAATCAGGAACCCTGAAAGATCATCTCACCTTTAGGCAAGTTCAGCAGTCCTCTCTCTGCGGGTTCTTTGTGTCCAGTTTATGCAATAGTCCAGGCAAGAACAGTCTCTTGCCCAATGTCTGGCTATCAAACTCCATAAGGATCCTCTTCGATGCCCATCTTCCTCTCGAAGTAGATTGGTGCTGCCAGGAGCAGACGTGTCTCATTGTCATGAAAAGCCCTAAATTATTAAAACATTAAATGCCATATTCTGCAGTCCTTGAAAGATATGAAGAATGCCTATCTAATTGAAATATATCTCCATATATCTAGAAAATCTAACATGACTACAAGCTTGACTATTATTTACGATTATTTAAGAACAACCTATATTTCCTAATTATACATTACATTTTAAAAATGAATTATATAATCACAATACCTTAATCAAGATCAGAAATACATATACATGTAACAAAATTGACATTAAAATCCACATCAATGCAAATTATTTATATCTATATCATATCCTCCTTTAAATTTAAAAGAACATTTATAAACAGTATTTGGGAACATGGGCATAGTTTTTCTCTCCAAACTGCTTCCTGCTGAATGGGGGCGTCGTTAATTAGGTCTTTCATGGTATAACCTGTGTTGCCAGGGTCATCTCAGTTGGCAGTTGAGTGAAGTAATTTGTTGAGGGTGTTCACAGCAACTTTTCAGGAGGGCGTGGTCTATCATACCAAATTGGAATAGATGCAATCCATAGGGTCTGGTCCTCTGTGAAAACAAAAGAAGACTCTTTCCGAAGCATCATATCCTTAGACCCAAATTCTGAAGTCATACCCTCATGATATCCATTCTGGTTCTACTTGGCAGCCCATATAATGAAATGTCTTTCTGTACGTAGCTCCTTCACAGTCAAAAATTTTAAAAAAAACACAATGTACATAATCCAGACTCTCTGTGAATTTTCCATTTTTACGTGGCTTATTTTTACTTTATTTCTCTTAATCTATAACTATCTGTACTCTGTCTCTTTAAAGACTTTACCTTTTTATTTTTAAAGGCATTAACTTTATTCTCTCTCTATATATATAATTTTTCTCTCTCAAGCCCACGTACATTTATCCAACATTGTGACTCATTTAGTGGTCTGTCTGAATCTGTTTTATTGTGAATCTGTAATTTTTTTACTATCCAGGAGCATTTCTTAAAATGTTAAGCACTTCTTAAAAACTTAAGTTGCACCATGTAGGGGTAATACGGTACTGCCTATGTCCTGTAAAGTCTAAACCTTAAGTGCGCTGTTATCACAGTAATTATGGTAGTTTCTGCTTGAGACCAGCTCAGTTCATCATGGCGGAGCTGAGCAGCTCCTGCCTCAGAGCCATTTGGTGCGCCTGAGCTGTGCACAGTTCCAGGCACATAGCAGGTCCACATTGGAGCCGTACTCAGCAGTTTGAGACTGAGTATGCGGCATTTTGAAATGCTTTGAAACCAGAGTTCACGCTGGCAGCACAGCCCCAGGAAGCCGCATTTTAAAATGACGCAGCTTTTTTTTTTTCTCTAGGCATGCACGCCAGCAACAAAGAACAAAACTCTGTGTTAAACTCTGTTTTTCTCTGTTTAGAATTAAGCTCTCTCAGGTTTTTAAGTGGATTTAGCCCATCACGTCGGGTGCCAATTTGTGGTAAGAGGAGCGGCCGGGCTGTGACCCTGTACCCGGCCGCCCGCATGGCTCAGCTTAAGCCCCAAAATAACAACACACAAACCGTATTCATCTAAACACTGCCCGGCCCATCAGTTCCAGCCTCTTATTGGCTAGCTCTTGCACCTGGACTAGCCCATTTCTGATAATCTGTGTAGCACCCCATGGTGTGCTTACCGGGGAGATTCTAGCCTGCGTCTCTCTTCAGTGGGAACATCATGGTGACTCCTAACTCAGCTTCTCTTTCCCAGAATCCTCTCTGTCTACTCCGCCTACCTAATTTTCTGTCCTATCAGGGCCCAGGCAGTTTCTTTATTGAACCAATGAAATCAACAGATTGATATATGACACTCCCACATCAGATAACTGCAAGATGAGAGTCAGCTCTCAGGACACAGGCTGCATCTTATAGCTCGAGACCTGAGTCTCCCAATGTGTCTAGGAGGCAAGAGTGTTTTTAACATTAGTAGATATTGCGTTACAAGTGAGTGAGAAGGGGCATTTTGGTTAACTTAAACCAGAAAAGATTTACTTAAAAACAGGATAGGGCCGGGCTGTGGTGGCGCACGCCTTTAATCCCAGCACTCGGGAGGCAGAGGCAGGCGGATCTCTGTGAGTTCGAGACCAGCCTGGTCTACAAGAGCTAGTTCCAGGACAGGCTCCAAAGCCACAGAGAAACCCTGTCTCGAAAAACAAAAAAAAAAAAAAACAAAAACAAAAAAAAAAACCAGGATAGGAAAGTTCTCATTGTCAGAACACACACATGTTTGACTTTGTTTTACTGTTGCTTAAACTTGGTGAAATCCACATCAGAGGATGGGGCATCCCTAGGAGTGATTCTAATTCAGCGGTAACTGGTGCATTGTAGGAAGAACACAGGGGTGGTGTGAGATTGCTTGGATTACATCCAAAAGAGCATGTTGGTACACTTGCCTTCTTGGTTTGGGCATGGAAACTCAGTGAGGGCTTTGGAACGGGTGGACTCACTAGCAATGCACACTAATTTGTGAGAAGATGGTATAGGGAAAGGGACCAGTTAGGCTCACTGAGAACGCATGTGGATGTGGCTCCCTCCTGGACCTCTAGGTGGAGGAGTGTTGCACGGTGAGGGCCCTAGGGCTGATGCAGTTGTGCCTGCCTGTGGAGCTCAGCTTTCTTCCCTTTTGAAAATTTATTTTTTTGTCATTATAAAAAAGTATCAGGTTTTCTTATGGTATTTTCACCCTTACTTTATTTTGGTTGATTTTTTTATCTTTTCCCTGCACAGCTGTTTTGCCCTTGCACCATCCGCATTCCTCATTCCACTCTCAGAGGTTGATTTCGTGACCATGCCCATCCTGCTATTCTAAAGTCTCTTGCTCTCATCTCGTAGTCTCTTTCTACTTTTACGGAACTAGAATAAGTACTTAACTTAAAACTGAGAATCTTGCACAGGGGTAATCTTGTGGAGTCTAGACAGGGGAGTTTTCTCTCTATGAACTACATGAGCCTCAGGAGACTGGAAGAACTGTCTAGACTGGGGTTTCAATCTTCTGCTCAAACAGCTTACTGCCAGAATATGACATGTTGATCTTTCAGGCCACGAGGACATATGTAATAAGATAGTTTCTAGTCAAGACCAGCTTAGATGATGCTTTCCACCCAAAGGAGAATGAAATGGATGTTTGCCTCTGCATTAGCATATTCTGTTCTAGGTGTCTCAATAACTTTTTCCTTTTTCTTTTCCTTTTCTTTTTTTTTTCTTTTTGATAGGTATTTTTGTCTTTGTCAGTTTTCGCCGCAGTGTTTTGATCATTACGGTTCCAGAGCTAGAGATATAGCTTGTCCTTTCACCCGGGAAGAAGCTGAGTGTTCATTGTTAATTACCTGTGAATTGTGTCTAAATTAGAGTCATTGTATGACTGTGCAGGCCTGGTTCATGCTGTTTTAGTCTCTTTGAATGCGTATGAGCTCGTGCTGACTTAGAGCAGTGTTTCTCAATCTGTGGGTCAGGATCATTTTAAGGGGGTCTCATATCAGACACCAAACATATTAGATATTTAAATCATGACTCAAAACAGTAGCAAAATTAGAGTAATGAAGTTGCAATGAAATAAGTGTATGGTTGGGGGTCACCATAGCACGAGGAACTATACCAAAGGGTTGCAGCATTAGGAAGGTTGAGAACTGCTGTTCTAGAGGGTCCTGTCTTCCTGATGTCCTACATCCTCTGCGGCTCTTACACTCTCCTCTTCTTCTGCAGAGTTCCCTAAACTTTGAGAGAAAGGATTTTATGAAAACATATTTTTTAGGGCTGAGTGGTCCAAGGTCTCTTACTCTCTGCTTATTATCTGGCCTCTGCCATTCTCTCTATATTTGTTCCTCTCTGCTGCAGGAGGAAGTATCTCTCTATAGAAAACACTCAGTAGTCACTATTGTTAAGTTGGGAGCATAGACCCCAGCCCCTTGCATCTATCCCAGCCTCCAGGCCTGAGAGTTTGTATTGGTCTGGACTCCAAATCCCAGCAGGCCAGGTCCCTCGGGGGAGGGTCAGGACAGCTTCCCAAGAGTATTTAAATGAACTCCCAAAAGAGGAGCAAGTGGTCTCTTTTCCTTCCTCTTTGTGGTCCTGTTTGCAGCCCCTAGGGGCCCCCCAAGAGCTCAGAACTCCCTTTAAACCTAGATATCTCTTAATTTGGCTTGTTTTGATTTGGCTTGATTGGGATTTTGCGTCGGCAGAGAGCTCATGTTAGGAAAATATTCCTAACAACTATTACTCTTTAACTGTTTTCCAGCGATGACTCCTTTCTTCCTTGAGACTATTGCTTGGTTTTTCCTCTGGTACATAGGCACAAAAGGAAATACACAAAACTTTACAGATTTTAGCCTTTCCTTATTAATTCTTCTGTTCATTTTCTGATTAAATTTGCTTAAACATAATATGGGTATCATTAAATGGGGTATTTTCAAGTTTTTTATAGATTTTTTTATAGACTATATACACTAAAGTATTTCATATAGTTAAGATAAAACACAGACTTAATTCAGTGAGAAGAGTGCCCACTTTGCAAACATTTAACAAGGAAGTCAGTGATTCCAGACTCCCATCTTGAGTTGGGTAGAATGGTTACTGAGCTCACTTCCGAATCAGCAAAGAAGCTGAAACCATGGGAGTTATAATTAGACAAATAAAAAAAAATGGGGCTCGTATCAAATCTTTCACACATTTAACATACCTGACAGTCTATCAAAAGAGCAAGTGTCTCTCAAGACAAAGTTGCCATGGATGGCTGAGCTTGCCAAACCACCAGAGCATGAAATCAACCCGGCTTATCAGCATCCAGCTCATGGAGGCATATTTCTGGGAGCGGGAGTCCCAGGCTTGGAGACTTCTTTGGTTGTGCTCAAAATGAAGACAAAGATTGTGTTTATCAATTTCACTTAATTAGCTTTTTACATGACTTTCATTTCTGTTACATTGGCTAATTAGCAATGTGCTAGGAAATCAACCCTCCCCCCAAGCCCCACCCCCCACCGCAGTCTCTAGAGTTCACAGGCATTTCCACATTCATCCTCACTAAAATCAGCATCGTTCCCTTCACTTCTGTGATGAGTCAGGCTCGAGGGGAGTTTTCCATTGAGATGCAGTGGCTGTACTATTAATTTTGTTCTATACTTTTCTCTCGCCCAGAAACGGGCTATTTGATTCATGAGAGGACTCTGTGCTTATGTTGTTGAGCAGATTTATGGAGTGCATGTGCCCAACAACACAGCACACTGATGGAAATCACTGGGTTTCATATTTGTGTTAATTTAAAACATTTTTTCCAAACTGGTAAATGAAGAGAAATGCCGGTATAAAACGGGCCATTTGTCCAGTGGACTTCAATGTCATGGCTTCACATATTCCTTCCCATCACTCCTGATAGGATATTGGAGAAAGATCAATGAAGTTTCTTACCCAAGTCATAACATTCTATATTCGGAAATTATTTTAGTAGAACAACAACAACAACAACAAAGCTAGAAGAATAAGAATAACAATAAAAATACATTCTTTATACTTTTTTTTCCTTTTCTTTTCTCAGTGAAATATTGGTGAAGAAAGGTAAAGGTCAGAATTAAGAAGGCTAATTGTGATGAAAGTCTGTCTAAACTGTCTGAGTAAAATAGCGTATCTGCCTGTGAAAATCACTTATTTTGGAATTTGAAAGAGTTCTAAATCACATCTGTAACTCTGATTAATACTAGATGTATTCCTGAGGCCTGATTATGATACTTTGGAATTCAGAACCAACAACTTAAAATAGGTATAGTAACCTGTATTTTGAGTCGTTATTAAGCCTAAAGGTAGCTTTCCTGTTGACTGTTTGCTTGGCTCGACCATGAGAGGAGTGAATACTCTTGGTAATTTAGAATCATCGTAGGTGATAAAGATCGAGCCTCGTATTTCTTCTATGCCTTCTGCAGTATTTATCAGTTTTCAAAGCGGGGTTTGCCACTTCATGAAGACAGGTTTCCTCACCCACAAGATTCTTGGTATGTCTGTAGGCTTGCTTGTAAACTGTGTACTTGTATGTCTGGTAACATGTAATTAGTGGTGTGGCCAGCGGTTTGTGTTGTTGTTGCAGTCTTTGAACTTACACACGTTCTAGCTGTGGACACTGGAGAAGGATACTGTTCTCCTCTCCATTTCAGAGAGGCCAGAAGCAGGAAGTAAACAAAATTAGTTCAGTTTCAGCTATGCAGATGCAATTTCCTCTTCTTGAGGATAATATCTATTCAAAGCTGAGGGCTTTTAAAGAGCGAACTCCTACCCAGTTTCCTTCCTCCTTCAGCTGTTTTTTAAATGTTTATCTGTGGAAAACACTGCAAAGCTGCAAAGGCTAACCCTCAAATGATCATGCTCCTTGTGGCTATTTAGCAAGACACATCCTGCCCACAATTGAGAGAGCAACGTCAGAACGCTATTACAGATAAAACTGTGCGAAAATGTTCTAGTCCATTCTCACACGAGGCATTTACCACTGAGCTCTTGTTGGTTTCCTCCCATCTCCAGGGTTAAGCTAAACTTTATAGACCAGGGCAAGGTTATTATAATTACAAATTATATCTTATTGTTATGAATTAAAAGTCAAATTGTAATTCTGATTATAAACACTTTCCTGGCATGTTTCCTAGGAAGGATCATGAGAAAATGTATGAAAGCAAAACCACCTGGACTATGATGGCAGAAGATACTCGCAATTGCATACATAGATGAAATGGTTGTC
The DNA here is from genome assembly GCA_963919715.1 of Microtus obscurus. NCBI lineage: Eukaryota > Metazoa > Chordata > Mammalia > Rodentia > Cricetidae > Microtus > Microtus obscurus. Next base: position 5,867,185 of record CAWTZC010001020.1, on the reverse strand, counting down.
TTCCAGTTAGAGCATGTTATTTCCAGTTGGAAACTTTACAAAATCACATAATATCGATTCTGTCTTCATGCCCCCAGTTCTTTGTCACCTGATCTTAACCAGGCTCTCTCACCTAACCTAAGCTAACAGTGTTTGAAAACTAACTTGTGTGCTGCAATGTTTTATTTTCTACTGTTAGCCCCTTCTCTTTGCCAACATAATGAACAGATCTGTTTCTCATGTACTCGGTGTGTATTCAAAATGTATTTGCTTAATGAGTAAGGGGATTATCAAACTAATGTTCGAAATAAAATATAAAGCTAAAACTATTCTATGTAAGTTTTAAAAAATCAGTAGCAGAACATCGATGCTATTTTGTCCTTGGTTACTTTCCGCCCCCCATCCTTTCTATAACACTTCTAGAGTTCTGTCAATTCCAATACCTTTCTGCCTCTTGGAGTCACCAAAGTTCAGCCAATGCTATTTAGTATTACCCAAAACCATCTTGAAATTATGTGTTTTGCTAATCTGCTGACATTGCGTTTACCATAACCTGAAAAATGACGATACCGGTTGCCATTCCAACATAGATGGGGAAAAGATCCCAAGTCCTCAACATTAAATGAAGAGCCATAGGCAGTCAGTGGTTGTGGAGAGAGGGAGATTCAGTCTTCCTCAGAGACAAGCCCCTCCCCAGGAGGTTATCCAGTCTTACGAGGTCATCCATAAACACACATGCATGTGAGCAGCACGAAAAATACTCAAGAGGTTATATTTATGAACTCATATAAATACAAATATATTTGTATAGAGTACATGTACATGAGTATGTGTGTAATGATAATAATTTAAAAAGAAGAGATCATGAATTTGAGGCAGTAGCAGGGGAGACACAGGAGGGGACAGGGGGAAGAGAGGGGGGATAGAAATGATGCAAATACCATATTCACATATGAAAGTTTAAAAAATGCATACATAAAATAAAAAGGAAATTGTATTTATTACAGCTGTAGTTGCTTTTAGACAAATTATCTTACTTTAATCTCTTCCTTATTGTTTCTTTAATTTAAAAATATGAGCTTGTTCGGGTACTTAAAGCAACATTTCCATGAATATTCAGTAGAAAGAAAGAATTTCAAGAAAGTAGAGACATAATAATTTATAGTCTTCTGGAAGTAAACTAGTGAACTATTAAAACAGAAGCTCGGCCACCCTGTAGTACAAACATGCAAAGTCCTGAGAACTTATATTTTGAGGAAAAGCCTTTGGCTATGTCCTCAGATCCTGGGTGCATTCATTGCTTCTCTTCTGCATGTGGGAATACTAGTGGAGATATTTGTGAGCTTGAATATATCACATGTAAGGTGATATTTTAAAAGAAAAAAACAAAATAAAATAAAATTCTTGCTCATTTTGTTCAATTATCTCATGTTTGTCCTTGAAGTTTTAACATTCCAAGTCCTCTTTATACAAGTATTTTACATGCCTGGAAGCAGAAAGCATTTGTAATTTTATATTTATTGTTTGTTTAATATTGTCTTTCATTCACCCTCTCCACGTCCTCATATCCCCCTTCCCCTGCCTTTCTGAAAGCCATACCTTTCTGTGTTGCCCCAGCTTGTCTGAAACTTTCAATGATCTTCATGCTTCAGGTTTTAAGTCCTGCGATGGCAGGTACCAACCACTCATCCAGGTTTTGTCTTTTAAAATACAGAGCTATAAAAACATATGCCATCAGTTTTAAGTTTTCTGTTTTGTTACAAATATAAATCACCTCAATAGCATATGTATTAAATTTGTCACAAGTAAGTGCTTAGATTTCTTTTGCCTCACTTTGACCTAATTAGCTCCCAAAGGTCTCTTAAGTTGGCCTGGTAAGAAGTCATTTTGGAAATAATATGCAACTTGGAAGATGAAAACGTTTGGAAGTTCAGTTCCTGCTACAACCCATCTCCCCTATTGGGAGCTCTAGTTTATGATGCTCCTGCATCCATGCCATTATGTCATCAATTTCAGGTAGCTTACCAAAACAGGGGGTGATAAAACAGACATTTCATAGTATCAAGGTAAGTTTTAAAAATTATTTTTCTATTCCTGTACAAGTTTGGATGCTCACCTTCCTAGACCTGGATGGAGGGGGGAGGACCTTGGACTTCCCACAGGGCAGGGAACCCTGACTGCTCTTCAGACTGGAGAGGGAGGGGGAAAGGATTGGGGGGAGGGGGATAGGAGTGGAAGGAGGGGGAGGGAAATGGGAGGCGGGAAGGAGGCAGAAATTTTTTCAATAAAAAAATGGTTTTGGATATTGATAGTTAACCTGGACCTTCAGTATAATTATTTAGCATATAAATATCTCTTGACTAATGTTTACCAATTCATACACTGCAAAAAACTTAACAGTTAAAAACACAGCTTACCCAAGTCATACCATTTTTAAGATTATATATTTTTGTTTTATATACTCATTTTGCCTGGGGAAATGTCATTATGCAACATATCTGGCACCCTACAGTCAAGATCATTTTTCATTGGAAACTATTAAAAGAATTCAGGAAACCAAATCCAAAAGCCTATTGTTTTCTATATTTAAATCTGTCCTTGTTTCAAGATTCTGTATACAAATTGGAGAGGATTTTGCTGGAATGTATTCAAAGAGCTCAAGCCAGAAACAGCAAATCCCAAACACTGAATTCTTAATATGTTTCCAGATAGCTTACAATTTGGGTAGAACAAGTTGGAAAGGGTGTTTTGATCATTTCAATTCAGTTCACCTTGCTTCAAAAAACATAGGACAGCATTGTTATAGAGCATATAAGAAAAAAAAAAAGAATTTTTCTCAAAGAGTTGGGACTCACTTGTTTAAATGAATGTACAAAAAAATTTGTGTATGGCAGATTCTAAGTATCTTATCCCAGAAGACTAGTGTGTTAGAAAAATCACCCCCCCCCGGGTGCTATTTACAGTGATGTAAACTGACTGCTACAATAAATAAAAGTTTCAATAATTATCAAATTATTATTATATGATCTCAGGCATCTTAACCCAGGGAAATCAAGGCATGTGTAAAGGAAAGTAAAAGATAAGAAAGTGGAGAGGGAAGAGCATATGAGGATGACTATTAGAAACTTTATACAAACTCTGGCAATGTGGGGAATAACTTTGAACTGTTCCAGGAGCCTTGTGATATTTTATCTGTAGTCAGTACATTTGATTCAGTTAATTGATTATTTAGTCATAAATGCATAAAAGAATGTAATCCAAGAATTTATACATAAGACAGGACAGAAAGAAGAGGAACTTATTGTCTGAATGAAACTTTGGAATAGTTATTAAGAGTATGTAGTTTTTCTACTTCTTTTTTTTAGCAGCAAAAAATTATGTTTTTGCCATTACATTGATAATAGAATTACGCTTGGAAGATTATCTGGGGGGTTGTATTAACAAAGATGTTTGACTTTTAGCATTTTCCTTTCTCTAATATATTTGTACCTGTCTTTAGAATCTTATTTGAAAAGTGAGCACTGATGGCCTCCCTGATTTCTCATCTACAGTCAGGGCTTGAACTCAAATTGTGTGTGTGTGTGTGTGTGTGTGTGTGTGTGTGTGTATTTAAGAGGAGCAGAGCCATTATTTTAACTCAATTAGTTTTGAGACTGAGAACTGTAAGTCATGGAACTGATTTCCAATATCCTTCAGTTATGCTAGTGCAAATACCTGTACTTTCTGCAATATGCTAAAATTCACGTGGAGTCTGATATTTCTATAGCATTTAAAAGTTTATAATTTGTATGTTCCTTCCAAAGTTGGAATGTTTACTAATGTGTTGTAATTGGGGGGCGGGGTTGTGTCCCCAACACCCCAGCCGCCTGGCTAGCTTATGCCCGAAATAACAACACACAAACTGTATTCATTTAAACACTGCTTGGCCCATTAACTTCAACCTCTTAATCCATTTCTTATCATCTATGTAGCACCATGAGGTGCGCTTACCAGGAAGATTCTAGCCTACATCCATCTTGAGTCGGAGCTTCATCGCGAGCATGCCTCAGAGTGCTGGGCTATCCTGTCCGCCCGCGAGAGAGGAGGCTGGCATCTCTGAGCGGAGCTGCATGATTTCTGACCTCACTTCCTCTTCCACCCTGTTCTGTTTACTCCACCCACCTATATTCTAACCTATAGGACCAGCCAAGCAGTTTCTTTATTTTAACCAATGAAATCAACAGATTGATATATGGCACTCCCACATCACTAATGTGTGAATGTGCTCTCCTTGCCTTACTTTTGTGTGCAAGTCTCTCTGTTTTTACCAAGCAATCTCTTAAATCTTTGCCCATATCTTACTTTATTTGGCATCTGAAAGTGCAGTCAGTCTCCTTACCACCAAGCTCCACCGGTGTTGATTCAATAATCACAACAACCTCATACATAAAGCATTACATAAACAAATATACCAACAAACAAAGAAAAAAACAAAAATCCTTGAGTCCGCACTGAATATGTATGGACATATTTTTCCTGTCATAATTCCCCAAACATTGCAGTATGTCATTTTGTTACCTGAAAGTCATACTGTATTGGGAATTATGAGAGCCTAAGTACAGCTAATATGCAAATCCTATTCCATCTTATATAACACTTCTGGATTTTAGCATCCCTTTAGGGTTCAAGGACAAATTCTCTCTGGAAAATGAAGAACATTATTAGATGCTGAAGTCCACAGCTTAATGTAGGCAACTTTATTTTCTTTCTGTTTATTTTAAAGATTGTATTTTATTTCCAAAATTTCTCCCATCCTGTTCTTCCCCCAAATTTTCCCATGTACCCCTCCCCAGTCTTCTTCAAATCCATGGCCTCATTTTTCAACTGCAGTTATTTTGTGCTCATAGTTATTAATATATATACACTTCTCTCTGTTGTTTCCCTATCTAGGCATTGGTTCCATTTTACTTTACTGGTTTTTGCAGCTGTTACAGCCATTGGACTCACAACTGAAAATTTGGATCTTAGAGTAACAAATAAAAAACAAACAAACAAACATGTGATGCTTGTCTTTCTGGGTCTGTGTTACCTCTCTCAACATGATGTTGTCTACTTCCACCTATTTGCCTGCAAAATTCATGATTCTGTTTTTTACTATGGCCAAATAATATTCCACAATGTATATGTGAGACATATTTGTTATCCATTCCTCAACCGAGAGACATCAGGCTTTTTCCTTTCCTGAGCTATTTTGAACAGAGCAGCGATGTACAGGGCTTGACAAATATCTGTGGAGTATAAATTGAGTAATTTTGGCAAATACCGAAGAGTGGTGTAGCTGGATCATTTTGTAGATTTGTTTTTAATTTGCTTGCTGAAATTCTCCACATGAATTTCCAGAGTGACTGTACAAGTGTGCAATCTCACCTGTAGTGAATGACGGTTCCCTTTTCCCCATATTCCTTCCAGGGTTTCTCGGCCATTGTTTCATATATCTTTGCCATTCTGACTAGAGTGAGATTAAATCTCAAAGTTGTTTTGTTTTGCATTTCCCTGATTGCTAGTGATGATGAACATTTCTGAGATATTTTTAAGCCATTCTCTTTGAATGATCATTTGACTTTCTGACTCTTTATTTCTGACATCAATATATATTCTGTGATGTGGGAGTGATTTCTTATCAATAAAGAAACTGCCTAGGTCCATTTAATAGGCCAACCCTTAGGTGGGTGGAGTAAACAGAACAAGATGCTGGGAAAAAGAAGCTGAGTGAGGAGTCGCCATGATTCTCCCATTCCAGACAGATGCAGGTTAAGATTGTTCCTGGTAAACCAGCTTGTGGGCTACACAGAATATTAGAAATGGGTTAGGTCAATATGTAAGAGCTAGCCAATAAAAAACTTAAACTAATGGGCCAGGCGGTGTTTAAATGAATACAGTTTGTGTGTTGTTATTTCGGGCATAAGCTAGCCATGTGGGTGGCAGGGTGCCAGGGACGCAGCCCCGCTGCTCCATATTACTACAATTCTGAATATTAAACTTCTGTCTGATGTATAGTTTGCAAAGATTCTCTCCCATTTGGGGGGCTTCCTCTTTATCCATCTGGTTGCTTTTGCTCTGCAGAGCTTGTTAGTCTAATGAGGTCTCCTTGTTTATTGTTGGCCTTAATGGTTGGGTAAAAACATTCCATTCAGGAAGTCATGTTGTACTGTGTTTTTACTTTCATTTATTTCAATAAATTTTATTTCTTTCTTGATTTTTTCTTTGACCCACATATCATTTATTAATGAGTTGTTGAATCTCCATGGGTTTCCATGTTTACTACAGCTGTTTTTGCTGTCCATTTTAAGTTTTATTGTACTATGGTCTATATCTTTAAAAAAATGATAGAAGAAAACCTCCCAAAACTAAGGAAAGGTACATAACCATACGAATACAATAAATACATATAATACCAAACAGATGAGACTAGAAAAGAAAATACTCAGGAAATACCATAGTTCAATGCTAAATATACATAACAAAGAAGGTGTATTGAATGATTCAAGAGAAAAATGTAAAGCACATATAAAGGAAAACTCATCAAAACAACATCATATTTCTCAGTGGAAACCAGAAGAGCCTGGAATAAGATATCCAAATGCTTAATGCCATGACAACCAGCTTAAAATAATATATCCAGCAGAATTACCTCCCATATTGAAAGAGAAGGAAAAAAAATCCACTACATTAACAGCTTTTAAAAAGTGAAATATAACAAACTAAACCAAAGAAAATACTGGCAGCATTATTTCAGGCTGAAGAGAGGAATGGGTGATATAATTTATTTAAAAACAGCGGGAAGGATGAACGTCAAACAACAGCGCTTACATAGGAGGTTTATTGAAGAAGAGAGAGAATGGGCAGAAAAGGAGGCAAAGGAGGAGAAGAGACTGGCCCTGGAGACAGGAGTAGCAAAAGAGAAAGAGAGAAAAAAGGAGGGAGGGAGAGGGAAGGGTAAAGAGGGGGAGGAAGAGGCAGAGAGAGAAGGTCTGCAAGGCCCACATTTTAAAAGGGAACATAGCAAATGTGCACAGGAGGTGCTCTTAATGGTTGCAGCTTAGAATGCATCCTGTCAGAGACACAAGGGCAAGTCAGTTCAGATGCCTGAATACTGACAATGGGTATAATAGAAAGATTATGAGAAGAATTACAAAGCTGTGGGGTTCCTCTGTCGCTCTAAACCTGTTGCCCATCAGCCCAAGAGGCGGAAGAGGCAGAAGTGTGTGACAGAAAACTTTTTAAGTGCCCCATGAGCACTGACAGAGGGAGGACTCTGGGAGACATTCTTTGGCTAATCGTATCAACTTTATCCCAGAGTATAAGGAATATACAGGTTTGGGGAGCCTGGGGACAAACCCCAGTTTTCATTAAGTGTCCAGCTCCTATCACAAGGCTTAGCTGTGGCAGTAGGGTCTTTCAGGATAGCTCCTAGCACAAGTCATCTTAGCAGGGATCTGGGACAAGTTCAAGTCAGTTCTCCAGGCCCAGGAAAAAATCTCCAGATAAGGGCAAGTGGAGAGGGGGAAGCCTTGCTAGAGAGATAGGGAGCCTCCATATTGCTAAGCTTAGAAAGAAAGCTGCTAGGCAGACTGCAACCTCTAATAAGCCAACAATGTATTCCAAAATAAAGCCATACTTGTTAAAACAACAAAAAAAATAACCATTGAAAACACAGACAACACCAAACAACAATACCACAACTAATAAATGTATTTCAACTATAACTTTAAATATCTTTGACCTCTATTCTCCAATCTAAGGTCACAGACTGATGGAATAGATCAAGAAATAAACCCAAATATCTGCTGGCCAAAAGTAACACATTTTTTATTGGAAAAAGTCACTGCCTTAGAAAAGAAAGAAGGACAGACCCATTCAAATCCAACCAAATGAGGGAAGACAGCAAGCATCACTGTAATAATATCTGACTTAAAAGACCGCAAACTAGAAAAGATAAGGGGGCTCCTTCTTTCTCATCAAAGATAGTTAACCAAGTAAATGATACGATTCTAATCATACTTGCACCAAACTTAGGGACACCAATTTTCATTAAAAAACAAACAAACAAACAGAAACTACAAAGTTACTGCTGGAGATCAATCCAAATAACTGTAGGTGACTTCAATATCCCACTTTCCTTAATAGACAGATCTTTTGGACAGGAAAAAAATATGAATAGAAAAACATCAGGATGAATTGACACCATACTTTTCCCTTTTAATTTAAACATTGCTTTAGGAGAAAATTTAGACAATTTCAGTCCCAGGTTTAAATACGGTGAGCCTTAATGCGTGATAACTGCAATTGTTCTTCATGGTCTACATTTTACTGCATATTTTTGGCTACATATGTGGATTTTAGAAACACAACTTCACATCCTGTGAAAGCACTAACAAGTCATTCTGGAGGTCTAGCTAATGTAGGCTATTTAATTCTAGCTAATTATCATCCTTAGACGTCACTGAGCATTTTCGTTTTGCTAGCATTTTTTCTGTACTTTTAAAGCTCTGGCTTGCTGCTGTTTCCGCTTACCCTTCCTTGCTAATGTTACTACTTCACTTATCTCACTATTTTGAATTTGATTTTAACAGAATTCCCCATAGTTTTCAGAAAAATTAAGTGGAGGATTAATAAGATTTTGTAAGGTATTTTTTTATTGCTGTTATGATAATTATATATATATATATATATATATATATGAAATTAAACTATTTTATAATTACACGGTTTTAAATGAAGATAGAGAAAATCACCTCATGGAAAATAAAAATTGGGCAATGCCTAAAGTTAAGTTGACGTCCATTAAGAAGAGAATAAATTAGTAAAATGATTATTTTCTAATGGGCTTGTTAGTGGAATAACTCAATTCCATGTTTACATGTTTGTTGCAATCATTATTTACAGTTCAAAAATTTTAAAAATTGCTAAAAAGTTCACTCTTATCAGATATAGCAGTTCTCATACACATAGGCTGCATTGATGGGATAAAATCTGAGCAGGGGACATTAAAACTTCAAAAATATCATTCATTTACTATTCACACTTGTTGACAGAAAACTCTGAACATCACGCGTTTCTTTCTGTTTTTGCTGCTGGTTTTTTAAAATTAATTTTGTTTTACGTGTTGAAGTATTTTGTGTGCATCTGAATCTGAGTACTTCTTGCAAGACTAGTGCTTGCGGATGTCCAAAGAGCATTTATGAACAATGAACTATGATATGGCTTCTGGGAACTCAATCCAGGTTCTTCTGTATAAGAACCCATTTTTGAATGTGGATCCTTTTGTATACATTTTGTGGATGTATACAGTAAATTCAGTAAATTTTATAAATTTCTTCACAAAGATTCTCGGTGTGTATGTATGTGTGTGTGTGCGCGCGTGCGTGCTGATTATATGATTGGCTTTTCTACTCTCAGAAATCATTATCTGTAAACGAATCTGCAAAATATGTCCCATTCCTTAACTTGGCTCCATGTGGTTCGAGTGGGACCTTGGCGTAAAGCAGAAATCATGCCTGTGCTGGTCACTCACATCCATTGACTGATCTAAAGTACATCAGCTTTCTACTTGCTACCATGAAACTGTTACAATAGGATTTATTTGCTTGAAAATGATTTAAACTTTCAGACTTTCTCTGATTTTTAAAGTAGGTTTCTTTTTTTTTTAAGAGTCACATCGCACTTTATTTTCTTGAGACATGACTGAGAAAACTGGTCTCAAAACTGTCCTTTGAATCTTTTCAAACTGTATACATTTAAAATTGAAGACAACTTGCTTGTGATGCCTCCTTGATGTCCTATTGACAGCAAAGGAAAGAGAAAAGATCCAAAGGACAGTTTTGAGACCAGTTTTCTCAGTCATGTCTCCACAGTGATGTTACTACTTAGTTCTGCTTTCCTAAGAACTACATAGTTATAGATCACCTTATTAGGCATTTTCTTTCCAGATAGCTCTATAACAGATTAAATAAAGATAGCATGAAGTCTATCCATGATAGCTTTAAAAGATGGTCATACAACTACCAAAGTCAGGTGTTCAACTCTCGTTTATTAATCTCTTCTTGGCTTTTCTGTTTTCTTCTTGAGCACTTACTTAATACAGGGCAGGTCTTCCTATCCTATAATTTTAGCGTGCTACCCTTGGAAGTGGATTTGATAAACTTCCTTGTTGTGTTACATTCCTTCCTTTTACAGTTTCCAAACCTTAAACACTTTTATTTCCACTTTCCAAAACTTCTATCTCTCCTGAACTATCTTATGTGGTGTTCAATGTTTCTTTCCTACTATTGCTTACCCTTTTGATGTGAAATTCCCCTCTGTGAATGCTATGGAATGCTGTGAATGCCATTGGTTAATAAAGAAGCTGCTTTGGGCCTATTGCAGTGCAGAACAGGGCAAGGCAGGAGTTCTAAGCAGATAGAAGAGGAGAGAGTAGAAGGAGTCAAAGAGAAGCCATGTAACCATTGGAGGAGAAAGATGCAAGGGACCAACTGGAACCTTGCTGATAAACCACAAGCCTCGTGTGGTAAAATATAAAATAATAGAAACGGGTTAGTTTAAGACATAAGAGCTAGCTAGCAATATGCTTAATCTATTGGCCAAACAGTATTGTAAATAATACAGTTTCTGTGTGATTATTTCGGGTCTGGGTGGCTGGGAAATGAACGAGAAGTCTCGGCCAACACCCTTTAGCTTTGCAACTGCCCATTTTTTCCCCTCTCACTGTTAATATGACTTGGATAGACTTTAACTCATTGACTCATCTAGATTGGATGTCTCATATACAACTTGTGTTTTGTGGTTTACAGCTCTCCTTGCCCTAATTGACTGGATAAAAAACATATATGTGAAGGTCAGGCAGGGGTGGTGCATACCTTTAATCCCAGTATGCGGGAGGCAGAGGCAGGCAGATCTCTATGAGTTTGAGGCCAGCCTGGTCTACTAGAGCTAGTTCCAAGACAAGCTTCAAAGCTACACAGAAAAACCCTGTCTCAAAAAAGCAAAACAAAACAAAACAAAAAAGTCAAAACAAACAAAACAAAACAAAAATCTGTAAAAAGAAAAAAGAAAAAGGAAAAGGACATGTGTGAGTGAACCCGGATCACTGAAAGTGAATGAATCTTAATCTTTTGGTTTTTGTTCTTACGGATGAAATTCAAACTTCAAGTTGCTATTTTAGGTAACACTGAACCTAGCTATGACCATTTTATTTATTAAAAATATTTATTTATTTATTATGGACACACTATTCTGTTTGCATATATGTCTGTAGGCCAGAAGAGGACACCAGACCTCATTACAGATGTTTATGAGCCACCATGTGGCTGCTGGGAATCGAACTCGGGTCCTTTGGAAGAGCACACAATGCTCTTAACCACTGAGCCATCACTCCAGCCCAGCTATGACCATTTTAACACTCAGAAATGTTCTTCTTGAGAATGAAGCTGACTAGGAAGACAGCAGTGTCAAAAATTGAACAATGACACATATCTGAGTACTAGATTCATCTATACTTTGCTTTGATTTTCTTTTTTTTAATTTAAAATTATTTTTCATTTTACATATCAACCCCACTTTCACCTCCCCCATCCTACCTCTATCCATTCTACAGAGAATGGTGAGCCAAGAAAGTTTAGCACACCAAGTTGATGCAGGACCAAGGCCCTCCCCCTTGTAACAAGGCTGAACAAGGTATCCTGCCATAGGGAATCAACTACAAAAAGCCAGTTCATACACCAGGGATAAGTCCTGCTTTCGTTGCTTGGAACCCCACAAATAGATAAAGACATATAAGTGTCACCCATATTCAGAGAGCCTTGTTTAGTCTCAAAAAGTTCCCCAGCTTTTAGTCCAGAGTCTGTGACATCCTACTAGCTTGGGTCAGCTGTCTCTGTATTAGGCTGTGTTTTAAACTGTAAATAACCCCAGACATTTATTTTAATGATGAAATAATATCTTAGCTGCATTTAACATCTCTGCCATTTTAAATTGGGAGATTGCTAGTTTCCCGTAGATAATATTTCTAGAAGACATTTTGCTTTTACTCTTTTTATGATTTTATTTATTTATTGAATAAAAATTTCTGCCTCCTCCCATTTTCCTCCCCTTCCCCCCACTCCTCTCCTCCTCCCTCCCCAGTCAGAAGAGCAGTCGCGGTTCCCTGCCCTGTGGAAAGTCCAAGGTCCTCCCCACTCCATCCAGGTCTAGGAAGGTGAGCATCCAAACTGGCTAGGCTCCCACAAAGCCAGAACATGATATAAGATCAAAACCCAGTGCCATTGTCCTTGGCTTCTCATTTTTAAATATTAAAATTTTATATTTTTACTTTGACAATCAATTTTATAACTAAAATAGTATAACATTTAGTAAATCTATAAATTTTATTAATTAATGAAATATTTTGATATTTTTCTGTTCAAAACTGGATTGCTATAAGTACAGCTATATTTGGATTTTAATGAACAAAAATTCTAATACTCAATAGTTATATGCAATTATTAACTGAATAGCACAGTTGTAGACCGTAAACATATATCTATGTGTAAATATTAAAATGCTAAATATAATTTCTGTTGAATGAGGAGCAGCCGGGCTGTGTCCCCTTCATCCGGCTGCCTACATGCTTAGCTTATGCCCCGAAATAATTACACAGAAACTGTATTCTTTTAAATACTGCCTGGCCCGATATCTGTAGCCTCTTATTGGCTAGCTCTTACATATTAATCTAACCCATTTCTAATAACCCTGTAACATCACGAGGTGCGCTTACCAGGGAAGATCTTAACCTGCGTCTGTCTGGCATGGGAACATCATGGCGACTCCCTGACTCAGCTTCCTTCTCCCAGAATCCTGTTCTGTTTACTCCACCCACGTAAGGGATGGCCTATCAATGAGCTCAGGCAGTTTCTTTATCAATAAGAAATCACTCCCACATCATTTCCCCTTTTTCTGTTTAAACAAAAAAGAAGGCTTTCATTTTAACATAGTAAAATTACATATAGCAAAACAGTTATCAAGTAAGAATTACAGTTACAACATTTATATCTACTTTATCTTTTATCATAACTAAGGAAAACTACAACTATGTATCCATTCTTCAACTCCGTCAAAGACTCCAGAAGGATATAATATTAAACAAGAAATAAGAAAACTCTAGAAATGACAGAGACATCTCGCTGCCTGGACAGTCACCCAAAGTTCCTCTGTACCGTTGGGGCATCTATCTTCGGCCTTCAGGCCTATAGTATCCAGCAGACAGTTCCATGAAACAGGAAATTTCAAAGACAGTTCAGTCACTATCTGCTGTGTCCTTGTAGAATGTCTCGCAGACTCTTTCATGAATCAGGAACTCCGAAAGACCATCTCACCTTTAGGCAAGTTCAGCAGTCCTCTCTCTGCGGGTTCTTTGTGTCCAGTTTATGCAACAGTCCAGGCAAGAACAGTCTCTTGCCCAAATGGCTATCCAATTCCATAAGGATCCTCTTCGATGCCCATCTTCCTCTCAAAGTAGACTGGTGCTGCCAGGAGCAGACGTGTCTCATTGTCATGAAAAACCCTAAGTTATTAAAACATTAAATGCCATATTCTGCAGTCTTTGAAAGATATGAAGAATGCCTATCTAACTGAAATATATCTCTATATATCTAAAAGATCTAACATGACTCCAAGCTTGACTATTATTTACGATTATTTAACAACAACCTATATTTCCTAATTATACATTACATTTTAAAAATGAACTACACAATCACAATACCTTGATCAAGATCAGAAATACATATACATATAACAAAATTGACCTTAAAATCCACACCAAGGCAAATTATTTATATCTATATCATATCCCCCTTTAAATGTAAAAGAACATTTATAAACAATATTTTGGGAACATGGGCACAGTTTTTTTTTTCTCTAAACTGCTTCCTGCTGAATGGGGGCATCGTTAATTAGGTCTTTCATGGTATAACCTGTGTGCCAGGGTCATCTCAGTTGGCAGTTGAGTGAAGTAATTTTTTGAGGGTGTTCACAGCAACTTTTCAGGAGGGCATGGTCTATCATACCAAATTGGAATAGATGCAATCCATAGGGTCTGGTCCTCTGTGAAAACAAAAGAAGACCCTCTCCGAAGCATCATATCCTTAGACCCAAATTTTGAAATCATACCCTCATGATATCCATTCTGGTTCCACTTGGCAGCCCATATAATGAAATGTCTGTCTGTACTTAGCTCCTTTACAGTCAGAAATATTAAAGAAAACACAATGTACATAATCCAGACCCTCTGTGAATTTTCCATTTTTAAGTGGCTTATTTTTGTTTATTTTTTTTAATCTATAACTATCTGTACTCTGTCCCTTTAAAGACTTTACCTTTTTACTTTTAAAGGCATTAACTTTATTTTCTCTCTCTCTATATATATTTTTTCTCTCTCAAGCCTACATACATTCATCCAACACTGTGATACATTTAGTGGTCTGTCTGAATCTGTTTTATTGTGAATCTGTAATTTTTTTAGTATCCAGGAGCATTTCTTAAAAACTTAAGTTGTACCTTGTACAAGTAATACGGTACTGCCTGTATCACACTAATTACGGTAGTTCCTGCTTGAGACCAGCTCAGTTCAGCATGGTGGAGCTGAGCGGCTCCCGGCTCAGGGCCATTTGGTGCGCCTGAGCTGTGCACAGTACCAGGCACACAGCAGTCCACATTGCCATCAAGCAAGCCATAGCACTTTACTCCAAATACTCCATTCAAAATCTCTGTCTCAAAAAAAAAAAAAAAAATCTCTGTCTCCCGCAGGAGCCATACAGAGATCGTAATGGCAGCATAGCCCAGAAAGCCGGCATTTTTTTTTCTCTTTTTTTTTTTTTTTTTGGTTTTTCAAGACAGGGTTTCTCTGTTAGCTTTGGTGCCTGTCCTGGCACTAGCTCCTGTAGACCAGGCTGGCCGAAAGCCGGCATTTTAAAACAGCCAGTTTTTTTCCTGTTGCTGAGTCAGGACAATTTCTTTGCGGCACGCAACCCACAAACAGCAAAAAAACTGTCTTATTCTCTCTCTGTCCTTTTTAAGCCCTCTCAGGTTTTACGTGGAGTTCATTAGCATGTTGGGTGCCACTCTGTTGTAATAGGGAGCAGCAGGGTTGCTTCCCACCACCCGACCGTATTCAGAGCGGCGGGGCTGTGTCCCCGCCACCCAACAGCCCGCATGGCTAGCTTATGCCCTGAAATAATGACACAGAAACTGTATTCTTTTAAACACTGCCTGGCCCATTATTGGCTAGCTCTTCTCGGCTAATTCTCACACCTGGACTAGCCCATTTCTTATAAGGTGTGTAGCACCCTAAGGTGTGCTTACCAGGGAGATTCTAGCCTGCGTCTGTCTGGCATGGGAACATCATGGCGACTCCCTGACTCAGCTTCCTTCTCCCAGAATCCTGTTCTGTTTACTCCACCCACGTAAGGGTTGGCCTATCAATGAGCTCAGGCAGTTTCTTTATTAATAACCCACAAATTTCTCATTTGTTTTAGCACCAGAGACTGGCTCTTTTGTGAAGTAATAAAGTCAAGGATTTTTATTTTTTACTTTCAATTTTTTCCATGCAATATATTTGGATCATATTCTCTCCTCTCTCCTAATTCTTCTCAGATTCTTCCCACTTCCTGGCCCACTGAATTTTATGTTCTCTCTCTCACAGAAAAAAATACAAAATAAAATAAACAAAGAAATAAATACCAATCAAAAACAAAACAAAAAAGTACACAGAAAGCATGGGGACACTTCTGTGCTTGCCAGCTACTCCTGCGAATCAGGTATGTCCTGGATTGTGGTTAATAAATCTGCTGCCAGCCGGGCGGTGGTGGCACACACCTTTAATTCCAGCACTCGGTAGGCAGAGACAGGTGAATCTCTGAGTTCGAGGCCAGCCTGGTCTAGAAAAGCTAGTTCCAGGACAGGAACCAAAAAGCTACAGTGAAACACTGTCTCGAAAATCCAAAAATAAATAAATAAATAAATAAATAAATAAATAAATAAATCTGCTGCCACTCCACTGGAGAAAACAGATTTTCTCTCTTCCAGCATATATCAATTAGAAATAGTTTTTATTTATTTATTTTATTTTATTTTTTAACACTTTAATCACTTTTCCCTTCTCTTTGCCAGGATTTTTTTCTGTATTGAAATAGTGCAGGTCTTAGATATGCCGTCTAAGTCTCTGTGAGTTTATATGTTTACTGATCCTGTTCATTCTGGCTGACTATGTTGACTTGGAGTCACCCACATCTGGGTCTTACAATCCTTCTGCCTCTTCTGCTTGGAGCCTTCATTCTTGAGGTGAGGGGTTTGATCATGACATTGCACTTTTTGCTAAATGCCTCTCTTTCTTTTTTTAAATTGATTTTTATTGAGCTCTACATTTTTTTTTCTGCTCTCCTCCCTGCCTCTCCCCTTCCCCCTTCAATTACTCCCAAGGTCCCCATGTTCCCAATTTACTCAGGAGATCTTGTCTTTTTCTACTTTCCCATGTAGTGCTTCTCTTTCTTAACATGTTTTCCAGATTTGTGTTTTCATCCTAGTTCCTATCTATTGAAAAAGAAGCCTCTTTGATGAGGGTTGAACAATGAATATGTCATTAGCAATATGTCATTAGCAGTCATTCTATTGCAGTGGCATTTAGCAGAATAATAATGGTAGGATTTCCCCTAGGTGCTGTCAATAATCTAGATTCAGGTTCTTGGCCACTTTAGCAGTATAAAGTATGGGTTCCATCATATGAAGGGTGCTTTAAAGCACATCAAAAGGTAATGGTTGGTTGGTTACTCCTATAGCATTTGTGTCACAATTGAATTAGTATGTCTTACAGACAGGCCACAGTGGTAGGTTATGGCATTCATAGCTGGAAGATACAGATGTTTATTTTTCTCATTTGGTAGTGCACAGAGTACCTTCCAGCACTGAGAATGCTGAACATCAGGGGTGAAGCTTCTCATTGTATATCAGCTTTATTGATTTGTCCATATAAGTGCTGTCCGCAGCAACAGGGCTTTACCATTTGGTTTTGAAGAGCATCCAACAGCACTGGCACAGTCTGGTATTTGGGATGGCATCTATGGGACCCCATTTAGTCAACAATTATTTTTGATTTTCAATTTTTATGATATTCCAAGGATTGAACCCCTTGAAACAACAGTATTAGCAGAAGGTCTTGCTGTGTTGAAACCTTACTTTCCATTTGCAAGTAGGTAAGAAAAAACTTGTAATATTTTATAAGTGAGTAAAGAACACAAAAACACATAGGATAAAGAGTTGATCAGAGTATTTCCTCTTTAAAATATTAATGTATACTGTGAATATGCTGCATCTAGTCAGAAATTATCAACTGATGTAAATAATGTAGTCTTCCTTTTATTGTTTAATATGATAAGTGATTATTTGGATGTGTATTTGCTTGCATTTAAAATCCTAAAATTTCACAGGATTATTTTGTTTGTCTAAAATTTTCTTTGGTTGTTCTTTTGTGACTCCATGTATATTTTAGGAGTGTTTTCTATTATGAAAGAACTTTAGTGTTTTGATGAATTGCATTGACTGCATGGATTGCTTTGAGCAGTGTATTTGTTTGGAATTATTCTGATTCATGAGCAAGGTATGTCTTTCTATTGTTTTGTGTCTTAGGCAATTTATTTCAATAGTATTTTGTCATTTTCATTACCAAGGTATTTCCCTGCCTTGCTTAAATTTTGTTTTTAAATGTTTATTCCTTTTGTCACTAATATAAATCAAATGGCTTTTTAAATTTTTCTTCTTTCATATTTCATATTTAGAGATGAAAGTAATTTCAGTTGAATTTGTGTCTTGTAACTTCATTTATGTTTATTATAAGTTACATACATTTATTCGAGTATCTTGAATTTTTATATGTTTAAAATTATGTCATCTCCAAACAAGAGTAAGTTAACATCATTTTTTCCAATTTGGTGTCTTTATTTATGTTTCTTACTAACTCTTTATTTATGCTTTATTTTGTTTTACTTGATTCCCTTCTAATCAGTTTGGACTTGGGATTATTTTCCTGCATCCTTGTGGCATGTTCATAGGTTACTTGAGGCAATTTCCTTTTTTATTGTATGTATTTATTGCTATAAACAAACCTCTTAGTTTTGCTTTTGCTACTTACAGCTTTGGATACATAGAACTGTTTTCCTTTGTGTGTAGATAGTTAATACTTTATTTTAAATAGATAAAATTTTTAAATGTTCATTTAGTGAAATTTAGTTCAATTTGTGCTCAACATGTGTTTATATACTTTCTATTATTTTTAATTTTATTCCATTTGATTGAGAAGTTATAGTTTTATTTTTTATAATTCACCAAAAGATGATTATATCCTTATATGATCTGTCTAGTGAATTTTTAATAAAAATATATATATTTGGGGGTTGTTGGCTTAGCTATTTTAAAAATATCTGTCATGTTCAATATTATAGTTTAACTAAAATTTAATCTTTTTCTTTTAGAATTTTGTTTTATTGAAATATAATTAATATAGGTACAATTTAGTTATTAAACATTCACAGTCTATGGTATAAAATACTGTCACAATCTTATTCCAAAGTTTATTTTTTATATTCCAAAACAATCCCGTGCCTTTTAAGAGTTATTTCTCACACCCTCATCTTTTCCTGAGCCATAGGCCACTATTCATCTTTATGCATTTTCTTAAATTTAACATTTCATATAAGTTGGTCATAGAGTCTGAGATTTTATGAAAGTATTATTTAACTTAATACAAGATACAAACATCATAGGGAGGAGGATTGGCAGCAGGAGGCTGGCATGGTGGTCAGAGCATGAAGCTGACAACTCACTCACACCTTCAACCACAAGTTTGGAACAGAGTGAGTGACCTGGAAGCAGGGCAAGCTTTTTATTCTCAAAGACTGTCTCTGAAGATACAGTTTCTCCAACAAGGCTACCCCTCCCAAACCTATCCCCAAATGGCTGGAGAAGGACATTTCTTATTCCAACCACCACTCCAGGTAGTCTGTTTACTCTGTCATTCACTATATCATTTTGAGGTAGGCACTATTGAGCTGCTTCCAACTGGCTCTGCTATTTTATATTTGCACTAGCAAACAAAGTAGACTTACTTTTTCCCACATTCAGTAATAGTAGAGCAATGATTACTATCAGATTTTTGAAGACATATGCATCTGTGATAGCTACTCTGTCTATGAAGAAGAGTTAGGGTGTAGATGAGCTACACTCTTATTGCAGTTTTTTGTTTGACATAGTCTTATGTCATCCAAGCCGGCCTTCAACTATCCATATAACTGAGGATAACTTGAACCTCTGATTCTCCTGCGTTTTCCTCCCAGTTTCTAGGATTGAAGATGTATGAAACCATACCTAGTTTCCAATTATTTCTTAATAATCAATATTGTCTTCAGAAGTGGTTTCATGTTGTACACATCCATATTAACAATACTATGTATTCTTGCTAAAGTGAATCTTTTATTCCAACAGAAAATTGTTGTCAGGGTTTTCTGTCCTGCCCAGTTCCCATAATCATTAAGTCCCAAAGAAATCACACAGAGGTCTACATTAGTTATTAAACTGATTGGCCCTTTAGCTCAAGCTTCTTATTAACTCTTATAACCTATATTAGCCCATTATTCTTGTCTATGTTAGATACGTGGCTTGGTACCTTATTCAGTGGGGCAGTCACATCTTGCTTCTTCTGTGGCTGGGTCAGGACTGCAGAGGAATAGACTTCCTTTTTCCCAGAATTCTTCTCTTCTCCTTGGCCTGCCTCTACTTCCTGTCTGATTGTCCTGCCTATAATTCCTGCCCGGCTACTGGCCAATCAGAGTTTATTTAAAATATAAATATAATGTAATAAAATATAATTGGATCAACCTACCCCTGGACCCAGCAATACCACTCTGGGGAATATACCCAAGAGATGCCCTATCATACAACAAAAGTATATGCTCAACTATGTTCATAGCAGCATTGTTTGTAATAGCCAGAACCTGGAAACAACCTAGATGCCCTTCAATGGAAGAATAGATGAAGAAAATATGGAATATATACATATTAGTGTACTACTCAACAGTAAAAAACAAGGACTTCTTGAATTTTGCATGCAAATGAATGGAAAAAGAAAACACTATCCTAAGTGAGGTAAGCCAGACCCAAAATGAGGAACATGGTATGTACTCACTCATATTTGGTTTCTAGCCATAAATAAAGGACATTGAGCCTATAATTAGTGATCCTAGAGAAGCTAACGAGGAACCAAAAGCTAAGGAGAAACCCTGTCTCGAAAATCCAAAAAAAAAAAAAAAAAAAGGAGAACCCAAAGAAAAACATATAGGCATCCTCCTGAATATTAACCTGCATCAGGCGAGGAAAGGAGACCGAGACAGAGACCCACACTGGAGCACCAGACAGAAATCTCAAGGTCCAAATCAGGAGCAGAAGGAGAGAGAGAGAGAGCATGAGCAAGGAACTCAGGACAGCAAGGGGTGCGCCCACACACTGAGACAATGGGGATGTTCTATCGGGAACTCATCAAGGCCAGCTGGCCTGGGTCTGAAAAAGCCTGGGATAAAACCGGACTCGCTGAACATAGTGGACAATGAGGACTACTGAGAACTCAAGAACAATGGCAATGGGTTTTTGATCCTACTGCGCGTACTGGCTTTGTGGGAGCCTAGGCAGTTTGGATGCTCACCTTACTAGACCTGGATGGAGGTGGGTGGTCCTTGGTCTTCCCACAGGGCATGGAACCCTGATGGCTCTTTGGGCTAACGAGGGAGGGGGACTTGATTGGGGGAGGGGGAGGGAAATGGGAGGCGGTGGCGGGGAAGAGACAGAAATCTTAAATAAATAAATAAATAAAAATATAATTGGCACAATACAGACCATGGTCCCACACCAAAAAAATGATCATATTTCCTTATATTTTAAATTTTAGTCTGTTTTGCCTATTGCTAGAACACCTTTTCCCACTTACTTGCAGTTTTAATTTTAACTATGTGTTTTCAGCTCTTCAATTATTAGTTATGTGTACCTAGAGCAATGAAATTAGTTTCTTGTAGGCACGGATACACTTGGTGCTTTTTTTTTAATTCTTCCAGTATGCCAATGTTTCCTGATTCATGAATATAATCCACTTTTATACCAGCTTTTTTTTTTTTTATTTTGTTTTTCGAGACAGGGTTTCTCTGTGGCTTTGGAGCCTGTTCTGGAACTAGCTCTGTAGATCAGGATGGTCTCGAACTCACAGAGATCCGCCTGCCTCTGCCTCCCGAGTGCTGGGATTAAAGGCATGCGCCACCATCGCCGGCTTTATACCAGCTTCTTATTGATACATTTGAATTTCTATTTTTATTTTATTAACTACATTTGAATACTATTTTATTAATTCTTTGAGAACTTAATACAATAAATTTTTATTAATATTCACCCCCAACCTCACTTTTTTCCATGTCCACTCTCTTATCCTTGCCTCCTTATCTACTCAACTTCCCAACTTTGAGTGTTCTTCCTACTTTTCTTTTTGTTTTTCATCAAGCTGTCTTTGCATTGCTGTACTGCTCTGGACTCTACTAGATTTATGAGGAATCATATCATTTTTTAAAAAACTAATTTTCCTCATATAAGCAGCTATCTATCTGTTGAAAGAGGAGCGGCCGGGCTGTGTTCCCGGCACCCGGCCGCCCACATGGTTAGCTTAATACCTGAAATAATTACATGGAAACTGTATTCTTTTAAACACTGCCTGGCCCATCAGTTCCAGCTTCTTGTTGGCTAGCTCTTACATATTAATCTAACCCATTTCTAATATTCTGGGTAGCCCACAAGCTGGCTTACCAGGGAAGATCTTAACCTGTGCTGTCAGGCATGGGAACATCATGGCGACTCCTGACTCAGCTTCCTTCTCCCAGAATCCTGTTCTGTCTACTCCACCTACGTAATTTTCTGTCCTATGAGAGCCAAGGCAGTTTCTTTATTAGTTAACCAATAGAAGCAACAGACAAGATATAAGACCCACCTCGAACATCTATCAATTTTCAGTAGCTCCGGACCTAGATTTTGTGCCCATGTCTTCCCCTCCACACTTGTTTGTTGTCTGGTTGGAGGGGAACAAGTCTGTTTATGTGTCCCAAATGCTGTGGGTTCACAGTAATTCTCTCCTTGTGTCCAGAAAACATTGTGTTTTTAAAGTTATCCACTATCTCTAAAGGAAAACAAAATAAAACACCCAATTAGAAAATGTGACTATGAAACTAAACACAAAATTCTTGACAGATGACATATGAATATCTGAGAAAGAGTTTTCTGAAAAAAAAACTACTCAATATCTTCAGTCATAAGGGAAATATAAATTTAAAGTACTTTGAGATTTTATTTCACTCCATTCAGAATGGCCAAGATCAAAACACAAATGAAAAAAAAAAGATGCTGAACATGCATGTGGGGAAAGGAGAACACATTCCCTTCTCGTGTAAGTACAAACTGGTACAATCATTAAGTGTATTTTGTTTGTTTTGTTTCTGTCTTCTCATTTTTCTTACTGGGTAGATTTTTTGTTATCCTAGAATTAAATTCCTTCTTATCTTTTTTGTGGATCTCTTAATAAATTTTGGTATATCCTTGTGTTTTCAGAATAATAGTTATTGTTTTGTTTTTAGTGTGACTCACTCAAGCATGTGATTTTTGTGTATTGGTATGGTTTATGCATATGTACATGTATATATGCATACATATGTGTGTCTGTGGTTCTGAATGTGCACATGCACACAGAGGTCAGAACACAGTTTTGGGGAATTCTTGCCTTCCACCTTGTTTGAGCCAGGCTTCCTCTTGTTTCTTGCTGTTGTAGCACATACTCCAGGCTAGCTGACCTCCATGAAGTGTGACATTTGATCCTTTATCCTCACCTCCCATCTCTGCACAAGAACACTCTGATTCAACCTCTCCGACTTTTTAAATGGATTCAGGGTCTCTGAATTCAGCTGATCAGGCTTGCATAGCAGACACCTTTACCCGCCAAAACATCTCCCTTCCAAAGTTAAAGAAATTGTCATTATAGGATGGACAGGACATGTAGAATCACCATTTGTTATTGTTTATTTGTGTTTTAGAGATATTGATTAATTAACTGAATCACAGAAAAATTATAGGGAACATATCAACTTAGTAATGGACTAGAAACATAGTAGGAAGCAGTTTCTAGCCTAGCTGAGTCATTGGAAAGAAATGAACATCACAAACATATAAGGGATTGTTTTAGTATTAAAGTTTTGGGGTACATGATCTTCTTTATAAATTTCTATCTTTGCTTGTTACTGTATCGAACCAAAGGTTGACATAGTGAGAACATCAGAGAAACCATAAAAAACCTTGGTTATTTCTTGGGAACATATGCATTAGCATATTTTAGAATAAAATAATGCTCAAAAAAACTATTCATAATCTTGTGTAGGTACATCATTATGTTAGATAAAAACAAACACACTCCAAATAAAACCAAGCAAAACAAAATCATTTCAGACTTTGTTTCTGTCCAGGTAAGCATGAAGACATGTTTTCAAGTGACAAACACACTTTCAGGTGGTCCTTGGAAGGTGAGACAAGAACACTTTCTCTTCTCAGTAATTAGAACTGGAAGGGAGTACGGCTAAGTATAGCAAGAAATTAAACCCAAAAAAAATGTCATTTTTCAGCCACAAACAAAGACTTGCTACAACCCTAGGCACTCAACCTTCCAAGTGGCGCCAATTATGTTCACTCTCCCTGCTGTGCTCTGTAAAGGAGAGACACCACAGGGATCAACATTAAAACATTTAATTACTTTCTGTTTTAAGTGTGAGCTATCTGTGGAAAACAGCAGGCCAGTCTTTTTTTCTATCCACTCAACAGAAGTCCCCTTGGTCCCTCGATAACTCCACTAACCATCCAAATTTAAATACTTTTCAACTGCTTTGCATTCTCACTACAAACGTCTTTCCCTGCTCTTAGACAGGCCCACACACTTAGTTACACTTTAACTACTTACCCATTGAAGTAAATGGCTGAGAGTTAAAGTTCCCTGGAGCTGGCTGATGAACATTTACTTAGAGAAAGTATGAAATCCATCTGGAAATTAAGAGCTGGGGGGAAAGGGAGACTAGCAAATGAACACATTTCTTAGGGCAATCTTGGAATCAACAGGATTGTTGTAGTTGGAAGAAACATTTAAGTGCAAGCAAATGCAAATTTGCACATATGTATATTTCATTTATCTTTTAAATTTAAAATTTTAATTTCTTTAAAAAAATTCTTCTTTGAGAATTTCATACACATATAACAATGTGTTATGATCATTTTTATCTATGCCCCCTCCAACTTCCTCTGAATGTGTTCCTCTCTCAACTTCATGGTCTCTATGCTGTCTATATTCATATTTATTGATGGATGATGGTAGGAAACACTCATGTGTGGATGGGTGCAGGGCCATGCATTGTTTCCCAAACATTCCACAAGTAGCAATGACTCTAAAGAAAAATGACTATCCCTCCTCCAGGAGTTATCAGCTGTCAAAAACCCCTAGTGAGAGGTGAGCCTCAAGAGCCCTTCTCTTCCAAGTTGGTATATTGATTGACTCAGTGTTGTGCAGGTCTTCTGCAGGTAACCTCACATGTTATGAATATGAATGTAAAAGTAATATGATGTGCAGAAGAGAAGACTTTACAGCACTCTCTTCCATCTTCAGGCTCTTACATTGTTTCTACTTCTGAAATGTTTTCTGAGCCTTTGCAGTGGTCCAGGGTCAGAGGCAATGTAAAAGGGTGAAAATTAACATAGGTGTCTCATGAAATATTGATCAGCGGCTATCTCAATGTCCTTAGCAGACGAAGTCAAGGCTTGTAAAACAACACAACTCTTGCTGTAGATTTTTAAAGTAGCTGATACTACAAACTTTTAAGTAGTTTCACTTGATTTTTTTTGTTATTTTGTCTTAAAGTTACACAGAATACTCTTTTCAATTGAAAATACGTGTTTTAACATCTTTATGATAAATTCTGTCATGTGATGCCCTTAGTCAAGAGATGGTAATTATCTCAGAAAAGCATGTAACATAAGTTGCTATCCTTACCTAACTTTTCCATTAGACGATGGCACTTTCTAGATCCTATTCCGTAACTATTTAAATACGTTAAATGCAAAGTCAACTAAGAGACTTTTGGTTACGAGAGTGATAGAAAAGATTTATTAAATGATCTAAATGAAGATTTCTCAGAAATAGAGTTCATTCTCCTTTTAATTTTAAAATTAGTATTAAATTTTAGACATCTTTGTGGCATTCTTTTGGGAAAAATGCTATATATCAAAATCTCTTATCTTTTCCTTTCTTCCCACATTTCTTATAACCTCTACCCAAATCCCTTTCCACTTTCTATCAAGAAGTTTTGTCAAAATGCAACGCTTCTTCACCAGGCTTAGTTACCTTTCTGCTTTTTAGGTTTTTGCATACTTTTTACTCTCATTTATACCCATTTGTATACATACATGTGTAGATTCATATAAAACAGAAAATGAAGAGATTTCTGTCATTTTGTTGAGTGCTGAACATTGTAGAGTCATCCATTTCTGTAAATTTTCATTTTCTTTAGAAATGAATGAAATTTCATTGAGTATGCATACCACATTTATATTATACATTCATCTCTTAGTGTGCTTCTTGGTAGATCAAAATCCCTTGCTTTTGTGAACAGGGAAACAATAAATGTGAATGTTTGTGGTAGGATATGCTTAGTAGTGGCAAACTTGCATCATATGGCAGCTGTATTTTCACTTTTTAAAGAAATCTTCATTCATTTATTATTCCCATATTTGTACTAGTTTGCACTTTAACCAGCAGGGAATAAGGATTTTTACATATCCTTTACCTCCTCCCCAGCATTTGTTCTCAGACTCAATGGCATGAGCCTTTCTGACCGTGGTAAGGTAGTATTTCAAAGTAGTTTTCATTTGCATTTTTTGATGCCTAGGAATGATGAATGCTTCAGAATAGTGTTGAGTCTTTGTGTGTCTGTTTTGAAAAACTGTCTTTAGCTTATTTACTTATTGGTAAGTCTTGTTTATCCATATTTAATTTTTTTCTTTCTTTCCTTTTCCTTCTTTTAGTTCTTTTTAAATCTTTGATATATGTACCCTACTTCAAGTATAACCTCAATGATTTTCTCTAATTCTGCAAAGTATTTGATTTGTTGATAGGTTTTTTGCAATGCAAATTTTAATTTATGCAATTTATTCTGATTAACAATAATATATAGCTTGCATACAGCCTATCCAAAATGCTTGAAACCTGAGGCATTTCACCTTTTTAAAAACTTTGGAATAATTTTATATAGAATGATGTACTTGTGACAAGATACAAATATAAGCACAAATGTGTTATCTTCATATGTACCGTTTTGCTTAGCCTGAAGGCGTTTTTCTATATTTTTATACTCTATCTGCCTGGTATTTTTCTACTTTTGCCATCCTGTGGGTATTCAAAGTGTTTAGAATTTGGGGTCAATTTGTATTTTTAGATTTGGAAAGCTCACCTTTGTATCTATAAATTGAGACACGTTGACCGATTGCCATATTACCAAGATTACAGAGTGTGTTTGTAGGGAAAGTTCAGGTCATGTGGGAAGTACCGACAATGGGTGGTGATGAACTGTGGAGACAATGGGGAGTCTGCACAGCATCGGAAGTTATTTTTTCTTTTCATATTGTCTCTGATGACTGTAATGTGTGGTACAAAGGGTCAAAAACAAAATACCAAATATCACAGCACGAAGTTGGATGACTCATCCTTCTTTTTGATTCTTAACACAAAATTCTGACATCTTCTAATTAAAGAACCAAGATAGGCATCTACTTGACCCTCCATTTGACATCTTCAGATTTAAAGCAATTCAATTCTCACTCCCACGCTCATGCTAATTTTCACTAGGAGAAGTGATTCTGACAGGTTTAGAAAGTCAGGTTAAGCTCATCTGAGGAAAAATGTGTAAAATCATCTTCTGAACTCATAGATGTACCCTTCAGGGGAACATTTTCCTTCAGCTGGAGGAATTGGTGGATACTGTTGGGGAATCACATACAGCCAGATATTTGGGGCCTGTGCTGAGATTCACAAATGTGTGTGTCACCCTTTATTCTCCCTGATAGACTGCCAAGTGCATGTGACCCTGGGGATAATTCTCACATATGGCGTCTTCTTCTATGAAACTGAACTAAGAATAGTACTTCAATTTAGATTTGTAACAAGCTGTACATTGGCTCTTTCAACAAACCGAGTCATTCTCTTAACCTGTGGAATCTATGAAAAAGATTTAATTTATAAAATATATGTGCATATGAATTAAGTTAGAGTATTTGAGAGGGTCATTCTCTTTTACCTTGGTTGGCTTTACATGTAATACAAGAATCTGTATGAAGTGGATTAGAGAAGATATCAGAAATCTAAAGTCACAGCAAGCATAAAAAGCCTTTCCTTCAAAGGAGAATTGCCTTTGATGATTTCATAGTTTCAGGCTTCTGGTTTCTAGTCCTTCGAAAACAGAACTGTGATTTAAGCCAGTAAGCTTGTCTCAATAGACCCAAATGAAGAAATATAGTATTACATGTGTATAGTGAAATATGAATAATACACTGCATGAAACCAGTTTATGAAAGTTATTACTCTGTCAAATCTAAACAGTATGGAACAGGATCATTACTAGCAAAGAGTTTGCTATGGACTTGCTATTTTCTTGCCTAACATTCTACTCTATATTGCATTAGGTAGCTTATTCTTTTGCTTATAACAGAAAGTCTGTACATGGAAAGCCTTGGAAACATGACTCCCCAAATGTGAAGCAACAAGAATGACACACTGAGCATGTCAGTCTGCACAGGGAAATGCCCATGAGGCCTCCACTGTGTACAAAGAAGTGAAGGTGATGGAGTAGAGCTGGAGCAGGAGAAGTGGTCCTCTCAGGAAAAGAACACCAATTACTTGTCAAGTATGCAGTGGTTAGTACTGAAAGCAGACATACAAATGTCATTCTATGGACACAACAGGTTATATTTAGGAGCCTATATGTATATTTAGGAACAAATACATATATGCTTGGAGTCACAAATAATGACAAAGAGGTTATAGATTTGAAAGAGATGGGAGAGTTGCATTCAGGATGGCCTGTAGAATGCTAGGGGAAAAGTGCTGTAATTAAGTTACTGTCTCAAAAATAAACAGAAACAAAAGATTTTTTTTGACAAACAAGGGAAATGAGACAGAAGAATGAGCATATTCCCTAAAGGCATAAACATATCAAGAGAATCATATTCTGGTTCTGTTCTCTCTGCATTTGCTCTCTCTTGTTCATGCTACTTCAACACACTGTAGTGTGCAAAAGTAGCAAGGGTTATCGTGAGAGCTAGGTTGCTGCCCACAGCTTTATATAGTACTAGCTTCTCAGTATATACAGGCCTCCTGTGGCGAAAAGTTGGGAAGTGAAACAAAGGAAAAAAATAAAGCAAGAGAAATATTATAATGCAATTGGTAATCTTTTTCCTAAACATATTGTGATGTTAGTAACTGAAGATAGAAATCGTGTAGAACTAAATGATGTAGAATGTTATCAAAACTTAAATATTGGGAGCACCATGTTCTAAATCCTGATATGCTTAATAAACCCATGCCAAATTTAGATATTACTAACCTGGAGCATAGTAGGAGCTCATGAATATGATGAGATGTCAGTTCTGCAATAAGTTTGTATTTTATGTCGAGGCTAAAGAGCACTTTCTGATTAAATTAAGTTTCAACTTTTGTTAGGTGAAATAAGTCACAAAATATTTATCTTTGTGGGCCTTAGTAACCAAATGAAGTTCCCTGATTAACAACTCAACACTTATTGAGATTAAAGAGATTTCCTGTTGGGCCTTGAAGGGCAAGTCATACAAGCTGTGTATTTTGAGGGGCACATTAAGTGTGTTGACATCAGTCATCTGGACTACCTAGCTAGTATAGAGAAGACTTAATAATCTCAAAACATGAAAGAAATACATTTTGTCACTGAAGTGAGCTATCTTGGCAGCAGTCTTCTTTCCTGAAACTTACAGGGTTAGTACATCCTCGAAAATGGACTGAAGTAACCCAGTAGACCCTGATCAGTACCCAGTCGAGCTATGCCAGGACTCCTGATGCACAGGGACTGGGAGACAATGCGTATGCACCACTTACTGCATCTAGATTGTACTATTTGAGGTAAAGCAATAGGAAACTATTAAGCCAGTTTTCCTAAGGAATTTTCACTTAAAGATGCTTTGTCAGAGAAACTGGTGCTGAAATCTAGTAGAGATCGTGAAGGTTTTGTAGTGATGGTGAACATGGGGATTTTTAAGTCCTACATTTTCTCAAATACTGAGTATAAATATCCTAACTTTATATCCTCTCGGTATTTCTTTCACCCACTGACTATGTTATCATTACTTAAAGTGCATACTAGGGACTCCAGATACCTCTTCACTTTCACATACATGCATTGATGCACACATAAGGACAGAGATCACATAGACTCACATCAACTTAGATATAAATTAATTCAACAGGTGCATATTATGTACTCATGCATTGATTCACATGCACATAAAATATGCACAGGGTTGCACTGGCCTTATAGCAAGCATTAGCCCCTTCTCACTTCCATGAAAGTTACCTCACTCCCCATTTATTTCCATGTTTCATTAGTTTGTAAAAGATACTTCTGGCCAAGTGCACTGCTGTGGTTGTATAGCAATGTATTGTTAACACATTTATTATATCATAAAATAGAATGAAGGCTATACTTTAATGCTAACTGCTGCATTATTGATGGGGCATATTTTGCTTTTCCAGAGACACCCTGAGTTTGTTCTGATCCACAGTCATGATAAGCAATAAATATGATATGGGTCAGATTGAAAATGCAAAGGACTTGGTGAACTCTGAATGACTTAGATGTGCTTGGAAAATTTCCCCCATAACTTCAAGATTCTGTTTCAAAATTAGTGTCTTGGAGTTTGAAAGCAACTAATTTTAATGCCATAAATGGTTATTCTCACATATGGGAAGAAAATTGATTTATTCAAAGGAGTTTCAGCTTGCTACTTTCCCATCTAACTCTCGAAACTGCATTAGCTGATTCCACAGTGACATAGTTTGAGGAAGGACACTGAGTAAAAGTTCAGTAGGTAAATGCAAATCTAGGCAATTTATTTATAGCTGACATATCAATTTCTCAAGTTGAGTTCAAAATCCCTTCCATGAATTAAATTCATATTCTCATATTTTGTGAAATGGTTTTATCAGTATTGTTGAATAAGGGTGACCTACCAGTTTGAAATTTTAATACTTTTAAAACAGATAACCTGTAACGATGAATACAAATGTATAAAGAAACTGAATGAAATAGTAAGAGTAAGGAGATTATGAAACCCTACCCAATACATAAGTAATATTTAGTCATGTTATAAAAAATCAAAAGTTCAAGACAAAGTTTACTATCAAAATTAGCAAATATCAGTCTTGATGTGGAAAGGATAAAATAAGGAACCTACTAGAAAATTTATGTATCAATGCACTTAAAATCCTATGCAATACACAATTTTGAGAAAGTAACTCTAATTTATAATTTCAATCATTTCCAGATGACAATGCAATATAGTTACAGACCCCAATAAACAAAACAGATAAATGAAAGGATATTTCATACACAATCAACTTAGAAAACACTGTGTTGAACGCTACATAATTTAATACATATTATGTCATTCTAGCAGCAATAACAGAAAAATGTTGCTGCTTTATACTAAATATAATCTCAAAATAATGCTTAACTGTATGCATTCATCCTAAGTAATGACCTATATTTTACATCTTTATGAACATTCATTTGAATTATTTCTATGTATGAATACAATACATGCTCATTATAGGAAACTTTGATAGTATAGTCATAAAACAAAAAAGAAGGAAAATGTGAATTTTTTATTTAAACATTAAATTATCATTGCACTATGATGTATGTGTGTATGTGTGTATTCTATTGATTTGTGAATATTCCATCTTTATTATAGGATTTGTGAAATCCAAAATAATTTCTTAATATTTCAGATATTAGGTAACAGATCTCATTTAGATAAGCAGATTTTAGAAATTTTCTTGATTTATATCAACTCAAGTACATGCTTAACTGATATACAAGTATAGACATCTTTAGCTTTATTTTACCTAGTCATTCTTCAAAGTCTTAGAGGTAAGTTCAAAGCAGTGTTAGACCTCATGAACATGTATGTGTATGTAACATTCTAATGCCCCAATTTAAATGAGAGTGATTGTGTGAAACTTCTTTTATTTCCCAATATTATAATTATAAATTATATTTGTGTAAAGAAAATGAAAAATACAGTTAAACTGATCTCTTCTTTGAGATTTATTTATTCCTGCATTTACTTTTTGTGTGCATTTTGTGTGCATTGGTGCATCTCTGTGAGGTTCTATATGCCACACTGATGCAGGAGCTTGCAGAGGATAGTGACCTTTGACTTCCTGAACTAGAATTACAGGCTGTTAGGTGCTTCATGGTGTGAATACTGGAATTCAAGCTTGGGTTTGAATACTGTTAAAGGAATAATAGTTATTTCTCTTTCAGTCAATGTTTTGAAATTATAGTATAATTGCATCTTTCATCCTCTCCTTTCTTTTTTGTAGATCTTCTTCTATACTCCTCCATGCTATTTTTCACAATTTGGGACCTCTTTTTTTTTGTTCTGGCCACACACACACACACATACACACACACACACTTATGAGATTTTAATGAAATAAAATAATCAAAATTTTAAAATCTAGTATGTACTACTTTTAGACCATTATCAGGGAAAAATAATAGTATAGAGATAACAACAAAGCAGAATGAAAAAATTATGTGTACACCCTCCCCCACATACTATGAAATGCATAAATACAACCTGATCAGTCTGTATAATGATACTGCATTTATGTTTTTCAGGGCTGACCATTAAGTATTGGAAACCTGGGCAGTGGCTCACACCTTTAATCCCAGCACTCAGGAGACAGGAGACAGAAACAGGTGAATCTCTGTGAGTTCAAGGCCAGTCTGTTCTACAGAGCTAGTTCCAGGACAGGTTCCAAAGCTACAGAGAAACCCTGTCTTGAAAAGACTAAAGAAATAAAGAAAAAAAAGTATCAGAAAACGTATTCATAGATCCTTCCCTGAAAGATTATTTCTCCTGATCTCAGCATTCCTTAACTCTTTGTAGCTCTTTTTGTTGAGTAGATGCCTCATAAACTCAATTCCTGTCCATGGTAGGAGGTCTATTGTTTTTATCCTTGTTCAGTTCAGGGTTAGGCAGTCTTTGTGTTTTGACTTTATAGTTGCAGCTCTGGCATTTCTAGGAGACACAATCTCCCAAACTCCCTGTTCCTCTGGTTCATCTTTCTGCTCCTCTTCCAGGAGGCACCCTGAACTTTAGGTACAGATCTATGCCACAGATTTATCAGTAAATATTGTGATTTATAACTATTCATTTTGATTGGTTCTGTTCTTTTATAATCTTTTCTGTGTATTGTGAAGAAGTCTTTCCTTCTTGAGCGGTGTGAACTACACTTTTCTGTGGCTATACAGACTAATGTTTAGAAAGTAGTTAAGAATTTTACTGTTTTAGACATGTGGTAGTTCTAGGTACTTCTCCAAGATACACGACCTCACTAACACTGTGCAGACGACTAGGTTTTGAGGAACGGGTAATAATTCCCTTTTGTTGAGTGGGACTTAAGCCCAATTAGATAAATATTCGTTAAAGCAAAGGTATGTGTGCCATGACTGTATCCTTATGATTATTGGGTTCATCACTGTTGTGTGGTTCATAGATACCGCAGCTGGATTGACGTGTGCGTTGTGTCCCTCCTTTGGAGCTTTCATGATGCCTTTAGTATATGAAAATACTCTTGCCTGCTCAACTATCCTTCCAGCCCCACTTTAAACTGACAGAGAGGTTTTCAATACAAAATGAATTTCCATTTATTCTTTCTTTCTTTTTCCCCATTCTTTCTTTATTATCCTCTCTCTCCCTCACTCCATCCCTTCTTCCCTTTCTCTCTCCATCCCTCCCTCCCTTCCTTCCTTTCTTCCCCATCCCCTCCTATATTTGCCAGTCTTTAATGTGGATATACTCACCACATACCCTTTTCTGTCTTGTGCTTGTCTCAAAGGGCAGGAAAGCAAGAAAGATAGCTTCCTATGTGTCTTTAAAAAGCTTCTAATCAGGCCAGCTTGACTGGGACTGAAAATGCATGGGATAAAACCGGACTCACTGAATATAGTGGACAATGAGGGCTGCCGAGAAGCCAAGGACAATGGCACTGAGTTTTTTTTTCTTTTAAAGATTTATTTACTATGCATACAATGTTCTGTTAACATATATTCACCAGAAGAGGCACCAGATCTCATTACAGATGGTTGTGAGCCACCATGTGGTTGCTGGGAATTGAACTCAGGACCTCTGGAAGAGCAGCTAGTGCTCTTAATCTCTGAGCCATCTCTCCAGCCCCTGGCACTGAGTTTTGACCCTACTGCATGTACTGGCTTTGTGGGAGCCTAACCTGTTTGGTTGCTCACCTTCCTAGACCTGGATGGAGGGGGGAGGACCTTGGACTTTCCACAGGGCAGGGAACCCTGACTGCTCTTTGGACTGGAGAGGGAGGGGAGAGGGGAGAGGGGTATAGGGAGTGGGGGAAGGGGGAGGGGGAGGGAAAAGGGAGGCGGGGAGGAGGCGGAAATTTTTAATTAAAAAAATTAATAAATAAAAAATTAAAAAAGCTTCTAATCATGGTTTTTGACTTTAAATTCATCATTTGTAATGAAATATGACAAATAATATAATAAAAAAGAAAAACATGCAAAATGTTTATTAGTAGCCTTCGCTAATGTCTGGAATAAGAAGTTTTATTAAATAGTTTGTAGATAATATTTCATTTAACCTAAAAGTTAAAGATTTTTACAAAATTAGGCAGCAACTGTTTCAACTTGATAAGTTTGTCTAGTTTTACCTTGATATTTTGGCTCTTTCATGCATGCTTAGTTTCTACCAAAGTGTCTGGGATAAAAGATGCTGTGTAGCAAACATTGATTTAAGAAAAGAAAAAAGTAGTATATTGATAAATCAAAATCTGATAGTTTTGTTTGCAGTCGAGAAAATCAGAACAGAAAAATAAGTTTCACGACCTTATCATTAGCTCACAGCTAATTCTTGATTATTTATTTTTTTGTTCTCTTTTTCTTCATATTAATTTTTATTTTTGGTAAAAATGATGTATATTAGTTTCAACCTTTTAAATTTATTTAATTTATTAAATCTTCCATATTTTTCAAAGTTTAATGACTTTTGTGATATAATTATATATAACATTACAAAGTTATAAGATGTAAGTTTTCTTTGATCATAGTCCAGTAGGTATAAATAGAAATGCACAAAATGATTGAAAAATAGTTTTTGTATTAAATACTTACTTTAAGAATTACTTACATAAAGCTTACATATTCAATTTATCATGCATATGCAATATAAACAAATTTATGGTACATTCAAGATCAATCATTTAATTAAACTAAAAAAGAAGTCAATTTTAAAATTTATTCAAATGTCATTTGGTAATAGGAAGATTTAATACATATGAAATCACTAGACTCATTAATTGAAAGTTCCTGAAAGTAAACTAGAAGATAACCATGCTAATTTTGAACGCCATGGCAACAAAGCATCTAAAACTGTCATTCAAAGTTATTGGGGTCTAGTAAAGGAAATGAGTGTTTAAATCTAATTAAGAATTGAGTCCACCAAGATCTCTTAAGGATTTTGTGACTGAAATGAGTATCAGACATAAGTTTATGCCCATTCAAATTAATAATATCTCAATTCCTTTTTATTGAGTGTTAATAAACTGAGTTTATTTATTTTTAACAAGAAATAGGATAATAAAAATGACAAAGGTAGACAGAAATTGAATGGGTTCTTGCTTTTCTTTCTTTCTTTCCTTCCTTCCTTCCTTCCTTTCTTCCCTCCCTCCCTGCCTCTCTCTCTGTCTCTCTCCCCTCCCTCCCTCCCTTCCTCTCTCCTTCCTTTCCTTCCTCTCTCTCTTCCTCTGTTTCTTTCCTTTTCCCCTCCCTCTTTCTCTCTCTCTCTTCTCCCCATTTCTCTTTCCCTTCCTCCCTTCCTTCCTTCCTTCCTTCCTTCCTTCCTTCCTTCCTTCCTTCCTTCCTCTCTTTCCTCCTCCCCTCCCTCTTTGACTCATTTCTCTCTTCCTTTTCCCCCTCCCTCCCTCCCTCCTCCCTTCCTTCCTTTCTTTTCTCTCTCTCTCCCCTCTCCTCTCTTCCTCTCTCCCTCTATTCCTCCCTCCCTCCCTCCCTCCCTCCCTCCTTCCCTCCCTCCCTCATATATGTGACGTGAATACGCATGTGTAAGAATTTATTAACTTTTAAAGACCTGTCCTAGGCCAGAAGTTGATGTTTGGATCTGTTCTTCAATTTCTTTTTACATTTTTTATATTTTTGAGACGGGGGGGTGTTCTCTCTGTGTGATTCTGGCTGTCCTGGACTTGTTAGGTAGAAACAAAATCAAAGAAATCCTCCTGCCTCTGTCCCCACAGTGCTTGGATTAATGGTTTGTACCACCAAGCCTGGTATTTGTTTGTCATATTTTGAGACAGTCTCTCAGTGAACCTCAAGTTTTCCATTTTGACTTGAATGAGCATTGAATCCCTTGGTTCTTTCTTATGTTTACCCAGTTTGTGGGTTACAAAGTTCTTTCAAAATGTCTGTTTTTGTTTTTTAATTTTTTTCATGAGTGCTGGATACCTTTGAAACTTTGAAAACAAAAACCTATTTGTTCTAAGCAACAAGGCTGATTTCATAAAGAAGAAAAATTTTCTGGAAATGAATTAGGTAACACAGAAGCACAAAATCATCCAAAGTTAACACATCATAATATAGAGTAATTAAGTTTGTTCTGAACAAAAAAATTAGTTAAAAACTGATTTATCAAATGTTGATTTTAATTAGAAAGTGATTTTGAAATTTTATGAGTTCTAAGTTTTCCACACATATAAAATATAGTGCTGACCTATAACAGAGTAACATAAGAATTTGAGTTAATACTGTAGCATAAAACAATGAATTAAAAGTAATTTTGGAGGCTTTTAGTCTTTCTAACACATTCCACTTATGCCATTTGTATAAATTCATAGAGCATGGTAGTCAGAATATGAGCACAAAGAAGAAAATAGGGACATGTGGAAATGTACCAAAGAAAACCCCTGAATGTACACAATTTTAATCAAGATGTTCAAGTTATGCTACCCATATGTAAGAGAATGTGTACTATATAGGAAAGAAAATACAAATGGAAGTAATGAATAGAAGATAGATATTAGAAGATAAAAATATCCAGAAATAGATAGAAGTAGTTTCAGTTACATAACTAACCACTGGGCTGAGCTCCCCAAGTACAATTGAAACGAGAGATGAGTGATAAGAACAAAGAGGGCAAGACCATGACGAGGAAACCCACAGCGTCATCTGATCTGAGCTAGGGGGAGCACACTGCCTCTGGACTAACAGTTGGAGAACCTGCATAGAACTGAGCTAGATCTCCTGAACACAAGTGTCAGTGGTGTGGCTAGGGCAGAATATGGGGCTACTGGCAGTGGGACCAGAATTGAACTCTAATGCATGAACTGGCTTTCTGGAACCCATTTACTATGGAGAGATACCTTGCTCAGCTTAGAAACCAGTGTGGGGGTGAGGGCTTTGGTTCTCCCTCAGTAAGGTGATGGAGAAGACTTAGTTGACTTCCCATGGGAAGCCATACCCTCACTGAGGAGTGGTTGGGGTGGGGTAAATGTGGGGGGAGAAAAAGGAGAGGAGGGAGGGACAACTGGGATTGGTATGTAAAATAAATAAATAAGTGAATAGAAAAAAACAACAAAAAGATTAAAATAAATAAGTCACTAGATGATTCAATATTAAGCATTTTCATATTTTCTTTCTAATGATAAATGCAAGTTAAATTTTGCCCTTTAGAATAGTAAAATTTCAAATAACTGGTCATAGCAAGTGTTGAAAGTGAAAGAGCAGATCTCAAATTTTCACACATCAATAAGTAGAATGGGTAATGCAAACATGGCTTTGAAGCGATAAATAGATACACATACACCATACTCTTAGATTACTTATCCAAAGGATGATAGCACATTTTCATAAAAGGGAAAAGTTGTTGTGAGATATATGGTTGGGTCTAGAAAAAACATAGGCCTCACTCATAAGGCCTCCAATGTGGAAGCAACTCAAGGCCAACTGGGATGTTTCTTCTGAAAACTTCAGTTTTAAAAGTAAAAGACACGTTTTTCAATATGTTTTATTAAAATTTGATGGTGATAATAACGCTGAATTCAGAATAAGATTTCTAGAAGTAAGCAAATCCAAATATCACTTCTTCATTTCTGAGTGTCATGGAAATCTGCATAGTCCTTTGGAAACTGTCACTCTTGTGGAATGATATTTGTTTAGATAATGATACCAAACTTTAGAAACATGCTCCTCTTTCCTTACCCTTCAACTCTTAAAAAGTAACTTTTCTGTATAAAATTTTCCACTGAAAGCAGATTTCAAAAAACATATAATTGTTAAAGAATAGCAATGGCTAAATCAGATCTGGAACATTAGATAATTGCTCTGTCCTAAACATCAGGCTAGTTGAGCTATGAATTTGTCTAACCACTAATTTTGGTTTTAGCTTTGGCCAACACTGAAGTTTACAATGCAAGCATAATGGAATCTTTTAAAATATCTCAAAATTTTCTGATACTCTTGTGATAAATGATGCTTTTTTTTAGATCACAAGGATAAGGAAAAAGAGGAAAGATATTCCACTTGAACTTGTGCAACACACCTTGACAGATAACCTATGTTACTAGTGATAACGCTCATCACATCAGATACATTCCGATGACTCTACTGGCTTCATTTTAGCTTTTTCTTTACTCAAATCACTTTAACTACATTGAGTTTTTTTTATTAGTTTTATATATATTAAGACAAAATAAATAAATCAAGCTGTTGGCACTAAATTGCAGTATGAGAATAACAACTTTAGTACTGTCATTCCTGAACCTTTTACTCTTTCCACTTGATCATGTGCGCCATGATGCTTAGATAGGTCACAGAACAGTGAGAAACATCTCTGGTGTGCACAAACATGTGAGTGAAAATCTCACTGCCAATTATATGACCTGGAAAGGTGGACTCAGCTCTTCAAATCCTACATGTCTTAAAGAAATAGTCATCTATAATATACAGAAAGCAAATATCAAATTACCATTGAAAACCAAAATTTCAGTACAGTTATACAGCTGTGTTAGTCAATGCATGTGCTTTAGATCCTATGTGAAGCTTCATGAAATAAAACTTTATTCCCTCAAATGCTTCTTTTCTAGTGGGGGTGAATGTAAGCAGACAAGGAGAATACATAGTACGACAGATAGGTAAGAAAAGTGGAGACATAAAACAGAAAAGGTTAAACAGACTGCAAGGCTAGTGAGTGACGTCTTCACTTATGTAGAAAATGCAGGGATAAAAAGCAAGGACAATGTCAGAGCTTTGAGGTGAAATGGGCACTCAGAAGAAGTCACAAAGCAGCAAAATACAGACAGACTGACATCTGCTTAAGACCAGAAGTCCAATTTCGTAATTCTGCTTTCATATTTACAATATTCTGAAGTATCTGAAAGCAAGTCATGCTTTATTGATGTCAGGCTTTGTTCAAAGAGAGCTCATTGAAGAAATGGAATGCTGCCGGGCGGTGGTGGCGCACGCCTTTAATCCCAGCACTTGGGAAGCAGAGGCAGGCGAATCTCTGTGAGTTCGAGACCAGCCTGGTCTACAAGAGCTAGTTCCAGGACAGGCTCCAAAACCACAGAGAAACCCTGTCTCGAAAAACCAAAAAAAAAAAAAAAAAAAAAAACCAAAAAAA
Organism: Microtus obscurus; assembly: GCA_963919715.1. Lineage (NCBI taxonomy): Eukaryota > Metazoa > Chordata > Mammalia > Rodentia > Cricetidae > Microtus > Microtus obscurus. The sequence goes on along the minus strand of CAWTZC010001020.1, from coordinate 5,828,065 downwards.
AAAAAAAAAAAAAGGAATGCTTTCTGTATTTCTTTAGAAAGTATCCCTCTCAAGATTCCCACACATTCTCCTGGCAAAGTCTCAGCATAGGATATAGTATTAGTTTATATACATTTCCCAGTACAATTGACCATTTGCGACGTCTGGAAACCTTTCCCATACTTATTCAGTTTTGAAGAATTACTTCATTAGTAGAAGAGTTCAAATCAAACACAAATACCATTGTGCTGGCTGTTTTTGTATGTCAACTTGACACAGACTAGACTCATCAGAAAGGAAAGAGCCTCAGTTGAGGAAATACATGGAAGAGATCAGGCTGGAAGGTATTTTCTCATTTAGTGATCACTGAGGGAGGACCCAGCCTATGGCGGTGGGGCCATCCCCTGGAAGGTGGTCCTGGGTTCTATAAAAGAAGTAGGCTGAGCGGTCCAATAAGCAGCTTCCCTCTGTGGCCTTTTATCAACTCCTGTCTCTAGGATCTTGCCCAATTTGAATCCCTGTCCTGACTTCTTTTAGTAATGAACAAGAGTATTGAAGTGTAAGTCTAATAAACACTTACTTCCCCAACTTGCTTTCTGGTCATGGTATTCCATGCCAGCAATACAAACCCTAACTGATGTAGCCGTCTTAGATGGAACCCGACAATTCAGATCTGAGTATCACAACATTCCCTTGTTTGTATGGTATGCCTAACATCTCTAAGTCACATCATCCATATCTTTAAAATGGGGTGCACTGAAGACAGCCTTGCCTATTTTCTTCATTGATCTTCAATGATTTACTTCAATGTATCCTGCTGGTACAAAGCTAATCTCATGGATGTGACATTGATCATGAGCATATTTTCAAAATAGTCCCTCAAATTAATTAATACTATAAAAATAATTGAAAACCACCAGCTAATTTTGCTAATTAAACCAGAAAATGATTACTCATTAATCTTAAATTCAGTGTTAAATAGCTGATCTTCCTACTACTAACTTGGAGAAAAAAAATGTGATGTCTTTTAACTATTATCCTTTTAAGATTATTAATTGAAGGTCAAGTGGTGGCAATGCACACCTTTAATCCCACCATTTGGGAAGCAGAAACAGGCAGATCTTTAAGAGTTTGAGGCCAGCCTGGTCTATGGAGTGAGCTCCAGGATATCTGTGGCTACACAAAGAAGCCCTGTCTTGAAATACAAAACAAACAAACAAAAGATTGTTATATGAAAAGATAAAAAAGGCTAAAATGATCGATCATGCTGACATAATTTATTTTCATTCTACTTTCTCTCTTGTTTTACTCATGCCCTGATGATTTTCTCCAAACATAGTTTCTTCAGTACATTAAGGCTTAGTTTTCCTTAATCCTTGTTCTTTATGTATTCCATGTTAAGCAATTAAACTATGTCATACACATAATTTTATTTGTTCTTAATATCTCTGAAAATCATCTAAAAGAAACAATTCATTATTTAAATCTTAATTTAAGGGATATTCTCCTCAATAAAATTGTCAAGAATTATTTTAAATTGTGGAATTAGTCAGTCACACACTGTCATAGTTACTTTTCTATTACTGTGAAAAGATACCATGACCAAGGCACCTTGTAGAAGAAAGAGTTTATTGGATTACACAGTTCCAAAGGATTAGAGTCCATGATCATTGTGACAGAGAGCACGAAGGTAGGCAGGCAGTTTGCTAGAGCAGTAGTTGAGAGTTTACATCCTTACACACAAGTATGAGGCAGAGAGAAGTAACTGGAAATACTGTGGGCTTTTGACGATTCCAAATACACTTCCAGAGATACACCTCCTCTACCAAGGCCACACCTTTAATTCTTCCCAAATAGTTTCACCAATAGGAACTAAGCATACAAATATATGAGCTAATCAAGGTCATTCTCTTACAGACCATCATAATCCACTCTGTGGTCCTAATTGACTTGAGGCCATATCATACAACAAAATGTGCTTAGTTGAACTTCGAAAATACCCATATTCTTTCACAGTTCTCTATACTGTTTCTTTGTTGTTTTTTCTTTTTCTTTCATCCTCACTGCCTTCTCTCCCCCATCTACTCCTCCCAGTTCCCATTCCCAACCTCCCCTCTTACTCTGATCCTCTGTTTCCCTTCAGAAAGCAGTAGGCATCCGAGGGATATTCATGAATATCCACTGAACATAAGACAACATGTTAAAATTAGACCAACCACAATCCTCATATCAAGTCTGGACAAGGCAGCCCAATATGAGAAAAAGGGTCCCAAGACCAGGGAAAAGAGTCAGAGATACCCTCTCCACTGTTAGGAGTCCCACAAAAAAAATCAAGCTAAACAACTGCAATATACATGCATAGGACCTAGTGCAGAGAGAGCCACAGGGCTTTGTGATAGCCACGTCAGTCTCTGTGAGTCCCTATGAGCCCCGCATAGTTTATTCTGTGGGCTGTGTTCTACAGGTGTCCTTGGCTCCTGTAATCTTTCCTCCTCCTCTACTGTGGGGTTCCCTGAACTCCACTTAATGTTTGTCTGTGTCCATCAGTTGCTGGAGGAACTATATGATGAATATTTGGACTAGGCACTGATTTATGGTTATAGCAGAATGTCATTAGGAATCCTTTCATTGATATTTATTTATTTACTGCCAGTCATTTTTGGTTCTACCCTAGATCTCTGGGTTATCCAACGTTCAGATCCTGGCCACCCAGGCATCGCTGGACAGTGTTCCCACTCATGGTGTAGTCTTAAGTTAGACAGTCATTGGTTGTTGACTTCTACACCACCATCACTTCAGTGCATCCTGCAGACAGAAGTATGAGAAGCATCAGTTCTCAATTAATCATAGAAGAAAAATATTTGAGAAAAATGGGGTTTCTGGGAAGATTTCATCTGTTTCAGGCATGACTGACAAAGTGAAGTTATAAAACACCAAGAGAACCATATACATTGGGATAGAACAGAGCGTGTAGGCTGCATGGTCCCAGCAATATTTGTGGTGTCCTGATGTCCATACGTCTTGTCTCATGGAGATCTCCTATAAAATAAAAAAAAATATATATACTTTCAACATACAATGAGACAGGCTATCCATTGACATTCCAAAGAGAGGAATTGGAGGATAATGAGGAAACACTGAACCTGCAAAAACTCAAACAGGACAAAAGTAAAATCCTGTATTTCATGGTTGTTATCAAAGAGCTAAGATGACTCAAACCTTGGAGATTTGCTGACTACAATATACTACTCTTTCTTGGATTGGTTCCAATCCCTGTTTACAGCTCTCCTTGGCAGGTATCTCATGGTTCAAGTGTCTAACACAACCCAAGCTTCATTTCATCACTTCAAGCAAATGGGATCTTTAGACCTCCATATCAGAACTTTCCTGTTGCATGGTCAACCTTTTCAGCTTTCCTTAACTGTGGAGGAAAATAACCTTAGCCCTTTACTCCTCTTTGGACAGCCATCTACAATAAAACATCTTCCCCAGGCATTAGTTATGGAGAGGAGTATATTGTTCTTAGGATATGAGGAGAAGGGTGGTACTTAGCAGTGTCACTGCAGCTCCTTAAATAATAATTCAGTGCACTCACAGCAAACTGAAGTAAGCAGATTTTAAGACTTTAATTTGTCAGTTGTAGCAATTTGTAATTCTTAGTACCAAAATTCCAGCCGTTGAAATATATCAAAGCTCTCTTTTGGTATCAAGGGAAGGGGCTACTGTTCTTGGTAAGAGTAACTTTCACATAATGGAGAGATCAAATTGAAAAGATAACCTTGGGTTAAAGGAGAGTCAGCAAGAATGGAGCTGGTGTCCTTATAAATGCAGGCATGCTAGACACTAGCAGTTGTCTGAATCCTTGGCAACTTACAGTTTAGAAAAGCGGGCAATAATGAGCTTTGGTATAACCAACAACATTTGAACCTGAGTTTGTTAGCGTCCTGGGTAGTTCTAGACTTAACTTGAGACTAGGACATTTCACCTTTTAAGAACTAGAAAATAAGTATATATTTGAATGTACTGCATAAACCAATATTTATCTAATTACTGAAGATTAAGTTTAATCGTAATCAAACTATAGATGGTTGTTAAATTTTTGAATTTTTCTTCTGTTTTTCAGGTATACAAAGTAAGCATAAGTAAAATACAGTGATTGTCTTCTATCCAATTGTTTCTATAGCCAATAAAATTTAATCTTTTATTGGTGGCAAACATGAAAATAAGTATTATCAAGGATTATACATAAATTTCAGACATAAGCTAGAATTGTTACAGATCTATGCCTAAAAGAGGCCTAATTATGGCAACTTGCTTTTATAACAGCATTTTATTGTGGCTGAAACAAGATTTTTTGTGAATATCATTATTTTTATTATGTTTATTGAGGTATATATTTTCTCCACCTCCCTCCTTCCCCCACCCTCCCTTCTATCCTCTCCCATGATCCCCATGCTCCCAATTTACTCAGGAGATTTTGTTTTTTTCTACTTTCTTTTTTTTCTTTTTTTTAAATGTTTGTTTATTTATTATGTATATGACATTCTGTCTGTGTGTATGCTTGCTTGCAGGCCAGAAGAGGGCACCAGACCCCATTACAGATGGTTATGAACCACCCTGTGGTTGCTGGGAATTGAACTCAGGACCTCTAGGAAGAGAGGCAATGCTCTTAACCTCTGAACCGTCTCTCCAGCCCCCTGTTTTTTTTTCCAATTTCCACATAGATTAGATCCATGTATGTCTCTCTTAGGGTCCTCATGATTTTCTAGATTCTCTGGGGTCGTGATTTGTAGAGGAAACAAGATTTTGATACGGCTCTGGGGATTAATTTTAATTTGATTTTCAAGTCAATCTCACAAATTTAAACAAATGACATCTAGAGAAATGTTTCAACTTGAAATTTAGAAGTGCCAAATTTAGTTTTAATATGATTTCAAGTATTCATTTTTAAAGTTGTTCTTGGATCTATTTAGTGACTACATAGTAATAATTTAAGCGGTAATATTGTTATTTTACATATACTAAAAATTTTAACAGACTTTTACACCAAAGGGAACAAAATCTTCCTGGATACTGAACTTTTCTCAGAAATTATTATAATACATTGATAGATTATAGAAACATGGATAAAGTGGTTTAAAAAGCTTAACAATGCTAAAATATGTTCTAAATTAGTGATTACATAATATCTGGAGAGAACCCAATTCTACTGTTTAAGAAAAAAGCTTAAAATTTTAATTATTCAGTTTTATTTTTATCATCACTGACCCTAAAATCTCATGAGGATCCTAATCCATTTTCACAGATATTGTGACATCATTGCTGTCACAATATCAATGATGTGTCTTACGTCATTGCTATGAGAACTATTTTATATGACAGACATTTCTTTCTCTGGTCACCATGTTGTATGGGCCAGCATGTGTCTTAGTTACTATTCTCATCAGCGTTACTTTGCATGAAAATAAGCAATGTAAAGGAGAGATTCATTATGGTTTATTGTTTAAGAAGCTTTGGTCAATCATGGATTGTATGTAAGGGAGCAAAGAATTTATTCCACTGGGAGAGTAATTCAACATTATTATTGAAGAAGCAAAAGATAAATGGAGATGTTCATTATGATTTTTTTCTTTCCCCCATTTTTTCTTCAGTTTAGATCCATTCAATGGAACAGTGACACCAGTATTTAAGAATGTTTTCTTCCCCAGGCGAGGCTCTTTGGAAACTGCCTCTTGGTTAGTCACAGAGGTGTGGTTCCCAGGTGGCCCCAAATCCAGTCATCCCTGAAGAGTACCATCACAGCATGTTTTGGAGTGCATTAGATTCTCTAGATGTAGCCCTATTTCTAGTATTTTACATATTGCATAAGAATTATTTTATATACCTGCTTACAACTGAGTCGGTGTTCTGGATTAAAAAATATTTTCTTTACCTTTCTTAGGGATCTCCTATTCTTAAGAAGACAGATACTTATTTTTCTCAAATAAATGCATTCATTATAGCTATGTATCATTAAGTAATTCACAAGAAGTACATGCTCCTTGTTCTCATGCATATACACATAAATATTTGTCTATTTTTCTTTTTTAAAAAATTAAGGAAAATTTAGGGATATGAATAATTTTCCCTAATTTCTATGTTTCCTTATGCTTATATAAACTTTGCCAGAACTATTAATTCAGGAACTGGGCTTAGTTAGACAAGCCTACCTGAAAATAAAATATTTTTAGGTGATTCTATATTACCTTTTTTTTTTCCAAACTTGAGGTTTTAATTTTATTTTGCTTCTTAATAGTTCATGGCATTTACAAGTTCATCATTAAGTTTGTACTGATAGGATGGTGGATAATTCTATCATTCTGCCAGTGGAACAGGCCCCGATATGCTGGCAGAGGTCACTTTGCTAGGGGAGAAGTGTCTGCTTCTATTCTTTTCCATGCTGGCTATATTTCAGTGATTTTCCTCATGCTCCTTTTAAGCTTATAGAGGTAATTACCCAGTACTTCTTACTGCAGTTGTATCTGTGGATAGATACTCACAGAGCCCCCAACCCACTCTTCAACAAAATGACATCATAAAAATTTCCCCTTCTCTTTTATCCTTTAGGAGATGCTAGTCGACTGGAAATGGAATATGACTCTCTCAGTCAAGAAATAATGAAAATATATGGTCATTCTCTCCTTTTTTTTGACAAAGTTTTGCTGACTTGGATTTGACAATTTTGCCCCAATCTCCCAAGTGCTTACATTATAAGTTAATGCCACCATGAATATCAAAGTTTCATATTTTTATATCAAATAAGGTGAGAGTTAAAATTCTCGTAAAAGATAATTAAGGCCTAGTGATTAGTTCCTTTATTTTGATATTATAATATAATTACATCATTTTCCCTTCTCGTTCCCACCTCCAATCGCTGTTCATATAATTACATTTTTTTTCCTTCTCATTCTCCCCTCCAAACACTTCCATATATCCCTTGTTGCTCTTCCACGGCCTATGATTTAGCATAGGACAACTAGTCAGGGTACTCTTTCCTGAGGAAGATGATTTCTTCCTCTCTCAGCATTTCGTACTTGTGTAGAAGTGTGGCCTTGTGGTCTTTCCCCTGTTCACTTTGGCATGCTTATTGTTATTCTTGTTCAGCTCGTGTTTAGGCACTCATTTGGGGGTGAGACTTCTTAGGTTAAGTTCTGACATGAATAGGAGACACACTATTTTTTCTAGTCTAAACTTGATGTTCACAGCTACATTGTATATCTTCAGGTACAATGAAATCCACACATGTCTCAATTGAAGTAGTACTTCTCTGTGAAAAAGTCATTTGATTATGGGTCCTCTTAGAATACTGATAATATTGAAAAGTAACTGATGTGATCTGCCAAATATTAAGTATATTTATATTAATCATGCTCCTTATGGGCACTAAAATACTGCTAAAGAGTGCTCCTTTCATGTCTTGGCTAACAGAATTCTTTTTTGTTTGTTTGTTTATATTTCAAGACAGATTTTCTTTGTGTAGCTTTGGCTGTCGTGGAAGTCTCTCTCTGTCTATAGACCAGGCTGTCCTTGAACTCACAGAAATCAAGCTGCCTCTGCCTCCCGAATGCTGAAATTAAAGACACATACTACCACTACCCAGATTTTTTCTTTATAAAATTTTATCTTATATAAATTTTTGTGGTAATAGACAGCAGAACTTGAAAAGACAAAAATGCATCCAGAGTACAGCATACTAGCCATTACCACTAGAATGACTCTAATCTAGAATAATAAAGCATTATTAGATTTGTTACATTCAAAATCTTCTTTCTACGATCAACTCTTAGAACTTTGGCTGACAGCCAGTCAGTGCACATTCTGGGATGCAGCATTCCAGTGACAGCACATCGAAAACTGCCATTAAGTTCAGTAAATCCTCAGCCATTGTTTATTTCACAGGAGATGTAGTTTCTTTGGCCCACTCTAAGTCAAATTGACCATAATAATGCCTTGACATGACTATTTCCTATTTTTAGGTAAGATTTCCCCATGCACCATTCAGCTCTCAGCATGAATATATCTGGAGAAATATCTGGATGACTTGCCCCCTACTGTAAAGGCATGATGGGAGCAGAGGACCAGTGACAGGTACCATCCTAGAAGCTCCAAATGTGTGACAAGCCCTGTCAGCCACATGCCACACTGCTGCAGGTCTCTAAGCTTACTCAGTGCAGGATTAAAGGATTAGATGCATCACCTCCTCATTCAAATTCCAGCTGTGCACACAGAAATCAGGGAGAGACCAGTGACTTTCTAGTGTACACTGCCCATAAATTCCTATTTACATTTCATGAAAGGTGTGCACTTTCATGGGTTTGAGCATCAGCATATTTTGCTCTGTAATTTCTACCCTAGTTTGACAAACTGTCTTTAGTCTGCTCTTGGGCACTCTAAGCAGTTTAACTAAATGTGTGATAAATTCTTGACATCCAGAATACCCACAGAATCTCTTGTCATTTACAGCTCAAAGCTGCTGCCTGGGGAGGTATGTTTGATAGATAACTCACAGTTTTTGAGATACAAGGTTTTACTCTGCAAAGATGTTGATAAAAACTTTAACATGAAGTTGATAACTTCCTAAAAGAATCTTATACAGCTACAGGGAGAATAATCAAGAAAATCCAAAGCATGCTTTAACCAATTGTTTTCAAGGAGACTGACATTTAAGGGAAGTCTTGAGAGAAATGTGCAACATATTTTAATATCTATAGCAACATATTTTTTCTAGCCACAGAAATATGCTTTATTCTCAACCCTCATCTTCTGCTGGATGTTTCTCTGATGATAACTGGGCTAGGCATCGGTCTATGAGTATAACAAATTATCATTACTAATTATTTCATTGCTGCTTTCTTACTCTTCCCCCTCCCTCCCTCCCTCCCTCCCTCCGCTCACATTGCTCAGGCATTCTAAAGGCATGTGGGGAGAAGGGTTGAAGAATCATAGAAATAAACGAGAAATCAATGCAGAAGGCCATTATTGGGCTGAAAGTATAAATTTTAATATTACATTCAAATTTTTGTGACTGCTAATATTTCTTAAATGAGGTTGAAGACAGGAACAGACTGTTACAAAAGATTTCATAGTAAAATGGTTGATATATTTAGCTCATATATTTAGTTAAGTCCTTTCTCACTGCCTTCCAAACCATTGGGAATGAATTCCTCTAAAACATGAAAAAAAAATAAAAGTCAAAGTTTTTCTTTTAGTTGACTTAAATCTCTGCCTTATGTTTCAAACATTTTAGATAGGAAGGATATAGTCTGGGAAAAGAAAAACCGGTAGCTATCAATACACGATTCCTGTTGAACTTGGCCGATCTAACAATTAGTGTTCTTCGTATTTTACATAATTTTCTGTTGCACAGCTAGATAAGTCAATTATTCTCCTTTAACTCAGGGTGTTGTTCAGAAACATAAGGACTTTGCGATGTATAATGAGAATCAGAGTGTGTTTACCAGTCGTGACCTTTACCGTACATGGTATCAAAGGGCAGTTTAGACACACACACTCAGGGAGAAGGCCAGGCTAAAGATAAAAGGGTGCTCTTCAAAGAAAGGCCTCTAAATGATAGTTAATTAAACCATGGAGTCTATCTTTTATCCGAAAGTCTTATAAAATTCTAACCAAAGGGTAAATTTTTTTAGCTATGCTTTTAACATCAGTTTAGCATGCCACTACATGAAAATGATACTTTCTGATGCATTAGAAAATAAATCTGATGACTGAATCAATTAGCATTCGACAGCGTATTTAAATGCAGATTGTAACACTGTAACTTTAGTCTTATGTAAACAATACTTCTTAATAACCCTTTCTGTTCTTCACCCACTCAGTAAATACAACAGTTTGTGTTTTGTAATTGCCATTTTGACTCATGTGTTAGTCTTAGGTTACTTTAATTAGCAGAGGTGAATTCTGTCTATTTCTCAGCCTGAAAGCATATTTGCTCTTTGTTGGCCTATATTAATGCTTCATAATTTCATCTACTTAGTTCAGTCATTGTTGAGCAAATCACGGAATCTATATGAGAGCTTCAAAAGTAAGGATATGGCTCAGAAACCCAGGAGTGTTACTCAGAAACTCATATCTACCCTGGGACCTATGTGGTCTTGTAGGATGCCCCTTTAGAATCTTATGACATCTTGTTCTAAGTGTTCAAACTCTTAAAATAACACATTGTGGACAGTTTTCCCAAGTTATACATAACATTAAAAAAATAAACACAAAGTAATGGTTGTAATCTCAGAATGGTTCAAGGCTGCAGCAAACAGGCACTTGACTCTAATTTTAATTATTTTGGGGAAATAAATCATTTACAGAAAAGAATTCTTACAGACTCTTCACTTACTTCAGTACCAAGATTAACTCTCACCCTTTGCAAAATTTATGAAAAGGAGAACTGTTGCTGGCTCTGAGCAATGCTCCCTGGTCTGAGGGCCTAACACTGGCAGCTCACAGCGATACTTCACACAGCCTGCAAAGGATCTTGCCTAGAGCAATATTTAATGCAGAATCCTGAATCTGTCCAAAATCTGATTTTAAAATATATGGTCATTATTATTCCTTATTATCAAAATATAGAATCATAGACAAGGGGGGTAAAAATCATTTTTGTTCAACCATTGTGTGTGAGGCATATGTGTGTGATGCATGTTATCTCAACTGAGTGTGTCAATACTTAGCTTTGTTTCAAAACCTAATAATTTTTACATAGGAAGAAGTAGAGCAATTCTCTCCTTAGGGTCACAGTGAGAACCCTAGAGTTGAGGGTCAAGTTGACTTCATGTGCACAAATCTGAAAATAGCTTAGGACATGTGTTTGAATCCAGGGGCTCTGGTGGGATAGTGCATAAGTGAACTCCAAATGGGAAGAATAATCTGAGAGTCCAGGTGGATCTCACAGCTCAGATTCTTTTGTGCTTAGGACACTGTTTTCTCTTTCCCTAAGACCCTAGCACTATGAGCAATACAGTTCTGTGCACTGGTAGTAAGAACTCTGTTTCACAGTTTAAAAATTGTGACTGGTGTTTTAGAAATCACTGTTCGCGTTCAGAACTGATTAGGTAGTATTCCAATCAAGTCAAAGAGAAACTTGATTTTGTATTTTAACTAATAGCCTCATCCTTGTTCCCAAACTGTAATATTCGTAACCTAGTCTCCAGTGTCACATACCACTTTCTGTGTTTTCAATTTGTGGGCCACCCATTCCTAACTATTGCTACGGCCTGTCTGTCACTACGAACACTTTCTCTTATCCAGCATCTTCCCCACATGCTGAGAAGATGAGGAGTCTGAGGTTCTTCCTTATCACTCCCCTACCCTCTGCTCAAACAGTATAAAAGTGCTAGTTCTAGTTCATGGCATTCACAAACAATTTACAGGAGAGCTTTAAGAGCATGTGTTATGGTTATTTAATAAGAAGAATAAAAACTGCAAACTTACATAGCTCTATTTTCATTTGTGTAAAATATCTGGTTCCTATGTGATCTCCAAGACTCTCATTTTACACATCTGTGATGCAGACAATAAAATGGCTGAAATGAACAACAGTAATACATGACATATGGCTATGATAGTTTTGATGCACAGTCAAGCTATGTGGTCCGGACTGGTCTTGAACTCTTTGAGATCAAACATTCCTCTAGAACAGGTTTTGACATTCCAGGCTCCAAGATTTGTAGAGTCCATCCTCCTGAGTACTGGGGCTATAGTTGCTTAAATGGTGTGCTTTTATTATATGCCACTTGAAGACTAATGAGAGAAGGTTGTGGTGACTGAATCCCTCATAGAGATGTGTTTCCTATCTTTCTCCCCTGCATTTTCTTGAATTCTAGAAAAGTTGTTTGAAATCAGTGAATCTGATCAGACTAGGTCTCACAAGAATTTCAGTTACATCTATTTTCCCTACTCTGCCACACTTTCTCACCTGAATGGACATCTGGAAACGACTGGATACGGGGTTGCTCTTTGGGGGAATTATTAGATGCCAACTTTATCTCAGTTCTTTATGTGGGGAAGCTGGCTCACTGACCGCTTCATAACATTAGGCTCTTAGAGACCATAGTTATCACAGGATGTAGGACAAAGCCCCAGGAAAAACCAAGGAAGGATAACATTTAGTGAAGGGAAATTAATTTCGTGTGACTGTTTCTGCTACCTGGCAATTAAATATTCACAAAGGAATTTGACATGATGCCATATACCTCAGGATCTTCACGAAGGCCAAGTTCAATACACAGACAGGGACAGATTGGCATGTAAACATTCTACAAGAAGACTTAACTCCAAACAATGACAACCTTCTAATATTTAGTTTTATTTTTGCCACTTTAAAAATATTTTCCAATATTTTTTCTTTAACAGTTTCATACATGTATACAATAAATTTTAGGTTTTTTTCCTCATTCCCTCTCTTATGGATTGCTGTTGCCACCACATCCCTTCTCTCCCTGATACTTTTTTTTCTTCATTTGTGTGTGAATACTTAGTTCAACTAGTGTTTCTACCAGCATGGGTGGGACATGCGCTCCAAAACTGAAGAACATGTAGGAAGAGGAAATGAGAGATGTGCAACAGAAAGACATCTTCTGGAAGTGATATACTGTCACCTTTACTAACTGGCTTTCAGCTCTGGTGGTCTGCACAAACCCACACAGCATTTACCCACTTGATCACTGATGGAGGGCAAAAGGAGAGGGAAAAGGTCGCCTATCCATGTTGAGTTCAGAGTCTGCAAACAGGGCTTATGTTTCACCCCGGGAAGAGCTTCCTGTTTTCCTGCATTGTTTCTTTTCAAAGCCTTGGGATATTTTATTTGCTGTCTTTCTACTGAAATCTAAACCAATAGAAAGATTTTCTCTTCGAAAGATGGAGGTGTAATTCAGTCTGTACTGTTTATCTATCATTCATAAGCCCTTAAGATCAATCACCCCACTTTCTAAATCCTTCAACCCGGGGTTGCTGGATTACTCAAAAACACCATGGAGGCAGGTAGGAGGAAATGCCATTCAATCTCCTCTCCATATTGTTTCAATATGGCATATGAGTTAGCTGTTGTCTAACAACAGACTTTTGTGCATTGGAATCCTGCTTCTGCTACTTACTAACTGACCTTGACCAAATCATGTAGTTACTATTTGTCTGTTTCCATACTTGTGAATTGGTTTAACCCTTGCAAGTCAAAAGGCCTTTTTGTAATGCTTATAGAATGATTTGCATTGCATCTGATGCATAGAACACTAGTGCATTCTCACGTCATTAATATCTATGAAATACATCCGGTATTTACAGAAACATATCATTTGCCTGAAAATATGTAGAACTTATTTATAAAAAAAAACTTTTGTTTTCCTATGTTTTGCCTCAATTTATGTCTCAAAATTTTATTAGCTTTTTTTCACTAATAAAATATTTCCATGTCCCAAAAGAAAAAAATGACTGGAGTAGAGCTAACAAGGTTGTCCAGGGATAACATTTTAAAGATCAATATTCTTATGTAATCATATTCCATTACTATTCTATAGCTACCTACTCTCATGATTTCAAACTTACATGAATAACCATTCAGAAAGTGTTACTTAAAAGGAACAACTGAAACAGCAACAAAACCCAAGCTAGTGTATTCTAAAAACATCTCTGCCGTGAAGATGTGGCTATGTTCTTGATTATTCTAATACATAAATTTTCTTCAGGTGGTGATCGCAGTCCCATTTACTGATGACTGTGTAGAGCTTCCCTGACTGAGAATTGAGTGGGTAGAGGATGAAGTAATTTTCTATGGCTGACTTGCATTGTCAGAACTCTGATCTTTTAGCAGGCGGCAGAAGTGATCAAGCATTGTCCTGACTTGACAAACAAGGCTAATGAACCATGGTGATGCATAATACAGACCAATCCATTTCAGCCACGTGGTGTTTGCAACCCTGTTCCGTAAGCAAGGTGTATGCACTCCAGAAGTCTTCCTACTTTAGCATGTTTAATTAATCAGAAACAGTAAGTGGATTTTAGGTGCTTACTTTCCTATTGAGACCGAGAGGGGAGTTAGTGATCAACAGAATTTCAGTGAAAGAGGAGTTTTCTTTACAGACGACAATATTGCACATGAAAAAACTTCATAGATGACTTTAATGTTAGAACCAGGGTCGAAAGAATTCATTTACATAATCTCATTTTTAGTCTATTTTTCAAGACAGCTACAGGATTCTGCTATATGAATGAAATGTTTTGTTAAAAAAATACAACACCACAATTATTCAAAGAATTAAATGTTATCTAGAGAAGGAAAACAAAGCTGATCTAAGAAGGATTCCCTCCTTCCACCTAATTAGAATTGTTCATAAGATTTCATTTTCTTGGGAATTGTTATATCCCCAATAATATATTTTTTTTTTTTGTTTTGTGGGTTTTTTTAGTGAATTTTTTTTCTTGAAGAATGTGCAAGTGGATTAGAGACTGGGCTTCTGAGCCCATCATGAGCTGCTAAACATATAGATTAGCCCAAGAATATATATCTTTACTATGTTACCAAAAAAAGCACTATTCACAGCAACTCTATTCACTGAGAAAATTCATGCTTTTTCTTAATTAAATATTTATATTAAATAAATTATATATATATATATAGTGGATATATATATATATATATCAGAACTTACTTTATTAAACACTTTTTCTACTGTTTTGCTCTTACCCTTCTCTGTCATCACCTATAAAGGACCTTTTCACAGACACAGATGAGTGTAGTGCTGTCCTCCCTTGGGACCATATGCAATTTATACTTGCAGGTACCTAATATTGTCTTCAGTCACAAAGCTAAGTGTTGAAATTGGGGCATCGGGGTTTGCGTTCCCAACACCCCAATCGCCTGGCTAGCTTATGCCCGAAATAACAACACACAAACTGTATTCATTTAAACACTGCTTGGCCCATTAACTTCAACCTCTTAACCCATTCCTAATCATCTATGTAGGCACCCCAAGGTGCGCTTACCGGGGAGATTCTAGCCTACGTCCATCTTGAGTCGGAGCTTCATGGCGAGTGTGCCTCAGAGAGCTGGGCCATCCTGTCTGCCCGCTAGACAGGAGGCTGCTGTCTCTGAGCGGAGCTGCGTGCTTCTCTGAGCTCACTTCCTCTTCCTGTCCGTATACTATTCTGTTTACTCCACCCACCTATTTTCTAACCTATAGGACCAGCCAAGCAGTGTCTTTATTTTAACCAATGAAATCAACAGATTGATAAACAGATATATGACACTCCCACATCAGCTAAGACATTCCTATCATTGCCTATTAGCAATTTCCATGCTCTGTCCGATACTGCTTTTCAAAAGAAAAAGAAAAGCTAATAAAGATTAGAATGTTGACCTTCCTGTGACAGCTGTGTGTCTTGGTCTGTTTTAAGGATCCTAGTAATGAGATCAGAACCAGTCCCCGGCGATTGAGATGGCTTTTGGGACCCCAGTCTCCATAATGGGTCGCCTTGCCCAATCTTGATGCAGGAGTAGGAGTTTGGTCCTCCCTCAGTTTGGTGTGCCATGCTTTGTTGACTCCCATGGGAGGCCTGCCCCTTTCTGAATAGAGACAGAGGATGAGTGGATGCTGGGGTGGGTACAACAGGAGGAGAGGAGAGAGGAGAAACTGGGGTCGGTATGTAATTTTTTTAAAAAAGTTTAGAACCTACTTAACTAGAATCCAGGAGGGAAACTGAAAATTTTCCAGACCTCTTTACTGACCTACACAGAAGATTTCTCTACCATGGGAAAAATTCTTTCTAACACATCAGTTCTTGAAAATGAGGATTAAATTCAGCAATGCTAAATATAAATTTACTTTATGTTATTAAATCTTTTATTGACATGAGCTGTGGTTAGTACAAATCAACCTAAGGATATTCAGAATAAATCATTGAGTAAAAGTTCAATGTACACAGTCTTTAAATGATCTTTATGGACGAGTATTATATTTATGAAAGAATATGTACAAAATATATTGTAGTTTTTTGTATATTATTATTATTTTGAGGCAGAGTTTCATTAAATCTCTTAGACTGGCCTGGAATTCAAGATAGTTTGCCTGACATTATTCAGGATAGAGATTACAGGTGTGCACCATTTTATTTGGTTAGTTTTTGTCTTGAAAGCTTTCTTAATTTGAAACACATTCATCACACAATAATCAGTCGACAGTCCTAGGGGTTTATCTTTAAATTCCAGATATATGTATGGATTGAAGTATAATCCTCTCTTTATGTGTCTATGATACGATTGTTGTAGATGTTGGGCATGGTAAATTATCATTTTGTAATGTCATTTTTTTGTGAAATAAATCACATTTCAAAATTACCATTACTGTTTTGCACGAATGTCTGAAATTTTATGATATCTTTTCCACTTAGTGAGTTTTACATGGCAAACAACATTTAATAATTGTAAGTGAAAAAAAAGTGTATGACAAATTTTCTAATTTTACTGTTCCAATGTCTTAAAACATAGGCATCCTTACATAGTTATGATGATTCTTCAGTGAACTAATACATTAATGAGAATTTAAGACATTAGTGTTTATGTAAGTGAGGAATATAAATTATGATTTTGAGATGTTAGGCCTTTTTATCCCCTTTTTATATAAAAATAGTATAATTAGAATACCTTGCTCCTCTTCTAGGTCAGTTGCTAATTCACTAGAAACATTCCCATATTTTCTAGCTAGATGACAGATAGACCAGTTGGTGACCGTTTTTGTTAGTCTTATTGCTTTCGGATAGGACACTGAAGCAAAGCATATAGGCCATCATTTTCATAAAAGGGGGCAATCAGGTCAGGGACTGAAGCAAAAATCATGGAGCAATGCTCTTTTCTGGTTTGGTCTCTGTGGCTTCCTCACCTTATTCTCTTAGGAAACCCAGCAGCCCCTGCCCAGGAGCTGAGGTGCTCACTCACGGTAAACTGATCCTTCTGACTTCAATTACTATTCAAGAAAATACCTTACTAGCTGTCTGATGGAAGCAATTTCTCAACAGGTGACTCTAGTTCCTGTCAAGTTGACAAAAACTAGCCACAACAGTACCTTGCCTACTTCCAGTCATTAACAAGGTATTTATGAACACACAGTACTTTCATTCTGCCTACTCTGGGGATGGGGGCTGTCACTCTGACTTACAATGTCATACCACAGAAACTCAACATTTTTCCTGAAACATTTTTCCTTAAACCTAGCCTTTTGTGAATGGGAGAATAAATAAGCACCATTCCGACAATGGATCCAGAGAAATTGGTATATTATTCAGTGGGTGAAGAGTTGAGATGAAGGTTTTGCTAACTTAGCATCTGCCTCATCTACTAGAAATCATTCTGTTTAATTGCTATCCAAAATGAAATTCTTTTATCATCAGTCTTTGCTCACTCTTTTGTTGTAATAAGAGCGGCCGGGCTGCATCCCCGGCACCCAACTGCCCGCATGGCTAGCTTATGCCCAGAAATAATTACACGGAAACTATATTCTTTTAAACACTGCCTGGCCCATTAGTTCCAGCCTCTTATTGGCTAGCTCTTACATATTGGTCTAACCCATTTCTAATAATCTGTGTAGCCCATGAGGTGGCTTACCAGGGAAGATCTTAACCTGTGGCTGTGTCAGGTGGCAGAATCATGGCAACTGCCTGACTCAGCTTCTTTCTCCCAGCATTCTGTTCTGTTTACTCCGCCTACCTAATTTTCTGTCCTATCAGGCCAAGCAGTTTTTTTTTTATTAGTTAACCAATGAAAGCAACAGATAAATACAAGACCCACCTCCATCACTCTCTCACTCTGGCTTTTACATCTATTGGTATGACTTATCCTTTATCTGCTCCCTTGTCCACAATTAAACTACAAATTCAGACCACCTGTGGTAATTAACAAAGAGCCACATAATCATGCTCACTCTTTATCAAAGAAAGTTTTCATCACCAATTTCCTAGTGTAAATATGCTGGAGTCAGTATTTCTATTTTTAGACAGATTTCATGAATTTTCTATGCTTCTTTTGTGAGTGTGTATGTATGTGTGGAGGAGTGCATGTAACCTTTTCTCTCATAGTCTCCATTCTCATAAAGAAAAAATAAATGAGCAAACAAAATCTTTCTTATTTTAATATAGTCATAATGTATATAATGTATTTTTGGTTGTGTGCCTAGCATTTAACAACATTTCTCCATGCCTAATGCAATCGTAATGTAAAGATTATGTCAGCAGATTAATGATTGTGATATGCATTTATCTTGATTTCCTTTTTATGTTACAATTTTCTTTTGAATACTTAATAAACCAGTATTATTTTACATATCATCAAATGCATAACTATGTCTTTAGTGCATCCTTCTCTTAATCTATAAGTCTTATAAGAGTATACATCTGTGTATATTTAATATAGAAACCTAATGTTCAACAACTTTGCAATTTTAAAAATTGTTTATTGCTTAAACCAAGTTATCTTCTAGCTTCTCTGACAAATAAATATACTAGCCCTTATAATCAACTACATATATATTCTCCCAGGATTTCCAAGCTTCTTTCTTCACCTCTTGTCCAATCAATTTTAAATCCTCATTGAATCCACCTATAATGTATTTATCAAACTTATAATGCTTTTCAGTTTCTTCTACCAAAATTCTCCTGCAGTAAACATTTGCTGAGAGAAGTGGCTATTTGGCTGGTTTAAGTGTCTGCAGCTTTCCCAGGAAGCTCCAAGGATGCAGCTATTATAAGACATTCCTCTTCTCGACTTGACTTTTTGGTGATATAGCTACCTTTGAGTCTTTAGGAACTCCAGTCCACTTTTTGATTCACCAAGGGGGACTTAGGTAGAATTGTGACCTTGATCTACCTTGGTTTTCTATCTGACATAGAAGTTTATTCATCTCTCTACAGGATAAATAACATGCCACAGTAATCACTCGTCCAAGATCACTGATTTCCCTTTATTCTTTCTTGATCTTTCTTGAGTAGAGACATTCATCATACAAAGAATATGACATAGTAATCATGTTTGTTTCTTTGTAATCTATCACAGAGATGGACAGAGATGATCAGTAAACAATATTTTAGTGTGAAAATATGCATATATACTAAAATGTCATCTTGGGTTACTAACCATTTTAGTCGTTAATATTGAAACTTTCTAGGGTTTATCAAATTATTTGAATTCGTGATTTTTTTTGAAATTAAAGACAATGAATAATTCATTAAAAATTCTATGTGACTTAAAAAGTGACACACCTGTAGTAAGTGATATTCTAAGCCCCAGGGATGAAACCTTACTTTAACATAAATTGCCTCTGGTAGTGGATAAATTCTGAAAAATAAATTTCAAATGTACATCATAAGGACAAGAAAATTTTAGCTCACATGTAGACTACTATTTTGGCGGAGCGTAAGGCATTAGGTTTTGATCTGAAACAATGCAAAAACATTTGATAATAGAGAAAGTTTAAAAGGGAGAAAAATAAGACATAATAATGAAATAGGAAAAAATTGTTTAACACTAGGGAGATCTAGAGCAATGCTATCTGATGGTGTAGAGAGAGTATTAAAAATACCAGGTAGTAGTGGCACATGCCTTTAATCGCAGCACTCAGGAGGCTGAGGCAGGCCGATCTCTGTGAGTTCAAGGCCAGCCTGTGTACAAAAGCTACTTCCAGGACAGGCTCCAAAGCTACAGAGAAACCCTGTCTCGAAAAACCAAAAATAAAAAAAAATAAAAAAAATAATAAAAAGTTTCTTAAAACAAGTAAATTAAGGCAGAAACATGAGAAAATATTAAGCAGAGTAGAATTCCTTAGACTCATCCTTCATGCTTGAAGATCTTGACAACTGAACATGTGTACAAAAATAACCTCTCCTCTCCAAAATCTTGTTTATATGACTAATTGGAGTTTTATAGGAATAAATATGACTATTTACAGATCATTTAATACCTGTTGGTTTTTAAGATGTAGCTATGGCAATATAATTCTATGGAGAGATATTCAGATACTAGGATTCATCTCACTTTCCCACACAGAGAAACTTAATGTGATTTCCTATGATAGTTATACTTTCTGTTACAATATGACTTACATTCTAAAGTAAATAGATGGCATATATTTGAATGTTTGATTTATCAAGTAAGGTAAATTATTATTATTTCACAAGTCCCTAATTTGAGTTGCATTTTAGCAACTTTATTTGAAAAGCATGGGTATTTTGGGGTAAAGTTAACAGAGAAAGTAGCAAACTAGGCTGGGGCCAACAAAACATTTGTTCCTAAAAGAAAAAAAATACTGGGACCTGTTTGAGTTTTTTCTTCATTTAAATTATAATTTAACAATACTAATGCCCATTAATATAATATTTTATAGATAAACTATAAGGTAATTTTCTATAAATCATTAGAAATATAAAAATGAATGCTAGAATTATAGCTTTTATCCATAGTTTAATTACCTATATGTCCAAGAAAGCAAGAACTAATTAAGATTCATTTGTCTAGGTCACGAGTTGAGCAGAAGTGACCAGGGGAGTCATTTGATATTTGTTAAGGTAGGAAGTTTTCTTAATTCATGCTACAACATTGGAAACAATATGTTAGCAATTTTGACTTTCATATCATAGAAAGGCTGAGGGAAAGTAAGATCACAAGATCTGTTGTTTCAAAAGTTTTAAAGCCCACAGTTATTCATAAGTTCTTTACTATAAATATTAAATAAAAAGAGAAATCTATTAGCTTTAACAAAAATATGGGCTAAATCCAAACAGATTACTTCACAAATACAATTTACCTTAAGTATCCAAAGAACGAAGGTAATTTCTTTAGATGAACTCTTCTTCTATTGTTTCTGGTTTGATAGATAGCAACAAATGCAAACAAACAAAAAAAAACAATGCTAACAGCGGTTTATGAGAGCTTCTTATAACCACAAAACGGTAATACAGCTTAAAAGGGAAGCTGGACCATAGCCATTGTATTAGCAGGTAATGTGCTCTACTATTAAAAACATATATCTAATAATTTGCCAAGATATATTTATTTGCCTTTGAAAATTTGATGTTCCAGTACTTTCAGAACTTCAGGGCTTGTGAATTCAGTTAAGCAATAGTCTATATTAAATACATTATACAAAACTGCTTACTAGGTAAATGTCAGTTAAGAGGACACTAAAACTTGACAGCTGGCCCCTCATGGGTCACAGTCTAGCGTGAAAGAAAGAAGTTAAGAGCAATTAGCCATAAAGTAAGACATGCTGTATTAAGTACTATGTTATGGATACAATGTGGCAAGAGGGTGGAAAAGAAGGAGGAATTCATTCTAAAGAAGAGAGAATTTACTGGGAGCAGCTTCTTTATTATATTTTTCTCTTTCATTTTGCAAGCCCATTTTTTTTTAAAGTCACACTGTAATAAGTATAAGCACCAGATATCTCAGAAATACTGGAGAAGTCCTGTGTTTATGCCCATGGTGAGGCCTGAGTAGCACATGCGCAAGGATTAGAATACAGGCAGAGGGGTAGGTTGAGGCTGAATGGCGACACAGAGGTTAGATCGCGAACATTGGATATTACTAGAGGGAGTTTTCCCTGTGTCCTCTATGTAATGGGCACCACCAAAAGGTTTCTAAATGTGGAATGGCACAATCTAGACTGAGCATGGGAAGGGGCTTGCGGAGAAATAAAAGATTTCACAGAACAAGACATCGATCTGAAAAGATCAATTGAAATATTATTAACACTTCAGTAAAATAGCATGCAGTGTTGAATCACATTGCTTTTGTCAAAGCAATAAAAGAAGAGAACAAATTTAACAAATCAACAACTATGACTGTCTGGCAGGGGGTGAGCTAGAGTCAAGGAAGAACAATGGAACTAGATTCTGTGAACCAAAAATATTCAGTGAGAAGATCTAGGAAGTCAACAAAATACACAGCCTCACGAATGGAACCTGCTTGAAATCTTATGAAGGGAATGTCCATGGATTAGAAATAATGGAGTCTATTATTTGTGAGTTACTAAACATTAGAAGCAGTGTGGGAGCAATATATTAAACTAAAAATGCCTGTAATCTATTACCAGGAATTTACACATAAGTGGTTAGGCTCTATCATTAATTGATCTGTGTGTCTCACATTGCTCTGTTTTCCTTCCTATCTATCATCTAGTTGCTTCAGTGATCCCAATCTGCATCCAGATTCAAAATCTCTAAAAGATGTTCTATCCTTTAGAGACTACTATAATATTCAATGTGATTGTGTTTCTTTTGCAAGGTTTCTGTACCTTGGCAGATCATTCTGCTGTCTCCTCGTGCTATGTATCTCACCTCCACTCCCCCTTTTGACTGTTCTTCTTGTTTGTTTGTTATACAGAAAGATTGTCATTGCCAAAAGATCAGAATACTTGCTGTTAGATTTTGTCTTCTAAATGCAACAGGGATGTTGGACCTATGTAATCTGAAAACTGTGGTTACCTTCTCAATAGCACCAGTTGACATGCCAATGTGAAAGAGAAAATTTCCCAAGGCTCAAACTCCTAGATGAAGAGCTACAGGCAGTCACTGGTTGCTTAGAGAGATGAAATCAGCCTTCTCTTGGTAAGAGCTCCTGGTAGGTATCCAATCCCAAGTGGTCAACCCTAAATATATACAAATAAACCAAGATAAATGGCATGCGTGTGTGTGTGTGTGTGTGTGTGTGTGTGTGAATTATAATTATAGAAGATGTCATAATTTTTTTACTGTAATAGGCATAAGAAGAGTAGAAGTTTATGCTCATGTATGAACTTCTCAAAAAGTTTAAATGGAATCTAAATAAATGGAAATAACAGAAGCTGACAATTCTGCTAATAATATTACATTCTTAGTAGTCATGTTCTATTTCTTTGTATTTCACTTCCTCAATAAAATACAGTTTTAATTAGCCTCTGTGCTAAAATAGGATTAGATAAGAATGACTATGAAATAGCATATTCAACTATTGTGTCCATTGTTTACGGTGCTGGAGTGGGCATTACCTTGGATATCTAGTGAACAGATATCTAATTATCATGAAAAGAATCAAGCTTAGGATGCAGATGCTTAGCAAGGCATTTGTCAGCTGTGAGTAGGCCTGTCATGTGATTTTCATTAAAATATATTGGAATATTAGTGAATCCCAGCTCGCTTAGGGATGGGTAAAGGAACTGGTAGCAACATATTGTAAGGCAATCCTGAAGGATTTCTTGTAATTAGTTTATATTTTTGAAGCGGCAGCAGGCACCACAATAGCATTAACAAACATCCTAGACATCTGAGCAGTCTCCTATCCTGCCCTGGTCCACAGCAGGCAACTTACTCAACTGTAAAGCAGAGGTATTTGCTTACTGTCTAAACTCATCAAAAAGCTTAGCGGACCAGCAAATGACAACAATAAACATTTAACCATCCATGAAACAAGAAATCAGAGTTTTCTACGTGTATGCATGCTTAAGTTAGGAGAGATGGCAGTCAATGAGTTTAAAGAAAAAAGTATATATAAGGAAATAGCAAGATAACTATTGGGAATCTTGCTCGAGGCCTAGGGGTATTGAGTCCAGTGATTGGCATAGGAAGGGAAGTTGTAGCCTCTAGAGGCTCTAGAAGCTAATAATAACTGACAACCTGTAGGACAATTAACCTAGAGGTCCCAGAATCTAATAATAGCCGGCAACCTGTAGGACAGTTAACTCAATGTGGCATCTGGCTACTTGGAGGAGAAGTTGCCGGTGTTTCCTCAGGAGGCTTCCATGGTGGGCTTCTTTTGAGACTATCTCTCAGAAGTCAGTCATCTGGGTTCCACTTCTCTCCTTGGCAAGAGTTCCTAAGATCTCTTCCCTCACATGCTGAGGTCAGAGCTTTGCTGAGCGGACCCAGAGGACCTGAGAATTGTGGGACTGGAGAGATGCCCCACTCGCAGGGGATGGAAGGGTATCCTCGGCTTCTCCACATTCTTCGTTCTGCTCAGACTTCAATTATTTACCGGAGGAAATCCAAAATCATGCATTTTAGCCCTTGATTAAAGAGAGGATAATGTTTTGTTAGAAAAGCCAGCTGCAGAGATTCCGTGTGAACGTGGCGGCGGCTGCGCTGAAAGGTTTTGATTTGGCTAATCACTGAGGTCTTGCTCGAATGCTAACTAAGGAGCCCAAGCAGAACAAATTCATTCCTGATGAAGTCTAGCGGCCGACAACGTGGAATAATTTGAATCACAGACCTGTGAAATTTGATCAGGATGGAATTAAATGACTCCCGAAGTGAGCTGGCAAGTCAGTTTTAACCAAGAAAAGGCAGCTTAGCCTGTGAAGGCCATCTTCTTCTGCATTCTCATCGGGTCTCTGCTCTCCAGAGCAATTTCGAGGCCCACATCATGAACTCAGGCCTCTTTGAAGTTAGACTAAAAGACATGTCCTACCACTCTCACTCAAATTATGACACATATATGACTGTATCATTTACAATATGTCTACAACTTTCTACGGTTCTTTTATGTTAGATCTGCTCTTCAGCATTGATTAGGATCTAATTAGGTCTAATTTGTGTGAAATATAATTTCTTCTCATTTCTCCTATACTTTACATCCTTGGTATTTAAAGGGTATGAGTACACGCAGAAGAAAAGCTGGAAAACCACACAAAACTATCATCAGCCCAACATTGAACTACACTAACCCCAGTAGAGAAGTTCTCAGTGCTGTTCTAATGAAATATATTGAATCATTCACAGCTGTTCTTTTAGTTTATGGGTAAGACAAGCAGCTTATCATTCTGAGGACAGGGGAGGGTGGAATAAAGAAAATCAACACAAAGTAGAAACTTCTAAAATGTCACATCACTACTTGTTGAGATATGATTTATACCACAACGGTGAAATACTTTTTCCATGGAAGAAAAAATTAGAAATTGTTATTTGAATATTTTGTCACTGCAAGTGGGATATCTGAAAGGAAATGTTAATGTCACCTTCTACTGCATTGTTTCTTAGAAAGTAGTCATGATAGGTGGGGAAGTTTGGGGAGAATAATATATAGTGAGGAAATAGATGAAATTTAGATAACTTATGTGGTCATACATAAGACGTGATGATGGTAGCTGTTTCCAAAGAAAATATGTAGTAAGAAGAACATTAACATGGAAAATAAAACATATTATTGAATTTTAGAGAAATGAAGGAAATAAGAGCTGGGCATGGAAATGTATAACTTTAATCCCAGAACTCAGGAGGCAAACGCAATCAAATCTCTGCCAGGCAAATATGTCTACATAGAGAGTTCCAAGTCAGCCAAGGTTGAGAAGAAAACCAATGTCTCAAAATTTAAACTAAATATTTTTTAAAAAAATGGAATGAAAAAAATCCTAAGATGTATGTGGTGATTTGAGAGAAAAGGCCACCAAGGGGAGTGGAACTATGAGGATGTATAGCCTTGCAGAGTTGATATCCTTTTGTTGGAGAAAGTGTGCCACTGTGGAGGTGGGCTCTGAGGTCTCAGAAATGGCCAAGCCATGCCCACTCAGACTACTTCCTGTTGCCTGTGAGTCAAGATCTAAGAACTCTCAGCTCCTTCTCTAGCATCATGTCTGCCTGCACACTGCCTTGCTTCCCACCATGATGATACTGGCCTAAACCTCGGAAACTGCCAGCCCCACAATGAAATGCTTTCCTTTATAAGAACTGCCATGGTCATGGTGTCTCTTCACAGCAATAAAACCCTAACAACGGCAATGTATAGATCAATAAAGATCATCTAAAAACTGAATTATTAAAATATTTGGCTTCTCAACAAACATAATACTATATATTATTTATTTATATAAATGCTACCAATGCTTGAAAACAAAGGTAATGATACCATTTGATCCTGGACTCAAGCCCTGGATGTGTTCTCTTAGTATGAATTCACCTTCACATCTAGTCATTTATACAGCAAAACAGTAAAAACTCTAATCCTAATATTAAAAACATTCCTCAAGTTCAAATAGATATCCTTTGAAACTGAGCTTATTCTAAACTATCTCAAAATCTTCTAGGCTGGAATGAGTTCAACAAGTTTCATCAGGTAATAATATTTCCAATAATAAGTCCAAGATGAGGAAAAAATGCAATTAATGTGAAATAATCACTGCTGCAAAATGTAAAAAAAAAATACTAAACAGATTAGCTCATTCCATGGCTTAGTCTAATTTTTACTGTATTCTTTTAAATTTTGTTTTCCCTTGAAGAAGAGATGGCAAAAGGAAAGTGAAGAAAAGCAAACCTTTTTATTAATTTCAATTCTATGATATTATAATGGACAACACACAAAAAAAATTTCATCTGGGCAGTGGTTGCCATGCCTTTAATTCCAGCATTTGGGAGACAGAGGCAGGTGAATCTCTGTGAGTTCAAGGTCAGCCTTGTCTACAAAGCAAGTGCCAGGACAGGTTCCAAAGTTACACAGAGATCCTGTCTCAAAAAAAAAAAAGCACATTTTCAGCTTTAGATATAACCTGTGTAAGAAGAAACATCATTAGAAAACTCATAAATTCTTGTGATAACAAACAATATATATTTTTGAATATATAGCCATTTTTATAATTTTTTGCAAACCAACAAAAAACGCAATTGTCTCCAGGCTTGAAATATATGTGTGATTCTTGAAGAGTATGAATATGTTCCTCTTTTTTTTCTGCACAGCCTTTGTTACTGAAACTCTGACTTCAGTATCCATGAACTTACATTTTCTTAGCTTCTCTGCTGACTTCTACCTTTATTCTCTTTCCTGGGTCTACACCACACTTCTGCTGCTTATACACAGTCAATTGCCGGGCTTTATTTTCTCTGATGCTTTCATTTTCATACCTTCTACATACACACACACAACTTGAAATTTTTCTTTTAAATTGAAGACATCACTCATCCTTTTATTCTTTCTTTCTAAGTATTGGCAGATAGTCTACCAGTGGCTACTCCACTCTCCAGAAAAAACTAATTATTTTGTTTGGTTGGTTTTTGTTTGCTTTAATTTTTTTGTATTTTTATAGAAAGTAAACTGTTCTTTTCAATATACGTACCAATCCAAGTTCCCACCCTCATTCCAATACACATGCCATCCCACCCCACTCTCTTCCAATCCTCAGAGAGGGTAAGGCACATTGTTTTGTGGAAGGTCCAAGGCCTTCCCTATTATATCTAGGCTGAGCAATATATCCAGGAAATCTGGGACACCATGAAAAGATCAAACCTGAGAATAATAGGGGTAGAAGAAGGAGAAGCACTTGAGCTCAAAGACACAGAAAATATATTCAACAAAATCATGGAAAAAAAATCTTTCCCAATCTAAGGAAGGATATCTGTATGAAGGTATGAGAAGCTTACAGAACACCAAATAGACTGGATCAAAAAAAAAAATCTTTCTCCTTGCCATATAATAATCAAAATGTGAAACATACAGAATAAAGAAAGAATAGTAAGAGCTGCAGAGGAAAAAGGTCAAGTAACATATAAAGGTAGACCTATCAGAATTACACCTGACAACCCAATGGAAACCATGAAAAACAGAAGGTCCTGGACAGTTGTGCTGCAGATATTAAGAGACCGCAGATGCAAGTCCAGACTACTATACCCAGCAATGCTTTCAATCACCATTGATGGAGAAAACAAGATATTCTTTACAAAAACAGACTTAAACTATACACATCCACACACCCAGCCCTAAAGACATTACTAGAAAGAAAACCCCAGTTCCAGGAAGCTGACTGCACCCACAAAACCATAGGCAACTGATAACCCACATACACACCAGCAAACCCCAAAGAAGGGAAACACACAAACACTACTACTGAAAAATAACTGAAATTAACAACCACTGGTCATTAATATCTCTTAACATCAATGGACTCAATTCACCTGTAAAAAGACACAGACTTACACAGGCTAAAAGAATGGGTACCAAAACAGGATTCAGTCTTCTACTATACAAGAAACACACCTCAACCTCAAAGATAGACAGTACCTCAGAGTAAAGCATTGGGAAAAGGTTTTCCAATCAACTGGACCTAAGAAACAAGCAGGTGTAGCTATCCTAATATCTAACAAAATAGATTTTAAAGAAAGCTAGGTCTACCTTCCCTGTCATTTCTTTAGCATTGAATGTCCCTATGTTTTCAAATAAAAATCACATTCTTTACCATACCATACACTTATATGATGTAATACTTTAGCCTCTACCTTATTCACATCACTTGTGACTGAATAATGCATTTTCATAGATGAACTTGCTTTAAAAATTTCCATCCTTGGATGGCCTAAGTCACTTGACTGGAAATGAATAAATATATTGGTGTAGGAGGTCCTTCTGTTTGTGTGTTGCTTACATTGGTTAATTAATAAAGAAACTGTTTTGCCTGATAGGGCAGAATTTAGGTAGGTGGAGAACATAGAACTGAATTATGGAAGGAAGAAAGCAGAGTGAGAGAGCCGCCAGGTCAGACACGCTAAATCTTTCCTGGTAGGCCATGACCTTGTGGTGAACACAGATTAATAGTAATTGGTTAAATCAAGATATGAGAGTTAGCCAATAGGAGGCTAAAGCTAATGGCCAAGCAGTGTTTTAGTTAATACAGTTTCTGTGTAATTATTTCAGGTGTAAGCTAGCCAGGCAGCCAGAACAAGTTGCCCCGCTCCCTGTAACAATATATTGATATATTACACTGACCATAGTCCTACATTAATGTCACATAGTTACAGCCATTCAAGCTATCATATGACTTTTTGCTCACACTGACTCTTTTAACCCAGTCTGCACACAGTTTCCAAAACAAACACACAGACTTTATTTTTGCTTCACATACAAAGTCACTGCAATCTGCTCATGACTAATGACTTACCACACCTTCCATGTCTTTCCTAACACACAGCTTTCTATTTTCCTCATGTATGTTTTTCTATTCTGCTATCATGACTGCAATTAGAATGTATCTTCATTGTCGGTCTCTTTATGTATGTGAAATTCGGTTCTCTTTTAAAATTCTAAGATTTGATTGAATTCTGGTTTACACTCTCCTGTGATCACTATTTGCCCTCAGTTTTTAGTTTCTAAGGAACAGCATAATGGTAAGCATACATGCTTGGTTACACCCTGTTTACCAGCAATTAACTCAAAATAGGAAGCACATAATGAAGAAAGGAAGGAATGTAGCATGAATAATAAAAACCCAGAGACAGATATGGGGATTCAACCTGAAGATCAGAAAAAAAAGCAACCAGTCAGACCGAAATGTCGATCCTGCCTCCACGAATCCTCAGAAAGAAACTGAGCTGGGACCTGTCTCTTCCTGTCTTATATTCTTCTTCAGTGCTGAAATTAAAGGTGTGTACCACTATCACCTGGCCTCTATGTCTAACTAGGGTGGCTACTGGGATTAAAGGTGTGTGCCACCACTGCCTGATCCCAGTGTGACTGCTTTACTTTATTTATTAAATACATTAAAGTTTTATTTACTAAAATACAAATGAAATATCACTGAACAAAGGAAAGAAGAAGGAAGGGAAGAAGGAAGAAAATAAGAAGGAAGTGAGAGTGGGAGGAAGGGAGAGATGAAGGGGGAGGGAGGGAGTTAAGGTTTAGGAAAGGGATAGGTAAGACTAGAGTTACCTCAAGTTTCTTTCTTAGCTGGTAATTATCTCAGAATTGGATCAATGTAACTTGAATTGTATCATTACCTATAGTACCACCCCTTCAATCTTCAGTGACACTTCTCAAAATACTTTTACTCCCATGATAATAATCTAGTGCTTTTTTTCTTCTCTATTGGAATTAAAAATTCCTTTTGTCAGAGACCATTGATTCATTCACTCAATATTGTGCCGTACTCTAGGGTCTAGGAATAATGTTGATATCTCAAGTTTCACATCAATTGCTTCCAGTATAAAACACACAAGATATAAGATATTAGTATTTATTAATAACCCAAAGGTATGTTCTATTTTTCATTCTAACACAATTAATAATGCTCTTCAGATACATAAATTCATAAATTCAGCTACAGGAATTTTGTAAAAGTAAACTTTCAGTTGTTTATGTTACAATGCAGGTTCAGTAGATATTAAAAAACCCTTCCAAAGAAAAATCCACATAAAATATTCAGAGGTACAGCCAGTTTTTAGTACTCTGTATCCTATCATATAAAGTTTAAAATGGATGGCATGTTTAACAGTACACATCATAGAAAGTCACACACTAGTTCAGAAACAAATCAGACACACGTCAGTAATAGTGGGATAAGAGGCAAAACAGTCAGAGCAACGCAATGTTAGAGGAATCAGGAGCACTGTGTTCATCAATCTGTTCCCAGACAGCTGCTTAAGTGATCTGTCTATTGGGGCCATGGCTGTGTTGATTATACCGTCTATATACAGCCTTACTATCTTTACCTTTCTTTCTCCTATACACTGTTACTGTTGCTGAGAAGGAAGTATCCCAAAAGGTAGCAGTGATGCTTGTGAGTGTCAGGACAGAGTCAGGAAATGTCTGGGCTCTTGTCCACTGGTTCCCACTACAGCATGATTTCTTTTGTGTCACCATGCCAATCATATGAGAAAGAAAGGCTCAGTCGTGGCAAAAAATAAAAATACAGACTTTGTACATTAAGCCAGCCTCTACCTGAAACATTTAAAGACGGGCCCAGGAAATGAGAATTCCTTTAGAGACCACACATCCAAAATACTTTCCCAAGGCTGGCCCTATTTAGACTCCCAGTGACTTAGTGAGCCAGAATTTCTCTTTGCTGTCTGCCATCTAGTGATTTCTGCTGACACTGAAGTTCCTTTATTGCACTTCTTCTCTTAGTGACTCCTGATTCTAGCTATGTCCACTACTATCAGTATGGTCCTTAGAATATTTTATAGTGAGGACTTATTGAGAACACAGTGATGGGGGAGAGTCTTCTGTTTTGTGTTAATTTCATTGGTTAAATAAAGAAACTTCCTTGGCCCTTTGATAGGACAGAAAATTAGGTAGGCGGAGTAAACAGAACAGAATGCTGGGAGAAAGAAGCCGAGTCAGGCAGTCACCATGATTCTCCCACTCCAGACAGATGCAGGTTAAGATCTTTCCTGATAAGGCACACCTCGTGGGGCTACCCACATTATTAGAAATGGGTTAAAGCAAGATCTGAGAGCTAGCCAGTAAGAGGCTAAAGCTAATGGGCCAAGCAGTGTTTAAAAGAATACAGTTTCCATGTAATTGTTTCGGGCATAAGCTAGCCATGTGGGATGTCTGGAATGCAGCCCCACTGCTCCAACTACTACAACACAGTTATCTCAGCTAGTGCCACAGTGACAGTCAAATGCCATTCTTTGAGTATATTAAAACGCTAAAATATTAATACCTCCAAAGAGAGAGATTGATATTTTGTTTCAAGTGAAATGCACTCCTGTACTTTGATATTTCCAACTCATACAACATAATTTCCCTCTAGTTTTATGGTTTTTAATTGTTTCTTATTTGTATTTCTTATTCGGTCTTCACCAAATTATCTAAACTGAAGATTTATTTTTACATACCTATTTAGTCAATCATTTTTTACTAAGTTTCAAATAATAATTTAATAGTGAGCTTATTCGTTTTAATCCTCTGTATTATCAATGATTGGACAGACATTACCAGAAAAACCTATTGCCAGAAATTTAATCCTATATCATTATTACAATAACTATTTCTAATGAGGAGTTCAGTGGATTATCACACATTAATTTTACTCACAATTCACATTACCTTTATGTTAAATATTTTTAAGTGTTGGAAAAATATTAGCTTCTGGCATCTCAGGAAACCTGTCAGCTTTTGGCTGACCCTTCTGTGGTAGTTACACCCTGAGCATGGGATTGAACCTTTTTACCTAATTATGTGATAAAAGCTTTCTGGGAACAGAATCACCCCATCCCTAAGGCATGACTAAGCAGTCTACTCTCAGATGCATCCTGTGTTGAAGCTATACTTTCTTCACTAAAAGCGCCCATTGAAGCTGTAAGTCTCTGATGCTCTGAGGTTTATGGTTGAAATGGTTGATGGCATTCTGCAGCTGAGTGTGTTTTCGTACATTGCAACCTTTGTCATGTTGTAACTTCACATGAAGGAACCAGATGGAGAGTGTGTTGACCTCGGCTATATTCTCAAAAATGATCAAAACAGTTCTCTCTGTGAGAATCGCATCTTGAATTTTCTAATTCTACTCAACTAAGCTACCATATGTGACACACTTCCCAATTACCTTTAGACTTGCAAAAATACATCGACAGTCGAGAACTAGCAGTAAGAAAAATATGGTGTATGAAAAGAAGTCTTTTTCACACTGCCCCTTGTTATTATGTTATAAAAACCCAGGCTTAAAATAGATTGAAGTAGATTTATCTTTTAATGAAAATCGCCGAGAGTTTGAAGTTAAATGTTCTTATCTTCTCCTCATGCTTCCAATGCAGAGTTGACCTTGCAGTACCATCCTAGTGGGAACTACCATGGCTTTTTGGACTGACTTACTTCACAAGCTATACTTGAAAGAGAAACTAAAGCCAGCATGCTTCCTTTAAGGTTGCATTGTCTGGAGCTGTACATGTTGGCTTTTGCAGAAGTCAGAGGGCAGGAAAGTTCAGGCGGAATGTATAGAGAAATAAATTTTAAAAAGTGAGTTCCTAGGACACTGCTAGGTGACCGGCCTGGCAAGCTCACAGGTTCATCTGAGCTACTTATGCGGATCCTTAGTTGGTATTCTCACCTCCAGGTACTCTCTGAAATCTACAGATTGGGCTTGTGTATGCAATTGACTTCATTATTCTCACTGCCTAAATACAGCTATGCAGTTATTCAGCAGAACTCAAAGAAACATGATTTTTTAGCATGCAAGTCATATAGAAACATTTCTTTGTTTTCACAGCAGGCTTGAGACACTTGAATTGATCTCTCAGAACCTGAAAGTGGCAAGAGTAATTTCAAAACCAGATTCTCAGTTTAATGCCTTTTTCCTCTTCCTCCTCTTCTTCTTCTTCTCCTTCCTCTTCCTCCTGGTCCTCTTCTTCCTCCTGATCTTCCTCTTTCTCCTCATCCTCCTCTACGTCCTCCTCCTCCATCAGTGAGGCAATGATAATTGAACCTTTCTTTTTCTTTGTTTTTGGTTCATCCTTGTATGTATTTCAAAATCCATAAAAGAGAGAAGAACTGGTGCTGGAAAAAAACCAATGTGTTAGCAAGAGGTAAAAGGCAAAACAATTAAAAAAAGAATATGTTCAGCTAGCATTTTATAACCATATGTAAAAGACCACACAGGGAAAATACAGTAATGAGAATTTAATGTCAAAATGATTGTAATTTTATGCCTAAATAGACTCAACACAAACAAGAAATATGTTCACTTTAATTAAAAACAGAGGCATTTTAGGAGCTTTCTCTGAAATTTCATAGACCCTGAAACTAATCACTTCCTAAGAACAGTACTTGATGAAGAAACATGAACCCCAAAGCAGCAATGATGCTCTTTGAAGCAAGGGATAAAGGTTCTCTTGGATTCTTCCCTCTCCACAAAGGTAGAAAATAATAAAATTCTGTAGTTGTAAGTAATTATACAGTTCTTCCTATACTGAAGTCCACATGCAACAGGCTAAGAAAGTCAGTTGCCAATAATTTAGGGAAGTACGTTTTATAGTTACTCAAATGAAAGTCTTTCTGAAATTGTGCCACATAGTTTTTAAAGATTTTGTAGATCAGTGAAGGAAACTGTGATGTTTTGAATAAGAAATGTTCCCCATACTTTCATGCATTTGAACACTTGTTCCCTACATGGTGGCACTGTTTCAGGAGTTGGGGCCTTGTTGCAGAAAATATACCACTCGAAGAAGACTGAGAATCTAAAAACTCTTGCCCTTTTGATTTCACTGTCTATGCTCTGTGTTTGCAGTTCAAGATGTGAGCTCTCCTACTGCTGTCCCAGCTACCATGCTGGCCACTTTCATCATACACCCTTGAAAACTAAAATAATCAAATTAAAACTCAAAAGTATATTAACCACAATGATCAGTGCAGGCACTGAACATTTTGTATTTATACACCTGCAGAATCATATATCAACCTGATCAAATTTAATCTGCCTCTGTTATTCCCTTCAGAAGATCTAGAATGGGATTACTTCTATGTGTTATATGTCTAATATTAGGAAAGAAAGAAGAGAGAATAAAGATGAATAATTGTTATTTTGCCTTATTTGTGTAATGATCTAAAACTCTGCAAAACCAGAAAGCATGTGACATATTGTTGTTTCTATAAAAGCTTTTACATGATAAGCAAAACCAACTTCATGGCACCCTAAAAGTGTTAAGGATACTGGTCACTGAGAAAGCATCTCATAATCCTGCATGAAAAGCATTAATGCATGGTAAAATAAATCAGTTCAATTATAATATAAAAGTATGTTAGTGATCACCTGGCAAATGAGTTTTAATTGAAAATTTTTATCAATTTCTTAAGTGAATATTCAGTGTTGCAGTAAATTTCAATGCATAAAATCAACAAACTCTACTCATAAATAAAGGATTTACAGAGTTAAATGTAAGACACATAGCTACCATTTCAATCAATTTGTCAGTGGCCAAAATTAAGGCTTGAATTGTATGGCAATCCTGATCCTTGATTTAATTTTTTTCTCTCAGAACTAATATAGTTTTGCAATGTGTGATAGACACTGAAATTCAATACATAGTTCAATGAATAAACCCAAACTTTCTCTTCTAAGGGAATTAGACATGAGTAAACTATTATTAATGTAGCTAGTACAGTAATGAGTATTGGGGAATAGTGGGATAAAATGAGAGGGGGTAGTTTAACTTCAATATAATGTTGAAAAGTCTTACTAAGGAGGATATATTTGATCAAAGTACAGAAGATAAAGACATGAACCATGGAGACCTTCAGGGGTGTTACTAAGGAAGACAATAGAAGTTCAAGGGCCCTTTGGCAGAATCCTGACTTTTGGAAAGAGTACTTTGGAAGCCAGTGTGTTGCAGTGAGATAAAAATCAGTATGTGAGAAGCTCAGGTCTTGCATGACTTTGGTTAAGAGTGACACTGTATAAGTGACTTAAGTAACCCAATCCACGAATCTGTAGATTTCATTTCATGTCACAGTAACTCATTGGAGAGGTTTACTTTTCAGCATGAACTCAAAACAAGGGCAAATCCTGGAACTTCAGTTTGCCTCTTGAGCAGTGAAGAAGAGTGTAGAGTCGTATTTTGTCATAAAACTTTCTATATTGCCAATACACACGAAGCAGATAAAAAACAATGGCGGTAAAGCGCTGTAGTTGAGTGCTAAACTATTCTAAAATGCCTAGATGTGATTTTCATCATGAAAAATCTCTCGAGAAGTTTAGGTGTGCAGAAGGCTGATAAGCACAGTGGAAAGCTGAATGTGGGAGCCCAATGCCTTATCAGCAGTTCTTAATCTCAGAGCCAGATCTTTAGGAAAACCTACAGGCCAAGGAATAAAATAACCTTTGACAGTAAAACTCAGAACAAGGAGTCTAGGCCTACCAATTTTCTGAGATCTGGGAGTGTGCATTTCAGGACAAACGCCCATGTCCCATTGCTGCCAAAAGCAGAATTTGCTTCAAAGGAAGTCCATGATAGTAATTTCAGATGCAATTATATGTTCTAATCTGCATACAAATACATGCAGAGATACACACTAAAAATTGAAGTAGTTTAATTTAAAATACACTGTGAAATGTTATGATCTTTTCAGCATTGCCTGGGTATAATGCTCAGATCCTCATTACTTAAGATTATTTATCATATTTAATAATTGAGTCTTTAAATGAATAAACACATAGTATTTCCAGCTTTGATTACATGTTAGAGAAAATATCTACTTATAAGGACTCAAAAATTTGAAAATACATCTTGTTAACATTAGTTTGATTTCCTCTTTCAAGATGCAAGGTTTCCTGGTTATATTTGCAGATAATTTCTATTATCAATCTATTTGTATAACTTTGATTAAATTTTAGTTGTGGTAGTTGGTACTATTGAAAGTAGACTGAATGAAATATTCAAGTCATTTGTCTTGGGAATAAAGATGAGGTAGAGACGCTTTGGCCAAAACTACTTCACGATTAATAGTCAATATATTTTCACATTATTATTAAATCTAAAACAAAATAAACAATATATAACTATAAACTTCAAATGTTCATTATCATTTACTATCATTTTTAGGTAAAATTAAGAAAAATCAAAAACTTCAGTTATGTCATTACCAATATTAAACCTCACTCTCTTTTCAGAGATGTATAATTTCTAAAATATGTGAGCTTTGGAGTTGATGATGAAATAAATCATTCACCTAAAAATATCAAGTATTCACCTTATTCTATATGGTGTAATAACTGGCATTTTAGTCACAAAATTTGTCCTCACAAAATACGGTTTATATATCTAAACTATGCGCAGGGTTATGAATCAGACAGATAACTGTTAACAATAGGTCTGGACAACATGGTAGTAGAAGAAAAGGTGTTGATCCTGGAACTCAGACTCAATTGCCACTGTACATCAGCTAGACTATATGCTGGGGGCGGGTATCTGGAATGATGTTTTAACTTAAAAAAAATTAACCAGAGGCAATAGAGAGATTGTGGAACACTAAAGTTCTTAAAACAGTGAACTATGGGCAGTACATAATGCTCAGATGTGATGAAATTCAGAACAGGTAACTGTGGAGTACTAGGAATGTATGAGAAAGAAGGTCCCCTGTCCCTCCTTGAAAGAGATCATAGGATCCGTACATTTTTTCTTCTCTAGAAGCAGGCCATGAGTCCCTAATTGAAAGGAATCTTTTCTATTCTCAGACATCTTATCTTTCAAAATATTATGATGAATAAAATAATAATCTGAAAAACTGAGTTGACCAAGTTTCTCCTGTACTCTTTGTAATTACCTGTTGAGGCTTCTCCATGATTGGCCATTCACTGGTCAACAAACCTAGGCATGAAATTCAGTTTTCTTTATTTATCTGAGTCTTCATTTCTAAAGGCTACTATGTTACATGACACATATATTAAATATACTTAATGTATTTTCTCTTGTTAATCTGCCTTTGTTACAAGGTTCTCAGGTACAAACCTGCTTAAGGGAAGCAAAAAGCAACTTATTCTCTTATAGCTCATAAAGTTTAGGCACCAAGAAACACAATTAAAGAGACCAAAACAAATTTCTGAGAAGTGATGGGCACAAAGTAACATAAAACTACATTTAGATCTACAATAGCTATCATTTAATACAGTCAGGGTCCTTGTCACTGTGCTTGTATTTATCCTTAAGATAGCCAGTTTCCTTTGGAACAAATAGATTTCAATTCTTGCAGGGAGAAAAAAAATGCTTACTTAGAGTTTCAACCTATAATTAACAGAACTTTTTGAGATGTGCAGGTGCGTATATGGAGTTCATTTTGATCCACGCAGAGAGATGGGTGTCACATCTGGAAAACTGGTAGCAGGGTGTCACCAGAGAAACATTCTCTAATTTGAGTATTCCAACAGAAATACATTTTGAAAAGGTTTATTCATGGACTAGAATATCAAGTAATAATTTAAGAATATTATTTATTCTTAAACAGTCATAGATGTACCTTGCAGAAGGATAGTTATAAGAGAAATATCCAATAGTATATGATGTCATAATTCTGTTTTTATTCACTGTAAAAACATGCAAAATAAGCCACATATAATTAAAAAATACAAATATGTTATTTATTACCAAAGAAAATTGAGGGTTCTAAATTCTACCATGTTTTAATTGCATGTTAATATTTCTACATTGTATAGGCTAAGTCATTATAGTTTTATATCTAGTTCTCTCAGTGCACTATAAAACTTTTCTCAACATTAGCATTATATTCTACCAATTATTGAATCTCAACCTTGTCAAATACTAGACTTTGTGATAGTATTACAACTTTCTGCAGTCACAGAGGAAGCAGTTGGAACTAGGAATTTCTGCCAGAGCTTCAGGCATTTGAACTGTTCGTCCCCAGTTGGTGCTCTGTGGAGGTTAAAGAACCTTTGTAAAGTAGTGCCTGTGGGAGGAGGGACACACTGGGCTACGTTTGAGAGTTGATAGTCTTGCTGTGCTTCTGGTTTCTTCTCTGCTTTCAGCCTGTGGATGAAGATATGATTGCTTTGCTAGCTTTCTTCTCTGGCTGTCTGATGTCATGTCACCTCTGCCGTCACGAACTATTTATCTGGGACAATAATCCCAAGTTAATCCTTATTTCTATAAATTGCCTTTGTCAGGTCATTTTACCATGGGGACATGAGTGAAAAAGCTGATTTCAAGGCAGACCTGTGCTCTGTTTCTGTCACTTGCTTATGCACATCTTGGTTATATACAGTGAAGGTGTTCTACAAGCTACCAAAGAGATCTATGTAGTCCTTAAAATGTGCTGCCCTTAGTTAACATAAATGTACTTCAGAAAAATACACAAATTTAATATCTGGGAAGTTAATTCCCTACGTATGTGATACTGTATTTTTTTTTCACTTCCAGGACCTAAATTTGATGAAGCAATCTCCTTTGTTAGAAAGTTTTACCTTTTTAAAAAATTGATCTGTTATATAGGTAACTAGGTAATTAGCCTGATATATACATTTTTGCCACTTTGATATACATATATACACATTCACACATACACACATAATCATTTG
The DNA here is from genome assembly GCA_963919715.1 of Microtus obscurus. Classification (NCBI taxonomy): domain Eukaryota; kingdom Metazoa; phylum Chordata; class Mammalia; order Rodentia; family Cricetidae; genus Microtus; species Microtus obscurus. The sequence goes on along the minus strand of CAWTZC010001020.1, from coordinate 5,789,309 downwards.
TAAGTATAATCTATATATACATAATATATAACATCTATCTATCTATCTATCTATCTATCTATCTATCTATCTATCTATCTATCTATCTATCTATCTATCATCTATCATCTATCTATCTAATCACCTACATAGCAGTTAGATCAGTTTTTTTAAACAGGCAAATTTTCTAACAAAGGTGATTGTTTTATGAAAATTATGTCCTGGAAGGTAAAAATACACATGTATGATTGTATGTTTTATATATATTATATGAAATATATAATTACAAAATATATTATATGATATATATATATATATATAAAGTGTGTATTAATTGAAGTTATTTTGTTGTTGATTTTTAGTGGTGGTGTTTGTGTCTCAGCTGTATTTTGTACTTTATCAAGAAAGGCTTTGTATTTCTTTGCAGTCTCTTTGTTATAGTTGTTGTATTTCTTAATATATTAATTCCTGTATTTTCCTTAAGTTTATGATGTTGGATATGAAAAATTTAGACTGCTTATATCATGGGATATTTTTCTTTTTCCCTTAGCTGTGGAGGATAGTTCAGCTCGGTATTTAAATCTATGTTGGCATCATGGTGTCTAAGACTTGGAATGCATTTCTCCTGGCAACTCTGTATTTCAAAGTCACTTCCACTGACAAATTATGCTCTATTGTGATGGGGTTTCTTATATATGTGACTTCTTTGTGGTCTTTCTTTTTTTAAGGCCTTCTTGTTCATACTTATTGTTTTAATCAGAATATACCTTGTTTTCTTGCAAAATCTTGTCTATATTGTGTTCTGCATGCTTACTGTATCTGTAAGGTTGTGTCTTTACCTCAGCTTGGAAATTTTTTCTTTTATATTCTTATTGACTATCAGGTCTATGTCATTGCCTTTTGTTTGTCTTCTTTCCTTGATGTCTTTACTTTAAAGGTTTGGGCTCTTTATAGTTTCCCATATGTTCTTTACCTGTGTCCATTTTTAAAATTTCATCTCTTGCTTATTTGATCTAGAACCTGTGTCTCTGAGTCTTTTATCTTCTACTTGATCTATTCTACTTGTAAGACTTACCTCTAAATTTTCCATTTATGTTGTTGGACACTTAATTCCATCCTCATTTCACTAGGAGTTCCCTTCAACCCTTCTATCTCTTCATTGAATTCCATTCTCAAATCCTAAATTGATCTTTGCCATTTATATACACTTTAAGTTTGTACTTTCTTGGGCATCACTCAGATATTTATTCTTCTTAAATTCTTTCTCCTTAGTTACATTGAGCTGTGCGTGTTTGTGTGTGTGTCTGTGTGTATGCATATGTATGTGTGCTTTCTGAAAATCCCTTGATTTTTTTCATGGAGGTTATGACTGTTCTTCTAATTCCTTGTCCTGGGATTAATTTAGGTCATTTTCATTGGGAAACATGTCTATGGGACTGGCATGTTTTGGAAAGAAGAAACTGTTTTGATAATTGACATTGTTTTTTTTTTTTGTCATGAGAAGTTAACATGTGAATTTTTTTTATTAGTTCTAAGTTTGATATAGATGGAACAGGTTGGGGCAAAAGACAGGATGTGTATGTAATTTGAGAGCACAATTTGCAAATGGTGTAGGTAGAATGAAGTCAGATGGATAGAAAGGATCGGGCTGGTATACAGGGTGTGTGCCCTCCTCCAATCATGGAGACCTAGGTGGAAAGCCTTGATGTGTCATAAGGTAGGAGGCTATCTGTTAGGTAGAGGCAGTGTATGTCCTGGTACAAGCCTAGAGAAAGCTTGCTGGGCAGACAGGGGTGGCCAGACTAGGTATGGATGCCGGATATGGTACTGAGGTTAGATATGGCATTTGGGGAGGGTAAATGGAAAGGAGCTCAGACAGACTCACCTGGTTTCACATAAAAGGATTTACACGGTCTGGATGGATGGAGAGGTTGGATGTGGTATGGGAGGGGCTTGTTTATCTGGTCAGGCAGGGTGAGTTCTGGTGGAAACCTAGAAGTTCCTTGCAGGGCAGGCAGGGGTGATAGTACTAGGCAAAGGGCACTGAATGGAGGATTCATGCTGGATCTGGTGACTTGGGGAAGGTCAGGTAAACTCACCAGGCTAGTTCCTGTAGAAGTAAGTGCAGAAAACAGAATATTGGGAGGTGGGAAGGTTGGATGGGGTGTCACAGGACTCTGTGAATAAAATTTTCTAACAACTCAATTCCAGTTTATGCATAGAGATATATGTGCACCACCTAATAAGAACAATGAAATGGAGCCTCTTTCCTTTAACATTCTTTTGAATTTCATTTCTCATCTACCTACAGCACCAATTGTAATCTAGATTCTTTTGAAGTAGGCCTTGCAATCGAGTTTAATGCTAGCTTGATGGGGCAATAATGCCAGTGAACTATAAAAGGAATAAGAACGACTAGACAGAAAGGAGTTCCACACTCTAATGGAGGTTTCAGCTAATATCATGAAGATATAAAGGAGCTCAAAATGTATGGATTCTACTTAAATTAGCTTACATTGACACTGATATAGAGATTACATATTCTAGTCGCAAGCTATTACTGAGTATGGGAGGTCCTGATATTGGCAAGACATCTCTCTCCAGGTGAGACCAAGAAAAACATTAAAGAGACAGTAAATGTAATATAAAAGAGACACAGTACAGCCCATCATGGATTAAAGGAGTAAAGATAATAAAATAAGTATTAAAAAGTAATAGAGTAAAAACAAATAAACCACATAAAGATGGAATATACATAAAGATGGAGTTTGGATTATGTATATTATTGTGTTTTCTTTGATATTTTTTTGACTGTGAAGAAGCTAAGCAAAAAGGGACATTTCATTGTATGGGTTGCAAACCTAAACCAACCTATATATTTTAAAAATATCTTGATTCCAAAATTTGGATCTAAGAATTTGTTGCTTTGGAAAACAGGTTCTGTTTTTGTTTCCACAGAAGATAAGAATTTGTAGATTATTTCCAAACTAATGTAGTTTGATGGACCAAAACCCCTGAATGGTCACCATGAACAACTCCAAATATTACTTCACCTAACAAAAAGCAGGAAATACTTTGAAGAAAAATACACTCAAATTTCCTAAATGATTGTTTATAAATGTTTGTTTACATATAAAGGGGGATATGTTGCAGAGATTTGCTTTGGTATTGATCTTAGTTTATTGATGCAAATTTAATGTCAATTTTGTTATATGTATTTTTCTGCTCTTGATTAAGGTATTGTGATTGTGTAGTCCATTTTAATATGTATTGTATAATTAGAAATATATTAATAGTTAATCATCTAAAAAAAAACTTTAAATCACTGACAAATGTACCACTCCTCTACGATAACAGTTAAGTGGTCCTATTTTTCTCCTAAGGTTCACAGTCATATTAGTCATCCTAATTTTTTCTTCTAAATGCTTAGTGCAATGATGAATCATCATCCTTGGTTCAGCTACCTCTCTCTCTCTCTCTCTCTCTCTCTCTCTCTCTCTCTCTCTCTCTCTGTTACATCAAAATTTCTATCAGAAACAATTGACACCAAACTTCTTTTATGCATCTACTATCTAACCACATCTCTCCTCAGTTACCAACGGTCCTAACTTCTGTGTGAATAGCACCTCTTAACTGGAGTGGGTACAAGAGTTTTCAAGAGGTCTCACTGGTTTCAAACATTGTGGTACCTCAATATTTGTGAGGGCTTATCTTGATTGTCCACTGAACATGTGTGGAAAGAATAGAATTATTGCCTCCATCGTATTTGCTTCTCTGCATGAGCGTGTTACATATTTTTGATTTCTATTTGATTTAGGAGGCTCCAGTCCACTCTGGGCAATACTATCCCTAGGTATAGGTGGGACTGAGCTGTATAAGAAAGTAGATTGACATGATTTGGGGAATAAGCCAGTAAGCAATGTTTCCGTATGGTTCCTGCATTTATTTATTGCTTGAGTTCTTCCCTTGGTTTTCTTGATGATGAACTGTTATTTAAAAATATTTGCTAAAATAAGCCTTTTCATCTCCAAGCTGCTTTTGATCAGAGTGTTTGATCATAGCAGCAGGGCACAGAGTAGAACAGCATATTAATTAAAACACTTATTTGCTTCACAAGAAATTAAAAAAAGGAAAAGAATGAGAAAAGAATAAAAAGAAACAAGTGAGATTCCCAGTGTAACCTAATTATTGCTATGTTTGATCAGGTAATATCAAGCTTCTCTCTATCTTCCCACCCAATTGCCACATTCTTAATTTAATACCTCATTATTGTTGCCATTCTTTATTCTGTTCTCACTACTTGGTACTGTTGGTACCGCTTACTGGTACTTTTCCATCATTCACTGATGTGGGAGTGTCATATATCAATCTGTTGATTTCATTGGTTCAATAAAGAAACTGCCTAGGCCCATTGATGATAGGCCAGCCCTTAGGTGGGCGGAGTAAACAGAAGGGGATTCTGGGAAAGAGAAGCTGAGTCAGGAGTCGCCATGATGCCCGCACTCCAGACAGAGGCAGGCTAGAATCTCCCCGGTAAGCACACCTTGGGGTGCTACACAGATCATCAGAAATGGGTTAGGTCGATATGTAAGAGCTAGCCAATAATGGGCCAGGCAATGATTAAATGAATATAGTTTCCGTGTAATTATTTCAGGGCATAAGCTGGGCCATGCGGGCGGCCGGGTACAGGGTCACAGCCCTGCCGCTCCTCTTACTACAATTCACTGTTCTCTCTTTCTCTGCAGTCATCTGACTACCAGCTACTCATCTTTTTGCAGTATCTACTAAGATCAGATAGAATTGTCTTCATTGATAGTTTTAGTTTCCTAATTAACAATATCCTTTGCTCTCTCTTCATAAAGAATGAACAAAGTTTCCTTGATCTTATTAATAAAGACACTTATTTTATTTATGAACTCCTATGCTGGCGAGGAGGGAACTATGGATAGATCAAACAGTGAAGGTTCCCTCTTTACTCCAGTTGCTGAATGGTCAAACTGCCAATGCCTCTAATCTGTGTCTGGTTCCCGAAGATGATACAAATACAAATTCAACAACTTAGATGTATGATGGAATGAGTGAGAGTGGATTATATTGAACCATTCAATGTTGGAGGAGGTAATAATTAAACCTTATCAGAACTTATGATTCTGAATGCAAATTTTATATATGAACGTAATGCAACTGCAGGTTTATCATGCAAGCGCTTACAAAACCTCCAATTCATTGGAAAATGGTTCTATATTTTATTTTCTAACATAAATGGACAGTTTCTTCCAAGGAGGGAGAGGCAAAAGGGTATATTACCTCTGCTGTGGAAAACATTTCTCTCTTAATCAACAAAAAGTGTGCTAGCCTAATGTAATAAAACGAAGTCCTAACTGCTCGGCTGAATGATAGATCATGGTCAAAACATTATGCATGCTTACAAGGATGTGCTTTTCAGTTTAAATAAGCATTTTACGATCAGCCTCAATATCTAGTTTCAGTCTTACAAAGTGCATAAAAGTACCGTTTACTTATCTTCTGGCTACTATTGATAATTTCAGGAAGTTCGTTTCTTGCCTTCAAAATTCAAACACTATTAGATTGAATGGTCTGATATTTTTTCAAGACACACAATAAATATCTCGCTGACATTAAATCTAAGATTGCAGCTTCATTAAACTGGGTTTCTTCAGGACAGTGAGCCATTAGTCAAGGAAAAAGAGTTCTCATCCTGGCGGAGGTAATCGACACCGATGGTAACAAGAAGGCAGTTTACATTGTGAAATGCTTAGAGGGGAGAGTAAGTCTGAATCCCAGAAGGTTCATTTAGTATCTCTTGGTGATTCGTTCCAGAAATAAATCTTAGTTCACAGTTGCAGTAATCGATGTCTAGAAAATTAAAATCCAGTAACTGTTCAGACTCTTGAAGAAGTGTGAGATCTCAAGTGTGTGAGAAAAGAACAGGGTGAATAGTAACACATTCAAGATGGTTTGTCGATAATGGGTTTATCATTTCCAAATAACCATCTTTAGTGTTCTGTTAGTTTGACATGCTTGTACGAAATTAGAAAGTTTGTTATTAGATTAGATTTGGTAGAAAGAACAAACTTGTTGAAAAAAATGCCTTAAAATTATCATTCAGGAGCCTGAATACTGTTTCCTTTCCCCTGACTCACCTGAGATCCAGAAACTGTCTTAACAAACATAAAAGAGTAGATGGTAAGAACCTCTTAAAATTTACACTGGCAAAACGGCAAGTGAGATATTTAAGGGATTATCGAAAACTATCCAATAGAGGGTGTAGTCTGATGAACAATTTGTTGTCTCATTCCTTGCATCAAAATCTTATCACAAGTCTCCTTAACTTATTCAAGTAAGATTGAATCCCAGTACACAGAATCAGCAATTTAAAACATTTTTTATGTGGACTTTATCTCATACCTCTCAGCTTTACCTGCCTCCTCATTTCATATTTTAAGGGACATTTGTCAATTAAACTATCTTCCTATAAAATCTTTCATGCTATATTTTAAATGGAACCTAAAAAATAGGAGCTTATTTATTTATTTGTACACTTTTAATACATTTTATCTTATTTGATATTGCTCTGGGTGTTCCTTAATCTTTCAAACTTTACAAACCTTTTAGAACTGATAAGATCAATAAAGGGAAAATATATAGGTCATTGAAATCAATAAAAAGTCAATAAAGGTATATAAATATAAAAAGGAAAAAGATTAGCGTGGTCTTCTACACACTTTAGAAAACTTATGTAAGAACATCTACATAAGAGAAAGGAACATTGCTTTCCAAGTCAAAATTAATAATAACTTACTCCTATTCTATATTCTGAGAGATTGGGATGGTGGATTTTAAAGCTCAGAGTCTTTATAAAATACCACTCTAAAATTACACAAGAATAATTAAAAATATAAATTTTGTTATTTAAAACCAATAATTTTTTAAAGGTACACTGTTTCAAGTTGGTAGCATAAAATATGTACTAAAGTGGTTATGTTAAAACTTGAATAATGGATAATTTCAGTAATGTTAATTTCTTTTGATTGTAATTCCTTGTTTTAGATTGGACTTTGATTTTATTTAAACTTAAAATTCAAAAATAAATTTAGGAAAGTAATGTGAGGATAGAATATGTATTTTTTTTTATAAAGAGGGATTCAATGAGATTGCAGTTCTCTAAACTAGTAGCTATTTCTTTTCCAAATTCTACCACTTATAATAATGGAAAAACATCCACTATTTTCTTCTGTGTTAACAAAATATCTTTTATCCTTTCTCTAGGATCTTGGCTTCTGCCCTGGCTATCTCAAGCTTCAGAGGATATGCAATACATCTTTCCCAGAAACTCTGGTCCTGCTATACTAGTCTTAGACTGTTACTGAAGGTTCTTAGTTTCTTGATTTCTCGAATCAACTGCCATACTGTAGATGATCAGTATTCTATGTTTCTTGTTATTTCAGCAACTAAACTAAAGTAACACATACAAAACTGTTACTGTGCCTTTATTGACACTTACTGAATGCTTGTCATATTGACTTAACCCTCACTGAAACAGCACTGGTCAGGAAATACAACTAATGCTTAAGAGAGTATCTCAGAGTGTTATTATACCATAATTGCTGAATAAATATAATCATTTTGTAGATAAAGTAGTTTTAAAATTTTTATGGAATAAAGATTTGCAAATACATGCATTGAAAATTAGTTGATAAGTCTTAGAATGAATATATGTTAACAGAGTCTGTAGAATAAAATAATGCCCAGACAAATATCTAGCTTTTTGATACCCTAGAGAAAATAAAATTTAGAATTATTAATAAAGACAAGTGTTAGACTATCTCAGAAAAACACAAACATGACTTACACTACTAACACACAAAAATATAAAGAATTATTTTCTTTGAACTAGGATTTGTATTTTGAAGATATTAGTAAATAAGATCTTAAAGTTAGCATAAAGTTTTATTAAAACAAAACAGCAATAATAGACCTCGACATAAAGGGAAAAACATTATACTAGTTTCCACATACTTGTGCCTGATGAATATCAGGTGAACAAGCCTACATCAGCCCTGTTACTGTTCTAGGCCTATGAGTCAAGGATCTGTTTGTGTAGAAGGGCCTATGTCCAAGCATAAAGATTAACTAACACAGAAGCCAGCCCCGAACAGCACTGATGGTAGTGATCTTTCCTGGAAAACATCTGCTCCCAGCTGAGTGTGTTTGTATCTAGGCAGCACTGGCAGATGTTCTTAGATTCAACCCATCTGTGTGGTGTTGAGAGCCTGGGGCTGAGGAAGCAGCGCTGAACAGAAACTGGAGAGTGAGCATACTGTAAAACACTAAGTTGTAGAAAATGCAAATTAGCACCTCATAGAAACCTAATCTGTCCTGCACAGAAACCTAATACTGTTGCCTTAAGCTTTGTGATATGTGTATATAAGTTAGCATGAGCAATAGTTGAGAAACAATGCTTAATAATGGGATTCTTCATAAACGGGGCTCAGTCAGGAACAGTTGGTATTTTTCATTTTGTTCTTTTAAAATTTGAAAATGGATTCTTTTCTTGTGCAATATATCCTTTTTCTAGTTCTCCCTCCTTCTAGTCCTCCCAGTTACTCTTCACTTGGCCACCCCTCCAGGTCCATTCCTTTTCTTTCCGTAATTAGAAAAGAACAAAATTATAAGAGATAAAAAACAAACATGACAAAACAAAATATAGTAAAATGAAATAAAAACTATCATATTAAAATTGAACTTGATAGTCCATGGAGGAAGAGTTCCAAAAGAAGGCACAAGAGTCAGAGATCCACTTTTTCTCATAGTTGGGAGTCCCATAAAACTGCTAAGTTATTAACTAAAATATATACTCAGAGGACCTGGTGTAGACCCATGTAGGACTCGTGTTTGCTGCTGCAGGCTCTGAGAGATCATATACATCTTACTTCGTTCATTCAGAGGGTCCTTGTTCTCCTGGTGTCCTCCATCCTTTCTGGCTTTTCCAATCTTTCTGTCTCCTCTTCCATGGGATAATCTGAGCTCTGAGGGGAGGAATTTGATGGAGAGCTCTCATTTAGGCTATCTTTCCGCCAAGACTATCTTTTTGACTGTGGGTCTTTGCATCTGTTCTCATCTGCTACCAGAGGATGCCTCTCTAATGATGACTGCATAAGGCACTGATCTATGAGTATAGCAGAATATCATTAGGAGTCATTCTATTGATAATTTTGTGTATTTGGTTTAGCATAGCTCTTGGGGTTATGTAGTCTCTGGTTCTTACTTACCCAAGCATTGTCTGTCTTGGGTCTTGAATTCCCTCTTGTGCAGTGTGTCTCAAATCAAATGAGACATTGACTGACAACTTCCATAAGTTTTGTGCCACCGTTTCCCTAGCAAACTTTTCAGCAGGAGAGATTTTTAGGTCAAAGGTTTTGTGTTTGGCCTGGTGCCCATATTTCTCTCTCAGTAGCCTGTAGAGCAAAGTATCAATATTTGTGGTTGTTATTTTGTTTTTTTATTAGTTTGCTTTGTTATGTTTAATGAATGAGAATAATTTATCTTACAAATATAATTCAGATAATAAATTAAAACATTATTAAGAAAATGCCTGGTTTTTGAGAAAGCAAAACACTAAGTTAACCTGTGGCTAGATGATAATTTAGAGTGGAAAGCTTTTCCTGAGAAAGTATGAGTTTACAGACTTGATACACAGAACACTTGTTAAGAAGTTGTGCATGATAACCTGTATTTGTACTTTCAAATCTGGGGAGACATAAACAGGAAGATTCCTGGGACTCTGTGGTCATACAGTCTCGCTTAATTTTTGAGCCCAACTCGGTGAGATCCTCCATCTCAAAAAAGCAGAGCATAGCCATGATAAATGACGCCTGGAGTTGTCCATTGGACCCCATACTTATGTTCACACACTTGTACATACATACGCATGTGTCTATACCCAAACAAATGTACATACATGTTTTTTTCTTGTATTAAAATTTCAAGGGTGATGTTAGAAAAATAATTTCAAAGCTAATATAAGTTATTAAATATTATCTGACTTCTGAAACTAAAAAATATGGTTTTCTGTATTGTACTATACCAGTTCTTTTACTATGTTACCAATTCAAATTTTTCTGAGTTTTCTTGGAGAATTATAGCATCATCATTCATGGAATTGGATTTGGAGAAACACATTATGGATTTCTTTAGCTTAATGAATACTTTAGAAATTTAGTATTGGTGATTGTGCCAGAAATCAGCAAACTATCAGAAATCTGCAATCTGATAGCCAAGAAATAAATTAGCTGTAATCATACCAGCATTCAATATTTTCATTGAATTTACTATTGAAATCAGACATATTGAATATTTGAGTGACTATTATCTTACATTTCTTAGAATTGAAAGTAACCTTATGTCTTTTAGCTGATGAGTGGGAAATCAAAGTTGGTATTTGTAAAATTTGATATTTTTGAAGTATTAAGAAAAATAAAATTATAAAATTCAGACTTAAAGGTATAAAAATGGGATAAAAAAAGATTCTTTTCTTCCTGCAGTCAGGTCATACAGACCCAGAAGGATATGTATTTATTTATCATTTGCTGATGTTAGCTTGGAATCTTCAGATATGTGTGTCATTGGGAATTAGTAAGGAATTATGAAAGCAAAGGATTTTCAAGGAATGGAAGATAGAATGTACTAGCATAAATAAAACAAAGGAAAGAATTAGAGGGGGATCGTTGAATTTGGTTCAAGGGATAGAAGACCAGTTTAGAAGAGGACTGGAAGGAGACACAAATAGCGCTAAGGATTTTTGGGAAAGTCATCCGTTAATCTACTACTGTAGAGTTTCCAAATATATTTATGTGTGTTGGGGGGTGGTATTACTTCAAGTGGAGTTTCCCTTAATTGGGGTGAATATGCTGAATACTATAAACAAACAGATAAAAACCTCAGATTTCAGGCTCAGTATAATGAATGTGTTGACTCTTTTGGAGTTGTCCCCTGAGGTTCCAAGAACTCCAAACATCATAGATTATAGACCTTTGGTCAAGTTCTGCAAACGCAATAGAAGAACATATCACTTAAACATCAAATATTTGAGTCAGAGAACATGCAAAATCTAAGCTTGTGCTGATCTGGGCACTTCATGTCAATCCTCTACTTCCCTATCCGTAAAATTTAACATGCTTTTATTCTCACTCATCAAGTCTAATTTGTACTGATGGCATTTTCTTGGAGGTGTGGCTTTCTAGTGAACCATGCTCGACTTATGAGAAGCTATACCTTTAGAGGGAACTGATTCTCCCTCAGCCTGCAGCTACCAGTCAAGAGTTGCTTGCCTTGGAGTGGTACTTTGGGGTAACATAGTGTCTAAATACTGAACTTTGGTCTAGCTTGAACTTGCATGGATCTTAAGTTTGTTGCCATAATTACTAAGAGTTAATATGGGCAGCTGCCATGCTGTGTCAGAAGCATCTGTTTTCTTGTAGTAGTGCACTGCCTCAGGCCCTAAGATTCCTTTCCCGTCCTCTGACACAATGACCCCAATGCTTTAGGATCAATGACTGTGACACAGATGTCCCATTTATGCCTGAACATTCTGCATCCTCTTCCTCGCAGCACATTGACTAGTTGTAGGTCTCTGTATAGATCACTATGTATTGCAGAAAAATATTTTCTAACAAAGGACATCACTGCTAGTGATGAAAAGGCTTTGCTGAGGAGAGGAAAGAAACAAGAGTCAAGAGAGAGAGTAGACTGTGAAGTCAGTGAGTTAAAGTCCTGGTTCTCTTACTTTTGAGTCCTAGATGACATCACATAATCTATTTAAAAATATATGACAAATTTGAATATTTGTAGTACCTATGTCTTATACTTTTTCTTCAAGTTCTGTCCACTTAATATGTATAAACTAGTTGGAACAGTATTTTGTTACAGACAATTTAAGTACTATTAATATAAGATAGGTGAAAGACAAATTGGCCAAATAACTGGTGAGATACTATAAGTGTTTATTCAGTCTGTTTTTCAGTGTAAGTATAATCCATTGCAAATTAGTTTAGGTTTTGCTTTAGCTTCCTAGTTCCTCAGAGTATATATCATATTATAATGCTGTATTTTCCTGTGTGCATACTGAGGCTTTGTGAGAGCATGCTGTTCAGTCACTTGCAAAGCTAAACAGCATGTGAAATAGAGTGATGATATGCTGGCTAGCCACAATTTCAGACACTCAAATCTATTTTAAATTAAAACACACATTAATATTTGACTGTAAAAGTAGTACTTTTTTCAGCATGATGTGCTTTGACCATATCTCAGGAGCACATAGAATAAACATTATTTATAATACTGGAAAATAAATTTAAGTACAAAAGCATCCAGAACAAATAAAGTGACCTCTAAGCTTATCAAGCATCTCTTATGATTGCTTGATGGAGTCCAGCAAACATTCAAAATTGTAGAATGTTGAAAGGAAAGTCATAAAATTACTTCTAAAGTGTTTTCCAGAAAAGAGAGGCTATGTTTGAAAACATAAATTCGAAAGTTATTGAAAGGTATGGAAAATGCTTTAAGTAACTAGTTCTTCCAAATCATCTTCAGGAAGTCAATAAGCAAAGGGTCGCGATTTGTAAATGAATTCACAAATCAGCAGGTGGCCCTAGAAACTATTGTGTGTTCAAGTCAAGCAGCACACTAGCCATGGACATTAAACCACACAGCTATATTTACCGATGTAAGTGTAAACCCGAAAGAAATTGCAGTGATCTGTGTTGTGAAATGTTCCAGAGTCAAAACCACACACAAAGTATTCCACCCCCAAACTGTTAAGGACTTCCCGATATTAATGTTGGTATGGCAATCACTCATATATCCATGAATATTTTTTAAAACAAATGTTTAGATCAATTGTTGATCAGTGAGGCTGAAATGGAGAGGTTCTAAGCAGTAGTAAAGACTTCATAAAATCAGCCACCTAAACAGTGGCATGTGAAGGGAAATTGAAGGCGCAGATAGCAAAGATTAGAGGAATAATTGAAAAAAAAAGTAATTTAATTTATTTTACAATTGTACAAATGATAAAGCAAGAATAGCTAATCACTATACACAAATGACAGGGAACAGTGTTGAACAGGATACCTACCGAAGAAGCTTTATCTTCCCATTTCACGGATGGTATAAGAAAGACTCAGTAGCAACGATCCTATGCAGCAGAGCTATCTGTAAACACTTTTTTTCCTTCCTGCTATATACATTTAAAACACTTGTGCTTTCAGCTACACAAAGGAACAGTATTTCTTAAAAGGTGCTACGTATTGGAGAAACACATGGCCTAGACCCACAATCAGAAAAATTGCAATTTAAATACATTGCCAGCTTGAAGATATTTTTTTTTCTTTACTTTTGTTTGGAGAGATTTGAACATACTAGTCTTTTTACTATTACTCTAGGAAAGAACATATAATTCAGCTATAAAGTAGGTCTTCCTTAAAGCAGGGCAGTAAATGAAGTCTCAGAAGAACTTCTCTTTTTAAAGTGGTCATGATCTCCAGGGAAGATCACAGTGCAGACCCTGAAGATATGTATAACACACATCTAGTTGTGCACATATTACAGACTCAGTGTGTACACACAGATATACATATATAACATGGTATATATGCATCACGCATGTCTATTTGTACTATATAGATATATTTATAGCACGTATATAATAAAATATCTATTTCTAGAAGGGTTGTATTTGGAGTTTGTTTATCAAATACAAACAATGACCTTTACCTGTTTTTATTAAAACCTTGGTATATTGACAACATTTAATGGGTAAACTTCCAAGTTTGTAGAGATAACAGCTAACTATACACAACGTTTCCCATCCCCCTTACAAAACTATAGATAGTCCTGACAGTTATCACATGAAAACAACTCCGGGAACCAAATATCATATAATGTGTGTTATGAATAAAGTGGCACAACTAGAAAAAAAAATCACTGCTCACTCCTTCTTCAGTAGTAGCTGAGGAACTTGTATGTACACTACCCTCGGCACTTCTTAAATAAAGCATTTCTGTAAGCATATATGTAGAGGTTTTCATCAGCAATCCATATACAGTTCATATGATATACAATGCATGAAGACATTCGAATGCTCAGCACCTTCCCCCAGAAAGAAATTCTTCCACAGTAGTTCCGTTATTCCCATGGGCTGCATCACTGAATTGACCCTGAAAATCTGTTACTGATAACATTTTCTCCCAGCAACTTGCTATTAAGTACAGATCATACTGAATAATAATAATAATATTTCTGTGGTCTCTTCATGTCATTAGCACAGTAGCAACCATGTGATCTCAATGACTGGGATGTATCGCAGTCATTTGCCTGGGCCTTCCCAGGTGCATGACTAAATCATGAAAAAGGAAAGAAAACAATAAAGCTGTGGGCATATCATATAAAGGAAAACACAGATACTTCAAGTATATACTTATAATTTGATTTTGTTATGATCCCTCAGGCCATCGTGTGTGTTATATTGTAACTCTTCCTCACTTGAACTATTAGCCTTCATCGCTCTCTGCCTTTTCCCTGTATGAAGGCCATGATGGGGACCAAAGTGTGAGGGCGAATGCAAAGGTGTATGTTAGAGAATGAAATGCTCTCACGCATCATTTCCTCTGTGAGCACTAAATACCTTCAATTGAATCCGCTCTTCTGCATTGAAAGTTCCCTGAGATGAACAAAAGTAGTTTTCTTTCAAATCTGAAGCCCTTTGGATGCTGAACATTTTCTTATCTGGGCAAGCGTTTAGAGAACACAAAGTTGGGGTGAAGAATCCATGTGAAGACGCTGAAAAGGCACTACCCAATGCGGCTAAGGGATAAACAGCAATGCAGGGAATGGTGGATGGTGTGGTGTGTTTACTGGGGACTGAACGTTGTTTAATCATATATTTCTTCTTTCTGAAAATGCAGTCAAAAGGGTATGCTGCTGCTTTCAAATACATACTTTGAATAAATGTCAAGTTGGTATATCCTTGTTAAAATATACTTGTGACTTCTAGATTTCTATGGAATTCATGTTAGATGCCGCTGGGAAGACTTATCTGCACAGAGTTCAAAGTAAATTCTATGTTACCCACTTTTCAATTGTCAAATAATTTAGACTTTCAATTTAGCATTCTTATATGTGTATCAGATACTTTCAAATTTTCAAGTAAATAAGGATTTTAATGACAAAAGCATATTGAGATTATTCATAGTATTTAAGAATCTTCCATATGCACTCAGTTTTTTTTTTTGTGATAGATACACAGATTCTCAGAAAACGTTCTTTTGATCCTGAGATTCTGCAGATGTTTAAAAGCAATAAAGGCTATTATTAAAAATATTGGTAACTGCAGTACTGTGACAATTCTTTTCCATAGTATGAATACATATATGTATACTATATATGTACACTTCCCCTACTCTCTTCATTCATTTTGAGATTGCCTGCCCTACAAAAAAACAAAACATTCACAGTTTTCATACTATTTCTGCTTTCTTCAGAGTGCCTTCCCCAAGAAACGAGAAGTCATATGAAGTTGCTGTGGGCCAAAGCAGAAGTGAAAATATATAGCTTCTGCTTTCAGAAGAAATAGAAAACCGGCCCACCGGTCACTTCAGTCACGTATCTAATCATTCTAAATTACCCCATGAATAACTTTATGTTTCTTTAAAATGCAGTAATAATGGAACTGTCCTTAACTGCAAAAAAAAAAAATAATAATAATAATCCTTGCCGATTGAATTCATTTTAAGTGCACAATGCTGATATATTATTGTTAAACTGCTTTGAATTAACCATTTCTTCTGAAAACAAATCTCAATTAGTCATGTTACTTTGTAGAGAGAAATCTTAAAATTGTGTTAGGTGCACATTGATCTTAGCATCTGAATAACCGGGATGATATCTCAGAACTAGTAGTAACATCTCAGCTAAACCAACCCAACATTTATGTATTCTACAGGGCAATGTGTTTCCACGAAGCTATTAGAAAATATCAAAGGTATAAATTAAAAATATTTGAATTTGAAATTTTTTAAATATTTAGAGCCAAGTTTTATGGCAACGATGTGCTCATTTTAATAATGTAAGGAGAATGGCATACTGTGTAGGAACATGGTTTAATCTTTGGTACCAAGAGCAACTTTGCAATTTTTAAAATATCACTCCTTCACAATAGTTTACTATTATTGAGTGCTATATTTTGGCTGGTACCTGCCACACCGTTGATGCATAATCCAGAGATTTATAGTTGTGTAAAACAAAACAAATAAAAATTTGGTGTGATTGCTGCTTAAAAAGCAAAAGAATTTTATAAAGGACTGTTTGATGTTTATTTTCCCCATCTATCTGTGTTTCCCACTTCTATACCTCAAGTAAGTTTCTAAGCACCCTATACCCCAACCAAAATAAGTTTCAGAAGACAAACACAAACAGAAGCAAAACCTAAACATGATCATCATTCTCAGTGTCCTGACTAAAGGTTCCCTCAAGTTGCTTCATCTCATGGATTTCACTCTTTGACCTCTTTCCTTCTTCGATTTGGTGAGTAAGGATGCTTTAATTTCCCAAGCGCCGAGTCGTCTCCATGGTTCCGCTTCCAGTGTGCTTGGCATTACAGTGGCTGCTCCACAGTGATGAACGTATTCGCTTTGTTAATTAATGATGAGTGTACTGTTGGATCTTGTAAACACTACTGAAAATACATTCAAACTGTATTCTTCGTGGAAGTGGCACTTACTAGGACCCTTGCAGTCAGAATATTTGCTAGGTAGAGCACTTTGCAGGTATGTCATCAGCTGGTGGTGGGTTCACACGGACTTCCATTTCAGCTATTCAGTCAATGGGTGGAGGCAGAAACCCAGCCTTGTTTTGGATCCTGTTTCTAAATCTCCAGAAACATCTTTAGAAAAAAAGTTTGCATCCAGGTTTTACCCTTCAAAATGTGCTTTATTGCTTCATGCACTTCCCCGTGGTCAGTTTTAGCGCTCCCCTATTATGCAGCACATTCAATGTTTTAAATTCTAGTGGCATTCGGTGAGGACTGGCGTTAGAAAAGTATCTATATTTTAAGTCGTCATAGTAATGGTATTTGACAGGTTTTCCGTTCAAATCCTTAGGGAAGGGCCAGAAGCCGTACAGGTGAATTTCATCACAGAATCTGGTAGCCAGTGTGTACATAAGGAGGCCTGTGCTGGGTCTCTTGATAGGAACTTTGTTGGTCAGCCAGTAACTAGGGGAAACAAAAACAAAGGTAAAACAGAAGAAAATGTACAGTGGCATATAATATATTCTATAGACATTACAGCCTATAGCAAACAAAATGCACATTTGTCAATAAACTTTTCAGTGATTAATGCAAGTAGTGTTTATGTACTTAGAAAAATGTATACTTTTGTGGGTTTTTTTTTTTTGGTATTTATTATCTAACAGATTTTTGAGTCCATAAAAAAAGCCAGAGGACTAAAAGCATAGGTTAATTCTGTTCTATAATATCCAGTTCTAGATTGATTAGGGATAAACATTTATTCAATATTCAGAGTAGAATCTTCCAAGAAAGGTATAAGTATCACAGTAGAGGCACAGCATTAAGGACCCAACTTTGACTGTCAGCAGTCACATTAAGGCCTGGGATGGTATGCAGAGATAGGTGGATATAGAGTGTCACCTGTCACCTTGTCAATCCTGATTGGTGAGCCACGGGGCCCAGAAGTCCAGCTAGAGACATATTAAGAAGAAGAAGAAGGAAGGGAAAGATGGAGAGATGGAGAAAGGGAAAAAAGATGTACAGACAGACAGACACATACTCACTCACAGGCACAAACAGAGAAAGAGAGGGGGAAGGGACATTTTTGAGAAGCAGCACCCAAACTGATCTTCCGCTTCAACAAACATACACATGAACAGCCTCAAACACACAAAAAGAGCCAAATGAACGCTTAGCTTGTATTATGTTAGCTGACTTTTTCAACTCCAGTCATAAAATCGTATTTTAATCATGGATATTTCTTTACCTCAAACACACACACACACACAGAGAGAGAGAGAGAGAGAGAGAGAGAGAGAGAGAGAGAGAGAGAGAGAAGCAATAAAAAATAAATCTAATTTTATAATAAACTAATGAAGAATTCATTCTTTATATAATTTATACTTAAAAATTTTTTATTGATAAAATATGTTCCCAGACAACTTCTGTTTACTCCTACCCTACCTTTTTATTTCCTGCCACTTCTGCCACCTATTATTCCTTCCTATAGGTCCCTTCCCACATTCCTGCCTCTTTGTTTTATTTTGTCACCCTTGGTTTTTAACCAGGACTGCTGTGGGACCATAAGTTTCTTTTTAAATAGGTAAATGCATCTCTTCATTGGACATTTTTCATAACATTAACTTGTAACCACAATAAAATGCTTCAGAATGTTCAGATCCATTGTCAAATTTTGCTGGCCGTAAACCCTGCAAATCCGCAGTTAACCATCACCTTTAGTAGGAAGGGAGTTTCCAATGCTCTGCGCACACTCATTTCCTTAAAAAAAATGGTGTCATGAGAAAAACAACTAAAAGGGGAAGAGTGTGACTGTCCTGTTACTTTAAACTGGTTTTGCTTAAAAAAAGTATACTTAATATATGTATGTTTTTAATTATTGTCTTCACCATCATCTCAAACTTTGAGAAATATCCCTGCTTTCCAAATGTGAAGAGGTAATTTTAGATACTGCCCAATGCTTCTTTTACTATGTTACCTTTGGATTTTATGCATTATCTTCTCTTTTTAGAAGTTTTTATTTAATTTTAAAAGTATTATGAGAGTGTTCATTTATTGTTTTGTTTGGTTTTTTTTTGCTTGTTTTGCCTGCATATGTGTCTGAGTATTACATGTATTGCATACATGTTTAGTGCCAGTGGAGGCCAGGAAAGGGCATCTGAGCCCCAGAAGCTAGGTTACAGACAAGAGTATGCAACCAGGTGAGTGCTGACAATTGAACACAGGTCCTCTTGAGGAGTGGCCATGCTCTTGACCATGGAGCCATCAGCCTAGGTCTCTTTGCAGACAATTTAATGAAATGGTTCAAAGAAGTTCAAATAAATTTTGAGTACTGACTATGAAAACAATCAAAAGAAATTAAATGCTATTTTACCCTAACAGCTTATCAACATAATTGCTTTCAAAATTGACCCAAAACATGCAAAACAGGGAAGACATATCAGTCTTGTTAGTCTCTTGACTTTCCTACTTTTTACTATTTATTTCAAGTACGATTGGTGTGATGGTCAATCATAAGCTCCAACTTACTGCACTTCAAATCCCCGAGGACACTGCTCCAATCCTCTCTGGTCTGTTTGTGAGCATTTCTGGAGCAGACTTCCTAAGTCTGGAGAACTCATCCCTCAGCTGGTACTGCGCCATGGGCTAGCAATCCACAGAGAATAACGGGGAAAGGGGAAGATGAGCAGATCTCACGCTTTCCCCTTTCTCTGCTTCCTGAAACCTCATGCCATGAACTGATTTGCCAAGTCCTCCCTACCATGGTGGACCCTGAAACCATAACTCAAATGAATCTCCCCTTCTTTAACTTGGTAGATATCTTTATCATGCTGACTGAAAAATCGATATAATTGGCCTTACACTCTCTGCTGTTTCTTTGGTCGTGGCATTTAACTCAGGGCCTTAAATGTGGAGGGAGAATATTCTAGCACAACACCCAGTTCATAGAAATTTATGTGTTTTTTTTTTTAGTTTTTTTTATTTGATAAATGCCAACTCTAAACATTTTGAGATATGTAAAATGTGTTGCAAAATTATATCATTACAACTGTGCATCCCTGTTTTCAAAATATATGAGTTATAAATATTTTTTAAAGGCAGACTATCTGGATCCTCTTTTGATCAAAGAGTAGATAACCAAGTAAAACTCATAGCCTATGTGTTGTTAAATTCATTCAGGAACCAGAGTGAATCTGCTATTGAACGCTAATGTGATGCTTTTGGGAGGCTGGTTATGAGTCTCTGTGTGTTCTACTAAAGCAGAGGTTTTACACATGGTATGATTATCACAGGAAAGTTTAGATGATTTGAGAATCGTCACAGTGGTCAGGTAATGAAAGTGGTAGTTTTGAAAAGATGCCCGTGTTATTTACAACTGTCGAAGTTAAGCTTAGCAAAGCCAATGCAAAGTAAATCTGAGCAAAAATATTCCCATCAATGGTACTGATTGCAATTGTTTGGCAGTATAATAAAAGTTATACGGAATCATTTCTAAAGTAAAAACCATATTACCAGCAGGAAATAATGTAGTAGTTTACTATTTTTGAGAATTCGTGTCCTTCTTATCAATAAATACGTTCTATTTTATAATTCATAAGAAATCCTGGAAGTTCTTTAACTATTTTTGGGCAAAAATATATGAGAAAAACTATAAGTCACATGATTGTTAAGTGCAATGTCAGCAAGAAATGCTGAAAGGAAATTATCTACCTAAATGGTTCAAAACAGGATTAGAGGTATATGAACATCCAAAAATTTTTGACCCAAGGGTTTCTTAGTAGAACACTACAGAATATAATTGAAATTGTAGCAAAGAATCCTAAAAGTGTGTTTAATCTAGAAATAGTTTTGGAAACTTGTAATCCAAATAAATCAATTTATGTAGTTAACAATGTAGACTAAATAATTTAGCATTAGCAATGCTAATAGAGAAGCAACTTCATTAGTAAGGCCTGGCTTCCTAATGAAGGCACAGCTACGTCTCCATTTCCTGTCAATTATAAATAGAATAGCAATGAACATGGATGAAGAGCAATGAAGCAGGTATTTATATAGTAAGATGGACAATCCTTTGGCTATAATGCTCCAAAGTGCTGTAACTGAATCATGTGGTAGTTCTATTTCTGGGTTCTTTTCAGCAACCTTCATATCACACTGATGTCTATAGTTGCTGTAGCAGTTTTCACTAGCACTGAATGACTGTTCCTTTTTCTCCACAGCCATGCCATCGTCTGTCCTCATTCAAATTTTGATTCATAACTTTTCATCTTAGTCATTAGGAAAGATGAATTTTCAACGTGGTTTTAGTTTTGATTTTTGTGAAGACTAAAAATTTTGAACACATCAAATTTTTTAGCAGCCTGTATTTCATCTTTTAAAACTCTTTGTTTAGTTCTATGCCCCATTAGTAACTGGATTTGTTTCTTTTCTTGATGATTAGTTATTTATAGTCTAGACATTAACTCTATGTCAGATGTATAAATGATAGTGCTTTCTCCCATTCTGTAGGCTGCCTCTTCACTCAACTGATGGCCTCCAGAGAGAACTAACAAAACAGGAAGGGTTGGTTAAAGAATATGTGGACTGGGAGAACCAGGTAGAGGACATATGGAATGGATAAACTAGGTAGAAAAGGAAATGTGGGACCGATAAACTAATACTAAAGAATTATTTTAAGTAATATGAAAATCTAATGTTATAAAATCTTCCTATAATACATATATAAAATATATAAAATAGAATGAGAGAACGAAATAATCCTCTAGTGTGATGACAGTACCCCTATAGACATAATAGGCCAAGAAATGAAAAGCCCAAGGTGAAGGAGTGGGTTACATTTTGGAATTTCTGACTAAAGTGGAAGTGGTTCACGTACCCCCAACATTACAGTTCATTGCCATTGTTTTCCACAACCCGTCATAAATTTATAGTAAAGCACAACTTCTGAAGACCAGTGATGGAACCCAACGATATAAAGCAGTTGTTTTCTTAAAGCCTAACCCTACTAGCTAACTTTCATAGTGCTCTAATGAACTCCATTCACTACCAGAGGGGAATTGTAATTGTCAGCCTTACTAAGCTGTGAACCCTAGGAGTTACAATAGCAAGCATCCTGAAAAGACATGCCCAACAAAGCATAATGACACAATTGTTATGGGAGTATCCAATCAGTTCTTCCTAATTGGTTTTAATGTCTGCTTCACAAGATCAAAATTCATACATGGAACCAATATTGGTGCCCAAGACCCATGATGAGATAAATCATAGATCATCAGAAGGAACTTCTTATTATTATTCTGCTATAGAGACACAGTATTGAACTACTTCATGGACTATTGCTATACTTACAGATAAGTACACCTCTCAAGCAGAGATTCTGCTGTTGTTTTGACCCCATGCCTAAAACCTGTGCAATCTCAAGGCAGATAAAATTCCACCATGGTGGAAGGGAGGTTGGCAAGAATTCTCACCCCCAAATGAGAAACTCTTGGCAGCTGCTGATAACACAAATTGTACCCAATTTGTTTTTTGTTTGTTTGTTTCTGTTTTTGTTTGTTTTTAAATGAAGGCAAAATTTGGGTGATCATGAAAAGAGGTGAGTAGGCTCAGAATACAAAAAATAAAGTTCTCAAAGATTTACCAAAATATGCTTAATTTTTAAATGCCAGACACATTTAGATTCTATTGGCATACATACTTGTAATGAATATGAAAAGCAGAAGATTCCTGCCAACTAATTACCACAATAATATCAGAAAATTTCGAGACTAATACCCTTTCTTTTCCCATCACAAATGAGAGTACGGTGACTGCCCCTTGAAGACAGCAGTCACTCTAGCTGTACAGATCTAGGAACTGGAAGAAAGCATTACCTCCAGCTGTCCTCCCTCTGGGCAGAATTAGATGGCTATCTGTACTGTGGTTTTATATCCACTAATTAATAGTCCTACTCAGTGCCTAGCTCCTCCATACATTTTGTCACACAGGTGATCCTTTAGGCTAAATGAAATTTGTGAAATCTCCTACCACTTTCTGAAAGGATTTAAAGACTCTATTTTATTTAGGTGGATTTCTTAAGGCTGACCTCTGGACCACTATGGTCATTCAGTTCACGATGGCTACCTCTCTTACTTTTACTGTTCCTTATCTCTCCTAATGAAGCTTTTCTCCAATCATTTAAGACAACATTCACAGCTCTGATATAAAATACTGTAACTTTCTAAAGATCTCACACCTCATAGTTGTGTACAGGGAAAGCTCATCCAGAAGGGTAAGATTGTGATAGCACCTCTCTGGAAACAACCAACATGCTGCTCTACTATTTTCTAATTTGGGAAACAGACTGACAGGAGAAGTTGTAAAGTCCTTCAATTTACTTGAAAATGAATAAACTCACAGCTCTTCACCTAAGCATCCCAGGGAAAATAAAAACAAAACAAAACCAAAAATGAAAACCCTACATTTGCATATGTACTATCTGTGTAGAAGACAATGTGCTCCTTTCTTTATTGTTGTGCATTTCTCTATAAATATTAACTTTATCAAGCCTATCAAGCATTCCAGTACTTGCAACAATCCTGATAAGAAAACTATCTAAGTAAATAATGAGGTTTATGGTAAGAGGTCTGTGAAATTAAAAAAGAAAATCAGAATCTTAGATAAATGCATATATTAAGTACTATAGAAATCTAATGGCATGCTTGGAACTGTATAGACCAATCAAATTACTGATTTGCTACTTCTGCAGAAGTTAACTTTGTTCCAGAAAGAACAAGCAGGGACATTCTTTAACTCTGTTTGCATAGTCAGCTAGATAATATCTGTCAACTTTGCAATCCATACCCTAAGTACTCCTTTTAAAATCACAGCCATGAGGCGGTAGCGGCGCATGCCTTTAGTCCCAGCCATGAGGTGATGGTGCACGCCTTTAATCCCAGCCCTTGGCAAAGGCAGGTAGATCTCCCTAAACTCAAGAAAAGCCTAGTCTACAAAGAAATTTCCAGAACAGCCAAGGTGGCTACATACAGAAACCCTGTCTTGACAAAACAAATAAAATAAGTAAATTAAATCACTCCTGAATTTATCCACAAATACACATGTTGACATCTAAAGGCAACTTTCTTCCTTCCTCCCTTCTGTTTCTTCACTTTGCTTTTCTATTACAAGGTAAAGCAAATATGTTTTAATATTGCTGTGAAAAAGTTTCATTAGAAAGTTAAATACGACTTCTACATTTTTTCTAAGTAGAAAAACTGTTATAGTTCCAATATAATCCATATAAACATGCCTCATCACTGTTCCATACATGAAATGTCACTTCTTACAAACCAGAGAACTTACTAGTCTTCCTCCAATACAGTATTCACATTCTTCAAGCAAACTCAAATCTGGAATACTACAGAAGACCACATATACATGATTATAAAATCCATTTCCATCAATCCAGGAAGAAGCTGCTTCACCTGTCTGGAATCCAGTTAATAATATTTAGCATGTTGTAAAGAGACAGCAAATGTGAAGGAATACAACATGGTCATTTGTACATAGTGAACAATATTTGTTGCCTCTCAAGATGACACAAAGGAAGCTGTTCTACAATATAATGTACAAAACATCTTGCTTAGAAGTTATCTCTTAGAATTACATATTATCCAAACAATTGTGATGATGTCACTTCACTTCAATGCACACGTTTCTTATTCCAAGGACCATAAACATTTTTGTTCTGTGTCTTAGTATTTGCTTGCTCTATTAATTCCCACGGCAGATTAAAATATTTTCCATGAAATTGTGATAAATATCTTAAATCTGTTTCCATCTAACCATTTAGTTGTTTCCTTTTTCAAATATAATATCCCAAGTCAATGTGTATGTTTGATGAATTATTTTGATTTTAAAATGGGTAGTTTTATATTTTTACATGGTAATTATATCAAATAATAATCACCTGATAAATGAAAATATTCGCTAAATTCAAAGAACAACAATTTCAGGAAAGAAAACAAAAATGTGTTGTTCAATTTTACTTTTTGTGCTTGCCTTCAGCAAATTAGCAAGTTATGAGTAAGAATTTGATTTTGTATTTAAATAAAGAATTTTAAGCATTTTGATATAATAGAGAATAACCTAAACTTCTGTATAATTTTGAAACTATTAGAACTAAGTTCACTATATTTTTCAGGATTACAAGACAGCTTGAGTTGCCCCCAAAATTACAGTTAATAATAAATCCCTTAAAAAAAGAAGCAAATGATCCTGCCTTGCCTCAATGAGAACGATTGAGTTTAGTGTGGATTAATCCTTATTCTTCACCTATGTGACAGGAATGCATAGATCCTAAACCTGCTTCTACTGCGAGGAAACAAGGAGACAGAAAGGGGGTTTTATCATGATTTACAAAGCTAAGAAAAATTATTCAGAGGCACCAAAATACTATTCTATAGAGTTTATAGAGGAATAGAGATTTTGCTACACTCTCCACATAGGAGTTTCTGAAATTATAAACAGCTTTTATTTCACAGAAGAGGCTCTCAGGCTTAGGGAATTAGGAAAGGCTAAAGAAGCAAGGTAAGCTCCTGCAGAATGAAGGTGGTGGAGGGCCGAACTTCCTTTGCATTTACAGTGACCTCAGTTTCAGAGAGCAAGGACTTGGATTCCCCAGATTCTCTAGATCATTCAACTTGGGATAGAATTGATGGCGAAAATGAAAATAAGGCATTATGGTGACTATCAGGTTAATTTTAGCAGTACTCTCGTTTATGCATGGGGCTATTGTAACTTAGGTCAATAGTAAAGAGAACCCAACTTTATCAGTGTGCCCTCTCATGTTAGAAGGTGAGTTTCTAGCAGGGCAGTGGTGACTTCTGCCTTTAATCTCAGCACTTGGGAAACAGAAGCCGGTAGATTTTTGAGAGTTCAAGGCCAGCCTGATCTACAGAGATAGTTTCAGGACAGGCTCCAAAGCTAAGGTGATATCCTGTTTAAAATAAATAAATAAATAAATAATAAAGGTGACTTTCTGATTTAAGTATGCTAATATTTATTCAACCACACTGTGACTACGAAAAGCTTTGTCATTGTACCAGAGGGTAAGAATTTCACAGTGGATCTGAGTAATGCTTCTTAAAATATTTTCAAATTTTTATTAAAATGAAAAGACACATTTTTTATTTCTATAAGTCACATATTAGTGCCATTTCTTTTGTGTCCTTTCTATGCATGCTCTTTTTTTAGGAAGGAGGATTTTATTTCTAAAATGAAATATTTTTGTATAGAAGCCCTTTGCATAATTTAGAAAAAGTTGATCAAACTTTAGAAGCATAATTCATGGCAAGCATAAGGCACTCATGGGATGAGAAAGCATGACAACATGATTGAGGCTCAAAGTCTCTACCTAATCTTCAAGTAGAGTAGCTCAGAATAATGATGCCAACAAACAGTGTATCCTATGGAATAATCTCTCTTCTGTATTCCATGTGGTCTAAGTATGTTATAGAATATCCTTCTGTATATGTGTTGCTTTTATTGGTTAATGAATAAATAAGCTGATTTAGCCTATGACAGGGCAGAATAGAGCTAGGTGGGAAAACAAAACTGAATGCTGGGAGAAAGTAGGCAGAGTCAAGGAGATACTATGTAGCCAGGAGAGGAAAAAGAAGCCCACTTGCCGGTACCCATAAACCATTAGCTTTGTGGTAAAATATAAAATAGAAATGGATTAATTTAAGATGTAATAGTTAGCTAGCAATATACATAAGCTATAGGCCAAGGAATATTGTAATTAATACAGTTTCTGTGTGATTATATTAGGTCTGGGTGGCCGGGAAGCAAATGAACATTCTCTGCCTACATTAGTTCATGAGTTTGAGTTTAAATGCAGTGTTAAGAAATTCTAGATCAGATTATATAGTGTTGCATTTTCTCTTGTGCCTCATGGTTTATTAATAAATGATTATATTAACTATTGGAATGTCATTTCATACTCAGGTTTAAACTGCTACCTGATATACACAATATCTCATGGTGAATTCTGCTGTACATGAAAGGAAATCATGAGAGACTAAATTTATGGCTCCAGAAGAAAATATGTCCTGTCTGATCTGTTCAGTTGACAAGTTGGCTATGTGTATTCTGTTGAAGATTAAGAGGAGTAGCTCAAAGGGAAGAAGAAGCCACTGCTGTCTTGTATGTTGTCAGTATCTATGGTAGAAATATTCCTCAGGTTATTTATGTCAAGATAACCTCCTAATATAATTAAATATTTAACTGGAAAGACATGGTACAATCAGCTCTCAAAAACAATACAGTTCAACTTCAGTATATGTTTACAATACAAGTGTAAGATAAAAATACCTCTCCACATACACAACACTATTAATCTTAAAATATGCATTTCAATAGTAATTAAACAATGCACAAGAATTTCTAAAAAAAATAAAATAAACTGTTTTCCTTACTTCTCAGGAAAGGAATGGATGTAGAGTATGTTTTATGCTTCTAAAGAGGAACTAACTGTGTATGGCCACTTTCCTAAACAAGTATAATTCCAAACTGCATTCTAAATACTGATCCTTATATGCACAATTAGTGTAGCTTTTATCTCTCACATAAGAAGAGTTCTTGTCACATGATACAGAAACTATTACAGAAATCCACAACTAAAAAATGCAGAAAAAATTGGCCAGGGTGTACCTAGTCCTCAATGTTATATTCACAACACAACATCTACATCTGAGGCTCAGTTAAGATCATAGAATGATGGATCAAGACATTCACTGTAAAATTATACCTTCTATAAATGACAGGGAAGTTGCACCCAGAAGTCTCAACAACATGGCCATGTGAAGAGGACCTGAATTTGACACAAGCTTATATATAACTTGAACAGGAGGAATTCACAGTGCCTCAACTGTAGATGAATATTTATAGACAATCAACAGCTGCTGTGATGGGGAGAACTGATTGATCTTCACCAGGGATAAGACCTCTTAGTTGTTAAATACCAAGTGGCCAGTCCTAAAAGCATATACAGACATGCCACACTAAACAAATTCAGCAGATTTTACACATACACACACAATACACTAATACAATATTACACACATTAATGATATGTACATTTATATAATAGAGAGTATTAACTTGATAAAGAGTGCTTGGGAGGGAGTGGTAGCAGGGGTAATGATTTAAAGGTATGCATATATGACACGTCAAACATTAACAACCTAACTGATACAGTAAAATCTTGGTGAAAAGTGAGTGACATTAAACAAAAATATCCAGGACTACATATATATCAAAATTCTGAAAGTAATAATAATGAACTTATTCAAAGCAACAGGAATGGCTCAGATCATTACACCTTGATAGAAAGACATTAATGAAAGGGAGTTTTAAAAAGCAGTTATCTATAGACAGTTTCCAATTGTACTTAAAATTTTTTAGGGCATCTCAAAGATAATACTTGAAATTTGAAACTAGTAGATGAAATCTATAACACTATTTAGAAAGATGTCATACAATAAAACCATACGTTTTATAAGCCCTTTACTCTAATCCAATTTTCATCTGGGAAAAACTGAGTACGTAATTGAAACCGTACAATGAGGAAGTACTGACATATAAGAAGTGAAATAGTGGACAGAAATGGGACTGTCATTTGAATCATGAGGGAAGAGCAAAATGAGGTTAATGCTAAAGTCTCTTCTCAATGACATTTATGGGATCACTATTGATAAACAAAAGCCACGAAAGTCTTGTATTTTCCTCCAAAGGGTGAAAAGAAGGAAAAGGCAGCCACTTATCTTGGGACCTGAAATTAAAAAAAAAAAAATGGGGGGTGGTATTTGTCAGGAGTTAACCCATCCAAATATTTAGCAACATTAGGTAGTGGGAAATGTATAAAAGTGATTATGCAAATGTTTCCTTCATATTAACATTTAGCTCAAGAAACAACTCAGAGATCACACTTTCAGCCCTCAGAAGGACTTTCCCAAAGAGAGCCAACTTTACTATCAAAACAGAGTAAACAACTCTAAATGGCTTGTGGTTTCTATTTGACTGCACTGGACTGTGTACAAATGAGCCAACACAGTAAGTTGGGTGACATTAAGCTCCTCGCAGGAGCTGAGCTGAAACCTATTTGGTGGTGGCGCACGCCTTTAATCCCAGCACTCGGGAGGCAGAGGCAGGCGGATCTCTGTGAGTTCGAGGCCAGCCTGGTCTACAAGAGTTAGTTCCAGGTCAGGGTCCAAAGCTACAGAGAAACCCTGTCTCTAAAAACCAAAAAAAAAAAAAAAAAAAAAAAAAAGAATAAGGAGTGATCCTTACTCCTTTCATTGTTGCATAATTCTTACCAGCAAAGTTCATATGTTCTTTAAGGTTTTCCCAACTTTAAAGCTTCCTGTCTAAAAAGGCTCAATTTAAGCTAAATTCTCTATTTTTATACTTTCCATAAAGGATTACAAGATGACAGCAATGCTCACTTAGGCAACTTTGCTGTCCTTTGCTTTAATGTATCTATAAAGGACTATCTATGAATGTATAGATGGAGAAAGGGTTTCTGTTGAGAGAAAACCCCATGAAGGAGGAACCATGTGGCCATGCCAGGGGTGCAGGCTTTGACATCCGATGCATATTGCAAAGATACGTAAATCTCTGGGAATGTTATTGCTTCACATTCTACTCTGCAAGATGCATGAAGGGAATCAGCTAGCAGTATTTTAGCCACTGAAGTTTTGCCAGGTTGTAAGACAGCATCCAACAGTTTTGTTCTATCACATGTTAATTAAAGTACTTTTTCATGTCATTTGCACATTGTCAGTGCTGAGGAGCCAGCCTCGTGGAATCAGCAGCCCCTTCCACTTTCCTTTCCACTCTGTTAGGTGGAGTCGCTTCATTTACAAGCTGCACATTGTTATAGCTCGTGAAGAGTCAAACCTTGCTATAGAGAAATTTTAAAACCATGTTCCTGTGAAGAAAGGAAACAATAAGAATTGTAGCTGAAAAGATAATTGGTACATTGCATATTGCTATAGAAAGCCACCAAGTAAAAATAGTGCTATAAAGTCAGGCACTTCTGTGATGAACTGTATACTTGGTCTACTCTCATTGTGAGGTTTGTCATAACAGTGGGATAAAGTATATTATTGAAAGGCAAAAGTTGAATACCTTTACCACCATATAAAGAAAATTAAGTGACTCAGATTAAAATTTAAGATTTCAAACACTAAAACATTTTGAAATTATTTTTAAATGTTTTATATATATATGTGTGTGTGTGTATGTGTGTGTGTGTGTGTGTTCAGGTGATCAATGGAGATCATAAAGGCATCAATGGAGAACATAAAAGGGCAACTGATCAAGAGAAATTAGATAAATGGAAAAACTCACAAAATATAAAAAAAAGCTAAATCACACATCTGGTGATGAACTTTTATCTAAAATACTTAAATATTATCAGCAACTCAATAATGAAATATGAAACAAATTAAAAAATGTATAAGATCCAAACGGATAATTTTCAAAGGAAGATATACAAATGGCCAATGTGTGCATGAAAATGTTTTGTATCTTTCTCATCGAGGGAATGCTCATGGAAATCTAAAGAGATAGTAAGTATGATGATGATGGAGTGCCATTGGTGGCAGAAAAGCAAAGGAGTCAAGTCCTTTGGGAAACAGTTTAGAAGTTTCTGAAAAGATTAAACTGCACTGCTATAATATGTAGCAACTGCATTCCAAAGTATATGCTTACCAAAATTTGTTCCTTAACACGAACCTTCTTCTGATGGAAGCCCTACTTCAGATTCCATGTCTATCCTCACAGAGTCTAGCTGCAGCATATATTCCCCAAAACAACAGTGTGTCTCCCTTAGTAAAATTTCCTTCTTCACGATGCTCCTTTGCTATGAAATAACATTTGTCCCTTGCTATATTCAGAAGTCAGCTTACTTATGTTTAAATTTATTTTTCATCTGTTTTAAAACACACTGAATAAAGTCTATTTACTGTTATTTTTAGTCTTTTCTTGAAAGACTGAGAATTAAAAAAAAAAACCTATGTGTCCAAAAATTGTTTACTTTAATGGTCCCAAAATAGATGCAACTCACATTTCATGAATAGACAAAGTGTTATATGTTCCACAAGAGAACATGATCTGCCACTTAAAATGAAATGGTGATCCATGCCATAACATAAACCAATCTTTAAAACAAATATGGTAAGTGAAAGATGGCAGTTACAATGAAAGCACTCAACATATGAGTCAATTTAAATGAAAAGTACAGGGTGCTGCAGTTCTTTTAAACAGAAAGTTAATTACAGATGGCCATCAACTAAAGTTGGAAGCACACAGGATTGTGGGGAATGGCTAAGGTTACATAAAGACTTTATTTGGTGTGATAAAAACATCCTAAAGTCAGTTGTGATGATGGTAAAGTAATCATATCAAAATAAAAACCATTTGATTTTATAGTTTAAATGTGTCAGTAAACTAAATCCAGAAGAAAGCTGAAAAGCTGTTATAATAAAAAGGTACCACCGAGTGGTCATACCTGAAAGTTCTGTATCAAACACAGTACTTTCTCACTGTGTCACAAAATGGTCTGCTGCAATCAAGAACCGCATGGAAAATATAATCCTAAAGATACAGAACTGTAATATTTTTATAATGGAAGTTGTATAACTATCAGTACAGTAATCATGTACATGTCTATAAATTGTAGCCAGAGTTCTATGAGTCATGTTTCTCAGACTGAGAGTTTAAAAAAGCAAAAAAACTCAGAAGCAAGAGTGAAGTTTAGTATTGATGGCACATACCTGGCAACCCTGGACTTGGGATGTGAAGGTGAGAGGCTCTTAAATTCAGGTCAGCCTGTACTATATAGGAAGACTCAGTAACTAGTAAAGAGGGGGGTGATGAAAAAAATGTCCATTTTCTTGAATAAATGGGAAGGTTTTGTTTTGTGTTGCTTTCCTAAGGGGGTCACACCATGTTTCCTTGGCTAGCTTGGAATTTAGGGTCTCCTGTTTCTAGATTTCTGGTACGATAGGTCAGCTTCACATTGAACTTTGGCAGTTGGGTTGCAATGAAAATCAACCTAAGGCAACCCTTAAACGAGGGCCTTATTCCTGGATTTCAGATTCGTGACTTTATGAGGGGTAAATATCTTACTCCAGGAAGGCAAAAGGAACTGAACCCTATACTACGAATCATAGCCCAGTGAATTATGAACTTACAGACAAGTGAAATACAATATGCTGAATTTC
Organism: Microtus obscurus; assembly: GCA_963919715.1. Lineage (NCBI taxonomy): Eukaryota > Metazoa > Chordata > Mammalia > Rodentia > Cricetidae > Microtus > Microtus obscurus. The sequence goes on along the minus strand of CAWTZC010001020.1, from coordinate 5,757,242 downwards.
TATAACTGCATTATGAAGGTTCAACCACATTATTAAGTCCATGCACACATAACCCCTAATTGCAAGTCTGAGTTGAGTTTAGCTCCTGTTTTTATTTAGGATATTTGATGAATCCTTGTCTATATTATACAACTAGAGCTTGAAAACTATCTGGCAAAACAAAGCAAAATAAATGATCAAACAAAATGTCTATTGTTTGCTTCTTTGAAATTTGTGAAATTTTTTTAAAAACTGGGGGAAAAAATCGTGGAATAGCCATCCATCTTCACTGTGAACTATCCAATTTAACTTAATGTGCCAATCATGAAATCCATGGGGATTTAAATCACTAAGAAAACCACAATCTTCATACAATTTGATTCCTTTTAGCTATATGGATATAGTACAAATTCAGCGTAGAGAGTCACAAACTTCTTTTCAGCAGACACTTTGAATAAGAATCTAAGCTGATGGAGAAAATTAGCTCAGACCTCATAACAATGAAAACTTGAGAAGGGTGAAACAAGGCTCTCTTCACAAAGACAATGTGATTGAAATGGCCTTTTGTTATCATTACTCAAGAGGAACATTTCCATGATAAAGCATCTCTAATCCTTTGTTTAAGACTGATTTTACATGGGGAAAAGAATCCGAAGACAGACAACATGGAGGTGTTTCTTTATAAGGACTATGTACAATATTTTTGACTATCTTTGTCTCTGTTACTAGATCATGGAATATGGTTTTGTACGCTGTCTCAAATTCCTTGTATAAAATCCTATAATGCAAAAATATGTATAATGTACAGAAAACAATACATGAATCCTGGTAGAAGGACTCAGAAAATATTTTTGACTACCACTTAAATATTAAAGGTGAGAAAAGTCTAAAATATTAACAAACCACATATTGAAGCTGTAATACTGTTACTTAATTCATATATCTAAAATGCCTCCATGGTTATTATAAGATCCATTACTGACAGAAATGATAAATGATTCACCACTAATGAAAATCCTTAAAATTTGTGGGAATTCCAAAAATTATCCAGAGTCCTTCAGTTATGAAGCTATAATAAAGAGATGGCTCTGATTAAACTCTGTGGGTCACAATATAAATAAATATGATATGAATAAAATATAGAGAGGAGACTGGTAGTAAAAACGGATGATACAGAAGAAGACAAGAGAGGATGGGGTAAAGAATAATCAAAGTCATTATATACTTGTATAAAATCTTGAAAAAAAAATGTCATCATTTAAAAAGGTTTTCCTTTTCTGTTATAATGACTGTGAATTACAGAAAACTCAAGAACTCATCTTGGATTTGATGTTGAACCTATATAGATTAACAGAACCTAAGGGATAAAAGGCGAGGAAATGAATTTCTTTGTGTGGACTAAATTGTAAAACACACAGAAAGTATTTCTTAACATGGCTGTATTCAAAAGAGACTGGGGTCTGGGGTGGTAATGTTGAAGATGAAAACATATCCAGCATGTTCAAGACCCTGGGCTAAACCCACAAACAAAAGGCACATAGGTGATCTCATAACATACTATTATTCCTCTGATATCATGTCAACAAAACTGCCTGTATTTACAGAGCTGTAGTCTATCTGAAGGACACTATAGCTAAAGAAAAACGAACCTGGAACTTTGGAGAGTACAGAAAAATCTAAAATTTGTATATATGCTTTATATAAAGAACGTGGGACCACAATGCAACACTACATGGCATTCTATCAGCTGTGGCTGAAGTCTGCCAATATCTTTTTTTTTCCTTTTTCCTTTTTTCTTTTGACTCTTAAATGTAAATTTAAGAACTGAGTATATATCCCAGTGTTGAGAAACATTACTGCTCTACAAATAAGAACTCTACATAAGTTTCAATCTTTAGTTGATTCATCAAAACGAGCTGGTATATAAAGAGGAAAAATACAAATTGCTTACATCTGTTCAAAATAAAATATAATTCCTTATCTGCCAAGGTTGATGGTTAAGTCTTCTAGGGGATACGATACATGCTCAAGCAAAGTGATTCACAGTGCAGTAGGAAATGTATATAAAGTTTCAAGGTTATTCCATGGTTCATGGAAGTTTTCACCTAGTTTGAGATACACAATCTATGTCGGCACACACACAAGCTATATGCACTTACCACTGAACAATGTTTCGTGGCAAAGTTCAATATGATGTTAAGTCAATTAGGTAACCAATGACTTCAAGAGTTTCTGAGATGGAAATATAAAATGAATGTTTATATGACAACATAAAGGACATGCCAGATGCAAAAGAACTGATGCACATGTGAACTCTCAGAGACTGTGGCATCATGTACAGGGCTTGAACAGGTCCAAGCCAAATAGGGTTCCAGCACTGAGAAGGGAAGTGAACTTTAGTTCGCATCTTTAACAAAGGAGGTATTTCAAACTGATAACTGTTCACAAAGTGAAAACCAGTTTTTTCCAATGGAATCTCGCTAGATTTAGAAACCACACTGAAGAGAGCTCCCTTGCCTAGCAGTAGATGACCAACATGTGTGTGTCCATGCACACACACACACACACACACACACACCGTACACACGAGAGAGAGAGAGAGAGAGAGAGAGAGAGAGAGAGAGAGAATAATGAGTAAACAAAAACATTAAATAGACCAAAATGAGCTTTATATAAAGGAATGGATACAAAATCTTTCTATTAAATCTGAAGGTCTAAATAGTGGGTGCTGGAGAGATGACTCCACATTTAAAATTACTGGTTACTTTTCCTGAGAATGCAAGTATGATTCCCAACGCTCAGATGGTGGCTTATAATCATCCATAACCTTAGTCTCGAGGTACCTAACGCCTCCTATTGACCTCTATGGGAACTGTTTACATGTGGTACAATCACACATGCAGGCAAAACAAACATAGGAATATTGTGCTTTTTTAAGTTTAAAATATTAAATACAAACAGTGAAAAACTCCTTTTCCACTGAATTGACTCTGAAGTTCTGCAACTCTTTTGTGTAGGTTGATGAAAAAACAGTGTTAACTTCAGAGCTTAAATATGCACAGCATCAGATGCTCCCCTCCCTTTCAAATGAGGACTAAGACAAATCTACTCCCATAAAGTGCCTGGCAATGGGACAGAAAAGGTCCTGGGGTCAGCTCCACTCATCTGCATATCTAATAAACAGCATCCTGTAGGAAAAATGTCACAGTCGAGTTATCTTGTTCTCTGCAGTTGTATTCATCCCACAACGGGAAGAGTTTTGAGTGTTTTTCTCTGGGGACATATGTATCTGTGTGACAGCTGCAACTGCCACAATATGCTGAAGAGGCTCAAGTTGACAGGTCACATCCTGGCTCTCACGTTCTGAATGGCAGCTGGGAGATGCCAGAGGGTTTTCGCACAGTGGGTCAGCTCGGCATCTTGTTTCCATCTATTACAGTTCTCTTGGCCTTAGAAACAAAATGTGTTTGTACACATGACTGTAAGAAGCCCAGAGCATATCCTTATCACTCTACTTCTGCTCTGAGTACTAGGCAGAAATAACTACACCTCTACAAACACAGCACAGTGCCTTTCAGGATCACCATACCCTCTGCTTTACTTGACCACTGTTTACTGATGCCAGAAACAGGGTCAGCACTGTGCACACAGCAGTTATAGAGGATGAGTGCTGGTTAGGAGCACAAGCTTCAGACAGAAATCTCTATATACAATTATGACTGTCTGTTTGTGTGTGTTGGTGTGAGTGTGTTGTGCATGTATGTGCGTGTGTATGTGTGTGAGTGAATGCATGTGTATGTGTACGTGCATACAACACTAAGACAGCTATCCTTTGAATGTTTATATTACCGGTGTCTCTAGTGTACAAGGGTATTCATAAATACACAGACAGGGCAGACATAACATAATCAACTTAAAAAAGAGTTAGGAGATAATTTCTACCGAAGATTTAATATATTATTATAACTGAATTTTAAATTTAATTAAATTAGCTAAATTTTGCATATGTTAATATAAATATTCTCGATTTTTCTTTACTGAGGTCATAACTCTAATAAGTATTTTATTAACTGCTTGTAAAAGTTAGGTCTGTTGATAGTTTATGTCTTAAAGTTTAAATTTATAATGTTTAAAATAAATCTATATATAGATATTTAGCTTGTATTTAATATCCACTGATGATTCTCTTCATAAGGATTCAATAAATGAAGATTGTTGAATAGTCCTGAAGAGATATGTAATAGATAAAGACACTTTCTCACAAGTATGTCAAGCTAATTTCAATGACGGGGGCCCATGTTAAGATGGAAAGAAAGAATCAACTGCAGGAAGCTGTCCTCTGACCTTTAGGTGTGTGCTATGGACACACATACAGCATATAAAATAGATTCATTTTGAAAAAGATTACTAATTTACAACAGCATTTAATAACAGTATCATTATATTAATCTACATAAGTAATTTTGGAAATAATTTTATTTTTACTTATTCATCTAGTTGCCAATCAATTACTTATATTTGAGACTTTTTATTTGAGAAGTACTCTTCTGCCAAATAATCAAAGACCAGGACAAATGGAGTTCATAGCCAATGCTGTCTCATCAGTGAGATTTCTGTAAGCTGTCGAGCATGGACAGAGAAAAGACTGTGTGGAGTGCTTGAATGTGCCAATAGCAACACCCTCCAGAAGGCAGCTATAATAATGTGAGCATTACAGCTTAAGAAATAAAGCACTTTCTTGAGTTTTCATCTGCTTCCTTGTGGTTACTGGACCTCAATTCTTCTCCTCTTAATAGGAGACTCATAAAACTCGTTGTTATAACATTGAAATAACAAGTGTACCAATAACAAGTGTAAGGTTGATGGGGCTTGTGGGTCACAGTCCTATGATGCAGACAGATGGCTCTTCACCATTTCCAATCATCTTGATCCTATGTCATCGTCCATACTCATTTCTTTTCCGTCTATGTTTTCTTTCCTCACTCGTTAATGCCCTATTGTAGCTGTAGGCCAGTCTAGCTAAATTGTCCCTACAAATTCATGTCTGATCAAGACTCTTGGAATCCAAATAAAAGGTTGAACTTTCACAGTGAAACTCTTGGTCTAAATTGTCCACCCTATTTTTTTTTTGAGCAGTTAGGAATGTATAAACAGGTGGTAGAATATTAGGAAGTAGAGGATTGGTAAGGATGGGTGAAGGATAAAAACGGTGGGGTATAGTGTGACTAGAGTGTATTATAATCATGTACAAAATTTCCAAAAATAAATTAATATTAAAAAAGGAAGAATATGGACATGCCATTATTGTACCACTTCTAAAGAAATAATGTATGTATTTATCCTTGATCATATTTTACCTAATTGTCAATGATAAAAAAGATTTTTATCAATAAAATTACATATTCATAATAAAAATTAGGACATAAAGAATCCGTAGATTTATGTCAAAAATATATGACTGTATTACTCAGATCTCGAACCAAAACTGTATTTGAAACACCGACTCTGGGAAATACTTAGGAGCAGTTTTTCTTTGAATTCTGCAGAAGATCCCATTTAGTTTAAATTCTTTTGAAATACTGTTTTAAAGAACACTGAATGAAAACAAATAAATAAATGCACTGTGTTTATTTAGACTTAATGCGGGAGCTTGGACAAACATCCGTCCATGCTTTAGGTTTCATCTACTTTCCCGTTGATTCTCTATGAACCAGTCATTCTTTGTAGGGTCTGGTAAGACACCACAGTCCTTGTAATTATCATTGAAATATAAAGGAGTGTATCTAGGGCATATGCCCAAGGGAAGCCTTCCCAAAACCTACAAAAAAAGATTGAAGATATTTCAGTATCACAGATGCTTCCTATTGAAGATATTTCTGTATCACAGATGTTTCATTTTCAAACATGCTTTAGACAACAGAAACTGAAATAAAAATTAGAAAGATTTCCTGTCTCCATCAATGACATAAAGGAAGGAAATCATTCTTGTTTTCAGAGTTTGATGATCTTTTTCAGTTTGGTAGGTTTTGCCCTAAAAATGTGTTCTGGAATTTTAACTACTCCACATACCTTTAACTGACACCCCACCCCCAGTATTTTCCTTCTGTTTATGTTTTTATTCGTCAAATGTAGATCATCAATGATTTTTTGCAAAGTTAAACAAATCACCCAATAAATATTTTATAGGCTCCAGTTACCCAATAATATGGGAATCTTTTTAAAAGCACGGCTCTGATCTTGTTACTTGTAGCTCAAATATCTTTAATCGCTAATTTTCCATTTTTAAAAAGAATAAAGCTCCCTGATTGGCAAATGGAAATCTTACAGTAGACAAACTGGTAGATGTTCTCATTGTTCTTCTTTCAACATCTAAATGTTTTGACGTTTTCATTCATCCTCCCCCATGTCAAGGTTCATTCATGCTTTCATCCTGTATTAGTGAATTACAGCCTGATCTCCAGGTTCCTAAAGGCCACCTTTTAAAGAAAAACTATTGATTTGCCCTATTGAAACTAATTCTTCCGGTTATACGATTTTGTGGTATTTAATCTGTAGACCCCAATGTACTATAAATTTAAGGTGACTGCAATGAAACCTCTTATCGTATGCTTGTTTCAGTTTGTCTGTCTTCCATAAGTATTATATATTATTAGTTATATACATAGCATTGAGTACAAAGTTTTTCAGCAAGTTAAGTCAGAGTTGAGAGCAATGTATCTTTATATCTTTGGTTTCTAGCACAGAACCTTGAATACCGAAGACAATGTTGCTAAATGCCAAATTTTGTTGCTAACTTCTGATTCATGAAGCATGCAGGATTTTACTTATTTGCTTTTTGCTTGCTGAATTATTTTATTGATTAAAAGCTGGTATCTATCACAATTTTAATTGCTGTTTTATGTTAGAAAAGGAAGCCTACTATAATGAATTTATTTTGTATTTCAGTGCCTTTCTAAAACTTTCATTCTGAAAATATTGACTATATATGACAATAATCAAGTATTATGTTACAAAATTATTTTAGGTGCCATATATCCTCTTTTCTCTGCCTAGATGTACAAAGTACCCAGTTACTAATTATAACATGCCAATAACTTCATATCTATTAGTAGATAGAATTTAATTAATTGTGCAAATATTATTTTTCCTTAGGTTATCATGTGCTGTTAGTCACTTGCTCACAGAACTATGAGATACTATCATAGTCAAATATCATTAGCTATTTATTTTGAAAAGTAATTGGCTTTTTACTCAAAAGAAAATAAATTATGTTATATTTATATAAATATAGTCCAATTAACAGAAATACACACCAGATAAACTATTGCTATTTTAATATTCAAATAAATGTGGTCACTTGAAAATTGAAAACATTCCATTCTGCAAAAGATAAACATTTAGCAACCATCTCTTTATAGTATAGTGTTACTACTGGGAGTTGAGATTAGTTTTTCACTAATTTACTTGAAGTCATGGCAATTCTCATCAAAAATTGGCTATCAGTCATGGAAAAGATTTAAGTTGAAATTCAAGATTAAATCAAGCCATAATTGATACTGTGATTAACAATAAATATTTCAGAAAACAACTTGTGTAGAAACTGTCATGACTCACCAACACATCACATAGTCATCGAATCTGCCAAGTTTAAAATGGATACATTCTTTTGGGAAATATTAGGCCAATTTATCTATTATGAACATTTACCAGAGTGGAAAAATAAACATCAGTTGTATGTTTTCAATCCAAATTGAGAGAGATACAGAAATAAAACAGAAAAAAAAAACCACAGACATCCCTCTTCTTTCTGAAGTCAAGGCAGTTCAAAAGGTATGCTCATTAGGTCTTCCAATCAAGGTCCTCTATATTGATTGCAAGGCATTGTGCTAGAAATCAACAATTGAATTTACTGAATCTATTCCAATGACATTTTAATTTGTGCTAAGCCTTCCTTCGTAGTCAGTGTGCTCTAGAAATTCTTCCCAGTAACTTGATATCTAACTTGGTGTTGATCTCAGCAAGCCCTTTGAAGTAGGGACTCTAATAGCTGCATATCAGAAATCTGAAAACTGATGAAAGAGACGACAGTCTAAAGTCATTGAGTCGCCAAAATGTGAACTAAGAATTCCCCCAGAGTCTGTGCCCTAAAAAACTGTGGAACTAGATGTCTCTGCATTAATATTAATATTAATATAACCGTGTTATTTTCGGTGCATTGTATTATTTCAAAATCAAATACTTAATTCTTTTAATGTAAGGTGTGATAAGTTCTAATTGCAGAATTTTGTGGTATTCTGAGATTACTTATCAACTACATTGTCCTAAATGATAAGAAATAAAGCTAGCAATAGATATGCTTCTCAAAACCTAAAGCAATAAAGTACTTTAAAAATCAAACGTCGTAAAGGTTAAGTAAAGAGTTTTCCTTACTAAGTGTAGCCTGGGCTTTATTAAATTTCACATTTCTATGATCAATGTGAAATCTGATATTTATATACTAAAATTGCCAAATCAAAGGTCTTATTTTGGATCTTCAAGAGGAACAACTAATGCTTAGAAATAAAAATAATTTAAGCTATTGATTTGAACTATGAATAATGAGAAAAACATTTAAGAAGGTGACTTCATTTCTAGTTTGTATTTTTGCTTAGATTTGACATAGTATGTTTCTACTTTGAAATGGATAAAATCCAGCAGAGCAAATTGCTCTTGTTTTATCCTGACATGAAAGGGAAAGCTTTGGAGACTCACATTACAGTTTAGAGGTAAAAATACCCCCAGGTCACTCACAGGAGTTCTAAAGAAAGCTTGGGAATTTTCTCAGTGATAACACACACACAACCACACACACACACACACACACACACACACACACACACACACAAATAGGGTCTGAGAGAAAGCAAGATTCTGAGAATTGATTCTACTACCCACTTATGAGATCAAAATCTGTCAAAGACAATGTGAGGAAAAAGTAGGGAACTGTTTTGCAAAGAAAGATGGAGGGAGAGTGAGAAGGAAGAGAAACAGGCTATAGGCGAGAACACTGCAACTTTGTTCATCAGAGTCTTTATAAATGTTTTCCAGAAATATGCAACCAAATGATATTCTAGTTTGTACCTTAGTCTTTGTTTCACAGATCAGTTTTAAATTCGCCTTCATAGACAAATCATGACCATGGCAGCTGGGATTGAGCAATAATTTTATTTTATAGATGAGAAATTGTCAACAAAAAGCATGGCATTTAACAACTGCTCAAAGTACATATGCACACACACACACACACACACACACACACACACACACTCTTTCATTTTGCATATATTTCCATAGACAATATGTAAAATAAATCAAGATTTGACGAGTATTGCTAACAGTAGCAACCTGTTACTATAATTTCCATGGCCATCAACAAGCCCTACCTCTTTACTTCTCCTAAATCAAATTCTATAGTTTTCAATTATCACCTGGCTTATTGTCAACAGACAGTGTATTAATAGAAACAAATAATGCATATTATTTATCTGTCTGTAAGCTTTAAGATTTGAGCAACACAAGGTTAATCTGCTAATAAAAAAGTGATGTACATTAGATGTGAGGGTTGCCATGGACTAGTATTACACAAATATGAAACAGCCAATGTTATTAGCATAGTCCTGGAAAATCATACTTCAGACAAAAATCAATTAATCATATTTTTGTTTTAAGATTGAACTGACCAATTGATAAAGGGTAGGGGCCATTGCAGGAGTCAGAGGATAGGAGAAGTTAAGTGATATGGGGTATTAATGGCTTAAATCCCACAAAATATTAAATTAAACAGCTAATAAAATAGGGATGATAAATAAAGATAATGGGAGTGATATTGAGCTATCTTTGATTTTATATATTACAGAAAAGAATACAGTTCTAACTCATTTTTTATGAATAATTTCACTGTGGATAAGGAAGAAATGCTACTTAATACACAATTTAAAAGTTCCATGAGCAGATGAGAGCCATAATTAAACACCACAGTGAAACCATTAATTATTTTTTCCTAAAAATGTTTTCCATATGTATTGGACACAAATATCACTTCCTTCTGGAAATGGAGCTTATAAAATTATCATTAAAGTTCTTAACTTAGAAATAGAGTTAGATGTATATTGCCTAACTTGTACAGTAATTGTAATATATATATATATATGTATATATATACATATATATATGCAAGAAGTAAGTGCTTACATGCGCAAACTATGCTATGAATATTTGTCATTTTAATATGTATTATTATTAATTGAAACATATTTCCTTGTATAGAATTTTATTGCAAATTATTTTTCTTTCAATATACCTAGGTGCAAGCAAAGAAAATGATTTTATTTTCTCAGGTAATTTGTACCCATATTTATTACTATATTTGATGTCATACTAAGTCCTTAAGAAATTTAAATTTTCAACTATGTAGGTAAATTTGCATCTTGTGAAAGTTAATGACGTCATAACAACCATGTTTTCAGAATAAAATATAAAAACATATCCAAAAAATCATTTCTCAAATATTTACAGTGGAATAATTATAATCTGAACACTGTGATTAAGGATGATTATGAATCCTAAGATTTTTATAACTCATAAACGATTTAATTATTGACAATAGGATTAGAATGACTATCAATTTCTAACAAACACTGTAAGATTTGAAAGCTGTTCAAAAGCATGTACCTAGGACAAGCTCAACAGCAGAGGGAAAAAATTTAAGTACCTTTCCTTTAATCAATAGCACTTAAAATCTCCTCTTTAAGGGTTATTACATAAAAACTCCATTATGTATGCTTATATTTGATTATCTTAATAAAATAAAAGACAGCATTAAGTATAAGTGACTAAGTTTTCATTCCCAGACATTATTTGGCCAGTGCTTTCGTGCTAGCCAGTCTAAACTATGATGACAGACATAATAAAAGGAAAATATACTACTACACGAAATAGACATTTCCAGTAGAGTGCCCAGTACTAGAAATATTTCATTTAGTAACAACATACATTAGTGGATTCAATTTGGCTTCTCCAACACCACTCAAGACTCTGCTTGACATTGATATCTATTCTGGTCCTCCTGTTTGCCTTCATTCATTCATAAAGCAGCTGTCAAATTATTGGTAATTTGCAAACTGTTTGGTATTTTGTACTTAATGTTAAACCAGATATGCTGAGCATTTGAAATATGAAGATGGGCTAATATTATAAATCCAGATATTTCTATTTCTGCAGAGAGCTCATTGTTGAACAGTCACTGTCACACATTGCTTGAAATAAAATTCAATGGATGAATGATGGTGATTAATTTTATGTAACCCATTTACCATCATGTTTATTAACTGCAGTTTATTAACTGAAACTTACAGTTTTTCTATATAAGAAGTAGATGATGTCTAACTTTCTGTAAACTGTTTAAATTCATGTTTCCTACATTTGTGTCCAAATAGATGTACTATAGACATAGATGTACTCTTTTTATATTGATTTTATTGAGCTATACTTTTTTTTCTGCTCCCCTCTCTTCCTCTCCCCTCCCCTTCAACCCTCTCCATTGTCTTCATGCTCCCAATTTAATCAGGAGATCTTGTCTTTTTCTACTTCCTACGATGATTAGATTCATGTGTGTCTCTCTTAGGATCCTCATTGTTATCTAGGTAAAAAGTTACCCACTATCCTAAGGACAACTCGATGACTTTTTACAAAAAGGCATAATTACAGTACATATAAAGTCATTTTTCCTCTTAAGAGCATGTGAATCAATTACTGTATATATTTATAACTCATTCTAAAATACCAAAATAATCAAATACAAGGCTAAAGAACTGGGAAAAACCAGAGAACTGGCTGAGTGACTCAGTTGGTATTACAATGGGCCAGGAAGTCGTGTACACCAACACCAAAAAAAAACTCTGAAATTTATTATTTTATCCTGTCTCACTGGTGTCATGAAGATATTCTTATTTTATTAGACTACCTAGAAACTGACATTTCTGTTAAAACTACAGGTTTCTCTAATGTCAATAAACTCATTTTAAATATCTGTGTTGCTAAATGTCTATAAATGTAATTAAATTGTTAACTGTTAATATGTTGTAGAAAAAGCAAAAGAAATATCAGTATAAAGTTTCTATGCTTCAGTGAAGGAGATTATATCTTAAACTGTTATCAGATAGATATATAGTGAGTAGACACTGAATAATATATTTTTAAAGTCTTGATCAGGACTAACACCTACCCATAATTCAAGTCTAAGCACCTGTTTCTTATATAGATAGATTAGTGGCAAAAACAAAGAATTCAAATTAAGCACTAAAATAAAAATCCCATCAGTAAAAAAATTTCCTTACAAAAAATGTACTTAGCTTCACAGAACTTGAAAATAAAGATTATTTTTTGCGTGTTTCAAAAACTCAGCTCGAAGTCACTGACTTAGATGCTTAAATTGTGGGTATTTACAATACATTCTCAGGAAATTTCCTCAATTATACAATGATGAATATTTGCTTTCAACAGAATACTATATATTTGCAAGAGAAAGTAAAATTGTCAGTATGAACAAATATCAACAAATCAAGAAAGGTGATAGTTTCCTTATTCAATACCATAAATATTCATTTCTCTATAAAAATCATTTAATAGGAAAATCACCTAAATTATGTTAAGGCATATTCCCACAAACAGAAAATATTTACATACTCCCATGAATCTTGACTGACTTACGAAGTATAAGAATTGCTATACAGTTAATGTATAAAATTTACTTGTTCTCTGGCCAAGAACACATGGCAGGCTTCCTTAGTTTGTCTCAAATTTCATTTACAGAAAAATATTTAAAATGTGGGTGGTTTGAGCTTTGCAAATAGCATATCACACCATCCATCAGATCTCTAAAAGAGAGCTTGATTTCGCTCTGCAGACGTCAGCTGAAAGTCTTAGCAGATAAATGAACTTGGATTTGATGAAATGCTTCGGAAGGCAGTGATCAAAATTTTGCTATTTCTTTTACAGTTGGAAAAAATAACCATTGAAATTCTATTTTAGAATTATTTGAAAACTTGGGCTTGTAGTTTGACAGTTCATTTAGTTATTTCTTCTCGACTGTAACAAATTACTTTTTAAATCTGTGTCCAAGAAGCAAACTTAAGTCATAGACAGATTTAAAACTAGTGTAACTCATATAAATAAAGATGCATTAACTTTTTAAATATTATTATTTTTTTTGAATTTTACTCTTTTTTTTTCACTTATTTATTATGTATACAATATTCTGTCTGTATGCCTGAAGGTCAGAATAGGGCGCCAGACCTCTTTACAGATGGTTGTGAGCCACCATGTGGTTGCTGGGAATTGAACTCAGGACCTTTGGAAGAGCAGGCAATGCTCTTAACCACTGAGCCATCTCTCCAGCCCCTTTAAATATTATTTTAACATGATACAAAGTATTTGCATCAATGGTATTATGTGAAAAAATAAAGAGGAATGATAGAAAGGACAATGGCTGTCATGCTAATATGATGCTATATTGTTATGTAAAGGGCTTGGTACATATAGACCTAGATCTTTGAACAGAAACTCTGGCAATGCCACTAAATGAGGGTTTGTTGATGGTGAGTCAGGTAAAAAACCTGGTAATTGAAATAAGAGACTTAATTATATTATCTCAGATATATTTTTTAAAACTACATATAAATTTATTAGCTATGCAAATGATCTTCTTATAAAGAAACTATATATTTTCAACTTATCTATAAGTTTAAAACTACCCATTCTCTAAAACGAGCTTTCATGCTGTTATCTGTAGTAATATGAGCGGCGGGGCTGCATCCCCAGCATCCCGGCCGCCTGGCGAGTTTATGCCCCGAAATAATTACACGGACACTGTATTCTTTTAAACATTGCTTAGCCCATTATATCTAGCCTCTTCTTGGCTAACTCTTGGACCTGGACTAGCCCATTTCTAATAATGTGTGTTAGCACCCCAAGGTATGGTTACTGGGAAGATTCTAGCCTATGTCCATCCTGGGTCAGAGCTTCATCGTGTGTGCCCCTGAGAGCTGAGCTGTGGTGTCTCTGAGCTCACTTCCTCTTCCTCCCAGCATTCTGTTCTGTTTACTCCTCCCACCTATGGTTTAACCTATCAGGGCCAAGCAGTTTCTTTATTGCTTAACCAATGAAATCAACAGATTGATATATGACACTCCCACATCACTTCCCCTTTTTCTGTTTAAACAAAAAAGGAAGGCTTTAACTTTAACATAGCAAAATTACATATAACAAAACAGTTATCAAGCAAGAATTACAGTTACAATATTTATATCTATTATATCTTTTATCATAACAATGGAAAACTATAATTATAACTATCGATCTATTCTTCAACTCCATCAAAGACTCCAGAAGAATACAATATTACCTAAGCAAACAAGAAATAAGCAACTTTCAAACTCTAGAAATGACAGAGACATCTCACTGCCTGGACAGTCACCAAAGTTCCGCTGTACCGTTGGGGCATCCATCTTCAGCCTACAGGCCCATGGTATCCAGAGACATTTCCATGAAGCAGAACATTTCAAAGTCAGTTCAGTCACTATCTGTTGTGTCCTGCAGAATGTCTCGCAGACTCTTTCATGAATCAGGAACCTCGAAAGATCATCTCACCTTTAGGCAAGTTCAGTAGTCCTCTCCCTGCGGGTTCTCTATGTCCAGTTTATGCAATAGTCCAGGCAAGAGCAGTTTCTTGCCCAAATGGCTATCAAACTCCATAAGGGTCCTCTTCGATGCCCATCTTCTTCTTGAAGTAGATTGGTGCTGCCAGGAGCAGATGTTTCTCATTGTCATGAAAAACCCTAAGTTATTAAAACATTTAAAATGCCATATTCTATAATCTTTGAAAGATATGAAGAATGCCTATCTAAAATATGTCTATGTACATCTAGAAAATCTAACTAACATGACTACAAACTTGACTATTATAGATGATTATCTATTAACAGCCTATATAAATTACATTTTTAAGTGAACTACACAATCACAATACCTTAATCAATATCAGAAATACATATACATATAACAAAATTGACCTTAAATTTATATGACTAAAGCAATATCCATATCAATGCAAATTATTCATATCTCTATCAGTTATCATTTTGTATTTATTCTTAGCAAAGAACACAACTCATTTAATACCTAAAATAAAATATTGTCTTTGAGTGTGCTCAGACATTCAAATAGTTATGCATTTTTCTTACCTGATATAATATTTTTAAGACATTTTAACTTGTTTTGTGGAGAATAGTACTTATTTTAGGGCTCTTATAAGCTAAATTTGAAGTAGAAATAGAGTATGATTCTTCTGACTGTGTACCCACCATGATTGATCATACACATGTGATCCATGCTTAAGTTTTCTTAGGGTCAATGATGGGGGAATTCAAAAGGTTACAAAGCTAGTTTCTGATGTATGGTTATAGTAAATAACAAACTATAGGAATGTGCCCTAATATCATTAATATTAGTCAGCTAGGAAGTCCCATCTCAAAAGGTTGAGATCATTCAGAAGGTAGCAAAATTCCCCCAAGCAATTCATGTCATTATGAGTCAAAGTGGTGTTCTAATACAAATTTCTGGAGAGGTTTTTGGATGGCAACACAACACACTCCCCAATCTTGGAAGCATCAGCTTATAATAAATTTTTGTCTAAATAGATTCTATTCAGTTATCTTGGAAATTTTGCAGAACACTGGGAATTATGTTACTTCAGGGAGTAGAGCCCTAACCTTTGTAAGTGTTCTCATTGTATAAATCCCAGAGAATACAACAAAGGAAAATAGTTTATCCAACTTTCCTCTTCACAATGACATCTGCATGTGCTATTCAGGAAGCTCCCTTCCCTTGGCATTGACAATGTTTCTCCTTATCACACTCTGTAACAGTGAGAAATACAAGTATATATTTCCTGTGTACACAAAGTTAAATGGGAAAACCAGAATGGGAACATATCAAACCTACCATACATCACAGTTGAGAGAAAAGAGGCATTCATGAAACTGTCTTGGCCATATTTTTTTTTCAGCTAGAATTACTTTTAAAGATGTTTCTTATTTCAGTAGTTGTGTAATCATTCTTATTGTCTTATTACCCTTTGCACCATAGACTTTAACACATAGAATTATAGAGCTTGGATA
The DNA here is from genome assembly GCA_963919715.1 of Microtus obscurus. NCBI lineage: Eukaryota > Metazoa > Chordata > Mammalia > Rodentia > Cricetidae > Microtus > Microtus obscurus. Next base: position 5,741,049 of record CAWTZC010001020.1, on the reverse strand, counting down.
GTGGACATTTTAGTAAATTTTGAATTTTAGTAATATATCTAGCATTCAGTACACTATTATAAATTAGCATTGGTATTATAATTACTTGAAATTTTGGTTTGTACTGCTGTCCAGCCTTTAATTCCGGAAACTCCTCTGTGACCCTCTGACCGGTTATAACTCACACAACCCTAAGGATGTAACTCAAGTCCTTGCCTTCCCCACATCTGCTCTGTCAGTTGGCAATTCTGTCACTTCTGAAAGAACATAAATTTGTTTTCCTACTTGCAACTACAGACTATTCAAAGCTCCTTACCAAAGAAGCTATCTACATCTTCTTGGGAAAGGAATGACCATGCTGTATAGCTGGCCTGGTTATTTTCATAATATATGAATGTTTGGAACTCAAGAAATTCTAAGTATTATTCTGCTGCAGTAAATTTTCTCAAAGAAGATGTATTTCATGTTTTAACAGTCTGTACATTATAGGAATATTTTTGGGAATATTCAGTTACTTCCCATAAAATAAAAATCTGAGCAACCTTTCTAGTATTGGGATGTTTTCTGGAAAAGAAAATAATAAAAAAAATGTCACCTCAACAAATTAAAAAAGAAAACAATTGTTGTAATAAGAGTGGCGGGGCTGTGTCCCCGGCACCCAGCCGCCCGCATGGCTAGCTTATGCCCCGAAATAATTACACAGAAACTGTATTCTTTTAAACACCGCCTGGCCCATTAGTTCCAGCCTCTTACTGGTTAGCTCTTACATATTGACCTAACCCATTTTTAATAATCTGTGTGGCCCACAAGCTGGCTTACCAGGTATGATCTTAACCTGCATCTGCCTGGAGTGGGAAAATTATGGCGACTCCCTGACTCAGCTTCTTTCTCCCAGCATTCTGTTCTGTTTACTCCACCCACGTAAGGGTTGGCCTATCAATGGGCCTAGGCAGTTTCTTTATTGATAAGAAATCACTCCCACATCAAACAATGTTAGCAGTGTTGATTCTTGCTGGTGGGACTTTTCTTAACGATTATTCATGGTGGGCTAGTTGGTTTCAGCATACACCAGTTAACTCCACAAATCTCTAAAAGAAGACTTCCTCTTAACAAATTAAAATTAAAGATGAAGAGTTCTTCCTTGAACATTTATGATTTCTACACAACGGTTTCAAGCACCAATGAGAAACAGATACTTTTGGTGCCAAATCAATGTGTTGTATGAAAATGTTTTATATGTGTCCATGAGATTTCAGTACACTTGCAGAATTCTACTGAGAGTAGTAAGATCATCAATGGAATACAATGTTGATTAGAAATTTTAAGCAACAAATCATCCTACCTTAAGTAAAATAAACTTGAAAAAATAAACATATGTTATTCTCCAGACTAAAATTGGAAAATGTTAATAGTAGTAGAAAATGTTAATTGGTAGCATCAACCCTCTAGTTCTGAATGCTGAACTATAACCAGTTACCATGTAGTGTTTTAGTTATTCACCGTTATTTGCATTTGCAGTTTGAGCAAGTACATTTTGAATCTTTAATGACATTATTTGAGTCTAAACTCAGTGTTAGGTATTAATGTTTAAACAGTTCTCTCAAGTGTCATTAAAATTCACTGCCTAAATGTGAACTAAGCAAGGAGACACTAGCAAACATGGCGATCAGAACAGGAAAAAATCTCAGGAGGCCTCAACTCTACAAAAGGAACTGCAGGCAACTGAGGAAAGTTGGCAACAGGATAGGTAGCCCTCTCCAGGGAGGAAGCACTCTAACTGATTGTCCAATAACAAATGTTTGGCCCTGTAAACATACAGGTAATTTTATATGGGCTCAGTAGGTTTATTTATGAATATATATGTATATACAAATGCATAATGCATGTCATAGCATTGATGAAGAAAGACTGTGACTTTGAAGGAGTGTAGAGGAGGGTATATGGGGTGGTTAAAGGGAAGAAAGGGAATGGAAACATGATTAAAGTACAATCTCAAAAACAAACAAAAAAAAAGTATTGTTATGATGACCAAGGAATCACTGTCCATAAAATTGATTAATGAAAATCGGTTCCAACAAATTCTTAATTACTTCATGACACTTTCTCTTTATACCTTTATGTTCTGCAGAAGAGGGAATGGATCCTTGTGCCCATGTCATCTCTACAACAATGACAAAGAGCAATTTATCTCTATTGCAGCATGCTTCAAGCAACGCAGTCTGCTTTCATTATGAAAACAATCTGACCTTGACAGTGAATGTCTATACTCTCTGAAATAAAAGTAGTCTACGTTCATAAGAACTGACTAGCAAGAGCGGTACAGTTGGCCTAGACATTACATAACAGTCCGCTGGAGTCACCCACATGGTCTTTATGGGACAGTATGGAGGATAGAGGTTGAAACGGGCTTTGTACTTGACAGTTTAGATCACTGGCATTTGATTGAAGCTCTCATCATAAATAAAATTCTTAACAATGGGAATAAAGTTGAAGCCTCATGTGGAAATAAAATGCAGCATCTGTTTTCTCAGTTTCTCTGAACAGAGGTGTGATTTATCACCTACGTGCTTTTGGAATTGAGTCCCATTGTGTTGCCTTTGACACAGTTGTGTGAGGTAGACAGTGTCAGAGTTATTATGAGGAATGGGAATCCGAAGTGTTGGGACCTCATCTTCCTACCCCCCAAGCCACACAAACATAGCCACAAAGCCTTGGCGATTATTTTTCTTTTACTCTAACAATTTAATTACTCTTCCCTAGAATAATTGATAAGCTGTTTACATTTCTCTATACAAATAGCTCATTTTCTAATATTGGTCATATATTTTAAGGTACTAATTTCATAATTGAGACTAAAAGCCTTCCGAGTTACATATAAGCAAAATATTTTTAGGGTTAGAAATCCATTTCATATAAAGAGTTTCTACCATGTTATACAATATTTACTTTACCCACAAATATTCACAAGGTGATATCAGAAGAGAAGACTTTTACTATTTTTCTTCTCTGTGTTTTAAGATGCCTGTTTATTTTCTAATGAGAAAAAAATAAGGATGTAGATTTGGGCAGGCAGGAAAGTTGGGAGGATCTGGAAGAGTTGGAGGAGTGAAAAAAATCTGAATATAATGTATGAAAACTAGTTTTTCAATAAAAATAATTTTGGTTCATGACATGGTCAGAACCTCAATTTATATCTTGAGAATTATAGCTTGGAGCTATTGGCAATGCAAGCTCTATAATATCAGTAACAATAATAAAAATGGTTGATCATGATCAGTCTCCCAGGAATATCACTAAAACCTACTATTATCCAGCTCAACCGCAGCTAACCCATTTCAGAAACAGAACAAACTATAACCTTCTCTTAGTGTTAAAGGATAAACCAGGGTCTGGGGCAGAGGGAGCAAGGACCCTGTCACTGAACCACCTGCTAAACTGACACTTTGAAAAGACTTATTGAATGTTCGATTCAATCCACTTTTTGAAAAAACTTTGGTAGTGTGTGCACATATTCACTGTGTAAGCACACTGTTTGCTTGAAGTACGTAACTGATGATTAAATGTCATTATCAATGATCCAAATAAACCAAATATCAATTTCCTTATATATAAATTAGACTATCTTAGTGCAGATTAGTTCAATTCCAATTAGTATATAATGTTCTATTTTCATCCTGAAAGTTCAGAGAAACAAAGGAGTTTCTGGAGTCAGTTGTGAACTGGGTACCCTAACTAGAAGAGTGAATACTATAAGGACAAAGATAGACTGGTTTGCTTTTTAAAGAGAGACAGAAAGAAATGACGGGAGTTAGATGAGCCTTCTCATCTAACTGAAAGGGGTTGGGGAGATGGGAAACCACAATCACTATATTTATGTTTTTTTTTTCAATTAAAAAGGAAGAACAAACTGCAAATATTGAGAAACACAGAATCAAAGCCATTGTAATGAATATAACTTATGAACCAAATGCATCAGCTTCCTGTAGCTTTTCTATGTACATGTACATATGTATGTATATATAATACACACTTCTGCTATGATTACTAAATTGCAGCATGGCATTCGAAAGATTATTAAAATCAGAGTTTTTTCCCATGCTAAAATGTTTAGAGAAATTTTGGAAAGTATCACAATCATAAAATACCGTTTTAAACTATTAAATTAATAGATTAAATAAATGGCTTAAAAATAAAATGTTTAAAAAGACACTGGCAGATAATATACAAAAGAAAAATAAGTAACTAAATTATATTACTCAGTTCCTTTTCTCAGACCATAAGGCAAATTTGTAGTGGTTAGTCTTCAGGTTCTAATTAATATAATCCAGTTGCTATTTTTAAAAACTATGTATATATTTTATTTTTGAAATTACAATATAATTATATCTTTTCCTCCTTTCTTTACTCCCTTCAAATTCTTCCATCTATGCCTCTTGCTACCTTACTATGTTACAAATTTATGACCTCTTTTTCTATGATTTTTGCTGTGTGTGTGTTTGCTGTCATGAAAAGTAGGAACACATTTTAACAACATACAATAGAGAAGTATATGACTTGTGAGAAGAACACAGAGAAACACAACTCAAGACACTTTTGGAAAAAGGAAACAGAGACAGGACCTGCATGCAACTTGAACTTTTAAACTAAGATTGAGAAAGAAAACACAAACTGTACACAGACCACAGGGAGAACGCCTGTCCAGGAAGTAACCCAGTAACCCACATTTTAAAACGTGTCATTAGCATTTCGGTCACTTTGAATCCATTCATGTGAAAGTCTTTAGTTATGAGCCACCTACATGGTCATATTTCTTAGTATAGTGTAAATAATAAAAGCCACAAGAAAACAATATTGTGACTAAAGTTTAATTCATTGGCAAAATGATGCTGCCTCGGGTAGCTCATCTGAATATTCTCGGAGAAAGAGAGAGAAATACGGTTTCAGAAAAAAGTTGCCTTCAATTTGAAACAACTACTAAGCTTCATTGTCTTGCTAATCAAAAAGATTAAACTAGGGCACATGCTTTATAGAGAAATATTGCAGTTGTATTGCACATAGGTCAAAATAGAAGCCATATGGGAATGTTTGAGAAAAATCTGAAATCAAAACAATTAGGCCATCTTCTGAAATTCCTTGTAATAAATATTTTTCCTTTTCTAAATCTTTCCATTTTGTCTTTTTTAAAACATGACTTTGAGTTTATTCAGTACTCTGACACAATTTGTTTGAATGACTGTGACAGACACAATTTCCTCAAGTGTACCTAGGAGATATTTCTGCCTATGCTTGATTGGACACTCTGCTGGGATCTGGCCTGAATCACACTTCTGAAGGCTAGTGGTGCACATGTGAAATTTTCCCAAGAGAAATACCTTACATTCACACAGCACTTTATCTGTCTTTGCACACGATTATGTAGGCAGATTTCAGCATCGGAATGACGAACTCAATAACTGAAATATTAAATTTGTATTGTGTCGTTAGTAAAATTGAAAAAAAATACTTCATTCTATAAGGCATGCAGAATTTTTGTTGTTGTTGTTAAGATCTATAACTGTCACAGGCTCTAGCACACCAAGTTCTCTACAGTTTCCTTCCCTTTATAGAAACATTTCTGTGTCAAAGTAGAAGTCTACCACACAGAGATACCTCCTGTAGAGAGAAGAGGGCAGAAATTATCCGTCTTTAGTTTCTTCTAACTTAATGTATCTCTCCTACCTTAGTTAAGAATTATGCTCCTGTGGCATCTGTAAAGTAATAATACATACAAGTACTTTTAAGAGTAGATGACAGAAGAATATATCAACTGCTCAGCAATTTTCTGGAAACTTTAGCTTAAAACTGCCTTCTTCACCATAATTTTATTTGAAGGATCATGTAAAACAAGAATAATGATGCTATCTACACAACTGTAGATGAGTTAGGATATTATGTTCTATGCTAAATGGAAGAGGCAATGAGAAATTTAGTCACTTGAATAACTAATGCAGAAGAATATGTTTTCAACACAAGGTGAAATTACTAGAATAATTTAAAAAATACACATCAAATAACAACATACTTATAAAGTAGGGGGTTTTGGTTATATATCTGATAATGACATGTGATTTCTGAGAACTGCAAGACATTCCTGGTTTCATTTGAGTCAGGAATGTATCGACACTAAGGGAATTCACTGTATGTTGAAAGTGTGGTTTGTGTGATTGTTCGTTTAGGTAGAACCACATTTTGTTTCCAGTACAGCCTTATTGGGTAGCACAACTCATGAAGCTGAAGCTCCTTCTACCTCAGTTTTCACAGTGTTGTGATTATAGGCCATATTAAACCCTGGAACTCCATCTCATGTGTGAATAAATAACAAACAGCATGAACGGAATAAAACAGATAATCACTTTTTTGTTACATAAACTACAATTAATGCATGAAATATTAACATATTATATGCACTTGCTAGTATATATTCATATACTTACTAGCATACCAAATAAGCAATGCCAATATACACAATTGTATACATGATCATATATAGAATATACATGTTTATGCTATTACCAGCTTATCTTTTACCTGTACATTTACTTTGTGATCATTATATTAGATTTTAAACATTTTGTGGACTTCCAAATATAACATTAGTTTTTGTATTTACTAAAAAAAGTAAGAGAAGTCCAAAGTAATTCTTTAATGTACTTAGTATAATGTGTTATGAAAGCTACACACAAGCTTTCTGTGTATATATTGTACATAAATAATATATGGGAAGATAAAGGAATGTGTATTTAGTACATACATGTGCTTATTGCATTTTAATATCCATGTAAGCAACAAGTAGAATATAATTCATAACTTTTCAACAAATTTATATTTATTAAAAAGGATATGTATTTTAGAAAACTTTACTTTTATAAAAGTACACAGAAGGACTAAATTCAGCATCAACATGTCTATCTATCTGCCTGCCTGCCTATCTATGTGTTGTCTGCCTATCTATCTACTATCTATCTATCTATCTATCTATCTATCTATCTATCTATCTATCTATCTATCTATCTATCTATCATCTATCTATCCATCCATCTACCTACCCATCCATCTATCCATCCATCTATCTACATATTTATTTACTTATCTACCTACTTGTCTTTTAGTCCATGAATCTATATATTAACCTTTACATGCATGCACGCAAACACAACTTTGTATCCATGTATATGTGCATAAATACATCTCTTTAACTGTGGAGAAGGAACACTCAGCTGAGTAGTAATGGTTTTAAAGTGTGTAGACATTATTTTTGTTCCAAAATATACTTTAAAAGTGGAATATTTATGAAGGATGTGTCTGCTTTCATATTAAACAAACAAGCAAACAATTCAGTTAGTTTTTAAGAGACTGTAGACAAGAAACACCTGAGAATATTTAAGGAAACTTAGCACAGAAGTGAGCATTACATGAAAGTTTTACATATCCTGTGTACACAAATTTACAGTTTTGAAACAGTAAAATTCAGAGGGCAAAGAAATGTAATTGTTATTAATGTCTTAATGTCGATACTCATAGTTTACTGGTTAGAAAATGTGGCGCATTTACACAATGGAGTACTACACAGCAGAAAAAATTAATGTTATCTTGACATTTGCAGGAAAATGGATGGATCTAGAAAACACAATATTGTCTGAAGTAACTCAGACCATAATAATACTCACTCACAAGTGACTTTTAGACATAAAGCAAAGAAAAACAAGCCTACAATTTACAACCACATAGAACGTAGATAACAAAGAGGACCCTAAGAGAGACATACAGGGATCTAATATACATGGGAAGTACAAAAAGACAAGGTCTCCTGAGTAAATTGGGAGTGTAGGGATCATGGAGAGGGTACAAAAGGAGGAGGGAGGAAAGGAGGTGATGTGAGTTTCCCCTCTGTATTCTATGAATATGTTTTATTGCCATTGGTTAAGAAATAAAGTGCTTTTGGCCAATGACTTCACAGAATATAACAAGGCTGGAAGAGATATAGAGAGAGAGTGGGCAAAGTCAAAGAGATGCCATGTAGTTGTCAAACCTTGCCAGTAGGCTTCAACCCTGTGGCGATGCACAGATTAATAGAGATCGGTTAATTTAAGATATAAGAGTTAGCTAGCAATACAGGTAAGAGATTGACCAAGCAATGTTTTGATTATTTTGGGTCTGGGAGGCTGGGAAACAAACAAGCAGCCTCCTACAACAGGGAGGAAAGTGGACAAAAAATATGGCTCTTTAAAGAGAATAAAAATAAATAAATCTGAGATTTAAACTTGTAAATAGTTTTATCCCAAATTAGCACTGCAAATTCCTTACTAATAAAATTCCTCTAAAATTTTTGCCTCAGCTGAATGTGTCAGGCTTTGCTGATTTCCCATGGGAGACCTTACTTTTTCTGAGGTGTGGATGGGAAGGGAGTAAACTGGGGGGAGGTGTGGCAGAGTGAGAGGAGGGAAGAAGGGGCAACTGTGGTTGATATGTAAAAATGAATAATTTTTTTAAATGGGGAAAATTCTAAAAAGAAAAAATCAATAAAAGTTAAATTAAAATTTTTACAAAAATCTAAAATAGTCTGCAAAGAAAAGGATCAGCAGACCCAGGGAAAATAGGGACAGCATTAGAACAAGGCCATTGAATCAACTTAATGGGACTCTTGGGGGCTCACTGAGATCAGTAAACCTGTAGGGGCCTGATCTAGGTCCTCTGCTGAGCAGTTTGGTGTTCTTGTGAGATTCCTAACAGTGTAATTGGGGGCTAACTCTGACTTTTGCATGCATATGGTATCCTTTTTCTCATACTGGGTTGCTTTGTCCAGCCTTGATATGATGGTATGTGCCTGGTATTATTGTTAGCATATTATGCCATGTATATTGATGTCTCTGGGAGGTCTACTCTTTTTGCAGAAGAGACTAGCTGATGAGAGGGTGGATCTGAGGGAAAGTGGAGGTGTGGAGGAGAGACTGGCATCAGGAGTTAGGGGAAACTATGATCAGGATGAAATATATATGAGAAGGAAAAAAATGATACTAAAGAAATTTCATTCAAAAATGTACAATGACTTTAAAAGACATTAAACAAACTTTATCTCACTAATCAGCATGAACATATGAACTTCTGTATATACAACACTATGTTCCCTGGGTAGTGACGATGAAGGGTAGCTGGCAATTGACCAACCCATCTACCACACAGGCAAAGAATCAGGGCTATGAGTCCGCCCACCCCAAGATCCACAGAATATATAAACTTTTGAAGCATGTGAAGGGGACTAACCTAGAAATCCAAAAGAGCAGGATCTCCATGACACAGGAAAACAGAATATCCAAAAAGATCCCCAGTGAGAGCCCATTAGCAGTTGTATACTAGAAACCAGAAGCCTCAAGTCCAACCAATGACTCAAAAATGCTTGAGACTAAGAATGAATGAATGGGATGTGAGAGAACAGGGAGAGACATGGGTCCCAATGCATGATGTGCAATCCACAAAGAATCAATAAAAGTTAGAAAACAGTAGGATAATCATGAAGCTCATGAAGCATAGATTTTGTACTATTTCCTAGGACTTTCAAAAATAGACAACAAAAACCCATTCTGTAAGTTAATAAATGATGATTAAGCCTTTATAATGAAATTTCTGAATTCAGTGAAGTGTGGGCGTTTTATAGTCAATTTTTCATATTCTTGCTTCATATTCTGGTAACCATTAGATTTTAATCCCAAATATTCATTCACCTACTAGGTTATCTTTTGCTATTTTACAGGACTTCTCTATTTTTTTCTCTGGTTTCATTTCATATGACTTTCAAAGATCATACATTACAATAAAACCTAAGACTTTCCTGAGTTTGGGGGTTGTTAAGATATTATTTTCGTGCCCAAAAAACAAAACTAAAATTAAGTCAGAGTTTAAAGTCAGTAGTTTCATTATTTTCAGATAACATAGTCTGACTGTATAATAACTTCCAAGTGATCCTTACATTCAGGGACCTTGATACCCTTCACAACGTCAACATTCTGTCTTTAACTGGAGCAGTCAGAAAAGCCATCGTGTTTCAGCCAGCATCATAGTGATACTCTATGGGAACTGTGTGTTCTGCTCCCTTAACCTTTCGTCAGTCAGTCAACACCAGTAACCAATAGAGGACCTGAAACTATTTCGTTAAACTGTTTAACCACAGATTTTCAGATGAAAAAGCCAGTAGGACTTACCACTCTAAATATGTAAAATTTATCTTTTAGATTTTGATCTTGTTAATTTCAGATAAGTCTTGTTTTATTACTGCCTTTTAATTTTGTTTTACCGGTGTTTACAGTTTATTATTCTCTTTTAGGATTCCAGCTACACAGAACATGTTGAAATGACATGGCACACTGCCTGTAATGTTAGTTTTATAACTCCTTATATGCATTTGCTTTTTGATACACCATGTCTACAACTTTCAATCTCATTTGAAAGATGACTGGTTACCCCAGAACTATTTTTTATGCATACCACCTTTCAGGATTCCATCTCTTTACCTTAGGGGAAGGTACACAGTTATATGAGTAAGAATGTCATAATACACCTTCTAGCAAAGTCAAAAATCACTCCGGACAAAACTACAGAAAACATGGTGACCACAGTTTAACACGTCACACATTATGGCTATCGGATCTATCTCAAAGCTCTTTGTATTACAGCACTTACTAATTATTGAAATGGTTTTCCAAAATAATTATGTGAGAAATATAAATAAGATGAAACATAAAATATTGACAACTGAAGGAAAAATAATTGATTTTTTTTTTTACACTTTACAAGGTGAAATAAATACAACTGTTGACTTAGTTACTATAAAGGCAAGGCAGGCGATTCACTTGAGTGTCCCAGGGGCTAGTTGCCTGCCTAGGAGGGAGCAGATGCTTTCAAGCACAAAAGGAAAACAAAATAAGACATGAAAATTTCTATAAATCTTTCATTAATATTTTGTTAAGTATATTTGTTTCTAACTGGTTAATAATTTCAACTGTACAGTTGAAGTTTCAATTTCATAACTTGTTTTGGTATTTAACTGCAGAATATTAGCTAGAATGTGGTGAACATATATCAGTTGACATATTAAATTTCCTTTATGTTTGTTCTAATCAGGATTTGAGTATGTGGTTTCCAGTCCTAATCATCTATCTCTGGAGAATATATGTTTAAAGTTAGAAAGAAACCTATTTTTAAGAACAATGTGATACTCAGCACTGATATGAGTTTTTAACATAATGCATTCAAATTATAATCTCTGTTTGGAATATATCATTCTTTCAGTCAAATTTTATTAAAAGGATATTTGATCATTTAGAAATAAATGCTGATTTAATTATAATCTAAATGAATATATATATATATATATACATATATATATAACCTCTCATCAAACATAGTAATGAATATTGAATAATTTGATCCAATTAGAACATTTAATTGTGAAGAGGATAGTACCACGTAACACTTTCTGGAGGCTTAAATGGGAAATGGTAAACATTTTCAGGGGAAGGTTTCAATAAAAAAAAACAAAACAAAAAAGTTGAGAATAGTTCCTCTTATACGAAGAAACTATTTTAACTCTGGACTTGGATCATTTGTTTTTCTTTTAGGAATTCTATTGCTGTATTTATTTGTTCTCCTAAACCTGGTATTTATGTCCCCATCCACCATGTCCAGCCTATATCTTTTTTTCCTGTGAGTAAATTAATTAAAATATCTATTCATATGCAGGATGTGACATCCCACATTCAGAAATATTATTGTATTTCACGCATAATAAAGGTGATTCCCTCCTAGCAAATTCCCAAATTACTTTCCCAGCCTGTGCTTCAGTATTCACAATGGGCTCTCTCTCTCTCTCTCTCTCTCTCTCTCTCTCTCTCTCTCTCTCTCTCTCTCTTTCTCTCTCTCTTTCTCTCTCTCTCTCCTCTCTCTCTCTCCTTCTTCCTTCTCCCCTCTCCTTTCTCCCCTCTCCTTCTCCCTCCTCTCCTCCAAATCCCATGTTATTTGTCTCGCCAGTCTGACTTTTATCCACCAATCCGTTCTTTATTAATCATTACAATTATTATTCTCTTTTTAAATCTAGTCAAATAATAAGTCTGCATTTTAAGCTTTTGAGAACTTGAGGAAGAAATTACACATCCCTGCCAGTATGCTCTGCTACAATGTCGCTGAAACATCATATGCCTGTGGGTCCACCATACAGCCTCTGTATTTACCAATGTTTTCTTCATATTTATATGTACAGTATTAAATACTTAAGACACATTCATAAAGAAACAGAAATATTTATCGTGAATCAATTTATTTAACACACTTACTGTGTGAATAATACCACTGACCTTTCTGTCATTTCTTATTTTTAAGTAATGGATTATTCCTTATATAATTTTAGTTATAAATTCATTTTCTTAAAAGGGAAATGGTACCTTAATTTGTAAAAATGGCAAGTGTGACACTAGTATGAAGCATGAAAATATATAGTCTTAGTTAAACTCTTGTCTTACTGATTGTCCTCTTACATGCAGATAGTTGCTTTTTTAACAAACCTAACACTTGTTTGTCCATCGCATTGCCTAGTAGACATTTAGCACGTCATCAGTTTTACTGCAAATTCTTATTACCCTCAGTCACAGGAAGAAATAATAATCAGTACTTTGTTCATGAGCAGGCATCAACGTCAAATTCAACAATTTGCATTTCCAAAGCGAGAAAAAAAAACTAAGTACACAAAGAAAATTCATATTTGAAATTATAGAAAGCATTATAAGATAATGAAAATGTGTTTACTGTGGAGGTCTTACTGATGCTCCTTCCTGGTTAGAGAAAATCTTTAGTTACGCGTTCCATTGTGCCAAGGACAGACTGGTCCTTTGCAGCCACTTACCCTCTGACAGCATGGATAAGTCTCAGTGATGGATAGGCAGTTCGCACTTTCAGCTTATTCTTAAGGATTAATGCATTAACCCATTCCACGTGCTTCTCTCCTCCTTTGACCATGAAAGCAGGAATCCAAAGGACACTATCATTCAGCATGGAAAGTCGATGCACAAATTTCTCTCTGTCACTCTCATTCCGAAAGCCTCCAAATGCTCTTTGCACAACTGATGGATTCATGGTAATAAAATCTGATTTAGTCCCCACATCCGCAGCAAACTCCACCACAGGTGCTAGATTACACCTGAGGAAAAATTAATGGAAAAACAAAAAATAAATATGAAAAATTCACTCGTAAAATGATGTGAATAAAAAGAATGAGGAACTAGCATGTTTCTTATCAATAAGCATATCAAAATAAAACAAAAATCTTCCCAAATAAACTGCCTGGCCAAATTACATGTTCAATCAATCAACAATATTATTAGAAATATAGTATTAGAATATTACTTTCAATAAAGAAGTTAACTCTCGGTAGAGCTCCAGTTCATCTAATCTGCTAGATTTTCCTTTTGTCTTCACAAATCTGTATAATAGGAGTTTATAATAAATGGATTTATAAGGATAAATCTATGAGGACTTTGTTGTTATGCAGCAAGAAATCTAAGCAATATGTTGTTCACATAAAGAAAATATAATATACTTTCTGGTCAGCTCTGTCCTGTTTATTGGGCTTGAGTCTTTCCAACACCTTTATAATTATTGCTGAATAGTTTGACTTTTTAATACTCTGCGCTAAGAGAGTCTATACCATTTGTGCAAAACTGTCTACTACCTTCTATAGACCTATATATTGAATAAAATAACAAAATAAAATTATCTTTTTTAGCTCTACATTCCGAGATTTTTAGATGTGTAGGAGAAATGTCCTCTCTAATCCTTCTGAGGCTACCCTGTAGATTCTTTCATTCCAGGGACTTCTGCATCCCTGGGTTCATATCAAGGGAAGAAATAGGATATGTGTTTCTGATTTTTACCATGAAATTAAGATGCTTTAAAAAGAACGTACACCTAACTTTATTCATGCAGCATGATCTCACTCTCATATTGAAAGACAATGTAGGAAAGTATCTTCAATACATGCCCAACTGATTTGTGATACTGTATTGAATATTTCGTATTAATCATGAATCAAGAAACCCTTAATACACTTATTTTAGCTTGGTGGCATGCATGTTTCAATTAGTTTGTAACACTTAAATTTTCTTCAAACAAGGCTTTTTTATTCTGTAAAAGAAAAATGTCTTTCAAATGCATTCCATCTATGCATTCATGAAAACACACCTGCCTATACCTAAAATACAGCTTTACCCCTTTTTTGTCAATCCTCGAAAGAATGAATATAGATCTTACAGTTCATTAGTTTTACAAAATTCTTTATTTCTCTTCCTTGAATTTTCACATCAATTAAATTCTGAAAAACTTAAGTTTTAATTAAAATGGAAATTATGTATCCTATTGTAGAAACATTGTTTTAGATATAAGTCTGTATCTCTCTTAATAAACATATGTTATTTCATAGATCTCTTACAACTTTACCTATAACAATAGATATTTTATATCTCACACTATTAGGTAAAGTCTTTATTGTCCAGGTGAGCTATTAAAAGGGGAAAGGAAAAATATTGACACTTAATATTTGCATATTAGAAATTAAAGGTTATATTTTAACATATAGCTTTATGCACGCTGTGTCCTGTAGTAGAGATTTTACCTTTTCTTAGTCCGTGTCACTAATTTACTAACTGTAAATCACTTCCTTTATAATATAGACAGTCAGACTAGGAAAGCCCTGAATGGCTGTTGCACTCAGAAAAGCAGAAATTTCCAGGATGGTGTACAAAAGAATAGAAAGTATATTTCACCTAATACTCTAATGTGAACAATTGTCAAAAAAAATCTGTCATGAGAATTATGGCATACTTAAGATCTAAACCTGATATTATTTGTTTGAGTTTACTGGGTGACAGGGTCTACATGTAGCCCAAATTGTCCTCAAACACCTATAGATAGTTTTAGCCTTATATGTCTACAGTTTAAAGGGTAACCATGTGCTCCAGATACTTCTGCCCCCACCTTTCAACTGCTAAGACATCAAGTGTCTACAGAAACATCTGAAATACTAACACCTGCATCACACCAATATTTAAAATATCTAACATGTTAATCAATCAGATCATAATGTTAATTTGGATTATGTAGGGAAAAGGCTATTCTAAGGGTTATTATTATAGATGCTACCTCGAGTAGCATGCAAGATCACAAATTAAAAGTAAAGCTGACAAGATCTTGTCAAGATAGATGACACCATACGTATCTTACTGCTAAAAAAAAAAGAGAAAAAAACACCCACAAAACCTCAGCAGATGATTTCTCTTTGTAGATAGCATCTATACTTCATGATACCAATAATATAAAAATAATCAGAAACAATTCTGCTGAAGAGAGGAAAAGTTTTTACTGCTGAATCATCTGCTGAGTGATAAAGAATTATGATTATTATGTTTATATCCCCTAACAATCCCCTAATTCCTCAGCATGCACTATTGTAACATGAAGTAAACGTAGTTCTGACACACAATTGTGTGGGCATGTACGTGATAAATGAAGATTATATTTAAGTACCTATAAATTCTTACCCATAGACCCATAGATTAATGCGTCTCTCAACCCTCATTTGGGAAGCCTCAATGTGAAGTAGACAGTCATTAACACAAAGACCCACATTGGGACAAGACACACAGAATAAGGAACTGTGGTATGCTTAGTCCTAAATGGATCATATATGTCACACCCCTCCCTCCAAGCCTTAAGGATCATTTTGAAAGAAGAAAGGCTATAAGGTCTAGAGACAATGGGTAAATACAAGGAGGTTTTGTCCTGCTGTTACAGTAGGGCAGATGCAATATGAAGTTACAAGAATTTTAACAGCATGAATAAGCTCTATGAAAGCTCAAGCCAGATCAAATCCCAGAGGAAGAGTGGGCACAAATTCCTACCACAGGAGCTATTGCCAATTGATAGCTGCTTGGGGTGGGGGTTGTTAGTTCTTTTAAGAGTAATGCACTTCTGCCAAGCAGTAGAAGACCACTTATTCAGGGATGTATGCGGAGCACAAACTGGACTTGAAGGGTGGGAATAAAGAATACAAGGTTGGACAGGCACTGAAGAACTGGACTTGAAGGGTGGGAATAAAGAATACAAGGTTGGACAGGCACTGAAGGAGGGATGGAGAGGGGTCTGAATGATCAAAATTATTGTTCAAAATTCTCAAAGGACTAATAAATAATGAAAATTAAAATTTGGCAGAACCTTAAAAATAAGAGTTAAAAAGAAATTCAACAATTAGAGATCAGTACTAACTGAAGACATTTTAAACTTTGGAAGCATAAAGACTCCTCTATAAAGCTTTTGTTTATTTGCTTGTTTGAGAATAGGGTTGATCTTAAAAAAACACCAACAACATGTTTAATGCAAAAAGAATGAATTTCAATGAGGATGATGATGACGTAAAGAACGTTGTATCTCCTATGAATATCAAAAGCTGTATCTATAAATTCTCACTAGCTTGACTGCCAAAGGGCATTTCGACCTGCTAAAGTGGGTAGAAAAGAGCTTAACCACACAGAAAGAGCTATAGGAATGAAGAGTAGGAGAAAGTGTTCTCTGAAAAGAAGCACTTCAGTTGGTAATCCAGTTCCAAATAGTGGAGCTTGGAACACATACATATGAGTACGCATTATACAGATTGAGAAGGTTATATCAAGGAATATATGTATGTATACATATATACACATGAAAATTAACAAATAAAATAGGTGATATGATATGAAAGAAAAAAAAGGAGGATTATATAGGAAGGTTTGGAGAGTGGAAAGGAAAAGGTGAAATAATGCCAAATATTATAATCCCAAAAATAAAATTTTAAAAAGAACAACTGGAGATGATAGAATAAAAAATAAATTTAACCACGGTATTTTAACAGCTTAAGCATAGACCAGTCAGGCTTCAAGAAGAATGGTAGTAAATACAGTGAAAATAAGGAGACAAAAAGATACACCATAAAACGTAGCTTACATTGGCTATAAAAGGCCATTTTGTCACTGTTGTGGAAGTGAGTAGCCTGTTTTTCCCCCCACTGGAAATAAAGAATAGAACCATGACTACATGTAGCTGGCAAATTACTATGCAGATAAGCCAGATATCTAGTTATATAATTAGGTGAACATCACATATTCAAATAAAATATTAAATACGCTTCTATAGTGAACCAGCAGTGCTTCCCTACAGCAGTGCAGACAACTAGTTAGCCTGGATGCTGTAAGCAGCAATGTTGCTGACAAAGCAAGACTGTAACTGTTTCTCAATCCAAAGTTTCAGTCTTTCTAAATATCTTCTTTGAAAGTGAAGAATGTGGGGTTAAACAGAGTGCCTCAAAAAGTTATGAAGTGCTCTGTGGTTACTCAGTTTCTTCTTAACATTTTAAGACAGAGGTGGTCAATTTCAGAATGATAGATCTTTGTAAGCCAAACTAGTGTGAAAATATGAGCAGTTAATAGCGATGAGTTCCTTTGTCTTTAATCAAATTATTTTTGTATTTCCAAATTATTCTTAAAAAATAAAAAATTTAAAAATGCGCACACTTGGAAGCCTTGGCAAGCTTATTCTTAACTTATAAGTTCTGTAATTCCACATTATTGACAGCGTTTGCAGGAATGAGATGGATCCAACTATATTGCAGTATTGAACTTTCTTCTGTGACCCCATACTGTAAATGACTGATTTTCTATAATGCTCATGTGAAGTGAAAGTGCTTCTATTTTTCAAGGCTATATAAATTATCTTATAATCCACAAAGAAAGTAATAATTGCTGCATGTATGAATTCTAAAGGATCATGCAACTCCCGAGCAAGAAATTACTTATTGGATTTATTATCATTCTCAACATTTCTCTTATGTTCTTATATTCTAAATAAAGAGAATATCTCCAATTCATTCATTCGTCAAGAACTCACTGTCCAAACATAGCACTATGTTCAAAATGTTTCCCTAGCTGTTTTAATGGTCATGTTGTTTTTCAAGGATCTTATTAAACCCAAATATAATGTGGACAGATATTATCAATACTGTCAGCAAAAACTTGGTCATTCAGTTATTCACTGTTTATTCACTCAAGTATTCTTTTTTTAAAATTTATACTATATGTATATATACTTATTCACTGAAGACTCTTAGCTGAAGCATGATATTCTGTGTATCTGGAGGGTGTTAGTTAAATACTTATACAAGGTCTATTAGATTAAAAGAAGTGTCTCTGAGTGGGTTGTATTGAGTATTTTCCATACCTGTGGTTAATATTCAAACAAGTTCCATATATATATATTGCTGTTAGCATTTGTCAAACCATATCTCTCCCATAAAAGAAGCTTTTCAAGCTATCTGCAATCTTCTATCTTAGTTCTCAACTTGAAGAGTCAAGCAAAGAGACAGAGAAAGTCTTCCACCTGTCATATGTTAGACTTTATGTTGATCTCAGTGTTGCCTGATAAAATTGGAATATATGACTTGCCAGCCATTCTGCATTTCCTGGGTTGAAGGTTTGAGGCTCCATATAGACTTAAAACCAATCAAATCAAATGCATGAAAGCTTTTAAATAAAATAATTTTCATGCTTAAGTAAAAATGTCAAAAGACATCTGATAAAACTTTTTATATATGAAACAGAAATCCACCTACATGCAGGTATTTCTATCTGTAAACAAGGTGTAAGAAACAAAACATGAAAGTCATTTGCTTGTCACAGGGCAGGGTGCCTTGTCCTGTCTTAGGATTGGAGGGGGAAGGGTGGGAGGGTGTGTGGAGGGAATGGAAGAATGGGAGGGAGTGGGAATTTGGACTAGTATTTTTTAAGTAAAAAATAATAATTAAAAAAGAAGAAACAAGAAATATATGCATTTTTCATAAGGTGCTGCTATACAAACATACAAACACACAGAGATAACTAGTAACACATGTGAATGTTGTTATTGATACAGGAATTGATAAAATTGTCAACTGGATATAAATGCAGAGATGTCATCTCATGAAAACACTGATGAGTAAAGACATAAGAATTTTAAGAATTTTTTTTTTTTTTTACAAATTCGGGTAATCTCTTGCGTTACTAGAAAATGTGGAGCGAATAGTGGTCTTCAATGTCTACAGAAATCCTATTCTAAAATGGAAGTTTTATGTACAAAGAAACCTTTTAGACTGCCATTCTTGTACTGCAGTTAAACAAAGATGGAAATGTTCAGAAGTGCTACAATTACAAGGATATTCTAGAATGAATGATTTAAGAACCATCTATGAGTGAGTACATGTGATAATTATCTTTCTGTGTCAGGGTTGACTCACTCAAAATAATATTTTCTAGCTCCTTCCATTTTCCTGTAAATTCAAGATGTCGTTATTTTTTTCTGTTGTTTAAGTACTCCATTGTGTAAATGTACCACATTTTTCTTATCCATTCTTTGGTCGAGGGTCATTTAGGTTGTTTCTCCATTCTGGCTATGATTTAAGTCAAATAAAATGTTAAACACGTCCGACATTTGCCCAGGTTTGTGTTAAACTTGAAGAATTAGCTGACAGTGAGCATCATTTCTGTTTTCATCTACCTCTACCAGTATACTCTAACTCAAACCTATGTGACCGATGATAAACTATTTTAAGTTTAATTGTTCTCTTTCATATTTTCTTTCTTTGTAGATGCTCAGTTTAGAAACAGAAAACATCCATGAAATTGTATATATGTGTGCCTACATATACACATATATTCCATTTTTTTTTATTGGAAAAAAAAAAAGAAATTTCTGCCTCCTCCCCGCCTCCCATTTCCCTCCCACTCCTCCCTCTCCTCCTCCCCTCCCCCCACTCCTCCCCCTCCCTCTCCAGCCTGAAGAGCAGTCAGGGTTCCCTGCCCTGTGGAAAGTCCAAAGTCCTCCCCCCTCAATCCTGGTCTAGGAAGGTGAACATCCAAACTGGGTAGGCTCCCACACAGCCAGAGCATGAAGTAGGATCAAAACCCGGTGCCATGGTCCTTGGCTTCTCAGCAGCCCTCATTGTCCACCAAATTCAGAGAGTCCGGTTTTATCCCATGCTTTTTCAGTCACAGTCCAGCTGGCCTTGGTGAGC
This sequence comes from Microtus obscurus, assembly GCA_963919715.1. NCBI lineage: Eukaryota > Metazoa > Chordata > Mammalia > Rodentia > Cricetidae > Microtus > Microtus obscurus. The sequence continues at coordinate 5,720,918 of CAWTZC010001020.1, read as the reverse complement.
TCCCAAAGAATCAGCCCCACTGTCTCCACGGGTGGGCGCACCCCTTGTGGTCCTGACTTCTTTGCTCATATTCTCCCTCCTTCTGCTCCTCATTGGGACTTTGGGAGCTCAGTCCAGTGCTCCATTTTGAATAGAAAAAAATATTATTCATTAAGCAATAAGCAAGTTTAAAGGTTAATAGACATGCCTAATTGTACATAAAAATGAAACTACAAATTGAAATATAATAATCAGGAAACCAAAGCTATCACATTGAAACTTAATAACTCATGTATGATGAGCAATTTATTGTGATTATAAAAACTATTTATGGACCCTGATCATGTGCCAGAAATCTTATTGTCTTTGCATATCGTATAGTATGATTCTAAAACAGTCACATAATGGAGACACTTGTGTTAAACATTTCCATTGACATAAAAACTGAATCAAAGAAAAACTGTCCAAGACTTCACATCCTATAACAAGAACAGGCAAATTTGAAGCTCAAGCTCTTTCCACTGTTCTTAGGCAATAGGCAAGTTCTAGAGAGAATTTGGTCACAAGTTGTGTTACAAGTGATGTTGAGAATGACTATGATCTCCATCACACTACTGATTCCAAGTGTATTGACTAAAGAGGAGCTCTATTTTCCTCACTCTTCTATGTACTCCTTCCCAAAAATCAGGTGATTTTTCAATAAGAGTTGGCTTAGGTGAGTGGGATGTGTTAATCTTATTATAGAATTTAATGTAAAAAATATATATAACAAAATAATTATATTTCTATTCATCTCTTGCAAAATTCTATCATATTAAAGGCATGCATATTATTTAAAAAGTACAGGAAAAGTAATTGATGAAAGAATAGTGAATTAGTTTTGGAATACATGTATTTCTCTGATGACAGATAATAAAAATTTCAAAATACTCTGTAAAATATTTTTAATAAGTATATGAGTAATACAAAAAAGTTCACATCATCTGGGACTTAAAGGAAGGCACTTAAACAAGACAAACTATCCAAAATTTTAAATAAGGAAAAAAAACAGATTCCTTCTTATTATATTAACATTATTAACTTTAGCACACCAATAGACAAGATGTGGAGATCAGGACACCATTATAGAATGTTTCCTTGCAAATTCACAGTTTTAATCAAACTCAAACTACATATTTATCAACTTTCTCTTTAGGTTCTGGTTAATATTTAGTGGTGTGGCTAATTCAAGTCAGCATTTGTTTTTCAAGAAAGATTCAAATAAGGGGGATGGGGAAGATTGGAATACAGCAATAAACGGGGGCGGGGGGGAAGAGTGGGGTAGACACCACATGGACAATGATTGACAAGGATTATTTTCCTTAACTAAAACCTAACTGATTGCTTAGTAATCAAAGATTGTATACTAAGCAGTATTGGAGACAAGGAAAAGGTGACTTCCATTTCCTCTGTGTCTTTTTATATTTATAGATGAAAATTCTGAAATGTCAACAGACCGCAGAACTCAAATTAGGGCACTACTCATCTGGTTCACAACCTAGTCCTCATTACCTCAGAGTCTCAAGGTATAAACTCAGGGAATATTTAAGCTTTCGTCCGTCACTTATTAATAGTCATAAGCACACATAACTGCAAGACAATATGTAACAACAAAATACCAAACTGTTAGAATACTCTGCCTAGAAAGTAAGCAACACTTAAATAATCTTTAATGAAGTTGGCTTCCTAGGATGTCTGTGTTTTATAATTCAAGGCTGTCCTTTTTTTTTTCTTTCCTTCTTCTACTCTCACCTCTTCTGTTTGTGGAAAGCAGTTAGAAACCAACTCTAAGTAACTTAAATGGGGAGTTCTTTCTCGAATGGATAATATAATTGCCATAGCTTTTTTAGATCTGTTAAGTCTCCAAAAGTCTCCTGCCAGAGCACTTATAGACATTTGGAAATGTCACTGTATTCAAGACTTCCTCTCATTGTTTAAGGCCACAAATAAGAACATCTGTTTAGATCGCTTGGTCACATGGCCCTTCCGTTGTTGTCAGGTACAGAATTAAAGTAACTGCTTTGTTTTCATTTTACAACTGACAGCAGGCCCTTTACTGTGTGAGTAGACCTATTCCAGATAAGAAGATTGGTAAGTCAGACTTCAAGCAGTTCCAGAGAGCAATGAATGTCCAAATAGTCACCCAGCATCCATATGCAGTGGCTACCAGTTTCTAGAGATTTAGTACCAAGCAAGTACCTGCCTTGCCCCTTAAGTGAGCCCAATGACGAGTCCTAGCCGTCCAATTTGCACAATGAGAAAAATTACCAACTATCATGCCTTTTGCATGAACTCCTGTCTCCTATTGAACTCCTCCCGGGCTGTCTTTGAAACCCTTCAGATATGCATGTACACAGGAAAACACTGCCTGTAGAGTTCTCTTCACTCCTCTGAGTCATTTCCTATTTCCTAACTGTTACTCCTGCTGCCCCAACAAGAGCAACATCTTAGAGATTTCTCATAATTTTTCATCTTTCTACTCGTTTGGCCTCTGATGGCATGTTCTTTTCTATTCCTCCATACCCTTTCTTTTTACTCACTCCTGTTCCGCCTTGGCTACATCTTGCCTAGATTTTTCCTAAAACTTCAGTGAGTTTGTAATTTCTAATTTCATCTTTCTCTCATCTAACATTTACTATTTGCGATCATTCTCATTTGCAAGGCTTCACATAAGTGAGATTTTAATACTTATATTCCAGAATTTATTTCAGAATTTTTTTTATAAATGACAAATTGATTAGTTAAGATTAAGCATTCATTGGCAGGAGTGGACTTTCAGAAGCAAGTCTCAAATCATAGGGTAAGCAAATATCACCCTTGGACAAGGAGCTGTCTTGCTTTCATTTGAGACAATAGTAACAGTCTCTCTCTCTCTCTCTCTCTCTCTCTCTCTCTCTCTCTCTCTCTCTCTCTCTCCTTCCCTCTCTCCCTCCCCCTCTCTCTCTCTCCCTCTCTCTATTTCTCTCTCCCTCCCCCCTCTCTCTCTCATTATCACACTGTTTGCTATGTCAGTTTTAGCATTAGACTATGTATTCCTCAGATCATATCTACTTTCTTTCTTTCTGTCATTCATGTTTACCAGTAGTGAAGTAAATAATTTGCTAAAAAAAAAAAAGACAGGTAGTTAAATAGCTTGCCTTGAGTGCATGAGATTCTGAGGTTCATTCGTAAACCCACATGAAAATACCAAGTGTAGTAGTACACATATATGATTATGTGATGTGGAGGCAAAAACATGGGATCTCTGGGGCTTACAAATCAATCAGTCTAGCCAATTCAGTGTGCCTCAGTCCAATGAGAAGCCCTAAAGGAAAGGGGTAATATTTTTGAGGATGCCATTTAAGTTTGTGTTCTGATTTTCATGCATACTTGAACACAATTGCACACAAACAAACACAAAAATATGCACACATGTACATATACACATATAACATATTTGACTAAATATATGGGAATATTGGGTATCCATAGATTCTAAAATTCATTGCAAACACTCAAATATAAAGGCAAACATACACATACACAGAACTATAAATATTGAATTTCTCATAAACACAACAAAGTACAAAAGTAACATGATCATAACTCTACTTTCCTGAGGAGCAACCTGGGTCACACAGGGGTTCTGAGTAGCCCTTGGTCGTTTGTCTCAGAGCCAGAGCAGCAGAGCTGTCAAAGTACCTAGTCTATGCTAAAACATGTTTAAGATTTGAAGTAAATAATTAATTAAATACATAATTATAAAAACATATGTTCAATTTTATGCTCCTTGTTATCAGTGTAGAGATCTACCATTATGATAATGAATATGACCTTTTTATTCCACCATTTTCATAAATCTCTAAACGCTATCATATGACTAACTTTTTGTCTTTTCACAAATGTGAACACACACACACACACACTCCCAAGGTCAACTTTAACTTGAATCATTATAACTATTATATTTCCTGATATTACATATAGTCTTAAGACAAACTGTACCTGCTAAACTCATTTTAAATAAAATTATAGTCTTGGATTTTATAAGGGAATTTAAGAGAAAAATTTTAGTAGTTCACTGTCTTTGTCTTAAAAATTTATTCATAATTATTTTAAATCAAACACTGCACCTGGATTTTTGCCTGATTCTCAAACTCTGGGGTTCTTACAGATATATAAGCTAAACAATAAAGGTCACCTAACTCCCCCCCCCCCCCCCCCATGCCAAACACACACACACTGAGATGTCTTTGCTATATATGATTTATTTAACACTGGGTCCTGGAAACTCAATATAATTCTCAGAAGATTCAGACAGTCTCTTACTCTCTAAGCCTCTAGGACACTATCAGGTTAAGTGTGTAAGCATAGACATTTCACGTTCTTATGCCAGACGAAGGAAAGAACAACTGCACATCCATTGCATCATTCTTATTCCAATAGGATGAGGTGTAGGTCTTGTCAACAGTCACACGTTAATGAATAAAAGACCTCTATCCCTCCCATATTGTTCTTGCTCTTCCTATCTCATTTTTTACAAACCTCTCAAAATTCCATGAAAAAAAAAAAAACTTCCCTGAATACATTCTGCCATCTCTAGTCCTATTGATATTTTCTTGGGTGAGGTACCACCACATTTCGTTGAACTATTATTGCAATTAGTTTCTAATTAATTTCATTAAATAAACTAGATTCATTGGTGAGTCATGAATTAATTTGGGGTCATGAATGAGCAAGTTTGGAAAACTGAAGAATACAGGAGATTAGAATAAAAAAATGAGAGTATTCCCATCACATACTTTATGAAAATTTCGTGTAATCATTTTAATTACTGCTCATGTGTCCAAATACAGCAATTGCAGTGGTAGGAGTGACAGCAGGGGTAGATAATGATGTAAAATGCATTATTTATTATTCACCATTTGAAAAAGTTATTCAAAGTCGTTGCTCGCAAGGACTTTCTGTCTGTATTCAGCTTTTGCAGGGGCATTCTGTGGTAAAATGCACATTTTATCATGCTGTTCTCACAATTCAAAGTTGAAATGGCTGCAGCCAAGATTCTAACAGTGGCTTTCATTACAGACCTCCTATTTCCCAGAGATTTCTTGTATATGCACTTTCTATACCTTATACTCTAGTGGCATTACCTGACACATGGACCATACAGTTTCTACCACTCTATGAATGCCAATGTGTACATGAACCATTAACCTGAAAATGTCCTGTGTTTTTTTTCTTAAATAAGGGATAATACCCATTTACAGTGTTTTAGAGAAAATTGATAGCATTAATTTATTGGCCTACTCTGAAGTATTTATTTATAATGATAGATATAGTAAATTATGTAGAAGAAATATGTTCAATGAATTAGGAAAGCAAAAGAAAATGATGACCATTATCTAATGTACTTTGTATGTGAATGTGTTCATTGAACAATCCACAAATACTCGTCTTGAAATTTCAGAGGTACTATGTTCCAAACCATAAAAAAATGGGGTATTGAATTGAACAGAGAATTTTCAACTGAAGAAGTTCAAATGGCCAAATGACACTTAAGGTCATTTTCAACCTTCTTAGCAATCTGGGAAATGCAAATCAAAACAATTTTGAGATACCATCTTACACCTGTCAGAATGGCTAAAATCAAAAACACCAAGGACAGCCTATTCTGGAGAGGCTGTGGAGTAAGGGGAACAGTCATCCATTGTTGGTGGGAATGCAAACTTGTGCAACCACTTTGGAAATCAGTGTGGTGGTTTCTCAGGAAACTGGGAGTCAACCTAACTAATTGGATCCAGCAATTCCACTCTTGGGAATATACCCAAGAGATACCCAATCATAGTACAAAAGCATGTGTTCAGCTATGTCCACGGCAGCAGTATTTGTAATAGCCAGAACCTGGAAGCAACCTAGGCGCCCCTCAATAGAAGAATGGATAAAGAAGGTTTGGCACATATACACCTTAGAGTTCTACTCAGCGGTAAAAAGTAATGACATCTTGAATTTTGCATGCAAATAGATGGAAATAGAAAACACTTTACCGAGTGAGATAACCCAGACCCAAAAAGATGAATATGGTATGTACTCACTTGTAAGTGGATTCTAGCCACAAACAAAGGAAATTGAGCCTATAGTTCGTGGTCCTAGAGTAGCTAAATAAGAAGATGAACCCAAAGAAATACATATAGTTATCCTCCTGGATATTGGAAGTAGACAAGATCGCCAGGCAAAAGTTGGGAGCAGGGGGGTGAGGGTGAGTTGGGAGGAAGGGAAGATGGGGAGAGAGAAGGGAGAAGGGGAGAATGGGGAGAGCTTGGGGGAATGGGATAGGTGAGATGGATGAAGGGTGGATATGGGAGCAGGGAAGAAGATATCTTAATTAAGGGAGCCTTTTTAGGGTTGGCTAGAGTCTTGGCTCTAGAGGGGTTCCCAGGTGTCCAAGGGGATTTCCCCAACAAGGTCTGCGGGCAGCAGAGGAGAGGGTGCCTAAACTGGCCTTCTCCCACACACTGATGAATGTCTTGCATATCACCGTAGAACCTTCATCTGGCAAGGCATGGAAACAGAGACAGAGACCCACATTGGAGCACTGGGACTGAGGTCCCAAAGTGCAGATGAAGAGCAGAGGGAGGGAGAAGATGAGCAAGGAAGTCAGGACGGCGAGGGGTGCGTCCACCCACGGAGATGGTCGGAATGATCTAATGGGAGCTCACCAAGGCCACCTGGACTGGGTCTGAAAGAGCAAGTGATCAAACCGGACTCTGAATGTGGCTGACAATGAGGGCGGACTGAGAAGCCAAATATAATGACACTGAGTTTTGATTCTACTGCATGTACTGGCTTTTTGGGAGCCTAGTCTGTTTGGATGCACACCTTCCTAGGATAGAGGGAGGGCCTTGGACTTCCCACAAGGCAGGGCACCCCGACTTCTCTTAGGACTGGAGAGCGAGGGAGAGGGGGGTTGGGGAGTGGGAGGAAAGTGGGAGGATTGGGAGGAGGTGGAAATTTTAAATAAATAATAAACAAACAAACAAAACTTGAAAAGTTGTAATCATGTGCTGGCATATTTCTTATTAAATAGTTTTTCCTAGACTCATTGTTTGAGAAAAACATGTATCTTTGGCATTGTGTTGAGAAGGACAAAGAAAACAATGTTACCACCTTGTTGGGATTACTAGAATTTCATTTTTAAAACCCTGTAGCAACTCTTCTCATTGTTAGTACAATCGCATCACATTTTTAAGATTACTTTTATTACATGAAGATGTATATGTTTGCATGTGGGTATAGCAGACACATGCAGGGTCCCTGAGGTCAGGGTTCTCAGAGCTCCTGGAACTGCAGCTACAGACACCAGTGAGCAACGTGACATGGATACTATATCCTGAACTCAGATCCCCAGGAAGAGAAGCAAGTGCTGTTAACCATTGCACCATCTCTCTAGCCTGAGATTCAGACTTCCTTTTGTTTCCACTGTGTATTTCTGTGCTGTGCAACCAGAGCCGAGGAAAGCACAAAGAGGAGCTCAGAAGTCATGTTAAAATATTCCAACATTCTTCTAAAAGAGACTAGCAGCTGGAATTTTTTGACTTAAAACAATAAATAAGGTCTGCCAGACCAATGTGCCTATTTGATGTGACAAGTTGTTTCTATAGGTGTGTGCAGGATCATTCAAAGCAAGTTGGGGGAACTGTGAGGATGCTGAGGGTTAATCAAGGCTTTCCCACAAAATAAAACAAAACAGAAACTCTAAACCAAAATTCATTCTTAATAAGAATTGGCCTCAAGTATTGCCAAACACAGTCTAGGTGTGATGATAAGTAGAAAATAAACTGTAGTGTTTAAACTAAGTCTAAATTTCAGGATTCTGCTTTAATTAAATTGCAACAGGTAAAATTTATTCTTTTAAAAGGTGAAAGTGCGCCCGGGCAGTGGTGGCGCACGCCTTTAATCCCAGCACTCGGGAGGCAGAGGCAGGCGGATCTCTGTGAGTTCGAGACCAGCCTGGTCTACAAGAGCTAGTTTCCAGGACAGGCTCCAAAACCACAGAGAAACCCTGTCTCGAAAAACAAAACAAAACAAAACAAAACAAACAAACAAACAAAAAAACCAAAAAGGTGAAAGTGCAAATTATCACTTACTCAATAAAGTTTGTGCTGTGCCAAAGAGCACATGTAATCTTGAAATATAGTAAATGTCTATTATATAAGAAATTGTCCAAGACATGGAAATCTTCTTGGCATATGAATACAGAGATGATAAAGAGTTTCAATATAAAGGGCACTAAATTAAGCATTCCAAATAGGTACAGTTTTCCTAAGCTGCATATAAAGTATTTCATCTTAGGAGTCTAAGAATGTAGAAAGAGACCATAGCATGTATTTACAAAGTTAAAATTACAGTAGTTTTGTGATGTTAATGCTTTTAATAATCAAAACTAAAAGCATTAAAAAAGTGTATGTATTTGACAATACTTCATTAACATGGCATGTATGAAGCACAGCAAGCAAGAGAAACTGAGAGCTTGTAAAATCAATATCCTTAATTTAAAAATGAGAGCAAGTAGATCACGAAATGTAAGTAATTTGTTTAAATGTCGTTTTTTCCTTTTTCTATCAGAATCACCATCAAGTATGGAACTCTCATTTTTATAATGGATTCTTCTGCCTCATTTCCTATAATCTTCTATTCTTATTTCAATTATTGGGGTCATGGTATTCTTTTATTATTCCTCTAGATATGTGACTATTCCTTTTAAATCTAAACTCCAAATACAACATACCTTTGTCTTTACCTGTATAATAGTGATACAGTGATCTAGAACTGGATACCCAGAGGATGTTAATTTGTTACATTCAACAAATAAAACATCGCTGAATCAATGCAACAAATTAATGAAATAATTGCCTATATTTTAAACTCAAATATTTTAATATGTTAGTAATATTGAAAAATAATTCTGAAATTCAAGTTTCGAATTTTTATTGAATCATTGTACAAAATTTAACTCTTTTCATTTTTTAGATATCTATGTTTTGACTCATAACTTCATTGCTTAGTATGACCGCATATGTAAGTCACTGAACACAGGGGTATCAAGTATTACTTCATACCAGATTGTAAATGTGTGAACTATCTAGATCTTAAAAATCACAAATATGATGACAAATTAGCAGTCATGTTTTAATAAGGACAAAAGTTGTCCCATTGACATTCACATCTTAGAAACTTTATGGGATGTACTCACTCATATTTGGTTTCTAGCCTTAAATAAAGGACATTGAGCCTATAATTCGGGTTCTTAGAGAAGCCAAATAAGAAGGAGAGCCCCCCCCAAAAAAAACATATAGGCATCCTCCTGAATATTAACCTTCATCAGGCGATGAAAGGAGACAGAGACAGAGACCCACATTGGAGCACCGGACTGAAATCTCAAGGTCCAAGTCAGGAGCAGAAGGAGAGAGAGCACGAGCAGGGAGCTCAGGACCGCGAGGGGTGCACCCACACACTGAGACAATGGGGATGTTCTATCGGGAACTCACCAAGGCCAGCTGGCCTGGGTCTGAAAAAGCTTGGGATAAAACCGGTCTCGCTGAACATAGCAGACAATGAGGACTACTGAGACCTCAAGAACAATGGCAATGGGTTTTTGATCCTACTGCACCTATTGGCTTTGTGGGAGCCTAGGCAGTTTGGATGCTCACCTTACTAGACCTGGATAGAGGTGGGTGGTCCTTGGACTTCCCACAGGGCAGGGAACCCTGATTGCTCTTTGGGCAGACAAGGAAGGGGGATTTGATTGGGGGAGGGGAGGGAAGGGGAGGCGGCGGTGGGGAAGAGACAGAAATCTTTAAGAAAGAAAGAAAGAAGGAAGGAAGGAAGGAAGGAAGGAAGAAAGAAAGAAAGAAAGAAAGAAAGAAAGAAAGAAAGAAAGAAAGAAAGAAAGAAAGAAAGGAAGGAAGGAAGGAAGAAAGAAACAAACTTGATTTAGTCTATGTTCTGAATCAAAAGCACTTAATCTAAAACTTATCTCCCAACATCACAATTTTCAACGGTTGTAATTTAATAATATATGTTATCTCACAAAAACAAATAAAAATAATTAGTACAGCGTCCATAGCAGTGCTATAACCCAAGGATTAATACATAAAACGGTAGTTCATAAAATCTTAAAAGTTCAATATTTAATTACAAAGAAGTTCTTTAGACTAGATAAATGGTTCAGCAATTAAGAAACTTGCTATTTTCAACAAGGGCAAGGTCAGTTCCCAGCACTAAATCTGGGGCCTCACAAGCACCTGTAACTCTAATCCCTGGAGGACCCAATGCTTTCTGACCTCTCCTGCCTCCCCCCTTACACACACACACACACACACACACACACACACACACACACACGTACCTACCCCTCACTCTCCCATAGACATATATTTAAATAGAACATAATTTTTAGCAATAAAAACAGAGCTCAATCTTTCTCTGTAAGTACACTGTTCATATTTTTTATTTTTTTTTTTTATTTTTTGGTTTTTCGAGACAGGGTTTCCCTGTGGCTTTGGAGCCTGTCCTGGAACTAGCTCTGTAGACCAGGCTGGTCTCGAACTCACAGAGATCCGCCTGCCTCTGCCTCCCGAGTGCTGGGATTAAAGGCGTGCGCCACCACCGCCCGGCACTGTTCATATTTTTAATTGAACTTTTCTTTTAAAATTAGTGTTGTTACAATTTTTAAAACTGGATCCATATTCATTGAATGTATTAGTTCTATATGCTCGAACACACACATACACATACACACACACACACACACACACACACACACGCCATGAAAATTTTGAAACCATTCTACCCAAAAGAAGGAAGTTATGTTTTCAAACATAATATTCTTGTAAATGCTGTTAAAAATAATCACTGTTAACATTTGGTATCATGATGGCTATTAATTCAAACTTTATGTTTCTAGTAACAGATGAGTGGATTGGCATTTCAATACAGCATCTTGTCATTCCAGGAATTTTGATGGTTGCCAGTAATGTGGCAGATACAGGAACTCGCTTATAACCCCCAAGAAAAGTGTTAGGGTCTTTTCCCTAGGGCTGTCCTGAGTAATGATGACATAGGGCTACTACTCTTTCTTTCAGTAATCCTAACCGTTACTTGGTTCTTCTTTGCACACTTCCTATAATCTATGCATTCCCTAGAACCTGATCTCATCACACTAACAGTCCTCTCTGTGAATCATTAAATGTTAGGCTTGTTTTTCTTTAGCTAAACAGATGTGCTCATCTCTTGATTTTACAGCTCAGCCAGCTGACCGGCATTCCTCAGAAGGAAATCAACAATTTCTGAACCAAAAACCAGATCAGAGAGCACAGCAATGAGTGTTGGTTTTACAACTTCATTGATGAAAAGAATTTGGTCTATAAACTCTGATAACTAGAGGGTAAAAATTCCCAACAATGTAAGTCCACTGGCCTTGTTCCAAAGATGTCCACGAAATCATAGGAAATACAGTCACAGGGTTTAAGAGCCACAGAGGGGTAAAATAGACCATTGAGCTCAGTTTCCTCATTAGGCAAATCAGCTGGAGAAAATGAATCCCAAGGTGTATTGTGTCATTTGCTCAAAGTTAAGTGGCATTTAAGTGCCATGCCAACAGTAGAATCCTGAGTCCCTTATTGTCAAATGACTGGCTTTCAACTGTTATTTCCCAGGAGTGGGCATCCCACATAGCGCAAAGGGACAGTTAACTGCAAATGCTAGCATTTTCTGTGTGCAAAGCCATAGCTGGAATGCTTACAACACAACTGAACTACATATTACTCCTGAGTCATCAGAAGGATATTATATATTTATTGAATAACTGTTCTTAATAACTACATTGTACTACAGTTTTGTACTAGAAACCTTTTTCTTCTAAATACAGACAGAATTATTAGACACAAATTATTTCTTCAATGTACTTGAAAATATCTGTTATATGGTTTGAATGAAGGTTAAATTAAAGAGGTAGTCCCTGAATACTTGATTTAAAACTTTGTATCATTTTGATTAAGATGATAAGGCACTTAATGTAGTAACTCATGAGTTTCCTGGTTACTTGTCTTAAAGATACTCAAACATATCTTTTGTTCATAGTAAGAACTTAATTAAAAGAAGTTCTCATAGTATAGACCATAGACCATAAAAATCTATTCAGCCATATACATTTCAGCTTTGTGGTTTTTACTTTGGATTTCCTTGATTTAAAAAAAAAATAGAGTCTTAATGTACACCTGAGGATTCTTGGTACCTTTGAAAGAGATCAGACATTAAAATGGAATTCTCCCTTTTGTCCTTCATGGTTTCCCTGAAAGTTAGAATATAACTTAGAGATGTCCTTAGTTTCATAATAAACATTCAGTTAATTCTTCTCAATCTGGAACAACACTGATTTATCTTTACCAGTGAAAGTTCTATGTGTTTTCACATAGTTCTGTGTTAGGAATATTGTTAGAATTTAAGTTGGAAAGAAGTATGTGTGGTTCTTCTGTCTAGTCTCTGAGCACTTACAAGAAGGCCCTAAACTTCTTGTTCTGTGAAGAAATGTGGAAGATTAATCTATGTATGAAGCACCTTGGAATTTTCAGCCAGAATGAATTCACATTCTCCATGATTGGGTTTAATATATCATAAAGACATCGAGCCTTTTCTTATAGTTGCATACTCATCTTACCATTTGTGTTTTTCTCATTATGCAAATTCACAGTATTGCTATATTATTATTATTATTTTTTGCTTGTCCTCAGTTTCTCATCCCTACATCTTTCTCTTAGTTTCTCTTTCCTCTTGGAGGTTTGCAGACTATCTTCAGCATTACAGTTTGAGCATCCCTCATGTGAACATACAAAGCCTACGTGCTAGTATCTGGAAGCTTTCTGACATTATCATGATGTTGCTAGTGATGAGTCAGAGTCAAAATGCTATGCTCTACCACTTTACTAAAAATACCTTCAGGCAATGTCGAAAAGGAGTATGTGAGACATAAGTGTCTATGATTAGACAGAATCCAGCCATGTAAATACTGCATATGTGCAAATATCCTTAAATTTGAGAAATCAGGGTTCTCTGCTCTGTGGGAAGTACAAGGACCACCCACCTCCATCCAGGTCTAGTAAGGTGAGCATCCAAACTGCCTAGGCTCCCACAAAGCCAATACGTGGGGACTTGATTGGGGGAGGAGGAAGGAAATGGGAGGCGACAGTGGGGAAGAGACAGAAATCTTTAATAAATAAATAAAAAAAATTTAAAAAAAGAAAAAAATTTGAGAAAAAATGAATGTAATGGCAGACTGAGTATTAATCATTACTGTATGATAATTCATACTTATCCTGAATCAATTTTATTTCCTTTTCATTAATCTATTGTTTTAAACATCTTATTGAGCCTGACATTTATTCCTACAATTCTTCAGCTGAATATCTTCCCAGAACTTGTGCAAAATTAATCTCAATCTTCTTAGGTCCTTTCACTCAGTATAACATGTCCCACCTCCCTTTTCAGTCTTACTAACTATCCTTAACCAATGTACTCTTGTATTAACACACACAAAGATTATTCACCATGTCCATGGATGTTGAAAAAGATCACATAATTTTGCTTGTTCCCCTTATATATTTACCTCTTTACAATTAAACTCAGACACACCCAACTTCAACAAACCTTTCTCAACTGGACAGTGGTACCTCCTCTACTTTTTCTCATCACGGTTGTGTACTGTGAGAACTCTCTTATACATTTTCTTCCACACCATTGCTTCATGAGCTACAGTCCTTCCCTATACGCTGGTAAGTTCAACAGAAGAGATTTCTTCTCTGAACTACTTCAGGATAACTCAGGTGACTGACAGAAAGTTATTACAAAAAACTTCAAAGTAATTATGTACTCAAAATTTTGTGTTTAACTTTGAATCAAAAAATTTAAATATAGCATTCATGTACTAGAGACTTAACAGGTGACTGTTTAACTTTACATAAAAATTGACACCATATTTTTAAATCTATGGGAAGAATAAGGAACTGGTCATTTGGTGGCACTTTGTGTAAGAAAAAAAAATAAAACAAACAAATATAAGAACCTCTCTGCCATGATAAGTCATGCTGCCCCAGCACAATTTTCTCTTTTCTTCTGTACTCTGACCTAAAATTCAAGTTTGCTTCCTCTAGACATCCTTATTGAGAATTTTTTTCGTAACCACTTTTTATAGTGTTTTCACTCCATTTATAGATACTTATTTCTAGAATTTTAAATCTATTTCTTTTTGTTTAAACAAGAACAAACCAAGACTCCAGTGGGTATTACTTGAGATATTTGAAAATGTCAGGTAATAATTAATATCACATGATTATTCTTCAACAGATATGTCAAAACTTGACATTTCCTTTTGCATGTAATTTTCCTTATGAACCCAAACTGAAAGCAACCCAAACTCTTATGTTATCTTATGACCCTGGAAAACACTTGTATTTTGTTATTACTGGAACTTCTACTTCACTTCTTCACCTAGAGAGTGATTAATTATATGTGTCCAGTGATTTCTTGATTGTTTTTGTGCAAAGTAGCAATGCTTTTGTGGTTAGGCAATTGTTTCCATTTGGCAGGATTTCTACAATGGGAAAGGACATGTAAATGAACATAAATATTTTAGGGCTCTTGGAAGGCGTCATCAATTTGATTTTTGATTAAGTTCTATCTATTTATAATTCTGGATGTTTTTCACTGAAATAAGAATATCAGTGAAGCTTTTCACTATGTACTAATTTTTAACATTTTATATATATATATATTTATCATATATGATGTTATATATATTAGATATAGTAGTAAACATGTTTTAAATAGATTTAGTATTTTTCATTTTTATTTTGATTATTATTTTTATTTTTTATTTGAAGTGTCCCTTTGTCTTAGAACTAACATAATTCCAAAACTAATCTATTCATATCACGCAGCAATCCACAATATACTTCCTATTTAGCATTGTTAAAATTTAAAATGGTTGATCCTAATAAAATTGAAGTCTGAGTTGTACACAGGACATGGATTTTATAATTAAACATAATTTTATGTATGTTACATTAAATATAATTAGTTAACTATAATTAAATGTAATTAGTTAAATATAATTTTATGAAGCTAAAACATACAAAGGTAATTATTTTAAAGCTGCAAAATTCTATTAGGATTAAATTATGAAAAATATGTTAAGCAAAAAATAATGTTAAATAGAATGGCCATATCTATTTAAGACATGGCCCTGTCTCTGAAACACAAATTATTATTTGAATTTATACAAATGCTAAACATTCTCTTCATTTTTTGGACTGCCTCTCCGTTACACATTTTGTGGCGTTTTAATTGCCATTAAGAAATGTGTGTGCACGTGTGGAAGAATTAAAGCTATCCTTTGCAATAACAAGGAAACTTTGTTTCTTCTAGCAAATAGTCTTTTATTAAAGTTTTATTTTTATAATTGATAGCATGCAGTAAAGGTCAGTTGTGTGATTTAATGTTTGTCATAAACTACACACCAGGGGAAAGTCAAAATGTTTTATTCTCAAGGGACTCTGATTCTTTCATATTTCATCTCTTTCTTGGGTGAAACATCCCTCTTCTTAGACAGACAGGCCATCTTTATAATATTACTTCACATTCCCCAGGACAGCTATACCTTCATGACATTCAAACCTGTTTTTAGCTATTTGCATTCTATAGATACTCCTGTCTACTGAAGCAGTGTTCCTTTGCCCTTTCAGATTGAGATTCTTTCATAGCTTACTCTGTCTCATCCAGATTCTCTTACCCAGTGTCAACTTTATATGTATTTGATAAATTTAGGTAATGAATGTGTGATTTATATTGGACAATATGACTTTTCAAGTCTAGTCATTGAGTTTCCATGCTTGGCAAGATATTCGCATATTCGTTTTATACAAACATATATGTGAATATACACGCATATGTAAAATAATCAGGCTGGTGGGACAGCTCAGTGGATTAGAGCATTACTAGTTGTTTCTTCCAGAGAAACAACATTTGATTCTCAGCACTCCTATAGAAGCTCACAAAAAACTGTAACATAGTTCTAAGGTTTCTGAAATGCTATTCTGTTCTTCAGTACAAACAGTGTACATATACATATGCAGGCAGAACACACAGAGACATAAATTAAAAATAATAACATTTTTAAAATTTTATATATATTATTTATTATATTATATATTATTTATATATATTATTTCCCTGTTCATTATTTTTACTTTAAATCTCATGATTATTTTACTGAATATAGATGATAATATAGAAATGCCTAATTACTAATTTTGAAACTCATCTTGCAAAACTTGTATATAAACATATTTTAAGAAAAACTCAATTGGAGATGCAGAGGTCCACAGCCAACTACTGGGCTCAGCTTCTGGAGTCCAGTCGAAGCAAGGGAGGAGGGATTATATGAGCAAGGTGTGTGGGGTCTAGATTATAATGGGGAAAAACCACAGAGACAACTGACCTGAGATAGTGGGAGCTATGGACTCTGGACTGACACTTGGGAAGTCTGCATGGGACCAAACTAGGCCCTCTGAATCTGGGTAACAGTTGCATGGCTTCATCTGTTCTTGGGGGCTCCTGGCAGTATGACCAGGATTTATCCCTGGTGCACGAACTGACTTTTTGGAGCTAATTTCCTATGGTGGGATACCTTGGTAAACCTTGATGCATCAGGGAGGGGCTTGGTCCTGTCTCCTACCTCAACTTGACATACCAGGCTTTGTTAACTCCCCATGGGAGGCCTTACCTTTTCTACAGAGTGAATGGGGGATGTGACAGGGAGCAGGAGGAGGGGAGGGATGGGAATAGGGGTTGGTATGTAAAATAAATTTTAAAAAAGAAACTTCTTCTGGCGATGGATGGAGATAGAGACAGAAACCCACACTGGAACACTGGACTGAGCTCCCAATGTCCCAATGAGGAGCAGAAGGAGAGAGAATATGAGCAAAGAAGTCAGGACCACAAGGGGTGCGCCCACCCGTGGAGACAGTGGGGCTGATTCTTTGGGAGCTCACCAAGGCCAGCTGGACTCTGACTGAAAAAGCATGGGATAAAACCGGACTCTCTAAATTTGGCGGACAATAAGGGCTGCTGAGAAGCCAAGGACCATGGCATCGGGTTTTGATCCTGCTTCATGTTCTGGCTTTGTGGGAGCCTACCCAGTTTGGATGTTCACCTTCCTAGACCAGGATGAGGGGGGAGGA
This sequence comes from Microtus obscurus, assembly GCA_963919715.1. Lineage (NCBI taxonomy): Eukaryota > Metazoa > Chordata > Mammalia > Rodentia > Cricetidae > Microtus > Microtus obscurus. The sequence goes on along the minus strand of CAWTZC010001020.1, from coordinate 5,703,630 downwards.
CTTTGGACTTTCCACAGGGCAGGGAACCCTGATGGCTCTTCAGGCTGGAGAGGGAGGGGGAGGAGTGGGGGAGGGGAGGAGGAGAGGGAGGACTGGGAGGGAAATGGGAGGCGGGGAGGAGGCTGAAATTTCTTTTTTTTTTTCCAATTAAAAAAAAAAACTCACAACAGTCAAAAAAAATAAAATAAAATTTTAAAAAAAAGATTACAGCAACGAATAAAAAGCGAAATTTGATCAAATTTACACTTTTTCCTTATTTGTCTTTTAGTCATTTAAACAATGTAAAACTCAGTGCACCAGTCTGGTTACTAGACCATAAATGCATAAGCTAGAGAAAAGAAATATGTTTAGCTCCAGCTTCCCTATGACACACCGTAAGAACCACCGGAACACATAATAATACACATTCTGACTCAGTAGGCCTGACTCAAGTTTGAGATTTCGGTTTTGTAAGGAGCATCCGGTTGGTGCTGGAATCCTGACCTACAGTGTAAGATCAAGTATTTTCTATCTCTGAACCTTCCTTGTTTTTTAAAGTAATCTATTCCTTAACAATGCAATTTGAAGCCTACAACAAGGGTAGAGGCGACTAAAGGAAAAAAAGAGTACAATAAGAGAAAGTGATTTAGGCTAAAGATAAGAAAAAAGGTAGAATGGATAAAAGCAAGATTAATAAGGAATAAAATGACAAAATTAAGCAGAAACAGTTACTCAGAATCCATGGCAAGAGTGTTTCTGCACGAAGGTAACAACTTCTTATATACTCACATCAGGGATACAGCAGTAACAGCATTTTTATTTTATATTGCACTTTTGTCAGACATAAAAGATGGTAAAGTACCCTACAGAAGAAGTTGTACTGGACTTCAGGAAAATTCAAATCACTTTAAAGACTTTGATGAGTTTTTTTTTTTTTATGAAAGCCCCAAAATAACTTTAACCACTTCATCAGTTTGAACATATTATGTCCAAAGTGGGGGAAATAGAATGGAAATGGTACCATAAATAAACGGCAAAGGTTGGTTTCTAACCCTGCTTCTCATAGAGTGAAATGTAAGTGGAATTTTCTGCTATAAACTAAATTGAAAAGAATTGCACAGAATTTATTTTCATACATAAGTATTCAGAGTGTCTTCGACAGCACTTCAGTCAGGGTTTGGGAGGGAGAGATTATGATTCTCTGATTGTATGACTAGCCAAGTTGCACATTGTCCATAGAGAGAAAGCATCTCAGGTTCTGAAGTAGGAAACACAGGTCCATGAAGGCTGAAAACTGGTATGAGTGTGGTATAAGCAACTCTAACCCCAACACGTAGGTCCTGGAGGAAGTGGGATCAGACAATGAAGGATTTCCTCAGAGGCAGAATATGTCTGAGGCCAGTCTAGCTCTTGTCTCATGAAGACAAAAACTAGAAATCTAAGACTAGACGCTTTGTTCAGTATCACTGAAAATAAAATTAGTTATACTCAAAAAGTCATTATATCTACCTACAATATCTTAAAAATTAGATGATAGTACAAACACTAAAATTACTTAAAAATTAGATAGCACAATCACTAAAATAACTTTATGTTTTAACTTAATGAAGATTTTTGTTATTTATAGCTATTTGTGTCATGCCAAAATTACATCCAATTGAATTAGATTTGGCTCTGAAACACTGGAAACTTCATCAATATTTATAGAGAGAGGTTAAAAGTGTGTTCCCCTGTTATACTTTGCACATAGCCTAAACCATGCTGTTTGGGCTCAGCTAAATAGTGCATACCACTTTGCAAAGATGACTGTCTCCTAATAGTGTGACTAATTCTGTAGCCGTATGCATGTTTGCTGTATTCTGGTTGGTTTGACCTAGTTCATGGTACTATAGGAACATCAAATATTATCGATTGTTACCAAAAACACATGATTAAGATAACTAAAGGTTTCTCATCTATCTAGCCTTTAAACTTACCTTGTAGTATCTAATAAACTACGTTAAATTCTAAGGCTGAATACCTATATTCAATAATAGAGCTACCATTTATTTCTCTAGAACATTTTATAAGTCTTTCTCCATTCTTGGCTATAACTGACATGGAAAACTACTTCTCATTCACCAGGTATCTACAGAGATTTTTGCCTCAGTGACTCTTTCTGACCTTTGCAGCCTCAGTCTCCTGTAAAAAGGATTCTGTAATGAGATCTGCCTTTGACTGGACCATGGTATCGCATATCAAGTATTACTTGAGACTAAGTACTATCATGATTTATTAGTGTTTTTTTCTAAAATAAACTAGTGTTTTCCTGTATAACAGATTACTTTGAATAGGTACAAAAATAATATAAAATTGAACTGTTCTAATTAACAATTTTATGCAATGTGAAGAACAGTTTAATGTAAATTTTATAAAATTATTTCTAGCCACCAAGTATAGTAGCACAAACCTTTGGAAGGCAGAGGCTGGCACATCTCTGTGAGTTCAAGGCCAGCATAATCTACAATGCAAGGAATTTGCACAGAGAAACCCTGTCTCAGAAAAACAAAACAAACAAAATAAAGAACCACAATAAAAATGTTACTTCTAAGCATGCTAAATATAATGATATTTTGAATATTAAGAGACAGAAATATTTCAGGTTTTACAATTTTAATATGACATATTTCTTTTTATATTTGCACACAGTGCTGTTATTGATGCTAAGAGTATAGGTAGACTCAGAAAAGTCAATATTTGTGATGTTTCCTTTATTAGTTAATAAAAAAAGCTGAAAGGCCCCAAATTAAACCTTGCTGTACTTAACAATATCAGAGAAACAAATGTTTCTTGAACAATAGAAGTGGTTATCCTCAAGAGAAAAAAAATATTATGTATGAAAACCATACATAGAGCTGAATTCTTTTGTATAGATCAGAGTCTGTCCCTACAACACCAGTGTAGAATCTGAGATACAAAAATAATAACTTACTGCAGTTTAAATAAAGGACATCTAAACTGAACAAAATTTCCTTGAATCTTTCAAGAATAAGCTTCTGAGATAATTAGCTGAAATAATATTTTATTTATGTTTTTATTTGCCCATAGTATTAAGCAGGTAGGGGGTGGATGTAGCACATAACTGGTGTATAAGTGCCAGATTAAAATAATCAGTTTGTCCTCCTGCCCAAAATGGCAAAATAGCCCATGCCAAACAGTCCCATTATTCCCTCAGCCATCTCTATCAGAGGAATCCTGTCTGATAGAGGAGATGTCAGGGCAAGATTGTTTCAACTTGAAGTGGGGGCTAACTTCATTTGTCTTAAGATTTCTTTGATGAAACATCAGATCTGCTAGATAAGGAATCGTGTACAAGTATATTCATGAGGTATATACATGAGGAAATATTAGTCATCGTGTAGTTGAAAGTATTTCTTATTTATGGTTTTAGAAATTCTTACTAAATAATTTCTCTTTGCTTTTTATATAAATACACATAGTTATAAAACTTTTATATAGGAAATGGTTGAATATTTAGTCACTCAATGAAAATAAAAAAACATGATTCTGTTAAGAGCCTCTGGCTAGACATGTTGCATGCACAAGGAGGAATTACAAATGTTATGCTACTAAATGGATATAATACTAAGCTGAATCCTAGTGAATTATTGCTGTACCCATGGATTCATAGATACATACAGCTCTCAACTATCATCTGAGGTACTTCTGCTTGCAGTAGATGGTGTACAGTAACTCAGAACTGGACAAGGTGCTGGGAGTGAGAGACAGTAGAATGCTCATTCCCCAAGGGAACACATGTAACACACCACACCACCAAGACTTGGGAATCATTGTGGATGAGGAAGTATAAAGACTGTAAAAAGTCTTTGTGGTGGATGAGTCAAATGAAACATTATCTTCTGTATACCCCAGGGAAGCCGTACATATGTATTCACCAAAAACTGGTTCAGTCTGAAGCTAGAAAAATTCCAGAATGGAAAGGAAAGTTGGACTCACAACCCAACCCTTACACCTCAATCTATTACAAGCTTAGAAACTAGGAAAGGGAGAGGCAGTTTTCTTTAAGTGTATATAGTCTCTAAGTGTATAATACTATGTGCTCTAGTAGAAGGGCAAACATCCAAGAATATTTGGGCTGGACAAATTAGTCCTAAAGAATTTTTTTAAAGGCACTAATTTGGGTGGGCCTGGGAGTGGTAGGGAGGGTTGAATATGCATGCTCAAACCATGAGGGAAACTCTCAATAACTTTTCCCACTCTTATGTTTCAACTTTTATTTTGATACCTCAAGCGTCATATCTTTTTTTTTTTATTTTGTTTTGTTTTTTTGGTTTTTCGAGACAGGGTTTCTCTGTGGTTTTGGAGCCTGTCCTGGAACTAGCTCTTGTAGACCAGGCTGGTCTCGAACTCACAGAGATCCGCCTGCCTCTGCCTCCCGAGTGCTGGGATTAAAGGCGTGCGCCACCACCGCCCGGCGCGTCATATCTTGATATGATCATAGGTTTCTCTTGTCTAATATCTATCTGAAATGACCTTTAATACAATTGATTGATAAATTGTACAAATTAGTGCTGTGAGTGTCATTTGCACGGGGAAAAGAATGTGTTTCAATGTGTTCCATGCTTATAAAATGACTTGGGTGTTTTCTTGTGCTTATCTCAAAATTTATGGGGACATTAAGATTTGTAGTTCTCATAAGTAAATAGCCAAGACAAGAGACTTAGACCATTTACACTCCCCTAGCTTTCTTCCAAAAGGAAACTACATGGAGCAAAAGATTGCCATTTGCATGTTGTATTATGCACAATGCTTCATAGTCTAGATAAATCTCAACTTACTTCTTACTACGACTGTTATAAATGAATGAAAATGTGGTTGATGTCAAATAATTATCTACCATTAAAAAAGTTTTATTATCTTTAAAGTGAGAGGTCAAGTTAAACATACTACTTAGACAAATTCAATCTTGTGAATTCACTACAGTAGTTGATGCCATATAAAAGCAGACTAGACATAATTCATCTCTCCTTCAACAAACCCTTTATCCAATAAGGCAAGTGGGAAACAAATAAACAAACTGGAAACATAGGTTACTCAAGAAACCATTCAAATAATAGTCTGTGCATATCTACAGGTGTACAGTGCATCTTTATTCACAAGTGACAATGATTTATTTCTCTTATATTATTCTTGCTTACTTTTAACTTCTTTTTATAGTTTTCTTTTATTTTTTCTTGTTTGGAGTGATAGATTTTAAATGATAAACCAACTTTGGCAAAATCAGGTGGTATTTAATGGTAAACAAATACTAATGTCTTATCTGTTGTTTCATTCAACAAATGACTATTTTTAGTTCCTGAGTATTTAAGACAAGTTCCAAATATGTCTGTTCAACTATCCTGTACAGTACAAAAAATGATCACTCAACAAATCCCTAATAAAAAACCCAAAAGAATGAATTGAACTGCTACTGAATAAAAAGTATTTCTTCAACTAATTCAGAATAATAGCTTCAACTAAAGCTTTCTAAAATGGTCATAGTTAAATTGGATCTTGAAAAATAAGGTGTTTTTTTATCTCTTGGGAAAACAGAAAATCCTGACAAGATTTACATAAAATACACTAAATTATAACACACCAATTTCTATTCTTTTAAAGTAAAGAAAATGTTCAAAAAGTCAAAAATGGTCATTAAGATGTTTCTTAGCAGAGAAAAATATAGAGCTCAATAAAAATCAATAAAAATATTTACGATAAAAAACAACCGAAAAAAAAGATGTTTTTTACTTGCTTTCTAAACATGCCTTGTTTCCTACATAACACAGATAAGAGCTTATATACCTTATCATTATGAAATTTTTATTAAACACTAAGTAAACATAGGTTCACAGAGTATAGAGAGGTTTCAAAAGTTCTAGAGCTAAGGGTATTGACCAGCTTCAAACACCCAAAGAGCAGTCAATTATTTCTTGTTGACAGCCTGTTTAAAACCTTTGTTCAGTGTTAACTTAATAGATGCTTGGCTTGTACATCCCAAAAGATTTGGCCCAGTTTATCATGTTAAAATATTTTGTGACATTAAGGGAATAATATAACAGATAAGAGAGCAACTTAGGAAAATAAATTAGTTATGAAAAGACTTCAAATATTCACATACACTTAGCCTCTTTCCTCTAGACTAGCTATAGGCTGGAGAACACTTAATTTATGCTATTTCAACTCATTACAAAAATTGTTTTGTAACTCACACTTTATAAATTTTTAATGAGAAATAATTTTACTGTAAGTTTGTAATGTTTTCATGGGAAGAAAGAGTAAGTCAGCAGAGGTTTTCATGCACTTCTTCGCGAATAAGCAAGTTAAAATTATGGTAAGAGATACAAGCTCCATGATCGTTACCCTTGAAAGACACAACTTATGCAGACAGAGGATCTCTCTTGCATGTGGATGAGAAGACTATCGATAAGGCAGAAAATTGATAGTTGGGTTTTTTGATAGCTTGTGGGTATTATACAGGCGTATAGTCAGCCCAAGTGATATAACTTCATTTAAGTTTATATTCATGAGTGTGTTTGTGTACATACATATATCTATGTTTATGTTTTTTCTTGTTTTTGGATCATCTCTCAGCAGCTGAAGGACTCTATTTTGTTCACACACAGTCATAGGGCATGAGACTTGAAAGATTTGGCTGGATCTAACCTGAAAAATCTTTTTTTTTTTTCAGTCTATCTTTCTTGGTACCAGAAAGTACTATGCAAGCTGCCAAGAAAGACAAGCAAGATAGTCCTATCCATATGAATCAAAATAAGGATTATCATAGCAAGGTATCCTAAAGTGTAGTAGTGATATTCAAATGTTGATGGTAACCAACAGCTGTCTAAATGGAATAATGGAACATCAACAGTATGAAAATTGTCCCGGAAAATAGAAACTTAGCCAACTCCCTAGTCTAGTGAAGTTACGGATCTCCAAAGAGAACCTATATAGTACTGCCTTGTTAGACTAGCGGAATTTCTTACTGCACTCTGAAAGGTATCTATATGGGTATCCATGTGAAATTGCAGCTTTCCTCCCTCATCAAAGAAGAACATTACAGAAAACCAACTGTGATTTTTTTTTAATATCACAGATACAGAACTCTGATATTACAGAGATAAATGGGTTGTGGGAGCCCAGTTCCATTGGATATGTCTACAACATGGGAACAGAAAGACTGTCAGAGGCAGAGGGGAAAGGCTGTTGTTATTTTTTCTATTAGCAATGACAGGAATGCTACACCTCTGACACCTCCAATGTGGCTAATGACATAATCTTAAACATTTACAATATTAGTAAACATGCTCACATGAGAAGAGGAAAATCTCACTGGGTCCACCCCCAGAAAATAACTACAGGCAACATAACTACAGTAGCTAATGACTACTGAAAGAGAGTATTAGCCTCTCCTAGATATCAACCTTCAATTGGTTATTCAAAACAAAGTGGTGGGCCCTGGAAACATACTCACACAGCAATAAAAATGAACTTAATTGGTGGTATGTATGTACTTATGTATGTATATGCAAAAATAATAACAAGAGGCTATCAGTTTCAGAGGGGTGGGGAGGCATGGAAAGAGGTGGAGGGAGGAGACATCACAGAGCTTAAAAGGAGAACAGGGTAGGTGGAAGTGATGTCATTATATCTTAATTAGAAAATTATAAAGTTGAGCACAGCAGCACATGCCATTAATCCCAACACTTGGGAGGCAAAGTCAGGCAGATCTCTGAATTTGAGGCTAGAAGGACTTACAGAATGAGTTCCACGACAGCCAGGACTACACAGAGGAATCCAGTCTTGGAAACAAACAGACAAACAAGCAAACAAAAACAAAACAACAAAAATTAAAACTTTAAAAAATAGATAAGTAAAAAATGTAAATTTAATCAAAACAAAAAGACAGATATATATGTATATATACATATATATTTAAGTTTAAGCATCAAAGGCAAAGAAGCAGAGACGATTAGAATAGCAATAATGTTTCAGATGCTACAGTTAAGGTGGAGTCTAGCTTCAGAATAAAGGAGAAAGCATGAAGCTAAGGAGATCATTTAAGGACTAATTTCTAAACAAAAAAGGATGGTAGCAGGGTGACAATGCCATATCTTTCCATTTGAAAATATTGTCTATGAAAATTGCTGATATGTTGACAGTGCAGTGCTAAGGGTGATGAAGGAACAAGGCTACTTTATGATAAATATAATTTTATCCATGTACATTTGCCACAAAACAGAATTTGAATCTTAAATAGTAATACATTAGTATGTGTGCATGTAATATACAATTGATGCTGTAATAACAATCTTTGGCATATATCTACATGTAATAATTTATAATTTAGTCCATCTAGGTCCTTTCTCTGGGAGACAAAGCAACTGGAAACCTCCAGGAAGAGAAGTCATTAGTCAGTGAATTATTTCAATGTCATTGTCAAAGTTTTTAAAGTAGTTTCCTACAATTATAGTTAGTTACTGAAGCAATGAATGTTGCCTTTTAATCTTTGCAGGTGAAAGCAGAATATTTGTGAATTCATAAGTAGACAAAACAATCATCTGCTATCCATACAAGATTGGAGGGTCAGATACAGCTGAATTCAAATGGGTTCTCTTGGAGGATGTAGAACCACATTTCTTTTATTGTTTGTGTTACGGGTGAGAGACAACTCTGTTCCAGATAATAAAAAAAGTCCCCACATACACCCAAAGCAAATCAATGATAATGAAGACACAGACTGTAGGGCTCAAATATGAAAATATCATACTGGCCGGGCAGCGGTGGCGCATGCCTTTAATCCCAGCACTTGGAAGGCAGAAGCAGGCGGATCTCTGTGAGTTTGATGCCAGCCTGGTCTACAAGAGCTAGTTCCAGGACAGGAACCAAAAGCTACGGAGAAACCCTGTCTCGAAAATCCAAAAAAGAAAAACGAAAAAAGAAAATAATATCATACTGGATATAACCAGAGTTTGCTTTCCCTTGAAATGATCAAAATGTATTTGATGGTTAGCTGTCTAAAACAGAATATATGAATTGTAAGTCTAAAAGTTAGATGCAAAGTTAAGTGCCCAAGTCATTAAAGGCAAAAAAGAGACAACATTAGCCAGACCCCTGTTTCTCAACATTTACTTAGGCACAGTAGCATTGTGATCTATGTTCTTGTCCATAGTAGATCAATGTGGGGATTGATGTTGCCTATTGCTCCTCTAGACTAAGAAAGAGATTTTTGTTTCTACAAAACACAGACATCAAGATTCTTAGACTGAAAATTGTAATCATTAGCTGATCAGACCCCAGGGCTCTGCAAACATACAAGCTGTTGCAAGAGAATGAGACTGGAACAAAGATGGACAATTTCTAGGAAATAAATGCAAAAAAATGAAAATGAAAGGCTGTGGTTTGTGGTAACAAGAGTCACCAAATGATCAAAGAAGGAAAGGATCTGCTTATTGAAGGAATATTACAATATAAGATACCAGCATTTTTAATTAGATTAATTATAATAAAGTAAAAATTACAGTCAATGTAAGTGGGTAACAAAGCCAAGAAAGGAAGTGTCACTAATGAACTGATATAAAGGCCACCAATACTGATTACAGCCCCTGTCACATGGAAAACAATATTCTTATCAGCATCCAAAATAGGAGCAAATCTATCAGCTTAATCAGCCTGTAATGTTTATGTTCCAAGGAGGAGGAACAAGAAGTGAGTCCTGTTTGGTGCAACTACCTTCAGGATTAGTCCCATGTTGAAATGTACTTCTGCATGTTGCAATACATTCTAACACACGCTGGTACTTTCACTGCCTTATCTTACCTGCCCTGTCAATGTATGGGTGTGAGAGTGTTTGGAATCCTTATGTGTTCTTCACAATCACATGTCATCTAAACACCAGTGTTTAAAGCTACCGTGGACACTCTTTACCTTCGCATTGTATATATATATATTTTTTTCACATAAGAACACAACTGTTGAGCCGGGCGATGGAAGCTCACGCCTTTAATCCCAGCACTCGGGAGGCAGAGGCAGGCGGATCTCTGTGAGTTCTAGACCAGCCTGGTCTACAGAGCTAGCTCTAGGACAGGCTCCAAACACAACTGTTTTATTCACTCACCTAAGGATATAAGACATGACAAAAACTATAAAGATGCTAGAACTGAATAAAATTGCTTAACATCATCAGATATGATCAGTTGTTTACTTCTTGAAGTTAATAAAAAGTTAACCAAACACATGATTTGTCTGATATGTTGATCACTAATGAACAACAAATTAGGGTGTTCAATTACGTGAGAAAGCTAAACTTAAAAACATATCATTTCAATAGTACAAATAAAGAACAATAAAGACAATTTGACCCAGGATAGTAGATACAAACTCACTAACTTAGCTTTTTTTGTAACTGATAACTAATTATTAATAAAAATAGCAAAATTAATTTATGTCTTTGACAACACTACATAATAATCTTCATTCCACAAATTAAGTTACATGAAAATGATGACTAAAAGAAGAGCTATGAGAAACTAATGTTTGTCTCTGTATGTAATAATATAATTAACATAATCATTGCCTCTGTCTTTAAACTCTGTTGTGAAATGCTACTCCAAGGTAATCAACTTTTCTTTTAATGATACAGTAATTAAATTTCTAAACCGAAATAAAGGGTTGTTTGTGAACAGCACTGCAAAGGATATGATACGTAAATGGTAGACTTATCAATAATTCCTAATGTTAATATGAATTTCAAACAGGTCCTACAGGATTCTAAGTAAAAGGTTGTTACCGTACTTATAGTCTCACAAAACAGAAGGATGCTCACCTTATTACAAAATTGTGACTGTCAATCTCCTTGCCACATTCACTGTCTAGCAGAATGCCAGAATTTCCAACAACGGCACAGGTCTTAAACCTGCGGTTTTTCATTGGGGAAACTTCAGGCAGGAGGCTGTGCAGATCATGTGAAATATTAAGTGTCCGGCGTCTGTCCAGCACATAGTGTATGACATCACCAGGCTTAAAACTGCTCTTGACCACAGAGACATCTCGTTCCGCATCTAAGAAGCGGAGAATGTTCTTCCTATATTTGGAATGCAAGCAAAGTTTTATATTAAGAATTGCATATATACCTGATGGGGCTATTTAGACAAAGCATGCACAATATAAACTGGTAGCTGCTACTGTTAAATCTTCAGGTGGTATTTAAATCAAGTAGATATTATCAGAAACACATTTTTTAAAATACCGTGTAGGGAGTTTAGAAAAATTCTGTAAGTAGATATAGTATATACATATATATCATCAAAAGTGAAGAAATCACTCCATTCATTGAAAATACACTTAAATATAATTCATTAAATAAATACAGTTGGTACAGTTGGGTTTTGCACCAGTAGATACTTGGTTAGTGTTTTCAATTATCTAGAGACTTTGCTTTTATTTAATATTGTCCTGTGAGTTGAATAACAATACTTGGCGTAATTTTGAATTAGATTATAGACAGAAATACTAAATCATTGAGAATCTCCCCAAAATACTTTTACCAAAATCGTACATTAAATCTGTCTGTAAGCTTTTATTTATGCTTAAAAGTCCAAGAAGTAAGATGGTTTCTGAACAGACAGAGAATTAATTTGATGTGGAAATTTTGTGTGTGTGTGTTTGTGCACATGCACAACATACCCTAGATAAGTAAGAACCTTTCTAAGTTTTTAAGTGTACTTAAAACTAAGTGTTTTTAGTTGTTTCGGCTGTTGAGTTGATCTTTTCAAATTGGATGTGAATGCATCTAATGGAGGAAAGTACAAGCGAAACAACTGTAACTCAGCTCATCACTGCATTTCAAAGCCCATATTTTCATTTTTAAAATGTATCCCATCCTATAGCTATGCTACAAGCTAATGATAAGATATAAAATGCTGTGCAAATATAAATATATGCATATTCTAAGTCAGTAACAGAAAATGCAAAACTAGACAGAACTGACGGGAGGGCAGGTGAAGTGGAGCATAAGATAAAAATGTATCTGGTAAAGTGGTTGGTCTTTTAAACTTTGGAAGTTGAATGTTGTACACAATAAATTGATTGCTCATAGAAAACTGGTTTGAAGGTATTTAATTTTGTTAATTAAGATACAAAATAGGAGAATCATACATAAAATAGCCAGTGGCAATCAGTGAGGCAAAGGAATTTATCTATTGGAAGGGCATGCAGTGTAAAATGTGACGTTCTGCTGTTTGCAGTTCCCATATTTGACTGCACCCTGATTGGTAAGGAATGAGAGCATAAATCATAGCTGTCCACACAACAGTGATAAAATTATCTTTCTATGTAAACCTATAGATTTGAATGATGCAAACAGGTATGGGTGAGCAAATCATGGAATGCAGGACTATATTAGAATATTTTTTCCTCTTCTTTTTTTATTGAGCTCTAAATTTTTCTCTACTCCCCTCTTTGCCTGCCTCCTCCCCATCCACCCTCTCCCAAGGTCCCCATGCTCCTATTTTACTCAGGAGATCTCATCTTTTTCTACTACCCATATAGATTAGATCTATGTATGTCTCTCTTAGGATCCTCCTCATCGTTCTCTAGGTTCTCTGGGATTGGAATTTGTAGGCTGGTTTTCTTTACTTTACATTTAAAAACCACTTATGAGTGAGTACATTTGATAATTGTCTTTCTTGGTCTGGATTACCTCACTCAAAATGATGTTTTCTATGTCCATCCATTTGCCTGCAAAATCACAAATAGCATAAAGTATCTTGGAGTAACTATAACCAAACAAGTGGAAGACTCATATGACAAGAACTTTAAATCTTTGAAGAAAGAAATTGAAGAAGACACTAGAAAGTGGAAAGATCTCCCATGATCTTGGGTAGGTAGAATTAACATAGTAAAAATGGCAGTCTTACTAAAGCAATCTACAGATTCAAGGCAATGCCCAACAAAATCCCAACAAAATTCTTCACAGACTTCGAAAGAATGGTATTCAACTTCATATGGAAAAGCAAACAAACCAGGATAGCCAAAACAATTCTGTACAATAAGAAAACTTCTAAAGGCATCAAAATTTCTGACTTCAAAGTTTACTACAGAGCTAGAGTACTGAAAACAGCCTGGTATTGGCATAAGAACAGACAGGAGGAACAATGGAACTGAATCAAAGACCTGGATATTAATCTACACACTTTTGAACACCTGATCTTTGACAAAGAAGCAACAAATATCAAATGGAAAAAAGAAAGCATATTTAACAAATGGTGCTGGCATAACTGGATATCAACATATAGAAGAAAGAAAATAGAACTATATCTATTACCATGAACAAAACTCAAGTCCAAATGAATCAAAGACCTCAAAATGAAGCCAGCCACACTGAATCTCATAGAAAAGAAAGTGGGAAGTATACTTGAATGCATTGGCACAGGAGACCATTTTCTAAATATAACTCCAATAGCACAGACACTGAGAGAAACAATTAAGAAATGGGACCTCCTAAAACTGAAACGCTTCTGTAAAGCAAAGGACATGGTCAACAAGATAAAATGACAGCCTACAGAATGGGAAAAGATCTTCACTAACCCCGCATCAGACAGAGGTCTGATCTCCAAAATATACAAAGAACTCAAGAAATTAGTCATCAAAAGAACAAATAATTCAATAAAAAAAATGGAATACAGACCTAAACAGAGAACAGAGGAATCTAAAATGACTGAAAAACACATGAGGAAATGTTCAACATCTTAAGTAATCAGAGAAATGCAAATCAAAACAAATCTGAGATAACATCTTACACCTGTAATAATGACCAAGATCAAAAACACTGATGACAACTTATGCTGGAGAGGTTGTGGGGTAAAGGGAACATTCCTGCATTGCTGGTAGGAATGCAAGCTGGTACTGCCCCTTTGGATGTCAGTATGGCAATTTCTCAGAAACAACCTTCCTAAAGACCCAGCAATACTACTTTTGGGTATATATCCACAAGGATGCTCAACTATGACACAAGGACATATGCTCAATTATGTTTATAACAGCATTGTTTGTCATAGCCAGAACCCGGAAACAACTTAAATGCCCTTTGACTGAAGAATGGATAAGGAAAATGTGATACATTTACACAATGGAGTACTACACAGCAGAAAAAAATAGATTAGAACAATTTTTAAAGCATAGAAAGGGATCTTCGGAAAAATTCATTCATGTTGGTAATTAACGTCAAGGAAATAGACCAAGATGTACTAGCTTTTGAAGAAATTATTTAGACAAAAGCTTAGGAACGTGGGATACAAAAGTCCAAGATTTTTTTTAACTGAACAGCAGCCAAAAGACAATCAGAGAAAAACAGTATTAAAATGTGCAAAGTAGATGTTATTTACCAATGTGCTCTAAATGCAAGCTTTCAATTCCAAAGGGATAAAAGTCAGTGTCTGGTAGAAATATGTATGATAGAGACATATTTTTCTTCTGTACTAATATTGTCTATGCTCTATGACACTGGGTAAGTTTCATTATTAAGAACCAAACATTATAAGAATCTAGTTATTCTCCACAAATGTAGCCCCTACTATCAGAAGTGACACCACACAAAAAAAAAATCTATACACATTTATTAACCACCACTGGATTGCCTGAGAGGACATAGGAAGGGCTTGTTGTCTATATTTTAACACATCTTTTCATTAGCTGTGAAGATGGCAAGGTTGTCTTGGAAATAAAGACTGCACGGATGTGGTTTAATCATCGAAGTGGGTGATGCTGCCATTTCCCTTTGAAAAGACCGAAAATGGGTGGCTGCAGATGCATTTAAAGATTGTGCTCCACAGTAACGTCTTTGGCAGCTTCAGATGAGATGATGAGAGTCGCAGGTATAAAAGACGTTTCTGTAGCTTAGAAATCCAGAAGGGAAACTCCCTTTCACAGCATTAAACTGTTACAGTTACACGCATGTGAACAGACTAAGAGGGACTTTCCAAAGTTGATTTCTTTTCTGGCTAATAGAAAATTAATTAGAAGCAGATTTATTTCAAAATGTGTCATCAGATGCCCAAGTAAGCAATACACATGGACTTTAATTACTCTCAGGGAAGATATTTAAAAGGTGTTTTAAATGTTTGAACAAAATTTACTGATGCTTAGGTTGGCTAACTTTGGGGAGGCAATAGCAGTCAGTGACATATCAGATCCTAAGGACAGTACACATTTAAAGTTGTGTATTCTTCTAATGCTGGGTTATATTCTTAGCAATCATTTGTTTTTACAAAGCAGTAGTTAAAAAAAAGCAAAGTACCTTTAAAAGCCATAAAAATTCCAAATCATATAGACCAATTAAAATTAAAAATAGAAAAAGCTTTTAGATAAGATTTAAAGCATTCTGAATGCAGAATGTGCTATTTTAAAATGGAAAATTAAAAGGAAAAGATTTTGGATGACTTTAAATGATCTTTTGTATGTTTTGCTTTTTATACATTTTTATACATTTAATTCTTACTTTAGAGCTGAAATTATGCATAGGAAGTTATTGGAGATAAGATGGTTGGTAGAAGTGCACAATATGCTGACAATAATTATTATGGTGAATAATAGTGTGGCCTAGAAGCACAAAGCTTCTTTGAAACCAGTGGGAAATGGTTAGTTTCTTCTCATTTTTAGAAGGTTAAAACCATCTTTATCAGATTATAGATGCAATACGACATAAGAATTCTCATGGATTTCCTATATGTAGTGGTCACAGACTGTATATATAGAGCAAGAAATATTTAATTACTTGAAAGTCCCTGAAAACAGGAAATGTACTTCTTAGAATAAATTGAAAAAACTTTTAGGTTTCATCAGAAAGACATAAATGGTTTACTTTAGAACATAATATGAATTTAATTTTGCTCAAAAGCAGAGTAAGCAAAATTGCTTCCGAAATAAACGGAAACCCAGCTTAAACTCTAAAGTTACAGACTCAAAAATCAGCAAAAGCTTATATTGTACATGAACCAAAACTTTGCAAACTTTCTTGCTATGTGTTCAAGCCACTACAGTTATTTAAAGACAGGGATTGTGTCTGACTTAAAAGAACAAAGGCAGGAGATTACTCAGATCTCCAACTGTCATTTGGTCATTCTAATTCAGACCTTCAAACGTCTTTAGTTAAGCCAACACCTACTCATGGTGGCTGTTTTAATGGAAACTGGAAAAAAAATTGAAAATGTGTTTCATTTTCAGTGAGACTGAAAATCTTAGTCACAAAAACCATTTTTTTTTTCCAGCCAAAGCTGGCTTAAACCAAAAGTTTGGTGAACTGTTAAACTGACAGGAAAGATTCTACACAGAAACTTCTCAACTGCAGTTTCAACCGTAACTTCCCTTTCCACGCCACCCATCAGTTGTCAGAGCAGCTGCAGAGGCCCAGGGGACTAATTTACTACACATACTGTTTTCATCTGTGAAGTGTTAAATATAGCTAACCTCCCATCACATGCCATTCTCTCTTCTCTGTACATTTTGTCAACAATACGTGTTGTAGCAACTGAAATTCCACTGGAGCTACATTTGCGGCACCAGAAAGCACTGAGTGCCATTCCTTACAGCAGGGAAACGTTAAGTGGAAAATCAAATTAGCTTCTGTGTATAAACACACACACATCATAATGAAATTGATATCAATTTGTTACAGTGCATAGAAAAAAGGAGAGAGAGGAGAATCAGTGTTAGAACTTAGAAATTGTTGAGTACATGGTTTTGCCTGTAAAAGGAAAGATACCTCTACAAGACTAACCTGTCTAAAAGCTATCTTCCAAAGCCATTTGCCTCAAAGGTCTAAAAGAACAAAGTCCCTTTATTACTTAGTAATTCAGAACTTAGGAACATGTTACAGAGGGGGTGTTTTATTACCAAAAAGAATATCCTAAGCAATCACACAAAAATCAAAACCAAAATCACTCCAATATATTGAAGGCACTGGTTATATAGTTTAGCATTTCACACTTGGCTATAAATTTGGTAAAACTGGATGATGACAACTTACAATTTCTGTTAATTTACATCAAATAAATATCATCTACTCCAGAAAAGAATACTCTACATTTAGTACTTAAATAGTATCTTCTGCAATTTTTCCATTAAAAGACTGGCTCAGCAAAGCTCTGAACTGTAATGCCAACTCTGGCTAAATGAGCTTCTTAGGCCACAATTAACATTCTCATCACTGGTTGATCACAGTCCATATGCGACTGTTGCATGTGGTGCTTATCTAGAAAAGAAATCTATAAATGTAACTGCAGGTTATTTTACAGAACTAAACACACAAATGTGCGCTTCTGCTGAGTTGAGCTGTCTTATATGATTAAGGACTATGACAAATTAAAATAGCTCACTAATTATTGGTTACACTGTTTTGGGAGAGTAGCTGAGTTCACTCATTTCTACACCTTTATTTGGCATTTACACTTCTTAGTGCTTTGTATTTTCAATATATGAAAACTGAGAAAAGAAAAAAAGAAACAAAATATGTAAAATAGGTCAGGAGAAGATGCTGAGAAGAAGCTGACATTATTAACAGCCTTATTCACAAGTAAGGAAGCTGAAATGGGTCACTTCTGAAGAGAATGATATAAACAAACTATTGTCGATACAGCAAAGCCTTAGAATGTGGTAGGCACTTTGGTTGTAAATTTGCTTGTAAAGTTCATGGACTCCTTAAACCTTGAGTCTTCAGAGCACAAGGAACTCCAATCTCCTTGGACAATTTTCTACCATACAATTGTCTGGTAGGTCAACACCTGATGTGTTAATGAAAGCTGCAGATCAACGGGATGAAGGACTGAACACTAGAAACAATTCATACACCCAAAATATAGGGAAGGCTATACAGCTATTGGGCACTTTAATGTAAATTAACAATTTATTAGAAATGTCATTAGAACATTATAAATAAAATCGTAATTTTGAGGAAAACTAAAAAAAACTTAAAACACAATTCAACTGCTTAAGACAAAACTAATTATAGGTTTTGGACCAATCAAAGCATTCAAAGTAGAATATTTGTAAAACTTGAAACTTTGACAGTATCCAACTACCCTGTCACAGATGGGATTATTAGCAACAGACTTGGAAAATCTAAGTCAAACAACAAGATGTTTTCATATGCTAAATCTTTTATTACAGGTGCCAAACTGATTAATACACAGTAGTTATTGCTGCCAGAAGCAATTGTGATTTTTACGAACTGTTTGCACATTCTGCAATAATGAACTTACAAATTATTACTTCCATGCAAATTTCTATGTATTATTCAATATTTGTTCACTGTTGCATTGTTTACCTCTTTGACTGTTAAGAGAAAAACATATGAGCATAGCTAGTACTAGCATTTCATTCACATTATCAGCTATTAACTGAAAAAGCTCACCTTCAAAACTGCAATTGCAGCCTTCATTTATAAAGTTTCAACAGAGGACTCACAACAGTTTATATTTAACACCTTAAAACTGGCTACCTTAGTAAAAAGTGAAATGTAAATTTAAAGTCCCATATATATATATATATATATATATATATATATATGTGTGTGTGTGTGTGTGTGTGTGTGTGTGTATACATATATATACTATTTATTAAAAATGTCAGGAATGCATGTACTGAAGTATTAATTATGGAGGTGTATTTTTCATTTAATACATTTTTTTAGATTTTCATGGAAATGACACATTTTAAGCATGGCTATGTATGTTGGTTAAACTATTGCAATTTTGTTTTGTATAACTCTTTATGGCTTTCTTTTCCTTCCTCTATGTAGCGTTACCTAAATGTCCCCTTTCTCTTGCCAGATAATTTTTCATTGGAGTCATGATTTTAAATAACTTTTCTTTTTAATCATTTTTTTCTTCTCTCTTACAATCAACTTCTGAGACTTAATGTAATGCTCCTCTATCACCTCATTCCTAATAATTCGTTCATTGCTAACTTATATTAGATTCCAATGCAGAGCTACCTATGGGAGACACCAAAAGAGATACTACTCTATAGGTATTACAAGATGACAAAAATGCCAAGCTGATGAATAGATGAGACCCTCACTTTTTAATCAGTCAGTTACTATTACAAAATTTTGATGTTAGTATTTCATCAATGAATAATTAGCGTTTTGCAAAAAAACACTGAAAACTGATGATTTTATGTATATGGATATGTTCTCTAAAGCTTCTTGAGTTCCTAATTACCAAAATGTTCTAGTTTAGGCATACCAACCACAGCAATGGTGCGATGAAATTATAAGGAAAAAATGAGATTCTTACTTCCTCCATGCATAGGAATGTCTAGCCCGATTTTTTCATTAACTTTGGATTGAAATAAAAGAGAGTGAAATGGATATAAGGAGTCATTGGAGTTTGCTTCAATAATTAATGCTTGCTTAAAATGTCAATCTGGTAAAGAATAAGTCAGAACTTCAGAAAGTTTATTTGCTGATTTTATACCCTTTTCCACATGAAATTATACAGGCATGAACACTGAATAAATCAAACCAATATATACTTAAAACAATAGGAATCAAGGAACCTCTGTTCTATGTAGTTAAATGTCAACTCAGAATGGAGTCTCAAAAAAGAAAAGTTATGAAAATGATTCCTAAAATGAATGTCTGTCCTGATCAATTGAGTAAAAATATGCTAAAGGTTAGTACTTTGCTCAATATTTTATTCCACTGATAATAAGATAGTATATTTGAAAGTCCATCATCCTTGAAAATTTGACTATACAAGATTTTATTTCTTGGTTCCACATTCTTCCATGAGGAACATTAAATATAACTGATTCACTTTTTCATTAAGGATTCATACTTAAGCCATAAATCAAGTGTCCAATGTAAGTTTGCCAAACCCAACATATTTAAGATCATGATGTGAAATTTGGGGGGCTTATTAAAGAAACTCACCTTATCTCCAGGACTAAGGAAGAATTGATTTTCCAGCCCTGTACAGAATGTTGGAAGATGGTTGAGCCAGCCTTCCGAATGATTTTATCAGAGCTGTTGACAAGCGACCTGCTCAAACACAATTCACCATCTCTGAAAGAAAACAAAGAGGCAAGCTGTGTGAGAATCAGAAGCACTTTGCATAAGTGTCATCATACACAATTATATTTACATTAGTGATTAAAGATTGTATATTATTTTCACAAGTTAGAAGGGAGGAGAAGCATGAAGGGGGATATTCTAGGAATTAAGTGATGGATATTATCCCAGCAAACTTCTACATAATATTTTAGAACAGAATCTGTCTTTCGTATAAGACAGACCTCAGGACATTTGAAGAAAAACAACTCTCATCAAAGCTACAATGCCATCTAGCTCCACCCCCACTGCCTACATAATAAGCAGTGTGATATTTGGTCAATGACTCTGTAAGCCTAGGACTTTGGCCACCAAGATTAATTTTGTTTCAGAGAAGGTAAAAGTAAAGTTTCATATAAAAGTACTGAAAATACTTTTTACTGAGGACTACAGAGAAAATCTCGTGCATAGCAGATCTGTCTATGTTCTTAATGTCTTGCAGTGTTTGCTCTGTATTCTTGGGCACTACTTCACTAGGTCACTGTGTCTTACATTAGCCTTATGACAAACAACAATAAGATTATTTAATAAGCAATGACTGTGGAGATTGTGCATTTTCTCTCTAACAAAGTAACTTTTCAAACATTGTTGAAGTGCCGATTTAAAAAGAATTGTTTTCTAACATCATAAGGATGAGATTCCCAGGGGACAGAGAAGAAAACTCATTCTGTTTGCAATCTAGTGCTGTTGTATTGTTGTAAAAAGCAACCACCTCTTTTAATTAATATTAAATTTTATTTATTTAATATAAAATGATGATTTTAGGGTCTTGGTGGTGTTACAATGGCGATAGACAGTGTTTTGTTTTGTTTCGTTTCAGCCATGAGGACCAGTAGAACTAAGCAGTTCACCATTGAAAAGACATTTGTCTTTCTGATTCTGGTAAAGGATTCAGAAAATTAGAAGGACATTCACTATCGCAGAGGAAGAAAAAGCTTAGCTCTTTCAATATTTGTATTGGTTATTTACTGTAACAACGGAGCAATTTTTTTTTGCCTCTCAATAGCATTACTTAAAAAGCAACCTGATTGTTAAAATCACAAAGTCTGAATGTGTGTATATTGCCTAGATAATTTTCTCTACCAATAGAAACACAGCCTTTAACGGCTGTTGGAGGATTCTCAAACTGGGCGCTTGTTGCTTGTTTATTGCTTTGCATTATTTTGTTAATACGTAGTTTTAATTTAAAGCAACCCACTGTGCTGTTTTTGAAATCATATGAAAGCCACTCCCTCTGAAATTTGGAACTCTATAAAAATTAATATTTTACACAGTTCTACTGATGAAAATGACACATTTGCATGTCTGTGCAAGGATAATGATAATCATTTTGCAGAGGTCACTTAGAATGTTAGGAAACAGAGTATATTTTCACTAAGCAGTGATCCAGTCATTAATTTTCATATTATACTTTTAGTGATAATAATTACATGTGAGTGAAAATGTGGATGTGCACAAAAGTTAACCTTAGTACTTTGACATGCACCTTTAAGGAGGCATAAATTATCACTTTCGTGGGAAGAGACAAGGATCTTCACTCCATTAATAGCTGTCAATATCTCTTTTTTCTACTACAGATTGCAAAGATTAAGATAATAATTTTTCCAACCAATATGTTTTCATAGAAGTAAAATTGCACATGAGATTGAATTTTTAGAATTTATGTATTATTATGGCACTTAATCGCGGGTGTATTTCTACCTGTTCAGTGGTTTTCATAATGATACACTTGGTTCTATGGAGCCTTATCAGAACTTCTAAAATCAAAATTCAAACATCAATTTTTAAAACGTAAAAGTCCGCTTTCTGTGGACACTATGTCACCACAGCGCCTCACTGCTTGAACTGCTTCTGTTACCTTGGTGATTGGCCACATATCAGGTTTTTGTCATTGGAAAGAACCTTGGAGGGAAATGGGTGGGTACAACTCCTCATACTTCTCTTTTACGCTGAGAAGACTCATCTGAGCCTAGAGAGCATACTTTTTTTTTTTTTCTGCAAAGCTAGACAGGTCCCAAGGGATGTTTTTGCACATGATGTTGGTTTCGTTCTGTCTTAGCACAGACTACCTTCCTATGAACTCAAGGTATGTTGATGGATATTTCCACCCACTGCTTGCTTCTCTTTCTAGTTTGGACATGTCTTCTGAACAGCTGCACTGGAAACATTTTTTTGTTTGCACGGAGATATCTCCCAAACATCCAACACGCAATTTTAAAAGGGAAGAGACTAAAGATGTCAAAGAAATCACTCAGTTCTAAAGATTGTAATTTTCCAGTATTCCTGCTTATCGTGCTGCAAAAAGTCAACAAAGATGATAATATATATCATCCACGGTTAAGGGGATACTCTTACTTTTGTTACTTAATATCTACAAATCTTTTGTTGGTGTTTTCTCCTTGATATGAGTTTCCAGACTTTGCAAATCTTTATTTCTTCAGTTCTGATATACAGGACAAAGGTGGTTAAATATGCTTTTGGATATTAGGTCTCTACGGCCAAGTGCCATCCCACTGAAGCTCCTAATGACTACTTAGCTTTGGAATGAATGTGACTAGATTAAGCTTCCTCATTATTTTAAACTTCTAAAAGTAATATCAAACTAAGTTTAAATCCAAGCAGCGGGTATTTCTACATTTTATTCCTAGAGTGTCAAATAAATAAAGGTAAGATATAGTGTCGTGTAATTATAAAGATAATGTATGATGTAAAGTGGAAACCACGGAATGCTGATTTCCAAGACCACCTTCTACCTTTAAACACATTGAAACTCACTTGTCCTATGCATAGTCTAAGTACCAGTGTTTAACTTTCCTCTCAGCTTTATGAATGCCAGAAGTCAAAACTGTTGATAATTTAGTAATCTAATGTAAGCAGACTCAAGGGGAGGGGGGGAAGATGTGCAATGAACAAGTATGCTTAAGTCTTATTTTAGTCGGCCAAGCAAGTTCTGGGGAAATCTAATCCAAACAGACACCTCTACACCATTTAACTTTGTCACAATTGCGAATTCCTTCCTCATTAGATGGCCATGTGCATGTATTGCATGTGGAAATCTGCAAAGCCATTTCCAATGTATTCTGACAAACATAGAAAAAGAGGGAAAGTGGGACAAAGAGTGATGCCGCACTGATTGCTTGGGGTCTGCTACAGGAGGAAGGGCTGAACAGACAGTGCCTTGCTAGGAGATTCTTATGGGAACGGGGACATTGAATATGAACCCTGAGGAACGTAAGGTTAAAGGACTGGGTTGACACTATGGCCCACCTGCAAGGCATGCAGTGCCCCCCAAAGGCTGTACACTGCCTCTGTGACTTCACTTCTAAATGAAGCTTTGGTCTGGGTTCCAGTGCCCCTTGGCTCTTTAAGCCACCTCAAAAGTGGTCTCTCTCTCCTAAGCTTGCAGGGAGAAGAGAGATGAGTTAGCTGAGAGTCAGCTGTTCCACCAGAGGCACGGCTGGGGAGTTGAAAGAAAAACATGTGCTTTTCTCCCGTAATGTTTCATTCTGGAGGAAAGGGGAATGAATGTCCAGAGACAACAGCTTCCCTGCACAGCTCCTGGCAACACTGGCTCCACCTTGTGCTACTGAGTCTGGAACTCCTGGGAGTCAGAATTCCTCCAGCACGTGTGTGTGTGTGGGGGGGGGGGGGTATCTCTACAACCAGAGCCCTGTTTTGTTCTGAAAGGACTGCAGTTGCTGGCTTTATTTAAAGAGGAGGGACTTTGAGCGTGATTTTTTTTTTTTTTTTTTTTTTTTTTTTTTTTTTGTTTGACTGTCACAAAAGGTTCACTCCTTTCACAAACTATGCACCCTCCAATCCGTTTCCTTTTATTCTGCTCTGGCTGCTAGTTCTCTGAGAGGAAAGGCTAGACACGAGGCACACCTCTCTTCCTGTTTTGTTAACTCAAGTGACTGCCTCAATCCTTTTCAAATGATCTGGGACCAAAGAAACTGCAGCTCAGCGGGCAAAGGGTGCAGGCCACGGCTTAGTAGAGCTACCCAGCCACGGTGCTGGTGCTTGAGGTTCCCCACCTCCGTTTAGTGCCTCCCAGAGCTGCGCCCACCCGCCAAAGGTTTCCAGAAAAAGGCCACAGAAGACGTGTCACTGTGAAACGCGGAACGTCCTGAATCTGTTATACCCCCCCCCCCCCCCCCCCCCCCCCGGGCACTGGGGTGCATGCCTTCTCCCAGGAGGCAGTTTACCCAAGCTAGGAAATGATTCCTTCCCAGTATTTGGAGACCCTGCTCGTCGCCACGCCCACTCCTGCTCACCAGGGTCTCAAACCATTGGAGTCCTGGGGAGGCTTGGATGCTTTGTCTAGGCTGGGGCTCATCTTCCAAACCCATCAGTTCAGAAGGGAACAAAGAGCCTCTACTCACAAGCCCCAGCCTCCGCCTCTCCCAGGAATTCCCACGCGTGAGTTCACCACCTTCAAGACCCCTTTGTCTGCCTGGCAAAAACAGGTCTGCTGGGGATGCCCACACCCCTCCCAATTTTTTCTTTCCCACCATTGACGTGGATTTTCAAACCACCCACTTCTGTGTAAACGACCTCACATGGGTCTTTTATTTATTTATTTATTTATTTATTTATTTATTTATTTTATTTTCTCTGATACAGACCTTGAATAGGTTCGCTGAAG
The DNA here is from genome assembly GCA_963919715.1 of Microtus obscurus. Classification (NCBI taxonomy): domain Eukaryota; kingdom Metazoa; phylum Chordata; class Mammalia; order Rodentia; family Cricetidae; genus Microtus; species Microtus obscurus. Next base: position 5,678,863 of record CAWTZC010001020.1, on the reverse strand, counting down.
CATAAGGACCATTCAGCCTCCTCCTTATTAGCTTTCCTTTCTCCTACAGTCCCCTTTGAATGTGGTACTGTTAGGCTAGCTTTGTACAGACTAGCAAGTCCTTCCGTGAGGATACACCTGCGTCTTGCTCACTTAAACGCGACTGATTACTCATAGAGGAGCAGGGATATTAAGAAAAGAGCTGCGTAAAGTTTCACAGTGTGTGTGTTACCAGCCCCGTGCCCCCGCGCAAACAAAAATGGAAAGCATCCTTCTTCGTTTTAAAAATGTCAGAGACAATTTAAAAACAGAAGGAAATTTCAGCCAGGGCAGTTTCTTTCCGACTGCGGAAACCTCCAGGCTTGGAAGGATTTCCGAAACAGGACTTTTAACAGAGTTGACAAAGAGGATCATATCCTCAGAAAAAAAGCTTCCAAGTCAGTCAGAGACACGAAGTTACAAGGAGGTCTGCTCCCCAGAGACTTCAAAGGCTGAGAGGCCAGAGGAGAGAGGAAGGAAGTGTGATATTTACAGAACTTAATGGGGCGGAGATTTTGAACACATCTTGACAAACTCAAGAAAGAGAAAACAGACTGTGAAGGCATAGTGCCCTTCTAAAACAGAAAGCACGAAACTCAGGAGTTTTATCCGTGGAGGAGCAATTAAGGTATCATCCTTATTGGCACTGTAATTGCTAACTAAAAATGAAAGAAAGAAGACAGATCTCACAGGCACCTCCCACCACCACCAAAATCAAAAACAAACAAACAAGGAAGAGTAAAGAAGAGCCATTTCCTCTTCTGTGAACTTAAACTTCTGCCTTTCGAGAAAGCCGCTTTTTATAGTATTTTCCTAGACTGGCAGGACACAGAAGGGAGGAAAGACAAGGACTCAATGAGTAAAGACATCTCCTGAGTTCCGCTCAAGCATTAAAATGACAAGGGCACACGTTCTTTGTTGACACTTCTGCAGTGACTTCTTTGGCAAGCGGTACCCTGTGCCAATATATCTGTCACCACCACCACCATCACCACCACCACTACCGCACAGGACAGGACAAGTTAAACTCATACAGGAAACAGCACGGAACCCCTCATCTCCACACACACACACACCTCCAAAGAGCCATTGTTATTTAATTCATGGCACTAGCCATACAGAAGCTCAAACCAACACACACAGACATCCAAACATCACTTTGTGCCCATTTCACTATGGCTTGACTGTGTCATATCCTGAACACGCATTTACCCGATGAGTTGCGTCTCCTGGTGCTCCTCAGTTCTTGCTATTTCTTTTGTCTTATAAAAGATCAGAAGTAGACTTATAGTGCAGATGGTCCACCGTTTTCTAATGGAGCGCATCTTGGGTGTCCGAGAAAGTCCTGGTTGCCCCAGCTCCGGCACCTTCTCCTGGTATAAAGGCTCCGTTTTGGGGAAATAAGCGAGGGGAGAAATCTGAAAATTGCGAAGGGAGCGTGGAGCCGAGATCCCAGAATCAGGTCGCTAGGATGTTCTGCGGTGGAGCTCTCTGGGCTCCCCAGCGCTGCCCAGTGTCCTGCCTCGCAGTTTGCACTAGCCAGGCCAAGGTCGCTAGGCGCCTTCTCCCCGGGGCTCAGGTTTCTTTTCAAATGTGACACCTTGTGCATAGGAGGTGGCGGTCGCTTCTGCAGCTGGGCTGGGGGCGTCACTGGCCCTTTCCTCGCCGTAACAGGGAACTGATAAGCAAGGCCAGCCAATCACCGGGCTGAGGGGGCGGAGGCTGCTGTTGCCTTGCGTTGCTGGCGGCAGCTAGGAGAGTAACGTCGTGGGCTCGGTCTGCTCTATGCCGGGGGAGGAAGCTCACTGTCGCACGCGCGCGCGTTCTCGCGCACATACTCAAAAACCCAGAGACACACACAGACACACTCCTACCGTTTCCTAGGACGCCTAAACGACAACGCCACGGATCCACGAGCGTCCGGACTATCTGACTACATCAATGTAAAGAGAGTGTCCTATCTGAGAAAGAAGAGACACTCATCCCACCGGAGGAATGCCATGGATAGGACTAGGGGTGGGATGAGAAAGGAGCCTGTTACGGAAAGCGTGTTTGCTAAACATACATGAATCGCACTAGCGAATAAACCTGTCCGATGTAGAGTGACATCCAGCAGGGAAGTAGAAGGAGGACGTTCGTTATTTAGTGCACAACTCTGTCTGGAAAATACAAATATACACGGGAGTCAATGAGCTGGTCTCGGCCAGAATGGGTGTGTAATGAGGATCCCAACTCGAGGTTTGCGGTAAGTCGGTGAAGTCAGAGGTGGCCTCATGAACGTTATGGGTATTTGCGTGACCCTCTCGTTGTCATTTGGAAACTATTCACGAAGAAGCTCAGGGAAATCCACTGCCATTTAAACTTAACTGCAGAGAACCAGGATTCAGAGAAAAAGCAGCGACCTCTGGACTGGACTCAGGCACACCCACAAACATTCTCAGTCCAAGAGAAGAAGAACGGAAGGGTTGAAAACAGGACCGGCAGACACGTCTTGAAAATCTAACTCAAGTGTTTTGGCCTCTGATTTTCACCCCTCCTCCCATTTTCCTTATCCCTATTGTATTGTGCAGCTGGCGTGCTTTCTGAGTTTCGTGTGTGTGAGCACCTCTCCTTCCTAGTTTCCGGCACATCCACGGGAGCTGACTGCAGGGGCTTATCACATGTACCATCTGCACTCTTCCTCAACTGGAGACAGAGCCTGGAAGCCAGACTCCTTCCTATCTGAGTGCCTTAGCTCCTAGATCCCTGAGGCTCTGACATCTGAATTCTGGCTCCTTAAGACTGAGCATTGACACTGGTAGTTCTTTAGGCAAGCCATTAAGTTTGCACTTTTCTCATCAGGAAACGATGTGGCCCACCACCAGGACTTGGCCATTCTTGGACTGGAGGATGAATTCTGAGTAACTCCTGGGGCAGCAAGAAATGAAAACCTGGGGTTCCATAGTTCAGGGATAGAGTTTGCCCAGCTGCCGAAGTTTATAAATAACATTGAGAAAGCTTACTGTAAGACCTGGGTCCCTGGCTGATGCATGTCGGTCCCTATTTGAGGTTTACTAAATTAAAAATCTCTCAAGTTTTGAGAGCCTAATCTCAGCAACACAGCCAAGCAAAGGGCTGACTCTAAAAAAGCACCAAGGAGCAAGTCATTATGAGCCTTTATTGACACTACAAGTGGCCTGCCGGGAGCCTTCCCAGTTTATTGATGTCTAGGCAAATCCTGCTTGCCTTAATGCATTTTTGTTACTCAGACTTCTCAACTAGCAGCAGGGAGAAGCATAAAACAGTTTCTTATTTGAGTTAAAGGGAAGAGGTATTGTGAGGATGTGTCTATGTAGCAACAACAAAAAAAAACTATAAAATAAAAAAACTTGTTTATATCAAGGCAAATTATTTTTACATGAATATGTAACTAAACTTTTTCTATATTAATTCATTTTTCACATAAAAACCCACTTAAAATCTTTTATTTCTTGTTTTTTTTATATTTACTACGCTTTATTACATAGCACTTTGAGATGTTAAAAATATACAGAAGCACTACCCCATCCGCATTTTGGTATATCCTACACTATTACCTGGCTTTTTTCTTTTTAAAAAAAATTGTCTTTTTGCTTTGATTCCCTGATTGAACATGATGACTGGTCCTGCCTGATAGGAAGAGAGTAAGTGTCAGACCAATGTTCTTCAGTCCAGCTTTCTTTGTGAGTAAGGGAACTTCACTGGGTGATTGTTTGAGTCACTACCTCTAAAAATATCATTAATGGTTATAATTTTTAAGTGTGGCTTTTTAATCTTCTTTCTTGCTCCTGGGCTAGTCTACTTTTCATTTCTTCTTTTATGAACTTTTCCCCTCACATTTCCCAACTGAAAAAAAGAATTAATTTCTTTTCTTAAGTATTTCCTTTTCACATAATTCTCAATACATCATATTAAAATCAAAAGAAAAAATTATAACACAAAATTTCAAGACCAAAAGAACTATCTATTTCTTTTGAAATCTGAATATATATTCATATATATTATGACTTCTTTATCAATTCACAATGAATAGCTTTGGAAAAAAATGTGTGATGGTTTATACAATGTAAAATTACATTTCATTTTTTAATAAAATAAATTTCATAAACGAAAGGACATTTTAATTGATTTTACAATATGATTTGTATACCCTAATAAAAATATTATTATTAGCTGGCATGATATTGGTGGTATAGTATGCAAAAGACGTGCTCTCCTGAAAAGTGTGTTGAAATTAAATATATGCATTTCCCTGTATCTACACATCACACATGCACACACATATCCACACACAAGCACACACACATTGCATTTTCTGTAGTACTTTTTTCCAAATAGATGAAGCTAAAAAAATTTAGTCAGACTCAGAGCAGTAAGAAGACCCAACTGGTAAACGTATTCACCTAGTTTCAACAAAGGAGTTGGATCCTGGGGATCCACACAAAAGACGCAGAGAATAAACTTCTGCTGGTGGTCCTCTGACCTCCACAATGGCATGTACACACACATACACACACACACACACACACACAAAACAAAATAAATATTACAATTAAGAAAAAACAGACTCTCCTATTCTTAGAGTGACAATATTGTGGAGTTGATTAGCAATTGTCTTGTCTCATTTTTTATATCTTTTGTTTATTCCAAAATTTTTATTTCCCATTTTTATCTACTGAAGTTGGATTGGTTCGCATTTAAATGTACAAAGCAACCAATTTTATTAAAGATTACAGAGTTTAGGTTTGGCCTGCTATTGTACTAAGATTCTGAAAATCTCAATTTTTGAAAAGTAAGCAATTGGACAAATGAAAAAAATCTTTCTGATAAAAAAGTTTGAATTTCAAGCATAGAAATGCCTGATCCATCAGTAAGGGAATACTGCTGGTGAAGATGGATCAATAGACACTCATTGGAGGGAGCCTTTGCGAATAAGAGAAAAATAATGAGTCCATTTTATGTCTGACCTATAACTCCCCCACATAAAATAAATAATTGATCTTTCCTCTCTATTACCACAATCATAATTCCCTATATCCCACTTGAAAATCCGTCAATAACCATAGATATCATGTGTATTGTGGTTAGGCACATCATTCTCACATCCATCATTTATGTGCTTATGATGATTTATATTAGCTGCGATAACAATCCTACTATTAAACAAGCATTATAAAATTGAATCGCTATACAAGGAATATAAAAATATCATGACTTTTAATGTATGACCTAAATGTAGAATTATTTATTTTTCAAAAACATGTTTTAGAATATGATGTAAATATGATGGATTTATTCACTTTTAATCTTCTTGACAAGAGATTACATCTACAGTGAATTCTTAAAAATGAATGCTTTATTGTAACATTATATGTAAAGTATTATTAAAATTGCCCTAGAACTGACAAAGATGTCAGAGTGTATATGATCAGCGGCATGGAACCTACATGTTTGCACCAGGGTGTTTTGCAAATGAAGGTTTTTATTTAATACATGCTGAAGTCTCTTGAAAGAGGAAATCAATATCAGAAGTATCAGCAAACTGCTCCCTAGACAGTATTATAAGCTAAAAGAAACAGCATTCTGTATAAAAAAGGGGATTGATAAGTGTTGAAATAGAGGCGGCGGGGTTGCGTCCGCAACACCCCGGGCCGCCTGGCTAGCTTATGCCCGAAATAACAACGCACAAACTGTATTCATTTAAACACTGCTTGGTCCATTATTTCTAGCGTCTTCTTGGCTAACTCTCGCACCTGGACTAGCCCATTTCTTATATTCTGTGTAGCACCCCAAGGTGCGCTTACCGGGAAGATTCTAGCCTACTTCCATCTTGGGTCGGAGCTTCATTGCGAGTGTGCCTCAGAGAGCTGAGCTATCCCATTCTGCCTGCGAGAGAGGAGCCTGGCTTCTCTGAGCGGAGCTGCATGATTTCTTAGCTCACTTCCTCTTCCTTTCAGCATTTTATTCTGTTTACTCCACCCACCTATGTTCTAATCTATCAGGGCCAAGGCAGTTTATTGAACCAATGAAATCAACAGATTGATATATGACACTCCCACATCAGATAAGAAACAAATTTATGTTATATTTTTGTGAAACCTGAGAAAAGAAAATTTCATTAAGACATGTAGCATTGCTTGTGTCCTTGGAGCCTAACATTGATCTTAAGGAGAACTCCCACTGTGGGTTTGGAAATACAGCATTCATGGTAAAGGTTCCAGTCACAGGAAACATACGTCCTTGTGATCAAGCAGTCCTGATAACTGCCAGTTAATTTTGAAAAGAGAGTGGATATGTTCCCTAACAGGGCTATAAAACACTTAATAATAAAAGAAAAACTACCAAGTTTAAGGTAGAAAAAATAGAAAACAGAGAACTTCATTCATAAAATAAAAAAAAAATTCAGTGGAGTAAAGTCTCAGTTTTAATAGGAAGCTAGAGAAATTAAGAGGACAAAAGCAACTTGAATTTCTGAGGTACAAGAACAAATGGGGAGGTAAATTGAAGTAAAACCAAATTTTCTACAAGTGAGAAAGTAAAGCAGCAAAGAGACATTTTGGGTCACTAGAAATGAGGGCAGGAGAAAGGACAGACAGCGCAAAGGACAGTTGGTTACTAAGAGTAAGTGTGTAAGTAGGTGACGGAAGTAGAGGAGGTGGAGGAACAGCAGTGGTGGCACTGCCATGGAAAATCAAAAGAATGCTTTCTTTATGCTTGGCCATAGCCTGCCTAATGTGTCCCCACAAAAAGCCCCTCAGAATTCGGGGCTTCTGGAGAAGGAAAAAATTCTTCAAATGGATGACGACAAACTAGTTGATTGATCTTCAATATCACAACAAAGGGACAAAGATACTCATTTAGCAACCATGGATTGCATGCAGAGTATTGCTTCCTTAACTCGTATTACTGTGAAATTCAAATAGTTTATTTATTCATATATTCTCTTTATATAGCAAAGGTGTTACCCAAAATATCAATTCAAGATTAATAATGAAAACCTGCAATTTGTCCTTGGTGTTAAAATACTTTATTGTAATTATTTTCTTTCTTTCTTTCTTTCTTTCTTTCTTTCTTTCTTTTTTTTTTTTTTTTTTTTTTTTTTTTTTGATTTTCGAGACAGGGTTTCTCAGTAGCTTTTGGTTCCTGTTCTGGAACTAGCTCTATCTAGACCAGGCTGGCCTCGAACTCACAGAGATCCGCCTGCCTCTGCCTCCCCCAAGTGCTGGAGTTAAAGGCGTGTGCCACCACCGCCCGGCTGTAATTATTTTCTAAGCTAGCATATGAGCTTCATTAGCTGGTTTTGAGCTAACAGACAAACCCACCAGTGATGGAGGTTGCAACATCTCATTTCTTCTTCATGACCTGTAGCTGGTTATTTTCTACAGCTCTGTATTAATTGTCTTCTCATTCCAGAGTCCAGTCAGGAGGAGCACTCTCTCTGAAATAACAGCAAACGTCATAGCAGAACTCCTAATGCAGCCCTCAGTTTGTTTTCTCCTCAGATATATCTGAGTGTTAAGTTCCCTGCATAGGCTTATCAAAGTTTGACATATGGTCAAGCTCGAAGTCAGGAAGATAGTTAAACGGTAGCTCTTTCAGGAATTTCTTCATTTCCTACATATCCATAAATGAGTCTAGAAAAGAAAGACAGAGAAATAAGAAAAAAGAAAACAGATATTTAAGCCTGAAAAAGCATATTACAATAACTTCACCACATTAGATAGAAATATATATTCAAAAATAAAAGCCACAGTGCAATGAGAGCATGGTTAGTGATAACTGCGAGAGAAGGGTCAAGCTGCTGGTCAAGTCTACCACATCCACAGAGATGAGGAATTTAAGAAGGCAAAGCTAATTTGTAAGTTCTTTAGAAAATATAAAAAAGCAAACAGAGTGGAAATATCACAGTTGGAAGAAAAATCAGCTGTTTCATGTTTCTAACCTCCTCTATGCAGAAAACCAAAGAGATAAAAACCAGGGGCAATTTTTCATAATCTAGTGTCTCACCATGGACTCGACGATACCATTCTATCAACATCTCCAAGTATTCTGCATACCCAAACAGAAGCTTGCATTACTTGGCACATACAGGGAGCAACCTTTCTTGTTCACCTCAGCGTGGGGTACATATGCAAGTCACATCATCTGCTTTAGGACTGTGGTCTAAGCTTCCATTCCACAAAGAGAGCCTGATGGGGAGCAAACACAATTATTGTTTCTCTGCTCTAAAGCACTGGTTCTCAATCTTCCTAATGCTGCTACACTTAACACAGTTCCCCATGAGGAAGTCACCCCTCCTCGAAAACAAAGATATTCTCTTTGTGACTTCATAACTGTAATTTTACTACTGTCGTGAATCATAAAGTAAATACGTGATATGCAGGATATCTGATATGTGACCTCAAAAAAGAGTCACAACCCAAAGACTGAGAATTGATGTTTCAGAGTTTCTGTTTTAATTGTAATCCTTTCTCATTAGCATATTTATTCAGTTATTTAGGTTTTTTTTTTTTTGTTTTGAGACAGGGTTTCCCTGTAGGTTTGGAGCCTGTCCTGGAACTCATTTTGTAGACCAGGCTGACCTCGAACAAAGAGAGATCCGCTAGTGTCTGCCTCCTGAGTGCTCAGATTAAATGCATGTGCCACCACCACCCAGCTCACATTTATTCCTTAGAATAATCTATGTGTAGACTTTATATGCAGCTATCTTGACTGTCTCATAAATCTTGGTGTTTATTTGCGGAAACAACCATTATTGGCACTGCTTTCTAAATAGGGATTATTTCCTCTCTAGGACTTCCAGAGTACAAAGAGCACAGAGGCTGTCCTGGAACCATTTTATTTAGTCACATATTCTCATTAAATTAACAATACTTTGGGCAATATTCCTCAGAAGTTTTGAACATCGAATCAAGGACCCCAAATATTTCACAGATCAAGTAGAGGAACTTGAACAGAGAAAAATTAGCTGTGGGTCCTTGGATGTTCAAAAACCAGAAGAATGAACTTCATCTCATTGTCTTCTCAGAAAGGTAACTAGCAATTTTTACTTTCATTACATAATTAACATTTAGTGGATATTTTCAATACATTAGTCTTTAAGTATGTTTGGCGACTTAGATAATGTACATAATATAGATTTGCAAAGGATTAGGAGGTGTGGCCTTATGGGAAGAGGTGTATCACTCTGGGCAGACTGTGGGCATTTGTAAGAGATGCACACTTTTCTAGTATTCTCTTTCTGTCTTGTGATTGTGGATCAAGAGGTGAGTTTTCAATTGTTTCTTCGCTCAGCCATCACAAACTCTGTAACCGTAAGTCAGATATAACACTTTCTTCCCTAAGGTGCCATGGTTACAGTGTTTAACCACAGCAACCAAAGAGCAACAAGGCAGAAGTGTACTTATTTATGAACATCAGTGATTTATTTGCATGTGTGTGCATTACCCAAATGCCTGGTAAAAGCAGAGAACAACACAGAACAACAGAGCTCTTGGGATTAGGACTACAGCATTGTTGACGCTACAACAGAAACTAACTACTCTATGTACAAATCTCAGGAACTTGTGAAATAGTTAATTTGGTAAGACTTTGTTGACTTTTATTTTACCTGTATGAACACTTTTTAATTTTTGTGTTTTCTGAAATATTTGTCAAATTTTATTATTGGACTTAAGTAAAATCATAAATTACATTTCAAAATACCTCTCTGATTTTAACAACAATACTTGACAAAAGTATTATTTTGTCTTTATATTTGGATTGAATATAATTCAACAGTTTACTTGTAGAAATGTTTCAAATTAATCATTTTATGGAACAACTAATTATAGTATGGAATTACAGCTAATATTTGCTGTGTCTTTGCATCCATTTTATTTTGCAAAGAATCTATTGATTTCATGTGTAGAGTCACATTGTTACAGAATTGTATTTATTATGCTCTTTTCTACCTACAAACATTTTTTGGCGTCTTATTTAATTTTTTGGCTAATTGAAGAACATAGGCATTCTAAAATTCTTTTTATGTACTTCATTGTCCATCTGATATGTTTTTATGTGTATTTTTTCTTGGTTTTGCTTCACTTGGTTTATTTTTGAGATAGGATCATGCTATGGAACACAAACTGGCTGAACAGAAGTTCGAATATAAATATCTATCACACTATAGAGCTGATATTTTCTTTTGATTCTAATTTGGTTAGTAATTCAATTATAGACATACATGTTTGATATCAATATCTATATATATATATATATATAATGAAACTTAGATAATGTCAATGAGTAAAGCGCCATGATTAATTTTTAATCATCTACATGAGAAAATTGTACACCAATGAATTTGAAATGTCATATGAAAAGGTGATAAGTTTTCTGTGCCATGTAGGTTACATAGATAGTTTGCATTGATCTGCTCTTTGTCTATTGGTCTTGTTCTGTAGTGTCTGACAAGGATCTGGAATTGGTCTAGATATCTATAAAGTCAGCACTTTCTAACTGAAGTTAGGGGATTATAATTTGAATACTGTCTGAGATAAATAGACCTTTCCCAAAATCAATCCATCCATAAACCAACCAACCAATCAACTAAATAGGCTAATGCTAAGAAAGACAGTTATTACTGGCAACTTGGTACCTGTTGCTTTACTCTTCTGTGTGTTTTTTCCTAAACATATTTTAAAGTCTACTTTATAAGACATGAGAATATAGTTTATTTCTGTGTTCTTATTAGATATCTTATTAAATTATTTCTTTTCAACTTTGATAATACCCATTCCTTTAATGGTTATTCTCTTTCTTTTATATATATGACAGTTTTCTTTTAGCAGGTATATGTGTTCAGAGGACAGGAGAGTGTTTGGATTTGGAACTGAAGCTACAGATTTCTTTTGATCCATCATGTAGGTGCTAAGACTTGAGCCCTTGTCTTCTGCAAGAATAGCAAGTGGTCTTAACTACTGAGTTACCTTTACAGCCCAACAACATCCCCTTCTGTGTTGTGTGATTTATGATAGAGGTTTACAATACTGAGATTTCAATTTTTTTTTCATCTTTTCCTTTTAACTTATTGTGCTTTCATATTTAAGGAACAACATTTTGGCAGTATATTATTCTGTCATGATTTGTCAAAATACATTTTTTTTCTTTTTGATCATACCATTTAGGAAAGCTTACTTTAAGAATTTCCTTTTTCTTATAAGTCATATATTGTTTATATCCTTTGAGAATAAGACACTAAAAGAGGATTAGATATAGAAAAGTTATTGGAGAAATGACAGTGAGGAACAATAGTATGCAGCCAGTAGAAGTGGTCGAACAATCTGATACCCAAGACTTACTGCTGTGATGAACAAGGAAGGCTATTATAAGAACTGTAATCTCAACCTTGGGTATAATATATATGTGTGTTTAAGTCATGCACACAGTAAATTTTAAAATGAAGTATCCTAGCAGACAGGATAAGTATTCAAGCCATGAGCAGTAATAGGTGATAACATTCCCCATGAAGTATCACACAAATGGAACAATGGACTCAGAGAATAACCTTGGCCTTCCTATCATGAATACTTTCTGCAGCAGACATCTGAGTGGAATGTATCAGGTCCTGGACATTTGTGCCTTCCTCAAAGATGTAGTTTGTTATATATTCAAAGAAGCAGCTCTTTTAATATTCTTATCATCCTTGATGTATGGGGGAAACTTATAAAGTAACTAGTTGATTGAAAAAAAGTATTCTCTTTGTCACTTTTTTATTACCATGAGGTCATATTTTACAGTTATCTTTTCTCTTTTTTATTGTGTATATTATCATATTTATTGGCCTTAGTAGCATACCTTGCATTGTACTCAAAGCTTTGTTTATGGATTATGATGCCAGAGTTGTCATACTTGTCTGAAGATAAGTAGATGCATTTGTCTGTTCATAATTATATTAGAATATATGAATAAAAAGAGATGTCCAAATCTGTCACAGAACTGACAGATACCCTATCCTTGGTATTTTTATTCAAGCATATCATTATAATTATTGTTTTAAAACTATTCTTTGCTGTTGGGTAATATTTAGGAGTTAGTCCTTACCTTGACTGCAGGTCCTACACTTTGTTCATGCACATCCTCTGCCTGTTTTCTTGTTAAAAATTAGTTCCAAATATTGATCTTGTTGTCTTTTAATTTAGACAAACCTTAAGTACCACTTAAATTAGTCCACATTTTCTAAGAGGTAGATAAAAAAGAGAGATTAGACCTTAAAAATGTTTATTGGAGAAAATTTTTCAAGACAAAGAAATAAAGAGAAGCAAGACATGAGAGATAAGAGATTCCAGTAAGAGGGGAAAAAAAGAAAGATGGAAGATTTGGAAAAATGTAATTCCAGCAATGTTGTTCTGATGAGATTTGTTTGAAATAATGTGCATTAATTGAGTCACTGTTACCTGCTATTGTAATCCCTGCATACAGTTGTTTGATGTGTTTTGGTAAATTTTGCCATTTTGAATTTGGAACACAGAATTTAGTACTTCTTCAGATGGTACTGATTAAATCCATCACAGAAGTAATAAACACCAGACCAGACTACTTCATCCCAAACCAATGACAAGCCATGCTGAACTCCAGAGTGGCAGCACTTTATTTTAAATCTTTCTATGGTTTGAATATGCATGCACCTCTTCAGTATACCCTGAGCCTCATAGAGAAAAAGTTTAATCCAAGATTATGATAATGTTAGAGATTGCAACCTCCGCAAGCAAGAGTATCTGTGTCCTAAGGAAAGCTGCCCCAGGGAGCTAACCAACCTCTCCTACTATCAACGCCTTGTGAGGACATAGGAAAAGGACTGACTTATATGAAGCAGTCAGTGTGTCTTCAATCGACATAATTTTTCCAGTGCCTAGATCTGAAATCTCTGAGTACCAAAACTGTCAGAAATAAATATTTGTTATTTATTTCATGTCCTTATTGTTAGAATAACACAATAGACTTAGATATTTAAAATAGGTGCATGTTCTAAGACAATTATGAATATATGACTGATATTGGTGAAAGTATGTCTCCTGATATAATACTGAAACAAAAGTGACATGCTCTGGAATTATAAATGTCTGTCAGATTGTTTATTATATTTATACATATGTATATGTTTTACTTTTTGAGACTGTTATATAATAACACATCTTTTCCCCTTACTTTCCTTCTTCTAATATCTCCCATGTTTCTTCCAAACTCGTGACCACTTTTTCTTTAATTGTGGTCTGTGACACTGAGTATAATTTGAGCATATATGAGACCTCAAAGGTTGCCTTCATAGTGACATACTTTCTCAAACAGGGCCACACCCACTCCAATAAGGCCACACCTCCTAATAATGCCCCTCCCTTCAAGATCCATTTTTATTCAAAGCACCACATTCTACTCCCTGGCCCCCAAAAGCTTGTAGCCATTTTACATTGCAAAAATGCATTCGGTAAACCTCAAAAGATCCCTTGATCTATAATAGTCTTAAACTTATTTAAAAGTTTAAACTCCAAAGTCTCTTCTGAGATTCATGCAATCTCTTAACTATAATTCTTGGTAAAACTAAAATCAAAAAAGCAGATTGCATACTTCCAACATACAATGGCACAGGATATATATTACCATCCCAAAATGTAGGGAAGGAAGCATAGTGAGGAAATACTGGGCCAAAGCAAGACCAAAAACCAGCAGGGCAAACTGCATCTACATAACTGTTGTCAAAGAACTCTTTAGATCTCCAACTCCTTTCAGCTTTGTTGAGTGTAACACACTTCTTTCCTTTGGGCTGGTTCCATTCCCTGTTAACAGCTTTCCTCACCTTGCACCCCACTACTCTGGCATCTCTAACATCTTCTTGATTCTCAGTTCTCCAAGGCAATCCAGGCTTCAACTTCACAGCTGGGCACCTTGGCCTCTCTAGGCATCCATTCAGGGACACCCCTGAAACATGCCTGGCTTTATGGCTTTCCTTAGACACAGCGGCAAATTCCATAACCCCTTTCTTCTATCCTTAATGCCAGAATCACTGTGGCTAAAGCTGCCAGGTTCTGCTGCTTGCTGGAGATGGAACATGCCCCCGTGTTCATTTACATCTCTACCAACTTTCTGTTTTTGATCATTAGACCAGGCTGCCCGCAAACTCAGAAACCTACCAGCCTCTGCCTCTCCAGTGCTGGGATTAAAGGCGTGCAATGCCACACTGAGTTCTAAACTTTTCTTTAGTTTCTTTTCACAAGCTGGAAACTTAACTGGGTGTTTGGTATCTTACCCTTTGGCCAACACTCCCTTTATTCCATTTCTTAATCTGTTTATTTTCTTGAGCATAAGACTTTGTTCTATTCTACTTCCTCCTGTTCTTTACTCGTCAAATTTTACATTTTGTAATTTACCCTGCGCAGTTTGCTCCTTTTCATTGTAAATGTTCAGACAGAATTTATAGGAGGCTGTTTTGAGATTTCTTCTGCCAATGGAATTAACACAAATTTATTCATGTTAGCCTCAGGCAGACTGTTCAGGCAAGGGCAAAAGGCAACCACATTCTTCATCAAAATAACACAAGACTGATCTCTAGGCCACATATTTATATTCTCCTCTAAAACCTCTTGAACCAACCCCATCTCCAACTCCCACAGTTCATCAAGACATACTTAGTACCACTGTTTACTAAGCTCTTCCTAGCTTGACACATTAAACAGCTTTTAAAGTTCAAATGCTTTTCTAATCCACGGTCCAAAGGTCCATATTCTTTCAAATAAAAGCATAGTATGGCCTATCACGGAAAATCCCAATCCTTTGTACCAAATTCTGTCTCATGTAGGATTTCTATTGCTGTGGAGAGACACCATGATTATGGAAATTCTTTATTAAGGAAAACATTTAATTGACGGTTTATATTTTCAGAGGTTCAGTCCATTATCATCATGGTGGGACATGATGGTGGCAGGTTGGCAGACATGGTGCTAGAGAGGTGATGAGTGTTCTACATCTTGTTCAGGCAGCAGGAAGTGAACTGTTTTGCTGGGTGTGGCTTAAGCATATATGAACCTTAAAACCCACCTTCACAGTGACATACTTACTCCAACAAGAAGATATATGCTCCAACAAGGTCACACCTCCTAATAGTGCCTTTGCCATAGATGCTGTTTTAAATTTTGAACTTTAGCTTCATCGATGATTAATCACATATACTTTTAAAATGATTATCGCTGATGTCACTCAGTAATAACATACAATTCTATTCCCATTAGCTCCTAAAAGATACTGAAATATGAATTTGAAGTTCATTCACTTGTATCAGCATACCATCCCAACTTAAAAAATGTGAGAGTGTTAATAATTACCCTCCTATAAATTCAGTCTTTTCCCTTCTGCTAATTACAACATTCGCCTTGTCAATAGACACCCTCCCAATTTGTAGAGAAACCTCTTAACATTGACTATCACTTACAACAATGGGGTACTCAAATTTGTCAATTCTCTCTTCACTGGGACAGTGAAGAATGGTAGGATGTTTATCTATACTTTCAATATCAATATTTTTAGATCTTAATCCTAGATTAGATGGATATAAAAATTTTACCCTTAAAGCAGTCATGAAGATAGTTACTATAGTTACATAGCTAGTGCTACACCTGGGATGATTCTTCAAAGTCCTCTTGTGGTAAAACAGGAAAGCTATACCAATAAACTTAAATTCATGCAATTATTAGACTATTGTAATGGCAGGGACTTTGATCCAAGCATTGATGTTCTTTTAAGGTCAAGAAAATATCAAGACAGGAACTGAACTTCTGACAGTTCCTGAGGGCAGGCAGAGGAGTTTCTCAGTGGGAGGATATTTCTTTATATATCATATTATCAATCATATACAGGTACTGTAAATGATACAATATTGCCTATGCCTCAAAATCATGCTTATAACAATTTTAGGGTCTTTTATTTTATGCTATCCACATAATTCTCATAAAGATGGGGACTGAACCATTCCTTTCTTTAGCCTCCACTGTTATTAATGGTGACACATATGATGGAAATTTTCAGAGAAAATATAGGATTCTGTTCTTTCCATTTCTTTGAGAGGTACATTATTTCAAGAAATCCACAAGTTTATGACAAAAAGAATTTCAGTCAGGTTTCCAACACCTAACTTCAGCTTATTTAACATCACTGAAGGCTTTAGGAAAGTAAGTTTGGTGAATTGATTCTTGGAGGCTTACAGGATAATAAAATGAACTATAAGAAAAATAGCAGTAACTAGGAATTTTTATTGAAAAAAATATTTTATGCAGTAGGTTCTGATCTCAGTTTTCCCCACTCCAACTCCTGATCCTCCCTGCCCCTCTACCTATAGAACCATGTACTCACACTTTCTCCTCTCTCTTTAGAAAAGAAATAAGCAAATAACAATCAAATAAACAAATCAGAAAAAATTGAGGAAAAACACAAAGCACATGCATGCATGTATACACACATACTATAGAAATACAAAATTAGAAAAAAATAATTTTCAAGTGAAGTGATAAGAGCGTCAGGGCTGCGTCCCCAACATCCCGGCCGCCTGCTAGTTTATGCCCGGAAATAAGAACACACAAACTGTATTCTTTTAAACACTGCTTGGCCCATTATATCTAGCCTCTTCTGGGCTAACTCTCACACCTGGACTAGCCCAGTTCTAATAATGCATGTTAGCACCCCAAGGTGCGCTTACCAGGAAGATTCTAGCCTATGTCCATCCTGGGTCGTGTCTGCCTGGGAGAGGGGAGCATGCCATCTGCTCCAGAGAGCAGAGCTGTCTAGTCTCTGACCTCACTTCCTCTCCCTCCCAGCTTTCTATTCTGTTTACTCCTCCCACCTATGTTTTAACCTATCAGGGCCAGCCAAGCAATTTCTTTATTTTTAACCAATGACCTTCCTCCATCATTCAAGCAAAATATCAGATTAAAAATGCCAAAACAGAATAATATAAAATCAAAAATAAGTTTGAAAAAATACCATTGAGTCCATTTTGCATCGGCCATCTACTGCTGGGCATAGCACATATCCTTAAATGTGATTAATATACCCAGTAAGGCTGCATTGGAAAAAACTAATTTTTCCTTTTCAAGTAGATGTCAGTTGGAGATGGCTTCTTGGTTAGGAATGTGAGCTTGTGTCCCTTTCCTCTTCTCAATATTTGGACACTATCTGGCTTGAACCTGGGTAAGCCTTATGCATGCAGCACAGTCTCTCTGAGTTCATATGAGTGTCAATCCTGTTTTGTTCGAAAGATATTGTTTCCTTGGTGTCATCCAACCCTTCTGGATTTTACAACATTTCTACCTCCTCTTGCACATAGTGTCTTCAATTGGTTTTTGATGGAGACATACCATTTATGACTGAGTGTTCCAAGGTTTCTTATTTTCTCTACATTTTCCAGTTGTAGGTCTCTGTGTTAGTTCTGACTTATTGTTAAGAGAAAACATCTCTGATTATGACTATAATCTATAGGTATAGAAGAATGCCTTTTGGGGGGGATCACTTTATATCTATGATCTTTTAGCAGAACAATGTCATTTGCTTTTCCCTTAGATCCATGGCCTATCTAATCATAGGTTCTTGGCCACCTGAGAAGTACTAGATATATGTTCTTCTCATGGAGTAGACTTTAAATCCAATAACAACGTGGTTGGTCACTCCCAGAATGCTTGTACCATTATTTCATCAGCATATCATGCAGGAAAGACATCATTGTAGGTCACAAGTTTTGAAGCTGGGTTGGTGGTCACCTTTTTTCCACTGATAGCCTGCAGAGTAGCTTCCAATCCTTTGAACATGAGTCCATAGGGCTGAAGGCTCTAGGTATGAGCCAGCTGAACTTTTTGTCATTCAGTGAGTTATATAAGTGTTGTCTTCAGCCACAGGGCCTTATATCAGTTTGTGAAGAGCAAACTATAGACTATGAAGTTCAGGAGTTTCCGAGAGACCCCTCTATAAAACCAAACACAACCCATTCCTGGCACTGGAGGTTTCAGTTGGTGTTGAAAGATGTCCTATTAGGGCATTGTCTTCTGCATGATTTTGTGACTCCATTTAGATTTTTTTCATGTATGTATGTATTTAAGAGATTATACAATAGGAGGTTTTCATGTGATCACTCAAAGGGCCTTTACTGTTAGTTGTCCCTCCATGTATTCCCTTCTTACTCCTGTCTTGCATCTGCCTCTCCATTTAATCCTCCTACTCCAGTCTCCGCTGAGTCTCACTATAACTCTGTGTATTATTTCTCATGCCCTGGGAGAGCCTCCCCTGCCTGCCTTGTCTTTACTCTGTACATAACCTCTGTAACTATATAGATTGTAAGCATGCCCATTGAAGGCTTGGAAGCGAACATCTAAATATAAGAAAATACATATATTTGTCATTTGCGGTCTTGATGACCTCACTTGTTATGATTTTTTTTCTAACTCCATTTATTTACCTGCAAATTTTATGATTCCATTTTTTAGCAGCATGTAAGTGGAGACTGCTGGTTTATTTCCCTGTTGCCCAGATCTGAATAATTATACAGAAACTACATTAAATACAACACTGCTTGGCCTATAAGCTCAGGCTTTTTTATTAACTAACTCTTAAATCTTAAATTAACCCATTTATATTAATCTGTGTATTGGTGTGAGGCTATGGCTTACTGGTAAGGAGCTGGCGTCTGTCTCCTTTGGCAGCTATGTGGTGTCTACCTGACTCTGTCTACTCTACATATTTCTCTGTTCAGATTTCCATCTGGCTTTATTCTGCTAAGCCATTGTCCAAAACAGCTTTATTCGTTAGCCAAAAAAGCATCACATGTACAGAAGGGCTTCCCACATCAACAGCAGAACAACATTTAATTTGTACAAATATATCACGTTTTCCTTCTCCACTCATCTCTTGATGGGATCTTGTTGATCTCCAATTTTTGGCTATTATGAACAGAGCTGCAATGAACATGAATAAACAAATGTCTCTATAAAAGAATCTAGAGTCCTTTGGATATATATTCAATGGTTAGCTGAATCTTGAACTAGATCTATTCCCAGCTTCCTGAGGAACTGTCACACTGATTTACCTAGCAGCTATAAAAGTTTGTATTCCCTCAGCAATGAATGAGTGTTCTTCTTTTCCCACATTCTTGCCATCATGAGCTATCATTTCTTTTATTGACCTTGACCATTCTGACTGGAGTAAGATGAAGTCTCAAATTAGTTTTGTTTTGCATTTCCATGCTGATTAAGGATGTTGAACATTTCTTTAAGAGTTTTTCAATCACTTGTGCTTCGTTTTTTGAGATCTCTCTGCTTAGTTCTGTAATGTATTTTTAATTGTGCTATTTATTTTCTTTATGTCCAGTTTTCAATTCTTTATATATTTTGGATATTTACTCTGTATCAGATGTATAATTGGTAAAGATCATTTCTCATTCTGTAGTCTGCCTGAATGATGGTGTCCTTTTCCATACATAAAATTTTAAGTTCCATAAGGTTGCAGTTATTAATAGTTGTTTTAGTGCATGTTCTATTGATGTCCTGGTCAGAAAGCTCCCCCATACTTATGAGTTAAAGACTACTTTCTCCTTTATCAGACTCAGGCTATGTGGCCCCATATTGAGGTACTTGATCCATTAGATTTCGGTTTGGTGAAGGGTGATAAATATAGATCTAATTGGATTCTTCTATTTGCCGCCATCCAATTTGACAAGAATCATTTGTTGAAAATGGTGTGTTTTATCCAGTCTGTACTTTTGGCTTCTTTGTCAAAAAAAAAAAAAAAGAAAGAAAGAAAGAAAAGGATCATGTAACCTTAGGTGTATTGAAATATATTGATATCTTTAATTCAATTCCCTTGACTAATATTGCAGAGTTATGTTAATACCATGTTGTTTTATTACTGTAACTCACTAGTACAGCTTAGAAGTAGAATGACGATACCTCCAACAATTCATCTATTATTCAAGATTATTTTTTTCTATCTTCCAATGGCGATTTTAAGTGAATTTTATTAACTTGTTGTTAGAAAGATGTCACTGTTCATTTTGGACTTGTTATGTAATTTAATGTTAAGATCTCCTTGAATGCCAGTGATATTTGCTGTCTGGATAGAACAATCCAAGTAGGAAGAGTGCTTGCCTTCACAGCAGGCATCTCTGTTCTACTATTATCTGTGCAATGGGGAATAAAACTCAGCTCCATTGATCAAAGCATCAGTATGTAAGAGCATCACATGGCTTATAGCACACTACCCTGAAGATGATGTGGAGAATCACACAGTAATAGGAAAATTTAATAGCTCCATAGTAAGTTAATGTATAACATTATGATTGGAAAAGGAATACTTTCAGTGAGAGATTGCACAGGGAGACATTTTAAATGTTCAATACGGCATTTATTTGCATGAGCAATGAGGAGTTTATATAAATGTTCACAAATGATCACATGGCTGCACATAATAGCTTCCAGTGGCACTTACCTGAATGTTTCCACAATGCTCAGAGACATTTCTACAGCAAGTCTGAAAGCACACATTATAATCTAAGAGAAATGTAAATTGATCCTGTTTTACAGTATTCCAGGATCATCTACCAGTGTAATTTTGTGTGGGTCTCTGTATTGTCTTTAAAAAAACAAAATATGAAGTGAGAGTTTTAAGAACGTCACAGGTATTTCCTAAGGATTTATGACACAAAAATACAAAGGATTCAATAGTCATTTTTGTACTTTTCATAGTTTAATGAACTACAATAATAGACTTTTATTTAATGTTTTAGAAATTTGTGGAAACAGATATGACTCATTTACCTTGAAGTATCTGGAGAGTGCCAGTTATGTACTGCGCTGGGCATGAAATACAAGTTCTGAATCTTTGTTTCCTTCTGCTCCACCCATGTACCCTCCTATTTGGGTTAAACTACTCCTTTCACTGATTAAAACACGGAGGTGCTTTGGAGAGAATGGCTAGAACCAAGTAAGCACAGAAATTCATGAAAAAAAAATCCTGCTGTAAAGAGAATTCCTGGTAATAATACAATTTTCTTTGTGCTTTTCAGCTTTAGTCTTTATTTAAGCCAGTGATTTATCAAGTTAACATGTTCATCATCTCATGTGTTGTTATTGTGTGTGTGTCTGTTATTTGTGTGTGTGTGTGTGTGTGTGTGTGAAAAAGCACTTAGAAACAACTATTTTAGCAAATTTCAGTGTGAAATACAATTGCTAGTGAAAAGCTCTTTATTTTGTCCCCAGGACACATTCTTTTGCAACTAAAATATTGCACCTCTTTACCACAACAATCACTCAACTCCTTGCCTCCATGCTGTTGTATATTTGAGATTTCACTTAGATTAGAAATTATATGCTTTTCTATGTCTACTTTATCATATTTAGTACACGCTTTCCAGGTCATACAAATAGTTGCATTTCAACTTCTAAAGCTGAATGGTGCTTCACTGTGCACACACACACACACACACACACACACACACTACAAATCATATTTTCTTTATATCCAATTATCAATAAAGAGGCAGAAGCCGGGCGGTGGTGGCACACGCCTTTAATCCCAGCACTCGGGAGGCAGAGGCAGGCGGATCTCTGTGAGTTCGAGACCAGCCTGGTCTACAAGAGCTAGTTCCAGGACAGGCTCCAAAACCACAAAGAAACCCTGTCTCGAAAAACCTAAAAAAAAAAAATAAAAATAAATAAATAAAAAGAGGCAGATTATTCTGCATCCGGAAAATTGTGAATGATTTGTAGTATGGACATCATTACATATCTCTTTGGCACACTGTTTTCATTCTCTTTAGATATACATCTAGAATGGTGGTCTCTGAATCACCTGCAAACATAAGGAATATCCATTTGTTTTTCCTTTATGGCTGGTACCAATTTATGTTTCCATCAAAAACATACAGGAATTCCTTTTTGTCTGTGTCTTTACCAACAATGCATTATCTTTTGTCGGTTTTGATTTTAAAGATATTCTGAGAAGCGTGTGGTAAAATCTGGTTTTAACTTTCATTTTCCTGACGATCTTGAACACCATTCCATATACTTTGTATGATTTCTTTTGTGAAATATTGGTTCAGGCTGTTTATCCATGCCATCACATTCCATGATGTCAAAATATACAGTGAAGGATTATCAGTTCTAACAGACACAAAGTGACTCAGCAGTCACCAGGTAAAATCACTTGCTGCTCTGGCAAAGGACCCAGATTCAATTCTCAGTACCCACATAGTGACTCATAACCATCCACTACTGCAGTTTGACTTTGTCTGACCTCCATGGACACCAGGTAAGCATGTGGTGCACTTACATATATGTAAGGCAAAATACTCATGGTCATAAGATAAAACAAAACTTAAAAGTAGTTTTAAATAGATTCATAAAACAATGAAAAAAGCTGAATGCCCAAATAAATCTATATTTCTACGGTTTCTCCCTTCCAAAAAAAAAAAAAAAAAAAAAAAGAAGAAGAAGAAGAAGAAGAAGAAAGAAAAAGAAAAGAAAAGAAAAGAAAAAAAACCTTTCGAGAAAAAGTAACCTGTTCAATAAAAGTTGAAGAAATTTTAATAGGTAGGACAAATTATTCAGCTATTTTTACCATCTGCAGAAATCAAGACAAAACAGATTAAAGACTTACATATATGCTTTGCAAATTATAAAACTATGAAAATACCACATATATATGCATATATACTTGTAAACAGTCACATATATACATAAAACAAAAAAAAAGAAAGTACTTGGGAAGCAGAGTCTGATAGACCTCTTGAGTTCAAGACCGACCTGATCTACAAAGGTAGTTCCAGGACAGCCAAGACTACCAATAGAAACCCTCTTTGAACTTCCTCACCAATAAACATTTACAAATGAATAAAAGAGTTTCTGGGGCTAGAGAGATGGCTCAGAGGTTAACAGAACTGACTGCTAGTCTAGAGGTCCTTAGTTAAAGTTCCAGCAACAACGTGGTGGCTCACAACCATCTTTAATGAGATGTGGTGCCATCTACTGCCCTGCAAGCATGCAAGCAGGCAGAACACTGACTACAAAATAAAGAGTTTAAGGATAAATAAGAAAATGAGTAAACAAATAATATTTATGCATCATTGGGCAGTAAAAAATGATTGTATTTAATAAAATTCAATTGTTTAATTACTTCTACATATAGTGTTGCTTTCTTTTGTGATGTTTACATCAAAGCATGCTTGAGTTTTTTTCTTATTCCTTATGTGATTATAACTGTTAGTAAATTATCACATGCATTGTAGGGACTTCACCCATTCTTTTCTCTTTTAAATACCAGGAGTTTGTGCTCGAATTTTGTGGGATAATCATTTTGTACACTGTGAAGATATGTTACTCTCATTGTTAATAATAAGCCAATTGATCAATAGCTAAAGAGGAGGAGGGAGATAACGCAGGAAAGTCAAACTAAGAGGATTCTGGGAAGAAGAAGGGTGGAGTCAGGTGGTTGCCAGCCAGATGCAAACAGAGCAGGCAATGAACAAAATGAGGTAACAAGCCAAGAGAGATGTGGCAGCATTTAAATTGATTGCAATGGGTTAATTTAAGTTGTGAGAACTAATTAATAACAAGCCTGTATAACATGAACTGGGTTGTTTGTTTAGGTTTACTATTGGCCAAGCATTTATAACTAACAATATGTCTCTTAATGGTTGAGGAAGAAACCTGATCAGTCATCCTCATCAATATCAACATGACACCCAATATGGACAAGTTCCACAGAACCGCCATATACATGCTGCCCATGCATGCTTCAGCATTGCCAGGGCATAAATTTCGTTCATTTTGTGTCTTTTTGTGGTTATTTGGGAGCTTGCTGTCAGGACCAAAAAGTGCCACCTACATTTTGACATTTACATTCTCACTGATAAAAAACATTTGGGACAGCAGCAAGTGCTTCAGGTTTACTAACATGTTATAATAGGAGCGGCAAGGCTGCGTCCCAGGCACCCGGCCGCCCGCATGGCTAGCTTATGCCCCGAAATAATTACACAGAAACTGTATTCTTTTAAACACTGCTTGGCCCATTAGTTCCAGCCTCTTATTGGCTAGCTCTTACATATTGATCTTACATATTGATCTGTGTAGCCCACGAGGTGGCTTACCAGGGAAGATCTTAACCTGCGTCTGCCTGGAGTGGGAGAATCATGGCAACTCCTTGACTCAGCTTCTTTCTCCCAGCATTCTATTCTGTTTACTCCGCCTACCTAATTTTATGTCCTATTAAAGGGCCAAGGCAGTCTCTTTATTTAACCAAAGAAATTAACACAAAACAGAAGACTCTCCCCCATCACTA
Source organism: Microtus obscurus (assembly GCA_963919715.1). Taxonomy (NCBI): domain Eukaryota; kingdom Metazoa; phylum Chordata; class Mammalia; order Rodentia; family Cricetidae; genus Microtus; species Microtus obscurus. The sequence continues at coordinate 5,654,482 of CAWTZC010001020.1, read as the reverse complement.
ACAGAATACCGGAAATTCAGCCTTGTTTCCATAATCACAGCCTCCACAGTAGTTCACATTTGAATGCATTTCATCTAGTTCTTTATCACCGGCATCACCACACTCAGTTCTTCATTCAGACTTATAAATTTTTCTTTGGTTTGACAGTCATATATTTCATAATTTTTAATATTATTAAATATTTTAGTTACTCATAAAGCAATACAAATGTTATTGCTAAGGTTCATTTGTCAGCTTAAAGGTGTCAGTTTAAAAGGTGACTTTTAATGAGGATGACATTGAAGTTAGTTACCTTGAGTAGCACAGAGTACAATTTCTAATTGGTTTCATCAGGAGATGAATAACTGAACGTAACAGAATCCAGGCCCTGTGAGCCGAAGTGATCAGCAGCAGGAGCCTTTGCTCTCTACCCATCCTGATTCTCAAGGGTTTCTAGCTTGCTGGCTTTTGACTGCAGCTATATTTTTGTCTCATTTGGATATCAACAATTCCAGTTCACATTATAAATTTTAGGTTTAGCAGCTTCAACAATAACCACATGAGCCAATCCTTGTGGTAGGTAAATCTATCTATCTCTCTACATACATTTGTTTGTTTGTTTTTTTCCACTCTAGAAATTGTAAGAGAGCTATCATACAATACTTAGATTTTCACATTGAATCAGGAGTTGTCTATGATCAGATTTCTATCTCGTCTCTTCGCCTGTTTCCTTGGTCCGTGGCAGAGAGCAGATCCTTTGAAAGGGAAAGATCAAGACTCTACTTACATCACCAGGAGAGGGTTATTATTATACACAGACTGTACTTCTCCAGAAAATGACAATGGAATCAGCTTATTTTATATTTGAAATCCCATAATACAAAAGTATTAACTGGAAAATGGAGTAAAAAGATGACGAAAATGAGAAGTGGTGTTACCTGTTTTAGGAAAAGGTGAACATATATGATTATAGAATGTCTACATAAGGAAAAATCTCAGGAAATCACAGCTAAAACTTGACTCTCTTCTCCCCCAAAACTACCTAACATTATTAAGCTGGATAATTTTATATATATTAATTATATATATATATATATATATATATATATATATGTATATATATATATTTTAAATATATTAATATGCCTTTAATCTCTAACATGTAAATACAAACACTAGACAAAAACATTTTTAAAGCATTATTCTCAAGATCTTTTCAAAAGTAGAATGCCATAATCTTAAAATACCAAAATTTTCACATACCATTGGCATTCTGTAAAAGGTATAAAGGAATGATAATACAAATATGCTAATGTTTTAGATGTATCTAAGAATTTTCCTCAGGAAAAATTGTATATATAATTGGATTCATGAGAAAATGTTTCATCTTTAAAATTACATATGGGACTTTGACTTTAGATAAAGACTTATTTCTTTTCATTATTAATTAGGAATTGAGACAAGTTTTTTCTTTAGGCACTGGCCAATGGCAGATTATATAACAAAGAAAAAAATCTCCAGAAATGATCTAAATCCAAGAACATGGATGCTCAGTGCACAAGAGCTGTACTAAATATTTTGACTTGAGATGATAAAATTTAGCATGTGAAAATATTGTACTAGGGAGAGGTATGTGAGGGCCTATCACTAATGAGGGGTCTTAAGCCAGAAACTCTACGAATCTTGACAGGAAGACCCTGGCATCTTCAACTGAACATTAGTATTCACCTCAAAGTCAAATTCAATGAAGTCCATGTAAAGAATAGAAAATGAAGAAAGAAATAATTTCCCTCTACAGACAAGCCAAACAATTCCTATACAACAAACATTGCCTCAGGTGCTTCCATATCCCAGCAAACAATGTAGAACAACTTTATTATACATGTGATATAGAGAAACAAGAAATATCACATGATAACTGGAATAAGTAAAAACAGTAAGTACGGCCATACAAAATGGATGAATGCTGCAAAAATGCTCATGGCCTTAAAATTTTGAGGAGTTAAATATTTATGAAATGCCATTTTAGAAAACAATACACAATCTTTAAGAGTGAAACCAATAAACCAGTTACAGCCTTGTTCTAAATGCTAATATGATTTATTTCACAGAATTGTCTTTTTGATATGTGAGATTGTGCAATTGGCTCTTTATATTTACAAGTTCTATATCTCAGAAGTCTTCTCACCCAGCTTTATCCATGGACTTTGTTCTGACGAGATTTTAGACTCAGTTCTCCGGTGGACTTAATCTACATTTTTTTGTAGTAATATAAAATTACCACATTGAATTGTAAGGTTTCTCTTTTGGGTTCTATGATGGTTTGTATGACAATGACTTTCATTGACTCATATATTTGAATATGTGGTCCTGATTTGGTGGCACTCTTTGGAAAGTATTAGAGGGGATAGATTTGTTAGGCAAAATATGTCACTTGGGATGGGTTTTGAGATTTCCAAAGTACAGGCAATTTTCTAGTTAGCTATGTCTCTCTAAGTCTCATTATTGTTGTATCTTTAGAAATAAGCTCTCAGCTTTTGCTCCAGTGTCATACCCGCCTTCCTGCTGAGCTGACATGCTCACTACCATGATCACCATTGACTCAGACTCTGGAACTCTAAGCCCACAATAACCTCATTATTATATAAATGATGTTGGCCATGATGTCCCAACAGCAATAAAACAAATGTAACTAAGAGAGGCTTCATTTAACAATGTTGGTTGAACATTATTTCTTTACATGTTTCTGTGTGCTTTTCATTCACACTATAATCTAAAACAGTTGCTTATAATGATTAAGTACTGGTTTCTTATAGTAATTTTGCTTACCTCCTTTCCCATACAGCACGTATAAATTGTACAATATTCAATGGGTTGTGTTTATGGATATAGATACAATGCTATAGTGCTTTGATCATTATTTCTCTTAAGTGAATATTCTGTCTGTCCTTTAGGTAATTGTTCCTTGGAAGATTTTGAAGCTTATAAGTTCATATGTTCCTTAAATACAACTAATATTTTTCTTCATAGACTACTACCAGAAGTTCATCTGACCTAATCAAAAATCAAGTCTCCATTATACTCAGGGAGAAGATTTATAAATATAAACAATAAGTAGCAATCAACATAAAAGTATTACAATGGGTAGTATAATATCATGTTTGAGAGTTGAGGAAAGACAAAATCTATGTGTGAAATATTCACTAAATCAGAATGTAAGAAGGAATGGATGAGCAACATCTGTTTCCTACAAGGCTAGGATTTATTTGTCAGTAGGCTGTTTCCTGTGCTAATTGTGGGTATTTATGTAGAAATTTAAAATATCATGTTCTAACATTTCTTTTTGTTTAGTGTTGCCAGCATCAGTATTTAAAATTTGCAAATAAACATTCTAAGTAAATAAAAATATCAGGAAATATCAGAAAAATAAATACTATATGATAAAAAGGTTGGAAAATTTTATGTACCATGTAGGCTCAAAACAAACCAACTCTCTTTCAGTCTTTGTCATGGTCCTGTGCTGCCTACATAGCCATATAGAGCTCTACAAATACAAATTTCTAAATCTGGTACTTTAGCTTCTTTAGCCTACTTCCAGCTTGAGTATCCTCTACTTTCTTCTAAAGAATGGAGTTACTCCATGAGTCCTATTTCCCCACCACTTCTATATTCATTAACTTATTTTTTTTTTTACCAAAGTCTATGGCATGTGCCTATCCATAAAAATTAAACAAACTTAAATTGAGCTGTGATCAATAAAGATTTTCACTGCTACTAACTACTATTTATGCTGCTGCTAGGTAATTTGCTCACTACCAGAGAACAAAACTAATAATATATTTCATCCTGCTATAAAATTGATTTATAGTAAATGAAAGAAATCTGCAAGCAAGATATACAATCCTTTTGGCACAAATGCTATGGAAGTAATGAACTACTCTTAAAAAATTAGATATTAGGTCTACATCATAAGACATAACCCATACATGACACTGCTAATGTAGTCTAGAATCTAAGGTTAGATAGATCTTGGAAAAAACCCAAACTATTATTCTGCTAAAGAAACATAACAATTAAATGATTTCTAAAGATATACTGCTATACCCATAGAACAGAGCACTGTTCTTTTCTAATCAAGGAAGATTCTTACAGTAGATGATAAGTAACAAGACGATCTACAACTAGAATATGTACAATAGAGTTTTGAAGCACTTAGGGACACTCATCCCTAAACATGTACATATTCATCCCTCCGTTCAAAGCTAATGGACCTATGGGAAAATGGAGGTGGAAGTATGGTAAAAGCCAGAAATGGTGCATGATTCCCAATAAGCATTGTCTTTAAGACACAACAAGACAGATACCATATGAGCTCATGGAAACATGACAACATGAATAAGATATGTACAAGTTCAAATTCAAGCTATCATCAATGAGAAGGGGGTGTGGACAGTATTATAGCACATTGATTGAGGCAGGGTGAACATAAAAGAAAGAAGCCACCAACAAATGTAGCAAATTGTACTTCAATCAAGACAATTCAGGGTGACATTCTTTATGTTGGAATGGAGACTGCACATGTGTGGCACAGGAGGCTGGAAATTTTATAGGGTAGAAAAGTAATAAACTTTGGGGATGGATGATTCTATCTGCAGGTCACTTCCCCTACAGTCTCAAAGTGGTAAATACCACAGAGGTTGGTGTGCTCAGCTTCTTATCAGACACTTCTAGAATCTTGATAGCTCACAGCTGTTATCGGTGTGTCAACTACCCTGTCTGGAGTTTCTCAAACTACCTGGGATTTCTGGCTCATTATCACTTTATTCCATAAACCTGAGGAAAGAAAAAAAGAAGGAGGCAACATAATCTTTTATTGATTGCTTCCCATGAGAGGGGAAACTGGGCCTGGCAAGGACTTTTGGAACCTTTATCCTACCCCCAGTGGCATACCTCCTCCAAAAAGGCCATACATTTTGACACTTCCAAAAAAAAAAAAAACTGGGAACAAACATTCAAGTATATGAGACATTCATATTCATGTCATCACTGTTACCTTGTTCATTTTTGAATAAAATACTTAGTTCTTGTTTTTCAAGGTTTTACATGTCAAGTACTACTTAGCTGTACTGATTTATCTATTTAATAGTTGTTGAAATCCTGTACCGATCTCTTAGAAGCAAGCTTACCATTGTCTAAATTTTTGCAATATGTTTCTTCTTGAGCCATTATATCCATCAGTTTTCTTGAAAGAATATTCTTTGTAACTAATAAATGTATTTTATAAACTAACAATGTTATTATGATTAAATGGCCTTAAATAGCTATATGCCAAGATCAAGCATTCATTGATGTGTATCACTATTTTTTTCTTTTATGTTGGAAATTTCCTGTTAACACCATTGGAGTTGCTACTGGGATTCTTAAAAAAAAAAATTCAGATTTAGACCCACCACATTACTACATTATTTTATTTAGAGTTCCTAAAATTTATGGTATTTGTTCATATTTGTATATCTCAAAGTGATTAAAACATATGATGCTCATTAATTTGTCAGAAAAGTTAGTGTTTTATATTTTGCCTTTCACTTTTTTGCCATCATAGTTGATTTAAATTCAATGACTCTAAATACTATGCTCATCTTACAAAATACTATTCCTAAGTAAATTAATTAAAAATTAATATGAAATTTTACTATGAGTGTCAATTAATAGTAATAGTAATTAATATTAATATGTAATACCAATTGAACAGACATTTCCATTAAAGATTCATTCTCTTTTTCCAAGATATATGGTAATAGAAATAAAATACTTTTATTAAATATTGTAGTTATACTTTTAGATAATATGTAGATTATACACTAACATGAGTCATTAAATTGTATTTATATTTACTACAGCATTCAAATTTTTCCTAAATTATATGACTCATGCCTGTTATCTGAAATGGTTACTACTGATACATTAACCTCTAACTTGATCTTACCAAAGTTTTGTGTCTTAAATTCTTGCCATTTAACTGTGAGAGGGTATATTACATTACCAATATATTTAAATTACATTCTAATATTAAGTTTGAGCAACAACAATCTAAATCATATCATTGTGATGATTTCTTTGATCAACTAAAGCACTAAGAAGTGTAATAATGTTAATTGTGCCAGGTGTTTTTCTTATAATAAAAAAGACTCATCACTATACTGAACGAGTTTACTATGAAAGAATACTAACAATTCCTATCTAGTGAGTCATCAGCATTTAAATTCCCTATGTTAATGTTCTTTTTGTTTTAATCAATGGTGTAAAATGCCATCCGGAATTAAATGCTTCAGTAGTACTGTGCATTTTTTCATTAAATGAAAGATTTAAAGGAGGCAAAAGAAACAATATCCAGCCACATGAGAACTCTATCTTACAGAATTCAGTGTATAAACCATCTTGTGGAAACTAAAAGAAAAAATGAATTTTTTTAATAATACAAAATCAAACTCACCATAACATAAGCACTACAAAGAATCACGTTTAAACATTCCCCATTTTAGTGAGCTCATTGTGTTCTAAGATATGTTCTACAGCAGTGCCTCCTTACATCCTGAGGAGCACACTGAGGAAAGACACACATGTCACTCATCATGTATTATCATCTACTGTTCAGTAACTGGGTTTGAGAAAAACTGTCCAAGATATAACACAAACTAAGGGTTCGAAGCATTTTCCCAATTCTTCAAAAAGCAGTACTACATCAGTTAAACATATTATGGTAACGCTGTAAAATGAAAACTTATATTGAAAGCTTTCCATTATAAATCTATGTGGCCGTTATAATAAAAACATGGAAGTATTTATTAGTCAAAATAAAATAGTCATTACTTAATACATGCCACAATGGTGATAACTTCTTTACATAGAGGGTCATTTTTCTTTATTTTCCTGAGATCAGGCACTGTTATTTATCAGTTTCTTATCTCCCTGCTTCATCCTTCTTCAGGCTTGTTATTTATCTTCAGGCCAGAACACTGTTTTTACTTGTATTATTACTTCTTTCAACAGCATCTACTCTAAGTAAACTCATAAGTCACTATGTGCTCTCTTAGGAGTACCCTAGGAGACACTAAATTTATCTAGAATGAAGATGCTGGCATCTGAATTGTTTCTTTCCAAATGCCTTTGACTAAGAGGAGTGGGAACAAGAATCATCAGATAACACCTTCCAAACAGGGAGAATGGTCCTGAGATTACTAATGTTGGACTGGAGAAACCAGAGGACAGGAATTTCCTCATCAAACTTTAGATATTCTATTGGGTTCCCGGTGTTTCCATTCACATTACACATAATTATCTCCCCTTTCTTTTCTTCATACTGTTTCTTGTATTTCCATGCAGATATTGTGCCTCTGAACATAACTTGGTATAGTTCTTTTCTATATATCTAACTACTCATCCCCATCTGCTCTGCAGAAAACAATTCTACTGTACAAAATTATTTCAAGCTAATCTTGCAAAAGAGTGTCTATTTAGATTACATAAGAAATACTATGGCCCACTATATGATGAAGAGTACAATTTCAGTTTTAAATCCAGATAAAAGACATCTGTCTCTTGACATCACACTTAACTAAAACAGGATCATGAAGAGAGTGAGGAATTCCAAGTATAAAATATGTGTTTAGCAGGCAAGCATGCATACTGTTGTGGAAAATTACTGAAACCAGCCAGTTAATCAGCATATTGCAAAGAACTTCAGAGGGATGCAAGTGCCCCTTGTAAATCAATTGATCTATGCCTACTGAAGGTTTGTTTATTATGATTTCAAAGGCTAAGTATTTAGAAGTAATGGCCCATAATAACATTGTTAGAAGGAAGAGGATCACTAAGTTGGAAAATTTACTCAAGTTTAATTAAAAACATTCTAAATTATTACAATATTTTTAACACTGCTCAAAAAAGAAGCAAATAAATGTGGTTTCTTATTTTTGAAAACTCCACTCTTTCAAGTTAAACATCATGGGGACAGCTCTCTAGTCCCTTCTGAGAAAGGAGACTGTTTGAAAGCAGACTGGTAAGTACAGCAGGACTCTGTTTCAAGAAAAAGAAAAAAAACTCATGCTTCATTACTGATAATAAACATTTAAAAAATAAGAGGTAACTATGGGTAAAATTCATGATTTAATTAAGAATTTTAAAAAAAGACTAGGTGGCATGCAGTGTGAACAAGAATTCTTGAGAACAGCTGTTTCTGCTGAGCCTGACTGATAGAAGCGTCAATGACTATGGAGAGGTTGGAGGGATGCTGTAGAAGCCTGATGATTTCTTTCTTCTCTCTCTCTCTCTCTCTCTCTCTCTCTCTCTCTCTCTCTCTCTCTCTCTCTGATTTTTATTGAGCTCTACATTCTTATCTGCTTCTCTCCCTGCCTCTCCCCTCCTCTTCAACCCTCTCATAACATCCACATGCTCCCAATTTACTCAGGAGATCTTGTCTTTTTCTACTTCCCTTGTAGATTAGATCTATGTATGTCTCTCTTAGGGTCCTCATTGTTGTTTAGGTTCTCTGGAATTTTGATTTTTTGGCCTTTTTTTTTTGCTTTATGTTTAAAAACCACTTATGAGTGAGTACATGTGATAATTGTCTTTCTGGGTCTGAGTTACCTCACTCAAAATGATGTTTCCTAGGTCCATCCATTTGCCTGAAGAATTCAAAGTGTTGTTAATGATTTCTTTTAAGGTAGTTGTAGTGCCACAAATAGCCATTTTTGCCCAGGCTTCATATTCAGATAAACAGATAAAACTTTTGAAACAAAAAGGCTAAGAGTACTATCCAGTAATATCTGTAGTTGAGATTTGCTCATTTACCTGTTTTCAACACTGTAAAATGCCTTGATGCATAAATTTCTTGTTTCTGTTATTATAAAAGTACATCCTTGATAGAAGACATGGAAATGGGGTAACCTAAATTCCTTTTCCATGACCAGGATCACACACAATTTGGGCTCTCTTTTTCACTATAAGTTGAGTGACGTTTCTATGTTGACATGAGCTAACATGTCGATAGTGCAATAGAGTGGTCTAATGCTAGATGTTATTTCAATTTTGTTTGTGCACATACATTTGGTTAAGTGTCAATTTTAGCAGTTATAAATTATCTTTGTTCGAATATTCTTGTGTAAGTTTTGAGTTTACTGTGTAACTAAATTTTTCCATGTTAAATATAAAGAAATAGACTAGTTGAGCTTATATTGCTAACAAAAGATGAAGTTTTTTAAATCTCAAAATGGGGACTTTTAGAAAAACTAACTAGTGTGAAACTTTCTAGTGATAAGGAATGCAGAATCCCTTACCTGTTCAAACTTTTCCTATCTGTCATTTTGGAAACCCTTCACTTTCTTAGCTTATATCAGAGATAGCACTTGCGTAGACCACCTTTCATCCCAATTCTTCAAGTTTGCTAATTAAATATAAAACTTATGTTTTGCCCAGTCTATTTTGTTATATAATTGTGCAGCAAGATAAACCTAACTTCGTCATAATAATGTGGTTTCATTGTTCAATATATCTTGTGAAATTGACTGTGTTTTCCTATACTTTTTAATGTTTTTCTTTACTTTGTGTCATTACTTACCTATCTTCTCTTTGTCTTACAGGACCTCCTAACTTTAGACACTATTCATCATTCTAGTAAAAATTCCCTTTACAAAGTGTTGATTAGTATATACAATCTTCAAATATGTAATTATAAAGTTGCTTTCTCTTACAACACAGGCATTAAAAGTCACCCTTAGTGTTGTGTGTATCTTTGATTGCAATCATTGTTGTATAATACTACACTATTTGGTTATTTCAAGTTTATTTGTACATGCAATTGGGTGAGTGTTGATTTTAGTGATGTAATGGTCGGTTAAGACAAGCAGATCTTCCTTCCACTTCCAGTCTGGGTTCCTTCTTTCCCATCTCTCTCCCAAAGAGGCAGCTTCTGACTCTCTCTCTTCTCCCCACTTTTCTCCTCCCTGTTATTCTTCTGGTCCCCGCACTAGCCACGCCCACTGCCTTTTAACCTTTGACCTGCCCGCCATAGTCTCTCTCTCTCTCCGCCATCTCTCCCAGTATACACGCGGGCTCTCTCTCCCCCCTTCTCTCTCTCTCTCTCTCTCTCTCTTTCTCTTTTTCTCTCCCTCTCTTTCTTAATAAATTCCTATGCATATCTTATGTGTTTACGTGTCTGTTACCCTCCGCCATCGTCTGCAAAGCGCGTGCCCTCCCGCTGGTGGGAAGCTATAGCAGCTTTTCTCATGGCGGGCTCCACCAGCCCACTCGGGAATTATTTTTAGGAATAACAAATGGTGCCGCGTGACTCCCGAACCAGGTTCTTTTCCAATTTGCCAGCCTATGACCCACGTGTTCCATGCAGCTCCTCCAAACAACAAATCAACTAATCGTGAGTGTCCCCATCTCGGCCAGCTTAACCATCTCTTTTAACCCAAGGGATTGACCGTTGAGCTCCTGGCAACTCTTCGCGGTTTTTAGGGATGGGGGACCCCTAACCACGGGCCTTCAGGGCCTCTTGTTCCCTTCGCTGGCATTCAATTCGGCTTGTCTCCTGTGCTAAGCCCGTGCCTGGGATGGCGTGTCCTTAGCCAGCCCCTCAGCTTACTCGCACCTGGAGGCCTGGGGTCTCCAGTTCTAACTCTTTTTCTTTTTTCATTCCTTTTCTTCCTTCTCTTCGCCCCTCCCAGCTGGGGTTTATTTCCCTGCCGGTAGCTGGGCTCCGGCCGACTGCTGCTTGGTGCAGCGCGCCGCTACGGTGCGGCCTGAACTTGGCTGAATCCCTCTTGCCCGGAAATCCCTCTTCGTCGGAGGCTCGAGTCAGTTCAGCTAGGTCATAGCACCCCCCCCCCCATAGGGCTTGTGGGTGTTCATGCCATCTGCATTTCGCCTTAACAGGGAGCCGTTCTCGTTGTAGGCTTGAGGTGCCACGGTCTTTGCGGGTGTTTTCACGGCCTTAACCACGGGAGCCAAGCCATCCAGACCTATCACTCCAGCCTCATGCTTTAAATGCCTCACACTTATCAGTCTCTGTAAATGGCCAGTTTTTTTGGTTCCAGCCTTTTGCCCCTCCCCCCCCTCTGCGACTTCTGTTGTGGCATGGCGGGCTTTCCAACAGAGCAGACTACACGTGGCGGTCGCCATCTTGGCTGAAGGCCAGATGGGTCAGGTGACCTTTTCGCCATCTTGGCTGAGAGCCAGCCAGGTCATGTGACCAAACTCTCCCAGTTTCACTCTCTTGGTTTTAACCTGCCTCTTCACTCGGTTTTCACTAAACTCCTCATACGAACTCTGTTAAATATGTTTTGAGCAATGGCAAATGTCTCTAATAGGGCCCGTCAGAGGCGTCCACATTGCCCAATTCTTGTTCACTCTCTCTACGCATAATAATTGTTCATTACATCTCATTTCAGACTACAAAATCATGAGTCTCATATTTTGAACTGGTATGTACCTTTAAATCTCTTAAGCTGTTTTCTACCATTGTCAGTTCTGGCATTAACCTTCCATTGCCAGAAGTTTCTTCTTTCTGCCCTTTTACAAATGTGGATCTTATCTGTTAAGAGCCAGTATACTGCATCTATATTTAAAACAGCCCTCAACTGCTCAGAGATCTGGGGAATGTGATATTTAAGTATTTAATTATTAAAAACTTTTCACAACAACAAAAAGAGACAGGTTGGCTCCTAGCAGCAACTCTCTGCTCCCTCCAAAGAAGACAGAAGACAGACACATGCAAAACAACGTCCTTCTCCATTTCGCTTCGACTGCAGAGTGTTAACCATGGGGCAAACCTGCCTTTCATCTAAAGTAAAGACCTCTCTAGACGTGGATGGAATCGCTGGAATCGACAGCCTAGCTGCTCAGGTCAAGGTAGGCCTGTCTTCCTACAGATTTCTTATCCCACAGGATCTTCTGGAGCCTGGCAGGCCCTGCACTAAACAGCAAAGCTCGAGTGCAACCTTCAGTGACCATGGAGGACCCAAAAAAGAGTAGCTCTGGGTGCCAACCAAGTAAGTTCTCTGTCATTTTTTAATCAGTAACTCAAGTAAAATCTTATACTTCTCAAAGATCTCTGACAGTCTGACAGCTGAGGGGTTTTGTAAGGTGACCTCACCAAACAAATTTCAGACCAAATTTATCTCTTATGCTATGTCTAAAACTTCTGTTTTCACAAACCCAAGGAGCTCTCATGAGTTCCAGGGAGCCGAATTAAAAAATCCATCTTAAACAGGTCAGATACCCCTCAATTCCCTGGTCCTAAAATTTTTTCTTTTAACCTTAATTTAACTTTGTTCTTTGTTCTGCCAATACCTTAGGCCATGCCACAAACACCTGTCAAAAGCAAAGGGACCAGCCATGCCAGGATGTTCCCAGCCTTCTCTCGTGCCCCCCCCCCAAGATGACACCCACAATCAGCCGGAAGCAGTCTTGAGAATTCGCCGCCCCAATTCCTTCAAACCGGAGCATCAAATTTGCTTTTTTATTAAAAGCAAGATGTGGGAATGTTATTCTTCTGTCCCCGCACTAGCCACGCACACTGCCTTTTAACCTTTGACCTGCCCGCCATAGTCTCTCTCCGCCATCTCTCCCGGTGTACACGCAGGCTCTCCCCCCACCCTCTCTCTCTCTCTCTCTCTCTCTCTCTCTATCTATCTCTCTCTCTCTCTCTCTCTCTCTCTCTCTCTCTCTCCCTCTCTTTCTTAATAAATTCCTATGCATATCTTATGTGTTTACGTGTCTGTTACCCTCCGCCACCGTCCACGAGGCACATGCCCTCCCGCTGGTGGGAAGCTGTAGCAGCTTTTCTCATGGCAGGCTCCACCAGCCCGCTCGGGAATTATTTTTAGGAATAACACACCCCACCCCCCCATTTCTCTTTCTCTCTCTCTGCCTCTCTCCCTGCTTTTTTCCCTTCTCTCTTTCCCCTCCTTTTTCCCCCTCTATAACCCACCAAATAAATACTCACTTTCTCTGCATGGCATGCCTAACAGGTTTCTGTCTCTCCCCTACCACGTGGCTCCCTGCCTGGGACTGGCTGCCTTCGTTGTTGTTATAGTCTTTGGACCCACTGGCTCTCGTGGGATGCCACTGCACCCCTCGGGGAACTGCAGCATTTTACTTTTATCATAACAAGTGATACAAATAATTTTGGTATAAATGTTCTTTTGTAATTTTTATCTTAATAAACAATATACTAGACATTGTGTCTTTGGTATTATTTGATCTTGTCAGTATTTCTAGTCTCCTAATAAGTATACATATGTCTCATTATGGTTTAGTTTTCATTTCTCTGATTATTAATGATGAGCATTAGTTTTCTTTTTTTGGTCATTAGTTTTCATGTGGTCATAGTCATTTATCTTTCCTTAGAAACTTGCTTGTTCAAGTCTTCTACCTAGCTTAAAAATAATAAGCTACTAACTTTGATATCATATATCCAACATGGATAATGTGATGAACATTGTTATAAGAGATTGAGACACAAGACACTTAATATTTGCTTTCTTAGTATATTTCAAGTAAATAACACACTGTTAATAACTAGTATGCATGTTCTGCATATTTCATCGTATATGTGTAAACTTTTCAATTGTCTGTCTCTTGATGTTTGTTTAAGTTGTTTTCATGTCTTGGATACTTAACTACATTGGAGAATATGCTACACTGAACATAAGAGTTGGGATACATCTTCAACAATCTGATTCCCTTTCTATTTCCATAATTTATATAACTGGACATGGGGTTGCTAAATGGAATGGTAGTTCTAGTTTAAAATCTTTGTACAAGCTAAATTTTATTTTCTAAAGTGCCTGTCAATACAGTTTAAATAAAAAATATCATTCAGGAAGGCTAATGTATTAAAGAATTAGTTCCAGTTGGTAGTGGCATTGAGAATAAATTGGATAACAGCCATTACTGTAACTTGACTGAGAAAAGTTCCCTACAGATTCAGGTGTTTAGCATTTGTTTTCCAGTTCGTGACACTGTTTGGGAAAGTCATGTAGCCTTTTTAGAAGGTATTCAAGGGGGAGGCTTTGAGAGTTTGTAGCCTTACCCCATTCTGGTTTGACCTCTCTACTTTGTGTCTGCTGTTGATTATGTGATTAGTCTACTTCCTGCTCTGCCACTTCCTATCATCCCCTTCCATCATTGTGACCTCTCCTTCTAGAACCAGAAGCCAAATAAACTAAATCTATCTTGGGATGTCTTTGGTCACGATATTTTCTCAAAGAAACAGAAAAGTAACTTAACATAGAAGTTGGTGTCAGGAATTGGCTTTACAGTAAGGAACCTGAAGCAGCTGGATGCTGTAAACAGAGCTTAATGTGCCTTTCTCAGAAGAGCCTGAAAGACAGTAGTGTTGAGAGTAATGTGGATGGATGGTAAAGGCCAGACTCATGAGGTTTATAGAAGAAGCAAAGATTTTAACAGACATTTAGCAGGACTTACACCTGTGCCATTTTGATAAGAAGGAAAGAAAGAAAGAAAGAAAGAAAGAAAGAAAGAAAGAAAGAAAGAAAGAAAAAAAGAAAGAAAGAAAAAAAGAAAGAAAGAAAAAAAGAAAAAGAAAAAAATATGGTTACTTTTGACCTGTGTCCTAAGAACTTGCTCAAGGCTAAATTTCAAAAGAATAGATCATTTCTTTATCAGAGGGAATTTCAAGGTTGCATAATGTTGAGTCTCTGGTATGGGTTGTTACTGATTTATTTTCTGCATGTCCCCAAAAGAAAAAGAGCAAGTGAGGCAGAATAAAATAATAGATTTACAGTTAAGAAAGAAAGAAGAGCACTAGGAAGCCAGGTGTGCACTGATAGAGAGACTGCAGCTATAGGGAACTATGCCTTTAAGGGGAACTTCAAGCTCAGCTTTGGAATGATAAGAAAAAGTGCCCAAAGGCAAGACCACATTCCCGTAAAACTTTTTGTCACCTGACTCTAGAACTCAAAATCCTTATCAACTGATTTCAACTCTCAGATTCCTTGGAGTTTAAAACCAGTTAATAATAGCCTGCCCTGTTGAGTGGAGCTTTATTGTTTTACTTATACATTTTTACTTTATTGTTTGATTTCACCTTGCATATTCTGGTTATCTTATTAAGAAACTTCAGTCAGTTGGTTTAGGTGCTACACACAGCACTCAGGAAGCAGCTAGATCCAGTTCCATTTCAATATGATATACACACTGCTTTCCAGGCCAGTTAGGACTATTGAGAGACCCTGCCTAAAACAAACAAACAAGGAAACAAACAGAAAACTAAACAAGAAGGAAGGCTTAGTTAAATCTTGTTAAAAATTTTTCATGTCGCCGGGCGATGGTGGCGCACGCCTTTAATCCCAGCACTCGGGAGGCAGAGGCAGGCGGATCTCTGTGAGTTCGAGACCAGCCTGGTCTACAGAGCTAGTTCCAGGACAGGCTCCAAAACCACAGAGAAACCCTGTCTCGAAAAACCAAAAAAAAAAAAAAAAATTTTTTCATGTAGAACCTTCTAGTGGAGCTTTGATATAAATAAACATCAAGAATTCTGTGCACGGGCTTAAGAGTACTTCTAGTCCCTGTGTTTCATTGCTATTTCCAGATTTTCAGGTTCCTAATATAGTCTCTGGTTATATTCTGGCTACAGTAATCAGAGTGGAGTGGGGGGAAAACCTTTGAGACTGATAGTAGTTTTGTACGGTATCACGGCTACTGTCCTGTGGCATACAGATTACAGTGTTTGATCTTTCTAGGGTAAAAAACTCAAGAAAATAAAATGTCTCTGCCTAGCAGGGACTGTTCTCACTGCCAGGCCCAGGAAGATCAAAATGCTCCATCCTGAAGGGTCTTTCTCTGATGCAATAGGATATACTTTCACTGCGATTTGATCAAATTCAAAATTTGAAAGCCAAGAGATTGACCACTGCTAGATGTCAGGGATATTACCATTTCTTTTCTGGTGTTTAACTTTAGTAGGTCCTCCAACCTAGCCACAAACAAATAAACAACAACATCAAACATCTCTCACTGTTGACTGGGAAATTCCAGGTAGGACATAACATTTACATTTACCTAAAGTACCTACAACTGGACAAAAATGACTTAACGCTGCCCAAACTTCTCCATCACGGGTTCAGTATGATGCGATAAGTGGTGTTTGCTGAGGTTGAAGACCAGGAGAGCTCTGCTCTAAACAGATGCCACCTCTGCTGTGTACGTTGCAGTGGACTTAGCAATAGTGAGAAAGTACTGTCTTCAATGGGACCAGTTTCCAGGAACATAGGAATGAAAGCCAGAAAGAACACAGTGGCTGGAGGCATTTAAAAAAAAACAATCAACACAGAAAATATCTGTTTGACTCTCCAGGAGAGTTTATGACTAAAAGAATGATTCATAAAAGTGGTAAAATGGAGAGGAAAAGATTTAACAGATGTTTTGTATTTGCAAGAGGAAAAGGAAAAAATTTTAGAAGATTATGAGAAAGAACTGGGAAACAAGAAGACTTCTAATTCATGATTTAGGTTTCATGCTGAGAAACAGGGCAGGGAATTCTGGAGCCCAGACTTCATGAAGAACCTCAGTATAAGTGATTCTGCAGATTCACTAGAAATCTGAAAATTTCTAGTCAAAGAGCTTGTTCACTGGTGATTTGGGATTTTCTCATAAAATAGTCTCCAATCCAGATAAGCCCAAAGAGAGGGGAAAGCATTAATTTATCCATGATTGGAGAAGGTCTGACTTAAGTTATAAAATGACAACGAAAGGGACAACTCAGGAAACTGAACACAGTGGCTGAATGGAGAACCATATGACCTCTCAGAATGCTGCATAGAAGAAACAGATATAAAAGCAATTCCTTATGATCCTAATATAAGATGCCGTCTCTCATTCCTCAGGTATTCTTGTACTTCATAGTTCTGAACTGATGGTTCTAGATGAATATGAAATGTACATGTGACCTAAAATGCTGCCATTTAGATTTCTAAATGAAATTATAGGTTAAAATGATAAATATTAGGAGATTTCACTTCAATTGATATTTAACCTAATAGAATTAGGTAAATTATTTCAATTTTCCTGTTCTAAAAAGATAGGAGAAAAATAAGAAGCAAGAGTGAAAATGAAAATTTATTTGGATACACTAAAATAAAGTGGAGCACAAGGAAGAGGGAAGACAGAAAATAACAGGAAATAGTCATCAAGGCAGAGAGAGGGTGGCTGGGAAGAACACAATAGGTTTTTATTTCCTGCATTTGATCTTTCAGTACACTGAGTTATTTCCCTGAATTTTGATTCCAGGAGACTACTTGATGAAAACTACACATTTTTTATTTGTCTGTTAATGATTTCTTTCTGTTTATAATAGCATGAATTGATATTATAGTGATAATAAAAAGTCAAACATACCAAAGAGAAGTCTACACACCCCCCACCCCACCCCCACACGGAATTGATTTTGTATTATCCTTGGTTTCAGCTATCCAATGGAAGCCTCCATGTTTGGGAAAGGCCCTAAGTTTGTCCCATGCAAGCTCTCTGTGAGCCCTTATGAGCCCAAGTTAGTTGAGTCTGTGGATTTTCTCGTCTTTGCTAGCCTAAAGCCGAAGTCCTTTCACAGTTCTCTCTTAAAACATGGTAAAATCTATCACAGAACTAGTCTGTGAACCTTGTGCCAATTTCTCTTTCAATGTATCTGTCACTATGCTAAAGTGCCGTGACCAAAGTAATTTGAGGATAAAAAGTTTGTTCTCATCTGACAACTCAGGTCAGATTGATTGTTGAAGCAAGTCAGGGCAGAAATTCAAGGCACGAATGAAGAGACAGGATCAGAGAGGCAATGGAAGAACATTCCTGACTCATCCCAAACCCTAGCTTAGCCTGTTTTCTTATTCCATCTGCCCAGCTTTGAATCATACACAATGATCTGGGCTTTAACAAATCATCATCAAAGAAAATTCCCTGCAGTTTTGCCCCCTGAGCAGTCATTTGGAGCAATTTCTTAATTCCAGGTATTTCTAATTTTTTTCAAGTTAAAAATGTCTAAACACTACAATTGATAAATTCTGCAGAGACCTTTTTTTTCTTCATTTTTCTCTCCTTTTGATTTTACCTGAGTGAGAAGAGAATTTCCTACATTTAAGGAATCATGTGTGTTGATTGGACATTTTATTGGAAGAAAGGGAGGGAATGGGTAAAGTGAAGGGAGAGAAAGGAAGAGAATACAAAGGAAGAGAAGAGAAGAGGGAGGGAGGGAGGGAGAGAGAGAGAGAGAGAGAGAGAGAGAGAGAGAGAGAGAGAACAAGTCCTGACTGCCCCTTCAGAGGAACAGAGGGGAAAGAGAGCAGGAATGGGCAGAGCTTGTCTCTTAAAGAGAACTTTTGCACCTGCACAGAGACTACAAAGTGATATAGCAGTCATAGGACCCAGGGCTAGCCAGGGGACTGCCTGGGTGCATCTTGGCAGGTGACAAGGGCCAGTATAATGCCTAAAATCTCACATCCTCATCTTTTCCTTATTATAAAAAGGTGGGGTAAATTAAAGAGGACAGCAGGTGGGAGAGGGATGGAGTACCACATCCTCAAGACTGTTCCTTGCTGATCTGGAGCGTCAAAAATCTTCATGGGATCTGGGATGTTGGCCACATTGGTTGTGTAGCTGTCCGAACTATGTGGAACCTGGCACCTCTTACCAGGGCCCACAGATGTAAATCCGTTCTACCTTGACTAAAGGTCAGAGAGTTTGAGCCTATTTTTGTTCTCTCAAAGTTGTTGACAACAGGTGTGTCTACAAAAAAGAGATCCTGACCTAGGGTGTGGTTAATCAGTATTTTGAGTATAAAGGTGGGTCTGCTCCACTTTGACCAAAGGTCAGAGAATTTGTAGTTCCTGCTGTCAAGCTGGCAAAATTTAACATCAAGCTGCATCAGCATTCTTGAGAAGGATAAAATTTTTATCTCAATTAATAATTAAAAGTGCCTAGACAGCAATCCTGGGGTCCTCCATGGTTGTTGAGGGCAGGTCTTCTGTTGCTATCATGAGATCTGCCAGGTTTCAGAAGATCCTGTGGATTGGGAAGTTTATAGAAAGACCAGTCTACCTTTTCCTAGGCAACTTGAGGCAGTTAGTTCCTCAGTGTCCTGTTTTCCATGGTCTGAAGAGGACTTGGAACAGTTAAGGTGAAAGGTAGGTTTGGTCAGTGGCTGGCAATGCCACTTTGAAGCAAGCTCTGGAAGGAAGCTTTTCTGTGCCAATTCATCTTCTTTGAAGGAAATAGGGGTGGTGGATGGAGTCAACCTATTTTTATTACAAAAAGCATTTCCAATAATTAAACATTTTAAATGCCATATTCTCTAGATCTCTGAGGTTTTGAGAACGTCTGTGTATTGATGTATCTAAGTTATAACTACAGTATAAAATCTGCCTGGAGAGTTGGACCCAAACTGAGATGTCTCTAAGTTAGTTTTTGTTAAACTGAAATAGATCTTTATAACCTTAAATTTTTATTAGTATACAGAATATATTTTAAAGCAGAGTTGAATCACATATACAGTATGTTTTAACAGCTCTAATCATATATTTTTATCATCATTTAAAAGTTCATACCAATTTAAAGTATTTGAGACTTGTTTTCTTAGTCTAGAAGGAGATACAATGAACAGAGTCTATTAGAAATGTTTAAAGCATTTTTTCTTAGACAATAGCTACTCTTACTCACAAACACACACAGAGAGACACACACATATACACATATATGTATTAAATAGGAATTGTGTGAATAAGAAGAAAAGGAAACAAGTGTGTGCTGATTAAGAAGCTTGCTTCTCCATCTCTGACTTTCACATATCAGACCCAGCTGCCAGTACTGAGTGAAAGGCAAAGATGATGTGTTATGGTTGAAAGAGAGCTGGTACAGGCGGGTAGAATTACTGCATGAAGTCAGTGCTCTGGTGGGCCCTGCCAAAAAGCACATCACTGTGCAAACAGGCCACATGCAACAGAGTCAATAAGAGGAATTAGAGATAAAAATGTAAGTAAAAGGTGAGACAAGGCAAAGAGAACCCTTAATAAAGATGGTGACTAGGACACCTGGCCCTCCCTTTTTTGCCCTTAGTCAAGATAGTGGAAGCCATGTGGTCACCCTTAGCAACGATGGCGGTGAGGTCATCTGACTTGCCCTTAGCCATGATAGTGCCTGCTCACAGGTTGCAAGGTACTGAGAAACCATGTGCATTTTTAGAGTAGTCATGCAAATTTGAAATAGATCCAATTAACAAGACAGACATACAGGACACAAAAAACATGAATTTAACACAGTCAGAATCACACCAGTGTGGCCACACCATTCACACATTCTTTCTTACATGAAGCAGACAGGAAACATCTTGAGCATACACTGCCAGCCTGCAGTTGGGCAAGAGAGAGGGACCTGCCACTCTGGACTGGATGGTGGCAGAGACAGGACAAACAGAAGATTGAGACATTTTGAACAGGAGTAAGAGATGTCTAGTGAATTAATCACAGTGGGAGGCAGCAATAGGCCACTGTGGTGGGCAGGAGAGAGGCATACAAGCAAAGAAAACAGGAAAAAGAGCAGAGGCTGCACTTCTGGTTATGGATCACTGGCAGAATGTAGGGTACTAATAAGCATAAGAATGTAGGGTACTAATATGGTTTAGTTTATGAAGGGTGGCTGTGGCACAGTTTCCGTGAGTGAGTTAGAGAAGGTTCAGAGTCTGAACTCCAGCATCCCAGAGATTCAGCATGGACCACAGCTCAAGATGGCCTTGCCAGGAACTATGGTGAGTGAATGGGTGAGAGCTGTATGCCTACATAGTTACATGGGGAGGGGGGACTCAAAGGATTTTGAGCCCTAGAGACACATGATTACCCAACACTGGGAATTTCAACAGGAGCCAAAAGGCGAGAAATCATGATTGCGAGATTAATCCTCATTCATAGAAAACATGGCCAGAGAAGTATGTACATGTGTGTGTGTGTGTGGGGGGGGTCTACTGCTCTGCCAATGTTGGGTGTAGAATTTCAGCAACCCTTAGTTGGAAAAGTAACCAGATTGAAGGATTGCAGGATCTCCGACACTCCTCAGACTGCCAGCAGGCAGGAGGAACTGCAACGGAGAGCCTGCTGAGTTTCTCGTGACACCAAATGTTGGAAATGGCACTAGTGGGACTTTTGTTGGAAGCCCCATGATGGGTGAGGGACAAACACAGCCAGGCAGCTGTGAAAAGACTTATTAGGGGTGGGGAGGGCGTGGAGAAAGGGAAGGGAGAGAAGGGAAGAGAAGAGAAAGAGACAGAGACAGAAAAGAGAACAAGAGAGAGACAGGAAAAGTCCTGCCTGCCCCTCCAGAGGAACAGCAGGAAGGAGAGCAGGAATGGACACAGCTTGTCTCTAAATGGACCTTTTGCATCTACATAGAGACTAAATAGTGAATGGACTGGCCAGGGTACCGTCTGGGTGCATCAGGCCAGCATAATGCCTGAATCCTAACAATATGTCTCTGAGATTTCCCTTTCCTAGCAGAAAAGTCTTGCTATATTGACTTTTCTATTATCAGTTGTATTTTACAGGTGACAGAATAGTTTATATTCTCTTACACTGCCTTAGATCCAAAAGAAGGTAAAGAGGGTGGGGTATGAAGAAAATGAAGTTTTTGTTGATTTTTTTTTAATTTGGCTGTATATTTGTTTCAGTTTTATTTCCCCCAAATTCCACTTAGTATAGAACACAGACATTTTCTTTACTGTGGAACTATTTACATTTCTCTGGTTTCCTGAATTTGCATCTCTAAGAACTCTAATGAATGAAGATACACTCTTACTTTTTTCCATGTATATTTGTGTTGATCCTTAATCTGTCTTTTAGCAAGCTTTATGATCTTCTTGGGATAGAAAAATGGTATTAAATCACCAAAAAAAGCTCCTTTATACTAAAATGTATAGGAAATAAAAAAAAATCAATGTGTTGAGTCATCCAGTTCTGAGTGGCATGTGTGGTAGCTAATATTCCATTCCCATCTTACCACTTTGGTACCTAAGAGCTATGGGCAGTTCTTGCTTCATGCTTCATGAGTATGGCTTTTATTCCAAGCTTCAGGAACTGATTTTTAATACTGTCCAACAGTCAGCAAATACAGAGCCTCCCAACTTGTCAGCACATGAAGATAACAAAGAGATGGCAAGAACCACTGAATTGTGGTGATCCTATTGCGGAAAGGACAGGTCTCACTTCTGAACAGGAACATGGCTCAGTGCTCCAATAATAGTAGACCATACAAAGAAAGTGTAAAAGTCTCCACTTTGATTCCAAGCCCACTCTCCTCTCTCTTTCACAAGGACACCAATTTTTAGTTTTTATTTTATTATTCCAAGAACACAGTGTTCCTAATTATGAACGTTTTCTTCACATTGGATTTACAAACTATCTCTTAGTATGTGTGGCATGTGTGGATAGATACTGTGCTTTGCTTTCTGCTTGGAAGATTCCTTTCAAGAGAAAGTATTATGTCATCATTGAAGAGACTTTATTATTTTTTATTTTCTATTAAAATAATTTAAATGGGTCAATTTAATTTAAAGTTCATAACATATTATCATAGCTATATTAATAGTTAAAATGGCTTATTGTATTTTTATTAAAATATGTTAATTTTACACATTGTTTGGGATTTAATTGGTATTTTAACACATACATACAATGTGAAATAGTATAATCAATTATCTGTGTTCTGCCATTACATAACCATTTGTAACTTCTAGTTACTATACTTCAATCTCTACACTGCTTCTAGACATATATCCTATAGTTCAAGCTACCACATAGCAAGTAATGAAATTTTCTCTCCTTTATAGCTACATAGCATTCTTTTGGATAAACATACATTTTCTTTGTTTATTCATTCATTCATTTATTCATTTATTATCTTTTCATGAACCTGTAGGCTGTGTCATCTTTACTATTATGAGTAAACAAACAAATATGGAACACATGAACATGCCTTTTACTATGCTTTTTTATTTTTTCATCTTTACCTTGGAAGATCATGTGACAAATCAAACTGAGCATTTGATGACATTTCACAATCTGAGGGGAGACAAGATGTCTATTTTCAGTGCTTTATTTCTTGTATGGCTAGAAGTTTAGCTGCAGCAATTAGGGAAGAAAAAATAAAGCACCTCCAAATCCAACAGTAGGAAGTCAAATTATCCAGTTTTATATGTGTTAAGATTATATCTGGAGAAAAATCTAAAGATTGTATTTGATATGATACACAAACTCAGTAAAATTTTGGGAAAAAAAGTTGGCACACAAAATCCAGTAACATGTTTACATACCAATAATGAATTTACTGAGAAAGAAATAACAAAAACTCTATCCCAAAAGCTATAACCCAAACAAGTCCTAAAATTAGTGGGGATATATTTAATGAAATAATAAAAGACCACTACAATGGGTATTATAAAATTCAGTTGAGTAAAATTTAAATTGACAATATTTAAATACACAAAATTCCAAAGTTATGGAATCAGAAAAGCTAATATCCACATTACCCAAACAATTAATAGGTCCACTGTAGTCCGAACTGGATATTTCTCACAGAAACAGAAAAATTATTGCATTCATGTTTATTTGTTTTTCCTCATTTTTGTTTCCATAGTTTTTTTCTTTTCCTTGACCCATGTGAAGAATATTACTGATGCTACCGAAGTGACTTTCTGTAAGAATATTTGTGAAAACAGAGCTCCATGTTACAAAATATGCTGTTTTTCTCCACCTTATGTCATGATGGTTCCCATGTTATGTTTTTTTGGCATTGCAAGAAGATACTTTTGCTCATGACTTCAACTTTCTACATAGTGTACAAAATTCCTTCATCTGTAACTATTAGTTTCTTTTGTCAATTCTTTGTATGATATTGTCTTCCCTACTCTCTGACAATCATGAGCACAAACACCTCAGGAGAGTTTTACCTGATCTTCGCTGCAGCTACATTGCCCCTGGTTGAAAACCTCTCCAAAACCAGTGCACTAACTTGTGCTCTTCCCAACAGGGAAGTTTACTCTCCTCCTATTTCCTAACACTGTATTTTCAGACTTTATACTTTGGATAAGCATGTTTAGAATTCGGTTATATTTTCCAACCTAATTGTACTTCCTTATTTCTTTTGAATTTTGAAAGTTTTTACTTTTTTAATACCAGGTTTTCCTCAAACATGCTTTTACTAATATTCTCTCCTAGTTTGTTCCCTCTCTTTCCAATCTTGTAAATACCTTTTGTAGAACAAAGTTTATAGCTTTGATGAAATACAACTTATCAGTTTTTCTTTTAATAATATTTCTTGTATGGATCATAATTTTCCTCTATTTTCTTTTGAAAGATAATTCTGTGTTTCAATAATGCATTTTAGTTTTTATGTAAAGTGTGTACCACAACCTTGGGTGTTCTGTGTTGGTTTGTTTGCTTTGCTTTTTTTTCACATAGCTGGGTAATTGTTTTGGCCCTATTCACTGTGGGAATAACATTTCCTTGATGTTTGATACTCAAAATAGACATTTTTTCTAGGTAGAGTCTTTTTAGGTAGACCTTGTTAGCCTAGAACTATGTGTATAGACGAGACTGGCTTCAAATGCACAGAAATATACTTGCATCTGCCTCCATAGTACTGGAATTAAAAGTATGCGTCACCATACCTGACTGTAAAACTTACTATCTTAGGACAATAAACACTGTCTTATAGCCAAGACAGTTATGCATAAATTTTTTGTTTCTGGTTAACTTTTCATAGAGATTTTTAAAAAATTATTTTTCTCCAGAGGACCTGAGTTCAAAAAAAATTATTTTTCTCAATCTCAAATCTGTAAGAAAATCTGTATGTTTTTCTTATGTTTATCATGTTTACATTTTAATTTTATTGTATTACTTGAGTTTTAGAGTAATTTTTATGAATACAGTAAGCTACAGCATCTTTCTTTTCAACATTATATATCATACTCAAAAATTGGTATCTGCCCTTCTTGTGTTTTATGCCTGCTTCTACCTATAAAATAAAGAACTACTGTTCTTTGGCTCTAACTGTATACTTTTTACCTTTTCTTGATAATTTCCTATTTACCAAGTTCAAATAAATTATTTAAATATTCCTGAATAGCTAAAAATGTTCATATTAAGTAGAAAATCATAGTTTTTGTTTCTTTAATATTAATGTCTAAAATAAGCAACATATGTCAAAACTTTCTGTAATTTTGATAGTTCTTTCTCAATAAACAGTATGGCATCTTAAATACATATTTTAAAATGTATTCATGCTATCCAGTCTCTACAAGCATTTGCTATTTGAATTGTTTTGTGAATTAATAAAAACTTTAAATTCCAAGTCACAAGAAGAGTGACCTTACTTCTTATGTCCCTGTTTCACACCACAGTTACCTCCTTAATGTGACATTATATTGTCAGTGAGGATTCCTTAATACTCTACCATGGAGGTAAAGCAGGACTCTAATCTTGGCTCCAAGTCAGATTAATTAATATATTCTCCTGATATCCAGAAATTGGATGCTGCTATGGGGCAGCCCCTCACAGAAAGGCTCTGTGTAACAGTGCAGATGGTGCATACTTTAGATTTGAGTTTACCTATTAGTGTTCAATCATTCATTCATCATCATTCATTTATGTCCTGCTGTGGGATAATGATCTGTACCCTGTCACTTATATTTTAAGTAAATGCTGATTGGCCAGTAGCCAGGCAGAAAGTATAGGCGAGGTGACAAGGCAGGAAGTAGAAATGTGGCAATGAGAATTCTGGGAAGAGGGAAGTGCATTCTGCAGTTGTGACTCTGCCACAGAGGAAGCAAGATGTGACTGCCTTGCCAAAATATATATACAGAGCCATGTGGCTAACTAAGACAAGAATTATGAGATAACGTAAATTATAAAAATGAGTAAATAAGAAGCCTGATCTAATGGACCAATCAGTTTATAACTAATGTAGATCTCTGTGTGATTCTTTGGGACTTAATGGCTGCAGGAGCGGGCAGGACAGAAAACCTCAGTCAAGTTTGCCCTGGCAATGCTTAAATATGCTCGGGCAGCCCATTTATGTCAGCTCTCCAGTTGCTCCTATTCTGGGCAATCCAAGATGCTTGTGTTATTGTTAAACCAAAGATTCTACAGCTTTTTATTTTAATGCTGTCCATCCAGTGTTTTATGGACCTTTCTCTTTGCCTTATCCTATACACTATTCCAAGCAGTGCTATCTTCGGTTATCTGTTGTCATTCATTCTCAAAACATGGCTGAAGTATCTCAAGCACCATTGCCTCCATCTTCTGTAGATGGAGATGTTTCATAATGTCATCATAATGCAGCCTATCTCTTCGTGTGATGCCTAGAATCGCCAGAGACATGGCTTCTCAAACAAATTCAGCCGCTATACTGAGAAGCAAGTGTAGGGATGCTTTCTCTCACCACTACTCTTTAATACATTTCTGGAATTAATAATAGTAACAGCTCTGGAGGATGAGGAGATAGGCATGCAGATAGCTGATGTGCAAATAAGTAACTTGCATTTCCCTGACGATACAGCACTACTTGCTGAAAGTCCTAATGAACTGCAGGCCATAGTAAATAGAGTGGTGGAAGTAAGTGAAAACTTTGGTATGGAGGCAAACATTGAGAAGACTTGAGACATAACACATGGGAAGGGCACATAAGGATTTTAACATTGCAGTAAAGAATCAGAACCTTAAGCAAACAGTCAGTTTTGGATATCTGGGAATAAACTTCAGTTTAAAGGTGGGGACTATTTCAGACGTCAAGTGGTGGATAGGGAGAGTGAGGGCCACATTCCAGGCACTAGGAAAGGTTTTGTCAGCAAAAGACATAACAACAACAACAAAACTACAAGTATATGAGACACTTGTCTTGAGCTGCCTTCTTCGCAACTCTGAAACCCTAGGGCTTATCAATTTGATACATGAGTGTTTCAATTATCTGTCCTACTGAAATTTCATCTTTATGAAAATAATATCACTAAAAAATAAAATTCATATTCAATAGTGAACAATTAGCTGTATGATAATGCTGTGTAAATAAAAACTAATTAATGTGTATGCAGACAATTATTCATGACCACATAAGACATTATGCCTCTATAAATTATGATTCCAAAATTTCCTCCTATGGATGATATAAACATTTTAAATTCTTGTGTTCATATTCTGAGAAAATTATGTTGAAATGTATGCATATTATGCACATATCCTTATATTTTAAATAAAGAAATATTTTTTATGACAAATTGGTAGATGGGAGAAAATAAACAAATGCACAGTAGCTTTGGAAATAGTGGAAGGAAAATAGTATGGACACCTAAAAAATAGAACCTGAGTTTTATATCTTACAAATTGAAAAATAGAACCTGAGTTTTATATCTTACAAATTGAAACCAAGGTTCCTTTTTAAGAAAACTCACAAAAAGTTTGAGCAGGAGAGTGATCTGTCATTTGATCTCCTTGCTGCTTCCAACATGGTATTACAGTATGATAATTGAAATAGTAACACTCATTTGAGTGTGTTATACAGTTTGGCTTGTTTAAATATGCCCTTACAATCTGTCCACATATATTTTAGAAAATAGTATGTTGAAGCAAATAACCTAATTTCCCGAAGGCTTCTTTTGTCTTTCTAGAATTCTTAATTTACCATGCAAACCATGCCACTTATATCATAGACAAGAGTAATGTGCTTGATAGGATGCTGGGAGAAATGAAAATTGGTGAGTCAGAACACGTGGCCATGCTACTCTGAAATGTGTTACGTTATTAATGGCCGTATTTGTTTGCTTTCTCTGTAGTGTATTTTCTAGCTCTAACCGTAGAATATGGAGAGGCAAAAGCTGAAGATGGCTAAAAATTTTCCAGTTCAGTCTTGAGGCCGGTGTGCTCTGTGACCTGAGAATCTGGGATGGTGTGCTTGATAAAGAAGTCCTGTTTCAGACAGACGCGAAGGTACAGATTATTCATTATCAGAAAGAACTATCCAGGTTCCCTGACTTACACAAGCTTTTTTCTTTTTTGTGTTGGAGGATATTCCTAATATATTCCCACTACAGATATTATAAATTAGTAGATCATTCTTCACGGTCGTTTGTAACAAATGCAGCCGTTTCAGCACTCCAGTGAGGGAGATAAACGTGGGTTTGGAAAGGCTGCCTTCAGAGCCATTCTGAATTCTTCATGCAAATGCTCCACCCCATCCACTCTCTGTTTTCTACTCTGCAGATTTAGTACAAATTGGTCTTTGAGAACATTTATAAACCCGAGTCTAGGGATCCTAGGTGTGTAGAAACAGCTGGGTGAGCAGCAGAAAGTGCTGCTCTGTGAGGAAAACAAACATAAATAATCCATAATTAAGCATGATAAAGAACAGTTGTTATTATTTCTTTTATTTGGTAATTAGTAATCACATGAAACGAAAATTGTTTCCTTTCGGGCAGCTTCTGCATCATTTTTGTGTGGTCTCACCTGCATAGTTACTGATTTATCATTGAGAACTTTATTACCTTCAGTAAATTATACCTTTCTGTGACTAAATGATCAGTGAAGGTCTTCGAGATTCAGTACCTCAACACAAATTAGAAGGAATAGTTTATATTGATTTTACTCTGACCTGAACTTCTTTTTTTTGTTGTTGTTGTTCTGAATGAGTGGAGGGATAAAATCGCATAAATGCATCCACCCTAGTCCCAGAAATTCTATAAAGCTGAAATGGCATATTCATTTCTCATCATAAGTCAGACATGTTTTGTGCTTTGTTGAAAGTTCATAGCAGTTGACTGTTTGCTCTGCTCTGCAGTTTCACAATCATTTTAGAACAAAGCACCTCGTTTGTTTGTTTTGCAAGTACTTAAATTGGTCATAGTAACCAAGGCCTATCAAATTTGCTGAGGAGTCTAAGGACCTCTAAGTTTGAGGTCCCAGAAAGGATGGGAAACCTAGAGAGATCTTCTTTCTCTAAATCATAAACTAGGAGAGAAACAAACAAAAAGAAAATGAAAATGAAATCAAGAACAGTGTGCATCTGTTGTCATTATCACACAGAGTAACATGTGAGTCCCTAGCTTCAAACCTATGCAGCTAAAAGAAAAAAAAAAACAGGCTCAGGTGGGGAAAGCATTCAAAACTCTGGCAGGCTCTCAGGCTGGGTGTGACCACTAGCCCACTGAGAAACATTGTGGATGAATACATTTAAGTGAGGATTATTTATGAAATAAAGATAGACATTTTACTATTGTGCATTGTACTTGTAACTTGTAGTTTTACTGTGTTTATTTGTAAACTGTAGTGATTAAAACTCTGACATGTTTGGGACAAAAAAAAAAAAAAACACTAGTCTCTATTGGCTAATGATGTTCATACCAGAGCTACTCTGCATACTACCAAAGGAAAAAGCTAAACACCATCCCAACAAAAAACCTTTTAATCAATGATGGTCCCCTGCCTCTAAGACATACTAGTGCAGCGGTGCCTCAAGCTTGTGGAAGTAACCAATCAACATCTGATTTCACTTAAGACCTACCCCATTATATGGAACCCATACCATACAATGCTTGGATGACCAAGAAACTGAGACCTGATAGCCCAGAAACTCACGGTAAACACAATTAATACTGTTCTACCAAAGAAACATGAAGCAAAGTGACTCCTAATGACATTTTGGTATACTTAAAGATCAGTCACTCGCTCAGTCATAATGAGAGAAACTTCTTCCTGTAGCAGATAGGAACAAATAGAAATTCACAGCCAGACAATATACAGAGTTATAGACCTTGGAACACTCATCCCTAAATGGGATGTCTCCATCAAATCCCTCCCGTTAGGGCTTAGGGAACTCTGTGGATAAGGAGGCATAAAGAAAATAAGAAACTGAGGGGATGGAGTACCCTAAGGAAACAAGGTCTTCTATACACAGCAGGACCAGTGAACTCATTGATACTCAGTGAACTCAATGAACACGTATGAACTCATTGAGACTAAGGCTAACATGAACAGGACCTGCATAGGTCTGCACTTGATGGTACCCTACAGCAGAAAGAAGTGAACATATGCCCCCGTTCCTAACCAGGAAACCAGGTCCAACTGACAACCACTTGCATATGAAAATTCAATTTTCTCCAAAGGAATCTCAATGGGGAAGAAGATGGCCTACAGAGAACAAACTCAAAGGTATTTTTGGAAGTTCCTTTTCTCATAATGTCCTATAAGGACCTTTTCTTTTTCTTTCTTTCCCTTTAAAACTTTATGTTTATCTATTTATTAACTTATTAATCTCTTCTTTTTCAATATTACAGGTCTTTGGATATATATTATACATCCAGTTTTGTGTTTTTATGGCATTCTTTAATGTACAAATGATGAGTCTCTGCTCCTGTATTTGATGTTTGTGCCTTTTCTTGGCTCTTTTTCTTCTTTTGATATCTTTTGTCCTATTCTGATGTGTTTACTTTTGTTTTATTATTATATATAATATTTTATCTTATTATTCTTCCTAAAATTCCTATTTGTTTTGTAATCAGAGATCAAAAGCAGATGGCTCTGGATGGGAGGGAGATGGGAGGGGATAGAGGAGGGGCAGAGAGAGGGAAACAGTAATCAGGATATATTATACAAGTATCTATAGTATAATAAAGCCTTAAACACTAACATTTCTTTAGATTTAAAGAACATAGCTCACCATATGACCCTCCAATCATGCCTGAAATGATGACAATTAATGAACCTCTCTGTCATTATTCTGTCAGGGTGAGACCGAGGTTGTCCTGTCTGTGAGTCTCTGCAAAAGTCATACATGTCAAAACTTACTGCATTTCTTTCACTCTACATGAGGCTAGGATACTCTATGAAAACAGTCTCCTGAGTGTTTAGTTTTCCTCATTTCAGAGAAGCCCTTTGCCCCTCAACTTATTGATTTTGTAGAGTGGTAAGTGAGGAATGGGAGGCTAACTAGATAAACTCATATATATTCATACAAGAATACAGAAGTGGGCACATTCATGAGAAGGCCTGGTTAAAGATAATATATCCCATTTGAAATAATGCCAAATCTAAAGACTTCAGGTAGAAAATTTAGAATTATACAGGCAAAATGAATTCTAAGTCACCTAGTAAAAGTGTATGCTTATGACTTCCTTATTTGGGAGGGCTCCTTTTACATTCCTCTAGCAGTCTCTATCTAAAATAAAAAGCTAATAATAAAGCAACTTGTAAAATTCATTGGATCACTTAAAGTAGCAGCTACTTCCTATCATTTAGGCTACAATCCCTTGACCGTACATGCAGCTAAGTAGAGGATGCTGCTCATTCAAATTCAGGAGGGACATTTGCAATTATGACAAAGAAATAGTTTTAGAAAATGATTCTTTATTTTCCTTGTGCAGTACTGAAATATTTTTATTTTCTGTCTGCACTGTTTCATATTCTTTCCAATTCCCTATAATTGTGGTTTACTGTGTAAGTAATAAAGTACTTATTTTTTATTTAATATGGTTTTACTTATATTTTGATAGTGAGCCTAGACTATGAGGGCTAAGTGATTTCTACAGCAATCACGGAGTCTGCAAGAATCAGTACTAAGTCCTTTGTATATGTGTTGTGGTTGTTGGCTTGGTATTTTGTAGGAATTCTTGACAGTGGGAGTAGTGGGGTCTTTTGTTTGCCCGTGGGATTCTTCTTCTCCTAGTTGGTTGCCTCACCCAGCCTTGATTTAAGGGTTTGCGCTTGGTCATATTGTATTTTGTTGTGCCTTATTTGGTTAATGTCCCCGGGGAGGCCTGCTCTTTTCTAGGGGAAGATGTGGGGGTGAATCTAGGGGAGAGGGGAGGTAACGAAAGGGGGTGACAGGGAGGAGTGGATGGAGGGGAAGCAGCTATAGGGATGCATTGCATAACCGAGAAAACAATCATGTAATGCAAAAACAACAAGTAAACAAACAAAAAACACTTAAGGTGTATTTTCTTGAAACACAATTTTGCTATTAAACCATTACTTTAAAAACTAAAAGTGTGTTCTCATTTCTGATAAGGGTCATATTATTTAAATTTGTGTTTTAGGTATTATATTTACAACGTGTTGAAAAACGTGAAAAATGTAAAATGCATGAACTTATTCTCTCACACAAGAGAAAAAAGTGAATGATTCAACATAAAAAATATGGTTTTACTTCCTAGAGAAAAGTTTTTTAGTATTTGACAAAATATTTTAACACTAGTTAAATTTTTAAATTACTATATGACCACAATGCAGAATTATTATGTATTGTCTAATAAATTTCATTGGTTTATCAGAAACAAAAATACCTTATAACTTCATTGTCTTCTATCAATTAATTATCTAATATCTAAGAAAATTTCTTTCTATTCCTTTATGTATAAACAGTTATTAATAACATTTTTGTAGAAGCAGTTTGTCCTTCAGGTGCTTAATTTCATTACTAAAATTACTAAAATTGAGTTGAGAAAACTACAAAGTTAACACTGAATTTGGATACATTAATTTTCAAAACTTCCAGAGATAAAGATTAATAATAATCTGTATGATATGAAAGTCAATAAAGCATTCCTCATCATACTTGAATACAGAACTACATTTTGAAACTCCGAATGTGCTAGCAAGTACTATTTAACTAATGTGTACCCTAAATCTGTCATATTTTTAAAATGTGAATTTTCACAGATCTATGATAATCATTTACCATGATAATTAATATATCATTCATTCTGCACGCAGTAACTGAACACTACACACATACACAAAATAAGTAAATGAATGTCATAGCCCTATTTCTTGATTTTCAGATTGGCAAGTACCATTTGCCCCTTTGTTAGAAGAACGTAATTTACTTTGGATTTCACAAGGGGTAGCAGGTAAGAGCTTGCCTTGAGCGAAGACATGACAGTCTTTTGAACTTTTGATAGTGTTGAGACTCTGTAGGAGTGTGGCAGTTGTTGAAGTTTAACTAAATGCATTTTGTGCTACTATAAGCCAAAAGCATAAAGGTCAGGAGTAGAATGTGGTAGTTTGAATGAGAAAAGTCACCCATAGGTTCGCATATTTGAACAGTTGGTCCCCACTTAGTGACATTGTTGCTGTCTGGGAAGGAAAAGCAGCCTTGATGGAGGATGGACATTACTGGAACCCACAAACTCCTTCTACTTCAACCTTCTCACTACTTTATGGATCTGATTGAAGACATGATCTCTCAGCTTTCCTCTCCTGCTGGCACGCCTACTGCTTGCTGCTGTCTTTCTCAGTCCGGATGGACACTTATTCTTCTGGAACACTGTGCCAAACAAACTCTTTCTTCCATAATATGCTTTCGGCCATGGTGTTTTACAATAGCAATAGGAAAGTTACTAATACATCAGATACTGACTAATTCTCTGTATGAAATTCTAGAATATTTTCTCTCAGTTTGGAGCCTACATAGTGATAGCAATAATGGTAACACAACGATATTTTGTTATAAATGGAGTTCACCGAAATATTTCTCATAGATACCCTTAGTAGTTCTGTTTACCTGAATATTAAGGAAACACATACAACTCCTTCATATGTATGTACACACCCACCCCCCCACACACACACATACACACACACACAGAGAAGAGAGAGACAGAGACAAAGACAGAGAGAGTCATAGAAATGAAATGAATCCACTGGTTTGCTTGTATCAGTGCATATTTGAATATACTCAAAGAAGTGTGGAATTGCAGCTGTGGTTAAGGACAGATTTCCCACTTTCTTACTGAATCAAAATTTCCAATTTTTATAAAACCATGTATGTTATATCTCTGTAAGGATGAAAGTATAGAAAGTGCATAAAAATCTCTGCTTCAGATTACTGCAATAAATATACTTTGTGACAGACAGAAGGGGAACAGTTGCTATCATTATGTGAGCATTGAAATTAAGCAAGATGTTAATAACCCTCTTTATGTTTCTGAAAAGTTATACTTTGTTTGTTTTACAAATTTAACTGAATCTTATGACATTCGGTAGATGGATTAAAAATAATGAAAACACAGATGTGTGATCTTCTCAAGTTCTTGAATATCGTTATGACAGGTAATAAGCCCTAGATAGTAAACAGGGAGATGCACTTATGTAAGTGCAGCTTTGAAAATATGCATACAAATGGCTTGAACCAGTAGAAAGTAAACCGCATTCAACATGAATGCAATAAATGAAAATAATAAACACTGAATTCATGGAAATCAGGCTAATTTTATGAAAATGATTTTATTTCATAAGCTGAAATCAAGAAATAAATGCTATTCTGAGTAAATTAAATTGAGTCTAAATATTCAGCTTTTTGGAAATATGTGGCTTATTTGAAAAGTGAGTATGATTTTTTTAAATTTCAATTTTTCTTACTCAATTTCTTCTATGCAGAATCTACACAGTTTCTTCTACTTCTCTGATGAGATTTAAGAACACCTGCATGAATTACAATTATTTGAATGGATTTCACTACAAATATATTACATTTTATAGCAAAATCTACTTGTTCTTTAAAACATTTTATCTTTATCGTACAGAAAAATGAATAAAAATTAGATGAAAACTTAAAAATTATTTCAATTTCATTGAAACAAATATGAATTACATTCCTATGTTATTATTTTTTGGTAATTTTAAAGTGTGTTTATACATAATTTGTTTGCATCATGTCCCTGTGTATGTGGTTGCCTATGTCCGTTTGTGTGTGTGTGTGTGTGAGAGAGAGAGAGAGAGAGAGAGAGAGAGAGAGAGAGGTACTTGCTTGAGAGAGAGAGAGAGAGAGAGAGAGAGAGAGAGAGAGAGAGAGAGAGAGGTACTTGCTTGTCCTAGCATCCATATGGAATACAGAAATTAACCTCCATTGTCAGTGCAGTGGTCAGTAACTTCTTACCATCTTGTTTGGGGTGAGGTCTAATTTACTGCTCTAGGCTTGTTAGCCCTTAATTTTCTAGGTATAGACCTATCTTTGTCTTCTATCTTGCCTCTAGGAATGCTAGAGTCACAGACACATGCTCCTCATCTGGTTTTCTGTAGGTTCTGAGAAAGTCAGTCAGTTTGGTGTAGAAAGTGCTTTGTACTCTGGGCTACCTCTCTAGTCCTGGTGATTTTTTTTGGTAAGCGGTTAGAAACATTCTTTTTTTAAGAGAGTACTATTAAAACAGTACTATTAAAGAGATTCAAAAAGATAATGGGTCAAGTCACAGATAATGAGATGGGTAGGATGTTCATTCCTAAACAGACTATGTATCCAGCGCTCTTCTGTGAGGCTCAGAAATAATTGTAGAAGAGGGAGAAGAAAGTATGTAAGAGCCAGATGTAGTGGATAACTGCAAAATTGTCTTCTGTATACAATAGGGCAGCTTTGCATATAAATAAACACAGAACATTTGAGGCAGCCTGTATAAAACCTGAGCAAGTCCAAACCAAACCAAATTCAAGTTGGAGAATAGACACAATTGAACCCCTAGCCATGCATATATTGGGCATCATTAACTGTGCTTTAGAGACAGACAGAAAAACAAAGACACAAATGACAGAGAGAGAGAGACAGAAAGTATGTTTCTTTAAGAGTGTGGCACCTGGTAAGTTTATCACTTTCCAGAGGAAGACACAAATCTAGTAACATTTGGCAGTACTGGTCCAGAAGATAAAATTAAATAAATAAATAAATAAATAAATAAATAAATAAAAAGCCCACATGTTGGGTGGATAGGGAAGAACTGGTAATGTGAATATTATCCAAACAAAATTAAGCTGGGTGGTGGTGGTGCAACACTCAGGAGGCAGAGGCAGTTGGATCTCCGTGAGTTCGAAGCCAGCCTGGTCTACAAGAACTAGGTCCAGTATAGGTTCCAATGCTACAGAGAAACCCTGTCTCAAAGAACAAAAACAAAACCCAAAAAATTAAAATGACCCACAAAATTATGAAAAAGTATAATTAGAAAATTGTAATACAAATTAACTCATGTACCAAAGTTTCCTGATTTAAAAAAATATTAAAGAGAGGAGCAGTATAAAATTTTAATCAGGACAATTAATTGTACATGACATATTTCCTCAGATACTTTTAATATTATGTTTTGAAAATTTATACTACCAAATCTTAGTTTTTGAAAGTCATATTAATTCATAAATTAAAAGTTTTAGGATTTCCAAGTATTGTTCTTACAATGATGTTTATTTTTTATTAATTTATTTATTTATTAAAAATTTCCACCTCCTCCCCTCCTCCCATTTCCTTCCCACTTCCCCCACTCCCCTTCCCTCTTCAGTCCTAAGAGAAGTTAGGATGCCCTGCCCTGTGGGAAGTCCAAGGCCCGTGCCCTCCATCCAGGTCTAGGAAGGTATGCATCAAAATAGACTAGGGTCCCAAAAAGCCAGTACATGCAGTAGATTCAAATTCCAGTGCCATTATCATTGGCTTCTCAGTTAGCCCCCATTGTCAGCCACATTCAGAGAGCCTTGTTTGATCATATGCTCCTTCAGTCCCAGTCCATCTGGCCTTGGTGAGCTCCCATTAGATCAGTCCCACTGTCTCCGTGGGTGGACGCACCCCTCGCGGTCCTGACTTCCTTGCTCATATTCTCCCTCCTTCTGCTCTTCATCTGGACCTTGGGAGCTCAGTCCAGTGCTCCCTGTAGAAGAATGAAAATAGATCCGTATCTATCACCATGCACAAAACTCAAGTCCAAATGGATTAAAGACCTCAATATAAATCTGACCACACTGAACCTGATGGAAGACAAAGTGGAAAGTAGTCTCCAACACATGGCTACAGGAGACCACTTCCTATGTATAACCCCAGTTATACAGCACAGACAATAAGAGCAACAATGAATAAATGGGACCTTCTGAAACAGAGAAGTTTCTGTAAAGCAAAGGACACCGTCATTAAGACAAAAAGGCAACCTACTGAATGGGAGAAGATTTTCACCAACGACGCATCAGACAAAGGCCTGATCTGCAAAATATATATAGCGGACAATGAGGACTACTGAGACCTCAAGAACAATGGCAATGGGTTTGTGATCCTACTGCACCTATTAGCTTTGTGGGAGCCTAGGCAGTGTGGATGCTCACCTTACTAGACCTGGATAGAGGTGGGTGGTCCTTGGACTTCCCACAGGGCAGGGAACCCTGATTGCTCTTTGGGCTGTTGAGGGAGGGGGATTTGATCGGGGGAGGGGGAGGGAAGGGGAGGTGATGGTGGGGGGGAGACAGAAATCTTTAATAAATAAATAAATAAATGAAAATAAAATAAAATAAAAATGGGGTACTGAACTGAACAGAGTATTTATTACTCATCAAATATTTGATTTTCACAGATAAGTTATCTTAATTTATTATTTCAAATTATTTTATTTTTATATTTGATAAATATAGCAGAATGTATTATCACAAACCATGTGTTTTGAAATATATGTCACATAAAGACTAATTTTAGCTCTTTAACATATTAACTGTCTACATAGATTTGACTTTGTTGTGACATCTTAATCCAGAATATTGTACATTAAATGAATGTTAATTATTATAATAAAATATTTAGTAATATGGAACTCTCAGCTTTTTTACTTTTTATAGTATGACTAGTTCAAGTTTCATTCTCAAATTTGTAGACTTTATTTTTGAATAGGTATTTCTAATTAAATTTTATTCAAAATTGAGATTCGAAAGACAAAGAATCACAGCAATACAAAATAAATATCTAAAACTTTATGTAGAATTATTCTATAAAAATTTACATGTCAGAGATTGTGGAGTTGTCTTACGAGACAGGTTCTGTTCTTTTACAACCAATCCATATGCCATATGTATATTTATTTATTTATGATATGTATTTCCATTTTGTAGATTAAGCTAAAATAGACACTCTCTATTAATTATTTTATTGAAGAAATTTCATTTTCAAGAAAGCTGTTTAGTGAACTGTCAGGAGCTGAGTTTTACGGTGAAGGTTGTGAGCCTTTTCCTCAGCAGTGTGTGGTGGGTTCTCTTTAAGGAAGCTGTGATTAGGGCACAGTATCGCTACTCTACCTCAGCATTCACAGATTTGCAAGCCAAACACATTTGCATTTTTGTAGATCATTATTTGTGATGGGGCAGTATGAAAAATGTAATTTTTATATTCTTTACAGCTATGGATGTTTTGTCTACCTAGATGTATATGCCTCAGATATCTCCAATGTCTGCAAAGATCAAAGAGGGCATTGGAACACCTGGAACTGGAGTTACAGATGGCAGTGAGCCATTATTGGGGTCTTAGACTCAAACGTTGGTCTTCTGCAAGAGCAACAAGTGCTCCAAACCAGTGAGCCATCTCTTAATGTCACCAACACGATGAAATATCGGTGTGTGTGTTTGTGTGTATGTGTATCTATGTACGTATGTGTGTATGCATGTATGTATGCATGTATTTGAGATTACCCAAGTGAAGAATTAGGAATAATCAATCATTACTTTATCACATTCTGGTGTCCTAAATGGTTATTATTCTTCTTATTTATATTTTGCCTGTTTTTTCTCACTTCTGTCCTATTTCTCTGTGAGAAAGATAATAAAATCTAATACCTTTGCAAGAGTAATTACTTGTTTAATTAATCAAAATGTTTTAGAATATTAACACGGGTTTCTGCAAATTTGTTTTCTGAGGTAATTAAGGTAAAAATTTCAAGCGGTATCAGAACATGGTGAACTACACATATTTATAAATGGGTGCCCCCACATGACTCTCAAGGGACAGCCTTTCACTTGGAAGATTACAGGATTATAAGAAGTAAGAATGAAGAATAATTTTCTCTGAATTGATAAACTTTATAAGCAACATGAAACGTTGCAAAATTATTAGGCTTAAAATCTCCTTTAATATATACTCTCAGCAGTAAATATTTGTTATTTGGGGATTTTTATTTTTTTTCTGGGTTAGAAAAAGAAATGTATCTTTTATACATTGTTTTATTCTGATTAATATTTATCAAGAAAGAAACAGGGTCTGGAGGAATGGTAAATGTAGGTGTGTGTGCTTATAAAAGAGGAGAAAGAAATATAAAAGAAACTAATGGGGTGGATCGGAGTATTTCTATAAATAAACATAAGAAAAATAAATTATGGTCCCAAAATATTCCCTGTATTCTATCATATGCTCCTTAAAGAGATAGCTCATGCAAATATAAAAATATATATTTCAAAACATCTGTAGATCTGTAGTTAAACTTTGTATTAATACTATTTTTCTGTTATTGTTTCCCTTTTTTTTGAAAAAAATACCAATCCAATCCAAATTCCTACTACATCCCCTCCTCCCATTCCCTTCACACACTCTCCCACCCCAACCCCTCTAATCCTAAAAGAGGGTAAGGCACTTTTCTTTGTGGAAGGTTCAAGGCCCTCCTTACTACATCTAGACTAAGCAAGGTATACATCCAAAGAGAACAGGGTCCCCCAAAGCCAGTACATGCAGTAGAAATAAATGCCAGTGTCACTGCTAGTGACCCCTCAGTCTACTCCAGCCATACAACTGTCAACCACATTCAGGGCGACTAGTTTGGTCCTATGCTTGTTTCTTTCCATTCCAGCTGGAATTAGTAAACTCCCATTAGCTCAAACTATTTCAGTGGATGAACCGTTCATAGTCTTGACCTCTTTGTTCATATTCTCATTCCTTCTACTCTTCAACTGGACCTTGGAAGCTCAGTCCAGTGCTCCGTTGTGGTACTCTGCCTCTGTTTCCATCTGTTGTTGGACAAAGGTTCTAAGGTGATAGTTAAGAACGTTATCAGTCTGAATACAGGACAAGGTCAGTTTAGGCACCCTCTCCTCTATTGCTTAGGGTCTTAGCTGGGGTCATCCTTATAGATTTCTGTGAATTTTTCTAGAGCCAGAATTCTTGCTAACCCCATAATGGCTCCCTCAATCAAGATATCTCTTTCCATGTTCTCATATCTGTCCTTTCTCCATCTCGACTATCCCATTCCCTCAAGTTCTCGACAATCCTCCCCTTCTCCCTTCCTCTTTCCCTTCTCCTGTTCCTTCTACTCCCCGTCCCCTTGCTCCCAATTTTGACAGGCGATCTTGTCTGTTTCCAATTTCCAGGTGGGTCTATATATGTTTCTCTTTGGGTTCACTTTATTACTTAGGTTTTCTGGGATCATGGTCTATAGGCTCAATGCCCTTGTTTATAGCTAGTATCAACTTATGAGTAAGTTCATACCATATTCATCTTTTTGCATCTGGGTTACCTCACTCAGGATACTGTTTTCTAATTCCATCCATATGCATGCAAAATTCAAGATGTCATTGTTTTTTACTGCTGAGTGGTATTCTAATGTGTAAATGTGCCACACTTTATTTATCCATTCTTCAGTTGAAGGGTATCATGGTTGTTTCCGGCTTCTGGCTCTTACAAATAATGCTGCTATGAACATAGTTAAACAAATGCTTTTGTAGTATGATTGAGCATCTTTTGGGTATATTCCCAAGAGTGATATTGCTAGTTCCTGAGGAGACTGGTTCCCAGTTTTCTGAGACACCACCATACTGAATTCCAAAGTGATTGTACAAGTTTGCATTCCCACCAGCAATGGTTGAATGTTCGCCTGACTCAACATCGTCTCCAACATAGGCTATCATTAGTGTTTTTGATCTTAGCCATTCTGACAGGTGTACGATGGTATCTCAGAGTTGTTTTGATTTGCAATACCTGATAGCTAAGGATGTTTAACATTTCCTTAAGTATCTTTTGGCCATTTTGAATTCTTCTATTGAGAATTCTCTGCTTAGTTCACTCCATTTTTTAATTGGGTTATTTAGAATTTTACTATCTAATTTCTTGAGTTCTTTATATGTTTTGAAGATCAGTCCTTTGTCTGATATGGGGTTAGTGAAGATCTTTTCCCATTCAGTAGGCTGCTTTTTTGTCTTATTTACTGTGTCCTTTGCTGTACAGAAGCTTCTCAGTTTCAGGAGGTCCCATTTATTTATTGTTGCTCTTAGTGTCTGTGATACTGGGGTTATATTTAGGAAGTGGTCCTATTAGCACTCTGAAAGACCTTGGTATTATTCAGTTCTCTCATCGTATGCTTAGTATTATTTGTCAATGCAAATGTCACATTTTATAATTTACACTAGATACTATTGAACGAAAGAATGCTAATTTGAGGTAATATCAGATGAACTTATTTTCCTCTCTTCAGTCATGGTTTGTCTTGTATTTCTTTCTGGAAATATAATTTGTGAACTAATTTTGGATGGATACAGTAACAACTGGCCATGCAATGATGTTTTCATATTTTTCTGTCCTAAAACCTGTAAAGATTTTAAGAAATAATTGCTTGATTTTTCTCCTATTTATCATGTGGGATTCCATTCCTTGTACTGTGAATATATTTTATTACCATTGGTTATTAAAGAATTTGCTTTGGCCTGTGGCAGGTCAGAATATAGTGAGATGGGAAATCATGACAGAAATATAGAGGTAAAGAAGGCAGAGTTAGAGAGACACCATATAGCTGCCGAAGGAGAGATGATACTGGAATTTTACCAGTAGGCCACAGTCTCATGGTGATACATAGATTAAGAGAAATAGGTTGATTTAAGATATAAGAGCTAGCTAGGAATATGCCTAAGACATTGGTCAAGCTATGCTGTAATTAATGTAGTTTTGTGTGATTATTTGGGTCTGAAAAGTTAGGACTGAATAATCAGTCTCTGTCTATATATTTAAAAATGGATTCTTATTCAGTAAAACAATTTGATATAATTAATATATATATTAATACACACACATATGACATATATATGACATGAAACCACTTGCTGTTGTTCATGTGTTCTAGGTATAAGGCAATTCACTGGAGCTTGGCCAATCTAAGGAAACTGCACTTGAGGAAAACTGACAGCCTCTCTCAGCAACCATCAGTTGCCCATGATTCCTCCACTATATATAGAGCCTATGACTGCCCCACCACCCGCATTCAAATAGAAGATTTGATTGTCATGCTATTGTTCAGGTCTTATACAGGTATCCATAACTGCTGTTAAGTTAATGAATTTAATAGCAGCCCTCTGTGAACTGTAGCATTTACAATCATTCAGAGCCCTTTATGAAAATAAGTTTTTTATTTTTTTGGAGGCTAAAGTCAGAAAAGAAAATAAGAATTGAGAACAAAGAGTTGATCACATCATGAGAGCATAGAGGAAATGCAAATATAGGCAGTTACATAAATACAAGGAAGGTGAAAGGGTTTGCTCCTGTATGGTTCCAGTGATCTGGCATACTGGGCAAAACTACATATACAATCACTGTTAGACAGAAGTTTAGTGGACTAAAAGTAGGAATGAAAGTAAGAAGGCAGAGAGTGTGAAAATTTAGGGCACAAAAATTAAAATTACTTCATTAACGGTAGACACAGATATTACACATTTTGCAATGGCGGCTCAATAAACAATATTGCATAGCAAATGGAGTGACTCCCAAGCTAAGATATGAAGCTTGGCCACTAATTATATGCCAATTTTGATTAATTTTCAAAAAATAGGTTATATAAGGGTTTTGTTTGCTCCTTCCTTTGTCTATTCATCCTAAATGGTTTGAAATCTACTACCTAGAAAAATACTGAAGATGGTAATGAACTCCAGATAAATATTTCCTCATGAACAGCAAAACTATTATATGGTTGTCATTTTGAAGGATTAATAAAAATCTTGAGAGACATTAAAATATGTGTAATGACAATAGAAAATAGACTCACCAAGAAAATTAACCACAGTGCTTATTTAAGAAGCTTTTTATTTTGGGAATAACAGAAAGACAGAAAATAGGTATCTTAATCTTTATATGTTTAAAATGTCATGGAGAAAACTCAGAGTTGAATGTATCGATTTTCAGTTACGCAGCCAAATGT
The DNA here is from genome assembly GCA_963919715.1 of Microtus obscurus. Taxonomy (NCBI): domain Eukaryota; kingdom Metazoa; phylum Chordata; class Mammalia; order Rodentia; family Cricetidae; genus Microtus; species Microtus obscurus. The sequence goes on along the minus strand of CAWTZC010001020.1, from coordinate 5,611,518 downwards.
CACTCTAGGTGTTTTAATAAGAGTTCTTATGATTCCGGCAACTGGCTAGGCAGGTGATAGAGGAGATAAAATGTCAAGTGAATGTTACACCAATGCAGAGATGATGAATATCAAGAAACAATAACACCAGAAATCTAGATAAAGTTGAGGGGAGGAAAGTAAATACATAGAATATAGCATAAGCATTTCAGATGTTTTGGTTAGTGAGTGTGGCATTTGTTATGCTTGTGATAAAGAATGACTTGAAAACACTGATCCAAAACACTAGGGAAGCATCTTTTTTATGTATTTGATTGTGTTCATTTATAACTTGGCATACATGTGTATACTTGGAATACGAACATAAATGCAGGTGCTTATGGAGGCCAGAAGAAGGTATTAGAGCCAATCCAACTGCAATTACAAGCGGTTGTGAGCTACCCAATATTGGATATAGCAAAAACAGTACACATGTTCAATGCTCAACTTTGTATCTGTCATTCCAGTTGAGGTATTTTCTTTTTTAATTGTGCTTGCATCAATAGGTTCTGTTGGCTAACCAGCTATAAATAGTGTATGAATCATCAAAATAATCTGTAAATAGAATTTAAAAAAGTGACAGTAGGAATCAAAAAAAGGAAAAGTTTTAGGACTCAGCACTACATCAATTACAGTTAGTTCTTAAATAATTTTTTTCAAACTGTATTTATATGTTGACTAAAAAAATGGTTTATTGTCAAAGTCTGAAAGGATATTGAAATCCAGCTCTATTTTATGAAGATAAAGTAAGTAGTCTCCTCTCTGCTTCTCTTGAGAATCACAATTCAATATCATGGGCATTATTTCTAAAACAAATAAAGGGGACTCAGAAAGATAGAGAGAACCGAGCCACTGAATGAAGGTCTTGAGATGCAGGCTATCAAATTCTCAGAAATTTGTTTGTGACTTGAGTACCTAGTTTTGAGCTGAAGGATGCAGCAGTAACAAATACAGATACAAAAATCTCCCAAGGTTGATCTGGTAGTGATGGGAAACCATCCAAAGAATCTTCCAATGGGATGATCTTTTTGGGTTATATCTATGACCTTATCTGTAGCATTTACATCTATAACTATCTTTTATCTATAAATTATTCAGATATTTGCATTAAATATTGATTAATTTAAAAATATGAAGCAGGCTTTTCTTCAATTTTTAGTAATATTTTGAATATGTATATGTAATTTATATTTGTATGTGGACACACATGTATATGTATAAAGAGAGAGAAAATAAAATGATAATTTATAAAGATTCAACTAAGCACTTAGGGGAATCAAGAGTTAGGTAATAGTAGAGACTATCACTAAACTAACATGCAATAATTTGTCCTTATTGACTAACAACATAGTAGTTCTCCAAGGAGAGTCAAGATAATGTTGAACACCTGTTCATTTATTCCTCCCTACTTATAAATCGTTTATTCCTTTCCTTGGATGTGGCCCAAGCTGTCATCTAGTTGTGAGCAATCTAAGAAACATCACAGTCACAGTAGAGACCACTTGAGAAGTCAGAATGTTTTACCCTGCCTACAGCAAGAAGAAGATCCTCCTTTCTCTTTAGCAGAGGAAGCCTTCATCTCTGTGTGTGCTTGGCAATGATCATGTGGTTCTAACTTAAACCCTGAAAAAGATCAAGAGTTTCAAAGCAAAAAAAAAAAAAAAAAAAAAAAAGAAAGAAAGAAAGAAAAAAAAGGAAACTGAGATTATAATTTGGAAAAACCCACAGTTCCAATAAGTGGTTATAAGCAGGCTTCCAACAAACAGAAGAAAATGTTTCAAAAACAAAAACAAATAGAGAATCTCAACAAATAATAGCAAAAGAATATAGACCCAGCAAACTTAGAATTGAAAATCCAAATACTTAGAATTATTTTTTTACTGTTGAGCTCAGTAAATATGTTCCACTGTAGAATTCTTAAAACTGATTAAATAATAGCTGAATTGCCAGGCTAAAAATTATGGTGTCTTCAATCTGAAATTTGAATAACATTAGTCTAAAAGAAAAATGAAAAGCTTCACAGAAGTATGAAACTAGAAACTAGCACCTAACCCTCGTATTGCAAGTATCTTGAGAACAAACTATAAAACATAATTAAGCAACAGGAAGGAATTATTGAAACCCAAATAAACAATAATAAAATACAATAAAATCAATGTGTAAGTGAAAGAAACCTGTGTGAAGACACATCTGAATTAAATTTTTAATTTTAAATACCAAAGGGGAGTAAGTGATACAGCAAAGATATATTTCTGTGTCTGTGTGTTGGGAGGCATCAACACACAAAGGAAGACAAATATGAAGAGAATAGTTTTTCTATCAGAAATTACAGAGAACAAAGGAAAAGGCACTGTGATTCACAAATGCTAAAAGAAAGCAAATCTATTAACCTAGGGTCTCTATCCAGAAAATATTCTTTTTAGGCAAATAAGACATTCTGAGATGGAAACTAATAAAGATAATTATTTTGAATAGAAATACCCTAATCTCATGAATAAAGAATAATTCAATATAAAGAAGTTCTAAATTAGGAAAATACTTTTTTCTCCTGTTCCAGCTCCTCCCCTATCCATCCATATTTATGTATTTTCTTTCTTTTATCTAACAAGATCGTATCTACTAGTCCCTTATTCTATACCTTACCCTATGTGGTTCTATGGATTGTCACTTGGTTATCAATGGTTTAACAGCCAGTTTCCACATGTAAATGAATTTATGTCATATTTGTATTTCTGGATCTGGGTTATCTCGCTCAGGATGATCTTTTTATAGTTCCATGCATTTATCTGCAAACTTCATGATGTTATATTTTAATGGCTGAATAATGCTCCATTGTGTAAATGTACCATAGGTTCTTTATCCATTCTTCCATTGAGGTACATCTAGGTTGTTTCTAATTTCTATGTTTTTTTCTAATTATTATGTCTAGAGCAGCAGTAAAAACAGATGAGCTCGTGTTTCTGTGGTAGCATGGAACATCCTTTGGGCACGTGCAGAAGAGTTGCGTAGTAGGGCATATGCAGAAGAGGTAGGTAGATTCCCAACTTCCTGAGGAACAACCACAACAATTTCCATGGTGGCTTTACAAGTTTGCACTCCCACCATAAATGGATGAGTGCTCCCCTTACTGCATAATCCTCACCAGCATGAGCTGTCACTTTTTTTTTATTTATTAAAGATTTCTGTCTTTTCCCCACCGCTGCCTCCCCTTCCTTCCCCCTCCCCCAATCAAATCCCCCTTCATCTTAGCCTTTCTGATAGGTTTAATATAAAAATCTCAAAGTAGTTTTGATTTATATTTTCCTGATGGCTAAGGATGTTGAACATTTCCTTATGTGTTTTTCAGCCATTGAGTTTCCTCTATTGAGAATTCTGTTTTTATCTGTACCACCATCTTAAATTGGATTATAGATTTCTTGAGATATATTTCTTGAGTTCTTCACATATTTTGAATATTAGCCCTCTATAGGCTGTATAGTTGATAAAAAATGTGTTCCCATTCTGTAGGCTAATATTTTGTTCTAAAGATAATGTTCTTTGTCATTCAAAAGCTTTCCAGTTTCATCAAGTCCCACTTTTTAATTGTTGATCAGAGTGCCTGTACTAATGGTGTCTGTTCAGAAAGTTTCCATGCTAATGAGTTTAAGGATATTGTCCACAATCTCTTCCAATAGTTTTTATCATCTTTGGTACAGGAAGGTACTCTGCACGCTACCAAGAGAGAAACATAAACACCAACACAACCACAGATCCTTGAATCTACCACCTTTCCCGCCTGCAAGGTATGCTAGTTCAAGGTGGCACAAAGCTAGTGCAATCAAACTTTCAATATATGATTTGACTTAAGGTCCAAGCATGAGATGGAACTGGTACCCTATACTACTTTAGTTACCAAGAACCAAAAAACTAGATAGCCTAGGGACCAGATATTCAACACTACTAGTGGAAAAAGAGGAGTGATAAAATGACTCCTAATGATGTTCTATTCTATTCAGAGATTAGTGCCTTGTTCAGCCATATTAGAGAAACCTCCTTCTGCAGCAGTCAGGAAAAGATGCAGAGACCCACTGCCATACACTATGCAAAGAGTGAGACACGTTAACTACTCAGCCCTCAGTGGAGGTCTCCCTCAAATCTCTCCCCTAGAGTTCAGGGAATCAATCCTTCAGAAGAGCAGGCTGAAAAAGTTTAAGAGCCATAGAGGATGGAGGACATTATGAGTTGCAGTTTAGTGTTTTATGGAATTCCTGAGGGTGTGAACACGTGGGTCTCTGATTCTTGTTCCTTCTCTTGGGCTCTATTCCTTCTGTTGGTTTGTCTTGTCCAACCGCAACGTTATAGATTTTGCTTTATTTCATTGCATTTTATTTTGTTATATTTAGTATTATCTCTCAGAAGTCTGCTCATTTCTAATGAGAGGTGGAGAGGGAGTATATGAGAAGGGAGATGAGGGAAGAACTGGGAGGAACAGGGAGAGAGGAAAACAATCAGGATGCTTTAAGTGAGAAATGAATCTATTTTCAACAAAAGGATAAAAGAGGTATCTTATCAATATATTATTAATAGAATGGAGTGAAGAGACATAAAGGGATTATGCAATTTTACTTGAGTTTATAACAGCAGTGATTACATATATAATATAACCATTTTAAAAGTATAAAATAAAATTATGTTCAAAGTAAAATGTAAAGGAAGCAAAAGCAGATTTCTAAAAATTAGATAATTCATATGAAGCAGAATTAAAAAAAAACAAAGAAATAAAAAACATCATTAAAATGTCAGACAGGCCTTGGCATAACTATAATTACATGAAATATAAATAGATTTGTTTGAAATACAAAGGCTGTCTCTGTGCTAAAAGGAAACTATTTGAAATGTAATTATACAGCAAAAGAAAAATAATGGAAAAAATATTGTGTATTAGTCAAAGAAAAACAGGATTGGGTATATTATTAGCAGCAAATGTAAACCTCAGTTCAAAGAAAATACCACAAAGAGCTAAACCCCGTACCCTTTAAAACTGTGTTACTAGATTCCTCCTCCCAGATACATAGCAATCACACAAGTCATACATATCTTTGTGCCAAAAGTAGAGATACAGAATGTGTAAGAATATCCTGACACTACAGATATGAAGACACATGTCTGTAGAAAGGTAGAGAATTCATACAAAACATATTTTGATCCTATGTAAATTTCATCCTCCAATTTCTCTTAGATCCATCCCCTCACTCACCAACACAACTCTCCCACCTGCCTGTCTGAAAACCCACCCAGACCCATCTGTGCTCTTCAAATACTCTCCAGTGAGAGGCATACCCTGGAGCATGGTCCACCTGCCAAGGACTTAAAGAAAACTTCCTCTCATGTCCCAGCAGATATCCATTGCCAGTAACTCCTCAGCTAGTGGTGGGACTTCATGGCCACCTCCCCCCATCCATGTGCAATTTCGTCTTGGGTTGTTGAGCTTCAGGATGTCATGTGCATGCTGTCCTAATCGCTGTGAGTTCATATGTGCTTCTGCCCTTTTGTGATCAAAAAAACGCTGTTTTCCTGTTATCAACTACCCCCTGCAAAATCTTCCTATTCCCTTTAACACAATGAAGCCTGAGGCCTTGGGGTGTTCTCTCTCTCTCTCTCTCTCTCTCTCTCTCTCTCTCTCTCTCTCTCTCTCTCTCTCTCTCTCTCTCTCTGTGTGTGTGTGTGTGTGCTTAAGAAACCATACAGAATTCTTTTCTCTTAGGAATGTTAAACTCCATAAACAAACACTTACTGTCCTGTTCTTTTCCCCTAGCTAGAATTACCAACAGCAAGTTAGAGACCGAAGTCTCTTGATAAAAACAAATAGTGTAGAGCTGAACCCAAATAAAGGTAATTTGAACATTCTTAACGCTCTGCAGAACATCCTGGCAGAAACGTTGTCTTCTACGATGAAATTTTATCCTTCCCTGTCATAAAGTGTGAACAGCTTTGGCACCATCCTCTGCACATGAAGTTTGCTCCGAACTTTAAACCTCACAGACGTTTTTACACCTGTACATAGGTGGACTCAACCTGTTGCTCTGCTTCCTTTGTTATCTAAGAGGAAATTCTCTCTCTGCTTATGTTATTTCCAGTGCTATCTGAGAAATCCTCCTCCATTGTTTTGTTGCAATCTTCCTAAAAGGGTTGATACACTGTATGTTTATATTTGAGTAACTTTCCAGAATATGAACCATAGTATGTGGGCATGCCTAAACTGCTATTATGTAAGACTATTCTTCTCTTCCCTTTTTTTTTTCTTTTTTGCTTCTGAAAAAAAATCATATAGCCATTTTTTTCCTACTCCCAAGGTATCTTTTTTTCCCTCAGTTCTAAATCACAGTCTTTAAGATAATGTACACCTTACTCAGACCAGAGCACTTGATGGCTGGGATTTACATTTGTTCTTCTCAGTCTTCAGTAACTAGCAGTATACTTGAGGGTGCATCTTTAGAAGTTGCCTCACAACAGAATTACATGAAGAATGTTTCGTTAAAAAATAAATGATAATTTCGTATTTGACGAAGTCTTGGTTTGCTCCTCTGTCTTCTTTACTCTCTGTTAACTTGTCTAAAGAATTTTCTGTTTTTGTTTGTAAACTATTAAAGCTTCTGGCAATTTCCCATGCATCTGCTATTGAAGTTGTGTCACATTCATTATCTGTGAATTTATGATATGATATATTTACAGCTTCACTAAGATCATTTTTCTAAATCCTTTGAACATTTTGTTTTGCTTATTTCATTGTTCATCTCCCTTATTATTGGACTCAAAAGTTTCCCAGGCTTTTTTTTTTTTTTTTTTTTTTTTTGCCTTTTACACTTGGGTACTTAGTAAGACTGATGCAACCCAACTTCTGCTCATATTCTCAGGAAATGTATTAGAAGGAAATCTGTAGACAGACTCCATGGAATTTGCCTCTGTATGGAGGGACTAGGATAACCTAAGTGTCAAAGCATCACAGAGACTGTGATGTTGACAAATAAAAATGCTGTGACCAAAAGGACACCAACTTTATGTGTTATCGTGGGTTTATAGATTAGATGGGTACATTTTGCTGTTTTTAACTAAAACTTCACACAAACCAACAAAAAGTATTTGATATTCATATGAGGATTTTTTTTACTAACTCCATTGTAATTTTTGACTACTCATAGACTACCAAAGCTATAATACAGTGATGTATTTTATGTAGTCAATACAGATGCAAACATATTTCATTTTAATCTGTGCCTATTTCACATGCAAAAATGTTGCTGATATATACTTATGATAGCTACTGAAATTGTTACCCATCAAATTTAATATTTATATAAATGGCATGCACAACTCAACATTTGACATGACAGTTAATCTTAAATTTAAGATTTATTTATGCTTTATTTATATCAATTTTTTAGAATTTTAAAAATGTTTTTCAAGATAAATTTGCCTGTGAAACAGCAGGATATTAAATTACTAAGATAATTCTTGTCACCAGGCTTTCTGAGGAAAAAGAAAGGTCTTATCAAAATGCATATGTAATATGGCAATGTATCAGCTACAGGAGTACAAGTCATTTATAGTTCTGGGTATTACATCCCCCATTCTTCATTCACAATTGTTATGTGTCTTCCTTTGATGTTGTGAGGAAGTGAGAAAGTAACCTGTGGCTCAGAAAGAAACCAGAGCTCCCCCTAGAGGTAGCGTTCCATACTGAACAGAATAAAGTGAGTAGAGCCTTCTGGAAATCACAGATTTATCCATTCAGGGTGTGTAAACAAGATAAAAAGGCTACTTTAATGTAATTAAAACAATAACATTGTCCTGGGAAAAATGGCTTAAGTCAAAATTTCACATTATTAACCTTCATCAGGCGATGAAAGGAGACAGAGACCCACATTGGAGCACTGGACTGAAATCTCAAGGTCCAAGTCAGGAGCAGAAGGAGAGAGAGCACGAGCAGGGAGCTCAGGACCGCGAAGGGTGCACCCACACACTGAGATAGTGGGGATGTTCTGTCGGGAACTCACCAAGGCCAGCTGGCCTGGGTCTGAAAAAGTCTGGGTTAAAACCGGTCTTGCTGAACATAGCGGACAATGAGGACTACTGAGACCTCAAGAACAATGGCAATGGGTTTTTGATCCTACTGCACCTATTGGCTTTGTGGGAGCCTAGGCAGTTTGGATGCTCACCTTACTAGACCTGGATAGAGGTGGGTGGTCCTTGGACTTCCCACAGGGCAGGGAACCCTGATTGCTCTTTGGGCTGACGAGGGAGGGGGATTTGATTGGGGGAGGGGGAGGGAAGGGGAGGCAAAATATTTAATAAATAAATAAAAACAAGAATGGAAAAAAAAGCAGGGTGAAAGTATGTTAGGAGAGCAATTTAAGTTGATTTTCCTTTTCTGTTCTCCAATTTTTGCTATTAAAACTCTAATAACACTTTAAAAAAATAAATTGTATGAAAGAAGCAGAAAAAAAACAATTTACAAAAATCTAGGCACACAAATTCTGCTAAATGTTAAGGAGAATTTCTAATTGAAATTCCAGAGTCAAGTGCTGTTTGTTTATACTAAAACAGTGCTATTAGAAGTCGTGCGGTGCTGTAGTTTAAACTTCACTGGACCGATCCCCAAATTATAGATATTAATATGGAAATTATCAATCTGCATAATAATATAAACCAAGGAAATGCTAGCAGCACTATTGTATTACATTGAATTGAAATATAAGGGGAAATCAAAGATGAGGAGTGATCAACAGACAGGATGATGTTTTTAATTTATTAAAAAAAAGGATTCTGTATTCAGGTAATCTGATTCTTTATACAATACAAGGGGAGTATTAAGATATGAGTGACAACACTGTAGTCAGCAAGCGGCACTGAAAGATTAGGAAAAGATAAACTGTCCAACTCCAGTAACTGGTGCTTCATATCAGGCAAAAATATTCTCCATATTACGAATGCTAGAGAATGTGGTAAAGATAAAAGTGTGGAAGTGACAGAAACCATGCATGTATTTGGCTTGCCTTAAGTGCCATATCAAATAAGATAAATAATATTTAGGAGATAAATGTAATAATCATGAAGAATGGCTGTTTGCTTTGAGGAAGAATCCAAGGATGCAAGTGAGGCTGAGGTTTGCATGATACTTGCCTTCTAATTCTTGCTGAGAAGAAAGTCAAGAAGAGCATACCATAACACTTTACCCTGATTGTTTCCTGGAGGACACTATCATTTAAGATAACAAATATTTATAAAATAATCTGTATATCTGAAATCATACTTTAATTATTAGCTTGACTTTTAGGAAGATAAGGAAGGCAATGATTTTTTTTTGTTTCTTCCTGTTTTCTTAATCGTTGGGATATCAAGGGATATTTAGTCTTTCCTGAAACAAACTAACCTATTCTTGACCTTTATTTTTACCCCACACTACTATTTTCTGTGAATACCACATTCCTGCTCATTCCAAATGGATTTCCTTGACTTCTGTTCCTTGATATCATGACACTTGAGAAGGTCACTGGAATTTCCTGACAACATACAATGAGCAATCTGCTTCCTCTGGTTTGTAAGCAAACACCACTTCTCACTACCTGAGCTGGTCTGAGTTTGTAGGTAAACTTGCCTTTCTATTCTGTGGTGTTACAATGCCAAGTACCACATTCTTCTATGTGTGTGCTCAGGTGTTAGCTACAACTGTGACTGCTGAAAATCAGTCAGTGTCTATGAAGTTCATCATGATTCTCTACTGGAGGTCCCATTTTCAAATCACATTTCATCTTTTCTTAAGGTAAAAAGCATGCTGGTCTTAAATTTACATAAAATTTTCTACTTAGTTATTTTTAAAAAAAATTCCTTGAGGCAATCTTTAGTCTTAGAAACAATGCCTTTTAAGGACATTCAAAATGTCCAAATGTACACTAGTATCATTAATTTATTCCTATACTTTAGTATACTTATTCTTAAAGAAGCATTCTTATCAATAGTCTTACAACTTTGTCTTATCACCTAAATTACAGTATTTCAAGAAAATTGTTCAAAATGTTTTGAAATTTCTATCTACTATTTTTATTTAAAAACACATTTTATGATCTTCAAAACTCTCTTATGTTGGGGGAGGGAAGAGAAGGAAAGTAGAGAGGGAAAATAGTGGTTGGGATGCAAAATAGATAAATTAAATTAATTTTTATCTTCTGTGCTATTTAAATTGTAGAGGACAAAGTACAATCTTTAAAATTCAGTAAAATTTATTATAATAGTTCATAAAATGAAAAAGAAAACAAATAGATATATGTTAAATAGATTATAATATAGTAATGGTCAAATAAATTTGAAAATTAAAATACATTTGGAATTTTTTTTGCCTGTTTGGAGAACTTTCTTCTCAGCCTGTTGGTGATGGAAGCAGAAAAAAAATAATGGTGTATTACTCAGTGGAAAAAAGAAAAAGAAATCTTAAAATTTGCAGGCAAATGCACAGAGTTAGAAAAAGTCATCCTGAGTGAGGAAACCCAGACCCAGAAAGAAAAACTTGGTATGTATTCACTCATGAGTGGATTTTAAGCATAAAACAAAGAATAACCAGGCTGCAATCCACAACCCCAGAGAAGCTAGGTGAAAAGGACACAAGAAGGGACCCAGGAAGGGAAACCCTTAAGATCTCCTGGGCAAAGTAGGAAGGGGAGTAAAAGGGAGAAGATGGGAGATGGGAACATGAGGTCTCCAGATGGTCAAGTTGGGCAACAGATTGAGAGGGGGGAGCAAGGAAAGAGATATCTGGATTGAGAAAGCCATTATGGGGTTAGGGAGAAACGAGGAGCTAAGGGTATTTCCAGGAATCCACAAGAATGACCCCCAGGTAGGACTCTTGGAGAAGGTGCCTGAACTGGCCTTCTCCTATAATCAGATTAGTGACTACCCTAATTGTCATCATAGAACCTACATCCAGTAACTGATGGAAGTGGATGCAGTGACCCACAGCCGGCACTGAACTGAGTTCCTGGAGTTCATGTGAAGAGAGGGAGGAGGGATCATATGAGCAAGTGGGTCAAGATCATAAATGGGAAAACAACAAAGAAAGCAAACACAACCTAGTGGGAACTCATGGACTCTGGACTGACAGCTAGGGATCCTGCATAGGACCCAATGAAGCCCTCTGACACTTACGTAATTTGATCTGTTGGGGAACCCTGCAGTGGAACCAAGACTTATCCTGAGTGCGTGAACTGACTTTTTGGAGCCCATTCCCTGTGTTTAGATACCTTGCTTAGCCTTGACAAGGGTGGGCAGGAGGAACTTTGTCCTGCATCAACTTGGTATAACTATCCAGGGAAGGTCATACCTTCCCTGAGGAGTAGATGGTGGACAAAAAGGGAGAGAGATGGGGACCGCGAGAAGGAAAGGGAGAGGAAACTGGGCCTAGTACGTAAAATTTTTAAACAAAAGGAATACTGTGATGGTAGATACTAATCTAGTCATAGATTTTTATCATACATACACACGCATGCACACATACACATATGTTGAAATAGGGAGCGGCGCGGCTGTGACCCTGTACCCGGCCGCCCGCATGGCTTAGCTTAAGCCCCGAAATAACAACACACAAACTGTATTCATTTAATCACTGCCTGGCCCATTATTGGCTAGCTCTTACATATCGACCTAACCCATTTCTGATAATCTGTGTAACACCCCCAAGGTGTGCTTACCGGGGAGATTCTAGCCTGCGTCTGTCTGGACTGGGAACATCATGGCGACTCCTCACTCAGCTTCTCTTTCCCAGCATCCTGCTCTGTCTACTCCGCCTACCTAATTTTCTGTCCTATGAGAGCCAAGGCAGTTTTTTTTATTAGTTAACCAATGAAAGCAACACACATAAGCATACTGTGTACTTGAGCTCATGCATGTACACACACACAAAGGAGGTAATGTATTTTTGATACTTTAACTGAGTAAAAAAAAAAAACAACAAAGCAGGAGGCCTGTGAATTTCATAATCTAACTTTTTTCACAGGTTTAACTACATAGAACATTTCAAGGCTGAATTTACACACTCTGTGTCTTTCTCATGATAATATTGTTTACCTTCTACTACTCATTATTGGCTAGAATATCTGAAGACATGAAACCTGTGTAGACATTTTAAAATCATATTTTAAACTAACTCCATGAAGGTATTCGTGCTCTGTCACCTTTTTAAGTATGCCTAAAAATAGTACATTACAATACAATTTAAAATTGCTTGAGTAAAGAAAAAGGCCATAAAAGACATTGAATAATGAAATGAAGAGAGACTCTTGTGGGGGATTAGGGAATAAGATGGGCTTGTAGTGTTCTAGCATGTGGTGTATTACTGTATGGTATCTATGGGAAATAATAAAATATAGAACAGATCTAGGTATAATCCAAGATTTCAAGAAAAGGGGATTTCTTATGAATTTTTTTCTTACTAATTCTCAAATTGTATCATTAATTTCTTCTAGACTCTCTCTTATAAGCTGGAAACACAAAGTTAGTTATAAGCCACTAAGAGTAAACCAGAAGAGAAAAATTGGGAAAAAATGAAAACAAAGCTCCTCAAATTTATTTACAAACATCAATAGTATGTAACTCATGATGGACAAAGCAGTCTGAAGGGAGATTGGTAGCAAGTCTCATGTGTATTAATATCAGTTTATTTATGGTATGACTTTGCCCACACTTTTAGCCTTCTCAAAAATCAAACATTTGCCACATATTTTCAGCGAGAAATATTTTTCTCAAATTACAGTTCTTGCAGGATATTTTATGCTGTTTTCTGAGAAAGGCAGAAGTTCAGAGCGAGTGGCGTTCTAGCTCTCACAGGTGCAATTTTCAGCATGTAACTGCAGATTTTTCTTAAAGTGAATCTGTGTATATTTTTGAAAATAGAGATGACTCATATTTCACTTAACTCAAATAGAATCTTTTCTTATAAAAGTATTTTACAGCATACAGTTCTTTTCAAGTAAATGTTGTCTATCATCTTTTGCTAGTCAAGCATATTCTTTTAAGACACTAGAGAACAGCTGGAAAAATTGTGAAAAATCAAACCATTTGAAAATATTTTAATGAGAATGATAATTTGTATGGTCTTACAAAAAATGGAAAGCAGAGAAAGAAAGGAATTTTTTTTCCTGCCTCTTGACTCATCATCAAGTAACTAATAAGACCACTCTTGTGAACCTACTTCACCCATTTGACAATGGATTGGGATCAAAGCAACGGGATCTTCATTAGGCACCTTTGTCTGTGTGGTGGTCTTAGTTGTATTCTTCATCATCAATGCATGAGAAGAGCCAAAGGCTTGAGAGATTCAAGGAGCCTCACAGTTTTCCTTCCCTTTCATCCCTGCCACAAACATAAATGTCTATCTGCAGGTGTCTGTGGGCTATTTTCTTGGAAGAGGTTAGATAGTATTGCCATTCAGATGTAATATTTACAGTCATGAAGCATAAGATGGAGAAATGGAGAGCATAAGATCAGGAACATGAAAGTCTTGGGTGTTGAGTCCTTGTGCATTAGCAAATCTTTATTTGTGTACGTGGTCATAGATCGACTCTGAATATGGAAATAGCTGCTGTCCTGAGACGAATGCCAAGTATGCTCTGAATTACAATTACTGAACAGCAGTCTTCTTCCTCTACTTTGGTTCTTTTTAAATTTTGTTTTGCCTTTCAATTTTATTTATCTGCTTCATTTTCACTTATCAGTCGGGTTTTTTTTTTTTTTGTTAGTTTGTTTCTTCTCTGATAGGTACTGAATATGAATACTTTAGTGTATTTCTTTTGGAGTACTAATCTCTCTTAGGTAAATATAAACCAAAAAAAATGATTCTTGATTGGGATGTATTTATTAATTAACATTAAATTCCAACAGAACATAGTATAAAAATAATTTATGTACATGAATTTTATATAAGGGGGTAAATACAAATGTGTTCTTGTTGACAAACATCCTTGCCCACTTCTGTTTCAGATTTAACTTTCCATGACCAATAACTAGAAATCTTCTGAATTCTATTAACTTAAGAGACCTCTTAGCTTCAGCAGCTAAACATGTTTATTTATTCTGTTACTAAAACCCATGAATTATTTTCCATTTGGGAACATGAAACCTAGGCAACTTAGATCCATGCTTTCTGTGTCATAGACATTCAAATTTGCCTTTGAATAAACCATCTCAATCCCTTCAGATAGTAAGAGTTGAGTTTTTTATTGCTGTTGATTGTTTTTACATTGATAATGTCATTCAAATATAAAAACTAGTGAATATTTTTACCTATTTAAAAATCTGTATGGATTAATGGATGCATATAATCTAAGCATAATGAGCGATCTTTATCAAAACATGCAAACTTACTGACATGTTGGGAAGCAAAGGAATAACTTGGGAACTGAAGAACAGGGCATAGACATGATAGAACCACAGTTTATATCTCATATGCATGAGCATTGCTTGGCAGCTGGTTAAAATACCTAATACTAGGTCTTCAATTATCACCAAGCTGTTTGTCAAACTTAGTCCTAGGTCTTCAATCACAGCTAAGCTGTTGTCAGGCCCTGATAACAGTACCTGGAGTGGTAGCATAATAAGGTATTTATTAACCTATTTGTGATTATCTAGATTTGTATTAGCAAATTAATTTTTGTTATTTAGCGATGCTTTCTTTTCAGTCGAGAGAAACTGCTTTGAAATTGTCCAGCAATATTGACTAATTAATAAAGAATACTAGGGGAAAAGTCATTGCATTAAATGTCAAAAAGTCAACAGTAAATTTTTTTATTTTTCTCCTGCTTAAGCACTGGTCAAAAAGAGTCTTCTTTGATCTCAAGAGCCTGAGTAAATCTTAGAGTGAGAGTGCAGCAGAAAAAAAAAAAATAATGACATCTTGAAATTTGCAGGCAAATAGATGGATCTAAAATACATCATATTGAGTGAGATCACTCAGACCCAGAAAGAAAAACATCATATGTACTCACTCATAAGTGGCTTTTAGATATAAAGCAAAGTAAAGCAGCCCACAAATCACATTCCCAGAGAACCTAGACAATAGTGAGGATCCTAAGAGAGACATACATGGATCTTATCTAGATGGGAAGTAGAAAAAGACAAGATCTTTTGAGTAAATTGGGAGCATGGGGACAATGGGAGAGGGCAGAAAAAGAGGGAAAAAGAAGGGAGGGGAACAGACATCATTGGTTGTGACAACTATTTTAAAAATTACTTTTCTGTAGCATATATCGCATATATCCTGAATACACTGCTACTTTTGAACTCTAAATAAATTTTCTATTGTACTGTATATTTAAGATGCTCTTTCTGAAGAAATATGTGACCAAAGAAATAATTTATTTGGTTTTTAAAGTGTTCTTTATAAGTAAATAAAACATGAAAACTCTTTTTAATGGCATACCATATTTTGGTATGAGTTTATACTGGATAAATATTCTTGTCTTGTGTTTCTCAACTATCTAGAGAACACCTTTCTAAATCTGCTATGTTTTTCTACAAAATGAACTACATAATTGCCATAACTTTCCTGAATATGTTTTCCATATTAAATGTGACTAAGTAAATAATGACAAATATTTTCCAACTCTTTCTTCTCACCCATTCTCCAAGGTTCTATTTTCAACTTTGATATAAGCCTTTAAGTTTCCATGTATTAGTGACAGCATGTGGTGCTTGTTTCTCAAGGCTTGATTGATTTTCCTTGGCCAAAGTATGATAGCACCATCACAAACAACGGAATACCATTCCTTTTATGTGTTGCTTTTATTCAACTGGGCAAATTTGCAAGGAAAGGGATCTGTGGATTATTTGAGACTTCTTATTTTTTTTAAATTTGGACTATTGTAAATAATGCTGCAAGGAACATGAGAGAATTTATAACTTTGGCATACATATTTCATTTTCTTTGGGTATATATTCAATAGTGGAAATTACATATCAAATGGAAATTTCATTTATTTTATGTGTCTCCATACTATTTTTAGTGTGTATATATATATATATATATATAAAATAAATTCTATATAATATATATAAATGTTTGTGTTTAAATAAAATGTATAATACAAAGAATATATATACATGTATATATGATATATAGGTATATAGAAAACATACATATAAAATTCTATGTACACATAAAGATTATTTTGTTTTCGATACACATAAAGGTTATATGTTATGTATAAATTATATTTGTATACATGACTTAAAGAATTGTTGTTCTCTTGTGCAGGAGAATTGTCTGTATTCTGTCAATCATGTTTTAATAAATGCTGATGGGCCAGGCAGGAAGTATAGGCAGGAAAACCAAACAGGAAGTAGAAATGATGCCAGGAGATCAGGAGAGTTCCGGTAATGAGGAAGTTGATTCCTCCCACTCCTGCCTAGACCACCTAAGCAGCAGGATGTGATCTGCCCCACTGAAAAAGGTACTGAGCCACATGGCTAACATAGATCAGAAAAATGGTTTAATCAAGATGTGAGAGTTAGCCAGTGAGAGGCTAGAGCTAATGGGCCAATCAGTTTATAATTTATGAAGACCTCTGTGTGATTTTCTTTGGGGCTAAACAGTTGTGGGGTACTGGGAGGGACAAAAACCCCAACAAGCAGGCCCCATTCATATTCCAGTTCTCAAAACTACTATAGATAGCAGGTGTGTGAGTAAAGCTATCAAGAAAAGAAAATATCTCCCTACTGCTGGTGGGAATTTAAATCAGTATAACCACTATGAAATATATATGTTTGTATGTATGTACACATATATATTTGAAAAACCAAATGTAATATACAGAGTTTCTTTCTGCATCTCTGGCTGTTTTGAAGCTCACTCTATAGACCAGGCTGGCCTTGAAACCAGAGATCTGCCTGCCTCTGTCTTGTAAACGCTGGGATCAAAAGTGTACTCTGTTGACTCTAACTTCAAATTAAATAAAATTAAAATGCATTTAAAACAAATGTCCAAGAAAATAATTTAGCAGGTAAGAGACTTTTATATCTCCAACTGATAGCTTGAGTTAAATTCCAGAAACTTATCATGGGAGAAAAACAATGACTCCACAAAGATGTTTTCTGTCTTCCACATGCACATTATGATATTCATAAATAAAAGCACATATGCTCCAAGACCTACTAATAGCATTTAAGTTAAAAATTGAATATTGAGAACAGGTATTCTTGTTATAGTGAGATGATGTCTCATTGCAAGTTCAACTTGCATGTTCCAGATGATTAGGATTATATAGAATTTATAATGTTCCGTACTGATACTATTTGTGTCATTTTTGAAAATATCTTTTAATTTTCTTCCTTTTTGATTGAGTTGTTTTATTTTCTTTGAATTTATTATTTAGTTTTTAACGTTTTAAATATCAATTCCTGATGCATGCACACATAGCAAATATTTTCTTTCATTTTGAATTGTGTCACTTGACTCTGTGTTGGATGTGTTCTGACAAATAAAACTTACCTGGATAACAGAGCATGGAGCTAGCCTCTGGTTAACCATAGAGGTCGACAGGTCTGTACCAACAGGAGACAGGAAATGATAGGGGTGGATATGAAGAGGAAGTGGTAAGGAGGGAGCTGACACAGGATCTTGGCCCTTTTGGACGGAATATTCAGAGAGATAAAAGTTTCTTGTGGCTATTGCTATGCTTCTCTGATATTTCAGGTTTTACCGCAATTTCTGACTATATTTTTATTAAGAAGACTAACTAAGATCACCCTTCAATTCAGCTCTTCTTTTCTATTTTTTATCACAAAATTTTTAGTTTCAGGTATTATCATTTAATTAACTTTACCTTCATTCCTGTGCTTTTGTTTTCTTTTCTAAAACAAAATTTTAAAAAATGCTTGCTACTTGAATTATATTACAGTATTCTGCTTATTTTTGCATAGTATATACATATATATACACGCATGTATTTATATATGAATGTGTATTTTGTTTATATCAGTTTATAAACAAGCCTCCCGCCACAGATCTCATTGCTGTCCATAGTTCTATTATTCCCAACTTTCAAAAGTATTAAGTTGCTGTATAATTATATAGTTTTTTTCTCTTCTTTTTCTTTCTTTCTTTTTTATTTTAATTTTGTTTGTTTGTTTTTGTTTTGTTTTCTTTTGATGTGTTTTTGCGACATGGTTTCTCTGTGTTGCTTTGGACCTGTTCTGGAACTAGATCTTGTAGACTAAGCTGACCTCAAACTCACAGAAATCCACCTGCCTCCACCTCCTGGGTTATGGTTAGGGTTAGGGTTTGAGTGCTGTGATTAAAGGCGTGTGCCCACACTACCCTGCTTGATTAAATATAGTTTAATGTTTAAATTTTAGTTGAAAAAAGTAAGCCCTGGTTTCCAGTGCAAAATACTGCTCAGGAGCCATAGTGACTACAAAGAGGCAGATAAAACCTCTCAAAAACCCAACCCAAGTTTCAACATTGTTATTTACATTTAGTAGAAACAAGAAAACAGAAAGAAGACAATGTGTAGAGCACACACAGCCCATCTCTGTTCCCAGGGAGCACTCACAGCCTCCTCACTGTTCCTTTTTTAAATTTTATTACTTTATAAATAATACCATTCAAAAATTCCACTTCTTCCCCTTCTCCCATTTCCCTCCCACTCCTGCACTCAACCTTCATCCCTCCCCTCCAGTCCTAAAGGAATGCAGGGTACCCTGCCTTGTGGGAAGTCCAAGGCCCTCCTCCCTCCATCCAGGCTTAGGAAGGTATACATCCAAATAGGATCCCCAAAAGCCAATACATGCAGTAGAAACAAACCCCAGTGCCATTATCATTGGCTTCTCAGTCTGCCCCAATTGTCAGCCACATTCAGCAGGTCCAGTTTGATCCCATGCTCGCTCAGTTCCAGTCCAGCTGGCTTTGGTGAGCTCCCATTAGATCAGATACACTGTCTCAGTAGGTAGACCAACCCCTTGTGGTCCTGACTTCCTTGCTCATATTCTCCCTCCTTCTGTTCTTCAACTGGACCTTGGGAGCCCAGTCCAGTGCACCCATGTGGGTCTCTGTCTCTATCTCAATCTGTCGCCATACAAAAAATCTACGGTGATATTCAAGATATGCATCAGTCTGACTAAGGGACAAGGCCAGTTCAAGCACTCTCTCCTCCACTGCCCAGTGTCCTAGCCAGAGACATCTCCGGGGACACCTGGGAATCCCTCTAGAGGCAAGCCTCTTACCAACCCCAAACTCCCTTAATTAAGATATCTTCTTCCCTGTGCCCATATCGGTTCTTCCTACATCTAAACCATCCCACTCCCCCAAGCTCTCCCCAATCCTCCCCTTCTCCTTTCTCTCTTCCCCTCTCCCCCTTTCCCCACCCCACCACCACCCAAACGCTCCCAGCTTTTGCCTGGCGATCTTGTCCGTTTCCAATTTCCAGGAGGCTCTATATATGTTTTTCTTTTGGTTCATGTTATTACTTAGCTTTTCTAGGATCGCAAATTATAGGCTCAGTGTCCTGTGTTTATGGCTAGAATCCACTAAAAAGTGAGTACATACCATATTTATCTTTTTGGGTATGGGTTATCTCACTCAGGATAGTGTATTCTATTTCCATTCATTTGCATCCAAAATTCAAGATGTCATTGTCCCCCCCCACACACACACACACACTGAGTAGCACTCTAACGTGTATATGTGCCAAACTTTCTTTATCCATTCTTCCATTGAGGGGCATCTAGGTTGTTTCCAGGTTGTGGCTATTACAAATAATGATGCTATGAACATAGTTGAACAAATGCTTTTGTAGTATGATTGGGCTTCTCTTGGGTATATTTCCAAGAGTGGTATTGCTGGATCCTGAGGTAGGTTGACTCCCAATTTTCTGAGAAACCACCACAACCGCCACACTACTTTCCGAAGTGGTTGCACAAGTTTCCATTTCCACCAGCAATGGATGAGTGTACCCCTTACTCCACATCCTCTCCAGCAAAGGCTATTGTTGGTGTTTTTGATTTTAGCCATTCTGACAGGTATATGATGGAATCTCAAAGCTGTTTTGATTTGCATTTCCCTGATAGCTAAAGAAATTGGACATGTCCTTAAGTATCTTTTGGCCATTTGAAATTCTTCCGTTGAGAATTCTCTGTTCAGTTCATCACCCCATTTTTTAACTGGGTTATTTAGAATTTTAAAGTCTAATTTCTTGAGTTCTTTATATATTTTGGAGATCAGACCTTTGTCTGATGGAGGGTTGGTGAAGATCTTCTCCCAGTCAGTAGGTTGCCTCTTTGTCTTAATGACTGTGTCCTTTGCTTTACAGAAGCTTTTCAGTTTCAGGAAGTCCCATTTATTCATTGTTGCTCTTATTGCCTGTGCTTCTGGGGTTATATGTAGGAAATGGTCTCCTGTAGCCATGTGTTGAAGGCTACTTCCCACTTTCTCTTCTATCAGGTTCAGTGTTGTCAGATTTCTATTGAGGTCTTTAATCCATTTGGACTTGAGTTTTGTGCATGGTGATAGATATGGATCTATTTTCATTCTTCTACAGGTTGACATCCAGTTGTGCCAGCACCATTTGTTGAAGATGCTTTCTTTCTTCCATTGTACACTTTTAGCTCCTTTATAGAAAATGAGGTGTTCATGGGTTTGTGGGTTAAAATCCGGGTCTTCTATACGATTCCATTGGTCAACTTCTTTGTTTTTATATCAATACCACACTGTTTTTATTACTGTAGCTCTGTGATAGAGTTTGAAGTCAGGGATGGTAATGCCTCCAGAAGTTCCTTTATTGTATAAGATTGTTTTGGCTATCCTGGGTTTTTTGTTTTTCCATATAAAGTTGATTATTGTCCTCTCAAGATCAGTGAATAATTTTGATGGGATCTTGATGGGGATTGCATTGAATCTATAAATTGCCTTTGGTAGGATTGCCATTTTTACTATGTTGATCCTCCCAATCCAAGAGCAAGGGAGATCCTTCCATTTTCTGGTATCCTCTTCAATTTCTTTCTTCAATGCCTTAAAGTTCTTGTCAAATAGATCTTTCACTTCTTTAGTTAGAGTTACCCCGAGATATTTTATGCTGTTTGTGGCTATCGTGAAAGGTGATGCTTCTCTGATTTCCCTCTCTGCTTCCATATCCTTTGTGTATAGGAGGGCGACTGATTTTTTTGGAGTTGATCTTGTATCCGGCCACATTACTAAAGGTGTTTATCAGCTGTAGGAGTTCTTTGGTGGAGTTCTTGGGGTCGCTTATGTACACTATCATATCATCTGCAAATAGCAAAAGTTTAACTTCTTCCTTTCCAATTCGAATCCCCTTCTTCCCCTTATGTTGTCTTATTGCTATTGCTAAAACTTCAAGCACTATATTGAAGAGGTATGGCGAGAGTGGACAGCCTTGTCGTATTCCTGATTTTAGTGGGATGGCTTTGAGTTTCTCTCCGTTTAGATTGATGTTAGCTGTCGGTTTGCTGTATATAGCTTTTATTATATTTAGATATGACGCTTGTATCCCTAAAATCTCTAAGACTTTTATCATAAAGGGATGTAGAATTTTGTTACATTGATAGATTTTCGTATGTTGAACCAGTCCTGCATCTCTGGGATGAAGCCACTTGATCATAATGGATAATTTTTTTAATGTGTTCTTGGATACGGTTTGCCAGTATTGAAAGACCCTCCAATGGATGTCTTTCCCTCTGGGGAGACCCTTCCCAAGGAACAGCGAGACCACTTGTATGGATGCAACAGCAAGAGGTTTATTCAGATACACAGTTACCTGGGGCGACAGAGTCCCTCGGAGTGCTTGCGCGCCCTCAGGTCGGGGTAATGGGTTTATATATGTTTTGGGGAGCAAAAAAGAGCGGTACAGAAGCGAGAAGCGTAGTTACAGGGTTTTCATTGGTCAGTTTGAATGTGGCCGTGTTCAAGCCGGAGATAAGGTCCCTAGCTCCTGAGAATTCAGATATGGGCTGACTTGGCTCTTATCTAGGGTACACAAGTGTCTTTCTTGGTACTTTCTCCATTCCTCCCTCGGGCCAGCCACAGATGTCTTTTTCTCATTTTGGCAGCTTTTAAACTGCACTTTGTTTAAACCCTGAATATTCAGTACAAGCTTTGCAAAATGGCATTACTGCATTACTGCTGTTAAGTTGTTTAGCAAGCTGGATGGGGGGAGGTGGGGTCTTTCAGTATTTTGTTGAGGATTTTTATGTTGATGTTCATGAGTGAGATTGGCCTGTAATTCTTTTTCTTGGTTGAGTCTTTGTGCGGTTTTGGTAACAGAGTGACTGTAGCTTCATAAAAGGAGTTTGGCAATGACTCTTCTGTTTCTGTATTGTGAAATACATTAAGGAGTATAGGTATTAGGTCTTCTTGGAAGTTCTGGTAGAATTCCGCATTGAAACCATCTGGTCCTGGGCTTTTTTTTTTCTTTCTTTTTTTTTTTTTTTTTTTTTTTTTTTTTGGTTTTTCAAGACAGGGTTTCTCTGTGGCCATGGAGCCTGTCCTGGAACTAGCTCTGTAGACCAGGCTGGTCTCAAACTCACAGAGATCTGCCTGCCTCTGCCTCCCGAGTGCTGGGATTAAAGGCATGTGCCACCACCTCCCGGCCATAGGGAGGTTTTTGATAATGGCTTCTAATTCTTCACGACTGACAGGTCTATTTAGATTGTTCACCTGGTCCTGGCTTAACTTTGGTATATGGTATTTATCTAAAAAAGTGTCCATTTCTTTTACATTTTCCAGTTTTGTGGCATACAGGCTTTTGTAGTAAGATCTAATGATTCTCTGAATTTCCTCTGTGTCTGTGGTAATGTCCCCCCTTTCATTTCTGATCTTATTAATTTGCATATTCTCTCTCTGCCATTTGATTAGTTTGGATAGTGGTTTATCAATCTTGTTGATTTTCTCCAGGAACCAGCTTTTTGTTTCATTGATTCTTTGGATTGTTTTCTGTGTTTCTATTTTGTTGATTTCAGCCCTCAGTTTGATTATTTCCAGTCTTCTACTCCTCCTAGGTGAGTCAGCTTCTTTTTTTTCTAGAGCTTTCAGGTGAGCTGTTAAGTCTCCAGTATGTGCTTTCTCTGTTTTCTTTAAGTGGGCACTTAGTGCTATGAACTTTCCTCTTAGTACTGTTTTCATAGTATCCCATAAGTTTGAGTATGTTGTTTATTTTCATTGAATTCAAGGAAGACTTTAATTTCTTTCTTTATTTCTTTCTTAATCCAGGTATGGTTCAGTAGTTGACTGTTCAGTTTCCATGAGTTTGTAGGCTTTCTGGGGGTAGCATTGTTGTTGAATTCTAACTTTAATCCATGGTGATCTGATAAGACATAGGTGGTTACTAGTATTTTTTTGTAACTGTGTAAGTTTGCTTTGTTACCGAGGATGTTGTCACTTTTCGAGAAGGTTCCATGAGCTACAGAGACGAAGGTATATTCTTTCCTGTTTGGGTGGAATATTCTATAGATGTCTGTTAAGTCCAATTGATTCATTACCTCCATTAATTCTCTAATTTCTCTGTTAGGTTTCTGTCTGATTGACCTGTCCATTGGTGAGGGAGGATTGTTGAAGTCTCCTACTATTAGTGTGTGTGGTTTGACGGCTGCCTTGAGTTTTAGTAATGTTTCTTTTATGTACGTGGGTGCTTTTATATTAGGGGCATAGATATTCAGGATTGAGACTTCCTCCTGATGAACTGTTCCTCTTATGAGTATGAAATGTCCCTCTCCATCTCTTCTGATTTATTTAAGTTTGAAGTCAACTTTGTTAGAAATTACTATGGCCACACCTGCTCATTTCTTAGGTCCATTTGCTTGATACGCCTTTTCCCAGCCCTTTACTCTGAGTAGGTGCCTGTCTTTGTGTTGGAGGTGTGTTTCTTGTAAACAGCAGAATGTTGGATCCTGTTTTCTTATCAAATCTCTTAGCCTGTGCCTCTTTATAGGTGAGTTGAGCCCATTGACATTAAGGGATATTAATGACCAGTGGTTGTTAACTCTGGTCACTTTTTTAGTAGGAGAGTTTGTGTGTATCCCTTCTTTGAGTTGTGCTGGTGAAGGGTCTCTAGATGTCTGAGTTATTGTGGTCATTGTTGGACTCCTTGGTTAGTGATTTTCCTTCTATTACTTTCTGTAAGGCTGGATTTGTGACTATGTATTGTTTAAATTTGTTTTTATCCTGGAAAATTTTGTTTTCTACATTTATAGTGAACGAAAGCTTGGCTGGGCTTGCATCCATGGTCTCTTAGTTTTTGCAGTACATCTATCCAGGGCCTTCTGTATTTCATGGTTTCCATAAAGAAGTCAAGTGTAAGTCTGATAGGTTTACTTTTATAAGTAACTTGGCCTTTTTCCTTTGCGGCTCTTAATATTCTTTCTTTATTCTGTATGTTTTGTGTTTTGATTATCATATGGCGAAGGGATTTTTTTTTTGATCCAGCCTATTCAGTGTTCTGTATGCTTCTTGAACCTTCATAGGGGGGCTGGAGAGATGGCTCAGTGGTTAAGAGCATTGCCTGCTCTTCCAAAGGTCCTGAGTTCAATTCCCGGCAACCACATGGTGGCTCACAACCATCTGTAATGAGGTCTGGTGCCCTCTTCTGGCCTGCAGACATACACACAGACAGGATATTGTATACATAATAAATAAATATTTAAAAAAAAAAAAAAGAAGAACCTTCATAGGTACATCTTTCTTTAGGTTGGGAACGTTTTCTTCTATAATTTTATTAAATATATTTTCTGGGCCATTAAGCTGCACTTCTTTTTCTTCTACTCCAATTATTCTTAGGTTTGGTCTTTTTATTGTGTCCCATATTTCCTGAATGTTTTGTGATGAGAGTTTGTTGGACTTGCTGTTTTCTTTGATCAGTGCGTTTATTTTCTCTATGTTATCTTCAGAATCTGAGATTCTTTCTTCTATCTCTTGTATTCTGCTGGTTATGCTTGTTTCTGTAGTCTCTATTCATTTACCTAGATTTTCCATGTCCAGCCGGCCCTCTGTTTGTGTTTTCTTCTTTGCCTCCATTTCAGTTTTCAAGTCTTGAACTGTTTCCTTTATCTGTTTGATTGTTTTTCCTTGGTTTCCTAGGGTATCATTCACTGATTTATTCAATTCTTCAAACTTTCTGTTATACTTCTCTTCCATTTCTATAAGGGCATTTTTATATGCTGTTTAAGGGTGTCAATCACTTTCATAAAGTCAGTTTTTTCTACTTCTTCTTGATTAAGGTGTTCCTGTCCTCCTGTTGTGAGGTCGCTGGGTTCTGGTGGTTTCATGTTGTTCTTCAGATTGTTGGGTAAATTCTTGCATTGACGCCTGCCCATCTCTTCCTTCGAATGCTTCCTTATGGATCTTCTTTTATAGGATCAGGTCTCCTTGCCTACTGATGTACCTTCCCAGTGATGGCACTCCCCAGTGATGGCTCTCCTGGTGCTCAAGTGATGTCTCTCCTGGTGCCAAGATCAGATCTCTGTGCCCAATGATATCTCTCCTGGTGCCAAGATCAGGTCTCCTTGCACAATGCTTGCTCTCCTTGCCCCAAGATCAGGTCTCCTTGCTGGTTGGGTAGCTCGTAAACAAAGTGCCTAGCTTGCTTGGTGCAGGCAGGCTATTGAAACAAAGGAACTCCCGCCAGCCTGGTTGCCCTGAGGATTCAGACCCAGAGCCCAGACAGGCTGAGCTGGGTGATGTTATGTGCCCAAAGAGGGAAGGGGAGCTGAAGGAGGGAGGGTTCTGGATGCAAGCTGGGTGGGATAGGAGGAAAGAGGCAGTATGCAGGGAGTAGAGGCCCTGCAGAGAGCCGAAGAAGGATAGGGGGTTAAGGGACTTCTGAGTTTCCTGTCCCAGAATGCTGACCTTCCTAGTTCTTGATGATTATGTCAAGGAAACAATCAGAGAATAGTAAACTCACATACCCACACAGTTAAAATCAAGGTGCCCAAGAAAATGTTAAAGAAGTCATGAGTGTGACATCCTTTTATATGTGACATAAAATCACTACTCCCATTTTATTAATACCAGATTGCAAGAAATCAAGATCTAAAACATATTTTAAATTGACTAAAGATTTTGCTATTTCAGATTCAGAAAGAACTGAGGAAGAAAAGGACACTATTAAAAAAAAGATGAAGTAAAATTGCTTAGGTAGGTAATCCCAAGGATAAAAGGAATTAAATGTAAAGATAGTCTGTCCAATTAAAAAGCTATTTGGAGCCTTCTTCAGGACAAATAGCAAATGCAGCTACAAAATTAAAAATAATTTAACTGGAGTTTGAAGTTCTCAAATGTTGTAACTGCTTGGAATAAAGGCTCTGTTCAAACATGAAATGTTAAATGAGAGCAGATGGAAATTTGTAGAAATGTGAATGATGTCCTTGAGAAGAATAAAGTTCAAAATGTGTCAATACATGAATCACACAAAACCTTCTTTCTGAAAAAAAGCTACAAAATAAAACAAAACAGAATCTCAGAGAGAAACAGAAACAAGGGATTTTTGCTACAGCCCTGAATACTCTATTTTAGATTCATCTGTAGGAGGAAAGATATACCTCACCTTTGCTGACCTCACCAAGGGCAGGATAAAAGTGACAATAAAGAAGGACACCTAAAACTAAGGATGAGGCTTATTGGAATCATACATGTTTTTTAAACTTTGGTGAAAAACACTACAAAGGTAAGTAGGAATTTTATCTACATATCATTTTCAAGAGCAAAGCTTTTATGGTAACATCATTCTATAAAAGGATACAGGATTTTTAGTCATATTCTCTCAATAGAACCTTGAGTTGACAAAAAAAACTAAATATTTTTTATCATACTTCTGACAATTTCATACAATGTATTTTCATTTCTTCACCCTCACTCTCCCCCTTAACTCATCTAAGAAGCACATACCACCACCCTACCCACCCTCCTAATTCATGTCCTATTATATTTCTTTGATTTTTCTTAATTTACTCAATACAACCCATATACTCATGGGTATGGGCCTATTCACTGAAGTGGCAATTTTATAATTTAATATCCAACTTTTATGGGATAAATCATGCTAACGACAAACTGTAGGATATTGTGGGATAGTTCAATAGGAGAGTGCTTGCTTAACATTATCAAAGCCATGTGCCCAAGTAGATAGATAGATAGAGATAAAATAGAATCAAAAATCATATATAGATAGACAGCAACTTCTAGAGGTTATCCAACAGTTTTTTTTATTGTACTTTAAAGTGCTTCCATTATGTGTTTTGTTAAGCGATCGGATGTTAATGTGCTACCACCAAAGAAACTGTTTAGCTAGCCCACTTACATAATAGAATAATGCCATCATTTCATTCAAGACCATTCATTAACAGAGTTGAGATATTTAATAACACTTTTTTTAGCTATAAATGTAGACTAGAGAATTATAGGGATTTGATTAGGTGGCCTGTAATAGCCAGGGTTCTCTATGATAACAGAATTTATAGAAAGAATCTATACGTGTGTGTGTGTGTGTGTGTGTGATTTATTGGAATTATTTACAGTCTATGGTCTAGCTAATCCTATAATGACTTGCTGTGAGTGGGAAATCCAAGAATCCAGTAGTTGCTCAGTCCATTAGGCTGGATGTTTTCTACTCTAAAAATAAGTTTTTTACAGACATTTGTTGTGTTTTGATCACTCTAACTGCCCATGTTCTCCCCTCCAATTACTTCTCCATTCCCATCATCACATCTCCCTCTCGATTTCATATTATCTTTCTTGAGGATTTGTGTGTCCATCAGAAAAACCTGGTTTTTTTTTGTTGTTGTTGTTTGTTTGTTTGTTTTTCTTTTTTGTTATTTTTGATTTATTTTTATTTATTTATTAAAGATTTGTTTGTTTTTCAAGACAGGGTTTGTCTGTGTAGCTTTGGAGCCTGTACTGTAACTCGCTCTGTAGACCAGGCTGGCTTCAAACTCACACAGAGATCTACCTGGGATTAAAGGTGTGCACCACCACCACCCAGCAGAAAAGAACTTTTTAGCGCTAGACAACAATTGGTAAAGAGATTTGTAAACTAGTCAAAGTGGAGGGAAAAACAGACTGTGAGTTGCTCACTTTTAACGGGAAGTCTATATTGTACCTTTCACACAAAGGTTCTGGGAATTGAACAGATCACACGGTGGAAAGACTGTCAGAGCTACACTGAACCTGTGCAGTCTTTGCAGGACATGACAAGGCCGTTGCATGCATGAACCCACAGCAGCTGAAACTATATTGACAATGCTTGTACTGGATCAAGCCAGCTAAAACCCAGCACAAATGTGGGAGAGGGTTTGGGAGTTTCCACTACTGTCTGCAATGAGTGACTTCTGGAGCTGGGAAAGTCAATTTTCTTCAGAGATCCTAGCCCTCACAGACAACTTATGCTTGAGTAGAGGATCTCATGCCATGAAACTACAGACAGCAGTAAATAGACTCAGTGGCTAATAAATAAAAGTAATTAATTAAAACTAAAAATAAAGAAGATATGTTGTCTGTGGTTTCTGTTCTGCCTGGTTCCCACAGTAGTTAAGAAACAAAGAAATCACACAGAAGTCTACATTAGTCATAAACTGATTGGCCTAGTATCTCAGACTTCTTATTAAGTCTTATAACTTATATTAGCCCATTGTTCTTGTCTATGTTAGCCACATGGCTCGGTACCTTATTTGACAAGGTAGTCACATCTTGCTTCTTCTGTGGCTGGGTCACAACTGTAGAAAACGAGCTTTCCTCTTTCCAGAATTTTCCTGTTCTCATTGCCCCGCCTTTACTTCCTGCTTGGTTGTCGTGCCTATAATTCCTGCCTAGTTACTGGCCAATCAGCATTTATTAAAATACAATTGACAGGGTATAGACCATTGTCCCACAGCAAAGATATCCCTTTGCATAGACAAAAACTCCCATAAAGCTGTCTGTTATTGAAAATATGGCCTTTGAGAAGCTGGACCAGGTTGGGTGTGGATTTGGGTACCAAAAAGCCATAGTTCTGCCCACTCAGACCCTCTCCCCTCCACTTGCCACACCTGAATGGATTCTGTTCCTGTTGTTCCCTTGTAGTAATCCATGAGTGGCCTTTTAATAAAGAAAAACCTTAGTATACCCTAAAAAAAAGAAAGAAAAGAAAAGAAAATATAAAACATAGGGGAATGAATGGTATTCTCAAATCTGGCACCTAGTTCTGTAAAGTTAAAAAAAGAATACTAAAAGGGTAGAAAGGCTTATGTAACAAACTCTTTCAATAGTTATTTTATATTTTTATCTCCACCATGATTATCTATATGATATATATCTATATGATATAGGATATATATATATATATATATATATATATATATATATATATATATATATATATATATATAACATATATATATATATATATCCTGGCCAGTTTTCTTTGATCATCCTACCAGGACCTCATATGAATTTGAACATAAGTGTGGCTTATTTCTTGATAATCTGAAGAGAATTAAAATTTATATTTAGAATCATTGTGTAAGATATGAAAACCTCCAAAGAATCAATCTGTGAGGTTATTTTTTTTAAAGGAAAGTTAGTAAATGAGCTGTTGCTATTTACATTTAATGTTTATAAAAAATAGTTAAGATCTTGGGGGTGTGGTGGGAGGGGGGTAAGGGGAGAAGGGGAGAGAAATGTGAGAAGGGGAGGGTGGGGAGAACTTGGGGAAACGGGATGATTGGGATAAAGGAAGATTGGTTAGGGGAGCAGAGAAGCACACATCTTAATTAAGGGAGCCATCTTAGGGTTGGCAAGAGACTTGGATCTAGAGGGCCTCCCAGGTGCCCAGGGCGAGGTCCCCAGTTAGCTCCTGGGGCAGCTGTGGATAGGGAACCTGAAATGACTCTATCCCATAGCCATACTGATGAATATCTTGCATATCACCATAGAAACTTCATCTGGCGATGGATGGAGATAGAGACAGAGACCCACACTGGAGCACTGGACCGAGCTCCCAAAGTCCCAATGAGGAGCAGAAGGGGAGAATATGAGCAAAGAAGTCAGGACCACAAGGGGTGCGCCCACCCGTGGAGACAGGGGGGCTGATTCTTTGGGAGCTCACCAAGGCCAGCTGGACTCTGACTGAAATAGCATGGGGTAAAACCGGACTCTCTGAATTTGGCGGACAATGAGGGCTGCTGAGAAGCCGAGGACCATGGCACCGGGTTTTGATCCTACTTCATGCTCTGGCTTTGTGGGAGCCTAGCCAGTTTGGATGTTTACCTTCCTAGACCAGGATTGAGGGGGGAGGACTTTGGACTTTCCACAGGGCAGGGAACCCTGACTGCTCTTCAGGCTGGAGAGGGAGGGGGGAGGAGTGGGGGGAGGGGAGGAGGAGAGGGAGGAGTGGGAGGGAAATGGGAGGCGGGGAGGAGGCAGAAATTGCTTTTTTTTTCCAATAAAAAAAAATAAAAAAAATTAAAAAAAATAGTTAAAATGTTTATGGCAGTTTAGTTGTCCAGTTGAAATATAACATCACACAGTTTAAGGAATGATGTGAGCAGGTAAGTTTAATGCTTTTCTTTGTATGTGGCAAGGTATAATTATCTTTAAGTTTCAAGAATATAACATATCCATATATTTCTCAGGGATGTGGATGTTGAGGGGCTCTTCATGCTCTACTAGATGGGCATGAGCCCATGAATATACAGACAGTACAAATACATGCCTTGTGTTTACTTGTAAATTTCGTAGGTTTATAAAATGTTGAAAACTTTTTTTTTTTTTGAAGAGGAAAGGATTTATTTGGCTTACAGTTTAATGTCACAGTCCATTACTTAGGGAAGTCAGGGCAGGAACTCAAGGCAGGAACTGGTGTCAAGAACTGATGCAGAGGGAACACTGTCTACTGACATGGATTGCTCAGCTTAGTTTCTTTACACCAAGGACCACCTTCCCAGGGGTGGTTGGTGTGGAACTTCTGTTCCTTCTGTATATGTGTTGCTTTTATTGGGTAATAAAGAGGCTGTCTTTGGCCAAAAGCTTAGCAGAGTAAATCCAGGCTGAAAGAGATATATAGAGAGAGTAGGGGGAGTCAGAGGACTCTGTGTAGCTGTCAGAGGGGAAAGATGCGAGCTGCCAGTTGGAATCTTGCTGGTAGGCCATAAGCCTCATGGTAAAATATAAAATAATAGACATGGGTTAATTCTAGAGCCAGCTATCAATACACTCAAACTATTGCAAATAGCATAGTTTCTTTTTTTATTTATTGGAAAAAAAAAGAAATTTCTGCCTCCTCCCCACCTCCCATTTCCCTTCACCTCCACAAACCCCCTCCTCCCCCCCTCCCCCCACTCCTCCCCCTCCCTCTCCAGCCTGAAGAGAAGTCAGGGTGTCCTGCCCTGTGGAAAGTCCAAAGTCCTCCCCCCTCAGTCCTGGTCTAGGAAAGTGAACATCCAAACTGGCTAGGCTCCCACAAAGCCAGAACATGAAGTAGGATCAAAACCCGGTGCCATTGTCCTTGGCTTCTCAGCAGCCCTCATTGTCCGCCAAATTCAGAGAGTGCGGTTTTATCCCATGCTTTTTCAGTCACAGTACAGCTGGCCTTGGTGAGCTCCCAATGGATCAGCCCTACTGTCTCCGTGGGTGGGTGCACCCCTTGTGGTCCTGACTTCTTTGCTCATATTCTCCCTCCTTCTGCTCCTCATTGGAACATTGGGAGCTCAGTCTGGTGCTCCAGTGTGGGTCTCTGTCTCTATCTCCATCCATCGCCAGATGAAGGTTCTATGGTGATATGCAAGATATTCATCAGTATGGCTATAGGATAGGGTCATTTCAGGTTCCCTATCCTTAGCTGCCCCAGGAACTAACTGGGGACATCGCCTTGGGCATTTATAGTGAATGAAAGCTTGGCTGGGTATAGTAGTCTGGGCTTGCATCCATGTTCTCTTAGCTTCTGCGGTACATCTATCCAGGACCTTCTGCCTTTCATGGTTTCCATAGAGTAGTCAGGTGTAAGTCTGATAGGTTTACCTTTATAAGTAACTTGACCTTTTTCCTTTGCAGCTCTTAATATTCTTTCTTTATTCTGTACGTTTTGTGTTTTGATTATTATATGGTGAGGAGATGTTTTTTTTTTTTTTTTTGGTCCAGTCTATTCGGTGTTCTGTATGCTTCTGAACCTTCAAAGGAATATCTTTCTTTAGGTTGGGAAAGTTTTCTTCTATAATTTTATTAAATATATTTTCTGTACCATTGAGCTGTACTTCTTCTCCTTCTTCTATCCCAATTATTCTTAGGTTTGGTCTTTTTATTGTGTCCCATATTTCCTGAATGTTTTGTGATGAGAATTTGTTGGTTTTGCTGTTTTCTTTGATCAGTGTGTTTATTTTCTCTATGTTATCTTCAGTGTCTGACATTCTTTTTTCTATTTCTTTTAATCTGTTGTTAGTACTTGTCTCTGTGGTTCCTGTTCGTTTACCCAGGTTTTCCATCTCCATCCTTCCCTCGGTTTGTGTTTTCTTCATTACTTCCATTTCATTCTTCAAGTCTTGAATCGCTTCCCTTATCTGTTTGATTGCTTTTTCTTGCTTCTCTTGGTTTTCTTGGGTATCTTTGAGCGATTTATTCATTTCCTCTACCTTTTTGTTTGTAATCTCTAATTGCTTATGACAGTTTTTCACCTCCTTTTTAAGGTCTTCTATTATTTTCATATAATTCACTTTTGAGTCGATTTCTTCTAATTCTTCTGGAGTAGGGTGTGCAATTCTTCTTTTTTCGGGATCCCTGGATTCTGGTGATGTCATGTTGCCTTTTAGGTTGTTGGAGGAATTCTTGCATTGGCGCCTTCCCATCTCTTCCTTCAAATGGAGCCAGGGGAGGCCTGGTGTCTTGTTCCAGTCTTTGCTGTGACTGACTCTCTGGGTGTATCTCTTCAGTGTAGAAGCAGGAACCAACCCATCCAGATGGAACTCCTCAGCAGAACAACTTGGATGCTACCCTGGAGCACCAGCTGTAGGTGCTCCAGTTCCCTTACAGGGAACCTTGAGACATCCCCGGAAGGCAGACACTCCCCTCTCTGGGTAGATAGCCTTAGTGAAGGAGCTTAAAACCGGTCTTGAGCACTGGTCCTGTCCAGATGGAACTCCTCAGCACCTAACCATGGCCGCCTGGTAGCCCAAAGATCCGGGGACAAGAGGAAGCATGTGGGAGGCAGCGCGGGGTCCAGGAGACCACTGGAGAGTCTGGAGCACCAGCTGTAGGTGCCCGAGCTCCCTTACAGTGAACCTTGAGACCTGCCCGGAAGGCAGGCACTCCCTTCTCTCTTGAAAATCTTTTTTATGTTTATGTATATCCATGTCTGATTCCAGGCTTTCTTTCTCATGGGGTTTCTCATTTTCAGCATTTATGATTTAGTATAATTGCTTTATCTGCAAAGAGAGACATTAGAGCTGAATGCAGACAAAAACTTATCTTCAACCTGTTCTCTACTTGTCCTAAGAAGCAATTAAAGAAAATTTAAGAGATATATTTCTTGAAAATGAGTGTTTTCCTTTCCTTTTCTTTTTCTTTTTTATTTGGCTTTTCAAGACAGGGCTTCTTTGTGTAACATCTCTGGTTGTCCTGAACCTCACTTTGTAGACCAGGCTAGCCTCTAACTCAGAGAGATCCACCTGCCTCTGCCTCCCAAGTGCTGGGATTAAGGGGGATGCCACCAAGCTTAACTGCCAATGCGTGTTTTTCATAGCATTACTTTTATCTTTTTTCTGACTGTATGTTTTATTTATCACAGAAAATATGAGGCAATTTCTCTAATATGAAAGGAAGAATAACACACAGGTAATGTTAGTAAGGTGATAATATCTGGCTTGCGTTCATTTTTATACTACAGTTCAGGATAAAGAAAACCGTACCATATCTTCATTAATAACAACATATCCATAATTCTTATTAAGGACAACAAAGGCCTTGATAACATAGGAATATTTTGTTTCAGTAGCTTATGATAACTATGCATATTTTCTGTAAATTTAATTTTGTCAAATTGTTTTGACAAAACTCATTTAAGAAATAAAGTATGCTGCAGTATATTAAAAAGAAGGATAGCATAGTTTACCAGAGTTATGGATTATATCTGACAATATTTCTTAATGATTATGACTAGAAAAACCTTAAAGCTAGTGTGATAAACTTAAGTGAAAAAATAAATCTTAGACTGTGTATATATTATATATATATATATATATATATATATATCAAAAAGGTATTTTGACAGAGCTCTTTTTCTGAAACTCTATTGTAATTCTAGGACTTCTATAGTTGAACAGTTCATGTATATATCATGAGGTTGCTTTTATCAGCTTCCTCTAATATATTCTTATAGTTTAGAAACTAACTTGCAACAATATGTAAGAGGAAAAAAATAATAAAGAAACTTTTGGTAAGTTTAGAGTCAGAAGAAAATGAGGGCTATTGATAATATGGATTTCATAAACCTTAACAACAATCACATATAAATAAAGGGAGGGTGCTATAAGCAATGATAAAGGATAAGAAATCAAGTTTTTATTTTATCATTGATTTAATAGAGGAATTTCTAATTATTTATTTCAACATTTATTATTAATTTAAAAATTTTTAAGGAGGATAAAATAACAGTAGGATGTCCGTAAAAGTCACAAGAAATCATACTGTTAACTATCTACCTAAAATACTTATAATTTACTTAATTTCATTTATAAATATACACACACAGTATAAATTTAAATTTTCCATGTGTGGGGACAATGTTTCCTTTAAGAGCCAAAGACCATCTTAAAGGTAGAAATAGGTGTGAGAATTTCTCTTTTGAGCAGTTGACTGGAGTTGTCCAAGAGACTTTTAAAATTCTAGGGTATTGCTACTGTCCTTGGTTGTCCCTAAGTAATAGACAATAAGCCCTTATTGCTAAAGATACCATTGACTTCAGAAACAGAGTTCAGAGACCCCTGATCTGGGACTGAAGAGAAAAAATGTCTTCTCCCTGAGGACTAGTTCTCATAGCACCAGAATCATGAAGTAAGTTTCCAGAGGAAAACAAACATTAGTCTTATCCACTTACCATTTCTATGAAACACAGCAACAACCAGCGTGACTGATAACCATAAAGGTACAGTAGTGGCACACATGCCTTAGTGGTAACCAACATCTCTCTAATTAAACTTAAGACTCACTCAACAATAGGGAAATTGTGACTGGTATTGGAAACCTAGCCAATTACCTATTCATGGATCTTGTAGGAGAATCTGTATATACTAGTTTTCTAAACCAGAATAATCCCTTTCTACATCTAAATATTTGTCCATATACCTACAGAAACATGAGGCCTCAAACCAGATGAATGACTCATAGCAATGAACACTTCCAAGTAAAGATGAATGGACTAAAGGGTAAGCTGTGTGACTCACTAGGCCATACCACAGGTTGCACAATGTTATTCTTTTATTCTTCTCTATTTCTTTCTTTTTTATTTATTTATGTATTTTTGATGGAGAGGATGCATGGGCAAAGGATGGAAGCAAAATGATGGGAGATAAGTAGGATCAAAATTCATGACATGCAATTCATAGAAAATCAATAGAAGTTGAAAAGAACAATTTTGTATCCAATAAAAAATATAATTAGAAGATCTACAATAAAAGATGTAAATCCTTTTGGTGTACAAATGAGGTCCAAAATAGCTCAGAATGGAGTATAACAAAGGTTTATTTTTTTAGGGGATAAACTCACGGACCAAGCAGCAATCTTCTGCAGTCCTCAGTGTGCACTGGGGTTTGGGCTAGAAGCTGGAACTGAATTCAGCAGCCAAGAGGCCCGCACATGCTTTTCGTCTGCATGTATAGTAAATGAGACCGTGCCCAAAGTGTGATGATATATTAAAGGCTATTGGCTGAAGGAGTTCCCATAGCAAAATCCATTATAGAAAAGTAATCAAATTCTATTGTGTGAAAATTATGTCAATGGCTACATCCAACCATGACACATCTAGATATATAAAGATGCAAACTTTCAAAATCCTTAAAGTATTCAATTCATAACTTTCACACCAACTACTGGTCTCTTTAGTGACTTCAAAACAGTCAATTGGTTCTTTAAAAACTTTACAAATATGTGGGAGGCATAAACAGGCAGACCTCTGTAAGTTCAAGGCCAGCCTGGTCTACAGCACGAGTTCCAGGACAGGCTCCAAAGCAACACAGAGAAACCCTGTCGCAGAAAAAAACATTACAAATACTGTATACAGGTCTTTCACTTGCTGGGTTAGATTTATCCCAAGATACTTTGGGGTTTTTTTTAAAGCTATTGTTAAGTGTTTTTTTTTTTTTTTTGACATTGCCATCAGTTTGTCCTTCACATATAGAAAGACTACTGAGTTTTTTGTATTAATTTTGTATCTTGCTACTTTGCTGAATGTGTATGAGTTTCTTGGAGATATTTATATTTGTGACTGTGTA
The DNA here is from genome assembly GCA_963919715.1 of Microtus obscurus. Classification (NCBI taxonomy): domain Eukaryota; kingdom Metazoa; phylum Chordata; class Mammalia; order Rodentia; family Cricetidae; genus Microtus; species Microtus obscurus. Next base: position 5,575,029 of record CAWTZC010001020.1, on the reverse strand, counting down.
TTTAACTTACAGCAATTTTCCTGTTCTCAAGTTCATTTTCCCTAACTTTTTCTTTCAGGAATTTCTTAAATATAAAATCATTAGACTTCAGCTAAAGTATAAAAATAATTTTGCTGCTTATTTGCTAGTATCTAAGAGTGAAAACAATTTTCTCTTTTTTAATTTTTGAGATTATATTATACTTATCATATTCTTCTCTTCCCTTTTCTTCCTTCAAACTCATATATTTCTCTTTACTTGTTTTCAGTATTTAAAATATTATTATATGAGGTAGGGTCTTTCTACTTTGTAACTGTGGCTGTCCTGAAACTTACTATGTTGATCAGGCTGACCTTGAACTCACAGAGATCCACCAACCTTTGCCTTTTGGGTGTTGATATTAGTGTCATGCACCACCATATTCAGCATGATTATTTTTTAAATATAAAAATTACAGCATCCACTTCTGAAATAATATCAGTATTTTTATATATACAGTACAATTCCCAAGCCTAAGGCTCAGGCATTATTGCAGAAGAGAGGTGGAAAAATTGTAAGAACCACAGTAACAGTGAGTTTACTGTGAGATTGTTTTCCCAGTAATGTGAGAAGCTAAAACTATAAATTAGGTTTCATACAAACACTAAGACTCAAGCTAAAATGACAAGGTTGAGACTTTTGGAAATTACTGATTGGACTCAAGAAGCTATCAATAACACACACACACACACACACACACACACACACACACACACACACACACACACACCATGAAGTAAATGAGTAGGTGAGATGTTGACCACCAGGGGGAGTTAGAAAGAAGTACAGGTGGTCAGATAGCCAAATATACTGCTTAAATGCACAGGGAGCCCTAAAGATCTTAACCTCACACCAAGAACTACAGGCAACTATTCTGAGAATAGAAGTTTCCCCAAAAAAGAACACACCATATTTCTTTATATTAGCCAGTCAACCCTGAAAACATATATACAAGTAACATTATACATTCTGAGCAGGTTATATTTATGCATTTGAGAATGTATATATATATATATATATATATATATATATATATATATATATATATATATATTGTTTAATAACACTTAATGAAAAATGAGCCATGAATTTTAAAAAGAGCAAGGAGGGGTCTAGGAAAAGGCTAGAGGGAGGACTATTATTATAATCTCAAAAAATAAATGAAGTTTAAAAAATTTATTGCATAGGTAAAAAAAAATTTAAGTAATAAGTAAAAATAAGGATAAACAAATGAAACAACTTTAATAGTTATTGTACATTTTAGTAATGCCACTACTATGTCACTACTGATTCCTACTTAAATTATGTAAGTTGACACTAGGAAGGAAACCTTGTAAACTGTGTCTAAACTAAGAGAGCAACCTGGGAGCTGTTAACCAATTACACTAAGTAGGGTGTGTGAATTAGGACCATCTGAAGCAAGCCAGTATTACACAACAATTGAATTAGTATGAATATAGATCACTTTGCAGCTATAACTGGGTCACTACTTAAATAAAATATTAATTGTCTTCCTAATGTCACCAGAGTAAAGACAGGAAATTCTTGAACGTTATTAATCAGGACAAAAACTTCTTTGAGTTTTTTGGCCAACAACTAATTGTTTTCTTTTTTTATGTTTACTCTAATTTGATCTCCACATATCTTCTACCCTAGGAAATTGAAGTTCACTGAGAGCCCGTTTCCACTCTTTGTGGTATCGTGTTATAAGACAGTTTACCGCCTTCGAACAGTAAATCACGAGTGGAGACCTGTGAATTCTGAATACACCTTGAGTAAGCATCTAACTAAAAAAAGCTGCATACTAAGTCATCAGGAAAAACTCTTAAAATTATGTCATTTTATCTTTTTAAAAATTAATTATGCTAACTACTAGGGTCAAGTGTCAGCAGCCTGTAAATTTAGTAAAATAACTTATGTGCTTTATTCTAATTTTCTAAGACAGAGTTTTGGTGTGGAATCAAGGCTAGCTTTGCAATATTGCTCTTTCTTCCTCAATCTTCCAAGTTCTAGGATTAAAGGTGTATACCATCACAAATGAACCTAAATGTATTTTATATAACACATTAGAATACGGACACATTTAAATAATGTTTAACATGAAATGGATGCTTTTTGATTACTTAATCATAAAATATGTTCTTTGAAAATCTCTTCACAGTTTTTGTGTTTTGTATGTGCATTTCCTTTTTAAAAAATTATATGTGTTAATCTTATTTCATATGTATGAGTAACCACTTCCATGTATGTATCACACCATGTGTCTGCTTTGTGCACTCAGAGGTCAGAATTGGGCACCAGATCTTTCTGGAACTGGAGTCACAGGTGGTTGTAAACCACCATCTGAGTTTTGGAAAGCTAAACTGGGTCCTCTGCCAGAGCATAAAGTGTACTTAACTGCAGTACCATCCCTGTAACTTCATATATTTGCTACTTGAAATGTGTTTGGGTGGCAAATGAGATGGATCAAAACAACTGTCTCCATTATAAACTTAAAATTTCTGTTTTCATTCTCACTTTGTAATATCTGGCTTTGTATGTCAACTTGACACAAGCTAGAGTCATCAGAGAGAAAGGAGCTTCATTTAAGGAAATGCTTCCATGAGATCCAGCTGCAAGACATTTTCTTAATTAGCTATCAATGGGGGAGGGCCTAGCCCATGGTGGGTGGTGCCATCCCTGGTCTGGAGTTCTGGGTTCTGGAAGAAAGCAGGCTGAGCAAGCCAGTGGAAGTAAGACAGGATGTAGCACTGTTCCATGGCCTCTGCATCAGCTCCTACCTTCAGGTTCCTGCCCTGTTTGAGTTCCTATCCCGACTTCCTTCAGTGGTGAAGAGAAATGAGGCAGAGTAAGCGGAATAAACCCTTTCTTCCCCAATTTGCTTTATAGTCATCATGTTTTATCATGACAATAGACAAACTAATTATGACACATTCTTTCTGAAGTATTCCCTGAGGAGAATCATTGTATCATGTGTAGAGAAATTATGTTCTTAATAAACCAAGTCTCAACATATTAACATCTCAAATCATTCTAAATAATTGAGATTTTAATTTCCAATTGTTTTACAGTTTCACATACTTAAATACTACATATAAATTATACACATAAAAGGCAGTTATTATGTAATGATATATGTGTACATATATTTTCACTTGTTATTTATTGAAATATACAGATATGATCTGTCTTATGTAATTTGATCCTGTGTCTTTCAAACTTACAAAAATCATTTATTATGCCTACTTATTTCTTTGTTGAAGTCTTCGATTTGTGTGTGTATATGTAAAAAAGTTGGCCATTTATTAATAGACCCGTGGTCAAATGAGCGTTTTATGTACATGTAGTTTTTTTTTTCTATCTCCCTAGCAATGTACGTAACTCCCATTTCAGCTCGGAATAGTGAGAAGGGATGCTGGCACTCAAAACGTGGAGTTTTATGATAGTCTTTTATCATTAAGAACCGTGCTCAGTATGTGATTTTTTTTTTTTTACTTTTTTCTTTGACTGATTAAGGGTGGTAGATATGATCTCCATTTTTCTGAAAACCTTTTGTCAATCATTTCCTTTTGGCATCTATAGAATTCTGTATTTCCTTTTCAGAGGGATGATGAATTATGCTGATTGACTCAAATGTTGAACCAGTTTAGCATACCTAAATAAATTCAAATTGGTAATGATACATTGTTTATGGAGTGTTGAATAAAATTTGATACTTTTGATGATTTAAAAATAGTGTTGATCTGCAGCTGACTTCTCTTAATATCTGTGTTTGATGCATCAGGAAGTTTTCAGCTCATCGACTGAATTCATAAGCATTGCCTCTTTTTCAATTTACTGAAATTTTTTTGGGGTGTCATGATAGTTCTTAACTGACCAAGCCATTTGAACTAGGAATTGTATTTGTTTAAAGCTATTTGGTTACAAGTTACTTTTTAATAAATGTTGAAAACCCAGTCTGCTTGTTTCTTTCCATTTGAGTCACATTTGTCAACTGTCTTACCTGAAATTCATGTATTTCATACAAGTTTTTTTTTTAATTTTTTTTATTGAAAAAAAATTTCTGCCTCCTCCCAGCCTCCCATTTTCCTCCCCCTTCCCCCACTTCCCTACCTCCCCTCACCAATCCAGAGAGTAGTCAGGGTTCCCTGCCCTGTGGGAAGTCCAAGGTCTTCCCCCCTCCATCCAGGTCTAGGAAGGTGAGCATCCAAACTGGCTAAACTCTCACAAAGTCAATACATGCAGTAGAATCAAAACCCAGTGCCATTGTCCTTGGCTTCTCATCAGCCGTCATTGTCCACCATATTCAGAGAGTCCGGTTTTATACATACAAGTTTTAAACATATAAATGTATACAAAACATAACATATATATATAATTATAGAGGAATATGTATACATATATATACACATATAAATTACACACACACACACACACACACACACACACACACACATATATATATATATATATATATATATATATATATATATTGCCTGATTCTCCTTTTTTAATCAGCAAATGCTGTTAATTTTTAACACTTCATTTTATTGGTCAATCTGAATTTATGTTATAATGATTTTTCAATATTTGTCAACTTGATACAATCTACAGTCTCCTGGGATCAGAATCTTAATGAGGATTGTCTGCTCTTGTTAGGCTTATAGGTATGTCTGTGTGTTGTTATCTTAAGATAATGGGTTTGAAAATGTGGCCCACTCTGGTTGGCATCATTTCTTAGCTACAGGTTTATGACCAGAATAAGAGAGTAAAAAAACAAGATGTGAGAGAGCAAGGTAGCAAAGATCCATGGGTCAGGATATTTTTATCATAATAATGCAAATAAAATCAGAATATTATTTATAAAGCAATAACAAAAGAGAAAAAAGTCAATTAGGGTGATTAGGCATGTGAAGGTAGAGTGGACATGGAAGGAGTTGGAGAGCCAATGAATAAGACCAAAGTACCTCATATGAAATTCTCAAAAAGGCAGCAAGAACATTCTTTAGTATATATATTTGTAACATGAAGGCTGGCTTGTTTGTTTGTTGGGGTTTTTGTCCCGCCCAGTACCCCACAACTGTTTAGCCCCAAAGAAAATCACACATAGGTCTCCATAAATTATAAGCTGATTGGCCCATTAGCTCTAGGCTCTCACTGGCTAACTCTCACATCTTGATTAACCCATTTTTCTGATCTATGTTAGCCATGTGGCTCAGTACCATTTTTTTAGCTGGCAGATTACATCCTGCTGCTTCGGTGGTCTGGGCAGGAGTGGGAGGAATCAACTTCCTCCTTCCCAGAATGCTCCTGTTCTCATTACATCATTTCTATTTTCGGTCTGGTTTTCCTGCCTATATTTCCTGCCTGGCCAATCAGCGTTTATTTATAACATGATTGACAGAATACAGACTTCTCCCTCACCATATATTGGCTGGTTTTTGGGATCGTATCTCTCATATTGGGATGCCTTAATACAAGGGGAGGTGCTCAGTCCTACCACAACTTCATATGCTATGCTTTGTTAATAACCAGGGGAGACTGCCCTTTCTGAACAGAAACAGAGGAGGAGTGGATTGGGGGATCAGAGGACATGGGGGAGGGAATAAGAAGGGGGAATTTGGTTTGGATATAAAATAAATAAATTAATCAAAATTTTAAAAGAGCAAAAAGCCCAACAATTTGCTTTAAATTTTACACAAAGTAATTAAGTTTTGTTCTTTAAAAGTATGTGTGTATGTGTGTGTGTGTGTGTGTGTTGGTGTGTGTAAATATGTGTGTATGTCCACTGAGAGGGTATCTGATTCACCATAACTGAGGTTACAGATGGTTGCAAACTGCTGGAAGTGGATGCTGGACACCAACCAAGCTCAGGTTCCCTGGAGAAGGAGGAAGTTCTCTCAACTACTGAATCATGTTTCCAAACTTAATTTTTACTTTTTAAATTGAGGCTTTTGTAAGTCCTGGTTTCTGGCCTCTATCTTTGGAGGCCCCATCCCTGTGCCCACCAAGACTTGACCCCTCCCATGAGGAGTGTCAAGACTAGCCTGCCAAAATCTTGACCACTTCCCCAGTCTACTTAAACTGCTTCCCCAGAAGGTCCCCTCATGGTCTCTTTCCTCTCCCCTCTGGTGGCCACATTTGTGTCCTCCCGGTTCCCCCTTTGGGGCCACCCAAGAGCACAGGAATCCCATTAAACCTGGATATTTTTAATTTGGCTTGTGATTTGACTTGATTGGGATTTTTTTTTTTTTTTTGGTTTTTCGAGACAGGGTTTCTCTGTGGTTTTGGAGCCTGTCCTGGAACTAGCTCTTGTAGACCAGGCTGGTCTCGAACTCACAGAGATCCACCTGCCTCTGCCTCCCGAGTGCTGGGATTAAAGGCGTGCGCCACCACCGCCCGGCAAAAATGTGTAGCCCAGGCTGGCCTCGAACTCGTGATCCTCCTGCCTCTGCCTCCTTCAGCAAATCCTACCAGCGTGCGCCACCACAACCGGCTTGATTGGGATTTTTGCATCAGCAGAGAGCTCATGTTCGGAAAAATTCCTAACATCTTGGTAGCCCCAATGGGATGGGTGGCCCTAGTCCACAATCTGAGCTTTCTATGCCATGCTAAAACCGGCTCCTGGGCTACAGTGGCTGCATCTTGGTGAGTCCCTTTTTCTTGTCTATTCTATAAGGTTTTGGGGGGACTTACTTTTGTTGATTATCATACCTTATTGAAACTGCGAGCTTAAGCCGAGAGTGTGATCTCAGCAGTGGCTAGACCTGCAAGACTGGGTCTGGCTGAGATGGACTTTGTTTGCTTTAGGGATGCCTAGCATTCAATTTCTGCAGTCCTGTTAGGTCTAAGAGCTATTTTAGTGGCTGCGCTGTAATAGACTTAGGCCACTTGGTGGGCATAGATTTTGAAATGGGCACTTGCAGTTCAAATCCAGATCCGCTGTCACCCCTGGGATGCCTCTTACAAAATCTTTAAAAATTGAGACTATCCAACACCATCTGTCCCGAATGACTAATTTCCTTACACGCTAAGATTTGACCTCAACTGTCCTCCAGGACCTTGAAATTTTTTGCTGCCATAAAGACAAATGGGCAGAGCTTACATATTTCTATTCGTTCTGGGCTCTGCATTCTCATCTTTCCCTTAGTAGCCAGTGTCTTGCAGCACCAATCTTGGTCACTAAGGCCACAACACCTCCAAATTTCCAGTCATCTGGGAATTGGGACTCTGACAATCCAGCTAGACCATGCAGCCAGAGGCACTGGCCCCTACCCCATTCCCTTAAGCCCACACTACCCAACCCCCTCAACATTCTTCACATTCCTCTCCTTCTCTGTCTAAACTTTCTTCCAAGGAGGTTCAAGGTCAATTTCCACCTTACCACCTTCCCCTCCCCCTCCTACCTCATCTCTTCACCCTTGGACCCCCTCTGCACACTGGGTTAGCCCCTTTCAGTCCCCCCCCCCCGTGTCTCCTCCCATACCAGATCCCACCACATCTCTGCCCTTCTCTTCCTCTCTGGGAGGAGGTGGGAGTCTATGACATTATGAAAGTTCATTTTCCCTTTTCTCTTCCAGATCCTTCTCAGATAAAAAAAAAAAGCAGCTAGGTTCCATTTCTACTAATTCTTCTGCCTATCCATTTTATTTCTCCATCAGCACCAGTTATTAGGAAAATGTTAAGAAAGCTTAAGGAGGGTCCCCAAACCCTTATACTGGAATTGGTTAAAATAGCTTTTAAAGTTTTTAATACCCGAGAGGAATCAGCTGAGTCTTCCCAACAGACAAGGCTACAACAGGCAGCTCCCCTACAGGCCCAGATTTTAGCAGCTGCCCTAAGGTTACATGAAAGGGGACTAGGGAAGCCAACCACAAGGCTCCACCCTGATAGAGCCCAGCCTAAGTCAACCTCACAGACAAGCTATTTCAAGTGTGGCCTAAAAGGTCATGTGGCAGGATATCGCACTATGCCTCTTCTGAGGTTATATCCTATCCGCCAGCAACCTGGATACTGGAAATCACAATGCCCCCATGCAGGTTTATCCTCTATGCTATGCCACAGATGTCTGGTCTCACCAACATCAGCAAGTGAAACTGTGCAAGCCTTCAAACTTCTCAGCTTTGTAGAGGATTGATGCTGCCCAGACTTGGTATATTCCGTAACCCTATCAGAGCCTAGGGTAAAGCTGCAGGCACCAGGTAAGTCCATTACTTTTTGGACATGGAAGCTACCTGTTCTGTTCTAACATCTCACTCAGGCCTTAAGTTCCCCTCATCAGTTTCAGTTATGGGGGTAGATGGGACCCATTCCTCTCCACTTAAAACTTTGCCACTGCCCTGCATTCTATTTACCTTGGAGATAGCCCCAAAATGCCAACTGAACATTTGCCTGTTTTATACCTTGGGATACAAAACTCAGGTTGCCAGTGAAATGTTTCATCTGCTGTTAAAATTTTAAAATGCTGAGAGAACCTGAGAACTGAGACCTCAATTTTCCCCTCTGGGGCAAAAAGACTCATTATAAAGAGTGACTGACGTCCATCTTCAGAGATGAGGAGGGTAGCATCAAGGTTTTTGCTACTGTTCAGAGACTGGGACAATTGCTTAAAAGCAGCATTGCAATTGGTCTCTCACCCATCACAGAAACCTTTTCTTATCTTATGATTAGATCAGATTTAAGAGAATTGTGATTTGACAAATTGTATGTTTATTATTAATTTCCACAGTAGAATTATGGTATTGACCTATTAATATTTTTAACTGCTTTAGTTCACTATAAGATGCTAATGATTACAAAAGGATTGAGACTTGTCTAAGAGAAGTTGGACATTACTAATGAGTTATTAGATTTGACATGTTTAGCAAGATATTTCTAGATTTGATACATCTGAAAACTGTTAAGAAATACTCTAGATTAATTTAAAATGTGTTTCCCATTCCTGGTGATCCTCCGCTCCTTTAATTAGGAGAAACCATAGCCATAGGAGCATGTATATCACAAAACATTATCTGCTTGCACATGATTATCTCGTTATTGGTAAACCCTCTTGACAAAAGTTGGGTCAAAGAATGTCTAGAGGTATTTTATCTCTTAAGCCTTTACTTACAGAGCTCAGCAGTCAGAGATGGGTTTGGTATTTTTTCCCCCAGGCGACTAAGACATGGACATGAATGATCAGAATTCATGTACTGAAGATGGATACATCTGGAAATTGGGAAAATGTTCATTTAAGGCAGATGTGATCATCTCTCCTATAGCAGAAACTCAGAATTTATTAAAATCAATAAAAGGGGAGGAATACATGGAGGCCCAAGAGTGTGAACCTATTTCCACCTTCTCTGAAGGTCAGAGAATTTTAGCTTGTTCAAAATTGTTGACCAGTGTGGCTACACATCCTGACCTAGGGTGTGGTTACTTGGTCTTTTTGACATTAAGATGGCCCATATAGGTAGATCCACTCATAATCAATGATAATAAAGCACTTATTTTACATTTATTAATAATAAAAATATTTTAAATATATTTATATAAACATAACTGAAAAGGTATTACTTTGCTATCTTTATAAATAGAACATATTTTTTGCATTGCTTAACATTTTTATGAAAATATTTTAAGTAGTAATAAACTGGTCATCAATAGTACTTCAAATTTTGTTATCTTAAATTATTTTTATTTTTAGTTGAGGGAGTGCTTGGCCTAAATTTATGTATGTGCACCATGTGAGTGCCTGGTGCTCACAAAGGCCAGAAGAATGTGAAATTACTGTTACAGGCATTTGGGAGACACCCATAGATACTCAGAGTCAAATTCAGTTCCTTGGAAAAAGCAACCATTACTCTTAAATTCTGATCTATGGCTCCAGATCTCATTTAAAATATTTTAATATTTAAATTGTATGCATTTTTATTAAAAAGCTGTATACTCATTAATCATTTGGAATGTGCCATTTTAAAATGTCTGCTTAATTATAGCCATATTTTTTTATTTTATATATTTTTAAATTTTCTTTAGACAAGGTCATACTATGTAGCCCACGCTGGCCTCATTCTAGTGTCAACATTCTGAGTATTAGGATCACAGATTACAAATGTGCCAAAAATCCTGGTTTCATAATTTTCATTTGACTAGTGTTTGCATATTACAGACTATGTCTTTATTGCATTTTCTGATATTTTATGAGAATATCTAAAGTGATACATTTGATCAAAAGAAATATTACAAAAACCATGTGATACATTACCCAGTTCCTTATGATATCAGTTTTTAAAAATTTTAGTATAAAAACACACTATATGTTAGCATTATCATAGTAAGGATCATTTCTGCAGTGTGTGTACATATGTGTGTGTGATAGTTACTTGTGTATATTTAATTGTGCTCTTTTGTACTCTTATGAATACTTATATCTCAAGCATAATCTTCCTTACATACCATCCACCACTATTCACATTCTACTGCTCTGTGCCTGTCCTTGTATTGGTCAATCTATTTTAAATTTCTAAATGCTTATTATAAAAAGTATATTTGATGATCCCAAGAATATGTATATTTAGAGATTACTAGTTCTTTTTTAAGATTTTTAATACAATCCTTTCTTATTTTACATAGCTATCCACTTCTGAATAGCTTCGTTCTCATGTGGTATCACAGATTTATTGTGTATTTATATTTAGAAATGTAACTTGACTCAGCATCTTAACATTTATATATGTGGGTGGCCAGTATGTATACAGGAACATGTGTACATCTCTGTAGGAACATGTGAAAGCCAATGGTGTCATCTTCCAAAACATAATCTCTTTGCATACAGGGTTCTCTCATTTGTCTGTAGCTCATCATTAAGGGTACAGGAATATAAAGGTGTCAAGATAGATCATTAGCAAGGCTATAGGAATATAAAGCTGCCCAGAGAGCTCATCGATAAGACTATAGGAATATAATGATGCCCATATTTCCTAGGCCCTTTTACTTGTGTTCTAGAAGTCAAATTTAGACCCTCATGCTTAAGAGGCCAATACTTTATTGATGAACTCTTTCCTTAGTCCCACAATTTACTCATTCTAATATAGTTGCTCATTTTCTGCTGTATCTTCATAATTTCACCGTCTACAAATATACTAGGAATTTGATTGGCATTTTGACAGCTTTATATTGCATATAGGTTTAGAAAATCAATATTGACACAGTATTTGATCTTCAAATTTCCATATTTTTATATCATTCTATTTATTTATAATATTTGTACATTTAGAAGTCTTTTTTGTATTAATTTAATTCTTTGGCAATTTTATACATGTATATAATGCTTTCTAATGATTCTCCTTCTGCATTCCTGCTAGCCTAAAAATACTATACACATTTGTAGATTAATTAATTTTCAGTTTTGCTTTGTTTTTTATACATTTAATTTAACTTGAATCATTTGTATGAACATGGGATTAAAGCTATATACATAAGCCTACTGAAATAATGAATCTATAACCAACTGAAAACAATGACTCTTCACTCCTAAATCTTTCAGTAAGAAATAGTTCAATCCCTTCTTCTTTCATGCTAAACTCTTGACAGGCCATATTTTATGAACAGACCCACAGTACAAATTCTCAACTTCTCTGAGTTCAAGATTATAACGACTGTTACTTGCATAGAAAATGATATTTCACAGAACTCAGCATCTTTCAGGTTTTACATTCTTTCTGTCTCTTTGTTGCAATATTCTTGGAGTCATAGAACAATTTGAATTCATGTCTGTTTAGGGATCAGCATTAGTCTTCCACTTATTCTCAACACCCTGGATAGATGTGAGTCTCTCTTCACTTGAAAGGAAAGTTTCTTTGATTAAAGATGAGAACAGTGTTGTATTTGGGTACAAATATAAATGCTTGTTGTTCTCTCAGTTTACCTAAGTAACAGTTTTCATTTCACACTAGGGACTGTGCCTACCGCTTTGTGGATTAATTCCCAAGCATTTACAGAAGCAGACATGAATTTACGTCTGTGGAGTAGTCCTTAAAATCAGAGAGTGATTGGGTACCCCATAAAAGGAACATTATTATTGTAACAATGGATACATCTTATCTGACAGATTAGTATTCTTGGTCAAAAAGTTTACAACTAATAATATTGTTTATCACTCAGGAGTCTGCATAGCACCTTACAAAATTATGAAAACTAGCCAGCCGGGAGAAAACTTCCATGTCAGTTCTAGGTTGATTTCTTTATGTCATTCACCCAGAGTGCCTAGTGCTTTAACAGTAGGCTCTTATCATTAGTTTCTGGTGGGAAACCAAATGAAACAAATGGCAAGAGCCTGTATTATTTGGATGGATGTCTCTGATGCCTCCTTTTCCAATATTATGAGGATATATCCTACTGGTGCTATTTTTATTATTTTTAACTTTTAATAACTCATAGCTCCTAAGAAGAGTTATATCCAGCCAGGCTGGATATGTCAAATCAAGCTCGTGTTTTCTTTCTAATGAATTTTGGTACAATATACTAAGTTTGCATATAACTCCCTCATCCTTTGTTTTGTTAAACCCACTCCCTCCCCATCATCTCCTCCATTCCATACTTCTTTTCGGCTTAAGCCTTTCCACCTCCAATATTCCCTACTCATTGAATATTGAAACTTAAAGAAATTATATTTATGAGCCAATTATTGTAGCATATGCCTATAATATAAGCCCTGGGGAGTTAGAGGTAGGCAGATCCCAGTGCTGAGGTCAATCGTGTCTACATAATAAGATCCTGCCTTGTTTAAGGCCCAAATGTAAAGAAAACAAAAACTTCATCTAATTTAGAGTATAAATTCTCTATTTTGTTAAAATGATGTCATTCTTTGAAGAGATTGTAAATTCTGCTGGTGATTTTTAAATAATAACATTAGTCATTAAATTTCAATACACAGTTCAATATTTTTATTATATTAATATGGTTAGGTTATTCAAGCACCACATGAATTCTGGTATGAATGTTCTTTTTACCCCCAAATAAATCCCATTATTAGAAACCAGTTGCTCTATTGTCTAACCTAATAATTTGTTATAGTATGCATTACTTTTTGTAATGCTAAGTACTGCATAAAATGAGACACACGGTGTTCCCTTATATTTCTCACATATTTAACTTAGTACAATGCTTTTGAGGTTTATCACATATAGAAGACATAATAGTACCTCAAATGTTTTGTGGCTGAATAAATTCCATTGCTTGTGTATATTACAATTTGTTTATCAATTCTCCAGTTTGCATTTAAATCACACATAATTTTAGGCTGCTATAAGTAGTACTAACATTTACACTCAACTTTTATGTTGGAATACATTTCAGTTCCACAAAAGAATGAAATCAATGATTCAGGATGACTCTACTTAAGTACCGTTGTTCAAAGAGCCTACACTGTTTCACCCCCCTGCTAGGAAAGTCTGGGGGTTGCCATTGGTACCAACCAACTTCCCTGACTTTTGAATTCTTAACATTCCAAAACATATAAAATAAAACCATATTGCGATTTCAATTTTCATCTCTATTTCAAATAATATTGAGAATTCTTTCCACTTATAACAGGACATTGATACATATTCTTAGAAGAACATCTGTTTAAATTATTTTTATGTTATATAATTGGATATTTCTCTATTTTTTATAGATGATTTTTTTCATACATCTTAGATGAACATTCTTTAAAATGAGCCATTTTAAATATATTCTTCCTTTCTCTTGATGTCTTTTTCATATTGTAAGTTTTATGAATTTAGCCCTTAATAGATTTTGGATTAAATTTTGTTTAAACATATGTTCAAGTTCTTTTTAGAGTTACCCACACCGTTGTTAAAAAGATCATCTGTTTCCTGATTTGTTTTCTTACATTATAAAAATTAAGAAAAAATGCATAACATCATTTTCTTATAATCAATTCCATGTTATTAATTCACATGTAAATTTTCATGCAGTGTTATACTCATTACTGTTAGTTTGTTCTGTTTTGTAGGTTTATAATATACCACAGGTTTTTATTATACTATAGCAAATACTATACTATATGTATAATAGAGAGAGAGTGAATATACTATATATACTACTATTATACTATATATATATATATATATATATACTATTATACTATACTATAGGGTTTGTATTATACTGTAGATTTTTACTTTGTGGTTGTCTATATCATACTATAGGTCTGTACTATACTATGGGTCTATATACTATAGGTTTTTACAGTATGACAGGTCTATATTATACTGTAGGACTGTACTATGCTATGGGTCTGTACTGTATTGTAGGGTTGTATTATATGGTAGATTTGTACTCAAGTGTAGGATTTTAGTGTAGGTTTCTTATAGGTTTGTGCTATAAAATTATCATAAATTCTGCCTCAGGGAATGTGAGTGGTTGAAATTTTTTTCATTCCCATTAGGATTTTAAGATGAACATTTCACTTCCATAGAAACTAAGTTGAGATTTTGAGAGTAATTATGTGGGTGACATTCCATCTGAAAAAACCCATGGATGCTTTCATTCTGACAGAGATGGGCTTCCATAGACACACATTTATAATTTCTCTCAAATAGTGGTCATACATCTTGCTAAGTAAGTTCCATATTTCATCTTATTCCTCTGAGGACATTATGCTTGCGATTGTTTCCTCTTTATAGTTTAGAATTTCATTGCCTTTGCATGCATTTAATTTTTGTATTTTGATCATATATCATCTGGTCTTAAATATCTTTATGAGCTTTTATGTTGCCCAGTGGAGTCCTTTGGATTCTCTGTATTTCTGACAGTCTCATTCATAAAATATATACTGATAGTACAGGCATTGTGTTTATACTTTTAAAATATTCCAATATATACAAAATAAAGACAAAATATAAATGTACAATGAACAGGAAAAATAATAGAAGGAAGGCATTTCTTTGTTCAAGGAAAGCTCCCTTCTAGCTGCCCTCCTCTATGAACACACTCCTAGTTTCAGTATAGAAAAATGAGACATCATGCTTATCTGTTACTATGTCAGCTCTAAATGGGAGACGATAACATTATCATAGTGTAGTAGTGAAGGTTCCCTAGAGGGACAATACCAATAAAATGAATGTATATTAAAGTAATTCTTCTTACATTGATTTATAATATATGGTCTTTTTAGTCCAGCATTGGCTAGATTATTACTAAACGGACTGAGGGCCTGGTTAGTGCTGACCACACAGAGCTGGCTGTGTCAGAACTCTCAACCTGCTGCCTGCCTAAGGTCCTGACGATTCTGGTAGGGGCACTAGTCCTCAGTCCACATTCAAAGAACAAAGAAAACGCACTCTTATATCGGCGAAGGAAGTTAGTCACAGCAGCAGGGCTGAACGTGATAGATGTGAAGGCCGAGTGAAACAGAGAGCAAAGCTTTTCTATGCTCTGTTTTCATTTTATCTGGGTGGCCCCCAGAAGATACCACCATTTAGGATAAATCTTCCCAATTCAAATAATCTAAGCAAAAAATTATCTCACAGATGTGTCCAGGAGCTTATTTCTTAGTTGATTCAAGAGTGTGTAAATTGACAGCAAAGATTAGCTAACACATATGGGTACATTCTTCTCTTTGGAAAGTGAAAGTCAGAAGCTAAGGTAAATATGGCACATAGATGTTATTTACATGTTCAAATATTTTGCCCAATAGTAGCTTTGTATAAGGACAAGTAATAATACTCAAAAAAAAAAAAACTAATTGGGGCAAATCACAATAGCCTAATTGTAAGTTAATGTCCTTAAGCTTTGGCTACACTTACCTGACATTCTTTCTTTCTGGAAGATAATACTTAAGAAACCCTCTAGATGTTTGTCTTTCCACATATAGCAGGTAAACATGAATGATTTGCTGAAAATCCACTTTAACCTAGTCACTGTTGTTTCTTATCTTTTTAGTTACAGAAAGAGCCTTATAGCTGCTGCATTGACTGAAAATGTCATTATTACATTTGCATAAAATTTCCAGAATAATGTCTGGTCATTCTTAAAGTGGCAATTACATACACATCAAATCCTATACTGTCTGAGTCATCCTTGCATGATAAATAATACAGGTGCAGAAAGAAAATATCAATCAGGCATGTTTCCAATTCAGTCTTAGGAATATTTAAATTTTGTAGATGACACAGTATTTATTAAGGAATGATAAACCAAAATTTTTGTAGATGTATTCCTTGAAACTGGGCTTCACAACTCTTCATTTTGATTGCTTATGGTTTTCTCTAATGGTCTATACCTGGCACAAAGAGAAGTTTCCTTGGTAATGACTGTATTTAAATGTGAGTATAAGGACAGTTATTTTTAGCATGCAATTAGGTATTTTGTTAGTTTAGTAAAGTGGTGGTTGTAGGTTCTCCAAGGTCTATGATCTCTCTAGCCCTGGGAAGTTTGAAGGTTTTGAGTACCAGGCATAATTTTCCTATTACTGAGTGTGCATAGATACCTATTGGTTATGGATGATGTATATGTGCCACTATCACAACCTTAGAGTTATCATGTTACTCTAGTTGTAGGTGTCTTACCTTGGTAATAGTATTAGTTGCTTCTCTCTTTCAGAAGCATCCATTACCCCTTTTAGTACCATGAAGCTACCTTTAATGTAGGAGGCTTTTAAATATGTTACGGATCAGGTGCCTCTGAATGAAGACCGGGAAAGCAAAGCAGCCAGCCACTGACTCTTACCTTGACCTCAGTCTGAAAATGGTGATCCTGTCTCTAGGAATCTCATAATGAGACTGTGACTGAGAGCTGTCTCCTCCTGTTTGATAATCCTCTCTAGTTCTGGGATTAAAGACATGCACCAGTACTGCCTGGTTTTTATGGCAGAGGAGTATGGTTACTGGGATTAAAGGAGTGTTTCATTGCTACCTGGTCTGTAAGGCTGATCAGTGTGTGATTGTTTTGCTTTTCTTACCCTCAGACAAGCTTTATTTATTAAAATACAAATAAAACACCACAACATCTAGGCTCTGTGTCTAAAATACATGGTGTCTTCAGCCACAGAAATTTACCTTCCACCTCTGCAGCTGCTTATACACTCTTAAGTGTAAGGCCATTCACTGGAACATGTTAGGTCTACCAGGGGTTACATCATGAAAGAAACATGACTCCTCTTCACCCAGCAGCTGTCAATTACCAATAGATCTTTAACTAGAGACTTTGCCTCTACTTTTTCTTTCCATGCTGGGATCTTTCTGTCTTGTGCTAATACGTACCTTGTGCTTGCTGTCATGACTGCTACGAACTCATATGTGCAACTACTCTAGTGTGTCTTGAAATCACTGTTTCTCTGTAGTCATCTACTGCCCCTGGCAGTGGGTGCTACACAGATTATCAGAAATGGGTTAGGTCGATATGTAAGAGCTAGCCAATAATGGGCCAGGCAGTGATTAAAAGTATACAGTTTCCATGTAATTATTTCAGGGCTTAAGCTGGGCAATGCGGGCGGCTGGGTACAGGGGCACAGCCACGCCGCTCCGTCTTACTACAACTATATATTATTTCAAGGTAATTATATTTAATTAATTTGTTTTTTATTTCATTTTATATTGTAATCACAGATTTCCTTCCCACTCCTCCTTACCGCCTCCCCAGTCTACCTCCCATCCATTTGTTCCAGCAGGTAAGAGCACTGTTGGGGAGTCAACATGTCAGGCACATTATTGGGGGCGGGACCAAGATCCTTCCCCCTGCATTAAGGCTGAGCATGGCAGGGAATGGGCTCCAATAAACTAGCTCATGTACCACTCCTCCTGCCAAATGCCCCTCACAGAGTTCAAACTTCATCAATGTCTCCAACATATGGAGGGCCTAGTTCAGTCCCACGGAGGCTCCAGAGCTGTCGGTCTAGAGTTCTTAAAGAAATTTTATAATATAGCTATTTGAATTATGTTAAATGTATATTAAAGTTATATTTATGTTTATTTCTATAAAGAAACTACAAATCCAGTATAAGCTTCTATTAAAGATCAAGTTATCAACTACAGACAGCAGTAATATAAACTCAAGATGAAAGGCAGAAGTGCAGGTGGCTTCAACTCTATGAAAAGAACTATAGGCAACTATAGACCTCAGAGAGTGAGACAATGAGCTTTCCTAGGAAAAAGAACATCAACTGGTTACTCAACGTCAAATTGTCAGTTCTGAAAATATGCATAAAATTAACAGTATACAGATTCTATTTATATGCTTAGTAATATACATGCATATGTGTATAAGAGGGGAAAGAGAGACAGAGGAAGAGAATTAATTTTAAAAAGTGCTTACAAATTTGATAGCTAGCAATGGCAAGCATATGGGAAGTTTTGGGGGGAGGAGAAGAAGGGGAGAATTGATGAAATTATAATCTTAAAACTAAGAAATAATTTAAACAAATTTCAGTTACAGGTTGCAAATTGCATTCACACTCAGACTGCATATGAGAATCTAATATTAAACATGTATCTTCTTATACCAAGTTCATGTTTTTACCTTAATTCTGTAAGCGTCCTACATTGTACATTTTCAAAACATTAAGAGTTACTACTTCTGTGAATGAAATAATACATAAATTATTATTTTTAATCTTTTACATGAGCACATTAAAAGCCTTTGAGGGCTAATTTTCATTATTTGAAAACAGATTTGTGTTCTCTGAATTTAATAAGTAGTTGAAGAGAAGAAAGCAAATCAAAGTTTAAAGACATATAGTTTAATTTTCTCTTCAAAACGATAACAAAATCTAGTCTAACATCATTGATGTAACCCAGGATTGAAGTGAAAGGAAGATATTCTAGATGGATTCTTGTTTGAGGGTACAAAGATAGTACTATAAGACTGGACGCTTTAAAATTTTCTCAATGGACAAATGAAAAGAGGGAATAAGGTATGTTGCAGTGATTTTGGCATTATTTATGGCTTATCACTGAATGACACTATTCATGTGACTTGAGTTTTTAAAACCTTGGGTAGGGCATGGAGTGGATGAATAAAAGACAGATGTGCAGACACAGGTGCAATGAAGCTGAGATTAGATGTGGTTCTCTAACTGATGAAACCAGAGCCCCAGTGTCTCTATTAGGTAAAGCACAGAGGGAGGGGTTTATTAGACACATAGGAGTCTCTATGCCAACAGTTTCAGCCTTTAAATTCCTGGAAAGAGGCAGTCACATTAACCGCTCTCCTCTTCTTCTTCTTCCTCATTTTTCCCTGTGTCTTCTTTTAATGGGCACATGTATGTGATGTGTGTGTATTAACACATGTCCACTGGCGTGTGAGTGCACGTATCAGTATGTAGGAGGATGTGCATACATGACTGTGCTCCTTTATGTGGAAGCCCAAGGTCATCATGGGAATCTTGAGTTCTCTTCCACTTTACACGGTGAGACGGGGTCTCTAAGACAAACAGAGAGCTTTGAAACATGATCAATAAGTTTTATAAAGCAACTTGCTCCAGAGATCCCTTGTCTCTGCTTCCTGAGGGAATACCAAGGTGAGATACCCATACTCTGCCCTCATATTTCTGCGTTTGAGGGATATAAATATGTGTCCTCTTGGTTGCACAACAGTAACTTTGTCCACTGAGCAATCTCTCCATGATGTGACCTTCTGTAGTACTCTTAATAGTTGTCTCTTGAGTATAGGCTCTCTGCAGATGTTTACTTTCTGTTTGGATGATCACACTGGCTGAGTAGAGAATTTTGACTGTTCCGTGAGATAGAAAATGTATGATTAAATTTTACAAACTTTGAGGATATTCTAAGTCAGATTTAGAGGAACAGAGAATCAAGTTTTAGAATGACCTAGGGCTATGCATGGGCTAATTAATAGTGCATTTCTTATACATGTGCCCAAATGTTTTAACTAATATTATGTTTTCTGTGAAAGGATTAATTTGTTAACTAAGGAAATATTTACATCTTTCAAAATAATCAAAGGAGAAACCCTGACTTTCAATTCCACCAGGGGATCACAGAGAGCTAATGGCTAACGGCTATTCTGAGCAAGTTATTACAGCTGCATTAACATATTTCTTTTCTGATATGAAGAAAATTCCCCTCAGCATGGCACTGCCACTTCCTCCCAGCTATTTTAGTGATGTTTTGTTTTGATATATAAAAGTCAATCATGAATCTTATATTAAAATAGAGTATGCTAAAGACAAATTCATGTGCTCTTTTCTGTAATTCTACTCAACAAGATGTAACATTGTAACTTCCCATCAATTTATACATATCTAATGCATGAAACTTGAAAGAGTCAAAGAAACCACATTCATGGTGATTTCTGTACAAACAGAAGCACATTAATACAGCATGGAACCACGGAATGAGCTGGCGTATTGCACGGAAGACACCACTTCTCCTCCAAACAAATGGTGTGTTAAGTTCAGCTGACATCACACTGACAGCACAAACAAGGAAGGCAGCCAGGAGTTCACCTTCACTGGATACTGACTGAATGGAAATTCACTGTGCTTCCCTCGGGGAATGCAGGCTTTAGAACTCTGTCTTCCTAAACATAACAGTTTCCTAAAAAGAAATTGTATATTAGCCCTTTTGCTGGTAATTATTTTAAAAGGAATAAAATAATAAAATTTTCGGCTTTGTTAAAAAAAAAGTACTTTTCTGAGAAAATAAACATCCGATATTTGCACTTTTATTAGCTAGTCTCATCACAGAGAAATAGCTAAAAATTTTTCTAGTTCTGCCCTATTATTTTTCTTTTCTGTTTGTTCATTTTGTTATCAGAAGTGGAAATCTCTGGGTAAAATAATGACTGTCCAAAAACTTTCCATAATTTAGAAAAATATCATAGAAAACTAGTGTTTCCTGGCTTTTTATTTTGAATATTATATTCAAAGTTAAATTGTTCCTGACGTTAGATTTGAGTTTTCCTTTTTGTTGATTGAGCAAGTTGATTTTTAAGTTTTTATATTTAGGAAGAGATATCTAAACTTCTTCAGAGTGTCTGTCTCCTTTTCGTTGACATGATTCAAAATGTTTCTCTTTGAATCATTTATATATTCATGCTCATGGCAATATATATGTGAGTAAGCATACTGTTAAAACGAGGAAGTATGTCATGCAGCCTTCTGGATGAGCTGTGGTTAAGAGCCATGCAAAGCCACATGCTATGCTACATAAACTAACTTCATAGTCACTGAAAATACAAGAAGCGAATCTTAATATGAATCCAGTGGACTTTTCACTCCAACTGCATGTATAGTACATAATATTAATATGTGTATGCTTATCAGTATGTCTGCTGTATTTGTGTGTGCATGTGATGTAGTATCATTAAATATTAACAAATGAGAATCTAATGATTTTATAGATTGTTTGTTAGGAATTAATTATTTAAGATACCAATCTCAAATTTAATTTTGTGGAATATGTGTAATGATACCTTAAAATAGTATTTTTATTGATTCTTTGAAAATTTTATACATTTATACACTGTATTCATTCCCTCTTCTTCCCCACCAGTGCCCACTAACCCATTTCACTCGAACCTTCATATCTTCTTTTTAAATTATTGGTATAATTATGTACTTTTACTATTCATATTAGCCTCTTTAGTCAAAATAGTGCTGACCAAGTGTGACTGGATTAGAAGCCCCACATTAGGGCATGAGTTACTCACCAGCACCTATATTCCCAAAGAAAATTGGCATGCTCCAGGTGGAGAACAAAGTTGTTCAGGATCTAGGAGAAGAGTGGAACTTGTTAGTCAAATATATGTCAAACATTTGGAATGGTAAGTAGTTCTTTCCTTTTATGAGATAATTAGTTTTTTTCAGAACCTATGACCTCAAGGTATTGGGTACATCAACACATAACCTAACCAAACTATGAACACTGAATTGATGTATCATGGTTTTCACCAAGTCTGTAGTTATTCAAAATTTTAACAATCTTTATTCTTTTTATCAACTAAGAGAAGATGTGACTATGCTCATAACATCACTATTTTCCTCTTGTCTTAAGAATGTTGATGAACTGTGTTGTTTTCTTTATTTTGTTCTTACCTGTCAGAACATTAACTTGAGTGGTGTTATGGAATATATTGATTTCATCTTACTCAGTCACTCAGTGCTGTGAGCTATGCACACATATTTTAAAAATTCCATCAAATATAAATTTTAGCATATATAACAGCTGGTATTTAGGTATAAACAGATGGCTCTACTGCAGATGTTTTTAAATGTTTGGCTACTGATCCACTGTAGATCATAAATCATGATTGCATCTAGAAGACTGATCTAATGTTTAAGAAAATTAATGTAAAAATTTCCTAGTATTATAGAAAACTATACTAGTTTTTCACACATATACACAGAGACATGCATATATATATATATTTAAAGAATAGCTAATCTACATTTAACTAGTCACTTTTCATATACCTTTTCTCTTATACTCAAAGGATATAAAAGACAAATAGACAAGCCAAATATATTATTAAGTAAGATATCAAGCATACACAATGGTTACTACTGTTAATTCAGAACTTTGAAGTAATGATCCCTTTCTTAAAACAATTTAAGATAGGTTCATTTTTTTCTCCATTTTCCATCAGGTGTATGAGTGTTTGTGGGCATGAATATCTGTGCACCACATACAATGTCTATTGAAGCTGGAAGAGAGAATCAGATTCCTCAGGACTGCAGTAACAGATGGTGGGAGCTGCATCATGAATTCTGGGAATCAGACCCACATCATCTGGAAAAGCAGCCAGTATCCTTCAGCACTATGCTATTTATCCAGACCAAAACCACTTGTATAAATATGCATAACTATTTATATATGAAATAATTATATATAATTTATACATAATATATAAATTCCAGAGCTCAATATATTATGAAAAAATAATATATGCTCCACACAAAGCCTTGTCATAGTGTGTACATTTTATTACAAACTTGCATTATTAGGGTAACTAGAAGAAGAGATGATGGATAGAGGGGATATTCTAGTTTTAGACATAAGAAATATGGATTCTTAAAGTCCAAATATAACATGTAACTTTGCAAATAATATTTAATGAAGTTTTCAAGATATATTCATCAACTTTTATGTAGATCTACATCTCAAATGTCCAGTAGTTATAACCTTAGTTTTCTTGATATTAAATAAAAACCTATTCTTATTAGATCTTCAACAAAGTTATTTCTAAAACTTTTATAAACATAAAGACCAAGTGAACACTCTAGACATCTTGTGTAAACATACTTGACAGTTGAATTATTATAACATCTTACTCTTGTCTTCATTTTCCTCATGAGCATTTTACTGCCTACACCTGATGAAAATTTTAATAATGCATATGAAATTTTGCATAAGAGCCATTTATCTGAACAATGTACGTGGTTGTAGCAAATTTTTAGAAATTTTGTGACACATAGAGTAAATCTCACAGATATTTAGAAGTATATGATAATTAAAAGTGTAAATTTCTAGGGAATGAAGTACAAAACTATGGAGAGTGAGGTAAATAGGAAGCCCCAGAAAAAGAAAGTTCAGAGTTATATGTTCTTTGGATTTTATAATGCATTAAAATGGTAATTTGTAAAGTTTATAAAAAATGTGGTTTATGGTTGATTATATTAAATCAAGACAGGCAGTGTGAAGACATGTTTCTCCATGTTGTTGATTTACTAATGTTTATCTTCTAGGAAGTCATTCATTGCTCTATCTCTCTTTGCTCCTGTGATAACGTTGCAATAAACTAAGGTTCACTATTTGACTGACTAGCCTGTATTTTTTTATTTTTATTATTTTTATTTATTTTTGTTTTTTTTTCCCATTCAAAAATTTACACTTCCTCCCATTTCCCTCCTGCTGCCCCACTCCTCCCTCCTTAAGAGAGGGCAGGGAACCCTGCCCTGTGAGAAGACCAAGGCCCTCCTCCTTACATCTAGGCCTAAGAAGCTTTGCATCCAAATAGACTAGGGTCCCAAAAAGCCAGTACATGAAGTAGAAACAAGTCCCAGTGTCTTTATCAATGGCTTCTCAGTCAGCCCCATTGTTAGCCTCATTCAGAGAGTCGATTTTGATCTCCTGCTCATTCAGTCCCGATCCAGCTGGATTTGGTGAGCTCCCAATAGAAAAGGCACACACACTGTCTCAGTGGGTGGACCAACCGCTCAAGGTCCAGACTTCCTTGCTAGTCTTCTCCCTCCTTCTGCTCTTCAACTGGACCTTGGGTGCTCAGTCCGTTGCTCTGATGAGGGACTTTGTCTCTATCTCCATCTGCCGCCTGACAAAGATTCTACGGTGATATTCGAGATAATCATCAGTGTGATTGTGGGGCAAGGACACGCATTTCTTATAGGAATATGGATGAAGGAGTTGCTTAGAGGAACAGAAATGGCCCAAAGACAATTCTATCACTAAAGCCCAACCCAACATGTTGACAATTCATCAAATCTGTAAAGCTAAAGCATACTGCATGACATTAAAGCAGCTCAACTGGTTGGAGAATGACCTTTACAGATATCTCAATAGGTCTTGAGCTTTTATGCTTATGACTCAGCTGCTTTCTGCTTCTTCCAGTGAGAGCCTCATCTATACAACTTCCCTTCAAGATGGAAGGTTTTAATATTAGGGGAAACTGCAGCATAACATCACCCATCATCTATCTTTCTTCCAATATGTCTGTCTGTCTAATTTTTAATATTTCTTTATATAAATATAAATCATTTGTCTCTCCATATCTATACCTACACATGCTGAGTGTGTTGTACCTTTAGGTAAAAATGGTTTTCTGGCACCTAGGATGTGCTTTTTTTTAAATTACACATCAAAAAAATTTTTTTTCTCCTGGTAAAGAGTGATCTTGGAGTGTTCTCTTTCAGAAGTCAGAGCACTTGATTCAGCATTTCAAGATAGAACTTGCAGTGCTTTGATATTAATAGAAAACACGAATAACATTTCATAGAAATGTAAAAATCAAACAAGAATGTGCAAATACATGCTTCTTCAATTTTTAAAAGAAAGAATAACTGATACAAATACAGTATAACAAGTATAACAATATTTGAGTCTCTACACATTTCTAAGGCAACCATACTGAATTTAGACTGGGCTGTTTTGCTGCACAAAAATCTTGGTACGATAGTTAAAAAAAGTCTATTTATCAATTTTTGTTAGAGTGAGAACATCCTTAGCCTAACAGTTAACTTACTTTCTTATAAGAAAATACTGGCTTTTTTTGTTATATTCTATGGGAGATACATGTATGTTATGAGAATAAAACATTGAAAGGTTGCAGTGCCTTTTTTGTTCCTGGGTTAAAATGCATCTATTACCTGTATTTCTCCAAATCAGCCTGTCAGGTAAGTTTTAAATCTTTGGTCAAATACACATTGAATTTTTTGGAAAAAGGACATAATGTTAAGTGTGTTATTCTCTTGTGTCTATCTAAACGTTGTCTGCTATGGAACTGCCTCTCTAGTTATGAAGAGATAATGATGGTTCATAAGCAATAATGAAGAGGATTTCACAGACAGAGGCTGTTATTAGAGATTTTCTATGACATAGTGCTAAGTGACGGTCAGTTTATAGCACACAAAAGACCACGAAGGTAGTATTTTCACAGTAGCCCCATAAAGTAATAACAGAGATTGTTTGAGATATGTGTGTTTTTATAATTGTAGAAGGAAAGATGCAGGCAGTGAGATGGCTCAAAAGGAATAAGTGCTTGCTATTAATTCTGAGGACCTAAGTTTAATAATCAGACTAGACTCCAGAAAATTGTTCTCAATGTATATAAGCATGTAAACACATGCATACATCACACAGAGAGAGCACTTTAAATAGAATAAAGTATATACATTATATATATATATATATATATATATATATATATATATATATATATAAAATGTTTTAGAATAAATACCAATTTTTGTAATAGGATACATAACACTAACTTTCCTAATTTCACTCCAGTGGCTCATTGTTTGTTCATATCGTCTCTGATACAGCTCAAAAAATTTTCTTTATTTTGATGGAATCTATGACAGATGTCATTATCTTGGAAAGCTCATGGGGGAATATGCTACCCATTCTCAGTTACATCCACCTAGAAATGATACATGTTATTTCTTTCATAATCTATTGATTGTATCTGTTTGACTGTCTCCCCCAACTGTAAGAGGCTAGTACATTGCATCTGCAAAAAGGATACTTTTTGTATAGTACATGCTGTTAGTACAAATTATAAGAATAATAAAATCTCTTCTGAAACAAAAATTTCTTTTGGAACAAGAAGACATGTTAAAGGTAATTAAGTAACATCACACACACACACACACACACACACACACACACACATATGTGTATCCCCACACATAAAATTAACCAATCTAGGTCTCACTGTAAACTTTTTATGATTGCTTTAATTTTATTTGATTTATTTTAAATTGCTTGTCTTAAACCACTAAATCATCAACATCAAATGTAGATCACTATAGGGACTATATTTAGTTAGCAGCATAGCACAATATGATAGATGACTTTTTTGAAAGAACATAACTGTCTTCTTGAAACCATTTATTTATAGTATACTGCTGTTTCTAATAAGCTACCTTAGTGTAAAATGCATATTTGAGTGTCTTACCTTTTTATTGTTTAAATTATTTTCAGACAGAATGGAGAATAAATGATTAGCTGCATTTCATATATGCTCACCAAAAAATACAAATAAAAAGAAATGACCTGAGTAATTTTGGATCACAAAGTTACATAGATACCATAAAGTAAAACACAAAATCAAAATAAACAACCAAAAAGCTCTACATGAGTGTGTGGTGAATTTCTATTCCTGCAAATAATTATTATTAATAACAATAGTTCAAGTAATAGTAGTAACTGACCTGCAAATAATTAATAATAATAGTAATAATAATAACTGAGACGATCAACTCACAAACAAGAAATAGTCATTTTAGTTACTATCTTGGAGATTTCAGGGCATGACCAGTAAATACTTTGCTCTCAGACCTCTCGTGGTTTTATGTGGTAGAACATAGCTATTTACCTGGTGCCAACTGGGCAGAAAAGGGAAGGAAAGGAATGGTAGCAGTCCCAGTATCTCTATTAGGACCCTCTTCTCATCTTCCATAATTGCTTTCCACTAGTCTTCCCATCCTAAACGATCTCTCACTATTCAGTAACTTAACACTACAATGCCTGCTTTTAACACCCAGACTTTGGCAGACACTCTATTTGTTAAAAAAGAAAGCATAAGTGGGATGTTGATGATAATATTTCAGAGGACACATTTCACAGCACAAGACTAAGTGATACAAAGTATAAGAAATAAGCCATTAATAACTAGAACCCAATCTCATAGTCAGTGAAAGAATCTGAACAAAGTATAATAATGAGAGGTCTAAGGTTGATGCTGTGTGAATAGACAAAGACTGAAAATATCAGTGTAGTCATCCATTTCTAAGCACACTTAGTGCAGGTCTGTGTGCAGAAGCTGGCTGGAAAACAGACATACAGATTATCATCTCTGTCTTCTGAAAGTAATTCAAAAGAGTGGCCTTCGCCTAACAATAGTATCTAAGGCTTGGTTCTGGTTCCTAAAAATAATCCTCAATGAAAGAATCCAAAAATTACTTTGAGAAATAGTTTTTCCCCCTCGGGTATATACAAAAATCCTGAAGTGCTTTATGGCATCACAAAGTAAAGAACTGCTTAAAACAAAAGAGGTCGTTGGTATTTGATAGAAGCCAAGAATCAATATAAAGAAATCTGTAAGTAGCAACCTCAAATTTGAATGTCTAGGCTTTCCTAAATATTTACTAACACTTACACAAATGTTGATAAAAAATCAAAAGATCTCTGAAAGTTAAATGTTTATCTGATTTCTCTTGTAGGCTCTGCTACTTTGCTTTCTATGCTGTGGTAAAATAATACTACGGACAAATGTAATGTAGGAAAGTGTTTATCTTACACTTAGGTAGTATAATCTGTAGATTATATTATACTTCATGAATAAGAAAGACATACTCAAGGCAAGAACCTGGAGACAGAAACTGAAGCAGAGAGCGCACAAGAATGTTGTTTAGTGGCTTGCTCCACTTGACTTGCTCAGCCAGTTTACAGGCCAAGCCCACATAAATATAGACACAGTGGGCTGGGCCCTCCTGCATAAATTAACAATCAAGAAAATGTCCACAAACATGTCCATAGGGAAACTCTCTATTAACAACCCCTCAACGAAGGCTCTCTCTTCCTATACACATCAAGTTTACAACCAGGTCCAGATAACCACGTGAGCCAATCAAAGAATACATATCACAACTTGGTGTAATTCGAGTATGAAATGTACCAAAGAGGCTCAAGTCTTACTTAACAGCTTTCTCTTGAGCTGTGGAATCTGCTTTGAGGAGTGATGGACTTTCTAGGGTCTAGGAAAAGGGGGGCTTGCTGGAGGAAATGCAGCACTGGGCACATGATGCTAGGGCTACTTCTTCCTGATCCGTTTCTGTGCCAGGCTCTGCTTTCTGACTCCTCTGAGATGAGCATACACTAGGGATGGGCCCACAACCTGAATATTCTGCCTGCCTCATGTTAAAAGCAAAATGACCTGGTTAGTTCATAGCTGAACACCTGAAACCATGAGTCATAATCAATCTGTCTTTTTCAAGTTGTTTACTTCAGCTACTCTGAAAAAAAATAAAATATTCAATGTAGAAGTCAAAACTTTATTTACAAATACTTTTTTCTGGCATTTATAGTTATATTATTATTTTTTGTGTTTGGGGGTTTTGCTTGCATGTATATCTATGTACTGCATGTGTCTGTGGAGCCCACAGAGAACAGAAGGGTTGATGTATATCCATGGAATTGATATTGGTTGTTGTTACCATTGTGTTTGTGATTGAATCTGGGTTCTCTGGTAGTGAATCTAGTGTACCTTTTTTATTTTTTTAAATTAGTAAACAAACGATATTTATTCAGTTTGCAGTTTTGAAGCCTTAATGCTCTTAACTGCAAAGCCATCTCCCTAGTCCTGAGTCTATAGTATTTTAAAAGAACTTTAAAGTCAAAACATTAATTTTTTCCATGGTGCATAAAATATACCAATTTTAAAATTACATGTTTATTTTTTGGCAAATGAATGCTGTTATAATAATCTGACATATAATTATTTCATTCTATATTATTATAAATATGTGAGGAATAGATATTAATTTACATATGAGATCTAAGAAACTTACCAAACTTAGAATGAGAAAATAATTATTAAAATATGTTCATGCTTAAATCCTTCAGGAAAAGTGAGAAAGCTCTGTTATACTGTAGCCATGGGCATGATCAGAATATAAATATTGATCCATACACCCCACTGTAAATATTAGGTGAATATTGCCATTTATGCTTAAATTTTGCTATAATTTACATGCAAGTCCATTCTGCCAATAACAAAATTTCAATTGATAAATACCCTGAAATTCCCAGTAACCAACATATTAGAAACACAGACTTGGAGTATTTCCACTATAGTAGAAAATTCTACTAGACAGTGTGATTTAGTTAATAATTTTGAATAATGGTTACATTTCACTTTTATACATTTCTTAATGTTGAATTACACCTAAACCTATAAAAGTGTAGCAAAGACCATTAACCTTGGAAAAATGTTCTTTAGTATAATTAAAAATAGAGAATTGCAGTATTTTAATCTAGACAGCATGTTTTTACCTTAGTTTATTATTAATTAAAATTCTTGGGTACTTTATAATAGTTTAGAAGGTGCTGTGTAACTCTAAAATGACTATTATTGATGGTTATGGAGGTTAATTTTATGTGTAGACTTGTTTAGGATAAGAGATACTCACCTGAAAAATATTGTTTTGGGGAGTGTTAGAGGTATTCCTGGAAGAGATTAGGATTTAAATTTGTTAACTGAGCAAAGATGTTTATCTCCACAATTTGAAATGGGCACATCCAAACTTCTGAGTATGAGAGGAAGAGTGGAGACAAGATCTACTCCTGCTGTCTCCTGGACCCAGATCATATTTCCTGCTCTCAGACATGAGCATTGATGGTTCCCAGGTCTCTGGATACAAACTCAAATTTACAACATCATCTTTGCTGCCACCAACAAAAGATCTCAGGAACTCAGATTTGAATTATATTCTTCCATACCTTGCTGATGGGGAATCTTAGAAATTCTTTACTTCATAAAGGTGTGGTCAACAATAATATTATTCTTTCTCTCATATTGATAATTGTACATTATATTATTTTGTGGAGTGATACAAATTTTTGTATCAAGAGCTAGTCTATAGAAATAGGATCTGAAAAAATAATTTTAGGAATTTGTATTGGCTTTTCCTATTGAATTAGGCAGGGGATGTAAATAGTATGCTTTAATTGCAAAAGAGAGTATGGTTTATATAGGCATGCAAAATAGATGTTTGTGGTATTCATACTAATCATTCATAGTAAAACAAGCAGGTAACTGCTACAGAGATTTGCATTGGTATGAATCTTGGTTTATTGATTCAAATTTAAGGACAATTTTGTTATACTGTGTATATGTATTTTTGATCTTGATTAAGGTATTGTGTTTGTCCAGCTCATTTAAAACTGTAATGTACAATTAAGAAATATAGGTTAGTAGGTAATCTATAATAGTCAAGCTTATAGTCACATTAGTTAGGTTTTTTATATAGATAGAAATATATTTCGGTTAGATAGGTATTCTTCAAATCTTTCAGAGACCTTCAGAATATGACATTTAGGAGCTTAGGACTTTTCATGACAATGAGACACATCTACTTTTGGCAGCACTAATCTACTTCAAGAGAAAGATGGGCATCGAGGCTCCTTGTGGAGTTGATTAGCCATTTGGGCAAGAAACTGCTCTTGCCTGAACTGCTTGATGAACTGGACATGCAGGACCCACAGAGAAATGACTGCTGAACTTGCCTGAAGATGAGACGATCCTTTGGGGTTCCTGCTTCATGAAAGAATAGAAAGAGTCTGCTAGACATTCTGCAGGACATAGAAGAAAGTGATTAATTGCCAACATGGGCAGAACTGGCTGAAATTTCCAGCTTCATGGAAAAATCTGTTGGATATTATGGGCCTGTAGGCTGACGATGGATGCCCCAATGGTACAAAAGAACCTTGGGTGACTGTCCAGGCAGTAAGATGTCTCTGTAAATTCTAGAGTTTTAGAAATTGCTTACTATGCACTTCCTTTACTTAGTTAATATTATATCCTTCTGTGGTCTTTGATGGAGTTGAAAACTAGATAGTTATTGTTTTCCTTAGTTATGGTAAAAAATAAAATAGATATAAATATTGTAAAAAAGGAACTTCTTTGGACCTATAGCAGTGCAATGGGGAAACAGAACTAGGTGGAGAAAAATAAACTGAATTCTGAGAGAAGAGATGGAGTCAGAAAAAAGCCATGTAGCCCTGCCAGAGCCAGATGTAACTTTCCCCAGTAAGTCACTGCCACGTGGTGATACACAGATTAATGGAGATGGGTTAAATTAATATGCAGGAGTTAGCCAATAAGAAGCTAGAGCTAACAGGCCAAGCAGTGACTTAAAAACATATTGTTTCTATGTGATTATTTGGGGGCTGAGCAGCCAGGAACCAACAAGGATCTCTCTCCTCCTACAGGTAACAGACGTGTGTATGGCACTTTTGACTGATCACACTATCCATAAGTACAGTCAGCTGATTTTAGCTCACACACTGGTGTGTCTCAAGGTTTATGCCTTTGCAGGTGTAGGTTTATTGACAAATTTGCTGGCAAAACAAATACCAGAAAATAATGGTGTTCCAAATATCTTCAAATTTAAAGTTGCCCAAATTTAGACTTTATTGGCTCTGTTTTTCTTTAAGATAAATCATGTTTACTTGGAAGAACATTATTCATTCATTGATATCATCTGTAAAATAAAAAAAGGAAGCTTCCATTTTCCTTTTCTCCTTCCCTGATTTCATTTCCTTCTTTCCTAAATTTCTCCTTTTGTTTTTCCTGGATTACACACACACACACACACACACACACACACACACACACACACACAAATAATACATACATATGTTAATAGGCTGCTCCAAGCATCTTTACTATACTATGTTGATGCTATTTTTTTGAATACTGGTAACTGTGCTATGAAATTTCTTGCTAGTTTCTTGATCATCCTGAAACCCTATGGGATGGCATATAAAATGCAGGAGCATTAGCAACTGACACATTATATACAGATATGT
This sequence comes from Microtus obscurus, assembly GCA_963919715.1. NCBI lineage: Eukaryota > Metazoa > Chordata > Mammalia > Rodentia > Cricetidae > Microtus > Microtus obscurus. Next base: position 5,542,735 of record CAWTZC010001020.1, on the reverse strand, counting down.
ACTGCCTTGACTTTGAGATAATATAGTACTTTTCTTGATTTACTAAAAGAATAAAGCCAGTCGAAGAGAAATAGCAAATATACACTCATAATATATTTCCATAGTCTCACTTTTCCCATGGCTCATCACTTTATAACTGAATTGAATGCCAAAACCAGAACAGCCTTTGAGCCTGCATCAGCAATTTTGTGACTACTCAAAATCCATGTAGTCCTGATATTATTTTATTTTAGATCATAACCTTTATTAGTATCTAAGGCAAATTCAAAGTTACCTCACTATTGATCAAAGTTGTTGAACCTTTCTGTGTGGAGAAGTATCTTAGAAAAATGCGTATTAAATTATAAAATACACAAAAGCTTCCTCTAGGCATCATAATTCATTCCATTGGAATATTCTGCAACCTATTAAGAATCTCATGGCAAAGATTAAAGAAATTTATTAAAGTGGCTTTAAATAAAAGTATGAGTGCTATTAGAGAAGAACCTTCTCAATTCAAAAGACATTGATGAGCTATGCTAGAGATGGTCAGTCTAGCTGGGAAATAATCAGAAGCAGGGAAGGTATTTCTCCTTGTTTTCCTGGACACTTACTGTCTGTATGTATTCTCTTATACTCTCTTCCAGAGTTCTCTAAGATTTTATTAAAACTTGACCTCTGTAACATTCATAAGCTTCTATTACTTTAGTATCAGACAGAAATATGGACTGCATGACTGAGTTCTTTTTCACATAATGCAGTTACTGATTTTTATCTATGTACTTACTTCTATTTTTCTAAATTGGATTGAGCTAAGAGGTCATAGTATTGTGGCATGTAAACATACATACAAGTAGCATTATACAGACTGAACTGGTTGTATTTAGGGATGTATATTATAATTATGGATATGTATGTGTATATAACATGCACAAATGTATATATATATATACACACATGAAGTAGAGTGGGAAGGTACAAAAGGGAGGGTTGGTGGAGGAAAGAGAAAGGAAACATACAATTAAATTATAATTTCAAAACAAAAGAGAGAAAAAATAAAGTATAAATAAAACCGAACTCGCTGAACATAGCAGACAATGAGGACTACTGAGAACTCAATAACAATGGCAATGGTTTTTTGATCCTACTGCATGTACTGGCTTTGTGGGAGCCTAGGCAGTTTGGAGGCTCACCTTACTAGACCTGGATGGAGGTGGGTGGTCCTTGGACGTCCCACAAGGCAGGGAACCCTGATTGCTCTTAGGGCTGACTAGGGAGGAACACTTGATTGGGGGAGGGGAAGGGAAATGGGAGGCGGTGGCGGGGAGGAGGCAGAAATCTTTAATAAATAAATAAGTAAATAAATAAATAAATAAATAAAAATAAAGTGGAATTTTAAGAAAAGCAACTTCAGAAATCTTATACATTACATGCAATCTAGTTGATACATGGAGCCATGTAGAGCAGGACATATAAAGCAAAACAGATTAACTCTTTAAAGAATATTTAACAAAAACAAGTGAAAACTGTAAGTACCAAACTAGAATACATCAAAAGAGGATTATACATTGACTGTTTTTTACTCTATCATGATCTTTATTTTTTTCAATATGCTGACTTCTTTGGTATTCATTTATTAGTGTGTATGCATGAACACATGTACAATGTTCCTCTGTAAATGCATGATTCTTAGCATACACAAGTGAGTTCCTGTATGTAGTGGCAAAACGACATCTGGGAGTCAGTTCTCTTTTTCTGCTTTCATGTGGATTTTGAGAATCAAACCATGTTCTTCTGGTATAGTTGCAAGTGACTTTACCCAGTAGCCAAATTATCAATCAGTTTATCAACTTCTTTATAAAGTACATAGATAAACAGAAGTACTTATATTCTGTTGAGTTTAACTTCTAGAACTGACATAGGGTTAAATTTTAATTATACTTAGTAGAATTTTATTCTAAAAATTGTTTGGGGGTTGTGTGCACAGTGATAGATATGGGTTTATTTTCATTCTTCTACAGATTGACATCCAGTTTTGCCAGCACAATTTGTTGAAGATGTTCTCTTTTTTCCATTGTATACTTTTAGCTCCTCTATCGAAAATCAGGTGTTCATAGGTTTGTGGGTTAAAGTCAGGGTCTTCTATTCGATTCCATTGGTCGACTTCTCTGTTTTTATGCCAATACCAAGCTGTTTTCAATACTGTAGCTCTGTAATAGAGTTTGAAGTCAGGGATGGTAATGCCTCCAGACGTTCCTTTATTGTATAAGATTGTTTTGGCTATTCTGGGTTTTTTGTTTTTCCATAGAAAGTTGATTATTGTCTTCTCCAGATCTGTGAAGAATTTTGATGGGATTTTGATGGGGATTGCATTGAACCTATAGATTGCCTTTGGTAGAATTGCCATTTTTACTATGTTGATCCTCCAAATCCAAGAGCAAGGAACAACCTAGATGCCCTTCAATTGAAGAATGGATGAAGGAAGTATGGAATATATACACATTAGAGTACTACTCAGCAGTAAAAAACAAGGACTTCTTGAAGTTTGCAGGCAAATGGATGGAAATAGAAAACACTATCCTGAGTGAGTTAAGCCAGACCCAAAAAGAGGAACATGGAATGTACTCACTCATATTTGGTTTCTAGCCATAAATAAAGGACATTGAGCCTATAATTCGTGATCTTAGAGAAGCTAAATAAGAAGGAGAACCCAAAGAAAAACATATAGGCATCCTCCTGAATATTAACCTTCGTCAGGCGATGAAAGGAGACAGAGACAGAGACCCATATTGGAGCTCCGGACTGAAATCTCAAGGTCCAAATCAGGAACAGAAGGAGAGAGAGCACGAGCAAGAAACTCAGGACCGCGAGGGGTGCACCCACACACTGAGACAATGGGGGTGCTCTATCGGGAACTCACCAAGGCCAGCTGGCCTGAAAAAAGCCCGGGATAAAACCAGTCTCGCTGAACATAGCGGACAAGGAGGACTACTGAGATCTCAAGAACAATGGCAATGGGTTTTTGATCCTATTGCACGTACTGGCTTTGTGGGTGCCTAGGCAGTTTGGAGGCTCACCTTACTAGACCTGGATGGAGGGGGGGGGAAGTCCTTGGACTTCCCACAGGGCAGGGAACCGTGATTGCTCTTTGGGCTGACGAGGGAGGGGGACTTGATTGGGGGAGAGGGAGGGAAATGGGAGGTGGTGGTAGGGAAGAGTCAGAAATCTTTAATAAATAAATAAATTAATTAAAAATTGTTTGGGGGAATATTCTGAGATAAAAATTTAACACAGAATATTACAAGCAGATACTAAACTGTATCGTCTTATGCCCTGTCATGACCTAATGTCCAGTACAGAAGTTCGAGTTTAAAAAGCTCATGGAACAGCAGTCAAGTTGTTGAAATTCTTAGCTGAATCAAATATCTGCAAAGCTGTTTCTGTGGTTATTCTTTGCTGTATCACCATTCTGGAAAAAGACTATTAAATTCCACTTGAAGTCAACATCTTTCAGGATGTAGGCTAGAATCTATGACATTCTTCTTTAGTTTAATCTTTGTGAAAAAATACTCAGTCTACTTAATAACCACCCTTCAATGCTTCTGTTAGATTAAACTGGAGATGATAATTATGGAAGCATAATACCAGAATTAATATTTCTTAAATTGGTTTACAGACTAGTGTAGAATAATTTGGGGCTAGTATATTAACCTGTACTAGCTGAATGATTTATTTTCTAGTGCTTGAGATTTAACCTCAAGTTATTTTTCTTGTGGTTTAGGTGAAAAGTCTACCCTTGAGCAGAGACTGAAGACACTTTTTAGATCTCAAGAAAAAGCTACGGAAAGAAAATGTATGTTTTTGAGATCCACATTTTATAGCAAGCCCTGACTTAATTTTATAATCCTCACCAACCCTTCCATCCTGCTGTAACTATTATTTCCTTGTTTAAGCAACATTATTTAAATATTGAGCCTTTGCTCTAATTATGTCAAAGATGTTTCCTGATGTGCAATTCTCCTTTGTATGTTATGATTACCACTGGTTAATAAAGATTCTGTTTTGGGCCTATAACAGGACAGAGCAAAGCAAGGCAGGGAAAACTAAACTGAATGCTGAGAGAAAGAAGGTGAAGTCAGGAGAAGCCTTATAGCCATGTAGTCTCTAGACAGACACTGGATGGAACCTTGCTGGTCAGCCACAGTCATGTGGCGATACAGAGATTAATATAAACAGATTAATTTAAGATACAATAGTAAGCCAAAAATATGCTTACACTATTGGCCAAGCAGTGTTTTAAATAATATAGTTTCTATGTGATTATTTCAATTCTGGGAAGCTGGGAACAAACAAGTGGCCTATTACTACAACAGTTTTCTTTTAAAAATTCATAAATATATGTATGTGTGTTATATAGGTTGGATAACTTTATTTTCTGTTTTTGATACTGCTAAGTAAGATTGTCAGTTAGCTACATTTAATGGAAATTAAACATAAAATCATAAGAAAAGTAAATGCTTATGTAATTGAAACAATTTCTCAGATAACTGAAAACTGACCACAATACTTTTTAAATTCACAACTTGAGTGACCTTTAGTAAATAAGATATTGTTGGATTGACAGTGATAGGTATGCCCTCAGTTATCAGCATAGTGTTTCATACAGGAATACAATTCCTATTACCTTTTTACTAAAACATGTATATATCCCTTATACCCCAAAAGTTTGTTAATAGGAAGAATCCTTTTGTAGTATGGCTAGCTAGTCAGCATCTTATCTCTATGTGCAAATCCTAGACAATTACAAATGTAAGGGAGTTAGATATATGAGACATGGTTAGGAAATATTTTGATTGTGCTTGCTAGGGACTGGAGAGATGGGTCAGGGATTAAAAGCACATGCTATTCTTCCACAGGTTCAGACTTTAATTCATGATTCTCATACTATCTGTAACTCTAATCCCAGAGAAACCAATGCCCTCTTCTAGTCTCCACAGGCAGTAGGCATGCACATGGTAGATAGACATATAGGTAGACAAAACACCCTACACAAAAATTAAAGATGAATAAATAATTGGTTTAAATTAATATTACATTAATTTAATAAATAAATTATGACTTATTTGTAATAATTTAGAGTGTTTTGCAATCATTTTGCAATTTATCACATCATTATTTGCAATTTTCTACAACTCAATAAAGTCATTACTAATTCAAAAAAATTAAAAGCTGTGTACATTGCAAAAGTGATCCTCTGTGTGGCATTACATTAAATAAAAAATTCAATAGGATTGGATTTTTTCAAAAGAAATTAGGACTGGTGTGAGTGAATTTGCTCAGGAAGAAAACATTCTTGAAAAAATATTAATGTATGTCTCATGAAACTCATGATAGTTCTTAGGAGAATGGGCTGTAATAAAAGTGAGCCAAATGACTGCTTCTCTCTGGTTGCTTCTATTACTTTCTGATCTCCCATTTACATATGCTCTGAGGTTGAAAATCATTTCTTCTCTCTGAAGTATTTGGCAAGTTTACTAAGATACTATAAAGGGTCTTGTGAGTTTTTTTATGCTTTTGTTTATGTGAGGTGAAAACCTAGGTATGATACTGAACTTTATTAAAAATGATACACATAGTTATAGAGATTTCTCATATTCAACTCCTAATTAAGATAGGAAAACTCATTTTCTCTCTATCATATTTTTTCTTGTTAATAGAACTAGGATATTAATTAAAATTTTATGTCTATATTCTAATGAATGCTATTATGCAATCTATTGTAGAATTTGCATCCAATTGCTTCTTGTGTGAAGTGTCTGTTCATAGTGGTTGTCCATGTTTTAAACAAAAAGTCTTTGTATTTTGTTTTATTATATATTTTTGGGTTTACTTCTTTCTGAATTCAAATCAATTGTTATGTACATGTATTACAAATATGTCTTGTTTTTTTCATTTATATAATGTGACTTAATGAGATATATTTTGGGTATTAATGAAATCAAAGTTTACATTGTTTGATTTATTGTTGAATCTTCTTTTTTTACAGTTAAAATGGGTACTATTGTGCACAAGAAATCTTTTAACAACCTAAACTCACAACTATAGTTAGATGCTTAAAAGTTCTTTATGATTTTAGATTTCCTATAGGTAGTATTGACCCATCACTTTATGTGTGAAAACATATTATGAAGTAGAAATTGGGACATTTATCTCATGCCAACCACTGCAGTAATGTTTCCTGGGAATGCTTCCCTATCAAATACACTGGAAACACTATTTAAAGTTAATTGAATATAGGTACTGGGTGATTTAACATTCCCTGTGAAGGTGGAGACTACTTTAATTCACTGACCATGCAGACCAAAATATTCACACAAAAACTGTATTAATTACAGCATTGTTTGGACTATGGAAGGGCAAAAAATAGCAAGGATAAGAAGCCTGAGTTAATAGACCAAGCAGTGTTGTAACTTGTATGGGGGTCACTTGTTTGTTTGCAGCTGCTCAACCATGAAATAATCACACAGAAACCATATTATGTTCAATATTGTTTGGCCGATGGGTTAAGTGTATTTCTGCCTTACTCTTATGTCTTAAAATAACCCATCTCCAATAATCTGTGTATCACCATGAGGCTGTGGCTTACAGGGTAAAGTTCCAGTATGTTGGGACTAATTGAGCCCTGGTCTTCAGCTGCTCTTCCCTGTCTAGAACCTTCTAATTGAAGTTACTAGAAGCTGTGCCTAGCTTAGAGGATAAGAGGATGGGATTTTTACCTGTTGGCCATTGACTGCAGTGTATTTAAGCCTCCATGGTGCTATTAAAGAAGGGCTTTTGGTACAAGTGTTGGAAGGTCTGTGTGTCCGTCTGTCTCTGCGTGTGTATTCTCAACCTCCAGCCCCTTGCCCGAAGCTCGCGAACTCGGGTCTAGTGTATAGAGCACAGACCTGGCCGCTGGTGTGTGGCACCAGCATCTGTCTCTGGGGTCCTACATGGCTTCTCACTGACTCTGCCTTCTCTTCCTCAGCATTCAGTTTAGTTTTCCCCTGCCTAGCTCTCTTCTGCCTTGCTATAGGCCAAAGCAATTTCTTTATTGATTATCCAATAAAAGCAACACATATAGAAAGAACTTCTTACATCAGTAACTAATACAGCTTTTGTGTGAATATTTGAGAGTGGGCAGCCAGGCACTGAAAGTGGAGTCACTACTTAAATATGGTGCCCAATGTGTGTTGATGGAGACTACCTGTTTGTTTCCTGGCCACCCAGACCCAAAGTAATCACTCAAAAACTGTATTATTACAGCACTGCTTGGCCTATTAGCTCACACTCCTTATTAGCTACCTCTTATATCTTAAACTGACTCATTTCTATTAATCTGTGTATCACCACTTGGTTGTGGCCTACTAGTTAGGTTCTGTCTGGCATTTGGCATCTGTTTTCTGTGGCAGCTACATGGCTTCTCTTTCATTGGGCCTCTTGGGTGTGAGGCCCAGTGTAACTTCCTGAGCCTAGCTTGAGTTTGGAGGCCTGTTTATGGTCATGAGTTCTGCACATGAGTGACTCAGCACAACCCAACTTAACCTGCCTTTGCTCAGCCACCAGTAATGTGGCAGGATATTATTGGCCCTTATTCCTTACTCTACCTTACTTTATCCCAAGACTCCCACCTCCATCACAACCCTATATAAGTTCCTGTCTAATACAATTAAGCAAGACCCTGCTTTGACAGACTCCCGACTAAGTGTGTGTTTCTCTCCAGTGGCCAGGAAGGGGGGGGAGGGGTCTGGGTCATTGACTCTCACAATCCCCCTTAGCCCCAGGGAATGTCTTGCAGATCCAGTTCTGCCTCTGCCCTTTCTCCCAGAGATCCAAACACTCCTTTAAGCTTCCTACTCTCTCCTCTTCTATCTGCTTGGAACTCTGCCTTGCTCTATTCTGCACTGCAATAGGCACAAAGCAGATTCTTTATTAACCAATGGTATTCCCACATACAGAGGGGAATTTCACATCAAATGTGGGGCAATGACACCACATATAACCTGAGAGAGCCTGAGAAGGAATTCCAGACATAAAAGAACAGAGTTAAGCACAACTTCATGACTTCTTGGTAGCCACATTATTTCAGATAGACTGTCTTTGTTGGCAGCAAGCAGAGGTATGGCTTCTTTAAGAGTCAGCTTCCTGGTTCATGCTGTATGCACAAACTGCTCTGGATCTTTCATGAGGTCCTGTTATGGAACACTTAAATGGAGTTTGTGAGCAGCATGTTACAAACTGATTAATGACAACATAGACCTGCTGTGTCACTGGAGCTGGGGCAGTGAGCATGGCTCACAGAACAGGTGGCTAGCATACCTCCACTATGTTGGATGGACAAAGCCACAGTGTTAATCCTAGACATGCCTTCTTAGTATTTTTTAAAAATATTTATTTTTTTATTTATTATGTATACAATACATATGCCTGCAGGCCAGAAGAGGGTACCAAATATCATTACAGATGGTTGTGAGCCACCATGTGGTTGCTGGGAATTGAACTCAGGACCTTTGGAAGAGCAGGCTGTTCTCTTAACCACTGAGCCATCTCTCCAGCTCCCCCTTCTTAGTATTTTAAAACAAAACCAAAGTCCAAAACCTGATCAGAAAAATAATTACAGATAAATAAAAAGACAGGTTCAGATGAAAACAACCTCTGAATGGGTATTAAGTAAATGTACACGGGCTTAATAGAGAGAGAGAAGTAAGGGTACAGACAGTCATATATAAAAGGAGTAAAGATAATGATATAATAAATATTAAAAAGTAATAGAGTTAAAAATAAGCCATGTAAAGATGAAAAATACACAAATAGTCTGGATTATGCTTATTATTGAGTTTTTTTTTTATTGGAAAAAAAAGAAATTTCAGCCTCCTCCCCGCCTCCCATTTCCCTCCCACTCCTCCCTCTCCTCCTCCCCTCCCCTACTCCTCCCCCTCCCTCTCCAGCCTGAAGAGCAGTCAGGGTTCCCTGCCCTGTGGAAAGTCCAAAGTCCTCCCCCCTCATCCTGGTCTAGGAAGGTGAACATCCAAACTGGGTAGGATCACACAAAGCCAGAACATGAAGTAGGAACAAAACCCGGTGCCATGGTCCTTGGCTTCTCAGCAGCCCTTATTGTCCGCCAGATTTAGAGAGTCCGGTTTTATCCCATGCTTTTTCAGTCACAGTCCAGCTGGCCTTGGTGAGCTCCCAAAGAATCAGCCCCACTGTCTCCACGGGTGGGCGCACCCCTTGTGGTCCTGACTTCTTTGCTCATATTCTCTCTCCTTCTGCTCCTCATTGGGACATTGGGAGCTCAGTCCAGTGTTCCAGTGTGGGTCTCTGTCTCTATCTCCATCCATCGCCAGATGAAATTTCTATGGTGATATGCAAGATATTCATCAGTATGGCTATAGGATAGGGTCATTTCAGGTTCCCTATCCTCAGCTGCCCCAGGAACTAACTGGGGACATTGCCCTGGGCACCTGGGAGCCCCTCTAGATCCAAGTCTCTTGCCAACCCTAAGATGGCTCTCTTAACTAAGAATTGTGCTTCTCTGCTCCCCTAACCAACCTTCCTTTATTCCAATCATCCCGTTTCCCCAAGTTCCCCCCACCCACCCCTTCTCACATTTCTCTCCCCTTCTCCCCTTACCCCCCCCTCCCACCACACCCCCAAGATCCCCGTTTTTTGCTCGGCAATCTAGTCTACTTCCCATAGCCAGGAGGATAGCTATATGTTTTTCTTTGGGTTCACCTTCCTATTTAGATTCTTTAGGATATCAAATTATAGACTCACTGACCTTTATTTATTTCTAGAAACCAAATATGAGTGAGTACATCCCATGTTCATACTTTTGGGTCTGGGTTACCTCACTCAGGATAGTGTTTTCTATTTCCATCCATTTGCATGCAAATTTCGCAAAGTCATTGTTTTTTACCGCTGAGTAGTATTCTAATGTGTATATATTCCACACTTTCTTCATCCATTCTTCCATTGAAGGGCATCTAGGTTGTTTCCAGGTTCTGGCTATTACAAATAATGCTGCTATGAACATAGTTGAACAAATGTCCTTGTCATATGTTCGGGCACCTCGTGGGTATATTCCCAAGAGTGGCATTGCTGGGTCCATGGGTAGGTTGATCCCAATTTTCCTGAGAAACCGCCACAGTGCTTTCCAAAGTGGTTGCACAAGTTTGCATTCCCACCAGCAATGGATGAGGGTACCCCTTTCTCCACAGCCTCTCCAGCAAAGGCTATCATTGGTGTTATTGATTTTAGCCATTCTGACAGGTGTAAGATGATATCTCAATGTTGTTTTGATTTGCATTTCCCTGATCGCTAAGGAGGCTGAGCATGACCTTAAGTGCCTTTTGGCCATTTGAAATTCTTCTGTTGAGAATTCTCTCTTCAGATCAGTGCCCCATTTTTTAATTGGGTTAATTAGCATTTTAAAGTCTAGTTTCTTGAGTTCTTTATATATTTTGGAGATCAGACCTTTGTCTGTTGCGGGGTTGGTGAAGATCTTCTCCCAGTCAGTGGGTTGCCTTTTTGTCTTAGTGACAGTGTCTTTTGCTTTACAGAAGCTTCTCAGTTTCAGTAGTTCCCATTTATTCAATGTTGCCCTTAATGACTGTGCTGCTGGGGTTATACCTAGGAAGCGATCGCCTGTGCCCATCTGTTGTAGTGTACATCCCACTTTCTCTTCTATCAGGTTCAGTGTGTTCAGATTGATATTGAGGTCTTTGATCCATTTGGACTTGAGTTTTGTCCATGGTGATAGGTATGGGTCTATTTTCATTCTTCTACAGGTTGACATCCAGTTGTGCCAGCACCATTTGTTGAAGATGCTTTCTTTCTTCCATTGTATACTTTTAGCACCTTTATCGAAAATGAGGTGATCATAGGTTTGTGGGTTAAGATCCGGGTCTTCTACACGATTCCATTGGTCAACTTCTCTATTTTTATGCCAATACCACACTGTTTTCATTACTGTAGCTCTGTAATAGAGTTTAAAGTCAGGGATGGTAATGCCTCCAGAAGTACCTTTATTGTATAAGATTGTTTTGGCTATCCGGGGTTTTTTGTTATTCCATATAAAGTTGATTATTGTCCTTTCAAGATCAGTGAAGAATTTTAATGGGATCTTGATGGGGATTGCATTGAATCTATAAATTGCCTTTGGTAGGATTGCCATTTTTACTATGTTGATCCTCCCAATCCACGAGCAAGGGAGATCCTTCCATTTTCTGGTATCCTCTTCAATTTCTTTCTTCAATGCCTTAAAGTTCTTGTCAAATAGATCCTTCACTTCTTTGGTTAGAGTTACCCCGAGATATTTTATGCTGTTTGTGGCTATCGTGAAAGGTGATGCTTCTCTGATTTCCCTCTCTGCTTCCATATCCTTTGTGTATAGGAGGGCGACTGATTTTTTGGAGTTGATCTTGTATCCGGCCACATTACTAAAGGCGTTTATCAGCTGTAGGAGTTCTTTGGTGGAGTTTTTGGGGTCGCTTATGTACACTATCATATCATCTGCAAATAACGAAAGTTTAAATTCTTCCTTTCCAATTCGAATCCCCTTGATCCCCTTATGTTGTCTCATTGCTATTGCTAAAACTTCAAGCACTATATTGAAGAGGTATGGCGAGAGTGGACAGCCTTGTCGTGTTCCTGATTTAAGTGGGATGGCTTTGAGTTTCTCTCCGTTTAGTTTGATGTTAGCTGTCGGTTTGCTGTAAATAGCTTTTATTATATTTAGGTATGACCCTTGTATCCCTAATCTCTCCAAGACTTTTATCATAAAGGGATGTTGAATTTTGTCAAGAGCTTTTTCAGCATCTAATGAAATGATCATATGGTTTTTTTCTTTCAGTTTATTTATATGATGGATTACATTGATAGATTTTCGTATGTTGAACCAGCCTTGCATCTCTGGGATGAAGCCTACTTGATCATAATGGATAATTTTTCTAATGTGTTCTTGGATACGGTTTGCCAGTATTTTGTTGAGGATTTTTGCGTCAATGTTCATGAGTGAGATTGGCCTGTAATTCTCTTTCTTGGTTGAGTCTTTGTGTGGTTTTGGTATCAGAGTGATGGTAGCTTCATAAAAGGAATTTGGCAATGACTCTTCTGTTTCTATATTGTGAAATACCTTAAGGAGTATAGATATTAGGTCTTCTTGGAAATTCTGGTAGAATTCCGCATTGAAACTGTCTGTTCCTGGGCTTTTTTTGGTGGGGAGGTTTTTGATAACAGCTTCTAATTCTTCGCGACTGACAGGTCTATTTAGATTGTTCACCTGGTCCTGATTTAACTTTGGTATATGGTATTTATCTAAAAAAGTGTCCATTTCTTTTACATTATCCAGTTTTGTGGCATACAGGCTTTTGTAGTAAGATCTAATGATTCTCTGAATTTCCTCTATGTCTGTGGTTATGTCCCCTTTTCATTTCTGATCTTATTAATTAGCAAATACTCTCTCTGCCGTTTGATTAGTTTGGATAGGGGTTTATCAATTTTGTTGATTTTTTCCAGGAACCAGCTTTTTGTTTCATTGATTCTTTGGATTGTTTTCTGTGTTTCTATTTTGTTGATTTCAGCCCTCAGTTTGACTATTTCCAGTCTTCTACTCCTCCTAGGTGAGTCTGCTTCTTTTTTTTCTAGAGCTTTCAGATGGGCTGTTAAGTCTCCAATGTATGCTTTCTCTGTTTTCTTTAAGTGGGCACTAAGGGCTATGAACTTTCCCCTTAGGACTGCTTTCAAAGTGTCCCATAAGTTTGAGTATGTTGATTCTTTATTTTCATTGAATTCAAGGAAGACTTTAATTTCTTTCTTTATTTCTTCTTTGATCCAGGTGTGGGTCAATAGTTGACTATTCAGTTTCCATGAGTTTGTAGGCTTTCTGGGGGTAGCATTGTTGTTGAATTCTAACTTTAGTCCGTGGTGATCTGATAAGACACAGGTGGTTATGGATATTTTTTTGTAACTGTGGAAGTTTGCTTTGTTACCGAGGATGTGGTCAATTTTCGAGAAGGTTCCATGAGCTGCAGAGAAGAAGGTATATTCTTTCCTATTTGGGTGGAATGTTCTATAGATGTCTGTTAAGTCCATTTGATTCAATACCTCCATTAATTCTCTTATTTCTCTGTTAGGTTTCTGTCTGATTGACCTGTCCATTGGTGAAAGAGGAGTGTTGAGATCTCCTACTATTAGTGTGTGCGGTTTGATGGCAGTCTTGAGTTTTAGTAGTGTTTCTTTTACATATGTGGGTGCTTTTATATTAGGGGCATAGATATTCAGGATTGAGACCTCATCCTGATCAATTGTTCCTGTTACGAGTATAAAATATCCCTCTCCATCTCTTCTGATTGATTTAAGTTTGAAGTCAACTTTGTTAGAAATTAGTATGGCCACACCTGCTTGTTTCTTAGGTCCATTTGCTTGATAAACCTTTTCCCATCCCTTTACTCTAAGTAGGTGCCTGTCTTTGTGGTTGAGGTGTGTTTCTTGTAAACAGCAGAATGTTGGATCCTGTTTGCATATCCAATCTCTTAGCCTGTGCCTTTTTATAGGTGAGTTGAGTCCATTGACATTAAGGGATATTAATGACCAGTGGTTGCTAACTCCGGTCACTTTTTTAGTCATAGAGTTTGTGTGTTTGCCTTCTTTTAGTTGTGCTGGTGAAGGGTGTCTAGATGTTTGAGTTATTCTGGTCATTGTTGCTCTCCTTGGTTTGTGATTTTCCTTCTATTACGTTCTGTAAGGTTGGATTTGTGGCTACGTATTGTTTAAATTTGTTTTTATCCTGGAAAATTTTTGTTTTCTCCATTTATAGTGAATGACAGCTTGGCTGGGTATAGTAGTCTGGGCTTGCATCCATGTTCTCTTAGCTTCTGCAGTATATCTATCCAGGACCTTCTGGCTTTCATGGTTTCCATAGAGTAGTCAGGTGTAAGTCTGATAGGTTTACCTTTATAAGTAACTTGACCTTTTTCCTTTGCAGCTCTTAATATTCTTTCTTTATTCTGTATGTTTTGTGTTCTGATTATTATATGGCGAGGAGATGTTTTTTTTTTGGTCCAGTCTATTCGGTGTTCTGTATGCTTCTTGAACCTTCAAAGGAATATCTTTCTTTAGGTTGGGAAAGTTTTCTTCTATAATTTTATTAAATATATTTTCTGAACCATTGAGCTGTACTTCCTCTCCTTCTTGTATCCCAATTATTCTTAGGTTTGGTCTTTTTATTGTGTCCCATATTTCCTGAATGTTTTGTGATGAGAATTTGTTAGTTTTGCTGTTTTCTTTGATCAGTGTGTTAATTTTCTCTATGGTATCTTCAGTGTCTGACATTCTTTCTTCTAACTCTTGTAATCTGTTGGTAGTACTTGTCTCTGTAGTTCCTGTTCGTTTACCCAGATTTTCGATCTCCAACCTTCCCTCGGTTTGAGTTTTCTTCATTACTTCCATTTCATTCTTCAGGTCTTGAACCATTTCCCTTACCTGTTTGATTGCATTTTCTTGTTTCTCTTGGTTTTCTTGGTTATCTTTGAGCTATTTATTCATTTCCTCTACCTTTTTGTTTGTAATCTCTAATTGTTTATGGCAGTTTTTCACCTCCTGTTTAAGGTCTTCTATTATTTTCAAATAATTCACTTTTGAGTCGATTTCTTCTACTTCTTCTGGAGTAGGGTGTACACTTCTTCTTATTTCGGGATCTCTGGGTTCTGGTGATGTCATGTTGCCTTTCAGGTTGTTGGAGGAATTCTTGCATTGGCGCCTTCCCATCTCCTCTTTCAAATGAAGCCAAGAGAGGCCTGGTGTCTTGGTCCTGTCTTTGCTGTGCCTGAGTCTCTGGGTGTATCTCTTCAGTGTAGAAGCAGGGACCGTCCTGCTGAGCTTGAACTCCTCAGTACCCAAACATGGACAACCATCCAGATGGGACTCCTCAGCACCACCCCCAGTGATGTCTCTCCTGGCACCCGGTTCTGGTCTCCCTGCTGCTAGGGTGTCTCGCGAACAAAGGGCCGACCCCGCTTGGTGCAGGCCAGCCACCTAGACAAAGGAGCCACCACCCTCCCGAATGCCCTCCCAATTTGGACCCTGTCCCAGCACCCAAACAGGCTGAGCTGGGAGCTGTTGTGTGGTTTAAAGAGGGGAGGGGGGTCAGAGGTAGTGGGGAGGGCCTTGGATGCAAGCTGGGTGGGACAGGAATGGAGAAGAGGTATCAAGGAGTACAGCCCCCGCAGACTGACCAGGGAGTGCAGGAGGGGTGGGGAACGTCTGAGCTCCCTGTCCCGGGCTGCAGAAACTCACTCACCCCAGCGATGGCTCTCCTGGCGCCCGGATCTGATCTCCCCGCTGCCTGGGCGTCCCGCGAACAAAGGCTATTATTGAGTTTTTAAAAATATTTAAAAATTTGACTGTTAAAGAGCTAATTGTAAAGAAACATTTGACTGTGGGGGCTGTTAAGCTAAACAACATAAAGGTATTTTGACTTCAGAATTTGAGTCTAAAGATGTGTTACTTTGGAAAAGAGGCTTTGCTTTTGTTTCTACAGAAGATGAGAATCTATGGATTCCTTTCATGCTAATGCTGTTTGATGAAACAAAACCCCTGAAAGATCTCCATGAACTATAAAAATACTTTGCCAAACAAACAGCAGGGAGCAGTTTGGGGGAAAATGCCCAAATTCCCAAAATGATTATTTATAAATGTTTATTTTTATCTTAAAAGGGTTGGTTATAATTTATTAATGGTCATAGTCAATTTCTAAGAAATAGAAAAACAAAAACATAAGGGGGGTGGGATATAGAGATGAATACTTTGCATTGGTATGGATCTTGGTCTATTCATACAATGTAAGTTCAATTTTTTGTATGTATGCTTCTAATTTTATGTAAGGTATTACGTTTATAGATGGATGCCCCAGCATTACAGAAGAACTTTGGGTGACTATCTGGACAGAGAGATGTCTCTGTCATTTTTAGAACTTTGGAAGTTGCTTACAATGCGCTTCCTAAGGTAATATTATTTACTTACTCAGGTAACAGTATTTGTTCTGCAGTATTTGGTGGAGTTAAAAGCTAGGTAGTTAATTTAGACAGAAAAGAGGAGATGATGTGGAATTCTGCTCTGTATGCTGTGAATATGTTTTACTACCATTGGTTAATAAAGAAGTTGCTTTGGCCTATGGCAGGTCAGTATAAAGTCATATGGGAAATCTGAACATACATACACACACACACACGTGTGTGTGTGTGTGTGTGTGTGTGTGTGTGTGTGTGTGTGTGAATATATATTGAGTCAAAGAGACGCCATGTAGCTACAGAAGGAGAAAGATTCTGGAACACTGGAATCTTCCTGGTAGGCCACAGTCTTGTGGTGATGCATAAATTTAAAAAAAAATTGATTTAAGACAAAAGAGTTAGTACATAGATGCCTGAGCTAATAGACCAAACAGTGTTGTGGCAGCTGGGGAATGAAAACTCAGTCTCTGATTACATAATGGCATCCAACATGGGGCAATTAATACAGTTTTTATATGATTAGTTGGGTCTGGGAAGTCTGGAAACACAAGAGCCATCTCAGCATACATCTATAGATTTATCCTTTTCCCTGCTTAGATTCAGGAACTGTGATTAAAACCATAATTCCATTAATTCAAAAATATCATAGCTCTCAAGGACATATACCTCACAAATTCAACATTAATTTATCTATCTCTGATCTCCTTTGCCTATTATGTTTTTAAGAATTACCTTTGGATTGTTAATGCTAAAAGATCAAAGGATACTTATTTTTGGCATTTCGCCTATATGATTATCTCTCTATATACATCTGGTTTCTTGAGGGACTTTGCATTGCTCAGCATGTAAAAAGAAATTTTCATACTTTGAACTTAATTATAAAAAGAAAAAGATATTTAAAGAGCAAAAAAGTCAGATTGCATAGAAAGATATGCTTTATAAATGGTTGAGGCTATGTATTTAGCACAACATGAACCAGTTCTGGACACATAAAGGAGAATTATATTATATTCAGCACAAGAGAACAAATGTGACCACAAACCCTGTCTATGAATTTTGTCAAACTTGACTAAAGCTTAATCACCCTAGGTAAAAAACAAGATTTGTGTCATTCTGATGCAAAACACAGTAAGCATCAGGGAACCTGTCTGGCTTTGTCACTAGAATAGAAAAGTCCTCTGGAGAAGCTCTCTGTAACAAACCATCTATCATGTAAAAAGTTGCCCAAAATGCATAGAGAGGCCACCTATTTTGTAACCTGGTATGACTATTTAATCAATAATTTTCAGTGAATAGTAGCACAAATGTTATAAGTAAGTAGTCCACACATAATAGATACTCTGTCTTCTAGCCGGCCATGTGGATATGTTATTCTGATTAAGGAGATTTAAGCACTGTTTTCTAAGTCTTATGAAATAGTTGTTTTGTGAGTAAAATACAAATAAAATAATCCCATAAACCTTACAATGGCTTTAACCCACCCTCAACAACATGCCTATAATAGATCGGATGCCAAATCTATTAGTAAAATAACTAAGCTTTTAAAGTGAGTAGAATGGATCTTTGCTGAGGTGGAGGGGGAAAGATGTAAGAAAATTGGGAAAACTATTGATGGCAATGTAGATAGATCAAAGAAGCTTTAAAAGTATCTTAAAAACAATTGTGGTAACACAGCAAGGGTAAAGCAGTCTTTAGATGGAAAGCTTAATAATACTGGCACATTGTTACCAGGAAAACAAGGTGTAATGAATTTAATCATGTAATTAAGAATATTTCAGTGTGAAACTACTCATAAGCTATACAATAAGACCTAAGTCCTGATTAATGAGTTGGCAGTGTGGTTTTAGTGAGATTAAAAATTTGCTGTAAAGTTGTACTTTTGTGTGCTTCATTTCCCCCTTGATGACTGGGAATGTCCACAGCAGTCTTACGTATCTCTATATTATTGATATTGAGGCTGGGCAAGAAATATAAATAAGATGTTATTATTATTCAATGGTTTTCAAACACAAAGGAAACTTACTAAGGGAGATGTTGGAAGAACCATCCTTAAGGAAGCCTCATGCTTCTAAACCTGATGCTGGCACGAAGGTATAAGATAAAGGTTAGCATAACCCATGATAAATCCTGCCTTACCAGAATTATGGAAGAAAGTCTGTGCATGTGTTATATGTCATCCATCAGCATCCATATTTTAATTTTTTTTCTCATTTTATAATAACCTGTTATTAAAGATTTGCCTTTAGTTAACCAAGCATTGAAGAAGTGAATTATGAATTTTGAAGCTGGCTTTCAAAAGGCCACATCGTTTATATTTGTTCTTGGCCTTTAAGAGTCAAGGAGATTTGTAGCCCACCATCTGATTTTTAAAAGAGCCAGGGAAAGGGGCTGGAGGTGTAGCTTAGCTACAGGATGGTGCCTTTCTTGTAGGCATAGGGCCCTGGCTATGATCGCTGTCAAACATTAAGGCTTCATGCAGAGGCCACATGTCAGTGTTCTCACTGATCCTTGC
This sequence comes from Microtus obscurus, assembly GCA_963919715.1. Classification (NCBI taxonomy): domain Eukaryota; kingdom Metazoa; phylum Chordata; class Mammalia; order Rodentia; family Cricetidae; genus Microtus; species Microtus obscurus. The sequence continues at coordinate 5,524,195 of CAWTZC010001020.1, read as the reverse complement.
TCTGAATATTCCAGGAAAATGCAAAGGCATGTGCTGTGTCCATCATATTTGCTTCCCTTTGGGGCATTGAGAAGCAAGGTCTTTAGAGAACTAATTATCACATTAATTACATTTAATGACACTCAATAAAAACTATTTCAATAGAAAGTTCATAAAATAACAAAGCATTTCTTTTTTATTTTATTTTATTTATTTTTATTTATTTATTAAAGATTTCTGTCTCTTCCCTGCCACCGCCTCCCATATCCCTCCCCCTCCCCCAATCAACTCTCCCTCTCTCTTCAGCCAGAAGAGCAGACAGGGTTCCCTGCCCTGTGGTGAGTCCAAGGACCTCCCACCTCCTTCCATGTCTAGTAAGTTTAACATCCAAACAGCCTAGGCTCCCACAAAGCCAGTATGTGCAGTAGGATCAAAACTTAGTGCCATTGTTCTTGACTTTTCAGCAGTCCTCATTGTCCGCTATGTTCAGTGAGTCCGGTTTTATTCCATGCTTTTTCAGACCCAGTCCAGCTGGCCTTGGTGAGCTCCCAATAGAACATCCCCATTTTCTCAGTGTGGGTGCACCCCTCATGGCCCTGAGTTCCTTGCTCGTGCTCTCTCTCTCCTTCTGCTCCTGAAAAAGGCCAAGTAACTTATAAAGGTAAACCGATCATACTTACACCTGACTTCTCTATGGAAACCATGAAAGCCAGAAGGTCCTGGATAGAGGTACTACAGAAACTAAAAGCATTTCTTTTGTTTCTCTAATATTACACCATGAGAACTTAAAGTAGTGGTTCTCAACCTGTGGCTCGCGATGCCTCAGGGTTAAATGACCCTTTCACAGGATTTGCATGAAAGCACCATAAAACACAGATACTTATATGATGGTTTCTATCAGTAGCAAGATTTCATTACTAAGTAGCAAAGAAATTAATTTTATGGATCGGGGAGTCAGCACAACATGAAGAATTATACTGAAGGGTTGAAGCTTTAGGAAGGGTGAGAACCACTGGATTATAGTGAAACTATTCATCTCCAGAGGGAAAAAAATCTGATTTTAAAATATCTATCCATTCTTATGTGTTTGAGAATTTTGCCTTCATAAATATGAGAGCACTGTGTGGGTGCTTGGTGTCCTAGGTAACCAGAAAGGGTTGCTGGATTCTTTGAATTGAAGTTACGAACAATTATTCGCTGTTGCGCAAGTACTGGCAGTGGAACCCAAGTCACCTTCAAGAGCAGTAAGTGCTCTTAAGGGCTGAGCAATACTTGATACTGAATAAAAATATTTTTTCATATGTCTGATCATTTCTTTAGAGGTTATATCCAATATTCCTTTTAGAACTGATGTTTTGGAAGCTCAGTGAAGAATGAAATATGTATGTTGTAAATCTCTGCATATGCCTTATGTTAGTCAATATTTTATGTTTTCTTCAACCATAACTCAAAATTGAATCTGGGCTATAATTATGCAATGTAAAGATGAGAATTATGGTTTTATTTAAACACCTGTTTTTTTTTCTGTTAGACGAATAAAGAATCAACAGTTAAGGATTCACAGATCTATAGAGTAAAAATTTGATACTAAGAAATGCTTCTTGGCGTGAGAATAAACAATTACTGTGTCCACTAAGTGACTGAAGAACATATTGCCCTAGTTAGTTGTAATTGTCACTTTAACACTGTTGTCTGACAAGACCGCCAGTGAGGAGGTGCATAGATCAGATTGACTTATGAGTATGTCTGTAGTGATTTCCTTGACAATTACCTGACTTAGGACCACATAAAACATTATTGGTGATGATGTCATTCCTAGGCAGGATGTTGGGGCTAGGTAAACAGGGTGCGAATGAGCCTCAGAGGGCAGGCAAGCAAACAGCATGTCTCATGGTTCCTTCCCACATGTTCCTCCCCTGACTTCATGCCTTGACATTCCTTAATGAAGAATTCTGATCATGATATATAAGCCGAGTTGTTCACTGTGTTTTATCTAAGCAACAGGATGAAAGTTTACACACCCGTAAGTAAGACCTCAGTGCACAGAGAAGTAGAAACAACAAGCAAGGGTCCATAGAAATCTTATAGTATCGTGAAGAACAAAAGCTGAGGTTCTATTTCTCATGCTGTTAAAACAAAAATCGCTGTTCAATGGAAATTTGCCATTTGCCGTCAAAACAGTCCTGCCTTAAAAGTATGCCTCCCTCTTCCTCCCTGGGTTTTAATCTATTTCATGCTCTCTAAATCTCAGCTTCCATGGCTATTTGAAGTTTGTTTGGGAATATACCAAAATATGTACTTCTATCACCTCATACATACCACTAGTTCCTGCATCCATTTAGTCTTGAGACGATTATCTTCCATATTCTCTTACTAGTGATTAACAAGCAGATGAGAGGATGCAGGTATATTCGAACAGCACTGTCTGATGTGTGTGTGTGTTTTAAAGAAAACAATTCTATCCAGAGAAAAGAAACTTAATTATCTTATAAATAGAAAGCCCAGACTTCACAGTATGAAGATACTGAAAGTATTATGCAAAAATGAACAAAAGTCCATCTCTCACCAAATCCCCACACTCCTCTCCTGCGTCCACTGGGCTTTCTTGAGATGCCACATTCTGCTGCTCTTCATGCGCATTTATTTCCAAGTGAGCTTTTATTAGTTTAGGTTTTTTTTTGTTTTTTTCATTCTGTAATTCTCGAGACTTGGTTGCATATTTGAAATTTTCTCCAGTTTCAGACAGTTTAAGGAAAAGAACAATCAAAAAATAAGCTAAATTTAAAAGGAGAAAAAAGTAATCAGCAAACAGAAATGAGTTTATTTACTTCAGAACCTTAATTTTTTCCTGCTGCTCCATATCTTTCCTACACTGATTTCTACATCTGTCATGTTTTATTGCTCTGAAATCAGCTTGTATTCCTAATGGTCCAGACTGCAAAATCAATGTTGATTTCAATCAACTTCAGATTGATGCAAGACCTCCACTGCTGATCCAGGAGCCAGCTGTGTGAGACGAAGGGAAACACAAGTGTCAGGTTTTTCCTTAATTATATATTTTTGCTCATTTTTAGCATGCTGATGTTATAATGACTCAGTAGACATTTTATTTTAGAAAAGAAATGACTGAAAGAGTCACAAAAGATTGTCTCTTAAATTATAATATGCCAAGATGATGCTTAACCAAACAACTTATTTCTGGTTTCTTGTCCTGTCAGGAATTACATTTAATTTCTTGTTAGCATCTCAGAAATTATTTTGATCTGTACAAGAGTAAGATGAATGGCACTTTGGTGCCTTTTGAGAGTAAATTGTGAGGTAACAAGTGAGATGATGCCTCTTGTCTTGCTTTGGAGGGGCCTCATGTTCTCACAGTCTCCTCAATAATCCACTTCTTGACTATTCAGCTGACCTTGGTTTTATAATGTGTGTGATAAATGCTGTAAAAAGATGATCTTCTCCCTCACAGCACTGTATGCCGGCTTAGATTTCAGAGCTGTAACAAAGAAAGATCCCTTATTTTGCTGTTAACTTCACCAGCATCTTCTGTGAGTGGCTGCTCTGCTATGCCCTGCTATGCATTAGACATTATGTAGTCTGTTATTTGTTCATTCTTCATCCAAAGCATATACAAACAAAAAGGAGAGGAAAGAAAGAGTGTTGGGGTCACCAAGAAAAACAATAAAGAAACTTTTCCCAGTATGTTATCATCAACAAACCATGTTTTCATTTTGTGTAATAATTTAAATAACTGATTTAGCTACTGCAAACTCTAGAAGAAAAGCCCAAAGATAACTCGCATCGCCCTGTTCCCATTAATCCTCTGTCTCCTCTATTATCAAAAACTAACGGGGGTGCAGAATTTTATAAGCAGCCACCATAGTTTATACAGGTTTGTGCTACATATTTTAACACATAAATTATGTATGTATATATATATGTATATCAATATTTCATTATTAAACAATTCAGTCATCAAATATTACCACTTTGTCAGTCTTTTGTTGCACCCCACGGCAACTACCCATTCTTTGGTGACCTCACTGTGTTCTCTTTACAGGAATATTATATGGTTGAATCTAATATGAGTACTAATAACTCTGTGCAGTTGTCTTCTTCCACTTAGCAATATGCCTTCAAGACTCCCAATGCTAATATGATAGTTCAATATCTTTTTTGAGAAATAAGTAATATTGCATTATTTAGAAGTATCAGGTTATATATTGATTTATCTGTTGATGGGTATTGTGACTGTCTTAACATAGTGGTAATTATAAAAATATCCAGAAATATTCACATGTAAGTTTTTCTAGAGATATGGGTTTTTGTCTTATTTGGGTGACTATCAAGTAGAGTGATTTCATATGTCTAGTTTAAAACAAAACTGTTTAGATTGTGTTTAGCTTTGTATAAAAAGATATCTCTAAGCTTTCTTCCAATTGGATATACAATTCAAAATTCCCACTAGAAGAGAATGAGAGTGTGTGTTGCTCACAAAGGGGCTATCATCTTGTCCCACTATAATACTTACACAGCATTTCATGATTTGGATTTGCAGTTCCATGTAACACAGGATATTTCATATCTCTTAATCCTCATTTTATCATGTGCAAATCTCACATTTTAAATTAACTTTTTATTTTACTATATTATTAAACTAGAATTCTTTTATATTTTGGGAGTCTTTTGTAGAACAAAATACCTATGCAGATGTATATCTGCAAAAAGCCTGCCTAATTGTTCACGTATTGTCTTTGTAAGAGCAGAAGAGTTTAACTATAGTGAGTTAGATCTTATCAGTTAATGCTTTCACTATCATTCACTGATCAGTTTTGTGTTATTATATCTAACAACCAGTACAATAATCAAGACCCATCTTATAAGATTTGTATTGCAGGTAGATATATAATAAATTTTTAATATGTTTTTCCTCCTACTCTTCTTCCTTCCCCTCTTCTTCTTCTCCCGCTCTTCTCCTCCTCCTCCTCCTCCTTCTTCTTTTTCTTCTGCCTCTCCCTCCCTCTCCTCTTCTCTCTCACAGCTTGGATTAATTTTTTGTTCCATTGATTCCCATCAATTAGTGCTGCAATGTCGTCATTCCTTGTTTTACAGAAAATTTTGAAGCTGAAAAATGTTATTTCGACCAAGTTCAATTGTATGCTGTGTTTTCATTTATTAACATCCTATATGTATTTGTTAGTCAATTTTAACAAAATAACGTGCTCGGGTTTTTATTGGGATGACCTTGAACTAACTTAAGGACTCTGGGAACTGCTTGGTTTTCTACTCCTAAGCACAGACTATTATTTCTACACTAAGTTCTCCAGCTCTTTTCATTGGGTTATATGGCTTTCTTGCATGAATTTTGCATGAATTTTCATAAGATTTATATCCTAAATATTGCATATATTTGAAGGCTGTTAATGTCTATGACATGCCACATTAAACTTCAAATTCTAGTGGAGATTTGTTGACTTAAACAAATGATATTTTGCATTTTCTAAGGATATTTCATTGCAGACCCAGAGCATGTTTGAGAAGAGTTCTCTGGTTGAGCAACACCTTTGGGCACATATTCCTGTCTTGTTCCTGGTGTTGGTACTAAAGCTTCCACTTTATCAGCATTAAATATAAAGATTTTGCGTGTCTTTTTAATTATTATCTTTTAGGATTATAATTTAATTAAAATACTTCCTCTTTTTTTCTTCCACAAAACACTTCTGTTGTAACTCTCTCCACAACCTTTCAAATTTACGGCCTCTGATTTATTGTCTAGTTGTTGCATTGTATATGTATGTATGCACATAATCCTAAGTATAACCTGTCATGTCCACATAATGATATTTGTATGCAGTTTCTAGGGTTGAATATTTGGTGCTAGACAACTGTCTCATGTACTCATCCCTCCAATCATATTCTGCTGTAACAAAAACAAAGCATGAACTTTGCAGGGGAATGGATGAGAATAGAAAAGAGTGCATCAAATGAGGTAACCCAGACCAAAAATGGCAAATATTTCATGTTTTCAGGGCTGACTACATGGTACTGGATAACCACTTGGTGTGTTCTCCCATAGAAAACACGATTTCTCCTACTCTCAGCATTTCTAAGATGTCTGTAGTTCTTTGTATGGTTTTAATGTCTAGTATACTTTTCCCGTCCAGTCTGGCAGGTCTATTGATATTGTCTTTGTTCAGTTCATGTTTGCAGTCATGTTACTGAGACTCCATGTGTGTCATGTCTGACATTCCTTTGAGGCACACTCTGACAGAAAACCCTCTGTTACTCAAGCTTACAACCTTTCTACTGCCTCTCCTGCAATGATTCTTAAACCTTAGATACAAGAGCTGTTTTACAGACACAGATTTTTGTTCCCCATAAAATAAGATTGAGCTGCTGAATTAGTATTTTCCTGCTTCTATTTCATGTAGCTTATAGAAGGCAAATGTATATTAAATTTCTGATAAAACAATTTTTCTTGGAGGAAGATGGTTCTAAGAACTTAAGGCTTCTGTATGAAGGTATTGCTATTGTTTCTCTGTTCTTATTTTCCTCTGACATTAACTGTGAGAACTGGCCAAATGTTTCTTATGAGTAGAAATCACAATAAAAGTGAGTACTTGGGATATTTTGTTTGAACAGAATCTCTGCACTTTGAAATCTCACTCTTTACCACCCAGACCTTTTAGAACAGCATGCATTCCAGCTAAAGGAATTTGCTGCCCACAGCACTAACTCCCATATAGTTTTGCAATAAATTTTTGTCTCTATACATTATGATTTCTGGATCTGCCTACATGCCCAATATCAATAGAGATGTTTGGTCCCATGACTTAGCTTCTCTAATAATCCACTAAAAAGAATTACTGAGATTTTATTCTTTTTACTATGCCTATTCTTAGGGCACAAGGACAACTTCTGAGACATTTTTGCCTCCATGAATAAAAACTCATCATTTATAGAGTATTTCTTTTGGATCTACATGTATATTTAAAATGGTAACATAACAATATTTTGCTCTTTTTGTAGCTGCTACTGATGGAGGAAGGTCATTGGTTAAAAAAAATAAAGAAACTGCTTGGCTGGCCCTGATAGGTTAAAACATAGGTGGAAGGAGTAAACAGAACAGAATGCTGGGAGGAAGAGGAAGTGAGCTCAGACTCAACAGCTCTGCTTTCTGGAGCAGAGACGCCATGCTACCCTCTCCCTGGCAGATGGGATAGCTCTGCTCTCTGAGGCACATGCGATGAAGCTCCGACCCAGGATGGACATAGGCTAGAATTTTCACGGTAAGCGCACCTTGGGGTGCTAACACACATTATTAGAAATGGGCTAGTCCAGGTGTGAGAGTTAGCTGAGAAGAGGCTAGATATAATGGGCCAAGCAGTGTTTAAAAGAATACAGTGTCTGTGGCATAAGCTAGCAGGCAGCCAGGGTGCTGGGGACGCAGCCCTGCCGCTCCTATTACTACATGTTACTCAGTAAGAAATTACTATTTTACTTCCAAATGTTTAAGGGGAGACTTAATTCTACTGGGTAAAAGCAATGAGTTATCTTTATTTTGCAATAACTAAATTCTGTAGTGCTGGATAGTTTCATGTCAAATTGACAAAACTAAGGTCATTTGGGAAGAGGGATCCTCAGATGAGAAAATTCCCCCATCAGACTCGTCTGAGGAAAGCCTGCAGTGCATCATCAAGATTGATGATTGATATAGGTGGGCCCTGCTCACTGTGAGTGGTGCCTGTCTAGGAATTTATGATCTTGGGTCTTATAAGAAAGCAAACTCCATAACTCATGAGGAGCAAGGGAGTGAGCAATGTTACTCTAATGGCTTCTGTATCAGTTCCTGCCTCCTGGTCCTGTTCTCACTTTTCTCAGTGCTTGGTCGATAATTTGTAAAATGAAATTAACCTTCTCTCCCTAAGTTTCTTTAGTCATAGTGCCTTACCACAATAATAGAAACCCTAACAATGACATCTGTGGTTATAACAATTAAAGAAAAAGATGAGCATGTCACTGAATTTTTAACTTGTGACATAATACAAACCATCACAATATAAATTTCATGTTATTGATAATAATTTCAATATATATTCCCTCAGATTTTCAAATGCTTCTTAGTTATAAGTCCTTGTCAATCCCTAAAAGCAAGTTTTAGTACTATCTTACTTTTAAATAATTCCACATAGTAGTAAAACTAGAAAACCTTGCTTCCCACATCATCCTACATATCAGTGTTGTCTATATAGATCTCACTTTTGAAGGAGTTAACTTTGCCTTCCCCCATTTCTCTTGCTCCTACCTCTTCTCTCATTTTCTCCTGAAATAAGCTTGTCAGAATTATGATGTCTTCAAGTAGATTATTCTGTCGTCACTCTTTCAAGAGGTCACTTGGGGCCAAGCAAAAGACAAAACTATGTTTCTGTCAGCAACACTAAATAAGATTCTTACATTTTTGTTCATGCTTATGATTTATTTCCAAACTAGATGTAGTGTACTGTGTTTTTTACAGAGATCTTTCAAATGCATAATCTCATTCATTTTCCCAATAATTATATAACTTATTGAAACGTCTGCTCCAATAAGTGAGCAAATTGAATATATGGAATGTAACTGAGTGTTCCCCAGAATCCTTTTTGAATTCTTTGACTGGTAACTTTCATCAGCACAACAGTCATATTTAGTTGACAAATACTAGTTTTCAATTCAGCAAAGATTGATAGCCTGTGTTAGAGATTATGTATGGCAGAGGGAAGAAAGGGAAGCTGGAATTCTGAGAATATTGTTGTCAGTAGGTAACAAAGCAGAAGTCTGTCAAAACGTTATTTGAGAAAATACAAAATATTTGTTACAAAAAAGAAAAAGGCCAAATCGTGCAATGTCTATAAAATTTAGAGATCCAGCTGTAATGATCTGTCTTGTCCCTTTAAGAGACAAGCATGCCCACTCCCCACACCCATCTGTTGAGGTTGGTAGATCTTCCTTCCTGCTGGCAGCCTGAGTCCCTTCTTTATCCAGTTCCCTCTCAAAGAGGCAGCTTCTGCCTCTCCCCACTTCTCCCCTTCCCCCTTCTCTCTCTCTCTCTCTCTCTCTCTCTCTCTCTCTCTCTCTCCTCTATGCCCCTTCTCTCCTTTCCCCTCCATAATCCACTAAATAAATAACCAACCATACTCTGCCTAGCATGCCTGTCTTTGTCTCTCACCTGTTGCATGGCTCCCTGCCCAGGACCAGCTGCTTTTGGAGACCCGCAGTCCTGGTCTCATGGTGTGCTCATCTATCTGTCTCTACTCATGGCCTGCTGCAACCACTCAGGGACCTGCACCAGTCCCTGCCTTGGACTGGCTGCTCTTGGGACCCGTTACACACTGCTGACTCTTGACCTGCAGTGTTTCTGCCACTGCAGCCAGTGAATCAGCAGCATTTTAATGGAACAATTACACTAGCCTGCCTCTGTATCTGCTGAGATTAAAGACCACTACTGCCTGACTTCTGAATCTGTATTAATCACTATTCTGTATATAAATGGTTTTCTCTGAAGAGGGATGATAGTTGCATTAATTTATTGGTATACATAAAAGTACTTAGAAGGATGTTTGACACTGCGT